>OZ007554.1:66929617-68414807 GCA_963931855.1 Philhelius festivus | reverse complement strand
ATCGTAAAAGATTGACTGTTGGCGCAAGTGGCCCTCAGAAGCAACTTTTGTGCCTATTATTCTTAAAGGTAAAATTCGTCAAAACCTGTGAAAGTCAATCCCAAGAATATACTGAAGATATTCGACAACAAGATAATCCCAATCAGTTAGGTAAATCTCCGGGCCAAAGGAAACGTGAAAGGAGCGAAATTGTCAGAAGATATTACCACAAGGTGTCAGCCATCGGTGGTGTTAAGGTGTACCAAATATCTTAACTTATACCTAATGATAAAAAGTAAAAATACAAACTCAGTACTTCTGAAACTCTTATTTAATATTTCTGTAAACAGAATATCGTATCAGTTATCTGCGACCCCCAAAACCCCCAAATAATATTTTTTTGTTATAAGGAGTTTTTTTGTTTTTCAAAAAGTGTGGGTAGATTTTAAAATAGAATTAATCAAGTTGTGTATTAGGCATTAACTAAATTCTTATTTTTATTTCAAAGGCCAATGGCCTGTGTTATATTCACCTTAAGGGCATTGGTCGATTGCAGTTTATTAACATAGAACAGTGACTTCAGCAAACCCCACAAGAAAAAGTCTAGCAGGGATCAAATCGTATGACCTTGGTGGCCAATTCACGTCGCATCTGCGGGGGATAACCTTGCCTCCAAATCGTTAATGAATGTCAATCGTGGTGTCCATTATATGGCACGTAGCACCGTCTTGCTGGCGCCAAATGTCGTCTAGGTCCATATGTTTAATTTGGGCTACGAGAAATTGCTTACCATCGTTCTGTAGCCATTCATCCAAAAATGCACGCGTCGCTAATCCTCCGAATCCCAGTTAGCGAACAAAGGGCATTGTCTATGGTCAAGAACTTTGAGCTCCTGGATCAGTTGGATCTTGTGCGTAGGTATATGAAAGCCCAAGTCCCGATGCAACATTCGCTAAATTGAGTTTGCCAAAGGCCGAGATCTTGTGCACGGCGAGGAATAGACTGCTTTGAGTTATGCTGTACACGTCTACCGCAAAACTCAGTTTAATAATAAATTTTTATCATTTGTACGTTCTGTTCAATAACGAAACTTACCATTGTAATTTGACATCAGTAACTGAATAATAAGCGACAAATTTGACAGATGTCACCAAAACAATATGGCTGCGCTAATTGAAAAACCCTTAAAAAGACATTAAATTTGATAAACACATCTGCCGTTTTGTATCTATCTGCCATTTAATTTGGTTGCACAACTATACATATTTTAAAATTTGTAATCAGCGACTCAAGAAACCAGCTCTTCGTGCTTTTCGGTCACTGTCCGCCTTGAGCCTTCTTGGCACCCATCTTTCTCTAACTGTTGAGGAGTGTCTGAATAAATTGGGATTTCTCCTCTAATTTTAGGTGCAAAACAATCTCACAAAATTTAAAGTGAAATAAATTGTTTTTCTTGGTAAGAACTAACTCCATCTTGAAAAGTGGGACAGATTCCCACTGAAATTGGAATAAATGCCCATGTGGAACGGATTCCCCTGGAAATATTTCCCTGCACCTATTTTTGAATATTTCACCAATTCATTGAAATGAATTCCCGACATAAAAGCTGTCAATTTGTCTCCCCCAAAATCCGCCATAATTCTGCAGGTGTCAGAATTAAGTGCCTACAAAGTGATGTTATTTCTCTGAGTGCATAATTCTGATGAGTACTTTGACCCAGTCTGCGAAAGCCAGACAATCTCTTCCTGTAGCTGTGGCGCTGCCGGCGAGTGAAGCCCTCAGGTACAGTTGAATGTCAATGCCTGATTATTGCAGGTTCATTCAAATGAGCAAACATCATGAACAAATAAAATAAAAATTAAACTTATGTGTGTAATTAGTTTTTATGAGCTCTCAGACAGAATGAGAGGGAGTTCGCGCAATCGCAATCGCATTCGCTTTACTGACTACCGACTGAGTCTATGATGAGCATGTGCGACTGCGGGGAGTTTTTGTTTTTGCATTATAAGCCCAGTTCCATTTATTTATTGTTTTTATTTAATTTTCATTTGAATTGGTTTCTTAATTTTATTTTATGGCCTCTCGCTCTCTGTGGATTAAGTTCGTCGAAATGCAATAGGATTATATGGGAGTGTGTGTATTGGAGAGAGAAATTTCGCGTGATACGCGGCAATAATTCAATGCGCGAAGAAGCGCGCAGAGTGTGAAATTATATACGTTTGTTGTAATGCACTTTGCGTTCCATTCCTGCTTTGTTTTTTTTTTACTTTAATTTGTTTTTTATTTTATTTTTATTACTTGTGTGGATTTTTTGATGAAATTTTCTCGGGAGACGTTGACTATGACTATGAAGACAGCGTCAACGACAACGCCAACGACACTAACACTCGTCCTCGCGCGGCAAAACAAATTGTGTGTGATGATGCAGGGGTGGCAGTGGCGGTGGAGAGTGGAGGGAATTTTGGGCCACCGGCAACTGCCAAGTCGCGACATCACGTCTGCCATATAGCTATAGGAGTCTGTATGTCTGGCACACAGTGTGATGATGGGGGCTTGAATGGGCCCTTGACAGATGCTATCACTTTTTAGTTCTGACAGAAGAAACACATATTTGATTGAGCCTTTGCATGTTGCATGTTATCCTCAACTTTTTTATTTTTTTATTAATAATAATTATGTATCCAGATAGATTGTATTTTTGTTTTGTTTTGAATATCATTCCGGAAAACTTAGCATAAAAATTCATGAATTCTATTTTTAGATCTCTTCATAGAGGGGCTCTGAAATTATATTCAATTGCAGTGTTTGTATGGTTATATATACAGGAATTTCTACAAAATGTTTTGTAGATATATTTGAAAGAGAATTAGATTATCATGCAAGCTTTGGAGTTTGCTAAGTAAATTCGCTGAGATCGGGATTTGATTTATTTATTTATTTGATTCGACTTGGTGTTCCAAGAACTTGATATTTATTTAAATTTTAAATACGAAGTAAAGCGTATTCTAATATGGGTGGAGAGATATTGAAATGGAATAATGAAATAAAGGCGCATGTGCGGTATTATGTATGAGTAGTAGGAATAAGGATACTTGAGACTGGGAACTTTTTTTACGACTTTTTTCATGGTTTTATGGTTTTTAATGGCTTTTTGGGTTTTAATGGCTTTTTAAACGTTTTGTTTTTCTTTGTCGGCATGAGCGGCGCACAATTCGGTTCAGTTTTTCTTTTTTGTATGACCCTTTTTATATTGGTTTTTGTTGGCTGTGTTTTTTATTGCTTTTTAAATGTTTGGTTTTTGTGTTGGAAAAAAAAATATATTGGTTTTTGTTGGCTGTGTTTTTTTATTGCTTTTTAAATGTTTGGTTTTTGTGTTGGAAAAAAAAGAAAGTATTTTGACATTGTCATTGAGGATCGGTATTGGAAAATATCAGTCAAGTGCATTTTTTAAAATGTACTGTTGCCCGTTGATGTTTTTCAAGTATCTCGTTGCAGATAGGGATAAATATACATCTGTTTGTCATCAGATATACGGACTTTTTACATGAGGACTTTGACCTAGTGCGATAGGATTTGGTGGTGGTTGTTTTTAACACGTCGTACTGTTGCTGTCCGGTTGTGTGTTTCAAGTGTCGTTGTAGCTAGGAACATATTATTTGTATAGATATTTTTGTTTGTCATCAGGTATGCTGACTGTGTTTAGATGAGTGCATCGGTCCAGTCGGATATTTTTAATAGATTTTTTATTGTTTTGTTTTTTCTCTGCGGTACGAGGCTGCTGGTTTTTTGTTGATTTGTTTCGGGGGTGGGTGAATTATGGATTGGTTAAAGAAGATGTGGTGCATGATGAAAGAAAGAGATCTTATGTATATTATTTGTATAGATATTTTTGTTTGTCATCAGGTATGCTGACTAGACTGTGTTTAGATGAGGGCATCGGTCCAGTCGTTTTTATTGTTTTTGTTTTTTCTCTGCGGTACGAGGCTGGCTGGTTTTATTTTGTTGATTTGTTTCAGGGGTGGGTGAATTATGGCTTGGTTAAAGAAGATGTGGTGCATTATGAAAGAAAGAGATCTTTTGTGGAGTTTTAATTGGTTTTTGTATATTGAGGATACCGATCCTCAATATAATATATGTCAAGTGAATCTTATGCACTAATGTTGAAGCTAGAAACATATGTGTTTTATTTTATGACTTTTTAGATGAGGGCATCGATCGAGTGCGTTAGAATTTGGTGGTGGTTGAGGGTTAAAATTGATATCAATTTTGTGGTGTGTACTAGCGAGAAGTGTGTGTGTTGGAGTTTGAATTTAAATGAGTAACGATGAGAAGGGATATGTTTTTGTTTCTATTTTTGTTTTAATGGTGTGCCTTGGGGATGATGTATTGTTTGATGTTTGAATTAAAAGATTGGTGGTTGCTTGTGCGCAGATGGGCGCACGGTGGTGTGTTGGGGTCTACGGTTGCTATTTTTAAATGAAATGAGTATGAATATATCTTAAATAAAAGTAAATTGAAATCATTGTAATAAAATAAAGCTTTTTATTTTAATAATATACATAAAAGATGGTTTTTATTTATTTTCTTTTGAAATAGGTATCCATGAATTGTGATCGGATGCAAAACCAAGCCATTTTACAAATAATTGATCTTTTTTCCTTCGCAGCACTTTTTCGATTAGATAAGTATCGGGAAACTTAGATTTTTGTAGTTCAAGCTCATAGACCCCGCCTTTTATGGGTTTTCCCTGATAGTCTTCTAACAGATATGTAACTGGATTTGTATGTTGAACTTTGGTTATTTTAAAAATTTCTGTTGTCCAATTCGGTGTGTATCCTTTATCAAATACATGCTTGTATTTACTAATTCTTACAAAATCTCCCACCTTGAACTTTGGAGTAATATGAATTTTGATGTGATCATATATAGTTGAAAGTATTTGCTTTTCATTTGTAGCATTGACTTTGGACGGCTTCATTTTAATAGTGCGATGTTTTGAATTGTTGTACTTTTTAGTTAGTGTATCTATCATATTTATCCAACAGTATGAACCATTAGCACTGAACTCTTTCCACATAAGGTTTTTCAAAGTGCGATTAAATCGTTCGACAATCGAAGCTTTAAGAGGTGAAAATGTTGAATAATGATTGATGTGAAGTTTTTTCATAAGACTTTGAAAAGTAGTGTTGAAAAATTCTTTCCCGTCATCTGTTTGTAAATTGTTGGGAATGCGGCCTTTATTTAATATATTTTCCATAGCTTCAGTGACACTCGATCCGGTTTTATTTTTAATAGGAGCCAACTTACCAGGTACAAAGACGAAGCTGTATGCAGACGACTCAATCACATACGCTACCGCTTTTTCACCAGAAATTGCTGCCAGGAGAGTGCAAGAGCACATTAAAAACCTATGGGAATACTATGTCAAATGGGGACTGAGAATAAACAGCGAAAAGACTGAACTCATCTGCTTCAGAACACCAGTGACTGTCATTCGAAGACGAGCGTTTGCAACACGCTGTGATGCAATCAAAATAAAGCTTCCAGACAACTCTGAAGTGACTGTCAAATCATCAACGAAATACTTGGGAATCAACTTTTCCAACAAATTCAAATTCAAAAGGCATGCAGACTTGATGTTGAAGAGAGCCAACTATTCTCTGCACTTGGTCCATCCGCTTCTCAGGAGGCGAAATGGACTAAGTAAGAAAACCAAGCTGCTTATTTACAAACAACTTATTCGACCCGTTCTGACCTACGCCTTTCCCATCTGGTTTACTATTTCACCTACAGCAATGAAAAAGATGAAGCTTTTTGAAAGAAAGATGCTCCGCATTTGCACTGGACTGTACCGTAACCCACTGACGAAGAAATATATACCAACAAGGAATCTGTATAAAGAAGCAAAGTTAATACCACTGGACGAGTATTTACTGCAGCTCTCCGGAAAAATCATCAGAAACCTGGAAGATCATCCCAACACAGAAGTGCAACAACTTCTCCAGCATGAACTAGAGCCTCGTGACAAGTATCTATACACCCGAGCCATCACGGACGATCAATTTGAAGACATCATCCATAACGACAACGCACCCTTTTACGAGAAGAACAACAATCAATACTATAGGGGTTAAAACACCCACTCATCAAAAATTATTATTTATTTAATATTAAAAAATCATGAATTAGATTAAGAAAACATTAATATGATATTGTAAGCAAATAGCATTATGTAAAGCCAAATGAAGAACGTTGGGCCCCTATTGTTGAGCCAACATGATTTAATTTAGTAATAAGTTAGTTTTAAGTCAAATTGTATATAAAACAAATTGAAAAATAAAATTCTTAATCTAAAATGAATTATGTGGTGTTTTTTTCTTTTTTTTTTAAGGAATATAATGATAAGGGTAATGAGGTGTGAGTAGTTTTGTTATACGTGTTCGTTTCTATATTTTTGTATAGCGTGTACAACTTATATGATGTTAAAATTAGGAGATGATGTTGCTTGTGCGCCATAACGTGTTGTATGGTTCCGCTCGCTATTTTGAGTGTAAGAAAAACTATTGATCTGATGATGTCGTCCCATAATGAAGTTTTTAAATAAAGAACAGTTACACGCGATTATTTCCATTGTCTGTCCAATATGCCCCATACCGACTAGATCAGATTGCCATAATCATCAAGCCCATTGATAATGAGGAAGATATAAGATAAGAAAACTCCACATGAGAAATAATAGCAGGCAAGCCGATATACCCAACACTTGAGTTTTTCATTTATAACTGCCCTTATCGTTAAGTCTCGAAATTATTAATATAAGGAATGTACGCCATAGAAAAGCAATCAATTAAGAGAAGTATATGTATTTGGTCACTTGGCGAAATACGACTACAATCAATAACTTCACTTATGAAACTCCAATGGAAATAATTTGAAATTACTTGAAGTCAATCATCCAATAAATTAAAAATTTTATTTGATTTTCTAAAGTCTAAAGATGAATAAGAAAAATTCCATATCATGAATTTTTTCACCATGAAGCAACAAGCAAGTAAGCTGATATTCTCAACACTTTTAATTTCATAATAAAATTCAGAAGATTTAATTACCGAAACAAGGAAAAAAAATGGGGGACATTAATTGGGGAATTCAACACTTGACACAAAATAATTTTTAGAAAAGGCACGTTCCTCTTAACAAAGAGGAGGTTTAATACTTTAGGAATAGGAATTTATAATCATAAAAAAAAAACCAAGCTCATCATAAAAAAAAATCCCGCCCCCAATGACCATCATGAAATACATATTTGTAGAAAAACGCACTCAAGAGTATAAAACTAGGTCTTTCTTTAGTTTTTAATTCAGTTGTATTCCAACACAAAAAGTGAACGTCAGTTTAAAAATAATTATACGTAAATTTCAAAAAAAAAATGTCTTCCTTATTAAATAAAATACGCGCTAATGCTAATGTTTTTGCTGACAAGCAAATTAATAAACCATTGACCAGCCTTAAAAATTTAACGCTAAAAAAGCGGTATAATATTGTAAAAGCAAAACGATGCACAACGCGCTACGGTCAGCAAATTTTGCTGGAGTTAGAAAACTCATCGGTCTTCTTGCCAAAAAGATGTGCTGGGCAATTTGACGACGATGACATCGCGGAGCTCCCCAATTTGGCGTTAGAGGTCGTCGAGCCCTGGGACCAATCATTCAAGTTGGATTTTCACGAGAAAATCCAGCAACAACAACAACAACAACAACATCAGCAACAGCAGCATCAACCACAGCTTCAACAACAACAACAACAACAGCAGCAGCAGCAGCAGCAACAACAACAACCGAAAGAAAAAGTGGAGGTAAATCTTCCTACCGGCAGCAAAATAAAAAATAAAGAGGAATTTTCAATTCCTCTCAGTCAAAAGCATATTTTTTATAACTCCTTATATTAAATAAAATTTTACTTGATTCTAACTTCAAAACATTTTCTTTTTATTGTTCTTATTGTCGTTCATTTTCCTGTTGGTTTTGCTATATGCTAAATGCATATGATATGCGTTTCTCTATCTATTAGTTTTCTCATTGAAACGTATAGAATAGAAAAAAATATGTTTTTAATACCTTAAAATAAATAAAAAAAAATTGAATTGAATTGTTTTTTATTATTTTTTTGTTTGGTTTTGGTTTTTCTCAAGATTATGTTGTTTTTCTGTTTGTTACTTTTCTAGCGAATCCAGATAATCAGCGAGTTGGAGACAAAAATTAAGCGGTTCGACCTAATGGGTAGAAAAATTCAATTCAGGATTAAACCCATTCCCGAGAGGGAAGAACCAACGTCATGGATCAGGGAAGCAGTCAACGACATGTTTAAACATGCGCTAAAGGACGTCAGCCCTGCAGATAAAGTAGGAATTACTTTTTGCGGGAAGAGTTTCAGTGCTGAACGAGGAAATGGGTGGATCAACTTTAAAGATTGTGCAAATGTGAAATTTAGCGACGTATGGGAGATGATTGCTAAGATCTTTCAGAGCAATTCGGAAGGTTTGAGCACGGATGATTTTTCTTTGACCATAACGTCGGTTAAGCTCCCTTCAGGAACAGGAAAAGTCCAAAGTGGGAAATATAATACATTCACTGAGGAATGCATTAATCGCCGAGGCATAATCAGCATAAAAAACAATGACAATTTATGCTTGCCTCGCGCTTTAGTTGTGGGTAAAGTGTATGCAGATAAGGAAAACAACCTAAAGGCAAAAATCAGACGAGACATTGGGAAAATTCAATCCCAAAGAGCCCTTCAACTCATAAATGATGCACACATAAGTGTACCGATACCGACTGAAGGTTGTGGAATTCCGGAGCTGAAAATATTCCAAAATCATTTAAAGGAATATAAGGTGACTGTGTACGAGTATGGGTCAAAGGGACAAAAGGTGATATTTGAAGGATTTCCCGCTCAAGATGCTGAAGAAAAGAAGAGTATTAATTTGCTTTATTATAACAATCATTTTAATGTTATAACATCGTTAACTGCTGCATTTTGTTGTGGATATTATTGTGAAGATTGCCATGTCCCATACAATTCAAAAAGTCAGCATAGATGTAAACGATCCTGCCCACAATGTCAAAACACACCAAGCTGCCTCAGAAATGAAAAAGAAATCATGTGTGAAGATTGCAATCGAAATTTTAGAGGAAAAAACTGTTTCGACAATCACAAAGCGAGCAATTCAACAGGTAAAAATTCAATTTGTGAAAAAATGCAAAAATGTCTTTTATGCCTCAAAACATACGGAGGAAGTCGCCAACATATCTGCGATGAATATTTCTGCAAGATGTGTAGTAAACATGTAGCAAAAGATCACATGTGCTTCATTCAGCCAGATAACAGAACACCCGCATGTAAAGGCATCCTGTACATCTTTTATGATTTGGAGAGTCGCCAAGAGAGAGTAATAGGCGAAAAAATGATAACGATTGCAAGCGAAACATTAGCTACTCCGATAAAATTGCATGAACCCAATTTATGTGTTTTTCAACAAAAGTGTGATCACTGTTTACATGTTCCAAATTTGTACTTCTGTCAAAAGTGTAATCTATCGCTAAACATAATTAAGGAAAAAGAAGACGAAAGTGTTGTAGCTCAATTTCTGAAACACATACTTCATGTTCGGCAAAAGTTTAAAAAAGTAGTTGTGATAGCACATAATGGGCAATCCTACGATCACCAATTTGTGTTAAATTACATATTGGAACATACAAAATTGACCCCAATATTAATCATGCGAGGAAGTAAAATTATATTAATGGAAATTGCAAATATAAAGTTCTTAGATTCATTAAACTACTTTCCGATGGCACTTTCAAAACTCCCCAAAGCATTCCAACTTTCACCTGTTTTAAAAAAAGGTTATTTTCCGCATTTTTTCAATATAAAGGAAAATGCTAAATACATCGGGAAGCTACCTGCAATAGAATACTACAGTCCGGATTCCATGAAAGCTGAAGATCGTGACGACTTTTTAAAATGGTATGCGGAACATCAAAACGATAGCTTTGACATGGAGCGTGAACTAGTAGAATATTGCATTAGCGATGTTAAAATTTTGGCTGAGACTTGTTTAAAGTTTAGACAACTGTTCCTCGATCAAAGCAATGTTGAACCATTTTTGGAAGGAACAACAATAGCATCAGCTTGTAACCTCGTGTTCAGACGGAACTTTTTGCAACCAAATACAATTGGGCTTATACCTAAAAACGGGTATAGGTGCACAGATAATCAATCAACAGTTGCAATCAAATGGTTGATTTGGGAGCAAAAGAAGCGAAAAATTGACATAAAGCATGCCGCTAAAGGGAGAGAACCGGTAGTAAATGGGATTAAAGTCGATGGATTTTGTGAAGAAACGAAACAGATTTTCGAGTTCCATGGTTGTTTTTATCACGGTCATCCTACTTGTTTAAAACATAAACGAGACGAGCCTTTATCAGAAGACAAATACGACACCCTGAATCAAAGATATGAGAGAACGTTAGCCAAAACAACACGATTAAGGTCATTTGATTACGAAGTAATTGAAATGTGGCACTGTGAATTTCAGACTCAACAAAAATTCCTAAATAATGAAGAACTCAATTTCTTGGATGATCATCCATTAATACAGAACACACCTTTGAATCCTCGAGATGCTTTTTATGGTGGACGGACAGGAAATACATTTAATTACTATAAATGTAAGGAGGGGGAAAAAATAAAATACATAGACGTATGTTCCCTTTACCCCTGGGTTTGCAAAAATGGAAAATTCCCTGTTGGTCACCCAAAAATTCACACTGCTAACGATGATATTTGCTCTGCTTTGGAACTCGAGGGTATAAATGGACTCGTAAAATGCAAAATTCTTCCGCCAGAAAATTTATTTCATCCGGTCTTACCTATGAAGCAGAATAATAAGCTGATGTTTTCCTTATGTAGAACTTGCAGTAGTAAAAAAACTCAAGAACAAATCTGCACTCATTCTGATGACGAAAGAGCATTACTTGGAACCTGGGTAATCGAAGAAGTTGTGAAAGCAGTTGAAATGGGGTATAAGCTACTTGCTGTTTTTGAAATTTGGGAATATGATGTTACTCAGTATAATCCAGATACGAGTTCCGATGGTCTATTTACTCGTATGATGAATACATACCTAAAAATAAAACAAGAAGCATCAGGATGGCCGAGTACATGCACATCTGAAGAAGATAAAAACAAATATGTTGCTGATTTTCTAGAAAAGGAAAATATAGAGCTAGAGTTTTCTGAAATAGAAAACAATCCTGGGAAAAGATCACTAGCCAAACTTATTTTGAATTCTTTTTGGGGTAAATTCGGACAACGGGAAAATCATACTAAAACTTGTATCTTGAACAAACCTTCAGATCTGTATCTTCTGCTAACTCATCCTTCTATTGAAGTCTTGCATATTTTACCAATCAATGAAGACAATATTGTGGTTAATTTTGAGTTAAAAGAAGAAGCTGCTGACTCCCTCCCCACGGTAAATGTTTGTATTGCCGCATATACAACAACACAAGCCCGTCTTAAATTGTACACTTACTTGGAAAAACTTAAAGAAAAAGTTCTCTACTATGATACTGATTCCGTTATCTATGTAAGCTGTCAAGGAGAACCGGATCCTCCTACTGGAGAATTTATAGGTGATATGACTGACGAATTAGAGAGCTATGGTCAAGGGAGTTACATCACTGAATTTGTTAGTGGCGGTCCAAAAAATTACGCCTATAAAGTCTACAGCACTAAGGATAATAGTGAACACATTGTGTGTAAGGTAAAGGGCATCTTCCTGAACTATGAATCATCCCAAAAAATTAATTTTGATTCAATAAAAGAAGCGGTATTAAACTTTTCTGCAGAATATGATGACAGCATAGTTATTAAGTCTAATAACATAAGACGAACCAGAGAACATCAAGTGATTACTGTGGAAGAGGTTAAGACATATAAACCCAAAGCAGAAAAACGTCGTTTTTTCGAAGATCATAGTTCCGTACCGTACGGTTTTAAAAGACATTATTCTAGTTGATGAAATAAAAAAATATATACATACATATACACAAGATTTGTTGTTTTATTTATTAATTGTATTTATTTTACAACAGGTTTGCTTGTCTTATGAACTTGCTTAAAAGATAAACATTTTGAAGGGCGCAACATTTTCCATGGCTTAGGCATTTTATTTGATTAGGAAAAATTCTTCGGAGTTCCTTTAAACTTGGACAGCTGTAGATATCTTCTAGGTTAATGACTTCTATGTTTTCGCTATTGAGTAATTCTCTAAGCCATTGCGATTTTTCAGTTCCTTTAACGTAAACAACTCCACTTTGGATTTGTTCTCGAAGAAATATCTTTACTCGAGAAAAATTTGTAAACCCACTATTCCAGGTTAATCCATGATAATTTTGATATAACCAACTTGCCTGCCTTCTAAGTGGTGTGGACAGAAGATTTAAATTAAATGGAGAATTAACAATGAAATGATGATGGTGGTCATTATGAAATACAGCGATTTCTTTCAAAATGAAGCCATTGTTAAATACTCCAAATCCTTGAAAGTCTACAATATAGGTATTCATATTTAAGATACGTTCTTGATAAACTCACTTTTTCTACTGACAAGCTTACAATAATGATGACAATAAAATTAAGTGAGTTTGTTAACTTCTCCTGTTAAGGGATTATACTTAATTATACGATCATGAAGTATAAGGCAATACATAGTTGTTGAAGCTGGAACTGGAATTGTTGTCTTAAGCTCAATTTTTACATCTACTGGTCCTGTTTTAATTGATTCATTTTGACGGGAACAATCAATCACCATTATTGGGGCGATATCCTTAAAGTCTTGTCGAGATAAAAGTGGTTGTGATTGTTTCTGATAATATGAGTGTTGAAATTTACTGTACATTTCATAGAGAATGGCATACCGGTCTAGTTCATATTTAAGATTTAAATCTTCACGAGGGTAAGATTCAGAGTTTAAATGCACCTTTATATTGCTAACTTCGCAATGGTCGAATTTGCTGGCATCCTTGGTTCGTTGGTTTTTTTTATCGGTTTGTAGAGCAATAATAACATATCTTGGCTTCTCAAGTTGACTTGAAGTTTTAACTGTCCATACATGATCAGTGTTAGTTGGTAGTGTTGGGTATTCGTACATTTCCCAATTCCGAAAATGAATTTGAATTGGATTTAACTGAATTTGTTTCAATAATGTAAGTTTATTTGAATCGGATAATGTTATATGAGGAACTCTCCATTGCAACTTAAAAATTGAAAGTTTTAATTCTTCGTCAGAATAGTAGGCATTCTCATTACTTCGAGTACGAATTAGAATCAATTCATGTCTTGCATTTACTATAATCTTTTTATAGTCTTCAGCAAATCCCAACAGATTTTTTAGTGGTATGCAAAAATTAAAAGTACCTGATACAGGTGTAACGGTGGAGTTTCCAGTCCATGAAGCATTTTCTAAGCTTTTACTTTCATTCTCATTCAATGATATATAATTTTTCATTGATGTTGTAATGCCAACGTTTTTGTTGCTCTCAATGTCCACTCCATTTAGCTCATAATGTATTTCTTCAAAAAGAAATGCCATAGCATTATTTGCTAATTTCCCAGTAGAAGAAGGCTCTCCATCTGATTTTGTTAGACTTCCCTCTATATAAATGTAGCTTTCACAGGGTAAAATGCACAAGTCCTGTTGTTGTATAGGGATACGAATTTCATCACTTGGATTGAAGGACTGGAGGAATGGCGAGTAACTATGGTACTCAAACTTAGATATGCTGTTATCATAGCTCGGTCCATGAGTAATATTTAATATTTCGTTCATATTGCTCATTATTTTAGTTTAAATCCTAATGCAAGAAGATAGGTTTTGTTTTCAGATGAAAGTTCTGGTCTTGATAGTGTTGCTGTTGTATTAGGACTAAATGAATGATAACCTTTGGTATCTATTTTATAATAACTATTATAGATCAACATTATTGTGATTTTGGAATTAAATGCAATCGCACAGTTATTCTTTCTCCCCTGAAGTTTATCAAGTCACCGTCTTGGTCCACGAGTTTTAATGTTAGACTGCTTATTCGTTTGACGTTCACAGGTAAATAGATGACATTTCTGGGAACTTCTATAATTTTATACCCTGCCCCAGTTTCTGGAGAAAATTCATGTATAGTATGTACAGGACTATTGTTAAAATAGGAGCCAGTAATGATATTACACTCAACTCGTATTATATTCACCTTATTTATATCAACAGGTAAATCCGACAAATGTAACACATCGGAGTCAAGAATACATTTACTGAAACCCAGTAATTTTCCAATAGTTCTATCCTTATTGAAATATATTTTCTCATTGCTTTCGATTTCAGACATCATTGTGTTATTATTTGCTTCTATTCTAACTACAGCCGTAGAATTTCGCAATAATAATTCTTCGGAAATAAATTTTGCAATGTCATCAATTTCATAAGTCCCAGTTGGTATTTCAATTTCATATTCCCCTATATGGAACAAATTGTTACGCTCATCTACATTCGGTATAGAGTTGTAGGTTTGAAAATCAATCAATCCACAAACGTAATACTGATCCAGGTTCAAAGGTGGAAAGTATTCAGCAGATAGATGGGAACTTCTTCCGCTTAGCGTAAGTGTCAACGCCATGGTGATAAGAAAAACAATGAAATCATTTTTAAATAAAACTGTTTATTTATTTAAAATAACAATCATATAAAAATCTTAAACATAAATGACCACAATTAAAAGAGTCATAACTTTGATAATTAGAATAATTATAATTAAGTTTTTCACCCAAATAATTTATTATTTCAATAGGAGGTTGAAGATTTCCAAAGCTATCAAAATATTCAGTTTGGCTACCTCTTTTATTATACGCTACCCAGTGTGTCCCAGGACCTGTTGAGCAATCAAGATTGACAATCCCACACTCATTTTTTAAAGGTCCAGTCGTTGGTAAATTATCACGCATGAAAACTCCTCGAAAATTTGGAATTAAATTGGTTGCAAAATTTTTCAAGTCTATTTCATTTAATGCACGATTGGGTAGCGAACCTAGAAGTTTTTTTCCTGTGGATTTAAATAAAGCCCCAGTCCTTTTTTATAAGGTTTAAGGTGTAAGCCATGTCCAACTGCAATCGATTCCATTTTTTCATTATGACGTTTTTTCTCCTCCAGATCTTTTTTAGCAATACTAATATTATTGACAGCTTTGGCTACTCCTGCAGCGCCTCCTGTTAAAGCTCCAAGAGCCGAAAGTCCAGCAAATAAAGGAACGAGGAAAGGAAGTACTCCACCAAGTTTTGGTACTGAAATAACTCGCGGTGTCTTAATGTTATTACTGTTTTTTCTAACAGTTTTCTTAGCCGATGATAATGCTATTTTAATTGCATTTTCTATGTTGAATGGTTTTTTACGTTTGAGATTATTTCCAATAATCTTAATTACTTTCCTCAATGAGACTTGTTTAGTCTTGCTATCTTTTTTAGACTTCTTAACACCGTTTTTATGCTCTGAACAACTCGTTTTTAGCTGATTTCTAGCCTTTTTGTCTGTATTCTTAGAGCACCCCATGCCTAATTTTACTTTTGCCTTCATAAGATTGGTAACCAATAGTGCATTTGCACGTTCAGCTATACTAGCGTCCTTGGATTTTACTCGTTGCCAAGCTTTTTCAGATAAAATCTTATCAGCTATATGCCGATCACTTGTATTTGTAAATTTAGAATAAGATATATCATGCTGTTTGCACGCTTGATCAAGCAAATTAATCCCCGGATCCCTTCGAGCTAAACGTTCTTGAAGTTTTGTTCCAGGTCCACAGTATTGATAACCAGGTAGATGTAGTTCGAGTGGTAGTTTGTTTATTACAGTGTTTAATAAACCTTCCCCTTTCACAATGTTTCGCTGACTGTTGCAATTTTTTAAATAATCAATCATTTTATATGATCATCTTTACGTTGCGAGAGATGAAAACGATATGACGGGTTTCGAATATAAACTTCGCATATAAAAGTTATTATTTAGTTTTTATCAATATGCGATTCGTTAAACAACAATACCAATTACCAGTAAAAAATATGGAATTGGCTAGCAATATTGAAACAAAAAAACATAGTAAACTGTTTCCGTATAGTATAAGGGGGTTAATTACTGGTCCCTCAAACTGTGGAAAAACAAATGTTATGATGAGTTTACTCCTACACCCAAACGGCTTGAAATTTGAAAATATCTATATATATTCTAAATCTCTACATCAACCGAAGTATGAGTTTTTGCGAAAAGCCATAAAACCAGTGAAAAATATGGGTTTTTTTACATTTTCCAATAACAGTGATGTTATTCGACCCGAAGACGCTAAGCCAAATTCTATATTCATCTTTGACGATATTGCCTGTGAAAAACAAGACACAATTCGAGTGTATTTTAGTATGGGACGACATCATCACATCGATAGTTTTTATTTGTGCCAAACATATACAAGAATACCGAAACACTTAATTCGAGACAATGCGAATTTTCTAATCATCTTCAAACAGGACGATATGAATTTAAAACACGTTTATAATGATCATGTCAATTCGGATATGACATTTAAAATGTTTCAAAAGGTATGTGCAGAATGCTGGAACACAAATTATGGTTTTTTGGTAATTGATAAGGACAGCCCTTTGAATGAAGGTCGTTATAGAAAAGGCTTTGACTGCTTCCTCAAGTTATAAAATAGACAAAATTTTTGATTTTTGCATCATATGAACAGTTATGTTCTATAAGAGCAGTACAGAGCAGTTCAGTGAGCAGATTATAGCAGTAAAAAGCGGTTCAAACCAGTTTGAGACGCAGTATTTAACAGTTAAGACCAGTAACTACAATATAAAATTCAGTTTGAAAACCATCGAAAGGCTTTTCCAACAACTTCGAGTCTTATTTTTCAACTGCATTTGTATGAAGAAATAAATCTTAGAATATGATTAACATAGACGAAAAACTAACAAAGGAGCTTATTAAAACCACCGATGCTCTGCGAAAGAAATACAAAGCTCTAAGGACTGGTAGAGAAGCTTACGAAACCGAAATTGAGGAAACTCTAAGACCCATTACCAGACCCCTAAATGAGTTAGTGAAAAAATCAAACACAAAACAAGAAGAACAAAATCAAAATTACTTTATTGAAAGTCCTATTAACAAAACAAAACGCAAATTTAAACAACAACAAGTACAAGAAAATGAATTTGAAAGCCCAGCAAAGGAAAAATATTTAAGAGATGAATTCATCACACCAAACACTTTTATTAACAGTTCACCTGAATTAACTGATAGCATCACCCCAAAACGACCAAAGAAAAGCCTTAACCACCGTAACTTTTCAGAGCTCATATTACAAGAAGAATTCCATGATACACCTAAAAAATACGTAGATTTGTTTATAAATAATTCAAACACGCTTGATAAAACGTATGGGGTATATTCAAAAGATGAGAAGTGGTACATTGGAAATGGTGAATTAATCATTCTTGGAAAAGATATACAAATAAAAAATAAAACCTTTGAAGGAACAAATGGTTTGTATGAGCTTATATTTAAGAAAATACCAGATAAAAGCATCTACACTGATGAAGATTTAAAAAATTACAAGACCATATTATATGAAACAAATACACATAGGGTTGGACATGATTCACACGGACAAATACGTGGCAATCGGGGTCATAAGTATACGAAAATAATTAAGAAATTATTAGGATTCAATACAAATACTTCTAATAATCCAACACATTCACTATCAACACCACAATCGGGAAATGGATTGATGCAATTATCAAAACTGAAAAAGGACTATATATTTTGGGATAACCCTAATGAGCTTGTAGATCGAATGAAACTTCTCATTGCTTCACAACAAGCTGGAAATAACAATCATTCTAACGAAATTGTTTCAATTATTGAAGAACTTAAAGAAGCCGATATTATCGAATAAAAAAATGAGTGTTGATAAATTTGGTCGTTATTCATATAGGACCCCACCTAGGGGTCCAAGAGGCAAACAAGGAGAGCCGGGACCGCAGGGCGAGTCAGGATTGCCTGGACCACCTGGCGAGGGATTTCTCAAAACAGAAAACGGTGATTACAACATAAATGGAAAACGATTAAAAAACATTCAGGAACCTGAAGAACAAGGAGACGCTGCTTCCAAAAGCTATGTTGATCAGCAAACTGGTCAATTAAGACAAAGCTTTCAAATCGAAATTGAAAAATACTTTAACAAGGGAAAACATATCATGTCTAATGTCTACTTAAAATCAATTTAGTCTTTACTTAAATACCTAGGTGAACAGTCATTAAATCGCGATGCCCAAAATAAACCCCACATTGATTTTTGATCAAATCTTAAAATTCGTTATTAAAAATAAGAACATCTTACTAGACGAACATCATACGGAACTTTTGAACTGCATGGTCTTCTTGAAACGATTTATCAATGTATCTTCGACAACATCTGATTATGGTTGCCATTTTCCTACCTGTCCTTGGTCTTCAAATTTATGCAAAGAAGGACCAGATACATGTGCATGCTATATGGTTGAAAATAGGTTGATAAGAATTAAAAAAATAATGTCGTTGTATGAAAGATTAAAATAAATATTTTTAAAAATAATGTTTCTTATTTACTTTATTTTGAATTCAGTTTCCATTCATAATTCAAACGAAAAACATGTCTTCTTTTAAAATTAAATTAGTCATTGATGATCTTCTAGCCTTTTTAAAATCCAACCAACATATCATACATGAGGCACACTTTTCAGAAGCTATGAATTGTATTTTGTTTGTAAAGAGATTCGAAAAGGATGATTATATTATGTCACCAAATAAATTTCATTTCCTGAACTGTACTTCAAACTGGTCACCAAACTTGTGCTATGAAGGACCAGATACTTGTGCATGTTTTCAAATTAAAATAAAAATTAATAAAATTAAGAGAATTGTAAATTTTTATAAACAAATCTTAAATGAATAAACTAATAAAAAGGTAAAATGTTTTGTTGTTTTAATCATTCTGTGAAAAGATGAGTAAAAGAGACGTTGTCGAAGAACTGCATAAGTCAGCAAGAAGAAATTTCCAAAAAAGGCGAGTCATTATCAAGGGGCTTGATGATTTATGGCAAGCTGATCTAGTAGAAATGGGGGCATATTCAGCAGATAATGAAAATAATCGATATCTTCTTACGGTAATTGATACATTTTCTAAATTTGCTTGGACAGCTCCTATTAAAAATAAAACCGGATCGAGTGTCACTGAAGCTATGGAAAATATATTAAATAAAGGCCGCATTCCCAACAATTTACAAACAGATGACGGGAAAGAATTTTTCAACACTACTTTTCAAAGTCTTATGAAAAAACTTCACATCAATCATTATTCAACATTTTCACCTCTTAAAGCTTCGATTGTCGAACGATTTAATCGCACTTTGAAAAACCTTATGTGGAAAGAGTTCAGTGCTAATGGTTCATACTGTTGGATAAATATGATAGATACACTAACTAAAAAGTACAACAATTCAAAACATCGCACTATTAAAATGAAGCCGTCCAAAGTCAATGCTACAAATGAAAAGCAAATACTTTCAACTATATATGATCACATCAAAATTCATATTACTCCAAAGTTCAAGGTGGGAGATTTTGTAAGAATTAGTAAATACAAGCATGTATTTGATAAAGGATACACACCGAATTGGACAACAGAAATTTTTAAAATAACCAAAGTTCAACATACAAATCCAGTTACATATCTGTTAGAAGACTATCAGGGAAAACCCATAAAAGGCGGGGTCTATGAGCTTGAACTACAAAAATCTAAGTTTCCCGATACTTATCTAATCGAAAAAGTGCTGCGAAGGAAAAAAGATCAATTATTTGTAAAATGGCTTGGTTTTGCATCCGATCACAATTCATGGATACCTATTTCAAAAGAAAATAAATAAAAACCATCTTTTATGTATATTATTAAAATAAAAAGCTTTATTTTATTACAATGATTTCAATTTACTTTTATTTAAGATATATTCATACTCATTTCATTTAAAAATAGCAACCGTAGACCCCAACACACCACCGTGCGCCCATCTGCGCACAAGCAACCACCAATCTTTTAATTCAAACATCAAACAATACATCATCCCCAAGGCACACCATTAAAACAAAAATAGAAACAAAAACATATCCCTTCTCATCGTTACTCATTTAAATTCAAACTCCAACACACACACTTCTCGCTAGTACACACCACAAAATTGATATCAATTTTAACCCTCAACCACCACCAAATTCTAACGCACTCGATCGATGCCCTCATCTAAAAAGTCATAAAATAAAACACATATGTTTCTAGCTTCAACATTAGTGCATAAGATTCACTTGACATATATTATATTGAGGATCGGTATCCTCAATATACAAAAACCAATTAAAACTCCACAAAAGATCTCTTTCTTTCATAATGCACCACATCTTCTTTAACCAAGCCATAATTCACCCACCCCTGAAACAAATCAACAAAAGAAAACCAGCCAGCCTCGTACCGCAGAGAAAAAACAAAAACAATAAAAACGACTGGACCGATGCCCTCATCTAAACACAGTCCAGTCAGCATACCTGATGACAAACAAAAATATCTATACAAATAATATACAAAAGATCTCTTTCCTTCATCATGCACCACATCTTCTTTAACCAATCCATAATTCACCCACCCCCGAAACAAATCAACAAAAAACCAGCAGCCTCGTACCGCAGAGAAAAAAACAAAACAATAAAAAATCTATTAAAAATATCCGACTGGACCGATGCCCTCATCTAAACACAGTCAGCATACCTGATGACAAACAAAAATATCTATACAAATAGCTACAACGACACTTGAAACACACAACCGGACAGCAACAGTACGACGTGTTAAAAACAACCACCACCAAATCCTATCGCACTAGGTCAAAGTCCTCATGTAAAAAGTCCGTATATCTGATGACAAACAGATGTATATTTATCCCTATCTGCAACGAGATACTTGAAAAACATCAACGGGCAACAGTACATTTTAAAAAATGCACTTGACTGATATTTCCA
The DNA here is from genome assembly GCA_963931855.1 of Philhelius festivus. Taxonomy (NCBI): domain Eukaryota; kingdom Metazoa; phylum Arthropoda; class Insecta; order Diptera; family Syrphidae; genus Philhelius; species Philhelius festivus. The sequence goes on along the minus strand of OZ007554.1, from coordinate 68,393,616 downwards.
ATACCGATCCTCAATGACAATGTCAAAATACTTTTTTTTTTTCCAACACAAAAACCAAACATTTAAAAAGCAATAAAAAAAACACAGCCAACAAAAACCAATATAAAAAGGGCCGCTCATGCCGACAAAGAAAAACAAAACGTTTAAAAAGCCATTAAAACCCAAAAAGCCATTAAAAACCATAAAACCATGAAAAAAGTCGTAAAAAAAGTTCCCAGTCTCAAGTATCCTTATTCCTACTAGCAAACCCAAAAAGCCATTAAAAACCATAAAACCATGAAAAAAGTCGTAAAAAAAGTTCCCAGTCTCAAGTATCCTTATTCCTACTTGTATGAAATATGACATTGTTCTTGCTGGTTAGCCAAGCCAAAACTGAACTGATACTCTTGTCTACTAAACCTTAAGAACCGGTCTTCACTCTTCCTCGACTCAAGGACGAAACTCCGTCCTTGTCTTCCAGTGCGAAATATTTTGGAGTTGTCCTCGACCCTTAATTAAACTAGAAAACAAATATAGAAGAGCGGGTAAAGAAGGCCTATACGTAGCTTTCTATGCCTGTAGTAAAACAGTTGGTAGAAATTTGGGCCTGCAATCGAAGTTGAATTTGTGGACGTACACATACGGGGTACGGCCGATCAGCACTGAAAAAATCATAACGGTAATAAACATAAGAAGATTCAAAGAACAGAGACGCCGGGGGCTCTACGATCCAGTCCAACGGATGCTTTAAGTGTTTTTCTTCACCTTTTACCATTCGACTTATTATATTGAACATCTAATATCTTGTTTGCTTGCTAAACCAAACGGACACACCAATACTATAAACTTGATCCCAGCAGACATTTTTTCGACAATCGTTAAGTTTTGCACTCCTTCTGTTGGTATTAATGGTATTAACGTTGTGATAATGAGAGACTTAGACACAGCCATCTTTAATGATGGCTCAAAAATGGAGTATGATGTCGGTTCGGGAATTTTTTCTGAGTCTTTAGATGGGTCTAGGTCTTTTCGGCAACCTGATTTTTGCCTGTGTCTTTCAAGTTGAATTACTGGCAATATTGGAAGCATGCAAACTACCTTAACTAGAACCAAACAGAACCGGAATACAGCACTTTTTACAGACAATCTGGAGGCTGTTAAAGCCACTTATTCGTCTTTTTCATCCACTTAATTGCTAGCAATGCCAGAATGACCTTCTGAGCTCGAACTTTTACCTAAATGTCTATGTATTATCTGGGTAGCGTGTGACATTGAAATAGAGGAAAATTAATGGGCTGATGACCTAGCCGCAGGCAAGGACTAGATTTTCAAAGTTCACTTTCGGAAATAGTGAACACTCCTCTTGGTATTATGAAGGTCAAGAACTTCTCAATTTTTCTCACCGATTCGAAGTGGAGCAGCTTAGCCAGCTGCATTATATCTAGAAAAACGTGGCCCAATTATAAAAAGTCCCGACTAAACGACCTAATATGGAGACCCAGACAATACGAAGTCAGGGTAGTTGCAACGTGCACCGGGCACTGGCCAATAAAGAAATAGTTTGCGAAGCTGGAAACTCCTTAATAGTGTTGTTGAATCAGCAGAAACAGAAAACAGTCATTCAGTTCAGTGGCGTAGCGTGCCATCTCGGCACCCGGGGCGGGAGACCCATTTTGCCGCCCCCATTCAATACTAAATTAAAATTAAATTTCGAGTTTCGAGACATCATTTCACAGGCAATGAGGTATCTTTTATTGAAGTTAAAATAGGATCAGCGGTTTCATAAACGGATTCTACGGGCCTTACGAATGAGGATCGTGAGACAAAGCTGCATCTGCGGATTCATCGCCATGCATGCGTTTTTTCTTGCGATTTCTTCTCGTTTTGAGTTCGATTCCAAGTTTTTCACAGAGTCTTAGAAAAGTCGATTGCGGCTTAGACAAAACGGTCTCTGCTCTCCATTAAGAAAGCATTTAAAGCGCAGAGTTTCTGAGCACACTTATCCACACTCAGTCCACTTTGCAGCAGGTAAATCTGTACTTCATCTTTTTCAGGTAGCTCTGCAGCTCAAAAGCCAAGAAAAGTGAGGAAGTTGAATGACTGCATGACTGTCAGAAGAAGTCTGGCTCCCGATCCGTCAATTCTTCCAGTACCTCAAGAACTTGCACAAACTTATTCTTAAGCGTCTTTACAGCTTCATATCTTTGGCAAGACGAGGTTCACTTCTTCTGCAGGCTTGTGGCTAGATGCTTGAGGTACTTCTGCTGAGTCGACTTCGTCTTGACCCTGCTCTGTGCTGGGACCAGAACGACTTCCAACTTCGACGGCAGGCACGTCTTCTTCTTCTGCCTGGAAAATAAGTTATGCATTCCCATGAATATTGGCCGGAGGACAATTCTAGGCCACTCACGATTGTAGATGGAGGAATCTTACTTACATTGGAATCACTTCCGCTGCTGCTGGATGCCGCCGAAGACGTTAACGTAGCTTTCGAACCAGAACTAGAACTGAAATATTTCAGTAATGCACCTGGAGACTTCTTCGCATCTGCTTCTTTCTTAGCCTTTTTCTTGTGGTATTCCGCACAGCTTGCTTCAACTCTTTTCATTTCCAAAATCTAGTTCAAAAGTTGAGTGAAGTACTAAGTGCTTAGTTTAAGAAGATTCAACAGTATTTAAACTACAAACAACGCAATCGAAATAACCTTCTGTGATGCGGGAGGGAGCAAAAACATTGAGCTGGCTGAGACTAGAATAACGTTTCCGTCGAATCCTAGTTATCTTATCATATCTCGCATATGCATATCATATGTTTTGGAACGCTCCCTTTCAGTTTCGAACGAGTTTCGGAACGTTTTGTTTTTAGTTTCGCGCGACAATACGGAATGCACTCTTATGGCCCTACTCGCCGTTTACGAATTCACGGAAATCAGCCGAGAGCGTCAACGACGAACCACAGATAGGGTGGCAAATTTCAAATTTACATTATTGTTGTTTGTTGACTTGTCAAACGATTTGTCATGAAACATATGATTTCTACTCTACCCGCATGACCGGCGACATTTTGCCGCCCCCCTAGGCCTGCCGCCCGGGGCGGACCGAACCCCCCGCCCCCCTACGCTACGCCACTGATTCAGTTTCTCTGGAAATATTCTCTTGTGGCCAAAATGAGAGCCCAGGGAGCGTAACGGAATACCGTTTTTTATAATCCGGTTTTTTTTTTTCAAAAACCCCGCAAAAAAATTTTTAAAATACCGTAGTCTATGATACCGTTTATTTAAAATACCGCTTTTTAAAATCCCGTTTATCCAAAATCCCGTTTATTCAAAATCCCGTATATTTTAAATCCCGTCTTATACCGCTTATACCGTTTACTGATTTTATGTTGGTTATTTTCCAGATTCTTTAAATTCTAAGGAAACTTGCATACACCCAACCTTGCACCTACCCCAAATCCTGTAGTGTGTCTAAGCAGGGGAGTTGCAGGGGCAGCATGCCCTCCCTTACAAACCTCACTGTTTATAGGTACGTCGTAACAAGAAACGGTTTTATAAAAAACGGGATTATAAGAGACGCGATTTTAAAAAGCGGGATTTTAAGAAAGCGGGATTATAAGAAACAAGATTATAAAAAACGGGATTTAAAAAAACGGGATTATAAAAAGCGGGATATCGTTCCCAACCCGAGAGCCAAAATATTCGGAAAATTTTCTTTATTTTTTATAATTTTGCCCGCACTTAATGTAGTCATACTACCCTTAAAATGTCTGAGCACAGCGCGAGATACCGATGCACATTCGTCTTAAATGTATGAATATCATAATGGGGGGAAAATATAGAGTCGGGTAAAGCATTCCACATTCCTGTAGTGCGGCTAAAAATAAGTGTCTATGAATTCAACAGTACAACAGTAACAGTCCAATGTTGGCCTTGAGGGTAAACTGATGGGCACTCCCTGAAGCGCGAGTATTACGGTTAAATTACGGTTAGGTTTAAGGTGAGGAATGCAACTAGGACACTGTTTATAAAAATAACGGTAATTAAAAAAAATAAACATTGCGATGGTACTTGCGATATTCAAATTTTTCTTCTATTGTCTTGTCAAAGGGCACGGTAGTGCCCAGCCAAGTTCTGACACTACACCCTTTTTACAGGAACAAACTCAGGCGGTTTTTGACCCCTCTCTAGTCAGGCACAGGCGCCTCACCAAATTTCAATTTTCTAGCATAAGCGCTTCCTGAGATACGAGTATAAGGCCTCAAAAATCACAAAAACCGTAACTGACTGACAGATCATCAAAATTATGGAGCACTTCCCGACATCGTAGAATCTTGTTATTTTGCACAACGGTAGGTCTTGTCATGCAAGCAGAGGAAAAATTTGAGGTTTTCTATTCAGGGGGCGTGGTATCCGCCCACTTTCTCCGAATTGGCGTTGGTTGAATGGAGCACTTCCGACTGCTGTAAAACGATGAAATTTGGTAAAACGGTAGGGCTTAAACTGCATACAAAGAAAAAGATATACAATTAGCGGTTTCCTATTCAGTGGCGTGGTATCCGCCCACTTCCTCAGAACTGATGTAAATTATACATGGCGCACTTCCGATTGCAGTAGAACAATGAAAGTTGGTAGAACGGTAGGGCTCAAACTGCATATTAAGGTCCAAAAATAAAAATCGAGGTTTTCTATTCAGGGGCGTGGTATCCGCCCACTTTCTTCTAATTGGTGTTGGTTGAATGGAGCACTTCCCACTGCTGTAAAATCCAACCCTATATATGTATCCAACCTATATATCAAAAATAGAGGGTTATCCATTTTGCGGTTTCAAAAGTATAGGGCTAGAATTCGACATCTGTCAAACTAAGTTGTTAAACCATTTTTTTTTATCAGTTGAAAGTCTGACATTTACGAAAATGGATCGCTTAACTATCGCACAACGTATACAAATTGTTAAAACCTATTACAAAAATGGTGCCACATGCCACACAACTCGAGCGAATATGGCTTTATTGCAAGAGACATTTCCTGGCCGCGTAATTTGGAGCTACGCGAAAGACCGTGTTTATGCAGATAAACCTTTAACTCTTGAGCATTTAAAAAAATTCGTCAAGTTATGGCTGAGATACTGCCCAATATGTGTCAAAAAGTGGTCGAAAATTACCTCAAAAGAATCGATGCTTGCAACAATTCGAGTGGTGGTCATTTAAACGATGTAGTGTTTTACATATACATAATTTCAAAGTTAAAACTTTATAATATAAAAGAAATATCATGAAAAAAAATATTTTATGTGTTTTATTTACGTTTACTTTTGAAACCGCAAAATGGATAACCCTTCATTTCTCAAGTTCAAGAATTTCCCAAAAAAATTTAGTTTAATCTTAAGTGTGCTTTCCATGTTACTCAAGAATTAATAGAGATCTGCCTGTATGTCATGAGATTCTGTGGCCTTATTGTTCTTAAGCTTTCTTATATCTAAGCCTACTGTTTTTGTCCTGAGTGCTAGAACTGGTTCTTCATTCAAAATATAGTTATTTTCATTCTTTCTAAAATTGGAGTCCCTCAAGGTTCCGTACCAACGTTGCCACAATGTTACAAGTGTAACAAAAGTGTTACACTTTTCTTAATTTTTTTGTATTTGTTACTATGTTACTTTTTTTTTCTTTTTGTTACACTTTTTTCTCCAAACTTTTTTTTTTCTTTAAAAATTTACTTTATGATTTTTTTAATCAGTGTGAAGTGCGCTTAAACAACACTTCCACCTATTTGTACACCTATACGTCCTAAATTGAGTTGAAATCACCTTCATTCGACTTGATCGAACTCGTTCAGTTACAGTTTAGTCGAAATCTTGCTATCTTTCACTTCAAATTCAAACTCGATCTCTCGATCCAGCATATAAACATGGTTAGATATCCATTCCTCAAAGTATTCCAGTTTCCACATTCCATGTTGGCTCTTTGCAAAATGCTCAAAAAGAAAATCTTTTTGAAAATATAACAGAATTTGTTTATAAAATATTAAGTTTACCATACAGTTCTGCGGTAGCAGAACGTATTTTTTCAGAGCTAAATTTGATAAAAAATGATTTAACCAATAGGTATCACTTGAATACCATTGAACCAATAATGTTTGCAAAACAAATAAAAGATCAATTCTCTTAATTTGCCTCAACATGTTTTATGTAAAACTTAAAATGTGTCTTACTTATAATAATTTATTAACTTATTATTTAATGTATAGTTTTGTACTGAATTTAAAAACTGTGATGAATAAAACTTATGTTCCTATTAAAAATTAAAAATTGAGTTCAAGAGCATTCTTTGATTTAAAACATTTTTTTCAATTTGTTACATTTTTTTCGCTTTTGTTACGTTTTTTAAAAAAATGTGTTACACTTTCGTGAAGCCCAGCGGCAACGCTGTTCCGTACACAGTCTACTATTCTTCTCAAAATAATATACTAATACTACTGCATTTGTTGAAGATATAGTATTCACTTACGAATTTCATATGACAAGTCAGTGGATTGAGAGAACTGAAGAAGATCTAGAAATCCCTAGAACATTGTTTTATGCTTATAAGCTCATTATATACTATACTATACTCTGTCCAACAAAAATTGTCAGTACAGGCCTTATGGGCGAGCTTTTTCTAAAGCAGTGGCGCCTGATGCACCCTCACTACAATGCGTTAGGAAAAATGACACTAAAAAAAGAGCAAGCCACTGAGTTTTCTTAAGGAATTGTTGTTGTAATTCTTTGCAAAAAGTTGTACACCCCAACACGACCGTCGTATCCCACTGCTGATGAGATACTATCAAGACAAGAATGTCAAGTGTCACTCAAACTCAATACGATCGTGCGCTCTTTATCTACATCAAAACAGAGTTACCAGTATCATTCTCAATTGCCAGCAAGGCGCTTTTTCAGTGGTTTTTATTAAGGAGCTTTTGGGATTTGAAGCTTTTGAGAGCATATTTTAAGAAGATGAGTATGTTGAGTGTTGTCACATTGCTTTTCAACTTAAAAAAACGCGCATATTATCTTACCGCTTGGTGTTGTGGGAAAAGGTAAATTGAATATTGTTTTCAGTCGTTTTGAATCGGCAGACGGTAGCCCTACGCGTTTTTTACTATCATTTGCGGCGATTTATAATGTAAGCTACGGAATCCCTGTGAGAGCTTTACAAGGCGACACACTTATGCATGGCAATGCAACCAGAATGAGAGACAAACGTCCTATCTTCCCTGTACTGACAATTTTTGTTGGACAGAGTATAGTAGGCATATCAAATCCTGTTTCTCTACGATTCCCACTTTCACTCTTTTTCAAAGAGTGAGAAAAACCCGTGTTTTTAGTTTGTTTTTGAAAAGACTAAAATTCTAGGTGTGCCTACATCCTTGATTAAAATATGTTCCTCTTATTATTTTGTTTTATTAAGAGGAAAATGTCGAAAAAGTTTGGACCACCTTTTTGTCAAAAAATTTTAACAAAACAATTTGGCGCGCAACAAATGATTAACAACCAAAAACACCTCGCATACAGGTTCAGGTAGTAGCAGGGGTTAGTTGATGATATCCTGGAGTTATGTAGGTCTTTCAGAAATTCAAAGCAATGAATTATAATTCATGACGAGATCGATTATTTGGCATTCTTTGTAAGAATAGTCAGACAGTCGGATGTCGACCGAAGTCTGATGGGTGCCGGTGCAATTGTTCTTCACTTTACGATTTATTCTCAAAAAAATTGCCTCGACTTTTTGTCTTTTTTTTTTATTAGAACACAACCATCACTTGTGCAAGGATGTTTCGGTTGAAAAAAATTTAAGGACTCAAACCTGCATTCAGTTTTGCGCAAGATGCAGTTCCCACACTATAATTTAATGTTTTTTTTTTGGGGGATTGAGAGAGGGTAGTACTCAGTAGGTATTTTTCAGCTGATGTGTTTTTTTGTGTGTGTTCGCATTTTTGCGGTATTACATAGATACAAATATCCATCTGGATTTTGGACTATTCAAGGAGGACACTTTCCACTTTGTCCTTTGAATGATCTTAAACGAGATTTATGGCGTATTCATCCGCAGCGCATTTTCGAAGACACCATCTTTGTAGAAGCAGATAATTGCGATGGTGTCGGTGATTATTGTGAAATCTAAAATGACACAATAGCCTTTTGCCGGTGAATAAAAGTCAGGAAAATAAGGTTTAATTAAAATAGTCTTGAATTGGGGTTGGTTTATAGGAAGAATGCAACATGTGACAGGTAATCACTCGGACTTAGGACAAAATCTGTATTGAAGGGTGGAACGAAAAATTTGTTGGCAGTTCCTAGAATATCAACAGACAAACAGATTAGTTGTTCGGTAATCGAGGAAGGTGTCCATTGAAAAGGTAGATTATTAAGGTTTATACCTATCGGGTATCGTCAGTTAAATAAGGTGGATAGAATACTGAAAATTCATAGGGATCCAAGTGACTTACAACTCTCAACCAATCATGTGTGCTTGTTATCGGGAGGAATTGAGTGGACCAACAATTATCCAAACAACTTTTTTATGACAACAGATGCTTTTTCAATATTTGTCACTTTTTCATGACAAAAAAAATTAAAATTTTGTTTTAGTTGGAAAATGGTGTGAGTAAACCCCAGACCTCTGGCGTCATGAAAATCATAACACTAAAGAATATACATATTTCCACTTACAAGATGGCACGACACTCTGGAGTGCACCAAGATCTCAGCCAATAAGCTTCATTTGGCAGTTTCACACGTCAAGTTGGTTGATTACCTCTTCCACCTATGTGTCCCATTTGAATCGTTTTCTTGCTCTATTGCACCATCCCTCAGTATAATGTGGATCTCAAAGGTTTTCGAGGATGAACCATGGTGTCTTTTGGCTCCAATTTATGTCACTGTACATAGTCTGTACACTGTTGAATTTTTTCTTAAGCCCGAGAAATTCCTCTCAAAACAGTCTAAAGTGTTTTACTGCTACGTATATGCAGGGGTTATGCCTCTGCATTATATGTGTACCTACGAGTATCAGTGTGGGCTTTATAAAGAGACACTTCAGTTTGTCGAGTCAGGAATTTAATAATCATTTTCGTTCTTAACGAAATGAAGCAGCGATTGGCAGGAGTTATTCTTCGTTTGATCTGTGCGCTTGTATCGTTTTCAGGGTTTATGGAGGGCACTAGGTGTATACAAGCTCTGGTAGTAGTTGGTTAACCGGCTCCCGATCCATGGAGGGTCTCTGCCTGAGTTATTGCGCTTCCATCGGTTGCGATCCCTCGCGAGCTCCCTCCAGTCGTCGGGACCAAGCGCTCTCGCGTCTATAACCGCCTGGTCCCTGTAGCGGAGGTTCGGTCTTCTTCGTCGTCTCGAACCTGGGGGCTGGGATTCGAAGATTTTCTTGGCTGGAGCGTTGTTGTCCATTCGCTCGATGTGACCGAGCCAGTGTAGTCGACGTGTTTTGGCTTTTTGGACTACATCCACATCTTGGTACAGCTCGTATAATTCACGATTGAATCTTCTCCTCCATTCGCCCTCTTCGCATATAGGACCAAATATCCGCCGAAGAATTTTTCTCTCGAAAGTGCCCAGTATCAATTCCCCTTTTTTACTTATCGTCCAGCACTCGGCGCCGTAGAGTAGAACTGGTAAAATTAGCGTTTTGTATAGCGTGCACTTTGTCTTTCGAGAAAGGAGTTTTGAACCCATTTGTTTGGCCAAACTGAAGTAGCAGCGGTTTGCTAGGGTAATTCTTCGTCGAATTTCCACTAAGGTGTCATTCGTGGGATTGATGTTCGTTCCGAGGTAGGTGAACTCCTTGACTACCTCGAAATTACTGCTACCAACAGTGACGTTTTGTCCTAGGCGATGGACAGATGCGGCTTTGTTTGTTGATAGCATATACTTTGTTTTGTCCTCATTAACTTCAAGACCAACGCGTTTCGCCTGTTCATCAATAGCTGTGAACGCTTCTAGCACAGCACGCTTGGAGCGGCCGATGATATCGATGTCGGCCGCATATCCAAGCAGTTGGGAAGACCTGTTGAAATTATACAAGCTCTACCTACCCCAAAGTTATCGGCGTCTTTTATAACGTGTTTTTCAAAATTTCGGCATTACTCGTCGTCTCTTGATGACAGATGACAGCATTTATTACTTGATATTGTTCTCATTGACCGGAATGCTAAGGCCATCTTTTTGGCTTTCTTCTCAATATCTACTAAAAAAATTACATAGCAGTTTATTCTTCATCGAAGCATGCGAATAATTCGAAAAACGACATTAAAGAAGTCACCTTCTTGAAAAACTTATTTGATATCAATGGTATCGGTTAGGTCTTTGTGGACATTGATGGAGCAGCGCACACTCCATATTCTTTCTGGATAAACTGATTTGTTTAGACAGGATCCAAAAACTACACATAACTCTTTAGATGCTTAAATACGTGGCCTTGAAATCGATGAAAAAGTGGGTTGCGCCGATTTGAAGTTCATGCGTGTTTTCCCATTTCTCAACCATTTCTGTGTGAGTATTTTTCGTTAGAATACAGGGGACCTTCAATTTTCTGACCAGTTCTAACGATAAGCACTACAGATCATAACTTGTATATTCTTGGATGATTTGTTACTTCTAGAGACGGCACCTCTTAAAGCTAGTAAGCAATTACGAATAGATTGCGTGACACACTTACGCACTAACAATTGCGCCACGAGGTGCTCGTGCACACTCCTAACTTAGTCATTACCTGGCACTGTCAACCATTCAGAACCAAAGCCATCACGTACATTAGCTTTATTAGACTTAAGTTAAGATATAGGTGTCTTCACTTAGTTGAGATGAAGTGGACCTAATAGTTGGTATACGTGCATAAGTGAATAATACAAATTGCCTGAGAGCGGAATCTGATTCATTATTGCAGTTATATAATTAAGAGTTATGATGTTTCGATATTTTCAGCTCTGATTGCGATTGAACTACTATTTTCCCTTGATCTACCTGGCAGGCTTGAGTTCAAACATTGTTACCTAGAGAGGTTCTTTATATCTTTTCGTAAACTTTCATCAAACTTTATTCCTATCTCTCTCTTTTCTTAATCGGGAGCAGTACAGGCTCCTTCTTTTTCTTGTAAGAATAAGATATTCCTGACTTCTCTTTTGCTCGTAGAGGTCTGGTCCGAAATTGCAGTCAAAACAAAAGTTACATTGTCTTGGTCGTGTTAAACCCATCACTGTTATCTTGTTAGCAAGATATTTAAAAAAATGTGTATTTTTTTTTTAATTTCTTAAGACAATAGGTGGGGCAGAGTACACATGTACACCCAGAGAAAAAAGCACGTAAAATCAAAAAAAACAACTTTGAATCAAAGTAAAACCAATATGATTTGGCTCTAATGCCGAAAATATTTAAATCAAAGTTGTTTATCAATGAAAAGTGATTCCCTACTTCATTTCAAATCAAATTTGAAACCAATATGATTTAAAGTTGTAGCATTATAGTTTTAAATACGATCCGCATTTGATTCAAAAAAATATCAATTAATTTTAAACACGCTTTGCGTTTAAAGTAAATAGAAATCGGAATCAAATCAATTAGAAACATATTTACATTAATTACTACGTAACATTAAATTGAAAAGCGCCATTATAGTTTTAAATACGATTCGCATTTGATTCAAAAAATATCAATTGATTTTAAACACGCTTTGCGTTTAAAGTAAATAGATATCGGGAATAAATCAATTACAAACAATTTAATAATGTTTACTAGCATTCATTGATTTAAAGTCATTCTCACTATATTCAAATCGATTAAAAACAATTATTTTTGCAAAAGTATTTTCTTTTTATTGTAAATAAAATAACTTAATAACAAAACAACAAACAAAATTTACAAATATTTGTGTCTTACATAATGTATGTAAGTCTTGCCATTATTAATTTGATACAAGTGTAGTGGAGGGATTGTAAAGACTAGATCAATGATTTCCCTTTCGATGATGAGTTAAAAAGTTTTAAAATATCCTATAAAATATATATTACATTATAATTTTTATATTGAGAAAAATGTATGAATGTATACTTACAATTTTAAGAAATGATTTTAAACTTGAGGTTGGTGTTGACGGGAATCAGAATTGTTGCAATTGCAATTGCCAATTTGCCACTTTGGAGATCTCTGAGAGGGTTTCGTCATCAATTCGAAACTTGAATAAAATTTATATAATAAGAAAAACAAGAGATAGTTTAATGTTACCTTCAAATTTCTGAATAATTATAGTTCCAGATCTTCATGCTGCTTTGCGGAATCGTCGCGGTTGTTCTCGTTAGCAGGATTAGAATAAATTAAACTTCGAAGCTGTCCGCTTTCGTCCACTACTTGAATTATTTTAGGTTATTTTATTACTTTTAGGTTATAACGTTCACAATAAGTACAGCTCACAAGCTCTAAAGAGAATGGCAGATACATTTTCCTCGACCCGCAACAACGACAGCCGCGAACACACATACATATGATTTCTTTCTTATACAAAATGTTTACTGTTATCGTTCACAAGTCAAAAGGATTACAACTTTGATTTGTTGTACTTTAACTTTGGTTCAAAGTGAATTATGTATACGTTTCAAAAAGGAAAAAAAATCAAATAAGTTACCACTTTGATGTATTAAGTTTCAAGTTTGATTCAAATAAATTAAATATCAAACGTCTTTAAATGAATAACGAAAATTAAATTTCAAAATAGAAAAACATTAATTCAATGGTGTTTAACTATACTGTGATTAATTAAACATTTTTCTTATTTGAAACAAAGTTGATCGTATTTAAATTAAAGCATATAAATAAAAAGTTATAGCAACGTAATTTTAAATACTTTTCTACTTAATTTTATGATGTTGTTTTTCTCTGGGTGTACGTAGTACATACGTCTTGTCCAGGAGTTCATATAGATTATGTCTTTGGTGTTATTATCTTTCACCTATGTTGATGAAATTATAGATTTAATGCGATTATTCGTAAGGTGCTTGTTTGCACAGATGGAGCTCAATACATCCTACATAAGTCTTCTTCCACAGACAATTATAACCCAAAAATTGTGCATTCCGAAGATGTCTGCTTTGTAGAAGTCTAGGGCCTATACTAATTATTCGGCTGCAAGGCGCCTATTAAAGGAATCCATAATATTTGACGTGCTAATCAAAAGCTAATTGCCATTAATTCTGTTTTCTTGGTTTAGTCAACAGTCTGTCTGTCCATTTCTTAGGTTTGCGAAGCAACGTGTAAATATGTTTATAGCTTAATGTGTCCAGGAAAATATATACGATCAACGATCCCCAATCTCTGGAGGACTAGTGTTTTTGCAAACCTATAAGGACAAAGGCCGGATGAGCCGCTTTTTATAGACTTGACCTCAGAATGTGTCGTAGTATAGTCTACATTATATCGGGTTTTTCAATAAGAGCGCTACAAAAGTTTTTTTTAAATAAAACAAAAACGGTTTTGGATATCAATGAAATTCTTTATTTCTGTGAAAGTACGTTCGATGCCATTATGTATGAAACTCGATTTCTTTTGCATGGCCACCACCAGACGCTGAACCAAATTTTCGACGGTTTTCAACCATAAATCGGCCGATACTGCTGCAATTTCACGTTCGATATTCGTACGAAGTTCATCAATCGTCGCTGGCTTGTTGGCATAGACCATAGACTTGACGTAGCCTCACAGGAAATAGTCTAATGGCGTCAAATCGCACGACCGAGGCGGCCAAGTGACTGGACCATTTCGTGAGATAACACGTTCTCCAAACTTGGTTTCCAATAAATTGATTGTGACATTCGCTGTGTGGCTTGTGACCCCGTCCTGTTGGAACCACATGTCCTCCAAGTCCACATCATCTAATTGGGGCCAAAAATATTCGGTTATCATTGAACGGTAGCGATCCCCATTCACAGTAACGTGCCAGTCTTGATCATCACGGAAGAAGTACGGCCCAATGACGCCGCCGGCCCATAAACCACACCAAACCGTAATTTTTTCGGGATGCAATGATGACTCATGGAGTACGTGTGGACTGCTGCCTGACCAATACCGCATATTTTGTTTATTGACGAAGCCATTCAGCCAGAAATGAGCCTCATCGCTGAAGATGATTTTTCGATGAAAATCCGAATCATTTTCAAGTTGTTGCTCAGCCCAATTCACGAACATACGACGCTTCTGGTGGTCAAGCGGCTTCAGTTTTTGCGTCAATTTAATCTTGTAAGGATGTATGCCAAGATCTTTTCGCAAAATTCACCACAACGACGTCACAGAGATGTCCAACGCTTGAGAACGACGTGTGAGAGACACATTTGGGCTTTCTGCAACTGAAGCCTCAGCGGCAGCAATATTCTCGACACTACGGACACTTCTTTGTCTCACTGGCACGGGAACATTTTGTACTGTGCCTGTGGATTCAAATTTTTCCACTAGACGCTCAATTGTTGATCTCCTAGGACGATTATGAGGACTATAAATTGGACGTAGCGCTCTTAACGTTGAGGCCACTGACTCCGAATTTCGGTAGTAAATTTTAATAATTTCGACTCTTTGTTGGCTCGTATATCTTTCCATCATGAAATGGCAAACGTTACTGAAGAGAAATGTCAAAAGAGCGGCAAGAAATAGGGCGTCGTTTGCTGTCCCTGTCGTTCTACTTTTGTAGCGTCCCTCTTGAAAAACCCTTTGTAAGGTAGGTATCCAAAACCTAGTACAACCTGACCTTGAACTGTAGATATCTGACAGGTTCTTTTTCTACTGCCTGAACAGAAAAAGAAGTGCCTTGATATAAGAGAAATGCCAAAATTCCCCCTCCGGCCTCCAACAAATTTCCACTGGGAATGAAAACTCATCTTCAAATATTGCTAAAGAATTAAGATTTTGTTTATGCACCCAAAAAGAGCAAATTACATAAGTGCAAAATATGAAACAGAATATTATGTTTTTGCCAAAACAGAATTTTGTCCAATATCTACATATTTGTAAAGCCAACTGTCAGATTTCATCGATCGAAGGATGGTTACGATATAGAAGGATAAAAAACAAACACAAAATTTGCGTCAAATTTGATATTAAAAATTAAGAAATTTTGGGTGACACTTGGTACGAAATAATCTATGCATGTCAAATTCAAATTCATTTTCTATTTGTCAAGCTCTGAATTGTCAAATTCCATACTCATACTTGACGTATGAGGTCGATGGATTAAAACTTCTCTAAAAATTGCGAAAAAATAAGATTTGTTCTTTGCTCCGGGAATGAGCAATTTGAGGAGTTTCAAGCGAAATTTAGAAGTAAATACTTCAAAAAAGAATTTGTCTTTTATTTATGAAGCCATAAAGTATCAAATTAAATCAAAAGATAGCTACGATATCGATGAATTAAAAAATTTCCAAAAATTGCGAAATATTTGATATTTATTTGCTTCTCGGGAAAAGACCAATTTTAGGGCTTTTGGGGCGGCTAGACTTTTGCGACCTGTGATGGTCATGTTGCTTTGGTGACATCTGTCAAATCGTTTGTTTATTATTTAATGACTGATTTGAAATCACCATTGTACGTTAGACGTAACGTAACGACAGCAACGTTTGGTCGCCAAACGACCGGTTCGGTAATTAATCAGCCAATATTTGTACGTCAAAAGAATGCAAGATCGGCTTAGAACAACGCTGTGGTTCATAAAAGTCAACAGCTGAACCCGGGGCCTTCGACTCCTCAGCGTACACTAGAAATCGATTTTTCGCAGACTTTAACTTAACGAATTTTTAAACCAACACCTGAACAAGATCCAACTGAACCAGGCACTCAAAGTTCATGACTATTAACAACGCGATTTGTTCACTAATCAGGCTTCAGAGCGTTTGAAAGAGAACCCCAATTTTGGTCGAAAAATCATTTTTACGGACTGGGTGTAGTTTTTGATGAATAGGTGTGTTAACAAGCAGAATTACCACATATGGAACGACGACACTGGAACGAGGTTCACCAGGTAATTATGCATCCTCAAAAAATTTACGTTTGGTTTGGATTTTGGGCCGGCAGCGCCATTGGTTAGTACTATTTCGAAAATGATGTTAGCGGGGCCTACATTGTTAATGGCCGGACTTACAGAACGATGACGACTAATTTCTTATGGCCGAAATCGAAACATGTAGACCTAGAACACATGTGGTTCTAGCAGGACGATGCTGCGTGAACCCCAGTGGAGGGCACAATTGACATTCTGAATGAATGATTTGAGGGTAAGGTTATCTGTCGCTGAGGTAACGTGAACTGACCAACAAGGTCAAGTAATTTAGCCACACTAGACTCTTTTCTTAAAATCATCCATATCCGAGGCTTGTTGTTGTTTCGGAACCGGTTTTTTTTTAACGTGGTAGGGAAATTACCCCGACGCACAACCCCCGACCTGGAGGACCAGACCCTTAGTATAACTCCAAGGGTAGGGAAGGGAGCCGGACGAATCCGCTCCTTATAGGCCTGAGCTACGAATATGTCGTAGTAGCCCATATAAGGTGTTCACCAAGTAGTTCATCCTAACTGAAACTGTAGACGCCACCGTTTATTCCATCTGGGGAATTCTTCCGCTGCCGTCTGGGTAAAAGGAGAGGTGCCTTAGTGGGAACACCTCTCCCCCCTCTCTCGTTTGCTACCCCCAACAACTTTCCACTGGGGTTGAGACCCAATCTCCACTTGAGGTACTAGGTACCCGATGTTCACCACGGGGAGGTGAGAGTAGGAGTTGGTGGACAGAGGTGGGTTTTGAAAAAAAAAACCTGTGGACGCTTGTGTCCACCATTTGAACATGAGAGAGATGCAGAGATCAAGCGAAGAATTACTCTTGCCAACCGCTGTTTCTTCGGGCTAAGAAGGCATTTGAGTAATAAAGCCCTATCTCAAAGAACCAAGGAGACCTTGTATAAGACCCTCATCATCCCGGTGCTGCTGTATGGGGCAGAAGCATGAACACTGTCTAAAATGGATGAAAATCTGCTTGGGTGCTTTGAAAGAAAAGTTCTTCGTTTGATCTTCGGTCCAGTCTGTATCTATGGAGTATGGAGGAGAAGGTTCAACAAAGAGCTGTACGGGCTTTACAGCGACGTTGACCTAGTCAAGAAGCTGAAAATACAACGGCTGAGATGGCTGGGACACTTGGAGCGTATATGGACACCGACGCACTAGCCCGTCGAATCTTCGAATCTACCCCTGATGGTCTGCGCAGCAGAGGAAGACCCCACCTCAGGTGGCGCGCACAAGTGGAGAGCGACCTCAACCAACTTGGAGTGCATAACTGGAGGAGCTAGCTGGAGAGGCTTTTTGGTTGAGGCCTTAGTCCACCCTGGACTGTGAGCGCCATCTAAAGTAAGTAAAGTAAGACTAGTATATGATGCTATTGAAAAAATGAACACCTCTACCTACTATGTAATAAGTTAATAGTTCCCATTACTAGCAGGACTCCGATTTTAGTCCGAAGAAATGAGATTGGTAGTTGATAGTCAGTAGTTCGTTTTAAAAAATGTTCTTGTGGACGCTGGGGACCTTTTGAATGCACATATCTACCTTTGTTTCCCTTTGCGAAAGAACAAAATATGGGTACCACAACCTTTCATAAATTTCGTTTGGCTGTTTTCTTAAAATTAACCGAACTTTTCGAACAGTTCAACTACTGAAAACAAATCTATTGAATCCAAAACTCTCACACATAATCCATAGTATATGTATCCCATTCAACAACCACGGTTCTTTACAATTAAATGCGTACATATATGTCAAAAATAACAGTTAAAGAAAAGGGAAATGTCTTATGATTTTCTGTAAAAAATTGCTCAAAACTGAAAAAAACCGTTATCTGTCAAAAAGTGTAGAATTATGTGAAAATAACCTTTTTTTAGATAATATTGCTTTTCTTCCAAAGGGGTTGAGTTTTTTTTAATTTTTTTTGTACTTTTACCCTAAAATCTTTTCCTTACCTCGAATCTTATTTACCCCTAAAAAATAATAATTTTCAGCAA
Source organism: Philhelius festivus (assembly GCA_963931855.1). Classification (NCBI taxonomy): domain Eukaryota; kingdom Metazoa; phylum Arthropoda; class Insecta; order Diptera; family Syrphidae; genus Philhelius; species Philhelius festivus. Next base: position 68,375,579 of record OZ007554.1, on the reverse strand, counting down.
ATGTTTCTTGGAAAGAATACAATATGCAATTGTTTCTTTTTCGCGCCATTTTTTCAACCCAAACTTCCTTAAAAAATAAACCGTGGATTATAAGTACCTAACCGTGACGCACTCATACTCATAAATCACAGTCAGTACTTTACACTGATGCCCCAGTGTGCAAATCAGGTTCGACAGAAATACCAACAACAACCCCAGATAAAAAAAGGTTTCTTTAAAAAATGAAGAGGAAAATCACTGTTCAGCCAATCATATGCTCCACATGCCAAAAAAGGAACCATTATGCGTTTTTTTGTGCTTCAACCAATAGAACCACCTTCCAGAATTATCATCAGCTTTGCTTGGAATAGAACCCTTCAATTTGCGTCTGCTCCCACTGTGCGATACCCTCTATTCCCTAAAAAAACATAATAAAAAAAAAGAAGTATAACGTGTGAATGGTTATCCTTGTGCGTATAGCGTACGAACACATACAAATCCACAAATCTGTTGGATGGCGCTTAAAAAACGAATGAACTAACCCCTCAGGGGAAACATTATGTAAATCAACCCTTATATCCATAACAATTTCTATGACTAGCTATTTCACACGTAAATTCAAGCTCAATAAAAAAAAGGATCCCTCGTGTCGTTCGTTGGTATTTGAAAAATTATGTAAATTTCCAACCCTTTGCCGGTTTCAGCGAACCAAGGATTTTTGATTGGGTGGTTGTGATTAGACTCCTTTCAATTTAAATATACAAAAAAAGGGTTGCATATGATTTTTAGGAGGAAAACAAAATGGAGAACTTATACATACGACTGGAAAGACCTGAAAAGAAAATTCTAATAAATTTCAAAAAATCTCTTTTCCTTTCAGATTCAAGACTATCGGAAAATTGGCACCAAAAATCATCAACCAAAAACAACAGAAAATCACCCCCACCAACAAGCCCTAGCCTCCGCAATGACCCTGTCATCGATCATCGACAGACACCTTTAGCTGTCAAAAATGAAGATGCATCCTCGAATGACCACCATCACAGACCTGCAGCGGAAATCGAATCGGCCATCAAGCCTGGTAAGATTAACAGCCCGATTCTCCCCAAAGTCAGTGATGCCTCACAAGTCACAAGAAGAGGTGAAATTGATTTTGTGACTTTTTCGAATTCTGCCGCTCAGTCACAACTTGTGAGAGTCACAAAAACAATCGAAACTGTGATCTCCTTCAGAGCAGGTCACAACCAGGGCTGCCACTTTACTCCTTTAGCAGTAGATCTACTGCGTTTTGGCCCAAATGAATTTCTACTGCGCAGCAAAACGAATCTACTCCTCTTTTAAAAATGTTAATAGTACTTAACTAAAGTTTGTTCTCAACCATATTCACTCACTCCGAATGCAATCAGTGAAAAATTCAAATCCATTTTGGAAGAATTTCCACATTCATATGAAAATGCGAAAGTACTCAATATGCAATGGAGGTTCTTGTTAGGCAATAATGATTTTGTTTAAAAATACAATGACCCTTCAGACATAACAAAGTTTTGGTCAAAAGCCAGAACATTTAAAAACTCGGTATGTGAATTTGCATTGGTGGAGCTAGCAGAATTTATGCTTTTGTTATGCTTTTTACCGCATAGCAGCGCAGCTGCTGAAAGGAAATTTTCGTTAGTCAACTTAATAAAAACTGATACTAGAAACAGCCTCAACACCCTTCAAAGTATTATTTTAGCCAAATAGCTAAAAGACCTAAAAGAGGATTGTTGGTCTCCCTCAGATTCACCAGGTATTATAGAATTTTATAATAAATTTAAATTCACAAATGGTGAATTTATAATGAAGTAATGTCATTATTTTTTTTTTATAATATGAATTTTAGAAATATGTAATATGTGATCTCTTTTTATTTTATTTATATAAGAATTCTCAAAATGAAATGTGATTTTTTGTTTATTTAGTTTAAGAAATTTGTTTATTTTTTTTTAACTGTTGAGTTAATTTTTTTAAGTTCTGTCGCTTTTATTCATAAATAAAATGTATTTCTATGATTTGAATTTTGTTTTGCATATTTTAAAATCTACTGCGTTGTATTGCAATCTACTGCGCTTTTTTCTGAAAAATACTTCGCTTGATTATCTTTAGGGTGGCAGCGCTGACTATAAGGCAAGTTATGCATTGGTAAAAAAAATCGAACTCGAGATTTTGATCAAAGTTGACATTACGATGATAGCGAAGACACAAAAAAGTGGGTCTCGCAATTCTGTCTGTCTGTCTGTCTGTTCGACTACAGGCTAAACGGCTCGGCCGATTTTCTTTAAACTTGGTAGATATCATTTTTAATTTTTTCCCCCCACACGTTTTTTTTCTTTTTTTTTTAAGACCAAAAATAACGGTACCTGCCATACGATTTTTTTTTGAAATTTTATAAACATTTTTTTTTCTCAAAAACTGTTCGACAGATTTCAAAAATAAAAATACAGAAAAATTTCATTTAATTAAAGCTAGGTACTGGTTGAAAAAAATTTTCCGAAAAATGGTTATTGCGGGTACCCCCCAAGGAACCATTTTTTTTGTTTTTGATTTTCTCAAAAACGGTTCAACCGATTTTGATCATTTTTTTTTGCTAAAGCTCCCCAAAAACATTAATAGAATTGTGTACTCAAATTTTCAAAAAAAAAATTTTTGGATTTAAAAAAAAAAATTTTTTTTTCAAAACTCAATATTTCGAAAACCCCATGCTAGATTTTTTTTAAACTTGATAAATAAAAGTTCCTCAATATAATCTACAAACTGTGAGAAAAATTTTTATTTTACTTAAAAATAAATGTACCTACCATACAAATGCTAAAAAATTTAAAAAATGGTTTTCAAAAATCGTATTTTTCTCGAAAACGGCGCCTAGAAATTTTATAAAATTTTTTTTCTTTCAATTAATTTTTACGATCTTTAATTTAATAAAAAAAAATTTAAATTAAGATATTACAGCTTGTACCTACCATAGAACCATTTTTTCGAATTTTGAATTTCTCTTATCCACATAACGGATCTTAATGAAAATTTGTATAGAGAAGCTTCTAAAAAGTCTAAGACACATTGCATTTCAAAACTTTAAAATAAATATTTTTTGAATTTTTGAAAAAAAAAATCTATTTTTTTCTTTTTTTGAAAATTCGATATATCCGAAACCGGTCAATATTTCTTTTCGTAAATTTATTTTTTATTCGAACAATAATAAAAACTTTAAATTGGCGTACCAAATTTTTTTCTTAAAAAGCTTTTAAAAAGTTTGTATATAAAAGCTTTTTTTTAAGAAACCACTACAAGGACTTATAATTTTTGGTTTTGCATAAATTCATATTTGGATAGCATTCTGTTTTTTTCTCTTACTACTAAAAGAATTTAAAAATTAATTTTATCCTTATGAACAGTTTTCTCTAATAACATTCGTTTTTAAAATTCCTAGTCTATTACATAGGAGCAAGTTCGTGCGACCCAGTCGTGCATTTTATTTATTATTGTTTTGTTCATCAGGCAAAAATAAGAAAACTTTATGTTTATTACGCATTTTTTGATAAAAATTGACCTCAAAGTTAAAATTTTGCTCGGGCAAGAAAAATTGAACACCATTTAAAATTGAATATCTTGCAACCCTAAAAATACATCAGCTCAATTTAAACGTAGTTTTAAAGGACGATATAAAGGATTTATTTACTGTTATTTATCTAGACAAATTTAAATGTTTTGAATGCAACTACAGTCAAGAGAGTTTCTCCTGCAAGTTGTGTAGGTACACTTTCAATTGTTATGCTTTCTGTTATGATGTTTTTTGTATGTTTGTCTAATGGCACCTAAACAAAAAGTGCTATCGAGAGACCACTGTACTTTTTTTTTACTTTCGGTTAACTTTTCTTAAAAATAGACAATAAACATACCTATTGTTTTATTTTTTTGCTTATGAACGTCTCAGGTCACTTCCAAAACATTGGAGGCTTCAAGTATTACATTCTTCCATTCAATACGATTTCATTGCGCTAACCGAAAGTTGGTTAACAATCAATCCCCATAATGTCTAAATATTCAATAACAATCATAAGTCTGAATCCCGTAAATTTCATGTAATCGATTTTAAATGTTATGTTTCGAAGTTTAATAAATAAATAGCTTGGGTCAGTCTGGCTGGTGGGAGATGTTGAGTTATAAAGTTTTAGAATTTTTGCATTTCGTCCTGTTACCTTTTGCAATATAAAAACAGAGAGCCAGACATTTCTGCTGTAGCAAAATTCTCGGAACCGTTTTCGAGAAAAAAACGATTTTCGAAAACAATTTTTTTTTAAATTTGTATTGAAGGTACCGTTAGTTTTAGATAAAACAAAACTTTTTTTCTCAAATCTTGTAGATTATTTTAAGAAACTTTTATCTGTCAAGATTGAAAAAAATCGAGCATGGAGTTTTCGAAATATTGAGTTTCCAAAAAAAAATTTTGAATTTTTTTTTTAAATCCAAAAAATAAAAAATTGAAAATTTGAATATGTAATAATATTCAAACTTTGGAGGAGCTTTGGCATAAAAAAATGATTTAAATCGGCTGTACTGTTTTCGAGAAAATCAAAAACAAAAAAAATGGACCCAGGGGGGCTACCAAAAATAACAATTTTTTGTAAAATTTTTTTCAACCATTAGCTAGTTTTAACCAAATAAAATTTTTCAAATTTTTTTAAAAAATTCTGTGGGACAGTTTTTGAGAAAAAAAAAATATTTATAAAATTTCCTACCGTTATTTTTGGTCTTAAAAAAAAAAAACAGAAAAAACGTCCGGAGGAAAAAATTAAAACCTATATCTACCAAGTTTGAAGAAAATCGGCCGAGCCGTTTGGCTGTAGTCGAACCGACAGACAGACAGACAGACAGAATTGCGAGACCCACTTTTTTGGTCTTCGCTATCATCGTAATGTCAACTTTGATCAAAATCTCGAGTTCGATTTTTTTTACGAATGCATAACTTGCCTTATAGTACCTATAAGTCGCAAGTAAAAATTACTTAAAACTACACAAATTATTGTTTTATTCAAACCCATTACACTTCTGGGCAAAAAATCATTTTTTTTTAATTTTACCAGTCTGAGATTTTCTGAAGTATCATAAAATGTATTGGTTTTCTTGTGCATTTATTATTAATGAGTCTTTTTACTCGCGACTTATAGGTACTATAAGCAGGGCTGCCACTTTACTCCTTTAGCAGTAGATCTACTGCGTTTTGGCCCAAATGAATTTCTACTGCGCAGCAAAACGAATCTACTCCTCTTTTAAAAATGTTAATAGTACTTAACTAAAGTTTGTTCTCAACCATATTCACTCACTCCGAATGCAATCAGTGAAAAATTCAAATCCATTTTGGAAGAATTTCCACATTCATATGAAAATGCGAAAGTACTCAATATGCAATGGAGGTTCTTGTTAGGCAATAATGATTTTGTTTAAAAATACAATGACCCTTCAGACATAACAAAGTTTTGGTCAAAAGCCAGAACATTTAAAAACTCGGTATGTGAATTTGCATTGGTGGAGCTAGCAGAATTTATGCTTTTGTTATGCTTTTTACCGCATAGCAGCGCAGCTGCTGAAAGGAAATTTTCGTTAGTCAACTTAATAAAAACTGATACTAGAAACAGCCTCAACACCCTTCAAAGTATTATTTTAGCCAAATAGCTAAAAGACCTAAAAGAGGATTGTTGGTCTCCCTCAGATTCACCAGGTATTATAGAATTTTATAATAAATTTAAATTCACAAATGGTGAATTTATAATGAAGTAATGTCATTATTTTTTTTTTATAATATGAATTTTAGAAATATGTAATATGTGATCTCTTTTTATTTTATTTATATAAGAATTCTCAAAATGAAATGTGATTTTTTGTTTATTTAGTTTAAGAAATTTGTTTATTTTTTTTTAACTGTTGAGTTAATTTTTGTAAGTTCTGTCGCTTTTATTCATAAATAAAATGTATTTCTATGATTTGAATTTTGTTTTGCATATTTTAAAATCTACTGCGTTGTATTGCAATCTACTGCGCTTTTTTCTGAAAAATACTTCGCTTGATTATCTTTAGGGTGGCAGCGCTGGTCACAACTCATAAATTTTTAAAGTTTCTTTGATTGACATTCAGTAAGAGAATTTTCTAGATTTGTGAATAATTGTGAGTACACAAAAATGGAAGTGGACTTTGTTCTAGTGAATATTTTTGCTGATCTTTCCCACAAAAAAGAAAAGTAATATTATTACATAAACAAAAATTTCTTTAAGAAACTAATCGTATCAAGAAGTTTACAGCGTCGACGGCTTTAAGAACATTGAGAGATACAAATGATCCATTCGCTCTCCAAAACAATACATTTATAAAGTTTTTTCACCTTCCGAAATCGTTATGCAGTCGCCACGATTGTTTTCTTCTGAAAATGTTATATTTATTATTTAATCATTTTATTGTTTAAAAATTATGTTACCTTGCATTTTGTAATTTCTTCGTTTTGAATAATCAGCTGTTCAAATAATGACACTTACAAATCTCACCATGCTGTGGTGAGTTTTGTTGTGAGTTTTCTTGTGACTATTAGGGGGAGAATACCAAAATGTTATCGAATCACAACAATCCTCACAAGGAATAGTCACAAGAGCTTGTGACTTGTGACTCCTCACAAGGGGGAGAATCGGGCTGTAAGTTCACGTAAATATTTATTCGATAGCCCGTCCATCACCTGAAGCTGTCAAATTAAAATCATTTAACAACTCGCCTCTGTCTGCATAATCGGCGAATTGAAGATTATGGTGGAAGGCTCAATCGCACGAATTAATTAAAATTGAAGGCAATGTGCTTTGTGAGCTAGGAACTTTTAATTAAACCGCCCTTTGTTGCTAGTTTATGAAATTTACGACGAACCGAACTGTTTTTATTTTGTTCTGGTTGATGTCAGACCCAGAATAGTTCCATGGTTAGACCTCGTTTATTAATCGCGCATACAAGTCCGCCCTCTTTCTCTTTCTCTTTATAATCTGCCTGCGTGTGGACTGGTATTATTTAGCATGCAATCTGCATGAGAGATTCGAGTTCGGGGTGGTGTGGGAATTGAATTGAACAATTTTGTTTATTTTTGTTTAGTGTGTAGTTATAAATGGTGCACTTTTAAGGCACAAGGGAAGATGTAAATAAGAGGGTAGCCCAACGTCAAAGCGAGAGAAATATCCTATTTTTAAATGATATCTAGATAATTATGTATATCTACTCGTATATCTGTAAGAACTAAGGTCATTTAAATTCAACAAAGGTTGAACGGCACAAGTTAGATTAGAAAAAGAAGTACATATAGCAAAGAATTTATTTTGTCAGTTTTTACAAGGCTCGGATTTCTAAGTGGAAAGTTTTTGACACATAAATTACGTAGGTACAAAAACTGTCTGGAATTGATAACTATAAAATTATTTTTTTCTAATTTTTCCCAGAACTAAGTAATTACTGAACATTTTTTGTTTATTTTTTCGGATAACCAATTTTTATGAAAAAAAATTATTTATACTTAAAGCAAAACAAATTTAACTTTGTTAAACAATAGACATTATTATAAAAAAGCGGCAATGCAAAATTCAAGATAAAAATCCTATTTTTACTTATGATATACATAGGTACTATAAGACAAGTTCTGCATTTGGAAAAAAAAATCGAACTCGAGATTTTGATCAAAGTTGACATTACGATGATAGCGAAGACCAAAAAAGTAGGTCTCGCAATTCTGTATGTCTGTCTGTCTGTTCGACTACAGCCTGAGCGGCTTGCCCGATTTTCTTTAAACTTGGTAGATATCATTTTTAATTTTTTTCCCTCCAACACATTTTTTCCTTTGTTTTAAGACCAAAGTACCGTTATATCTGCCATACGATTTATTTTCCAAATTTTATAAATACATATTTAGGTCATCAACCAAAAACATGTGTTCGATAGTATAGGTACACCCCAGGGAACCATTTTTTGTTTTTGATTTTCTCAAAAACGGTACCACCGATTTTAATCATTTTTTTATGGCTAAAGCTCCCCAAAACCTTGAATAGAATTGTGTATTCAAATTTTCAAAAAAAATTCTTTGGATTCTTAAGAAAAATGTCAAGTTTTTTTTTCAAAATTCAATATTTCGAAAACTCGATCCTAGATTTTTTTTTTAAACTTGATAAATAAAAGTTTCCCAATATAATCGAGAAGATGTGAGAAAAAAAAATTTATTTAACCTAAAAATAAAGGTACCCACCATACAAATGTTAAAAAATGGTTTTCAAAAATCGTATTTTCTCGAAAACGCACCTAGAATTTTGATAAAAGTTTTTTTTCTTAATTAATTTTTACGATCTTTAATTTAATTTTAAAAAAAATTTGAAAGCTTGTAGCTTCAATAGAACCATTTTTTCAAATTTTGAATTACTCATTATGGACATAACGGATTTTAATGAAATTTTTTATAGAGATGTTTCTAAAAAGTTTAAAGAATATTGCATTTCAAAACCTAAAAAAATATATTTTTTGAATTTGAAAAAAGTCATTTTTTTTTTGAAAAATTCGATATCTTAAAAACGGCTCAATATTTTCTTTGGAAATTTAATTTGCATTCGTACGGTAATAAGAAGCTAAAGTTGACGTACCAAATTTTTTTCTTAAAAATATTTGAAAAATTTTGTATATAAAACCTTATTTTATTGAGAAACCACTCTTGCTACTAAAAGAATTTAAAAAATCATAGTAATTTTACCCTTTGAACAGTTTTCTCTAATAACATTCGTTTTTAAAATTCCTAGTCTATTACGAGGAGTACATAGGAGCAAGTTCGTGCGACCCAGTCGTGCATTTTACTTGATTTTTCTTTTGATGTCTGTTGTGTAATGTGTACGTGGCAAGTTGTCAACTTGACATTCTCGTGACGGGGCAGACGAATAAAACGGACTCATATTTCCGTTTTTTTTTTTGTTATATTTGATTTTCTCAAAAACGTTAAGACTGATTTTAATCAATTGTTTCTTGCAAGGGCTTCCAAATAGTTTGAAAAGTGTCTTGAGGTCGCAGAACTATTGTACTACTGATATAGAAATTCAAACAGACTATATTTCACCATAGATTTTTAACCAGTCAGCCTAACAAATATTCCAATAAGAAGATAAAAACTGGGTCCTAAACGAAAATCAAGAATCGGTCCTTACAAACGGTTTCAAAACAGAAGCTGAGGTAGAGTCAGGGATGTTCGGGGACAACCCATCCATCAATGGATCATTAAAGCTACTAAACTTGTCAGTGTTTTCCAAGTGGAAGTGCTTGGCAGTATGTAAGGCCACAAACTTTCTTTCCACATGTTAACTGATGAACAAAAACATTGATATCTTCAGAGATAGTCAGGTGGCAATCAGATCCATTTCGTCAATTGTCGTGATGTCAAAACTGGTTGCTCATTACCATAGTGAATTAACATTTGTCTAGGAAACAAATTCACTCAACATTCGATGGGAGCGTAACATTTATAGAAATGAAATGGCTGATGAACTTACGAAAAACGGTTCATCACTTGTACCGAGTCAATTTGTATCATGGGTACCTATGCCACTGGAGCAGGAACAGTTTAAAATTGACCAAAGTTTTCTTAAGACCGCAAATGGCAGATTGTTAACAATTGACACTTATCGGGATTCAAGAAATCTATGACCAGATATCTTAAAGAAAGCTTAGAGCAGACCTAAATTGTTTCTATTGGTTGGAATTCTTACGGGTCACAATTCAATGGGAACCCACATAAGCAGAATGGTCATCAGCACATCTAGCAGAGGAGCAGAGGGTGGCAGAAAGAAGAGCGTTCATCTTAATTCCTTTGTGAATGCGCCAGCCTAGCCAGAACTGGAAAAGATGCTATCGGATAATAGTTTTTCGACGAACAGAGCGACGTCTCATTTTAACCACTAAAAATCGTGTTTAACTTCATTAAAAAATCACGATAGTTCAGTGTGGCAGGCCAAATTTAAGACTTCTACTAAATCCTTCCCCTACCCTTCCCGCTGTTACATTACCCACAACTTGGGGAGCAAAATGTATTCACTGAGATCCGACTGAGGTCATACGGCCTGCTGCATCACCATCCCACCTAACTTAACTAGATGCGGCTGCAATTGAGCAATGGTCTTTGTTATGTTCCCCTTAAGGGCATTGGTCGATTGTGGTTTATTTGCGTAGAAGTTCGAATTCCCACAATAAAAAGTTTAGCGTGGTCAAATCATATGACAAATGAATCAATAGGTTCATGTAGAATGGCAATTTTGCATCCGCTGTGGGGCCCGTAGCGCCGTTCTTCTGGAACTACGTGTCGTCTATGTTCATATGGTTCAATTTGGGCCATGGCACTCGCCATTGACTGCGACCCCGCGCCACCACACCAAACATCTTTTTAGAAAAAGTACGGACTCATAACACCGGCATTAAATTCATCCCAAGGTTAGGTTAGGTTAGGTTAGGTTAGGTTAGGTTCGAGTGGCTGTCTAGTTGTTGTTGACTCACTTAGACCTCAAGGATACGTTGTGATACCACTAAAGAAGTAACTCATGGGAGAGTAAAATGAATTTAAACAAACCATTTCGTGCTTTTAATAAAGTTAGATAGACATTTTGTGTCGATCGTTGCCAGTTCACTGGTATTATCGAAGAAGGGATTACCGAGATAGTTATTCCTTCTATTGGAGAGTGCTGGACATGTACATAGAAGGTGTTGGACTGTTTCCTCTTCCTCCTCGTCCATGCAGCTTCTACAGAAGTCATTTGTGTAGACTCCTAGCCTCAAAGCATGTCTACCTATGAGGCAGTGTCCTGTTATAACTCCGATTGTAGAGCTTATATTTTGTCTGCTCAGGGAGATCAAGCCTTTTGACCGTTTTAGGTCTATGCTTCATCCCAAACGGTAACTTGTTGAAGCTCAACATCTTGCGGATTGGTGTCATCCCATATACGGAAATTTTGCTTTTGCACAGCCACTCATTCAAAAATGTCCTCGTCGCTAAAGATAATTTTTCGTCCAATATAGCGGTCGTTTTGACAACGCCCGAAGCCCACTAAAAAAACAAACGGTCATGAAGTTTGAGCTCCTGGATAGGTTGAATCTTGTACAGGTGAAGGTCAAAGTCCCGACGCAAAATTTGTCAATTTAAAATCTGCTAAAGGACGAATTCTTGTACACGGCGAGGAATCGACTGCCTTGGGTTATGCCTATATGAACCGTGGCAATGTTCTCAACCGATCTTGGGTTCCTTTGACGAATGAATAATGATTGGCTGATTGATTACCGAACCAGAAGTCTTGAAGAGTTGACTTTGAAGGGCCACCACGTATGCCACGAAATGGGCTCAACGAACATTCTTTTTGATATTAAAGTTTAATAATTCGGATGTGCTGAATTATCTGAATTCCCTTTCCACTGAAACATCGATTACTTCAAATCTCGGAAATGGAAAACGTCAATGAATTAAAATAAAAACTGGGGCCTATTTCACAGATCATACATTACATACAATGTATGATTTTGACAGGTTTGATGTATCATTTCTGTTTCACAGAATTGTTGTATGACCGCTGTCATACAACATTGTAATCGACTGGAATATTTCCAATGAGATTCTGTTTCACAAAATTTCATCATACATTGTATGACTAGAATCTATGACATTCTTTCATACATTTCATACAACAAAAAAAAGTGTTGTATGCGATTTTTTTCTTCGTTCTACCAACGAATTCGACTGCACATTACCAATTTTTTTGTTATTTGAGATTTGATTTCCTTTATTATTTGACAACGATGATGAGGACGATAATGCTGCAGTATTGGATGAAGATAAGGCAGCTAATTCTGATGCGGAAAGGTCACTTGTTTGCTGTCGTTGATATCTCAGAACGCGATTGGCTTGCGAAATTAGTTTCTGTATGAGATATTCGTTCTTATTAGATGCACCGCTGTTGAATTCCTTTATAAAAAATAATTTGTCTCGGCCGCTCGACTCAGTTGTTGAGTAGGTGAACAAATTGGACTGCACATATTTGATTATCCTTCGAATGAACATCAAAATCCGTGCGGTTATTACGGAAAATCGAGTAATGCTTGGTTATTATTTAATTAAAAGCACTTTCTTGATCGTAATTCTCACTGATATTGCGCTCCACCTTCGAAAATCTCAACGATGGTCTATTTGGGTTATTTAGCGAATATGTCTGAGAATTGATTATATCGTTCAAGCAAACACTTTTCGCACGATTTGTATTCCATCGCTCTAGATCACAGAAAAATATATCCATTTTATTTTTTTTCTTCCTCTTTTAAATTCAACTTTTAACGAATTTGTTTTTTTTTTTTTTTTAAAGCCTTGACATTTCACATTGAAGTGTCAGTAAAATGTCAAATCATACATCATACAATGGAATCATACAGCACTTCCAATGAAATCTGTGAAACAGAAATTTTGATGTAATGTATGATAATCAATTTATTGTATGATGTATGTAATGTATGTGATGTATGATCTGTGAAACAGGCCCCTGATATCTATACGTTAATCCCTCGGTAAAAGCAACAAAACTTGTATAATGTAACTGGGCAGCTATTTTACAGCTACTGCTCAGAAATTTGTACTCATGGTAGTTGTTTTATTTAATAAATTATTGTGAATATTGTAAGAATGTTTCTAACCAGTCTAAAAAACTGAAGGCAAGGAAAGGATAAAAAGTGTGCTTCACCAATTCGTATCTCATTCGTATCTGGTCCGAAAAAACTAGACAAAAGTAACCATGACTTCAAAAAATGTGGGTAAAATTAACAAAAATTGTAAATATTTCTATAATTAATTAAATTATAGCTTGTCTTTTTTTTACGATGAACAATATTTTTTTAGATTATTTATTCATTAATTTTGTGACTCGGTTAACCTCTACTAACGCAACTATTTGAAATTATTTGTTAATAATCGTTTATTTGAAAAATTGATTATTTTTTAGCCTCTAACGAACTTTTCTTATTTTAATAATTTATTTATTAATAACAAAATATATTCAGCTCTTTAATGTTGTTTTTTTTTTTTTTAGAAAATTTGTAGGTACTTATTTTAGCTAATTCATATTTTCCTGAAAATTAGTTACCCCTGAAAAAGCCAACTGGGTTGGTCTCAACGATTTCTTTAGGAACTTTAACTGATCAGTTTCCTCGATAGCGACGTCGACTCCAGTGCAGATGTGATAAAAAATTTAATTTTTCTCGTATTGTCAAACTTTATAAAAATCTATTAAACCGAAAGAGAATTCTTGGTTTGATTTTTGCTGTGTTATAAAGTCAACCCTACTGAGGAAAAGAGGAATAAGTTCAACCAAGCTAGTAAGGCCTGTGATGATCATCTTCGTCGAACCAATTTTTTCCCTACGATCAAAAATTAAGGCAGAAAATACTATTATTTCCCAAAGGTAGTGACATTTTTGTTGGTCATTTGTAAAAAAGATTACGAAATACTACTTAGTCTTCGGATCCTACGCTCGTCTTTAAAGACACTCTTTCTGTCAACTCACAAGAAAAAGCAAATTTGCTTGCAGCACAGTTTGTTATCGGACAAATTTTCTTTCGAACTCATACAGTTGCAAGAGTACTGAAAGATCTCGATATACACAAAACCGCTGGCTCTCCTATTGGTCTGATGAGGTGTTCAAGACTTAGTAAACCTTTGCGTAAGCTTTTTCATCTTTCTTACTCTACTGGTCTCGTTCCGAGTGGTTGGATTGTCCAGCATGTTCCTAAAAATGGAGAATTTTCTTTCTCCTCTTATATCGTCCAACTGCATTGTGTACCTTCTTTCAAAGATCATAGAAACGCTGATAAATTATTGAAGAAATATTTTGAAGAACGAAAGCTTCTCTCGGCAGTATAGCTTTCAAAGCAATAGGTCGAATAGTGATTTGATGTGTTTATCTCACATAACAATAGCACAAATTTTTTTGGAAAAAGTAAGATTATTGCACTTGAAATTTCAAAAGCATTTGATAGAGTTTGGCATCAAGTTCTTCTTGATGAATCTCTTCTTCGTTTGATTAGAAACTTCCCTTAGAGTCGCTAAATACAAGATATTTTGGATGGTTCCAAGTCTGTTATTCAAAATTAAATACTTGTGTGCCCCAGGGCTCCGCTTTGTCTCCAACGTTCTTTTTCATATTCTTTAATGATCTTTTGTATAAAACTTTTAATCCATCTAGGTAATTGTTTTGCTGACAACACTACTTTTAGCTTCTCATATTCATTACATATTCCAGTCCATGTCCTTGATTTAGAACGGTAGCATATGATAAGCTCATTTAATTCTGATTTCGGTAGCATTGCCAATGGGAAACCATAAACCGCATAGAATTTAATGATTCATAAAGTCAATGCTGTCTTCTATCCTTACAGCCGAATCCACATCCTTGCCGCTATCCACGAAAAACTGAACAGTTTTCAGCTCTCGGTATGTACAAGACTGACCACCTTTTCTGTACTCTGTCCAACAAAAATTGTCAGTACAGGCCTTATGGGAGAGCTTTTTCTAAAGCAGTGGCGCCTGATGCACCCTCCCTCACTACAATGCGTTAGGAAAAATGCCACTAAAAAAAGAGCCACTGACTTTTCTTAAGGAATTGTTGTTGTAATTCTTTGTGAAAAGTTGTACACCCCAACACGACCGTCGTATCCCACTGCTGATGATGATGAGATACTGTCAAGAGTGTCAAGTCCAAGTGTCACTCAATACGATCGTGCGCTCTTTATCTACATCAAAACAGAGTTACCATTATCATTCTCAATTGCAAGCAAGGAGCTTTTTCAGTGGTTTTTATTAAGGAGCTTTTGGGATTTGAAGCTTTTGAGAACACATTTTAAGAAGATGAGTATGTTCAGTGTTGTCGTATTGCTTTTCAACTTAACAAAAATCGCGCCTATTATCTTACCGCTTGGCGTTGTGGAAAAAGGTAAATTGAATATTGTTTTCAGTCGTTTTGAATTGGCAGACGGTAGCCCTACGCGTTTTTTACTTTCATTTGCGGCGATTTATAATGTAAACTACGGAATCCCTGTGAGAGCTTTAAAAGGCGACACACTTATGCATGGCAGTGCAACCAGAATGAGAGACAAACGTCCTATCTTCCCTGTACTGACAATTTTTGTTGGACAGAGTATAGTGCCTAGGTTTCCTTCGACGACGCGTGAAATTTTGTAGTATACGAGCTTGAGTACAATTTGCATATCCCAATATCTCAGTTGAGTCCCTTGGATAGAATCTAAAAAGGACTTTTAAAAATGATAGGTGAAAGAACTATAACAGAAATATTTAAATCTCGTGAGCCCTGCTCCAATGTGTATAAACAATGTTGTATTGAAATAGTCATATGTATCTATTTCTTCCTTTAAAAAATTCAATCGTAATTCTACCGCTTCAAGAAATGTCCATCAGCTAACCCTTGAGCCCAGCTTCGCACATACTGTTAAATTCATAGATACTTTTTTATTTATATACTTATATTCGAAAGACTATGAAGCCAAGCAATTTTTGGCAAGAGTTGGTCTTGGACGACAATCCACCTCCTATGTAGGTGGAAAAGGAGCTTGCTCAGTGGTGGGGAACACTTGTCTCTATAGTATAGTAATACGTGGGTAGTTTTTGAGACTTCAATTCTATATAATTAAATACAGCTGTGACTCAAATAGCCGAATGATAATTCCTTGAAATAGTGCAGTGCAAGGAAATAAGAACAAGCCAAAAAGTAAATAGCTTCTAGATTGCATCCGTCTTTCATATTTTCACATTTTTTTTAAATACTTGTATTCGAAAATAAAAAGGGCTCTAATTCTCATAAAAAGTCCAAATATCGAACATATGAACAATTAAATGTAACCCTTAACCGAAGAATTCAAAAAATCAGTAAATTTTTTGGGTTAAAAATCCTTTTTGTTCTAGATCTGGGTATTGATATATTGAAAATGCGTAAATAATCCTCAACGAACAAATAAAAAATTGATAAAGACAAAAATGAAAAACTACACAACCGTAACAACATATTCTATTCACTTCGTAAACCCGATGAAAAATCCTTAAAAAATCGTGAGAAAGTCCGTTATATTTTTTATCCTAGAAAACCAAAAAATTTCTCAATTTTACGTTAAAATATAAAAATACAAAAATTCCCCCAATATTGGTATGTGAATATTGCCAAAAAATGTATTTCAAATTGTGCACAATCAACCACTTTTTACCGTAAAAAAATTAACTAGGTACAAGAAAATAATAAGATGAAATAAATGAGAAAAAAAAATCCATCGTCCTTAAACGTCAACCCTAAGAAAATTTATATCGCATGTCCCTATTATGCAGGACTTTTTATATGTAGGTATTTCGAAGAAATTACGGTAAAAAGTCCTTAAAAACATTTTTTTTGTTAGAATCTATTCGTTTTATTTTTTTATTTTTTTTACATTGAAAGGTTTGGTACCTGAACTGATTTTACCGATATCAATCTACTTAAACGCAATATGTCCTGCTATGTAGAGAGGGATGTCGGGAGAGAACTACATCATCATTATCATCATCCACATCCTGGCTATCATTCTTGGTGATTGAGTATGGAAAATGCGCGCGCTTTTTTTTTCTCTTCCTTTTATATTTTTTATTGAATTTTTTGATGCATTTTTTGTATACCTGAAATCCAGTAAGGATAATTGCAATTGTGCACGCAAACAGCGTCGTTCTTGATTAATGACTTTGGCTGTTGTTGTTCTTAGGCAGATTGGGGAATAATCACAGAAGAAGATGAAGAAATTTCGAATTCAAAAATGTAAAGGATGCCCCCAGGATACGAGTATGTTTGCACAAAGGAAAGTCTCCTAAGGATATTCAATTTATGCGTTAATTTGTCACTCGAGAAATTTCTTCCGGAGATGCAAAGAGATGGAAAGATATACATTTTCCTAAAAAAAAGGACTTCTTTTTTTCCTAAGGATGCCTGAGAATTAATTTGAATGTCTGCAGCCCTCAATTGTTTAACATTTTATTGCTTAAGATACCAGAAGTCAGTTTTTTTAAGTTAGGTTTAGTTTTTTATGGCATTGGTTGGTCCTGTGGTGATTTATAAAGATTTCCTACCTTTGCTAACTTCCCTGACCTGACCCATACCTACCTGAGATCGACGTGTCGGTTTTTACTTCTAGTTT
Organism: Philhelius festivus; assembly: GCA_963931855.1. Lineage (NCBI taxonomy): Eukaryota > Metazoa > Arthropoda > Insecta > Diptera > Syrphidae > Philhelius > Philhelius festivus. The sequence continues at coordinate 68,358,326 of OZ007554.1, read as the reverse complement.
TTTACGACTTTATTGTTTTATGGATATGTTTTATAGGCATTACAAAAAAATTACTTTAAATTGTATGAGAGTAGTTTTTAACATCTCAATGCGAATCGCAATTAACGCGCTCACTGTGCTCAGTATTCACGCGCATATCCTTGATCCCAAATAATTTTAAAGTCAATTTTTTTGTTTGAATTTGTATTCTGTTTTTTACGATGATACCTACATTCTCAGAAGGTCATGTGGTGCGTGTAACTCTTCGTTTTTTTCTGTTTTTATTTCTGTGGAGAATAACACACGGTGGAAATTGGAAAAAATCCATAAAAAGGATGCGTGAGATGTTTTATGATTTAATTTATATTTTCAACACCCGCACCGCAGGATCTCCTTCAAGTTTCATCAGAAATTTGAAAAAAATAAACAAAAAATTGACTTTTCGCCCAGAAATAGTTTGGTTTTTTATGACAAATTTGTTTGTTTGCCAAATCTAGGTATACGCAGAAGTTGTGTGTTTTTTGTATTGGGTGTTTTGTTTCATTTGTCATTTGCATATCTAGCTGTGTTTTTATGTTGAAATGGGAAATTTGCATCGAAGATACATTCTTATTTGTTAAAGAAGAAAAGAACTTCTGTGGAACACTTTTTTGGTTAACTTCATAAATTATAATATTTTTTTTTTTAGAAAATGTGTGTTTTGAATAAAAGGTTGGGAAATTTCGAAGGACATTTTGCTTTTAAAGGAATCAAATGGTTTTGTTGTTTTTTAGGTTTCTATACCTTCATATATTGTCATCGGTTCGGAACAAAATCTACTAAAATCAACAAATGAAATTTTGAAGTTAACAACACAATTGTGTCCGTAGTCAAAAAATTGTGCTTTGGGAAAAACAATGATCAATATGTGGAACGGATTGAGTTCTTGTGTGGCTACGATTTTTTATTAGATTTATAGAAATTTTCCCGATTCTCAAGAAGAAAGAACCTCTGAACTGCACCAACTACAAAGGCATAAGTCTCCTTAAAATTGCGTACAGCATCCTTTCTTCCGTATTGTGTGATCGTCTGAAGTCTTTAGTCAACAACCTGATAGATCCACATCAGCGCGGCTTTAGAGTACGAAAGTCCACTATCGACCAAATATTCATTTTACAGTAGATCTTGGGAAAATCCCGGGAACTTCAATTCGGTACTTTCTACCTTTTCGGTGATTTCAAAACCGCATATGATAGCATCTATAGGCACGTACTAGTAATATGTAGTTCTGGCATCCCTGACAAACTTATCCGTTTGTGCAGGATGACGGTTAAGAATGTACGCTGCTCCATCTCACCGATGCATATGATGTCAAAAAAGGTCTTAGGTGTTGATCTGGCATGTGACTTCTGCAACATCGTTCTAAAAAGATTTGCCAAAAAACTGCCGCGTCAACACGAGAGGCACAATCTTTAAAAAGTCTGTCCAATTACTCGGATACGCCAATGGCATTGATATTTAATTAGAAGAACAAAACGTGATGTCAGTGGTGCGTTTGTGAGCATTGAGATGGAAGCTAAGCAAATGGACTTAGGGGTCAATGAGGGCAAGACCAAGTATATCTGTCAACAAGAAAGGACACCCAACACCAATGTATAGGCATCTTTAATATTGAGGTGGTTAAAGAATTTGATTATCTAGGTTCCTCTGCCAATGAAGCCAGATCTAAAATAAATCAAGCTTCTTTGTATTAAGAAGACGAATGAGTAGCAAAAGTCCTCCATCACTCAAGTAAAGTTTCCCTTTATAAGACTCTTATTATCCTGATCCTTGTGTATGGTGCGGAGACTTGTTGAAAAAGAATGAGAATTCTTTAGCATGTTTTGATGAGAACATTCTGCCTGTGATTTTTGATCCCGTCTCCTATCCAGAAGAATGAGTAGATATAACCATAGTGAAATCAATCTATTTAATCGAATCTAAGTCCAACAATTGAGATGGCTGGGTCATATATAGCAAATGGACCAGAAAGTGTTCGAATCTAATCCCAAAGGACGGTTGCGGTGCGGCGCAGCAGCAGTTGGCGCACAAAAGTGGGAGAGGAAGCAAATTGGACTGCGAAACTGGAGACAGAGCTGGCTGGAGAAGTTTGTTAGTTGAGGCCTGGTCCACCTTGGACTACTTTTTTTTTTTTTCATTTTCTTCCGTCTCTTCCGTCGTTATTTTCTACATACGTAGCTATCTGAAGCTAGTTCTGTGAAGCTTCTTATTCAAGCTAGGTGATACATCTGAAGTTCAACCAACATCGAGTGTAATAAGAAAGTGAGCTTACTTTTGAGACAAACACTGATATTGTCCATTAAATTAAGGGCGTTGGAATGGAAAGTGGATTGTGGTTTATCAGCATAGTTCTGCGACTTCAGGAAACTACATACACTAGAAAAAAACATATATTTTCGGAATTCGATATGAATATGCTAGCATCCATAAAAAATATCCATGAGATCGACACCGCTAGTATGTCGATTATATTCCTTTACCGATCTTTACAATTTGATGTTTGGCATACCACCGCGTCTTAGGTATTTCAGCAAGCCCAGTTGCGTGTAAAAATTATCAAAATATATAATGTGGCTTACGTTTTCTGACATTTTGCTAGATAATCTTACAGCGACATTCGATGAAGCTTCGAGGTCTGGAGCATTTTCTGGTACCACATTGTCTCTGCACCAGTATAAATCTCAAACAGGATTCTCATAGCCCATAATGATCACACAGAACAAACAACTTGGTTTCCGATTTATGTCGATGTTCTTCGCCGATGCAAAGACGAAACACAGCAAAGGCGTTCGTTAAAATGGGATATTAGTGGTGGAACTCGACGTTCTATTCAGGCTCGCCATTCGGAATCATAATTGAATTGGCATTTCGAATCTCATTCTTATCACTGTGGGGCCCGACTGTCTTCCCTTATAACATAACATAAGAATAGCGATATTCAGAGACAAACAACATGATTCAAATTCATTTCTTCAACCGGATATTGAATGAATTCATCATACATAAAGTATTGGAAGAAATATAATCGTGTTTCTAAAGTTTTTATTTTTATTCTAAATGCAGCTACTTATTTTTGTTTGTTCTCCACAGAATGGATTTGAATTCCTGAGCAATACTCTTCATTGTATGCAGGGCATCAAGACAATTTGACCCTTGCTCAAGCAATTTAACCTTCCTCTTCTATTAGTTTGTTGTCATTCGAGTTGGGTAACCGTTTTCGATAACGTGAAAGGACAACATTGGGCTCATTATACGAGTATGCTTGCGAAATTTGATGAGGCACTTGCTCTGACTTTTGATGACTTTTACTGCTTTAACTAAGATTTTGACTTGAAGTCGTCAAACAATAATCAATTAATAGTTCATCTTCAGAGCTGGATCGTTAATATTGTCGAAATCATATTCACTGTCAGTATCTTCAGAGCTTTAAATTCACCTATTTCTTCTACATAATAAAAGCACTGCACTCAATTATAATTACTTGAGTTCGACTCTAGACGGGTTCAGGGGAACTCGAAGAAGGTGAAAAAGAACTCAGGCTACCAATTGTAATTGGTGTAAAATGGAAGAATAATGATGATGCGAGCTACTGGTAGTAAGATCATATAATTCAGAGCATAAACGATCTGAATCACATATACAGCCCTATTATAGCTATCAACTATCAACTAGATACTTGATACGTATCAACAAATTGAATGAGTTGGTATTATGACTATCAACTATCAACATTTTTTATCGACTGTGAATTTTATTAGATTTTATCATTACTGTGAATGGTTTTTACGGATATCAACAAAATAGATACACATCAATTTTCTTATCAACCACGAATTCTTGATTGATACAAATTTATTCGGGATTTTTAAACGCGAAAAAAGTTAAAAAGAATAATGACTTCGATAGAATTGTTTTTTTTAAGGGAGTTATGATGAATTTTTATAAGAACAATTCATAATTTTCGCACAAAGAATTTTCCTTTTCGTGGACGACAAAAAACAAATAAATACTTCAAACCTGGAACGTCAAACAAAATAAACAAAACTCATTCACAATGAACTTTTTATAAGTAGATATTCACAATCGGTCTAAAATTTCCAGTTGATACCCATAATACCAAATTATCAACTAATTGATAGAAATTATCGACTATCAAATTGATACTCATAATAGGGCTGATAGACTAAGAGCCCACAGAAATTTTTGGGTGTGATTGATAACAAAAAATAATTAGCATAATTAGATAGGCCTTAAGTAGTTATTTAGAAATGTGAACGTCTTGCATTCTCTAGTGGCAGCAATAGTGCACAAGAGTGCATCAGATATACAGTTCTTTCCAAAGTCTAAAAAATTGTGATAAGAAATTTGCCATAACTTCAAAATGAAGAGCTAGGTGCCCTGATTGCAAATATCGAGGTCGACGACGTTTTAAAGGCGGCCTTCTTCGCGCAAGAAGTACCGTATTCTTATCGCGTCTGGCAGGCAGAAGGCTGTCTGCAAAACGTCTTGGACCTCGATATTTTCAATCAGGGGGCTTAATTCTACATTTTGGCAAAGTTGATATCATAATTACTTAGACTTGGAAAGAACTGCATGTATGATGCACTATTGCTCCCACTTGAGCATGCAAGGCGTTCGTATTTGTGTATAGTTAAAAGATTTATATCATACTATCGAATTCATAAATAAGCCTTTCCATCTGTGCCTCCAAATCAGTAAAACGGTCTTACGTTTTCTTGTCGAAGGAAATTTCCAAAGATCAGTTCTTAGAAATTTTAATATAGATCTTGATTTTGAGAATAAAATTTGTCCAAGTTGAATTCAACTTGAAATGACCTGTCACTGCCAACACGAAGTTTCACGATCAAAATTTTTGCATAATATACGTTTACGTTACTTAAATTTACTTGTTTGCTATTTTTAAGTAACTTTGCTACAGTTTTTATTTTAGTTTCTTAATTGTTTGTTTTTCCATATCACTTATCAAATAAATACAAGTCAATACGGTTCAATTAATAGAGCTTAATATTTAAATTTTGAATTAGATTTATTTTCTCGTATTCCCCAACATGACCATTAAAGAGACATGAAAATCTAAACTTAATTTTTTGGAAAAAATTAATATTCCTGGAGTCATAGGATGCACCGATGGGGCACAAATCAAGTTCCAATGCTATTCTATAATAGAAAAGGATATTTTTAATGTTTTTGATATTTTTTTTTTCTGAAAATTTCACAATAAATAATAAGTTCACACAACTAGATCTGATCGAATTTAAATCACCTGAAAATCAAGAAAATCACAATCTGGAACACCGTAATTCGCATTAATATCACTTCGAAAAAATATGATATCGATATCAATTAAAGCGTTCGCCCCTGGACGTAGAAGATATTATATCTTTTATAAGGAATGAAAGTACATATGTACCTGTTTTATGGGTGACATAGATATCGATATTTTAGGTTTACTCTCACCTCCTTTTGTCTCCAATAAGCTTTGTGTTATTTATCTATAAATGTTATTAATAGGGTAACTAAAAATACTAAAACTTTTTTTGATCACATATTTTTCAGTTGCAGAAAAAATTTAAAAGTACCGTCTTTCCCCTTATTATTAGACGCACTATTGATTTTATGAAAACTCAAAAATAATTACTGTTTTGAAAATTCGATTGCAGTAAATTTGTTCTTTTTCTATACAAATTGTTATCAATTATAAAACACCTTATTTTGGACAAAAATGAAAATTAAAAAAAAAAAAATCAAATATTTAGTTGAGTCTTCTTCTGCCGCTTCAACTCTGCGCGTCTTCCTATTTATGCAAGACTGCGTTTGTGAACGATGATTTCCGACATGATGAATGATTTTTTCTAAGACCATCATTTTGGCTGTGATCAACTCCTTAGAAACTTCCCTTTTCATCAATTCCCGCTCATTTCTGGTAGGGTTCAAGTCAGTGCTTGTAAAAACCAACAAGCGGATATTAGCCCCTTCTAAATAAGTTTTTACAGACCGGGCTGTATGAGAGGCAGGTCTATCTTGTATAAAAACAAACGTTACCATTCGGAAATCCGACCTGGGGAAACAACTGATCCGTTATGACAAGATTTCGATTAAAAGTAAAAAAATGCCTATAATCTAGTGCAATCCATGAATTTCTGAAAAATTCATAGAACGTCTAATAATATGGCCAGGGACTGTAAGTCCCTTTTTACTAGATCGAGATATAAAAACAAAGCTCTCTAACGTCTATCTCTATAGGATTAAATGAAGAGTCTACTCATTTTTGTTGTGTTAGTATTCGAAACTGACATAGTGAAAGTCATATTTAGTCTGGAACCTATAGATATTCAACTAATGCATTGCGTTTTTATAAACTTAAGGCCTTGACTGACATAGGAATTTTTTCAGAGTGTCTCAAATCATCAATTATAATATCTATAAACAAAAAAAGTGGCCTGAAAAACTAAGGAACAATTTCCCTGCTGCAATTATTTAGTCTCGAATGGTTTAGTTTATTGATATAAGTATACAAGGTTCTAAATGATTCTCAATTTGGATTTAGAAAAGGGAAATCTACGAAATCATAGGCTTTTTAGAAAATTTCTATAAAAAAAAGGGAAAATCTTAATTGTATTGCTGGTATGGTTCTTGATCTAACTAAAGCATTTGATGATAAAATCTTGTTACGAAAACTATATAGATCTCGTTATAGAAATAACATCATCCGTTGGTTCTCGTCGTTAATATGTCTCTGCAAATGACTCGAAGCTGGTATTCCTCCGGGGTCAGTTCTTGGCCTCTTACTTTTCTTAGTTCATATAATGTCTGTTTTACCTTGCCAGTAAATGAAAATATTGTTGCATTTGCGAACCACCTGGCTCTTGCGTACGCTGCAGCCGATATAGTTAATCAACAAATCAACATGAAACTGGCTTTATTCAAATATGATAATATGGTTCTCAGTAGCAGGTGTAAGGTCATTATATTTTCTCTTTTAATAATGTAGGTATAATATGGATGAAATAAAATATCTACTAAATCGGAGACTATGATGAATTAAATTGCAATCCCAAGTGCCTAAGTCTTGAACCGCTGTTACGCTGAACAGTGAGTTAAACTGGAAATATCACATTACCAATGTAAAACACAAATAATCTTCGTAAGCTTCTATCGAATCTTTTACTTACAATTTACCATGCTCCTGTTAATTCCCGACTTGAGTATGTTTAAACCTCCTGGGGAAGTGCATTCATAAATAACATGCAACCACTCATTACTGTGCAAAGAAAATTAGGTACTAAGGCTTACGGTATGTTGTATGTATGTATGTTGTGTACGGTGTATTGTGTATCTATTAGGTACAATCAATCTTCATGGTTGAATAAAATTGTAAATTTTGTGAAATATTGTAACGTATCGTAACCTAAACTAATAAAATTCATCCATTCAATCAGAACTACACAGCGCAAAACTCTTTCCACTTATCGATAAGAAAAACACTTTTATCTACCCACTTGTTCTTTTGCAAATTTGATTTTATGAAAATAATTTTTTTTTTTAAATGAAAACCGTGGTTCGAAAAAAAAAATATTTTCTTGCTTGCGAAACTTAGCTTGCAAACGTACTACAGCTAAGTATGCCATAAGCCACAATACATATAGAACAATATCATAGCATTAGGCTACGCGTACAGTAGTGCGACAAAGCGATGCGATGCGAGAAGCGAAGCGACAAGCGATTCGAGATGCGAGAACTAGTGCGCACAGTAAAAGCGATTTTGTGCGGTTGTGTTTTTATATCCTTGATAATTATTGCCACCAAAATTATCAAAAAGTTGCACCATACACAACACAAACCGTGAAATAACAAAATTATACTCGTTTCATTTTTTTCTTCAAACCTCAAAACAAATAATATGAGCCTTCTCGCAGAAAATCGCTTGAAGAAGTGGTCAGAACAGTTTGTGTGCGAGATGCATGCGATAGGCACGCGAGAAACTCGCAACACTCGCATCAAATATCGCTTGACTGTGCGCACGTAGGTATATAAGAATCAATGTAAATATTTTTCTCGGACGCAAACGCTTCTCGCATCGCATCGCTTTGTCGCACTACTGTAAGCGCAACCTTACGCGCAAATATTTGTAAGCTTCACCTCGCAGTTGGAGGCGTAAGAGGGTTAAGTTTTAATGAAATTTAAGAACTCTGCAATTCTTTATTCTCCACGTCAACAGCATTCACTTAAAAACTTTCTTACATAAAGAAGAGTGTTTAACTACTAAATATGGATAGAAACAAATGTCTACACACACATACCTATGCAAACGTATGCGTGTGACAAAATCATTTTCATCACTTGTTTGAATCACATGCTTTGCACAATCATCAATCCCTGCTCCAACTAGTGTCCTTAAAAAAAGAAAAAAAACTCCAAAATCCTAACCCACATTCTTCCAGATCGTTTCCCTTCAATTACACGCAGCATCGAAAACGAGTGTTTTACTTCCCATTACAACTAAAATCCAAATAAATATTAAGTAAATAAAAAAAAAGAAAAACACAAAACACTGAAGACAGAAGACAGAACACACTACAAGGAATCCCCCGTCCTGTTAAAAGGACGTAAAGAACAAGTGAACCAAGTCGCCATAACAACTCACAAGAACAAAAAAAAAAGAGAAGAAGTGGTCTAATGTCCTTTTTAATATGACATCAAGTGGAAACACAATTTCTTCTATGATGGTGGTGATTTTGGTCAACCCTTTTTGTCTATTTTTTTCTTGCTTCGAATGTCCTTCCGCAAGTCCATTTTCGTAAATATTAATCACCCTCACACCTAACAAAACCGGAAATAACATATACCTACCTAGCTTGTGAAAGTCCCTTTTAGTTGTTGTTGTTTTACTTCTCCCCAAAGATGCATGCATACACCTACTACCCATATATAGTCATCATTATCATTTCCATAAGAATCCAAAGTCTCAGCCAAACTCCCCCGACTCATAATCCTTAAAGGATTAGAGTTGGAAATTACCGACCAAGCAGGCAATGGCGAGTGTTATATGTATCTATGATGGGTGCAAACTTAAAGCCCCCCCAGTAACATCTGCTACTGAAACAATAAGATGGAAGAAAATTGTAAAATAAGAAAACTTCCATTCTCCGATATGGTTAACCCAAAGTGAATGCTAGTGGTGGTCCTTTGCAAAGTGCAAGGACCATTGGCTGCAATATAAAGCTGGGCGAGTGTAGGTTTACCTACTACACCTAACACCGGGCCCTTCTGCTCCCCCCAGGGGAGAGACAAATATTCCAAAACTAAGAATCGTGTAGCCTTTTGTGTGCAAAACTAATGTATGCACCAACAACAACAACAAAATTGAAACATAAATCATAATCCACAGAGAGAGAATGGTGGAGACAAGGTTTTTCTATATAGTTACGATCCACAGTAGTTGGAAAATCTAATTTACTAAGCCACACCCACCGAAAGTCTCAGATACAATTCCCCTTTTACCCACACATTGAAAATTCCACTTTGTGGATTGTAAATAGGAAAATTCTTATTCGATTTTCCATGTGGATTCTGTCGGTGCGGTGCAGAAAAAAGATACAATCTCATGGAGGAAAAAACACACACATTCGTTACAGTTCTGTCGTGGATGGCGTACCTATAATCTCTCTCTACCGATACCGAACGGAAAAGAAGGATTTCTTGAATAATTTTTGTCTTCTACGTTCCCCGTTACATTGTTGTCTCGCGCTTACATGAACTCCACACACACACACTCTCTCATATACCTTCGAGATTCTGGGTGAAAATCTGACTTACCTTATTTTTGCACACAGAAAATTGGACCGCAAACAACAACACAAAAAAAGTCCTTCGAAAGGTGTCCTGCAGGAATTTTGAAAATTGTTTTTTTAGTTTTGACTGAAACACGAACGCGTTTGGATCGAGATTGTGTATGAAAAAGGACAACAACAACTATTAAAAATAAAAATTAAACTAAGAAATACAAATCCAAAGTGCGTAGTTCGTCCTTTGAAAAAGGGATATTGTTAAATGAAGGAAAAGTGTGTATATTGCGTAATTTAGAAAAGGATTCATGAAAAACAGTGATAACAGTTTTATGATAGTTTGATCGATAATTGTGTGCTAAAGTTTATAAAAATTGTTTTGGTTATAAGAAAAAAGGACGATAGAAAAAAATAAACTATTAAAAATGGTTATGTCTGAAATACGATGGAACAATAGTCCCGAGGATAATAATAACTCGTTGAAGCGTGACTTATTGAAGACACCAACTGCAGGACACATGCAAAATCGATGTACGTATACCTATATGCTTAATATCTCCCAAAATTGTATACCTATCTATTTATAGAATTTACTTTTCTTATGTGTGAGTCCTTTTTGCAATATGTTGCCAATTGTGTAGGGTATAGAAATTCTGCAAAATTTGCTCAGGATTTGCACACTTTCTTCAAGGATAATTTTCTTTTCTTTTGTTTAATTTGTTTTGCAATTAAATAGGGATCATAATGCCTTCACTTATCGGCGAGACAATGCGATACCTGTGGTTTTGCTTTTGTATCTGTTCGATAAAAAAGGATGTCTTAAGAAGTTTGCATCCTATTGGGAGGGCGGGTAGAGAGGATTTGTTATGCAATTGCAGGTACCCTACCTTAACTACCTATCTATTTATAGGTAGGTGCTGCAAAGAGGTCATGAACGAAAGGGATGTTGTTTGGGGATGTATCTTTTGTCTTCTTAATTGAAGATGTACCTAATCTTTCCTGTGTAATCTGATTAGAAAAAAAGAATTAGGGATATTAATAATGATAATTCTGAGATCTCGTATTTTGAACACTGCATCTTTTTCCTTAAGTCAATTATTGTGTATCGTTTGTTGACCTTTTGAACACTTGAAAAAAACTTAAGCCATGCCTTCTTTTGTTTTAAACCATTAAACCATTAAATTGTGAAACTTTTCACAATTTGGGGCATTTGAATGAGGTTTACAGAGTTTGAATTGAATAAGAGAATGAGAATATTGCATCCTTAAATGTGTTTTCAAAAGCATTGAATGGGTTGAATAGCTGTCTTCTACAGGTTCTGAATCCCTATTGACAATTTCTTTTATAATTCTGGATGTAATCGATTTAATTTAGGGGTTACTTGGTGTATTTCGTCACTTTTAGAAGACATTTTTTTTTAAACTTAAAAATAAATTTAAAAATATGATCTTTTGATCTTTCGTGTTATAAATGTTTCATAAACTTGCGTGTAGGAGATGTTTTGGCTTTTTCTATAGGGAAAGGGGATTTACCTACATTTTTATGTGCTTCTCTAGAGAAGATTTTCAAATTTGTATTTTGGCTCATCTAAAACAGGTAAGGTAGGGGGGCCAAATAAGGCCCATCCAACGGATTTTTCGAAATATCTGCTAGATGTTTGAAAGTATCCGAGTAAACTAAAAAGGTTATGATTCTTTGTCATTTTATCTACATGAAAACATAGATTTTATTGTTTTCGTAAGATTGAAAAGTATATTTTTTTGAAATTTATAAAAAGCTTACGTTGTTCTTAATAAGGCCCATGGGGTCTTAATAAGGCCCACTCAGTTTTCTTAAGAATATCGCAATTAAAAACACAAAAATTAAATTTATTTCATAAGGAAATAGTCTCTTTAGTTTAACAAAAAACAAAAATTAAATAAAAAACTTAATTTTAGCAAAAAACTTAAACAAAAAAATATAAACTTCACTTCTTCGTAAAAAAAATAAAACTAAAATATTCTTTAACCTGCAATGCGTCTTTTTATGTTGGTAACTGTCCTATTAGAAGCTCTTTTTTTCTGGGAAAAGTTGGCATTTGGTCTGAAACACATTAAAAATATAAAATAAAAAATATATGTATAATATAAAACCCAATAATTAAAAGCAAATTTGCGTGTGCCCAATAAGGCCCATCCCTTATTTTTGTGGGCCTTATTAGGAACATGCAAGACTTAAAAAAAAATTATTTTAAACTAACGATCAAACATTTTTTACAAACAAATAATGTTGTAATTTACTCAAAATATTATATATTATACGGGAAAAATCAAAAAATAGGTACTTACTTGGTTTAAATTTGTTAAAAAAGAACACAAAACACACTACTTTTTTATAATTTGCTAGTTTTTCCCCCCAGACGAACTTCATTGAGCTGTAAGTCAAGACATGAATCGCGCAGCAAAGCAAAAAAAGTCCCGTTATTTGTTCGTTTCTGTGTTTTCTGACAAGTGGGCCTTATTAAAAACAGGGCCTTATTTGGCCCTCCTACCTTAGCTGTTATACTTACACCGACTTTGTTTTTTTTCAAATTGTCTCTAAAACGGCTTAAACGATTTTGATATATCATCTCTAGGGTCCCAAATTATTGTTAATAAAATTACGTACCTACGTTTTTTAGTTTTTGGGTAAAAATGTATGATACCTACAAGGGAAATGGTTTTTGATTTTGTTTTTTTTGGAGACTTGCCATATTTTTTGATAAGGTATTCCCGTTTACTGTTATTATTACGAGTAGGTGTCATATTCGGAACACTATTTAGAAGAAAGATATGCAAGATGAATGACTTCATGTCTACTCAAACGCATGGATGAAGAAGAGGAGAAAACAATTCTCCGCCTTCTATGTACATGTCCTGCTCTATTCCAACGACGTTAACTCCATTTGGAAGGCTTCTTTTGCAAAGCTTCGAGTGATTTTGCAAATACTGAAATACGAAGTCTTAGACGCTTTATAAGGAGCTCAAAATGGTTTAACGAGTAGTGAAAAACTTAACTAGATCTATGTGCTATCACAACGGTCTAAGTTTGTTGGTTCTGCGCCGGGCGCCACTTCAACGTAATCTAATGTATGTAGGCAGGCTAAACGAACTTTGTTAAGAACAATAAAATCTCACTTCATTGAGTATACCTGGACATGTTGGTGTCCAGGAAAATTAAGGGGTAGACTCTCTAGGAAAAAAAGATGCAATAACTACCTAAACAGTGACAGAGCTCTACTTCGGAATAGGAGAAAACAGGATTTAGAACGAAATCAAAACAGGAGGCTAAAAGATCAAAAGCTGTAAAGAACTATCCAAGCTTGAGGCAGGCTAAACTATTAATTGGAAACTATAACCAAGATCGTTTAATGAGATGTATCAGTTTAAGTAGAGACAACTTAAGAAGAATATATCGTCTCCTGATTGGTCGTTCTTTGTATTCTTGGCCTAGAAATCCATTCTGCAATACTTATTTGGAAACGCCGCACCACTTACTTAACAGATGCGAAACACTTAAGCATCAAAAAAGTAAGTGTCTGGGTCGCTTCCAGGTAGAAGAGAGTGACTAATGCTCTTTGAAGGTGCTCCTTTTTTGTCTTAAAGGAAGGAACTTGGACGACGAACTGTGGGGCTATCAACTAATCTAGATCTGGATTGGGGCACAATAGATCTTAAGGTCGCAGTGCAAATAAACCCTCCCAATACTACTAATACTGCTTTAATTTTGTAGAGAGATAGTTCTTACTGATAAAAATACTATAAAATTCCAAAATTTCACAAAAAAAAAATATAAAACAAAATAGAAATGAATCTCCTAGAAGTTTTGAGTTCTTCAAACTCTCGCCTAACAATGCAATAATATTATTAAGCTAATAGGTGCACAAAACCTATAGGCTTAGAATTCGAAGGTATTTCATACATAAAGTGTCGTACACATTTCTTTAAGCTATTGTTAGCTTTCTACAAGATTTTCAAAATTTAGATTTTCTTATAATTTCTGTTTTCTCAAAATTTTTACTGACCAAACTTCTGTGTTTCAAAATTCTCTAAAACCAAAGTTCTTTTATTCCAAAAATCTGTCCTTGTAAAATTCTGTTGTCCAAAATTTAGCTGGACTGAATGAACTCATGAACATTGAAATTCCTTTCTACAAAAAAGACAATTCAAAAAAAAAAAAAGAGGCTGGGTGCGACCCACACTGATAACTTCCCATTTGTGGTCTTGAAAACTTTATATTTAGATAAAAACCTATGGTGACGTTTTCTTCAATTTTACCATAGCTATTAATGGAATTTGAATATGTGGGACTTGGGTACAACTGATCAACCTCATTCATGTACAGTACATACATTCTTCTAAAAACTAAGTTGATAATAAAATTATGCATTATATTATAGAAATTACTTTATTATTTCGGTTCCAAACATTTTAATTGAAAAAAATTAAAAACGAAATATTCAAACATAAAAGATCTGGTTTGGTTATTGATGGAAGGGTACTTACAAAATATATCCGCTCTAAAACTAGATATATGTCAAATATAAACCATTTGTTAGAAATTGTATTATGTATAAAATTAAATAATGGCAAAGTCAATATCATTGCTCGTTCCCAAGATATTCTAGTCGAAAAACAAATATTACCACTTTTTAGTAGATTTATTTTATATCTTTGTTAAAACTGTCAATTCGATGCTTGTCAAAATTTAACCATATGTTAATAATTGTATTATGTCGATACCTTTCCGTAAGAATGTATTATGCGACACTTTTTTCGAAAATGACATTTTGTTGAGGAAATATAAGTACTATATATGTTAAGGGCCACGTTTTGGCCTGGATTTCGCCAACCTACGAGTACGAGTATTATGCATGAAAAGGAAACTAGAGTACAAATAACAAATTTTTCAGCTGTCATGTTTTCTCATTAAAATAATGTTGCCCTCTGAAATTTGTATTATCCGCCAAAAAAATTATGCTAAGCGACATTAATAAAGATCTCATTGTCGTGAGCAACAAAAAATTTTGTTAGATGACACTTAGTTTAACCGAAATTGTGTCTTAGCACACTATGATTCAACTAGAACTTTCTTCGTTTTTTTTCGTTTCCTGAACAATTTTAGAAATGTCGCTTAGTATACATTCTTACGGGAAGGTATTGATGTATAAAACAACATACTTTAGAAGGCACTATCGGTGTTCATTCCCAAGAAATTCGACTTGAAATACAATTTTAACTAGTTTTCACTAGAATTTTTAATATAGTTTTTTTATTAAAAAAAAAAAAATATTAATTCAATATTTGTCAACATTTTACCAATTGTACAAAATTATACTATGTATAAAATAAACTAAATTAAAAGTCAATATCACTACTACTCGTAGTTCTCGAGAAATTTGAGTCGAAAAAAATTACCAATTTTCAATAGAATTTTATATAGTTTTTTTATTTTTTGTAAAAAAAACTGTAAACTGATTTTTTTTTTAATTTTCACGAGTTGTCAAACACATTATTTTTCGTAAAATAAAATTATTTTGAGTTTCAAATTGTTTTCCGTTCTTAGAATATCTGGGTTACGAAATTTTTTGTTCAGTTTTTTTTTTTATTTAAAAAAATAACGGTATGTTCATTTTTTTCCAAATTCATACCAAATCTGTATGACCCTATAATGAGTACATTAAATTTTATTTGAAATCAATAGCATTATTTTTTCGTGAGATATTTGAAACTAACCAACATTTTTACTTTTTTTTTAAACCGTTATAGTTAAAAAACTACTCACTGAATTTTAATAAACGCCCTTTCAGCCTCGTTTGAAGTTATTATCTATTAAACAAAATTTATTTGAAGTCGATATCTTTAATCGTTCTTAAGATATCGACGACGAAAAATGGTACCAGAACTTACGGACGTACGAACGTACGAACGTACGAACGTACATACACACACACACACAGACATCTCTCTAAAAATGATTGATATAGCCTCTAGGTACCTTGAAACGTCAAGAAATGTTAAAAATTCCAATTTACAAATCGTACCGATTACAATAACTCCCTATGGGAAGTAATTAAATAATAATTCAATTTATTCAAGGAAAACAAAAAACGTAATAATAATTATGTACCTATATCGATACCTTCCCGTAAGAATGTATTAAGCGACAATTTTTTCGAAAATGACTTTTTGATGTGGAACTATTCTAGAAGTTAAGCGCCACATTTTGGCCTGGGTTTCACTGCCCTATCATATATGCAAAAGAAACTAGAGAGAAAATAAAATTGTAGTAACCGCCAAGTTTTCTCACTGGAATAATGTTGCTCCCTGAAATTTGTATTATCCGCCAGTAAAATTATGCTAAGCGACATTTTTTAAAATATTATTGTCTTAAGCAACCAAACGTCCACAAAAAAAATTGTTAGATGTCGCTTAGTTTAACCGAAATTTTCGCTTAGCACACTCATCCAAATAGAACTTGATCCATTTTTGTCGCTTATAATACTCCAGATATGGTTGTCTTTGCTTTTAAATATTTGTCTATCAAGTAGGCTACTACTTTTTTCCCATTTATTTTGTGTTTTTTTGTTGTTGTCATCGTAAGCGCCATTTAACATTGATACATTGTATCAAGCGCCAATGCTTTGACCACAAAAATGTACTAAGCGACAAAAACTTCTTATCTGATTAAAATTCCGATTTTGCAATGATGTCAAGTTTTGTATTGTAAAAATCACTCTCCAAATCTGTTTCTTCCAATAAAATACACAAAAAAAAATAACTAAATGAGACGTTTTTTTCGTTTCCTGAACAATTTTTAAAATGTCGCTTAATACATTCTTGCGGGAAGGTATCGATATGTACATACATAGATAGAATTTTTAAAAATCAATTTTATAAAGGACCTTCATCATTTCGTGAGATATTTTCTTTCAATATCAAAACCATTTTTCTTATTAAATAATTTTGAACGTTTTAACAAGGAGAATTTTGGAATACAAAACTCAAAAATGCAGAAGTGATTAGGTAGAACTGGTGTTTTAAAAATCACAGTTATGACCGATAGAAAATTTAAAGTACTGACTTCAGGTAGAAAAAGAAACTTTTATTTTAAAATAAAATTCAAGAGAACACCAAAAACTCTAATGTTCCTACCAAATTCGGTACAGAGCATTTTCATGTAAAATTTGGAATTTTTAGTAAAGCTTATCTAAAAAAGGTACCTTCCATAGAACGGTTTAGATTTTTTAATATAAACTGCATAACTGAAATATTGAAAACAGTTCCAATTTATTTGCATTGTAAGTTTTTCTTAATAAATTCGTAAAGAACCAGCACCTATAATCTGTTCAATTTATATTTGCAGTACAGGGAAGATAGGATATTTGCCTTTAAGTCTGACCATTATGAATTTCAATGAGCTATTTTTATTTTAAAGCTCTTACAGGGTTGCCTCACAAAAAAATCGATAGTCACCAACTATTTATTAATACCTATACCTACGCACGTTTTATAATAAAAAATGATGATGACCTGAATAAATTAAATCTATCTTCTTCCATACTTTTTTAAGAGTATCCCAGTATGCCTAATCCCTTTCCCCTTTCTAGGTAAAAATAAATCACAGAAAAAATTCAATTAAGTCAAACAAAATCACGACATTACTAAGATGCCGATGAGTAGTTTCAGCTACTGCTTTCTCCATTCAAGCTTACTATCAAACTTTTAATTGAACCTTCGGTGTAAACATCGATTTTCCACATCTTTGCCTGAATCACTTTCTCTACGTATCAAACACATTAGATGCCATTTTTTAGCGTCAACTTCATAAGTCATAATAAAAAATCAATCCATTTTTGATTATCAAGAAATCTGTTCTGTCACATACAACAGCAGTTTTAGACTCTATAGTACTATAATATAGTTATGAATCACTACTGATTCAATAAAGCGGAGTACCTCAAGGTATTGTCGTTAGTACAATACTATATAGTTGCTCAATTACTCAATTACATTGTTATCAATGACATTGTTTCGATATCAAAATTATGTAAAGTGCTTAGAAACTTTGATGGTATTGATCATAGGAAAACACTCTGGTCCTATATCTCTTCAAAAAGATATACTCTTGTACTTACATAAATATTGGATTGGTGTTCAAATAACATTGTCGTTTTGAATTCGACAAATTTTCAATAGATTTCCGTTTTAAGAACTCAAAATTCAATATCTTGTATTACAGCATTTAAAAACAATGACTTTGAAAAAATGTTGCAAAGTTACCGCTATTATAATCGAAAACTAGCTTCTGGTCGGTTCACCTTTATTCAGATACTTTTTTTAGAAGGAAATTCTTCAGCTGAGATCTAACATCTAAGTTTATCTAATCTATAATACTCGTAAGTACCAATAATGAGCCAGCCATGCGAGATTTTTCAATTTCTTAGTTTGTTTCGACTTACCATAAATATTAACCTTAAGAAAGATCTGATATTTTATAATTAATTACTGATATTCTGATTACTGATAGAATATCCTACACATAGGGAGCTTAGATCATTAAGCCATATTCGTTTGATTGTTAAAAAACAAGAGTTTTCGGATCTCTGAGTTCTTTAAGCTTGAATTCCGTCATATTAGTTATGGTCTAAATGATCAATTGATTAATATTGACATATAGTGACGAATATGTTTTCAGATATATCCAATAAAAATGAAGTAAATATTTCGAAATTAAGTTTGAATCTTTCCAATATCTATTTTACTCGATAAGAAATGCTTAATTACTTGAAAAAAAAAACAAAATTCTTAGGCTGTGTTCTTTAATAACACCTCAAAAATGGCGAAAATAACAATGTTTTTTTTCTTTCCATTTTCATTCGGCGCGAATGAAGAAATTATAAGCTTGGATTCGAGATAAATCTATATTAATATTCTTCTGACAATTTTGTTAAGCAAAACTATCTTGTTATGCTTGATTCCAACTTCAAAAATCGGGGAATAACGGTTCTTTATTTTTTAAAAAGAATACCTGAGAACCTGAACTGATGCAACAATCCCAAACTCGGATATAAGTTTATCATGTATGTATGTGCGAGTATAATGTACAATGTACACATATGAAAACTTTGGGAAAGATTTAGTCTAGTTTTTTGTTAAAAAATCAAAACACATTTTAAATAGAGCTGCCATTATGAAACAGAAAAAAATGAACTTCATAACTTTAAATAAAAAAACTGTTTTTACCTAGCTATTTTTTAATTTCTTAACTCTTCAAAACTTCGTTTCTAAAGCTGCGACTACAATATTCTGATAATCATTGTTAATTGACATTTTTGATCAACCTTTTAGTTAGTGTGTACGTGTCTATTATTATGTCTAAAGGGTTATTTGTATTGAAAATAGTTTGTGTACTTCTTTATTCATCATGTGTGAAAAAGATGCTACTCTTTCGACTTAGCAATTCAACTTATGAAAAATATCCTTAGTTTAATTAAACTCCACAAGTTAAAATAAAACAGTGACCGCAGACATAAAAAAAAAATGTGACAGCTATGTCCAGTCCAGAAAATTTTATTATTCAGTCCACACAACTTTGTTGATTTATACTTATTTGAATCGGGTTGGGATTGAGTCAATAAAAGTTGATCTGTAAAAAAATAAAATAAATTTAGTGGTGCAACAGCTCGGAGTGAACCAGGACCTAGTGACTTACAACTCTCAACCATTCCTGTGTGCGTGTTACCAGGAACGGAGGGGACCTATAATTTTCTGCCGATTCCGAACGGCTAATGAGCAGCACTTTCCATGGCAAGAGATACTCTTGGAGAATTTGTCAATTTCTCGCAAGAGGCAGTACACCCCTGAAAAAAACTTTGCAGCGGCTGAGAGTTGATCTGAGTTGTTGATATTTACGTCTAAACTTGCATAACATTATTGATCAATGATCTTGATTTACACAAATCAATAGATGTGGACGCTGCTTAAGACAACAAGTAACATTATCAATTTTGCTTATTTTTAATCCGATTTCGGATCGAATCATAGTTATTATAGATCCCACAAGGAAGTCACTAAGAACCCCTTAATTTTTATAAATTAAACAAATAAATTTCTAGACTTTGGAAAATTATTGAAAAAATTTTAAAGTAGGTATTCTGTTGACTTTGAACAATAGGTATTATTTTATTAAGTGAATTCTAGATTGCCTAGAGTACAATTTCTGGCCGAAAATCTTTCTTGTTTGGAATGTTTTGGAATGTTTGTTTTACTCTTTTTTCACTCTCATTTAGAAATTCAAAACTTTTTAAGTCTAAATCTTTTCTTTCACACTCAACACAGGATTTAAATATTTTCTGTTAGTTTTTGTTTTAAATATCTATTGTTTTGCAAAACTATTCAGAGAAACAACTTGGTATATGTAATTTAGATGAATTAGTACGATGTTAAAGCTGTTTTAGTATGAAACTAGGTTAAAACAACTATTTTGCAAATTTTAATCTGATATAGCATCTACCCTTTTATTAAATTTAAAATCATCGAATACCTATTTTATTTTTTTAGTATGTATCATGATATTTACTTAGTTTTTTTGCAAACGAACTGTCATTGTTTTAGAAGAAGCAATTTATTAAGAAAATTGCTATAGTACGATACTATTTAGAAAATGCTTAAAATTCAGAATGAGTTAGTAAACTACCTTAAAGTTAGCAAATTGTTAAGTAGTATCATACTATTACCTTAACAATAGGCTGTTTAAAATTGTGTACCCTAATTTTTAATTAACTTTGTCCAAGAGACATAGGACAATCAATTTTTTAGGAACTGTTTTAAATCGCCTTAGGTTTTGATAAATGTATGCAACTTTTTTTATGGTATTTGACTTTAAACCTTTGGTTCAATTGAGCTAGATTTTCCAAAACTGAGACTAAAATACGATTTACCCTTAAAACTTGTACAAATCTCAAGGATTTACCATATCAAAGTCGGTTTCTAATTGACTGAATTTCTGTATCTTTTTACCCGAGAATTCCAAACAGTGAACACTCAAAGCTTGCTTTGGTACTGTGCGCTACTGGAACAATTGCAATATTAATTTCTCTACTACGTAAAGGATTTTTTATTTGGTCTGTGGCGGTCATGTTGTTTTGGTGACATCTGTCAAATCTGTTGTTTATTATTCAATTTTTTATACCAAATTACGGTAGCAAGTTACACGATTGCACAGCACGTCTAAATGATAAAATTTATTATCAAAGTGAGTGTTCGTTAGTGCAAACGATGCCCAATTTCACGGTAGACGTGGTGGCTCTTCACAGTCCACTCTTCAACGGTTGGTTGCCAAATTGAGGACGACCGGTTCGGTTATTAATCTGCTAATTATCGTAAGTCAAAAGAATGCAAGATCGGTCGAGAACATCGCCGCAGTTCGTTAAAGTGTACAGCAGAGCACGAGACATTTGAGTTCATGAAGATAAAGACAAAAGCTGTTTGTTCGCTGACTGGGCCCAGAAACGTTTGGAATAAGACCCAAATTTTGGATGAAAAATCATCTTTAGCTAAAAGACACATTTTTGTATGAATTACTGTGTTAACAAGCAAAATTACCGTATATGAGATGACACCAATCAACACGAAGACAATGCATCTTACGGTTTGGTGTCAATTTTAGGACAGCGGAGTAATCGGTCCGTACTTTTTCCAAAGTCAATAGCGAACGCTACAGAACGATGGGTAGCAATTTGTTATGGCTCAGATTGAACCACAAATAGACCTAGACGATATGTGCTCCAAGCAGGACGGCGCTACGTGCCACACATCGGACGACGCGAATGAGATTCTGCATGAAAGATTTGAGGGTAAGGTTATATCTTGCACAGTTGACGTGAATTGTTCACCAAGGTGATACGATTTGGCCCCGCTAGGCTTTTTCTTGTGGGGTTTCCTGAAGTCGGAAATCTCTGCGACTTAATCTCAATTGACTCATGGCCATCGCTCAAGTTGAGCCGAATCTATGTGGAAGAGTCCTTGAAAATAGGACCACTCGCATCCGTGCCACCGAGACAAGCATTTCAAGCAGTGTCATATTTCATTCATACATTATGGCATACATGGGCCTTTCAAATAATAAAGAATTCTGTTAAGACCTCAGCACAGCTTCTTTTGTTCCAGTTCCACATCTACCCGCTCTTATTGAAAAACCGTATTTATCTTCATTAAAATTTTTAAGTCTTCTGCGGAAGTCTATTTTTTCTTCATCAAAGTGTTCTCCGATTCAAAGCAGCCAATTTGAGATCCTTTTCAAGGCAATTATTCAGACCTGTAATAATTTTCTGCCCACACGGAAATTTTGTCTTTCATCCCAATTCAAGGTAATATTACTTCACAGTAATTTGATAAGACGTTTGTGTCTTAAGGATAAAACTGTTTCAAAAGTTAAAAAGTTAATATACAACTTTACCTACATTTTTCTGTTTACCTAATTGTATCAATCTATAATCTAATCTAGACAAGATTTGAGTAGGTATTGCAAAACACTCACATCACTTCTATTTATTTCCTTCTAACTATATAACTTCTAACCAAAACAAAACACATAAAACAATTAATATGCATTACACAAATTAGATCATCCATAAAAATAGGTACATAGGTCCTACCCATACATTATACCCTACCTTATTATAATATGTTCCAATTTCAAAAAAAAAAAAAAAAACGTTATCAAATTAGGAACATCAGTTTCGTGCCCTCAAATGCCCTTTCTCACCCTCCTCGCTTATAACAACTAATAAACAAATTTTGACCTCATGCCCTGCACCCCCTACATACACACAAAACCCATATCCAATTCAAATGCATAATTTATGTTAAAAATCTCATTTTACAAAAATAAGAAAGAAAACCAAAAATCCCATTCTTACATCTGTCATCCACATCGCGCGTCTGGCACGAGCCAGGAAAGGCATTATTGTGCGTATCGGTCGAAAAGCAACATCAAATGGGACCCTTTATGACCGAAACGAAATAAATTTAAATTTTTAAATGCATGCGCATTCGGAAACCTATATTGTTACCAACACTCACACTCACACAGAATAATCTCATTTTAAATTTGATCCTTGTTGTTGCATTTTCAACAAGGACGCATACCTAATTACCCTCTTTGACCCCTCGGAACATAAATATCAAACAAGGAAGGTCCTTTTTAGAATCATGTGGGGATATAGTATGGCTACCATGTACATTCGAGTCTATTGAGTGTAGTCGTATCCTTTGTGCATGTGCATGTAAATCCTTTTTCCCCGAGATTAATGTTGTCGCGTGTCAGATCGAATTTGGTCCAGTAGAAGGGGTCACACCACACAACTCCAATACTGACCACCATATTAAGTTCACACAGGATACTATTTCTCGACTGTACAGCATCAAGGATATTGATTTTTATGTCTGCTATTGATTTGCCAAATGCACATTATACTCTCGTATTGTGTATCTATGTAGGTACATATGTCCAGGCAGGGGGATTTCGCTATAGTTTTTGTGGCGAAATTAGTTCCATTAACTATAGACTCACGCACACGCGTGCATACATGGACCTAATCTTAACAAGGCGACTGCTAAAATAAGAGGATTATTTCTTTCCTATTTTTGGAATGTAACTTTCCCCCAAAAGAACTACGAAAATAAGAAAAAATAAACCCCGAATAGGATCCACTTGATGAGAAGAGAAAAGGCACAGAGCTAACAAAGGAGCAGAACTCTCCCAGACATAAGTGGAATGGGTTAACGTTTTCTTTCTAATTATCTCGTCTAAGTATTTGTTTTATTTTCATACAGGGATTCCATTCAATGCGCATTATCCTTAGGTGTTATTAGCCACCAAAAATAATGAATTAAGATCAAGACAATGGAAGGATATTCTGTTTTGTCCTGGCTCTTGGTAAGTAGGTATTTTTTGTTTGTTTTTGTTTTTGCCTTTGGTGTCGGTGTCCTATTTAACTCCTTTTTCTTTGATTTTTATGCCCAAATTGTGTGTAAGCTGCACCTAGGACGGTTTAGCAATAAATTATCTTCAAGTCCTTAAAGATGAACTCTTCAACCAAAAAGAAAAAAATAATACATAAATATCCTTGAAAATCCAGGGTGTTAATGAAATAGCCACTCGGCGTATGTTGTACATGACCATATCTCTCTTCTGAACCGTCTGTGTTCTGTGCAAGAAAAAGGACTCTTCCCAAAAACCAGGTGGTGGATGTGTGTTCTTATGCTTGTTGCACGTTTTTTTTTGTTTTTGTCAGCCGGTTTTACTCACGTCTGTGTCGATACATTGTAGGTGTCTGTACATAGTTTTAGTACCTAGGTATGTCCATCCAGTCGATGGCATTTGACCGCTTGATATTGATTTTTTTCTTTGGGCCAAACAAGACTCGAGTACCTACCTTCCTCCCTATATAAGTTCGAGTATAAAAGTTGATAGTTTACGAGTGCATTGATGTTATGACGGCCAGGCGCGGGCCGGCTGTGAAGAAGCAATATGGTCAGGAGAATATGGAGGTCGTAAAAGTGGCAGTTGCACGAGTCATAAAATTAATTAAAATGTTTTTATTTCGTGTCATTTATCTAATGCAATTTTGTGGCTAATTTAAAATTTCACTTTGTTTCAGATATCAGTCGGTTGTCGAGGTCTCCATCGCCACTGCAAAGTAATGGTGAGTTTCTATTTTTCATTTATTAACATTTATAATATGATATTTTATGAGAGTTTTGCATTTGGCTTTCGCAATTGACGAAAGGTCAACTTGAAGTCGACGGATACCGAAACAATAGCTTATTATCTCCTTGCTTTTTTATCCGGCGGTGGTTGCTAAATACAAGTCGAAACCTAGAATAAGGTGGGAACTTTACGTGCAAATTATTGTATAGGTATGCAACTTTTTTCTTACATCGGTTAAATTTTTTCCCATACTTTATTCACAAAGTCTAAGTAATAAGGTTCTGACCAGTTATACATGACAAACATTTCGGGGCTGGGTGATACGTGCAAAGACTAAATCCACGACTTGATGACTTAGAAACCTCTCAACAAGGTCGTCGAATCGCAGTGAACATATGGACCTATACCCTGCCGATACAGTTGCTGCCTGAGACACGGCGGCGGTTTTCAATACTTTACGATACCGAAAAAGCTGTACCGAATATCCGTCGAATAATAATTTTTCTTCCGAAAGAGCACAGTATCCACTCTGCTTTTCTGCTTACCGTCCAAAGTTCATTACCAACTGAAAGCAGTGTCAGAAGTGTAAAAGATTCTTAACCCAGTTGCTTCACCAAATTAAAACAGCATGGGTTTCCGTTGACTAAGGTGTCTTTGGTTAGGTTTAAGTTTACTCCAAGAACTCCTTCACTTCTTCAATCTTTCGGTAATTAATATCTAATGAGGTTTTATCAAATTAGTAGGTACCCCGTGGCGTAAAATAGGTTGACCACATAAGAATAATATGAAAGGAAATTTATATACAACCAGAAATGCATACATTTGTATGGCTTTATTTTGAAGCTAAGCTTATATCATTATGCATGGAACCGCATACCATCAGAATGGCCGTCTCGATTTTGCTGGCAGAGCTTGAGAAATAGGTCCAATTTTTGATAACTTGCGGCGTTATTCCGGCCAAAGTATCTCGAATGTTGGCCTCGAGCTCGTACAAAGTGGTTCGTTTGTTGGTGCAGACTAAGGACTTGACGTAGCTCTAGAAATAATAATAATTATTATAATTATAATAATAATTATTATTATAATTATTATTATAATCTACTGGTATCAAGTCGCATAATCGCAGTGGTCCATTGATGAATAAAATCGACGAGAGATGAGCAAGTAGCCATATTTCTTCTTCACAACTTCGATTGTTGCGTCGCTTGTATTGTTGCGCCATCTTTTTGAAACCACTTCTTGGATATACATAAGATATTGTTGAGCCTTGGCCACAGAAAGTCGATACATATCGTTCTATATCTAAGACCATTTAGGTAAGCGATCTCTTCTTTCTCATTTAAAAAAAAAAATAAGGTGAGATAGCACCTCCATGTCATAAACCGGTCCAAATGGTCAAATAGTGTGGATGCATTGATGCTTGTCGATTGTGTTGATTCCAATTAAGGAAATTTTCTTGTTAGCATAGCCGATTATCAAATTCTATTAATTTTGTTGTCTATGGTCATCTAGATGAAATGGCAAATCCAACTGAATATTTTGACACTTGAATTAATTGCTGACTTTTGACAGGTGATGAAACCATCATCATCATCATCATCATCGGCTCGACAACCGGGTTCCGGTCCTGGCCTCTTTCAACAAGTCTCTCCACCTATCCCGGTCTCTAGCCGACGCCATCTAGTTGCGCACCCCAAGGCTTCGGGCGTCCTGGTCTACACCATCTCTCCAGCGCAAGCAACGCTGTCGTCTACCATAGAATGTACCACAAAGAACTTTCCGAGCAGGTTCCTCTTCGCTCATGCGAGCTAGGTGCCCTGCCCACCGGAGTCTACCGAGCTTAATTTTTGTCACGATATCTGCTTCTAGGTAAATTGCGTACAATTCATGATTGTACCGTCTCCGGAATCGTCCTTCCTCACATATGGGGCCAACAATTCTCCTTAAGACTTTTCTCTCGAACGCAGCTAAGAGGTCGGAGTGCCTTTTGCTAAGCACCCAAGTCTCGGATCCATATGTGAGTACTGGCAGGACCATGGTCCTGTACAGCAGCAGTTTTGAAGTTATGGTGAGATTTCTGGATTTGAAAAGCTTTGACAGACTATAGTAGGCTCTGTTGGATTTGAGAAGCCGCCCGCGTATTTCTTCTTCTATATTGTTATCGGCTGCTACTATTGACCCAAGGTATTTAAAGGATTGCACCACTTCAAATTCGTGCTCCGCAACCTTGATTGTTTGACCAATTGTTCCTCTCGCATTCGACGCCACCATGTACTTTGTTTTACCTTCACTAATGTGCAGCCCCAGTTTTTGTGTCGCCTGCTCGATCTGGATGAAGGAATCGTGTACAGCTTGTTCGGTTCTTCCGATGATGTCGATGTCGTCTGCGTAAGCTAGTAACTGGCTGGACCTGTTGACGATGGTCCCTCTTGTTGCCGTGCCAGAGTCACGGATTGCTTTCTCCAACGCCAGGTTGAAGAGGAGGCAGGCCAAACCGTCCCCTTGTCGGAGTCCATTAAAGATGTTGATTGGTCTGGATAGCAATCCGGCTATTTTTACTTGGCTTGTTACGTTGGTCATGGTCAACCTACATAGTCGTGTCAATTTATTTGGGATGCCGAATTCTCTCATGGCTTTGTAAAGTTCTACCCTGGCTATGCTATCATAGGCGGCCTTAAAGTCTATAAACAGATGGTATGTTGGGATGTTAAATTCTAGACATTTTTCCATCGCCTGCCTAAGGGTAAAGATCTGATCAGTTGTTGATTTGCCTGGAATGAAACCACACTGATATTGTCCGATGACGGTTTTAG
Organism: Philhelius festivus; assembly: GCA_963931855.1. Classification (NCBI taxonomy): domain Eukaryota; kingdom Metazoa; phylum Arthropoda; class Insecta; order Diptera; family Syrphidae; genus Philhelius; species Philhelius festivus. The sequence continues at coordinate 68,330,956 of OZ007554.1, read as the reverse complement.
CGTATGGGGTTATCCGGTCTTGTAGGATAGAGGAGAGTATCTTATAGGCGGTACTCAACAACGTGATACCTCTATAATTGCTGCACGTTGTGACATCTCCCTTCTTATGTATGGGGCATATTAGACCTTTTCGCCAGTCTTCTGGCATTTCTTCCTGCTCCCATACGTGTACTATAATATCATGAATTGCTTGACGTAAGGCTGGCCCGCCGTGATGGAATAATTCGGCTGGTATGCCATCGGCTCCCGGGGCTTTATTCTGTTTAAGCCGGCCTATAGCCTTCTCAACCTCTTCTATGCTTGGTGGCGGCAACATAGGGTATTCTTCTTGAAGTAGTGGAGCCTCCACTTCTGTAGTGAGCTGACCATTTAGCAATTCATTAAAGTACACTTCCCATCGCTCCAGTATGGTTTCAGGATCAGATTTCCCTCTCCGTCCTTGCAGTATGTGCAGCGTGGTGTGTACTGCGTCATGTTTCGGACGGATTGGTAGAACTTCCGCGCCTGGTGCGGACCTCATTCTCGGCTGTTTTCTATTTCACAGATTAGGTTCTTCTCCCAGGCTACGTTCAGTCGCTAGCTTGCATTCATCATCAAACCAGTCGTTCCGATTTTTACGACTGCTGCCTAAGATGGAGTTGGCAGTACTAATGACAGTATTTTTAAGACGTGTCCACTTCTCATTTACGCCCAGCATACTGGCTCCAGGACTTACTCTCCCTAAGTCAGGTGTTTCTAGGGCGAGTCCTAACGCATTACCAAAGGTGTTACTGGTGTTTTCATTGCGCAGGACAGCCGTGTTGATTCGAACCTGATCGGCGGATGCAATGCGTCTTCCCAATGCAATCCGCTCTCGGAAAATCATACCAACAAGATAGTGATCCGAGTCGATATTGGCACCTCGGTACGTTCGTACCGTCATCAAGTTCGAGTAGTGGCGACGGTCTATCAACACGTGGTTTAGTTGGTTACGAGTGACTCCATCAGGTGATACCCAGGTGGCTTTGTAGATATCTTTACGCGGGAACCTGGTACTCGCAACGACCATGTTTTTCGATGCTGCCAATTCTAAGACTCGAAGTCCATTGTCATTAGTGTTCTCATGAAAACTATGGGTGCCTGCGTAATGCCTGAATACCGGCTCCCGACCTATTTTTGCGTTCAAATCCCCAAGGATGATTTTAACATCATACCTTGGTCAGGCATTGAGGGTCCTCTCGACTTGTTCGTAGTAAGTCTCTTTTTTTTCATCTGAGGACTCCTCCGTAGGTCCGTGAACGTTAATGAGGCTGATGTTCGTAAATTTGCCTCGCACGCGAAGGGTGCATAGCCTTTCGCTTATAGCGTTAAAGCCGATGATGGTAGACTTCATTTTTTCGCTGACTAGGAAGCCTACCCCGAGCACATGGTGTTTTGTATGACAGCTGTAGTATATGTCATATTCTTTCTTCTGTAGAACACCATTCCCTGTCCATCTGATTTCTTGAAGAGCGGTTATGTCAGCTTTATATTTTGATAGGGCATCGACTAGCTGCTGAGCAGCTCGAGCTCTATAGAGCGATCGTACGTTCCATAAGAAAATTCGTAAATCGTTTTTCCTTTTTCTTTGCGTGGGTTGTCGTCGTGAGATCAGTCCGTTTCCGAGGCTTGTTGTCGGTCTCGTAATTCATTAAGTTTTACGGGACAGGGAATTAACCTGTCGCCAACCTGAGGAACCAGCCTGATCATATTAGCCAAACCTCTTTAAAGGCTTGTTTTTAGCGGCCGCCACGGAGAGGCTATGATCAGACTTCCACCAGTCCCGAATAGTAACGGCACGTGCATGTTTTCGTATGCTACATGTTATTCCCCCTATTCGCCTGATGGCTGATGAAACCATAACAATACAAAAAACTATCATTGATATCTGGTCACCCTTTTAGTAAGTAAACTGGACTCTCACGCAGAAGTTCTGGAGAATTATTTCCAGCCCTCGTCACCTAAATAAAAAATGTCAGGGGTAACTCCTCCAAAAGTAAGGGATTCTCATCTTACATATAAGACTCGACAGGCAATCAAGAGTTTCCTTCATTCCTGCCAACAATATACTCACACAAAAATGGTGGAGTATTCTAAGTCACTAAAACCTGCTTCCTCACGAGTTTTAGCACATGTCAAATTAGTTTTGATTTCCTTTACGCCGAAAAATGTTGCCAAGTTTTCAATAGCTGCGAAGAATGTTATATAACGACACGTTGGTATTGGTAGCAAGCGATGATGTCAATATCGTCCGCATACGCTTAAAGTTTGACAGATCTGTGAAAGCCGTATAACCTCTTGCTCTAGCCTCTAGGCACAATCTGCCCCAAATGGAGATTGATGAAATTAAATGATAGCATATCTCCCTGTAGAAACCCTATGTATTTGTCGAATAGTTGGGCGAAGATATTCCTTTGTTTTATATTGTACCCCTTTTTACTTGCGACTTATAGGTACTATAAGGCAAGTTATGCATTCGGAAAAAAAATAAAACTCGAGATTTTGATCAAAGTTGACATTATGATGATAGCGAAGACCAAAAAACCGGGCCTCGCAATTCTGTCTGTCTGTCTGTTCGACTATAGCTAAACGGCTCGGCCGATTTTCTTCAAACTTGGTAGATATGGGTTTTAATTTTTTCCCCCCGGATGTTTTTTCTTTTTTTTTAGACCAAAAATAACGGTACCTGCCGTACGAACTATTTTCAAAATTTTATAAATTTTATTTTTCTCAAAAACTGTCCCACAGATTTAAAAAAAAAAAACATTCACAAGATTTCATTTAGTTAAACCAAGGTAATGGTAGAAAAAAAATTTCCAAAAAATTATTATTTTTGGTACCCCCATGGAACCTTTTTTGTTTTTGATTTTCTCAAAAACGGTACCACCGATTTTGATCATTTTTTTATGTTAAGGCTCCCCAGAAGTTCCAATATTATTGTGTATTCAAATTTTCAAAAAAAAATTTTATTGGAGTTAAACAAATTTTCAAATTTTTATTTTTGAAAACTCAATACATATTTCGAAAACCCCATGTTCGATTTTTTTTAAAACTTGATAAATAAAAGTTTTTCAATATAATCTACAAGATATGAGGAAAAAAAAATTTATTTTACCGAAAAATAACGGTACCCTCCATACAAATGTTAAAAAATGGTTTTCGAAAATCGTATTTTTCTCGAAAACGGTTCCAAGAATTTTGCTTAAATTTTTTTCTTTTAATTAATTCTTTAGATCTACAATTCAATACAAAAAACAAATTGAAAACAAGATATTACTGACTGTACCTACCGTAGAACGAAAATTTTTTTTTCTTAAATTTGAAATAAAAATCTATTTTCTTTTTGGAAAATTCAATATCTCAAAAACGGCTCAATATTTGTTTTTGTAAATTTAATTTTTATTTGGACATTAATAAAAACTTTAAATTGGCGTACCAAAATTTTTTCTTAAAAATGTTTTAAAATTTTTTTATATAAAAGCTTATTTTTTAAAAAACCACTACAAAGACTTAAAATTTTTGTTCTTGCATAAACCTATATTTGCTTGAATCACATGGCATCCTATTTTTACCTCCAACTACTAAAGAAGTTGTTTTAGTCATTTAAAAAATTAATTTTATGAAAAGTTTTTCTCTAATAACATTCATTTTTGAAATCCTTAGTCTATAACATAGGAACAAGTTCGTACGACCCAGTCGTGCATTTTATTTCTAATGTCAAACGAGACAGCTGGATCAGTTTTTCCGGGATCCCGAGTTTGACCAGCACCATATTGAGTCCTGGCGGTGAAAGTTATCATAAAAGCAGCCACTGATAATTTTTTGAATAGGTTGTGATTCTAGACTTACAAATCGTTGGTGTTTTCTTGGATTATCCTCAGTGTGAAAATTTGGTCTATAGTCAATTTGTCGGGGCAACCCCAACATCGATACTGGCAGATTATAGGTTGCAGAACGGTTTTAGATAATCACACAATAAGCTGGATAGAATCTAATAAGCGATTAGTACGGATATGGCTCAATAATTTTTGTTTGATATTGGACGACTTTTTTTTAGTAGGGCTTACATGGAGTTGATAGTCAATTCTCCAGCCATGGCATGGTTCCTTCCACCCAGGCCAACAACTTACTGGATCATTTGATGCATGCACTATATAATCCCGGGATCCTCATATTTGAAGAAGTCTACTGGTAATCCGTAGAATCTGTGGCCTTGTTGTTCTAAATCTTCCTTATAAACTTGATTTTACTGGTCCAAAAGTAGATTTTGCCCCATTAGTTCCCAAAAATTGGTGTTTCGATCTTACTTGGACTCATCAAGTTACCCTCATTTTCTTGAAGAGCCTGCCTTTCGATATTAAAATATTAACTTTCTTATAAAATCTAAAGATGTTGTTTCTCCATCGCCAAATATTTCTATCACGATGAGCTTGGAGAATGCATGAGCCCTGTTCTTTTCAAGCAGGATCTTCTTCGAATTGCCTATTACTCACTCTATACACTTTTCTTGTTGTTCTTCTTGGGGATCATCGGTCACCTTTCCCCGATATTTACGGTCGTCATCATATTACCATCACCGAAGTTTTTTCTCTTAAGTGCCGAGAAGACTGCTGTGGTTTTGGCCGCTTCTTTGATGAGGTAGTGATATTGAAACTACCGATATCTGATGTCTAGGTATGGAAAACAGATATGATCCGCATAAGCTATGGTTCGAACTCTGTCATAAGACGACCAACGTCGAATAACTTCTTCTGGACTGCTTCCAATTTCGTAGACAATCCAACTATTAATTCAGTTACAAGAAAATTATTAGAGTCGACATTTGCCCTCAAAGTCTGTGGATGTTTCAGGTGTAAAATATGTACCTTACGTCAATTAGCACATAATGATTAAGTTAGTGGTTCGTTCGTCTGGAGAATGCCAAGTTTGCTGAGTTGGTTCTTAGATTTCGGCATCTAGTTGTAATAGGTATAGATATATCATGTCAATAACAATGTTAGACTTTGATCGTGAACTGAAGTCAATTGATTTTTACAAAAAACAATATCCCTCAGGTTGTTCAACTTTATCAATGCTCGAACTTCTCAAGGTATCTATTTTAAGTGGTGTTTTTCCTGAATAGTAGGAAATATTAGCAAACTCTGGAGTGCCTCATGGTAGCCAACTTGTCCCCCTTTTATTTTAATATTTATAAATGAATTGTCCTTGTTATTCAGTGGATGCAGAGATACTTATTATATCTAGGTCATATTAAATTATTTCAAAATGCAAATAATTGACGCACTTTCATTACAACATTTTTTGATTAATCAATCTCGAAAACTGGTGGAAAATGAACATAATGATGCTAAATGTTCGGAAATGCAGCATTATTTTTGTTTTACCGAAAAACAGTGTTAACAATATTCTCACTATCTGTTATCCCGCTAACAGATAAAAGTTTATTCGAACGAATGTAGGATGAATTAGTAAACTGAGGGACTTGGTAACAATTGGTTCCAAGTATTGTGGGACTTCTACCTCATCAAAACCACTGGGATCATAACCAATCTATGAAAGATAGAAAAATGATTTTTCTTTCTATATGAAGGTTTTTATAATACAAACTCTATATACTACTGAAATAAATCAGCCAAGTAGAAGACTTAGCACTATTATTGGACTTGTTGAATTATTGATTCAAATTAGCTTTTTTGGCCTTTAGTCCACAAAAATTGGCGTTTATTAAATATTCAATGCCAGGCCACGGGCAAAAAAAAAAAAATTCCAACATTAATGATTACAATCCTAATCTTTGTTGGATATAGTTCACATTGGATTTTTGTCAAAAAATTCATGTAAGATGAACTGAACTTAACAAAAATTGCGTATTGACAAGGTCCTCACAAGTCAACTGATGAGTCCATGTGAGATCACCCGGACGAAACGCCAATTTTTGTGGACTAAAGGATTTTTCTTTCTTTTTTTAAATCACTTTGGGGGAAGTTTAAACTTTTAATACTTCCCCATAAATTTTAGACCATCATCTCATAAGAATTGGTTCTTCAAAGTCTCCGAATTTTGTCTCTTACATTCAAGAGGGTTTCCATCTCGGAGCTCGGAGTTTGTATGTCTTCGCGGTCGCTGATACAGTGTGTTATTTAATCACTTCTCTGCTCATTTCTATTTGAATGTCAAGATGTAGATCACTTTTTCTTATGGGCCAAGGGCATTCATTATTTAAGGAAGAACTTTGGCTTGGGATTAATTTTGACAAAGAAGACCTTTTAACCACCACATGGAAAAAATACTCTAAAAACTATCTCTTACTGATTGCTGTTAATGAACTATCAATTTAGTCACTCAGTGGTTATTGTTGCCAAACCTCGCTTCTTCCATGGTTAGTTGTAAAGTCTTCTAAACTTCTGAACAGATTTCTCAACTTCATCCAAAAACGGAGATCTACAGCTGAATTTGGTGTTAAGTTGCCTTCGAAATACCAAAAGCGCCGTGTTGATTGTAATCAACTTTTGATCACATTTTCAATACGGTTCATGTCAGTCTGAACCCGGCCAAGCCAACAAAGGGATATTAACTCCTTGTAAATAAGTTCTGACAGACCGGTTCGTATTGCAAGGAGCTCCATCTTGCATAAAAACAAAAACTTCACCATTCGGAACCCATTCTCTGATCTATTCCCGATTCCTTAAGAATTCCTCATACTGGTATATGCTTTTTTCCATGTGCAGACATTCTCTGCCCTTGCTGCTGCTGAGTTACCAACTAATAAGCTTGGTATGATGTTTAACAGAATCGACAACGCAGTCGACATGAAATTTTCCTCAATAGCGACGACACGTACAAACTGTTGGCCAAGATTTCAAAAGACATCAGACTACTAAATTTCTATATAAATTAACAAAATGTGAAGTTTCTGATCTCCAGGAGTCAACATCTTTATCGCGAATCTTTCTGGCCCAGTTCAGATGTTTTTCTTAATGTAGCTGTTAACATGCCGGCTTCTTTGTGAGTCGGCAGGCTTTCAAATGTAGACTTTTAATTTTGCTTCGTAAAGTATGTTCAAAAGCTTATACAATGGTATCGTCCTGTTGCGATTTTTTCACTATTGTAGTCGCAAATCTGTTTTCTAGACAAACTCTTGGTAAACATCTTCTTGACCTTGAAATAAATGTTGTCCTTTTTCCGCATCTTTTCATCCTGTTCAGGTTTAATTCGTGTCTTTTTTCAACGTTTGTCGTAATTGTTCGCACATTAGCTTCAGACACCTCCAATCATAGTGCAAGTTCGTGAGAACATTAAAGGGGGCCTTAACTTCTTCTTTTTTACGTGAAAAAAGGTATTCTCTTCTAGTACAATCCATGAATCCACAGTGCGTAAAATAATATGCCCAAGGGCATAAGGGAAAAGTTTCCACATGGTTTTTCCCTAGATTGGTGGTTTGTTTCCAACGTTCGAACAGAATTAATTGAAGGTTTCAGGTTTGAAAACTTGTAGTCCCGTCTGGAGCTGGATTTTGTTGTGGTGTTTAAAAAAAAAAGTTCTTTGACATAATGTTGACCTAATGAAGTTCGCTCAAAGTTTGATAGTTAAAGTTGGCTGTGTTCAATCGTAGGGCCTATGAAGTAATTTCGTTAGCCACTGTTAATATTAAAATATCGGCTCAGTTCTGAAGAAGATGCTGTACATTACAGACAGCCAGTTTCCGACTATCAATAGCTGCTTCGATTTCGTTGTCCAACAAGTTTCTATTCGAAGTTGTTAATCGATATTGCCTTGTAGTCTCTTAATATTAATCTCATTTACTGTCTCCATCAACTTATTGCTAGAGCTCATTTTATGGCCACCGAAAAGTGCACTAAATTTTCAAAACACAAAAACAAATATTAAAATATTTCTCTCTTCCTACAGAACTGTACATTTGGTAAATCTTTCACACTTTTTCACTCAAGTTCAAATTTTTAATTGAAGAACCTTGTACAAACATTCGAATGGGCTCGTGCCGATATCTTATTTTACTCTCAGGACCCTTTTCAATTGGTTTAAATTGACACATCACTAAAACGACATTCTCACTTTCGAAAACCCGAAAATCCTTATTTATACCAAACGATTACTTGTGAACCTAATCGCTCCTCAGAAAAAAAAGGACCCTCTCCCTCAAAATAAGCCTTAGCTCTCCTCCATCATCAATTCGTTTCAGTTTTCATTTCGAAAATTCAAAAAGTGGGCACCCTCTTTCTGAAGATAGGGGTAAGAATATCCATTCCCTTTTTTTTTCTAAAAACACCCTTCTATCCGAAATTAACATCTGCTTACAGGGAAAAAAAATCTAAATCAATGTCGTGGTCCCACAAAGAATTTATAAAGCCTTTTGTTTAAAATGAAAATAAAAGGATTCAAATCCACTCTCCCTTTTCGGTTTGGTCTTATGTCAGGAGAGTGAGACACAAGTTCTTCGCACTTTCTTAAGGAAGATCTTAAGAGGATTTTTATATTAACGAGCACCCTTTCCAATCGAAGTTGTCGTAATAACTCACTTCTTTAAGATGTCAATTTAGTCCTTTTTGTTGACAAAATATTTACAATCCAAGGACAATTCAGAGTGTGCCAATTTATTCCATTATCCACATCCAGACGATAGAGTTGCATAACCCTCAAATTAGGTATAATAAAAAACGAAAACATACAAAAAGGATATACCTACATTTTGAGAGAAAAAGGATAAGATACACAACATGTGTATCTCGAGATGAAAAATTCGTATCGAATCCTTATGAATAAAAAATAACTTAAAAAGGAGTGTCTATATGTGTATACATTTGCATGGTGGTCAGTGTAGATTCAAATTTTATTTATATTTTTTTAAGGACGATTTTCATAGCGAATTTGAATTCCAGGACATTCACTGTGATTTGATGGTCAGTGCAGATATCGACTTCTTCGCTTTTGAATAAATGTATATAAAAACTCAATGCGGAACATCTGTTTCCATCCACATTATTATATTTCCATATATTGAAATAGGACACGTTTCGTCCTTTTTGCAGTACGTGATTCTTCAACATCATATGCAGAATAACTGAGCAAATGTGTATGTTGTGGCTCCATTCAAATGACCATTTGAATATTCGATGAATGTGTATATTTTTGAATTTCGAAGATTTTCTGCCTTTATTTGATTATTATTCATGTCCTTTTTGGCTAACCCAAATTGAGTATAGTATATGCAGAAAAAAAGGATACGAATTTGCAAACGTAGTTTCACACCTTTTGAACAGCAGCAGGAGCAGGGATATTTGAATAAAACCAATCGAATGAATTCAGGGGTGGAATTGAAAATTTGTTTTCCATCTGCAAACTCATATATCCTTCAGAGAAAGGATAACAAACAGAGAAGAAAAAATATCCATACATATATTTTTTTTTTATTGCAAACAGTCATCGATATGCGATGATTATTTATGCATTCATTTGGTGTGTCAAAATGAAAATAAATATCCTTTCAGCACCCCAAACATTCGTCAAGGACTCGTCAGTCCGGTCCGACCCACCTATACTCATTCAAAACGTCCTAGAACATGGAAACTCACTTTCCCTCTAAAGTGCTTGTTGAACTAAAGTAAAGCATATGCATTGTAGGGTATAAAAGAGTCCTTTGAAGTATGCGAAATGTTTTCTTTGAATTTCACTCCTTTTCGTCCTGAATTTTTTTTTTTGTATTTTTGTATCGTTTGGTTATTCGATTGTGGTAACCAGTGGACTATGAAATTGACCAATTTCCATTGCAATATCACGAATATCTCTAGGGGGCAGTTTATTTTTTTTTATGAATAATGTCCATTAGGTAAAAGGAGTCGAGGAGGTGTAGTGTACCTTTTCCGGCGCTTGACGTTTTGCATGAAATTCTAATTTTACCGAGCCTTCTTAAAAGGGCCAGAAAATAGGTCGAAAATTGTGATAGGCATATTAATTCACGTGTGGAAGGCATTTACCATATTTTTGTTTTTTTTTTTCTATTTCCAGTTTCTGATGATGGAGACAGTGTAGGCAACAAAAGTGACCGTTGCCTGTCTCCTCTTAGTCCACCAAGACACCATCATCTACATCACAATCAAGAGGACGAAACTACAGAAGCTCTTAATCTTACCAGTGACAATTCTCGACACAGTGCAACACCACCACCCTCAGCGATGATCATGAACACCACTCCAACATCATCCCTTCAGATTCCCAATCTGCAAGCAGGACTTGTGCCAAATGCATTGGGTTCCCTCATGATGCAGAATCCTCTGCTGGCTGGAGCCGGACTTAATACGATCTCTCCACAGGACTTTAGTGCTTTCCAGCAAGCTCTGCAAGCACAACAAGTTGCCCTACAGCAGCAGTTTCAGAATTACATGGAACTCATTCATAGTGGCTCGGTGGGACTGTCCAAGGATGATCCTGCAGTTGCCACTCAAATTGCAGCCGCCCAGTTTCTGCTTCAGAATCGAGTTCAAGCATTGACGCAAGCAGCTCAGCAGTTACAGGCGCTGCAGAAGCAACAACAGCAGCACACCCAACAACAACACCACCACCAGCAACATGAACTCCACCAACACATACAGCAACTTCCAAATATACCAACGACCCTTAAGTCCCATATAACATCGACCTCAACGCCGACCCATCGCAGCCCATTGAATAGCCCAGCGAGCAGTCCTCTGCATCAGAACACACCGATCGGTGGCGGTTATAACGTGAGCAATCAAGTGACTCCACCGAACAGCGGAAGTCTGAAGGTCAGTGGCATCCTTACACCCAGCACTCCTAGTGGGGCACCACAAACACCGCAAATGCCAAAAAATATGACTGTCAATCAGCAGCGTGCAGCTGGTGAGCCCTCACCCGAAGAGACCACCGACTTGGAGGAGCTGGAACATTTCGCAAAGACATTCAAACAGAGGCGGATCAAACTGGGATTCACACAGGGGGATGTGGGCTTGGCAATGGGCAAGCTGTATGGTAACGATTTCTCCCAAACGACCATATCGCGTTTTGAGGCTTTGAATTTGAGCTTCAAGAACATGTGCAAGCTGAAGCCGTTGCTGCAGAAATGGCTCGAGGATGCCGATCGAACAATTTCAAGCACTGGAGGGTGAGTATTGATTTTTTGTTTTTGAATTTTGATTTGGGGTTCAAAGTGTCATTGTTTCAATCTTGAATATTTTAAACTTTTCGAAATAGGTTGGACCGGTTATGCATAATCTATATTTTTTTTTATATATATATAGAGTTTTTGATCCAGCAGCGCTACAAACCACCGTCACGACTCCCGAAATCATGGGGCGCCGACGGAAGAAGCGCACCTCCATCGAAACCTCTATCCGCGGTGCTCTCGAAAAAGCCTTCGTCCTAAATCCCAAGCCAACCAGTGAAGAAATCAGTCAACTAGCTGATCGTCTATGTATGGAGAAGGAAGTTGTTCGTGTGTGGTTCTGCAATCGGCGGCAAAAGGAGAAACGCATCAATCCATCAATGGATAGTCCAACGGGGGCGAATGGTGGCAGTGAGTCACCCTATATGATGATGCACTAATCCCACAAAATGGACTGGTGAACTATTGTTGCAATCGAATCGAGAAGTGGTTGTTCCGATCGAAAAAAGCACCCTTCTTCGACTATCGTAAACCATGTACAGGTGTGTAAAATTCATTTTTTTACTTTTATTTTATTTATAAAAATTAAAAAAAAAAGTCTATAAAGAAATTATTTTATAATGCTTAAAGTAATATTTATTTTAAATTTTTTGCTTTTTTTTCTTACAGGTAACTAGACACACATCAAACCTAAAATAGAGTTAAAATTAAATAAAGTAAAAATAGCCCTCAACTAACCGTAAACCTAATTAAGTCACTGTAAAATGTATATGAAGTAAGTTAAGCGCTATAAGGATATTTAAGACAAAAATTGGAAGTATTAAATTTTATAGGTTTTCGACTCATTTTCTGAGTTGAAACGCAAAACAAAAAACTGAGACCCAAAAATTAAAAAAAAAAATTAAAACAAACAAAGTTTAATAAATAATTACTAATAATTTCTGTAATACTAATTTTTTTTTTAAACATTAATAATTATATTGGTGTACCTCTGAAACTGATCTACTTAATGTTTTTTTTTATTTTTGTAAATGACTTGATGTTGTTTCCTTTATACCTAATAGCTGTTGTGTCCAAAATGTAAATGTATAAATTGATAGATTTAATTAAATTACTTTGTTCTTTTGTAAAAGTATTAAGATTAACTATTGTATAGTAATGAATACTGTGATAATAAATAATGATTTATGAAAAAAATAAATGAAATGAGAAATAAATCGCAAATTGGAGAAATTAATGCAAAAATAAAAAGTTAAAACTTGATAAAAAATAAATTTTGTGTTTTTTTTCAATATTTGGGATATGGAAAATCAACTAGTTGAGAAACAAGTGAGCGAAGATTGGTAAGCGAAACAAACCTTTTTCTCTCAGGTAAGGTTGAAATCTTTTTTGCAACAGAAACGGATTCAATTCCTTTTAATTTAAAAAAAAAAAAGATGATTAGCAAATGTTTCAAATAATAATGGCTCGAAGAGAAACTGAGCCTAGTGAACTACAACTGTCAGCTGTTCCTGTGTGTATGTTGTTCGCCTAAAATGTTCTAACGATTGCAAACGGCTAAGATGAGAAGAACTTTTCGTGTAAAGAGATACCCTTGCTGTTACTACCTTTCCAGTTACATTACCCGTGGCAAATCATTTTTTATGGATATGTTTTGACAGACGGTAAGCTTTTTAAATTGATGTTTTTCAGAATACGAACTCAAACTCAAAGTAAAAATATAAACTAACAGCCGTATTAATAAAAACACACAATTTTCTCGTTAACATACGTTTTTTCCAACGCACGTATAATTAAATTATCCCTTTGATAAATTAAAATATTAGTAAAAATATCGTTTCTTTATGTTATCTATTCACTGAATAACAATGAAAAATTGGCAGCACTTCCTTCAATTCTACTAAATTTCTAGTACTTTTTTCATTATTGAAAGCCGGCACAGCATCTCAGTCATGCAAAATAATTTTTGTTGTCAAAGAAATTCTAAACGGTTATTTAATTTTTGTGTCAAAGTTCAAATAAATTTGTAAAAAAATGGATATACCATCAGGAAAGAAAAAAAGTACTGAAAATTGGAGTTCTGGCGACAAGGTTAGTTAACACAATAGCGTAGGTATGGCAGCCATTATTTTTGTACTTGATCGAATGTGTATTGTTAAATAAAATGTTTCTGTCAAACTTGAAGAGCAAGTTAAAGATATCCGCTCGGTAATCATCAACACCGTTGAGATAATTTATCCTCTCATTGTCAAACGTCCTTTAAAACTAACACACATTTATTATTAAGAATTATAAGAGAATTTTTTGCAAATTGATAAAGATCCTGTTACATCTTATTAGCAATATATAGGTACTCACTCCTATCACAGGCCCCGACGCACGTGGTAGATTCGTACTTCGAATTCTGAAAAAGGTATCATAGTTCCATTCGTATGGGATAATTCTGCTACGAAATTCGGAGTTCAAAAAAGTGGTATCACTAGCCTCGAATGAATAGGAATATTTTGGTAGGAGCTAAATTCAAAACTAGCTCGATATAACAGTTTTGTCTAACGAGGTGAACGGATAAAAATATAAACAAAAGCAAAGACGTAAGCTCAAATACAAAATTATTGGGAAAAATATATATTTTTTGTTTTTAAAAGGTCCGAAAATGTGATTACGAACAAAACAATACCAAAAACTATTGGATTGAAGGGGTTTTTGTATGAGTACATACGTACAATTGTGCCTGCAAGGCTTCTTCATATATGTATTTATGAATTTTTGAATATTACAACAACAACTTGAATGAACTACATACCACCAAGTGGGTTCTTATTTGGCTGGAGTTATAGCTATCAATACATTTAAAACTTGACCAGAGTCAAATCTTTCATTAAAATCTCCCTCCTTACAATATACAACGAACTGTTGGCTTATAAACAGAGTTCGGAGAAATAGAAAGAAACCAAATTTACAACAACAAACTTGAATGACTAATAAAAATGCTAGTCCTCAGGTGACAATTGATAAACGATAAAAAGCTAAAATTGGGATGGACCTGATCATGGTGTCTTGGTAGCGTGATGGGTAGGGCATTGGCTTCCGAACACGCTAGGTCTGGGTTCAAATCTCAGTCAAGGCAAACATTTTTCCGATTAAACTTGATAGTATAAAGGCTAAGCCCCACTAATAAAGGAATCTGATGATCGGCTTGGCAACCGTGAAATAGCTATATCTCCAACCACATAAGAACCCACTTGTTGGTTGTTGTTGTTGTAATATTCAAAAATTCATACTATTGGATTTGCTCTAAGAAAACCCTGAAATTGCTCAAGGGTACATAAAAGTAACAAAAGTGGAAGTCAACATCTTTTGGGATGAAGTAAAACAAAAATTAAACAGCCTTATGGCCAATTTTATAAACAAATACTAAAAGCACTTTTATCAAAAATCCTCTTAAATTTTATCAGACTCTTAAATCTTTCGAGTTTTACCAATCTATAAAAGGGAAATTTTAGGGAATTTTTTGTTAAAATTGAGTTCTCTTCACATCCCTGTAAAAAAGAAATTGGTTCTTTCTTTCTAACAAGTAAAATGTATGAGAAAAAATGAGAAAGCCATATGTGTTGAAACAAATGTCAGGAAATGCAACGAAAAAAAAACGAAATGCAAAAACAAATATATTTGAAAAGATTCTGTGGCATAAAATGCTTAAGTAATAACCACTTTATTTAATGTACTGATGGGTTTTTTATCGGTTCCAAATGACGACCAAACAAATTCAGCAACTGACCCACAGATGCTTTTGGAAAATCGGAACCTAATTTTGTAGTCATAGTCGGAGAATCGATTCCTGTGAACCCAGCAATACTCTAAACTCTTGGTCGACGAATAACTACATACATATGTGTTGCACTTTATCGTTGGATGAAGATTTATTTTATATTTTATTTTAAATAAAAAGCAGATCATTTAAATATTAGTATTTGTATCTTAAAAAATTGAAAACTAAAACATTACAAAACAATAATTTCAGCTGCTATATCCAATTGTTGTTATCTACATCTAATGACATTTCATTGACACTTTTAAAATTTATTGAGCCAAAAATGGGCATTTAGTTTATAAGGGTGTTTAAAAGCTTGTTTAATTTAAAAGCTTTTGGTAAAACCAAAACATCCCATTTTAAGATTTAGAAGCCTGTTAAATGTTTAAAAGTCCTTCGTGAAATCGGGCATTAGTCCACCTGATAGAGAATGCCAGCAACTGGAGGAAGTGTTTCCAACTCATTCCGAAAGTCCATATAAGAACAAATGGTTTCTGTGTGGCAATGCTTTTTCACATTTTGTTCGGGGCCTAGGTACGAGTATGATATGATTTTTTTCGTATTCGTAGCGGAACGAAACGTTCAGAACTTCGCTACTAGGGAGCTTCTGACAAGGGTGACTATGGCAAATTATAAAAGGTTGTCCATTAAGGGCGGGTAGATGTCGAAATGGAATAAAATAAGCTGTATTTGTGGTTTTAACAAAATTTGTATTTAAAGGGTCCAAGTATGCCAACCCGCTTCATACGGGTCTCAGGGCTCAGGATCGTACGGATCCGAGTGGTCGAATTTTCATTTACTCTTCCACATAGATCCGGCTGAATTTGAGGCAAAGCAAGCATGTGTTGTGTTGACATTAAAGAAATCGGTCGAGTGTGGTTTTTTGCATAGACCAGAGACTTCAGGAAACCCTACAACAAAAAGTCTAGCGGGGTCAAATCACATGACCTGGGTGGCCAATGCACGTCACTTCTGCGAGAGATATTCTTTTCCTCAAATCATTCATGCTGAATATTAATTGGGATATCCCCTGTGTGCACAGAGTCTAGGTTCATATGGTTCAATTTACGAAGACCGCCTCAAAAACGTCGTTTTCGAAAAAATTTGTACCAATTCCGCCAATTGATTACTTTTTGGGGATGTATTGTCACCTGGTAAGCTTCATGTGGATTTTGCTTAGTTACATTAAAAAATTCGCCTCGGCGAAAAAGACGATTTTTCGGCTAAAACTTTCCCAAGCACAGTCAGCGAAAAAACAGCGTTGGTCATGGACTTTAAGATAAATGGGTGTAGGTCCCGATGCGAAATTCGCCAAGGTCTGCGAAAGGTCGAGTTCTTGTGTACAGTGATGAATCGAGTTAAATTTTCCTTTGACCTACGAATGTTGGTTGAGTGATTACCGAACCGGTCGTCGCGTCGGTGAAGGCCACTATATAATGGACGCAACGTTTGCACTAACGAACACTTATGTCGATTGTCGATAAAAAAGTTTTATTATCTGGATATGCTGTTTAATCAACAAACAACTGATTTGACAGATGTTTTACAAAAGTCCGCTATAAGAAAAATATTCAGAGCAAATCGCTTGGCTCATTCTATGGTTCTGTTTAAGTCATTGGGAATCCTGCCACTAAGACATTTATATTATTTTAAAGTCTTAAAAATATTTTTCTTGAGAGGTGGTTATATGCAGAGTCCAATTTCTGACACTAGGTATTTGCATAGCAATTCATTCAATTCTGTTGTCACACCTTCATTTCGAACCACACATTTCAGAAACTTTTTCTCTTCCTATTTTCCTAAATAGAATTAAAAGTTGGCTTCTAGATTTCAATCACCATAAAATCAAAACTCTGTTGTTGTATATCACATAATTGAGTTTTTTTTTCTCTAAGCCTTTTGCTCATAAAAAAAAACTTTGTTTTTCATAAAATTTTTCATTTTTTTTTAAATTGGTAATAAATTGTTGTACACCCCACAATCTTAAGGTATTTTTCTATCATGTGACATTAACACTTTTTTATTTTCAAAAAACAAATGTCACTAAGTATTCTTTCTTTAATTTTTAATTTGTTATATTATTTATTAAATTAAGTACAAAGTTTGTAAGATAAGATTAATGAAATAAATAATAAATAAAAACAAAACATGGCTGGCACAGCCCGACAAAATCTGGTTGCGCCAATGGAAAAAGTTTACACTCGTATAATATTCGTAAGACTAAATTGAACTCAGGATTTTGATGAAGACAGACGAAAAACGTGGGTACACAATTCTGCTTGTCTGTCTGTTAGGATTAGTTTTTCTTTCCCTTTTTCAGTCAAAAAATATCGAAACCTTCTTAATATATCATATTTTCTTTCGAAATTAAAAAAAAATATGTTTTCTTATCAAAACATTTTCTTAGCTTATGTCTGGAAAACAAATTTCCGAAAATGGTTCTTAATGGTAATCCTCATTGAACCATGTTTCGGTTTTCGCAACACAACTAATTATAATATTTTTTTTTTATTTAAAAAAATCAATTTTTTTTAAGAAATCGTTATTATTCTTATAAAAATGCAAATGTTTAAAAGCCCGTTCGAAAAAATCTTATTTTCTTCGAAAATCCCAGCTAGAATTTTCAAAAAATTTCCTGCGTATCCTCTTTAATTTCAACGTTATATCATTCAATAAATTAAACTAAGCCATTTTTAACAGAACTTGCAATGGGGTTTTTTAGTTCTTGGCTTTCTTAAAAAGTATATAAAACATGCTATATTTTACGATTTTTTTCATAATTTAAAAACTGTATATTAAAAACTTATTTTTCTTAATTAAATAAATTCTTTAACGACTTTTAATTGCGAGATATATGTACGTACCATAGGGCAAGTTGTGAATTCGTAAAGAATAATCGAATACGATATCGATGATAGGGAAGACGAAAAAAGTAGTTCTCCCAATTCTGCGTGTCTCTCTGTTCGACTACAGTCTAAACTCTAAACGCCTAAGCCAATTTTCTTTAAACTTGGCACATAGCTATTTCAAATTTTCCCCTCGCACCTTTTTTCATTTTTTTTTTAAGACCATACAAATCTTAGAATCTTTGATTTCTCAAAAACTGTTCAAGAATTTTTTTTAAGTATTCAAAAAAATAATTTAGTAAGACTTAGCTAATGGTTGAAAAAAATTCCGAAAAATTGTTATTAATGGTATACATACTTCCCATGGAACAAATTTTTTCCATATTCTCAAAACGGTTTAACTGATTTTAATAATTTGTTTTATGTGTAAGTTGCTTAAAAATTTGAATAATATTGTGTATTCAAATTATCGAAAGTTTTATTTTTGATTTTAAAAAAAATTCCAATTTTTGTTGAAGCCTCTATATCTCGAAAACCATACCATATATTTTTATAAACCGGTAACTATTTTTTTTTCTTTCGCGTAATTCTTACCATCTATAATTTAAAAAAAAATGAAATTAAGACATTACTGACTGTACATACCATAAAACCATTTTTTCTTTCTCGCTTCCTCACTGTCGGCATAACGGATCTTAATGCAATTTTTTATATGTATATAATAAGTTCCTAAAAAGTTTGGAAATTATTTCATACCAACTTTTTTTTTGAATTTTGAAAAAAATTTCAACCCAGTTGTTCATTTCAAATAATTTTAATTTTCGCAACATATTTTAAACACACCTCTCTATGAAATATTGACTTTTGAAAGTGCCGATACAGCTCTGCCAGTGGCGATCTGTAGTGGGGTTGGGTACGATATCCCGCTTTTTATAATCCCGCTTTTTAAAATCTCGCTAGTCCCGTTTTTCATAATCCCTTTTCTTATTACGGCGTATAAACAGTGAGGTCTGTATGCAACCCCAAAGTTTGGGTACACTATAGGATTTAGGGTAGGTGCGAGATCGGGTGCATGCAAAGTTTCTTTAGCGTTTAAAGAATCTTGGAAATAACCAACATAAAATCAATAAGTTTTAGGGATAAGCAGTATAAAACGGTATTTTAAAAAACCGTATTTAAAAACACGGTATTTTAAATCTTTTTTTGCGTGATTTTTGAAAAAAAACGGGATTATAAAAAGCGGGATTCCGTTACGCTCCCTTGGTAGTGTAGTAAGTGTTCTGTCTAAATTCTTAAATTCAAATAATATAAAAATCATTTGAGTGCTTTAAATTATTATCTTCATCAGCCAAGTAAAGATATTCTTTTCTTAACCAAATTATACACGAATGTGGAATGATCCACTGTGTTTGATCATGTTAAGGGTAAGAAAAACTCCTTCAGTGAGCGCGTTTTTTATAAAAACTAACGGTGCGGATAGAACTGTCATTAATTTTGTTCGAGTTTAGAAATCAAATCATAGGAATTATAGATAAGACCTATCTTCTATATAAAAATATGATTTTAACTTTAATAAAATACAAGAGAAAGTATGATGCTTAGAAATGACGTATGACGGTTAAAATTTTCAATACCGTCGTTTAAACCTAGCAACATACTAAAACAGCTTTAATATTGTGCTAATTCAGATAAAATTTTTCGCAAATATCTATAATTTGAAATTGAATTTCTCCATTTTGTATTTTTATACAAAATTTTGGGTCCAACTAGTGTTGCACAAGTTCCTTCAAACATTCAGTTCTCATTCTATAGTATTGGAAACATTTCTGTGGCTGTTCATTTAAACTATCGTGGATTTTATAAAACTAGCCTTTAAGTAACTTTGCGACAAGAAAATTGCTTGAAAAAATACAACTTGTGACATTTTTATAATTGCTACGATTTTTAAGTCACATGTTCGTGCATACCATTCACATTTATCCTCAAACGTCCTATTTTCATACAGCTAAAAATAGTGCGATTGAAAATCACAAGCGCGTGCAGGCCAATTTCTTATTGCGGCTACGATTTTTAAGTCATAGTAATTTATATCACAAGTGTGAGCATTGCCATTTGAGTGCATTTATTTTATTCTTACTTACAACAATCGCATCGCCAGAAAAAAATAAACAAATTTCGACGTTTAAATCATCACGATTTTTAGGTATCAAGTGCTTTTTTAATTAAGCTCATGTGTTCTATTTTTACGACTAAAAACCGCGCGATTGAAATCGCAAGTGCATTCCTGGCCAACCTTCTGTAGATGAATTTTTCTGCTCTATCTGCGAACTCTAATTGTAAGCGAAGCTCCCATCTATAAAATAAATCAACTTAGCTTCTTCAATTAGATCTGTCCACTTTTTTGTCTCTAAAAACAACCTGATTTGCTATTAATAGCTTAAAGTGAATATTAGACGCGCATTGGACATTTCCAGGATATAACATGAAGTCAACTTGCATTTTTAGGGTTTTAAATTTATTTGTTAAAACCCTAAAATCAATTTCTAGTAATTTGAAGCATTTGATGGTAGTCGAATTATCCTATTTATATAAAATCGGAAAAGTTGCTCAGCTATACTCTGTCCAAGAAAAATTGTCAGTACAGGCCTTATGGGAGAGCTTTTTCCAAAGCAGTGGCGCCTGATGCACCCTCACTACAATGCGTTAGGAAAAATGCCACTAAAAAAAGAGCAAGCCACTGACTTTTCTTAAGGAATTGTTGTTGTAATTCTTTGCAAAAAGTTGTACACCCCAACACGACCGTCGTATCCCACTGCTGATGAGATACTGTCAAGATCAAAACAAGAGTGTCAAGTGCCACTCAATACGATCGTGCGCTCTTTATCTACATCAAAACAGAGTTACCATTATCATTCTCAATTGCAAGCAAAGAGCTTATTCAGTGGTTTTTATTAAGGAGCTTTTGGGATTTGAAGCTTTTGAGAACACATTTTAAGAAGATGAGTATGTTGAGTGTTGTCGTATTGCTTTTCAACTTAAAAAAAAACGCGCCTATTATCTTACCGCTTGGCGTTGT
The DNA here is from genome assembly GCA_963931855.1 of Philhelius festivus. Taxonomy (NCBI): domain Eukaryota; kingdom Metazoa; phylum Arthropoda; class Insecta; order Diptera; family Syrphidae; genus Philhelius; species Philhelius festivus. The sequence goes on along the minus strand of OZ007554.1, from coordinate 68,310,068 downwards.
GGGAAAAGGTAAATTTAATATTGTTTTCAGTCGTTTTGAATCGGCAGACGGTAGCCCTACGCGTTTTTACTTTCATTTGCGGCGATTTATAATTTAAACTACGGAATCCCTGTGAGAACTTTAAAAGGCGACACACTTATGCATGGCAATGCAACCAGAATGAGAGACAAACGTCCTATCTTCCCTGTACTGACAATTTTTGTTGGACAGAGTATAGAGGCTTCATACTTCTTACCACCCCAAACTTGAGCTGGAAACACCAATGTTGACTCAGCTTTCGATTCTGTATTTATATTCTGTATTTTCTGCTGTGGGCTAGATGCCCATTGTTGCGGATTTTTCTCCATGTAATATTGATTTGCTAGGCTTTTGGCTTAATTTTCATAATAAGTTTATTCTTTCTCCTAAGCAGACTCTTCATTGAATCGCCTAAATCAATATAACCAAGTATTCCGAAATTCGGTCTTAATTTGCTTTCGTAACGCCAAATTTCGGAATTCGGCCGTATTTCGCTCGGCGTTATTTCACGCCACCACCTATTCCTCTGCATTTCTTGTATACCGAGTCGATTCCTTAATATAATCTTCAAAGCTTCACAGATCATTACTTTCTTATGCCTTCAGACGTAATTGAGTCATGAAGCTTTTGAATCTTGCCATTGCCGTTTAGTCAAGAGCTCAAGATTTACTATTATTATAGAACTGATGCACAAACATGTGCATCTGTACGTACGATAGCAAAACTTCTTCCATTTACCGCATATTTCAAATTTCGTAGTCTTTCTTGTATTGTATTTTAAAAGAGAAATCCACTGAGATAATGGTTTGGGTTAAAAGATTTCCTTTCAGCAGAAATAAGGGCTGAGAACGGACTTTTTAAATCCATAGGTTTCGGAGAATTCCTAAATCTTCACTGGTCAGTCAACAAGAAGTTTTGTTTTTCCACATGTTGATCGACTTTTTAAGTGCTGTTATTAAAATTGTTTAATACTTTCTGGATGCAGCCTGTTTAAAGAACGATGTTAAAGTTGTATTCGGATCTTAAATGCAAAAGTCGGGAAGAAACGGTTTCCGAGGGTGGTAAGCACCATGTTTCCAAAACTAAAAATTCACAAAGCAACCTATTGCTCTTCAGACTGAGAAAATCAACAATGAATCGGAAGCCAGTTGAGCATAAGTAAGATTTTGAGAAACAGTACAATGCAAAGTCGAGTCCGTTACAAGTTATTCTTTTATCAAAACCTAGTCTGACCGCTATTTTTTTTATTCTATATCAAAGCTATTCACCGGCTATAACTATATTTTAAGAAAATCTCATATCTTATCAAATAAGACATTTAACAATTTCTTTTCTAGGTACCACTTATCTGTGGTAACTGTACATCCATATGCAAAAGAACAAAATATGAAGTTATCTTGTTTTTTTTTTGTATTATTAATTGAAGACTTGCATGCCGTCAAAACATGTAATTAATATAAAAAATTTAAATCGCTACAATGTATCTTTGTTACTTCTCAAATACTATAACAACATAAACCTGCAATGCTTGTTGCGTCTGTTTTGTAGAGTGCATTTTATTACACCCAAGATCTTTCATTTCTTTCCCTGTCAACCTTATCACAGTTTTAAAATCAATTCAACAAAACTGCAATGACATAAAGAAGTGCATAGATACCCTGTATTCAGTGTGACCAAATATCCTATTTTCGGACATAAAAAAAATTATAGAATTTGAAGCTAAATATATATAATTTATAACTGATTTAATTAAACTTTCAATACAAATGGTATTTCGACACTTATTCTTTTGAATAATAGAATTAACCTAACTATTTCATCTTAGATCTGGCTACTAAGTTATCTATTAATTAATTGTAAGCAAATAAAAAAAATACTTACTTAATTATTTAGAAGCCATATGAAATATTGTTTAATCTTTTCTTTTTATTTTTTAAATATAAAATTTGTTCACTAAGCCTTAAGATTTTGGTATGAAATAAAGTTATAAGCAAAAAAAAATATATCGAGGAATAATCACTTAAGAAGGTTAAAAGTCCAATACTAATTTCTTTTGAGTTATCTTTCAACTTTTCTTTTAAAGACTTCGGTAGAAAAATAGAAGGAACCTCTGAAACGTCAAGATTGAGGAAAATACAGTTATAGTTATATTAAGTTCCTTGAAAAATACAAATGGCTACTGGACCCACTCTTGCGACGGATCGGTTAACCTATTAATCGATTCTCATTTTTAAAGAAGATTCCAAAGTATAGGTAACTCTAACTACTGACCTCGGTTCTTGTTAGTACTGACCCAAAGTACCAAACCGAGGAAATAGTACTCGTAAATTAACTTATCCACAAAGCTTGCGTACAAAGGACAAGGTGAAATAGGCACTCGACAATTTCAAATCCTACAAATCAGGAGGACCACAGTATCACATTATCAGTGGACCTCCAAATGACTTCAGATATAATTCATCAAGTTATCGACAGAATTTAAAGCTCTATCTGTGTAATGTCTTCCCAAGTTAACACAACAGATCTCTGAATTATGAGTCTATCATTATTCTTTTTCACTTTTTTTTAAACAATTGAATGATAGCTATTCATTTAATAGCAAGCGTACGAGCCATTTTTCTGAGGCCTTGAAAGTTTATTTTAAAGGGAAATCGGTGGACGCGCTCTAAAGATTCTTGAAACCATTGAATAGTCTCTACGTCATAAACAGTTTCTCTCCTTCATATAGATGGCGCTTCTAACAGTGTCGGAAAATCTGCAATCGCTGGAGTTTGATTAAAGATTTTTCGACTGTGTACCTTTTCTTCCAGCAGATCTGTCAGCAGAGGTATAATATTGGTAGCCAATGTGCTTGTTTTGTCTAGAAGCGGAGAGCCTAAGAGTGAATACCTATGCGAATAACGTTACGAGTACTGTTGCCGTATCGGGAAATCTTGAAAGAACTCTTAAAACTTTCTAAACATGTATAGATCGATGTGGGATGTCATAATAACTACAAATATATTTCAAGCACAACAACTCGTTCTGAACCAGAGACTTACAACTCCTCTAAAAATCATTCGAGTGTGATGTTTGGTGTTATCTAAAGGAAAAGAAGTTGCCTACAAATTTCGGCCGAAAAAAAGATATAAGATGAGAAGTACATTTGACAGTTTTTCTAAGGTGGCAGCGGCTGGGAGTCGAACCCAGAACTTCAGCGTGGCAACTGAGAACGTTTTCTTATTATAATTTTGCGAGCACTTAAGGGAAAGGAATACCCTTGAAACTGGGCGAGCACTGGGCGAGTGTTTAGGTAAGTTGGAGAGGATCTTAAAGGAGGTACCTATGCAAATTGGACTGAATATCGCAACGGAAGGGAAATATTGGGTCGGGTAAAGCATTCCACATTCGTGTAGTGTGGCTAAAGAAAACATTTCTGGATTCAACAGAATTTAACAAGAATTTACGGTTAAATAGTGTAATGGGCGGAATTCAACCGACTATTTAACTAAATCACTGTTTATAAAAATAATGAAAGTAAAGAAACATTGTGACGGAGCTTATGTAAGTTAAAATTGACGTGACTGCCAGCAGGTGAGCTGACAAACTTAGCCTATAAATTGGTCCATAGTGATACCACATTGAATCTTGAAGACTTACTCCCTAATAATAAAACCAATTGAAGCTTCCTAAGAAGTGAGCGAGATTACCTATATCTATATTTGCCAGATCAATACGTCTACGTCTTGGAATAGAGCAGGACATGTACAGAGAAGGTGAGACATTGATCCTCCTCTTCTTCGTCCATGCAGCTTCTGCATAAATGGTTAGAATAAATTCCAAGTCGCATTGCGTGCTTGCCTTTCAAACAGTTTCCTGTTATCACAACTCTTACAGAACCTACGAGGGCGGTCCAATAAGTACTTACAATACAAAAGAAAATCTAAATTTTTGGAAAAGTGGCGATTTATTTCTCAACATAGTCTCCTTTTAGCTCGATACAACTGATTCATCGATGCTCCAACCTCTTTAACCCATCCGAAAAATGGGTTTTTTCGGAGTCGGCAAAGTAGGCCTCCATGACGGCGATGACCTCCTCATTCGACTCAAATTTCTGCCCGGCGAGTGATTTTTTCAACTTATTTGTTCGGAGTGAGTAAACGTAGCTCCCATCGCGCCGACAGCTTTCTCATGCCCAAAATTTCATGAAGGATATGACCGACGTGGTTTTTTGAGATGCCTACTGTTTCAGCTATCTCAGGCACGTTCAATCGGCGGTCTGCCAATACGAGATCGTGAATTTTTGACATGTTATCCTCCGTGGTAGCCATTTTCGGGGCACCTGGGCGGGGCTCATCAAAAACCGATGTGCGACCAAGATGAAACTATAAGTTATACCAATTTTTGACGGTCGCCATCGAAGGAGAAGAGTTACTGTACACAGCATCTAAGCCCTCTTTGATTTCGCTGCGCGATTTGCCTTCTGAAAACAAGAATCGAATCACCGACCAATCTTTTCCCATTTTTCTAAAATTCGCGGAAAAGCTGGTCAAAGCAAAACTACGAGTCCAACTCGGCTGAGATTTTGATAGTAGCCGTCTAAGAGAATGGGAGGGTGGCCGTGGCGCGATGGTTGTGTGCTCGCCTTTCAACCTCATCATCACAGGTTCGATCACTGCCGTCGTCTATGTCGCTTTAATTCCATTAAAAACCATCTAAAAATTGTCATCAATGGGTTGCTGGTTTACTCATTACATGTTGTTCAAGCATAACACTAACAACATGTAATTAAGTTAAACTAATATGCCCAACAAGGATGAATACGAATAAAATAATGTGAATTATAAGCGACATAGAAATAAGACACGGCATTCTCCGCTTTAGTTCAGCCGCCATCCCATGGAGATACAAAATCTGAGACAACCACCTTCAGTCTCAGAACATCGTTCCACACATCTTTCCTATCCTTCTTTCTCTTCTTAACTTCACGCCCGCGCTGTATTGAATCATTTAAAGGGTAATCATAATCCATTGAGCGCGGGTAGAGTATAAAAAAAAAAAATGTACTAATAGTAAATCTCTCTTGCGATACTGGCACCATCGGGCGGTGAGGTTTGATACTTATCGCACCGCCCTCGTATGTGCGATCTGCTTGAAGATATTAAACCTTTGGAGCGCTTTAAATCCAGCATAGGCCAAATCTGTTTTGTCGCGAAGCAGGTGGTGATATTGTTCCAGCAAAGATTTAGCATAAGCTTACACGTAGCGAAATACCCATATTTGTCTTATTCGACAAAAAAATACCATTGTTCCACATTTGGCGAGTTCGTCAGCCTTACAATTTCCCAAAATGTACATGTGGCCCGGCACCCGGCAGAGGTGAATGTTAAACTGCTACGCCAACTCCATCAGAAATGCAAACTAGTTAAGGGCTCTTATTGAGCTGGTGGAGACATAATCAAGAGATTTAATAGCTGCTTGGGTGCCCGATAAGTTGTGGATAGCTTTGACTGATATCACGTTTTCTTTAAGCCAAGACAGGACAAGCCGAACTCAAGAGATTCAAATATTTCTGTTATGGTCATGTCTAGGTCCTGGTCTTAACCCTCAAAATAGATGTTGTCGTCTTCTGCATGAAATAAAAAAAAAAACACATTTAGACCCTTCTTCAATTAAAGGTATACCACTTACATTTTGGGGTTTGTTGATACTCATACTGGTAACTGTCCTTGCTTTTATTCAGGTTTTTGGTATCTATCTATCACAATACGTCTGTCATGAAAACCTTAAAATAATTTCATATTTAATTTCATCTAAGAATTCTGGTCACACCACACCACCGTCATAACCTTCAAAAACAAATGGCGCCTTCATTAGTTTAGCCGTCTCGGGAGAGCCGCGCGTCAACATAATTAATCCGCCTTCACTATAATATAGAGAACGCACATTTTAAAGACCTCCTTAGCATACTGACTATGATAGCCATTAACGGATGCATCTCTGAACTTGACAAGTGTGACGAATGAGACAGAGGCTTAGCGCTTTCATCTGAAGCCGAGGCAGGGTGCAAATTAACCCGAATCGAGTTTGCAAAAAGGCAGCCGCGCGAGCAGTTCAAACCACACAGAACAACAATAAAAGAACAATCACACAAAAACTTTTAATATACTTCCATGGAAATTAAAGCGACACCGCAATTCAAATAAAATAAAGAAGAAAATTAATAACGAAACATGCAAAATTGAAATTAATTCATGGAATCTACATGCGGGCGGGCAGTGCTGCGCAGTGCGCACAGGAGGCGGGGACAAGGGGCATCCGCAAGAAGCTCCATAAGAATTAATATCTAGTAAGTCTGGAAATGGAAATATAGCGAGTTGGATGGCCTGGCCGGAGGAGCTGGAGCTGGAGGGAACAGTCTGAGCAATTAAAATCATCAGAGTGGATGATTTAAGGAGGAAAACGTGCAGATTGGCATCTAACTCAGTAAAGTATCTTCATGCACTCGAATTCAAATTTATATTTATCATCGTGCAGTCATGAAGATTCAGGCCGATAGATGGCAGTTGGCAGTGGAGGTGAATTGACATTTCCTTAATGCATATTCAGCAAAGAGATTATAAAAAAGGGTAATTTTTTGTTTGTTTTATTAATAAAAAAAAAGACACAGGGAAATTAATGATAGATGTCTTTATGAAGCGACATGTTGCTATTTAAACTCATTTTCAATGGATTTTACGCAAATATTAATTTAAAATTATTTTAACAACAAGTTTTATAATCTTGGGATATGGTTAATGGTTGTTGGGTTCAGTTTTGATACCCTTAAGGATTTGGTACTCTTTTGATTTACGGGAGTAGCTTTTGTGCATTTCAGTGTTGCAATCTTATGTGCTTCGGAAAACATCTTAAATTCATCTCCAAGAAAAAGTTACCAATATTCAGGGAATCCTTTTTTGAATTGTATATACTTTGGTTAAAAAGAAAGGGTTGTTCAAATAAATTGCTGAGAGTCTTAAAAATATGTACAAACACACGCGGCAATAGTTCGAAGTTGAGCACAGAGATACAAAGGGATACCTCCTCAGTAATGTATTATTTAAACTGTCCAAAAATGACATACCGCACTAACTAAATTGGATTAGTTGTTTCAGACAAAAGATCATTTATAAAAATAATTTAATAATTTTATCCCCTGGCAAAAATATATTATATGTCATCATGATTTTAACATCCTTAATGATTTTCTATATAATAACTATATTTTATCTTTAGAATGTAAAATTAAAAAAGATAGCAAACATTTCTGGCAATTCATCAACACGAAAAGAAAAGCCACCGGATTTCCGAATAGTATGGAATACTCTGGAAGAATGTGATAAGCGATTTATTTGCTGATTATTTCAAATCCGCTTATGCTCTTCCAACCCTCTGTGAACTTCCGGATTTTTCACCAATAGAGGTAATTGAGATAGGAAATATAAATTTTGATGTACCTATCAGATGTTTTTGAAGCTTTAAATAAGTTCGATATCAATAAAAGCACTGGCCCCGATGAAATAGAACCCATTGTATTAAAGAGCTGTGCTTCCTCACTATCTCTGCCACTTTGTCCGATTTTTAAAAAATCCTTAAACAGTGGAGTATTTTTGGATATTTAGAAGATTTCTTATATGTATATCTCCTATACATGAATCTGGATTAAAACAGAATGTTGTGAATTATAGGCCGATAAGTAAGCTTTCAGCGATTCCAAAAATGTTTGAATTGCTTATTTGTAATGAGTTGAGTTCTGTTTTAAAAACATCATAATAGAATCCCAACATGGTTTTATGACCGGTAGATCTACCGCTAGAAATCTTGCAATACTGTCTGAGTCGGTTATAAATAGGTTTGAAAATGGTTTGCAAAGCAGATATAATATTTACATATTTCGCTAAAACTTTTCATAGGGTTAACCATGAAATATTGATTTTTAAGCTTTCGAAACTCGGTTTTCATTCCAGCTTTATCAAATTTTTTTTATTCAAATATCAAAATCTTTTTTTAATTTGTTAAAATTGGATCAAAGATAACAAAACAAATTGCTGTTACCTCAGGTGTTCCTCAAGGAAGTCATATTGGTCCTTTGCTTTTTATCCTTCTTAACTTCCACTATGGAGTTATTGTAATCGGTCCGATTTGTCAAATTGGAATTTTTGACATTTCTCTACGTTTCAAGGTCCCTAGAGGCTATATCAATCATTTTAAGAGAGATATCTGTGAGTGTGTGTACGTACGTTCGTACGTTCGAACGTGCGTACGTTCGTACGTCCGTACATTCTGGTACCATTTTTCGTCGTCGACATCTCAAGAACGAGTAAAGATATCGACTTCAAATAAATTTTTTTTAATAGATAATAACTTCGAAAGAGGCTGAAAGGGCGTTTATTAAAATTCAGTGAGTAGTTTTTTCACTATAACGGTTTAAAAAAAAAGTAAAAATTTTGGTTAGTTTCAAATATCTCACGAAAAAATAATGATATTGATTTCAAATAAAATTTAATGTACTCATTATAAGGTCACACAGATTTGGTATGAATTTGGAAAAAAATGAAAAAATAAAAAAAAAAACTGAAAAAAAAATTTCATAACCCAGATATTCTAAGAACGGAAAACAATTTGAAACTCAAAATAATTTTATTTTACGCAAAATAATGTGTTTGACAACTGGTGAAAATTTCAAAAAAAAAAAATCAGTTTCCAGTTTTTTTTTACAAAAAATAAAAACTATATAAAATTCTATTGAAAATTGGTAAAAATTGTTTTCGACTCAAATTTCTCTAGAACTAGTAGTGATATTGACTTCTAATTTAGTTTATTTTATACATAGTATAATTTTGTACAATTAGTAAAATGTTGACAAATATTGAATTAATAGTTTTTTTTTTTAATAAGAAAACTATTAAAAATTCTAGTGAAAACTAGTTAAAATTGTATTTCAAGTCGAATTTCTTGGGAATGAACACCGATAGTTCCTTCTAAAGTATGTTATTTTATACATCGATACCTTCCCGTAAGAATGTATACTAAGCGACATTTCTAAAATTGTTCAGGAAACGAAAAAAACGAAGAAAGTTCTAGTTAAATCATAGTGTGCTAAGAGACAATTTTGGTCAAACTAAGTGACATCTAATTTTTTGTTGCTCACGACAATGAGATCTTTATTAATGTCGCTTAGCATAATTTTTTTGGCGGATAATACAAATTTCAGGGGTCAACATTATTTTAATGAGAAAACATGGCAGTTGATAAATTTTTTTATTTGTACTCTAGTTTCCTTTTCATGCACCTCCTCGCCGGGTTTCCACCTTGTTGCGGTGGGGAGGCTTACGTTTGAAGCCTCAGCTGATCGGCTTTAGATTTATATTTATTAAATCCTCAATCGATCTGCTGAGGTTTTAAGCCAACTAAGAGGAACCCACAACGATAAAACTATGGACTTGCCACAACAAACGAACAAAACACCAGCGGGGATATACGCTGAAACGTCGACAGAAGTCACGGCTGCCGGCGCGGGCTTGGCCTCTCCAACAGGAGGAGGGGATAAGTCGCCAGTGACAAATAAAAACGAACAACAACAACAAGACAAGACGACAAAGACAACGACAACGACAATTACAACACAAGAGGAAGAAGACCTTCTCCTCACCCCTTCAGACGACGACGCGTGTTCCGTTGCCAGCTCCGCCTTCTCAGGGTTGTCGACCACTTCAGTTCGGAGTAGAATCTCCAACTGTAAGAAGACGGTCAAACGACTTGGAAGTCGGAATTGGAAGGAACTCAACGACATTGAACGAAGACGTCTTCAAAACGCTCGTGCTTTTCTGGCGAATGATCCTAAGAGGACAGGAAGGGTACTTTCCCAGCCGTCCAAAGAGGTAAATTCTACAGAGGGTACGAGCATGAATACTCTAATGGGACCGCCCAATCCGCCGACTGGTAAAATCCAATCAAAGGAAAGTCCGATCTCATTGGAGACCCCCTCGACGAATACGCCTACGACGACGCTGCTGAAGCAAACAGCGGGACCACTTCTCCCAACCAGACCTGGTATGGAGCCACTTGCTCCATCGGGACTGGAAGGCGGGAAGGTGCAACCGTTGGAGATGGATATGGTGGGGCCGTGTGGGAGTGGCGCTAGGGGCCCTAGCCCCATAGGCAACTCCGGCACGTCTCTTCCATCTCTATCGAGTGGAAGTAGTGTCATAGACTTAACAACGAACACGACAATGAACACGACAAAGAACACCGTAATCGAGAAGAAGGCCTCACGGAGTGCTGGAAATCTCACCCAACGGGTTCTGAAAAAGAAACGACGGAACGCTGAGAGGATTGTCCGGCGTCTATCTAGCAAAAATCCCGAAACCTTAACGGCCAGGGAGAAGCTAGCGCTGGGCAATGCTACTCAAAAACTAAAGACCTTGACGACCACTGACATAACGAACAACTCGACAAAAACAAAGACAAAGACCTTGAGAGCGGGAAAGGAGACGGTCGGCACTACGCCCCACCCTGAACCAAACTCAACGGCGTCTAAAAGAACGAGGCAGGATGATAAATCTTCGCCTACAAATCCTTCACCCAAAACGAAGAGAAGAAAGACCTTGATCACTGAAGGGACTACGGAGAAGCGACAATTTGCCATTGCGGATTTCGGTACTACCTCCCGAAAACTCTCCGATGATCAATGGCAGTTGATGGAAGTCAGAATCCTGGACGAGGTGAACGACGTTATCGTTAAGAACGGGCAACCGCCTCTCTTCGGTAATCTCAGAACCGTCCACGGATTCAAGATGCTGACATGCGAAGACGATTATACTCTCGTGTGGCTGCAGGACTTCGTCAAAAGAACGATTGCTCCCTGGCCAAATGCAAACCTTCGCCTTATGGGGCTTAAGGAAATAAAAGACCTTAACAGACCCAAAGCGAAGATGATGATGCGAGGACCAACCATCCCTAGGGACCGCATTGAGAGGTACCTGCAATCCCTAAATACTGAGCAGCTCAGTGAGAACTGGAAAGTGCTTGAGATGGGAGAGCAGACGAAAGACGGCACAGAAGTGGTTGTGCAGCTCAGTCACAAGTCTATACCACTTTTGAGGAAAATTGGCTTCAAAGTTCGGATCGGGATAAACCGGTGCAAACTGCGACTAATAGCCAACAAGAACAAGCAAGTAAGTAAGGGGCGGGAGGTTTTTAATAAACTATGAACATGAAATTAGTACAAATTAATCTCCAACATAGTAAAGCAGCCAGCGCCAACCTTGTCTACCTCATGGAGAGTAGGCAAATAGACATCGCCCTTATTCAAGAACCCTGGATCGCAGGTGGCAAAATTAAGGGCCTGCACTCAAAAGGACTTACACTGTTCAAAACTGCACAAGTGGTATCAAACAGTAATTTTAGAACTTGCATTGTAGCTAGGAAACAGTTTAATCTTTTTCTTCTATCTACATATAGTAATCTAGACCAGACTGTCGTGAAGCTAGAGCGGATCGGGCTCCCACCACTCATCCTGGCATCTTGCTATATGCCATATGACGGGACGGAGGGACCACCTGCAGACCTAACAGTCCAGCTAGTAGAGCGAGCAGCAATCGAAGGATGGGACGTGGTTCTAGGATGTGATGCTAACTCACATCATGCTCAATGGGCAAGTACCGACACCAACAGTAGAGGTGAGTCTCTTTTTGAATTTATTATAGAACATAATTTACTGGTAGCAAATAGGGGCAATGAGCCCACTTTTGTTATAAAAAACAGGGAAGAAGTGATTGATATAACTGTTACTAATAATTCAGATACAGTTTCAATCGACCAATGGAATGTTCTCAAAGAAGAATCATTCTCAGACCACAGGCTTATAGGCTTCTTGATAAATGATGCAGTGGAAACTCCGAAACCTTATAGGAATTTCAGAAACACCAACTGGGATCTCTTTAATAGGGAATTAGAGAAAAAACTCAAAAATTTCAATAACACTGCGATTCAAGAACCCAAGCATATTGATCAAACATCAGAAGAACTCAGGGTGATTCTTAGTAGCGCCTTCGAGAAAAGTTGTCCACTGAAACATATAGGGAAAGGAAAAAAGAAACCACCCTGGTGGACGGTAGAACTCGGTAACTTGAGAAAAGTAACAAGAAGACTTTTCAATGCTGCCAAAAACACTAGAAATGATAATGACTGGGAAGTATATAAAACCAGTCAACGAAAATTTAAAGCAGAAACGCAACGAGCGAAACGAAGCTCATGGAGAACTTTTTGCAGTGAAATCGAAGGGACAAACGAATCTGCTAGACTAAGGAAAATTCTTTCCAAAGATTCAATCCCTTTAGGATCTCTAAAAACGCCCACTGGGTGCTGGACAGAATCCTGCAATGAGACTCTTGAGCACTTGATAAATACTCACTTCCCGGGTTGCGGGTCAAATGACAGCAACCTGGAAACAGAACCCTACACGGAACACATTATACCATCGGATATTATAACGGAAGAAAAGATAAGATGGGCAATCCATTCGTTTTCTCCGTATAAATCCCCTGGCCTTGATGGCATCTTCCCAATGATGCTACAGAAAAGCGAAATCCAAATAATACCGCTCCTGAAAAACATATTCCTTAACAGTCTAAAATGGGGATATGTTCCTTTATCATGGCGCGAAGTCAAAGTGGTTTTCATTCCAAAAGCTGGCAAGCCCAGTCATACAGAAGCAAAAGATTTCAGGCCAATTAGTCTGACATCGTTTATTCTTAAAACGTTTGAAAGACTGATAGACCTACATATTCGTGGCACTCTGAAACTGGTTGATTTATCCCCAGCTCAGCACGCCTACACAAAGGGGAAGAGTGTAGAAACGGCACTTCACAGCGTCGTTAGCACGATTGAGAAGACATTGAGCGACAAAGAATATACCCTTGCTGCGTTTCTCGATATTGAAGGAGCCTTCAACAACGTGAACAATAAAGCGGTAAAGGCAGCTCTAGTAGACAATAAAATCGATAATTCGATAATACGTTGGGTTATGTGCATGCTAAAGAACAGGCAAATTAACTCGGAACTTGCAGGGATACAGATGAGAGTGTCCACATCCAGGGGCACCCCACAGGGGGGAGTTCTCTCACCACTCCTTTGGGTGCTGGTTATGAACACAATTCTCATTAATTTAAAACACTGTGGTGTAAAGATAGTAGCCTACGCTGACGATCTTGCGTTATTAGCTACAGGTAAATTCTTACCCACTATCAGTGAACAGATTGAATACGCCCTTTCTAAGGTTAATAGATGGACTAGAAAGTGCGGCCTGATGGTTAACCCGTCAAAAACAGAATTAGTCCTCTTCACAAATAAAAGGAAAATACCAAACTTCAGAATACCTTCAATTGAAGGCACCCCGCTGAAGATTTCAGATCATGCAAAGTATCTTGGTGTGATTCTAGATAGGAAATTAAACTGGAGTCTTAACACTAAGGAAAGAGCGAAAAAAGGTATGATTGCATTCTACTCCTGTAACAGAATCTTTGGGAAATCCTGGGGACCTAGTCCAAAAATTATCAGGTGGATGTATTTGGCGATAATCAGACCAATACTAACCTATGGTAATCTGGTATGGTGGAATGCAACGGAAAAAAGCACGAACCTCAAAACTCTGGCAAAAGTACAGAGACTCGCGTGCATTGGGATTACGGGTGCCATGAGATCCACACCAACTGCAGGGTTGGAGGCGATACTCAACCTGAAACCCCTAGACCTTTTCGTACAAGAATCCGCAGCATATAGTGCCTTAAGGCTAAGCCAGACTAATACCTGGAAAAACAGCGCAATAGGACATGCTCAAATTCTTCAGAAATACTTGGGTGATAGTATCATTACAGATTATACAACACCCGAGCTTGACTTTTATAAACCATTCCAAACTGCCTTTCCAAGCAGAGAAGAATGGCTGAACAACCAACCCTACACCAGTGAATCAGAAATAGCAATCTATACTGATGGCTCCAAAATGGACACAGGTGTTGGTGCAGGCTTTTTCTCAGAAACTCTTGAGCTAAACAACTCACTTAGGCTCCCAGATCATAGCAGTGTCTTCCAAGCGGAGGTCCTGGCAGTGACAACAGCTGCTAGACAGGTATCAATGATGGCGATACCACGGGCTGATATCACCTTTTACATTGACAGCCAAGCGGCAATAAAAGCGATTTCTGCCACTGTGATAAAATCGAAGCTTGTCTCTTGCTGTCGCGAAGAGCTTAAGGTTCTTGGCACGCAGCACAATATTAGACTCTGCTGGGTACCGGGACACAGCGGCATACCCGGTAATGAAAATGCCGATGAGTTGGCAAGACAGGGATCAGCGCTCGACGCTAGTCAAGCAGAGATGGTAAACATCCCACTCTGCAACATTAAACAGAAAATTTCAGACATAATTCTAAGGAAATCCAATGAAAGGTGGAATCTACTTGACACCTGTGATACTACTAGGAAAATATGGCCCTGCTTTAACAAGCAGAGAACTGACAAAATTATACAACTTAGTAAGAGGTCCCTTCGCTCTCTTACGAGCATAATCACCGGACACAATTTATTGAAATACCATAAATTTAAAATGAAACTAAGTACAGATGACCTATGCAGAGGATGTGGTGATGAGGAGGTACATGAAGACACCTCACACTTTCTCTGTCATTGCCCGTCACTATGCCACCAGAGAAGGAAATGGCTTGGTAGCTACTTCTTTGATAATCTAGAAGATATTTCTAATATTTCAGGAATACACATATTGAACTTCGTCAATGCCTCAAAATGGCTTGACTGATTAATAGAATACATAGGTTTTATCAGGAAAGAGTGATAACACTCACGGGTAACACAATGGATCTACATTGATCTAAGTGTGACAATAGCAACATCAATTGTCAGCCCAACAACCTAACCTAACCTTCCTTTTCATGCATAATAGGTTGGCGAAACACAGGCCCTTAACATATAGTATATTTCCTCATCAAAAAGTAATTTTCGAAAAAAGTGAGTGAGAAAAAGTGTCGCTTAGAACATTCTTACGGGAAGGTATCGACATAATACAATTATTAACATATGGTTAAATTTTGACAAGTATCGAATTGACAGTTTTAACAAAACTATAAAAAAAATCTACTAAAAAGTGGTAATATTTGTTTTTCGACTAGAAAATCTTGAGAACGAACAATGATATTGACTCTGCCATTATTTAATTTTATGCATAATACAATTTCTAACAAATGGTTTATATTTGACATATATCTAGTTTTAGAGCGGATATATTTTGTAAGTACCCTTCCATCATTAACCAAACCATATCTTTTATATTTGAATATTTCGTTTTTAAATTTTTTTCAATTAAAATGTTTGGAACCGAAATAATAAAGTAATTTCTATAATATAATACATTTTGAAACAAACTTATACATCAACAATCTCAATTTCAAATCTCTTTAAATAATTAAAATGCTTTTCACTCTTAAAATAATGTTTGTTTGAATTTTACAGCTAAAGTTTGTTTCGCTGAAAATTTGGTTATTTGAAAAAAACTAAATATAAAGTTTTCAAGACCACAAATGGGAAGTTATCAGTGTGGGTCGCACCCAGCCTCTTTTTTTGTTATTGGGTTAGCTTAATGACAACATTATCGTTATGGCATAGGGCTTTGAACTTGGAATATCTCTTAGTATCTTTTAGTAAATGCAATGAACAGACATGCAGAAGGTGTTAGTTCGATTTTCAGGCGTTGACATTTTTTTCCGAGGGGTGGACCATCAGCGAGGATTTGGGAAGTCCTCCAAGGGTATCATGAAAAGTGCTTTCCATTTTAGTCTTTTCAACTCGGTATAGATTGTAGATCCTCGCCATCCATGCCGACAACACGCACACATTGATTGAGAGTCTTAAGTCACTAGGCTTAAGTGTTAGGTTCCCTAAGAGCCGTTGGTCTCTAATTTATTAATTTAGACATCAGGCTTTTTTACATAAAACACAAATATCTCATTTCTGAACATTCCAACTGAATTAATTTGAAGCCGTTTCGGAAGCCATTTTGTATTCATTGACTTAAAAAACCCCTACACATATATCGCCACCAAGCTGCGAGTATACTAGGAACTCTTGAACGGATTTTAAGATTCATATTTGTGGTTTTATTGATTAGGTAGTTCGATATTTAGGTTCTAAGCTAAGTTATGAGATTAGACGGATAGCCCGTCTCGCATTTTCAAATTTATTTTTCATAATTTCCCAGCTCAACTTAAGAGCATTATTTGAACTCGATCCATATACCGCCGTATATTTTGTTCTTATCTAAAAGAATATTCCTTTAATGTCGCCAAAAGTTTACTCTGATTTCCTTAAAATCCCATTCTAGCCCATCCCAACTTCGACAATAATTTCTCAAATGACAGAATCCAATTCCAAAATTCATGTAAATAGCCCTCCTATAATCCCATTTCTGTTTGCGTATTGAAAGCCATTATTTAGACTAATACAAAAACTAGCTTTAGCCATTGGATTAGGCTGCAAAATTGGTTTCCGCATGTAGTTGTGGTAGTCTACGGGCAAAGTGGACCACACTCGTGCTCTCGCACCTCTTGGGATAAGCAAATTGCACAAGGACAACCGGGTATTTTCTATAAAAAGATATATACGCAAAATCACAATCCATAAATATTCATAGTCACATTATTCGAAAAATGCCATTTCCGGGCGGTCCAGATACACACATCCAAACATGAATATCCTTGCTCGCAGTCCTTGGTCCAGCAGCAGGTAGAATTCCCATTCCTTGTGGGGGTGCGGATGAATGCGAAAGAAAGTCCGTCGAATGGACATAAATTTACATGGCATTATGCTGGACTAAATTGCGGATGTTGGACCAAGGATAGAGGATCTGAGCTGACCAACTGCGGAGGGGTTCCCAAAAATTTCATTCAGTGAACAAAAATAACATCAAGGACTCGACTGGCTCTGAGTGTATGGATCTGTGTGCTCCGTTTTCTATTCGAAATGGGTAATGAGAAGGAAAATTATATCTACATACCCCCTCTTCGCAGAGAAGCCGTTCAAAAATCTAAGGCAACACACATTGAATGTGGGTGAGGACCAAAATAAGAACAATTTCCATCTCGTCTCTTCGTTAGCCGTGATCCTATGATGTAGCAATAGTAATTGTTTGACTATCCACCCTCGCATGCTGATTATAGTCAATGGTTTCGTTGTCTATGCATTTTTATAGGACTTCGCCATCACCAGGTGTTCCGCAGGACCAACCATCATAGAGGTATAGATGGTGCATCACCAGGACATCGGCAGTTGTTCGTCGATGATGGTTGCTATGATGTTTGGGATTCATCTGCGTTTTGTTTCCTGAGTATTTTGTTTTGAACATTTTTGAAAAAGTGTTTTTGTTGGGCATCCTTTGAGTCCTTGTGCACATACAATGAGAGTGACCAAGTGATTTATTGTCGTCCAACGGTAGTGTCTGCAGGGTGTAGGCGTCGACTAATGGCCGATGTGTTAGTGTTTTGAGTATTTTTTTTTTTCTTTTTTGTCTTCTGGCACTCTGTCGGTATAGAGGGCAATTGTTATAATATCGTCCGCACTTTTGGCACGCTCTTGACCCGAAGTCAAACCGCGCTCTTTTCGACAATGGAATTGAGAGCGGACATTTAAATTTATTGCAAAAGGGGGCGAGAGTGATTTTAAAGGGCAATCTAGATGAAGTTTTTGTTTTTGTTGTTGTCAGTTCTGTGGACGGACAGACGGCACGAGCCTTGATAGTGCTAATAGAGACGCATAGCGAAAGTGATGCAATAAATTCATTCTTTGAAAAAGTGAGAACAAAGCGAGAATCGATTGGGTAGATTGATTTTGTTGAAAGGATATGAAGCAAGATAATGCATATGTTTTTTTTGGCTTGTGGCGCTCAATTCTCTTCCATCTATAGATTGAAAATTAAAGCGAATTTGAAAACCAATGGTGTGTGTAAATTGTGTTTTCACTTTATAAACGCCAAACAAAGAAGTTTCAAACTTCCTGTCTCTCAAAACTGTCAATTAAGTTTCCCTAAGGTAAAGGGATCTGGGTGAGAAGTGAGTA
Source organism: Philhelius festivus (assembly GCA_963931855.1). Classification (NCBI taxonomy): domain Eukaryota; kingdom Metazoa; phylum Arthropoda; class Insecta; order Diptera; family Syrphidae; genus Philhelius; species Philhelius festivus. The sequence continues at coordinate 68,291,906 of OZ007554.1, read as the reverse complement.
TAATCACTTTTTAAATTGGGAACATTTCAAGTTTTGATTTGAATACTTTTCAAAAGTTTAGCAATCTTCAAATTCTTTAAACAATGATACATGTTAATATTGCACGAAAATCTAAGGATTTTTGATGGTTTTCTAGTACTTAGATTTTGGCATGCCCTAATGTTAGAAATAACCACCAATAAATCGTTTTTGATCTGGCGGATAACCAACGAGCCCTAAACCATCGCCACCAACCACGGGCTTCAAGATGGAACTTTTTAAGGGAGTGATCGAGGAAGGGGCAGATGCTGTACTCCAATTACAAAGACCTGCTGAAACGAAAGCTGAACCCACGATGCAACTAATTCGGTTCGCTTGCGATTCCTCAATGCCCCGAACGAGCGGTGCCAACAGAAACAGAGATCCAGTGTACTGGTGGACAGAACAAATAGCTACGCTACACCGGAGATGTTTACAACTTCGACGCACAGTCACCAGGGGTAGAAGAAGAAGAAACGCTGAACCTATGGAGGACGCCTTAGCGGAGTTCAGAACCAAGAGATGCAAGCTTAAGAGGGCCATAAATTCAAGCAAAGGGAGAGAAATGGGAGGATGTCCGCCGTGATGTCAATAGCGACCCCTGGGTATTAAGCTATAAGATTGTAACGCGGAAACTTGGTTCTCAGACGGCACCCCCTGTCCTTAATGGAGAAAAAAAATGGAACGCATCGTGGAAACACTATTCCCAACTCATCCTTTCAAGACACCCGACAACACACCGGTACAAAGACAGGACATTCCCGCTATTAGCGAGGAGGAGTTGAGTATAGCTGTGCAGTCCCTGCAAAACAGAAGAGCCACTGGTCCCGATGGAATCCCTACAGAAGACCTGAAAGTTACCGCCCAAAAATGTTCTCACTTGCTTCTGAACATGTCTTACAGCTTCCTAGAGGAAGGCATCTTTCCCAAGAGCTGGAAGAAACAACGGTTGGTGCTCATCAGCAAAAGGCAAAGGAGACCCGGATTCCCCATCGGCATACAGGCCTCTGGGCATGCTACACACCGCAGGGAAGCTCTTGGAAAAGCTATTAAAACCACAGCTCACAGCGGCAGTACAAGCGCCGGGTGATCTATTAGAGAGGCAGAACGGTTTCCGGAGGGGCCATTCTACGATGAGAGCAATACAAGAAGTAGTGCACGCCACTCAAATAGCTCAATAAGAAAATGCCTTCAACTCAGCCAGGTGGAGCGATATACTGAATGCACTCGAACGGAGATTCCACATTCCAGCATATCTCCCGCGGATGGTGAAGGACTATCTCAGGGATCGAGAGCTGCTTTACGAGACCAGAGAAGGCCCGCGAAGGAAGGAAGTCACAGCTGGCGCAGCGCAGATATCGATCTAAGGATCAGACCTCTGTAACATCTCCTACGACAATATCCTTCGCATGGAGATGCCTGATGATGCCTTTCTAGTGGAGTACGCTGACGACATCACCGCATTGATTACGGCACGAGACACCGTTTACGCGCAAAGAAAGCTAATTCAGGTCATGTGATGAGTAAACTCGTGGATGGAAGAGCACGGGTTCAGCCTAGCCACGGATTAAACTGAAACAGTCCTTCTGACGAGGAAGAAGATTCCCACACAAATCGACTTCCAAATTGGATCCGAAGTAATAAGAAGCAGCGTGGCAGTGAAGTACTTGGGATTGAGACTCGACTCATAGCTTACCTACTGGCAAAAAATAAACGCAGCAACGGAAAGAGCTTCAAAAACAACCAAATTGCTGAGCAGACTGATGGCGAACGTGGAGGGGGCCAACGGCTAGTAAGCGAAGGTTACTAATGGTCACAACAGATTCCATCCTTCTGTACGATAGCGAAATTTGGGCGAACGCACTTAAGCAGGAGAAGTACCGGAAACAGATGGCGGCAGTGTAAAGATTCAAAGCTCTACGTGTGGCCAGCTCTTACTGACCGGTGTCGGAACCAGTCGTCCTTGTAGTCGCTGAAGTGATCCCTATCGATCTCCTAGCGACGGAAAGGAAGTACGTCTAGGACAAAAACGTAGAAATGAGAGTGGAAGCTAAGCAGCTGACGAAACAGAAGTGGCAAGAGCGTTGGAGCTCGGAAAGCAAAGGACGATGGACGGCGAGGCTGATCAGGAATGTGGCTGAGTGGAAGGACCGGAAACACGGTGAGGTTAACTATTACGTCACCCAGTTACACACCGGACACGGATTCTTCAACGCCTTTCTCTACAGGATCGGCAAAATGAGCAGCACAGCCTACCAGTACGGGGACTCTCAAGAAGGTGACCCGGAAAATACCTTTTTTGTCTGCAGCAGATGGGACCCGAAAGAGAAGAACTGGGGAGAAACATCGGCATCATGACTCCAGAGAACATTGTCGAAAAGATGCTGGCCAGCGAACAGAACTGGAAAAAGGTCTGTATTTACGCCAACAATCTTCTCAGAAGGAAGAAACGAGAGGAAGAGCAGCTCCGCGGGACAGCGTGTGCCCACAATTGGTACTAATACAGGACCCCCCCTTGAAGTAATACGAAAGTGAAAGAGAGGGTGATCGTCGAGACACTTTTGGAGGTTTAGCCGGTATGCCATTATAAGGTTGATATTCCTTGGAGAGTCGGGTACACGGGGAGGTATAGATACCTCCTTATGGTACGTCAAGCAAAAAAAAATATTAGAAATAAGCAAAACATATTTATTCTATTCGAGATTGAAAATCTTACTGAAAATATGGAAAAGATGAAGTTAATTTTTCGAGGGCCTTAACAAATTATTTTTTTGTTTCAAATGTGGAAATTTGTTTAAGATAAAATTCTAGCTTTGATAAAACCATCACTTAATTTTTGGTTACATATCTACTGATGCACAAACTTCCGTGACCAGCTTATTTTATCTTTCGATTGTTTGAGTGTGACAGCGATTTTTTGAAAGCCTCATGTTATCGGGAACTTTTTCAACCATGGCTTATGATATTTACCATAACCCATCAAATCGATATTATCATTGGCGTCAAAATTTATCTTTGGGATTTTAAATTTACGAGTTCCATTAATTTTATTGTTTTCCTACTTCGCTCTGCTTATTAAAATCTTTTACATGGCTACGGTTATTAGCTAGCATAGCAAGTAGAATATTTTCTGGATGATAATAAAAATACGAATTACGCTCTATAACGTGTCGAACTACAGCTTGAAGTTGTTTTGTTAGGTATTTTGAAGCTAGAGGGTTTTGTTCTGTTATGAAACCATGCAAGCGCATATACTTTTACTGTGTACGTAGCCAAAATCGGTAATTCTTTTGAGCGTTTTTCAGTTGCTACATAAAGTCTTAGAATCTTGTTAGCTGTTGTAAGCCACCTTGAATGAGACATTTTGCCTGGCTGCCATTGCGCCAATACTAAAGCTCCTTTTCCATTAGAAACTGCCTCACACATTTCATACAGATATACAGATATAGTTCTGATTCTGATTGGTACTCAGATTTCCAAAAGTTTTTATCCGAGACAGTTCCACGGATATCTTTTCGAATGCTTTAATTGGTAAACACTCAAGAACTTTTCCTAGAATTCCAGAAAAAGCCTTCGGGTCATATATTTTACCATCAACGTATGCCATTAAATGAAGAAGGGGAAGTTCATTAAAGTGAAGCAAACAAACAAACCAATGGACTGGTTTACCTATGGCCATTTTAATTAGTTCCATATCACCACATAAGATGTTTTTCACGAGATCAATTAGGCTTAAAGATATTTGTCATTTCCCTTCTCTCTCGGAAACAAGAACAATGTGTTCAATGGAGATATTCTGATGTGTCCTGGAACCAATTTTTTCTAAAACCATGGTTTTATCTTTTATTCCATGAAAGTATAAGCCGGGTATATTCTCACCTTGACTTCCACGATTTTGACGTACTTTTTTACTTGCGATTTATAGGTACGAGTACTATCAGCAAGTTATGCATTCGTAAAAAAAATCGAACTCGAGATTTTGATCAAAGTTGACATTACGATGATAGGGAAGATGAAAACAGTGGGTTTCACCATTCTGTCTGCCTGTTCGGCTAAAGCCTAAATGGCTTGGCCGATTTTGTTTAAACTTGGAAGAAACTATTTTTAATTCCCCCCCCCCCACACGTTTTATTCTTTTTTTTAAGACCAAAAATTACAGTACCTGCCATGCAATTTTTTTTTCGGAATTTTATAAATATTTTTTTTTTCTCAAAAATTGTTCCACAGATTTTCTTAAGAAAATTCAAGAAATTTCATTTAGTTAAAGCTAGATAATTGTTGAAAATTTTTTTTCCAAAAAATGATTATTTTTGGTACCCCCTTGGAACTATTTTTAATGTTTTTTGATTTTCTCAAAAATGGTACAACCGATTTTGATAATTTCAATATTATTGTGTATTCAAACTTTCAAAAACTTTTTTTTTTGATTTTGAAAAAAAAATTTCAAAATTTGTTTTTGAAAACTCATTTCGAAAACCACGCGCTCGATTTTCTTAAAACTTCTTAAATAAAAGTTTCTTAATATAATCTACAAGGTATGAGAAAAAAAAATATTTTCTTTTAGCATCTCACGCATCTGATTTCGATGTAATTGTGTTAACAGAAACTTGGCTGAACTCAACATTTCTAAATAATGAACTATTTTCCACCGATTTTGTGGTGTACCGTAAAGATAGATATTCTGATACCTTAGCTTCCATGGGTGGTGGAATTATCATTGCTGTGCGAAACGTTTTTCATAGCTCTATATTCCCAATCCCTAATACTGACTCAGTTGATATTATTTGTGTTAAAGTATGTATCGGAAATAAATTCCTTATGTAATAAATATGTACATCCCTCCAAAAAGCCCATTGGAAATATTTAATATTGCTTCAAATGCCATTAACTATATTTCTGATAATTGCGATCCTCTTGACGATGTAGATGATGATGGAGACTTTAATCTTCCTGATCTAGAATGGACTCTTTCTGATGACGAAATATGTTTAATGCCCACCAAAGTCTCTTCTCCGCAGGAAGCTTTGTTTGTTGACAACTTGATATCTTGTGATTTACAGCAAGTTAGCTGCATAAAAAATAGTAGGTATTTATCGACAGTTAGATCATATCGATACCTTCCCACAAAAATGTATTAAGCGACATTTTCAAAATTGTTCAGGAAACGAAAAAACGTCTCATTTAGTTATTTTTTTGTGTATTTTATTTGACGAAACAGATTTGTTTCCCGTAAGAATGTATTAAGCGACATTTTTATATTTGTTTCGTCCAATAAAATACACAAAAAAAAATAACTAAATGAGACGTTTTTTTCGTTTCCTGAACAATTTTAAAAATGTCGCTTAATACATTCTTGCGGGAAGGTATCGATATATGTATTCGTTACTAACCCTTGTAATTGTGTTGTTGAACTTTCGTTTTGTGATGATGATTTTGAACCTTGTGAGAGTAATTTTACGCATAGCTTTTCTCAAAGCTCAATGAGTGATATTGTTATCACAGTTGAGGATGTATTAGAACATCTTTCGGGCTTAGACAACGAAAAGTCCAGTGGACCACATGGAATTCCGGCCTATATTTTAAAAAATTGTTGCAAACCTCTGGCAAGACCCCTAGCGTTTTTATTTCAAAACTCCCTAAGACAAACTGTTTTCCCTAAAATTTGGAAAAATTCATTCATTACACCTGTTCACAAAAAAGGAAATCGCTGTGATATTTCTAATTATAGACCAATAGCCAAACTTTCTTGCTTACTGAAACTTTTTGAAGCTATCATATTTAAGAGGTTTTATTTCAGCTGCAAACCTTTCCTTGCAAGCAAGCAAGCAACATAAGTTTATGAAAAAGAAATCTAATGTTACTAATCTCGTTGAATTCACGTCGTTTACAAATAAAACTATCGACGATGGTCATCAAGTTGACTGTATTTATACAGATTTCAGTAAGGCCTTCGAAGTGTTGTCTCATAGTCTAATTTTTATTTAAGCTTTCATCTCTTGGATTTCCTTCTGCTTTCGTTCGATGGATCAGGTCTTATTTGAAGGGAAGGACATACCAAGTTCTTTTTTAGAGGAATTCTTTCTGATCCAATTAATGCTGACTCTGGTGTTCCACAAGGTAGTCACTTTGGTCCACTTCTTTTTATAGTATCAATCAATGATGTTGTTTCAATTGTAAAATCATGAAGGGTTCTTATCTACGCAGAGGATATTAAATTATTTAAAATCATCAGAAACCAATCCGATTCTGTTTCTCTTCAAAATGACATAAATATATTTTCTGAATGGTGCTCATATAACAATCAGTTTCTAAATGTTTCAAAGTGCCAATCAATGTCCTTCTTAAGAATGAAAAACCCAATATGTTAAAATTACAGCATAAATCAAGCCATTCTAAGTAAGGTAGAAACAACATGCGACCTGAGAGTTCACTTCTTGCAAAATCTAGACTTTTCACTCCACATTGAGAAAATTGTCAGTAAGGCTTGGATTTATTAGATAAGTAAGGAATTTTTTTGTAGTCTTGTAACATCTTCGTTGTACAACACCTTTGTTCGTCCCCAATTAGAATATGCTAGTTCTGTATGCTCGCCACTTTACTCAATACAGATTGATCATATCGAATCTTTCCAACGTTAATATGTACGCTTTGCATTGTCACCTAATTGGAGTGACCCAAATTATGACGTTATGTTTTTACGCCATAGATTCGCCGGTTCTTCTAGAACAAATTCGTTTTAAAGCTAAAAGCCACAGTTCTCGAAACTCTGAAATTTTTCATATAGACTTCCACCGCACCAATTAAGGTCTCAAGTAGCCTTTGACACGTATGAAACATGAGGCTAATGTAAACCATAATGTTTTCGATTTGAGCTTACACTTAAGCACATGTTGTATGGGCGTTCTCATTAAGTATTCGAAACTCACGCATTATAAGTTTTTGTAAAAAAAAGATTGTTTAATTCCTAATAATTTATTGTTTTTATAGCAAGTAGTTTTTGGCCAGTAGTTATTTTTGTAGCTACAGATAGTAGATTAATATTAATTATTTCTTTGTTTATCATATTTGTTCGTGTTTTAGTAGAGTGTTAGGCTATATATGTAAATTTATTTACTAACAACTAACACCACGCTAAATGACGACTGTCACAAGTTGATGTTTCCCAGTATTGTAAAATTGCACTTTCATCCCTTTTTCATCAAGGTCATGGAACAATGATAAATTATCAGCTGAAGAAATATCTTGTAGATTGAAAACTTCTCAATGACCGGAAGTATGGCTTTCGAAGCAATAGCTCCACCGGTTATCTGATGGTATACCTCAACGAACAGTGAGAAAAATTAAGCATATGATGGAGTTTGGCATCAAGCTCTCTTATCGAAAATGCATGCATTTGGTATTGATGAATACCTTCTTCGATGGATTAGAAACTACCTTTCGAGTCGCTCAATACAGGTTGTATTGGACGGTTTTAAGTCTGAAATTTATAAGATAAATGCTCGTGTGCTACAGAGCTCTGTTTTGTCAGAAAATCTTTTTGTTTATATTCATCATTGATGTTTTGTCTAAAACTTCTAATCTATTAAATTGTTTTGCTGACGACAGTGCTCTCAGCTTCCCATATTCGATCCAGATTCATATCCTTGTTCTTAGGATGTGGGTCAAGAATGATAGCATATCACAAGCTCATTTAATTCTGATCTCGATAGCATTGTCAAATAGGAAACCATAAAACACTGTAACGGAAGCAAGTGTGCATGTGCATGCCTTATTCTATGAAAACTACCTCCAAAGCGAAGACAATGCCTATACACGACTTGGTACGGGTTGTTGAAGTCTAATTGAAATTTTAATCACCGCAAATGACCATAATCCCCACTAAACCTTCCGCCCGGCTCGTTAAGAGCAAGCTGTAAACAGACTCAACCTGATCCTTCCACCCTTTCATAACCCCTAAAACTCCAGACCACAGGACTCCTAAAGCCTATCCGGGCTACCGAGATGGAAGGTTGTCAGTGCTATTGTAACGTAGGCATGCTAGCATCCCTGTACTAAGCTCGTCGGTATGGGGGGGATCTTGCTACAATAGCTCAGACGTTGTTACGTATTCCATGCCTTAGTTTAGATGTTGGTTACTAATTAAAATTTTATTTGTGAGGCCCTAATGTTTCATCCATTTTTCTCTTACCAAGACATCCAATGACAGGGAGAGCTAAGTTGGAATTGCCCTCCTAGAGACTGCCCACCCACTAATCACATCATAGAATATAAATTGAACCATTCTTACTACGCATACCTAATAATTGAATTTTTAAAATCATTGGTGTCGCATGCAAATATTTCTCTGAAACTCTATATGTGAATTGAACCTTGGTAACCCATGCTCTTATTTATTTGGCTACCACCCCTATCGAACACGGAAGTATCTAATTACTTACGTAATGAATTCATATTTGCTAGATCCATATCGTTCATTTGCTTATCCTTTTGGTATACTTCATCTTCATCTGGTTTTTGGTCACCTTGCGAAAGTCGTCTCCCCTTTTTTTAAAACAATCAATCCATCTCAAAATTCATCTCGCTAGTTAAAACAAAAAAAATAATAAAGTCTTCCCATAAAAATACCAATCTGGCAACACCCTAATTAAATATTCGGCAAAATAATTGGTTCATAGACCCAATAAAAGACGAAAAGTAATTTTATAGCAAAATTATAGTAGATTTATTAAATAAGTTCAGAATTAATATATATACCTACTAATACTAATAAAAAAAAATAATGAAATGAACTAACTTCATTAAAACTCGTTTAAAGGAAACCAACAAAATTTATAATTAAATGATGAAATAAAAAAACTGATTTACATAATCTCATCTGTCAAATTAACTGTATTGATATATGAGAAAAGGAAAATTAAATAAAAGAGAATCATAAACTAGCCTACAAAAAAAAATAACAACTGAGCTTTATCTATTCAAAAAAAAGGTCAATGAATATTGATATCGCTGCATGGAATGAATTCTCCCGATTCATCGGATCTCTTTTAGGTACGAGTACATAGGTAGGATCTCTCTTTTTTTTTTATATTTCATTTATTTACTGCATGTTTTGTTTTAATCAAGTTTTTTTTTTTTGTTTTATTCAATCTTTTTATTTAAGTTTTATTGTTTTGATTTTTTTTTTATTTGTAGTAAAAAAAAATTAGATAGTTTTTCGTCCAATATTATTTATTTTTTTTTATAATAGACTTACCAAGATTTTTTTCTTTTCTGCGACATGAATGGTCCACCGATGATGTGCGCACAGCATCTGGCTTTGGACGGCAGATCTGTTAAAATTAGGTTTTTAAATTTATATAATATTAGACGAAACTGAATGAATTTAGGACACGCGCCATCAATGAACTTTTGCATCCGTTTATTTTAAATCGGTAAGGGTTAGGTATATTTTTGTTTGTAGGCTAAACTAGAATTGAATAATTTTAAATATAAGACTATTTAATTTGGAATTCAGAAGTAATTAATTTGGAATTTTAGACAAGGAAAACTATTGAAATATATGAAATTTAATTTGAGTTTAAATTTTTAACATTTTGAACTAAGAAAAAAAATTAATTATATTTTGTAAGAATGAATTTTTAAGTTTTATATAGTATAGAAAATCGTATTTTTATTGCATGGACTAGGTATATAAATTTAGGTAGATTTAAGCTGGTAGGTTATTGGTGGTGATTCACTCTGTGGATTCTGGATTCCCTGGGCAGCATCGGCAGCAGCGTTTTTAGCCTAGGCAGTGAGAGTTGCGATTTTATGATGGGTGTTTTGGGTCAACTTTTATTCCTAGTGGGATCTCGTGGATGGACGGCTTAGACGCACAGACATGTGACTCTTGCTGGAGAGGGGGTCACGAGGCGGTTTGATCACTTGTATGCGTGGTGTGATCACGTTCTTTTGTGCACATACAGATCGCCTTGTTGGCGTGGTGTTATCTCGTGGCGAGGGATGGTTTGATGGAAGTAGTCGGAGAATGGAAAGCTAGAGACTATTATAGCGAGAGAGAGTTCTGTGACACACTACGCGTTTCTGGTATGCTTGGATACGTGTTTTTTATTCGTGCAATCGAAAGAATCGGTAAGGGAAGCGCGTGGCCTTCGAACAACGGATTTTGTGGCTTATAAGATCGCTGCCAAGGTGGATAAAAATATCGCTTAAGACGTTTGCATCAACAATTGCGGGGGCGTTACACGGTCACTAGAATTTTTAAATAAGATTGCACACGTTTTTGTTTTGTTCAAGTGTTTGGACCGTGTCCCCACATCGAGGATTTATTCGTGGACTTTCCTGCTTTTTCGACCGCTCTGTTCTAATCTTCGCACCCAACTCACGAGTGTCCAAGCCTAATCTTATGGCGCAGTATGTTGACGAGAATTTCCTCACCACTACCATCAAGGATTCGCATCCATGATTGTTCCTAAGCACTTCCGTTTGATCTTTTGTGATCACGATTTTAATCACAGCCTGAATTTAAGGATCTTAAAATTCAATTGGGATTTTATTGAAAATAGGTGTGAAGCAAAAAAAGGATTTTAATTTAAATCCTAGAAAATTTAGATTCTCGGAAGTCAACCATCATTTTCACCTACAGGGATTTGTTAGTGTGTATATGACCGATTTTCCATTCTCTTTTGCACATCGTCATCTCTTGAAGTTTTAAAAAAGTTTTCGCTAAGTGGATAGGGTTCGGAAGTTTTCGGTACTTTTACATTGAATTTACAGGTTAAAAAAAAAAAATGGGTGGAGGGCTGATTTCCTACAACACGTAAAATTTAATGATTCAAAAACTCAATTCTGTTTTCTGTCGATAAAGGGCAACCCATCCCCATGCCGCTATCCATGAGTGGCACTTGCGTTGAGTAAACTAAGCAGCTCTCAGTTATCGGTATGTGCATAACCACTTGGTCTGGAATCACCACGTATTGGACGTCACCAACACACTGCTAAGTGTTAAGGTTTCCTTAGACGTAGCTAGAAATTTCTCACTCTTTCTGATCTAGCTGTAGTCTATAAGATATTTGTCCATGGCTCGAGTACGATTCCCATATTTGGGCAGGTGCTCCAATAACTTACTTGAATTTCTTGCATATAGAGCACCGCCCGCAATGCCCTTCTTTTCTTAAATTATCTAATCATAATTTTAATAAACAGGGTTTTAGTAAAATACCCGGTTGCATTCATTACCTTAAACAATTTAACCACAATTCTCGCGCTTCTGAGAATGCCCATCAGTTTACCCTTGGGCCCAACTGCGGACGTACTATTAAATTCAGCTATTCTTGAACCTCACTACATGAATGTGGAATGCTTTACTCGACTCCCAATTCTATATTTAGACATTTAAAACCACTGTGCATTCGTATATCTAATTTTAAATTCCCCCCAACTTTCCTAAAACGGTCGCACTGTGCTCAAACATTATAAGGGTAGTCATAACCTTCACACAAAAAGTAAATCGCTAAATATCGTCCCATCGCCAAGCTCTTGTGCATTAATTCTGTGCTTAACTCTGTAAAAGTCTAATAATCTATGACACTATTTCATCTTCGGTAAAACACGGATCAACTACCACAAACTTAGTGCACTTTTTCTAGGGCATTACGAAGACTGCTAAAGAAGTCTGTGTTACTGCAACATAACTTAGCAAGCGTACACTCCTAATATTTCTATCCTTAGGCCCCAGTTATAGCTTTCATTGAAATGCATCATTGGAACAAATCAGTGGAATGCTGACTTCATTTTTTGACAAGCCAGTTATAGCAATCATTGAAAAATTGATCTCAGTTAAGGATCCTGTCAGTGGCTGATTACAACCAATTCTATGCATTTGAGGTTAGAGTTGATCGTTGAAAAGAAAACTGACATTTGAGAACAGAAAGAGAATCGAACACATTCAGTGGAACGATTGTGTTCTATATTAAAGAAACGAAAATCAGCTGTTCATTGAAATTGATTTCTATCAGTGAAATAATAAAATTGGTTTTAAAAGAAAGTTTAAATCAGAATTTTGTATTTTATAGAGTATAAAAATTCTACTACTCATTACCTTCATTTTGGTACCAATTAAAGCCATTGCAGTTTGTTCTTCATCATCTTTTCGTCTTAAAAATGGGAATGAAAATGTTCAATGATGCATTTCAATGATAGCTATAACTGGCCTCTTAGAGCACTTGGCTTTCAATCCTCCCATATAGCAAGAATTCTCTAATAACCTTGAAACCTCTGGTGTTCCGCAAGGTAACCATCAAGACTCTCTGATTTTCATAATATAAAAATTAATTTCTTAAGAAAATATTTATATAATGACATAAATGATGATTCCATATACTTCACTGTTTTTTTTTTCTATTTCTAAAGGAATCAACAAGTTAATTTCAATAGGGTGATTTTACTTCAGGAAATATTGACCAAAGTAAAATTAACAAAATATTCTTAAAAAAAAACATGCTAGGCAAGATCTTTCCCTATCAATGATCAGCACACCTTGTTCTGCAAGTAGTAAAATTCGATGCACTGATAACACCCCTCATCTTAGCACAATTACTTATCCACGCTTCGATCAAATCTTCAAAACCATTAAACCTTCACATAGTTAGCTCTGGAAAAACAAATTAGATAAGATTTTATCGGAAATGCATATAGCAGATCATATGGAATGCGCATCCAACACACTTTCGACTTGTTCCGAACAATTTGTAAACAATCTTCTTCGGCAGGTTGTCTTATTTTTCATCTAAGGAAGCAGAGGAAAAAAATTAATTACATTTTCACCACCACTCTAGTTAGGTTCCTAATGTGGGCATATAATACTAGAGCATAGTTTTAATGAGAAAAATTACCATTTTGCCTCATTATACCGTGAACTGCGCTAACAGGAAAACTCAACGCAACGCAAGAAACTTTTTTTTTTTTATTTGGAAATTCAGCCGAGTGGAAAGTCTTGCGGATGGCTACATGATCTAGAATAGAAGTGTGCACTTAGATGGTTTGGTTGGTATATTACCAAATTTAGTTGAAATTCATTTGAAAATGTCGAACGTCGAAGCAGATACACCAGGTATTTGGTGTGCGGGCATGCGCAAACCACAGAATTTGTCAGACTGTATGATTTTGACAAAATTTGACTCTCATCACAGCACGACCGTTAAATTCAATTAACCAGGAGGGTTAAAAAGCTGCTCTTATTTTGTATGAAGTGAGGTATGTTACATTATTGGGTCATTTGATTAACAAGCTTCATACTACACCTACTTAGTTCCAGTTTGTTGACAAGCTCATTACTGAATTATAGTTCTCCCTTTACATATTATCTAAGTGACATATTGGATTGCCGTTCTTATAGAATATTCCTTATAGAATATTAAGAACAAGCTAATGAGCAATGGCATATTGTTTTTAATTTTTGTTCACCAACTTCAATTTGGGATTTTTGGGGAAGCTATTCAAAGTAAAGTAGAATTTTGAACAACCTACGGAGTAGGTTATCTGCCAAAAAAAAAAAAAAAAAATTAGATGTGGGATCATAAACTTTCTGTAGAAAGGTTTTTGACGTTTCTTCGAGTATCGGTCGGAATTTCGGTGTTTTTGTTATTATGTAGATGTTTAACGCAATTGGTAATTCTACGTTCGTAGAGTTTTTGAGATTTGTGTTCACCATGTGGAAAACAATTAGGTTAATGAATTCATTCAACGCGAGAATATTTAATTTCGATTCCAAGATTGCACCATAAGAAAATCAAGGCTTTCAAAAAAATTTAATTTTTAAGAATTTTGTCCAAGATTGGGCAGAGGAATCGGTTTATCTCTATCCTTTTGAAATTAAAGATAGATTTTTGTTTTCTATTCGGGAATCAATTTAATAATTTTTAATATAATATTTTCTCGTTTTCCATTTAGCGGACAAAACCTTCTTTTTCATATTTAGTTATTTGGCGCGACATTCGAATGCAGTTTCAATGCCGACAAGGAGTATTACCCATACTTAAAAAAATTTTTGATTTAATTTCGTTTCCTATCCATACAAACGTCAAAATATCTCCTATGATGGCTCAAAAAATTTTTTTAATTACGATATTATGTACATAGGTACTATAGGGCAAGTTTTGCATTAAAAAAATGAACTCAAGGTCTTGAGCAAAGTTGACAATACGATGATATTGAATATGAAAAAAGTTGGTCAAAGTATTCCATCTATCTGACGGTATGTCTGTATGTCTCTACATCAAACTACAGCCTAAGCCGTTGGCTCTATTTTTTTTTTCAAACTTGGTACTTAAAGGTCTTCGGGAATTCCCTATAGAGGATAAATTAAAATTTTTTTTTGCTCCAAAACTAATGGTACCTGGCATAAATCCGGTATGTTAAACCTTATTTTTTATCTCGAAAACGGCTATAACGATTTTGATAAAAAAAAATAACATGCACGACTGGCCCCGCACGAACTTGCTCTTATGTGAATGACTAAATATTTCAAAACTTAATGTTACTACAGAAAAATGTTCATAACCAAACAATTAATTTTTAAATGAATAAAACAACCCCTTAAATAATTGGAGCTAAGAACAGGTTGTCATGTCATTCAAGCAAATAATAAACAAAAATTATAAGTGATTGTAGTGGTTTCTTCAAAAAATAAGCCTTATGCAAATTTAAAAACAAAAATTATGAAAAAAATTTGGTACCCCAAATTAAAGTTTGTATTATTCTACGAATTTAAATTAAATTAAAAAAGAAAAAAACTGTTTTTGAGATATTGATTTTTCAAAAAAAAAACTTTTGTTTTTAATTTAAAAAATATTTTTTTTTAAGTTTTGAAATGTAATGTTTTTCAAGCGTTTTAGAAGCCTTACTACAATTTTTTTTTATTAATATCTGTTTTGACAATAATGAGAAATTCAAATTTCGAAAAAATGGTTCTATGGTGGATTGTCTGTAAGCAACCCTATTACAGAATTTGGCGAATGAGCTAAAGTGACAGTTTCAGTTAATTTCCAAACATTTGCTATTACTGAATCCGACGAAAGAAAGTTGAACGAATGTCGGTAACATGCCCTCCACCGCCGACTTTTTGTTCAACTTATTGACAAAAAGAAAGAAAGACGAACATTACTGAACCTTGTTTTACGTGGATACCTAGCTAACTAAAGCCTTGACCCCACGAGTGGCCTACCACCATCGGAGCCAGATTTAGTCCTAGCCATTAACCCCTCCGTAGCAAGCTACTTCGGTAACAAAGTTGTGATATGTTGCAGCATATGCACATCTCTTGTTTTAAGACGAGACCTATCAACGCCTCTTGAACCCAAGAAAAGAATCCTGAGTCCCATTCGTTTCCGCATATGGATAAACCACGCCACCACGATCTCCCACTAGGGGGCCGACCTCAAGATAGCAGGAAAAAGAGAACTGACACACCCGAAGATGTGCACTATTGCCCTCAAGATCCCGGGCACTATCACCCGTGGTACCAGTATAAGGCTACCGGTGGAGCCTCGCCACTTCATCATAACCCCCCTAGGCGAACTCGGAAAAGAGGACATGGCCTAATTCCTACTCAACCTAGAGGTTATGGTTATGAATCCGTCACTTCCAGATAGGTTCCTGCAAAACCCCGGGCCTAGCAACCCTAGGATGCACATATTTGAGAAGTAAGTTGAGGGCGGTCAACGAACAACTCATGTGCATCCTAGTCTTATTTAGTTCACCTTACGGCAATCAAGGAAAGACCCCCCTGTCTTTAGCCACCAGTTGGTGAGCAAGGTAAGACGATCCTGTCTTCTGATAAATCACGGGTGACGCCCCGGTCTTTAGCCACCAGTTGGTGAGCAAGGTAAGACAATCCTGTCTTCTGATAAATCACGGGTGACGCCCCGGTCTTTAGCCACCAGTTGGTGAACAAGGAGAGACCCTCCTGTCTTAAGATCCCCTTGCGGTTCTCACGGGTGACGCCCCGGTCTTCGTTCGTCCCACGAACAGGATGACGGTCCTACCCATTATTTGCTACTGTTCAACTAAGAGAATCGTTAACTAACTAGCTTAGAAAACTATCTCACCAATTCACTTCGTTTTACAAACCTTTTTTATCTCCTTTTCTCCGTGAAGACCCATGTCAGGGAGCGTCCGACCAAGGCCTTCACTTCCTTTACTCCCTTTTTACTCCCTTTTACCCTCGAAGACCTTAGTTGTGCATGCCCAACTAAGACTTCAGTACCTACATTCGTGAGAATTTCGAAATCCCTAGCGTTAGCCAGAGACGTTACTAATCTCTCGACTCCTCCTCCTGGGTTTTCTTAGTTTGTCCATTACTACAGCTGGGGCGTGACAGCTGAGTATGGACGTAAGCCACCCCACCACGACAAGGTGAAACCCGTCGGGGTGGAAGAAAGACGAACAGAAGAAACACATGTCAACAGCAAACGGTTGGTATTGAACGGTCATCCATCCAGGTGCTAACCAGGCACAATGATGCTTGATTTCGCTGATCGATGGGAAGCGATGCTTTCATAAGAGCCTAGGCCGTTGACTAAATGTCTGTAACTGACAGGAAAGTTCATAAATGATAAGGTAATTTTCATCATCATCATCGGCTCGACAACCGGGTTCCGGTCCTGGCCTCTTTCAACAAGTCTTTCCACCTATCCCGGTCTCGGCCGACGCCATCCAGTTGCGCACCCCAAGGCTGCGGGCGTCCTGGTCTACGCCATCTCTCCAGCGCAAGCATGGTCTACCACGCTGTCGTCTACTATAGAATGTACCACAAAGAACTTTCCGAGCAGGTTCCTCTTCACTCATGCGAGCTAGGTGCCCTGCCCACCGGAGTCTACCGAGCTTAATTTTTGTCACGATATCTGCTTCTAGGTAGATTGCGTACAATTCATGATTGTACCGTCTCCGGAATCGTCCTTGCTCACATATGGGGCCAACAATTCTCCTTAAGACTTTTCTCTCGAACGCAGCTAAGAGGTCGGAGTGCCTTTTGCTAAGCACCCAAGTCTCGGATCCATATGTGAGTACTGGCAGGACCATGGTCCTGTACAGCAGCAGTTTTGAAGTTATGGTGAGATTTCTGGATTTGAAAAGCTTTGACAGACTATAGTAGGCTCTGTTGGATTTGAGAAGCCGCCCGCGTATTTCTTCTTCTATATTGTTATCGGCTGCTACTATTGACCCAAGGTAGTTAAAGGATTGCACCACTTCAAATTCGTGCTCCGCAACCTTGATTGTTTGACCAACTGTTCCTCTCGCATTCGACGCCACCATGTACTTTGTTTTACCTTCACTAATGTGCTATGTGCAGCCCCAGATTTTGTGCCGCCTGCTCGATCTGGATGAAGGAATCGTGTACAGCTTGTTCGGTTCTTCCGATGATGTCAATGTCGTCTGCGTAAGCTAGTAACTGGCTGGACCTGTTGACGATGGTCCCTCTTGTTGCCGTGTCAGAGTCACGGATTGCTTTCTCCAACGCCAGATTGAAGAGGAGGCAGGCCAAACCGTCCCCTTGTCGGAGTCCATTAAAGATGTTGATTGGTCTGGATAGCAATCCGGCTATTTTTACTTGGCTTGTTACGTTGGTCATGGTCAACCTACATAGTCGTGTCAATTTATTTGGGATGCCGAACTCTCTCATGGCTTTGTAAAGTTCTACCCTGGCTATGCTATCATAGGCGGCCTTAAAGTCTATAAACAGATGGTATGTTGGGATGTTAAATTCTAGACATTTTTCCATCGCCTGCCTAAGGGTAAAGATCTGATCAGTTGTTGATTTGCCTGGAATGAAACCACACTGATATTGTCCGATGACGGTTTTAGCGTATGGGGTTATCCGGTCTTGTAGGATAGAGGAGAGTATCTTATAGGCAGTACTCAACAACGTGATACCTCGGCTGGCCCGCCGTGATGAAATAATTCGGCTGGTATGCCATCGGCTCCCGGGGATTTGTTCTGTTTAAGCCGGCCTATAGCCTTCTCAACCTCTTCTATGCTTGGTAGCGGCAACATAGGGTATTCTTCTTGAAGTAGTGGAGCCTCCACTTCTGCAGTGAGCTGACCATTTAGCAATTCATTGAAGTACACTTCCCATCGCTCCAGTATGCTTTCAGGATCGGTGATCAGATTTCCCTCTCCGTCCTTGCAGTATGTGCAGCGTGGTGTGTACTGCGTCATGTTTCGGACGGATTGGTAAAACTTCCGCGCCTGGTGCGCACCTCGCTCTCGGCTGTTTTCTATTTCACAGATTAGGTTCTTCTCCCAGGCTGATTTCTTTTGTCTGTGAAGCCGTTTTTCTGTTCTTCTGAGCTCTTTATATTCCTCTTCGCGTGCCCGCGTTCTATGAGATTGTTGCATTACTCGGTACGCAACATTCTTACGTTCAGTCGCTAGCTTGCATTGGATGGAGATGGAGTTGGCAGTACTAATGACAGTATTTTTAAGACGCGTCCACTTTTCATTTACGCCCAGCATCCTGGCTCCAGGACTTACTCTCCTTAAGTCAAGTGTGTCTAGGGCGAGTCCTAACGCATTACCAAAGGCGTTACTGGTGTTTTCATTGCGCAGGGCAGCCGTGTTGATTCGAACCTGATCGGCGGATGCAATGCGTCTTCGCAAGGCAATCCGCCCTCGGAAAACCATACCAACAAGATAGTGATCCGAGTCGATATTGGCACCTCGGTACGTTCGTACCGTCATCAAGTTCGAGTAGTGGCGACAGTCTATCAACACGTGGTCTATTTGGTTACGAGTGACTCCATCAGGTGATACCCAGGTGGCTTTGTAGATATCTTTACGCGGGAACCTGGTACTCGCAATGACCATGTTTTTCGATGCTGCCAATTCTAAGACTCGAAGTCCATTGTCATTAGTGTTCTCATGCAAACTATGGGTGCCTGCGTAATGCCTGAATACCGGCTCCCTATTTTTGCGTTCAAATCCCCAAGGATGATTTTAACATCATACCCCTTGGACAGGCATTGAGGGCCCTCTCGACTTGTTCGTAGTAAGTCTCTTTTTCTTCGTCTGAGGACTCCTCCGTAGGTCCGTGAACGTTAATGAGGCTGATGTTCGTAAATTTGCCTCGCACGCGAAGGGTGCATAGCCTTTCGCTTATAGCGTTAAAGCCGATGATGGTAGACTTTATTTTTTCGCTGACTAGGAAGCCTACCCCGAGCACATGGTGTTTTGTATGACAGCTGTAGTATACGTCATATTCTTTCTTCTGTAAAACACCATTCCCTGTCCATCTGATTTCTTGAAGAGCTGTTATGTCAGCTTTATACTTTGACAGGGCATCGGCTAGCTGCTGAGCAGCTCGAGCTCTATAGAGCGATCGTACGTTCCATAAGAAAATTCGTAAATCGTTTTTCCTTTTTCTTTGCGTGGGTTGTCGTCGTGAGATCAGTCCGTTTCCGAGGCTTGTTGTCGTTCTCGAAATTCTTTAAATTTTACGGGACAGGGAATTAACCTGTCGCCAACCTGAGGAACCAGCCTGATCATATTAGCCAAACGTTTTTTAAAAGGCTTGTTTCTAGCGGTCGCCGCGGAGAGGCTATGATCACACTTCCACCAGTCCCGAATAGTTACGGCACGTGTATGTTTTCGTATGCTACATGTTGTTCCTCCTATTCATCTGATGGCTGACCATAATTTTAGGTATCAATAATGTAGTTCATCCGGCGAATTTCATTATTAAGTTTTATAGCGGATGCGAAAGGTCAATAGATCGAGTTGACTCACCGGGAGTAAAATTCTTTGAAGTCGAATTTAACATTTGTATGGTGGGTACCTACCGTTATTTTTAGATAAATTAATTTTGTTTTCTTTCAACTTGTAGATTGTATTAAAAAAATTTCAATTATTAAGTTTTAAAATCGAGGATTGGTTTTCCGAAACATGGAGTTTAAAAAAAAAAAAAAAAGAAAAAAACGTATGGGGAAAAAATTAAAAAATGCTATCTACGAAGTTTAAGAGAAATCGGCCAAGTCGTTTAGGCTCTAGTGGAACAGACAGACAGACAAACATAATTTCGAGACGCGCTTTTTTGTTTTCGCTATCATCATTATGTCAACTTTGATTAAAATATCGAGTGCGATTTTTTTTCGAAATGCAGAACTTGTCTTATATATGGTTTTTCAATAAGGGCGGGAAGATATTGAAATGGAATAAAACAAGATTGTGTGAAGTAATGAAGAAATCAATTTTATTTATGCCTTTTACGGTGGCACAAATCCAAGTGGTCCAATTTTCAATCACTCTTCCGTTTAGATACGACTGAATTTGAGCGTTGGCCTGATATATTCACCTCAAGAGCTTCGACCGATTGTGGTTTATTCGCCTAGACCTGCGACAAAAGAAACTCAATCGGGGTCAAATCGTACAACTTCGTTGGCCAATTTCAATCACTTCTGCGAGAGATAACACTACCCTCAAATCGTTCATGCATTATGTAAATCATTGCGTCCAATGTATGGCATCTAACGCCGTCCTGCTGGAACCACATGTCTTCTAGGACCATATGGTTCAGAACCTATGTTTGGTTTAACGTGAGCACCTGTCTTTACGACTTTATCCCACGGTGGGCCTACCCACATCGGAGTCAGATTGGGTCCTGACCTCACCATTAACCCCGAGTCAGCCGAAGCCCACTCAGTAACAAAGCTGTGACATGTTGCAGCATGTGCACCCCTCTTGCTTGGAGGCAAGGTCTATCTAACACCTCTTGAATTCAAGCAAGCTTGAAAACCATGTGTCTCTGCATTCGGAATAAACCACGCCACCACGATACCCCACAAGGGGGCCTACCACATAGATAGTTTGAAGAAAGAGGGGTAGGCATGGACCAAGCAAGCGCAATAGCCTTCAACCTTACTATCACGAAGATAGATAGAGGAGAGGGGTAGGCACGAGCCAAGTGTCCAAGACGCAACAGCCCTCAATCTTCTGGGCACTATCTCCCATGGTACCAGAATATATCTTCCGATGGAGCCTCGCAACCAAGGTCAACCGAGGTCACTTCCAGATGAGTTACTGCAAAACTCAGGGCCTGTCAACCCTTTAGGATACACACACCGAGAAGTTGGTCAAAGTAGTAACCAACAACTTAGTGTGCTTCCTTTTTGTCTTTGTTCGCCTTGCGACAAACTTGGGGAGACGACCCCACTCTTCGTTTACCTTATACGGCGAACTAGGAACGACGATCCTAATCTTTGTTCACCTTACGGCGAACTAGGAACGATATTCCTAATCTTTGTTCTCGTCTGCGAACTAGGAAAGATAACCCTAGTCCTATCTAGTTAGTTCAGTTACTTACGTAACCTATCCACAGGCACCACGAGGAGGTCGATAGGAACCCGGAGTGAAATAGAATTGCGCATCAGTAGCCATCCGTTCCACTGCGCCCTTGTCAGTGATCATTGCTCCGAAGAGACTTACCCGGATCAACCACATCAGCACTCCTCCACACACTCCCACTTGCATCATATGGTTCAATATGCGGGTCCTAATAAAATGGGTACCTTCGTTGTCTAGCGTTCGCCATTGACATCGTTTTCGAAAAAATATGGACAAACACACCGCGCGCCGGCCCAAAATCCACAATAAACGATAACTTTTTGAGTATGCATTGTCATTTAGTGAACCACGTGTAGCTTAGCGTCGTCCCATATACGGTAATTTCGCTTAAAAGCATTTCAGCCATTCATTCAAAAATAAGCCTCGTGGCCAAAGATGATTATTTAACAAACCTTGGGGTCTTCTTTATAACGCTCTGAGGCCCAGTCAGCAAACAAACGGCGTTATATATGGTCATGAACTTCGATTTTCTGGGTCAAAACCAAAATTTGGTTTTACGTGAAAAACTGCCATTAAGGCTTAATTCCACAACAGACCTTATCACATTAAGGGAGTTAAATTAAGCGTTGATCACTGCCCTGAAGTAGCATTACACTACTCCAGTAGCAATTCTGCGAACATGTTAACGCTTGTCCACACCCCTTGCTGAGGAGCGAAGCCTATCTAACACCTCTTGCATTCTCGATAAACCTTGGACGGCAATTGTTTCCGTGATTTTAGCAACCACAGTCATCACGATTCTCCTAAAAGGGGGTCTACCGCATATATAGTCTGAAGCAGAGAGGCCATGCGTCTTGCGACACCAGAAACCATGCAACCTCCTGATGGTACTAGAATATAGCTTGCGGTGAATATAGCTTTGCAACCGTGAAGGTCACTTCTAGTCCCTCAACATTCGAGGCCTAGCAACCTCCGACGTGCACATTTAAACATCGACCAAGGTAGAAGCCAATAGCCAAATGTAGACACCCACGCCCACAACACTCAAACAAGAACACCCAAACAACTTGACGAAATTGGATCGCGACACGCACCACCGAAGTCCTTCAACACAACAACCAAAATATCTCATTAACAGAGAGTGGACATAGACAACTCATGAGTTGAGTCAGTTGGATCTAATATGGGTGTAGGCCCAAGTCCCGATGCAAAATTTGCCCAGTTAAAGTAAGCAAAAGGCGGAGTTTTTATGCACCGCAAGGAATAGACTGTTTCGGGTTCTGCTGTACACTTTTACGGAATGTGGCAATGTTCTCGGCCGATCTTGCGTTCTTTGACGTACATATGTTGGCTGATTGATTACCGATCCGGGTGTCTGAAATTTGAATCAAACATTAAAGATTCCTCTGAGAAGGGGCTACACAGCTACGTATACAATAGATTTGACAGATATCACCAAGCATCAAGCTCTCTTATCGAAAATGCGTGCATTTGATATCGATGAATCTCTTTTTGGTTGGATTAGAAATTACCTTTCGGAACATTCTCTACAAGCAGTATTGGGCGGTTGCAAATCTCATATCCACAAAATAAACGCTGTTGTACCCCAGGGCTTTGTCTCCGAAACTCTTCCTTATGTTCATAAATTATCTTTTTTCTGAAACTTCTAATCCACTAAATTGTTTCGTTGACGACAGTTCCCTCAGCTTTTCATATTCGTTTTTAAATTCACATCCTTGTCCTTCGGATGTGGACTACTAACGGTAGCGTATGATAAGCTCAAACAGTGTAGAATTTAATGCTTAAAAAACTTGAGCTATTCGCGGAATGCGGTGCAAATTTTCCTCCTTTCCTATAAGCCTGATGTTATAATTCATGAAAGTCTCGAGTTCAATATTTTCGAATGCATAACTTTCCATGTAGGTATGCTTATATCTCAAGTGACTTCAGTTCTTTAGATTTCTGGCAATAAACAATTTAACAAGCAAATATTATTGCATGTATAAATACAATTATCTAACCGTCAATATTCATAACTATCGACCGCAGGAAATCACGCTTCAACACACACTGAATAATTCACTCTTTGTACTTACCAACATGAGCTCTTTTGACTAATTGAAATTAATTATTCGTATCCTTATTTGTTGGCGAGTACTGAGTAACACATCAGCAGCCAGGGAATGTGTAACCAATTATTGCTTTCCACAATCCCGAAACAGACTTATCGTCAATTTTGACAGTCACGCAAAACCACAAGTTTCCATCGCACACAATAAGTTCTATAGGTAATCGATTATATGGTCGAATTAGACCTTCAATATTTCTGAAATATTTATTTGTTTCGAAGAAAATTTGCTTTCGTCAATTATTGAAATTATAATCAGGTGTTCAAAAAGGTGGGAACATTTTGAATGTCATTCGTGAGTGCTGTGACTTTGAAAAGGCCAGGTTGCTTCAAACTTCCCAGCGATTTATCATCATTTATATTTATTCTGTTTGCCCTTTAATGGGACTCCATGGTGCTTAGATTCTTTTTCCAATGAAACCTTATGAAGTTCAAGGCATGAAACAATACAGACAATCTAATTTACATGCTTTTGAAGTTTTGAAAACAACCTTCACATATCTGAGAATGCTGTTTCCAAATCCTCTTTTTTTTGGAATGGATCTTGGGCGGTCTGATAAGAGCGATCTTCATTGTAATCCTTAAGATATTCAAGCCAACGTGAACGGCCTATAAAAAACAATTAATCAACAATTAAGCTGCAACAAATAATCCGGACTGGTGTCCTCTTTACATCCCGTGTAACGATTTTCATTGCCACATTCTTGACGAAGTCCGCACAGTGTCCATTTGGAACATTAACAGAAATAGAAACCCCCGACCGATCGACATTAAGCCGCGCACTTTCCGATCACATCTCATCGCATCAATGAACAACGATAAAGTTAACCCCCTCCCCATACCCCCTGATGTCCCTGGTGACGCGTAGCAGCAGCCTCCCTTTGAAGAAAAGGTTCGAAAACTTTTTAACCGCGAATACAACAAAACAGGCAACAGTGATAGCAAACAGCAACAATGAATTCCAGTAGCACAAAACAATGTCCTCAACACGCAGCACCGTCATACCAGCACAATAAAAGCCTCGCGAAGACTCCATGGCCGTAAGCAGACCATTCCAGAAAAGAATCTCTGATTTGATGCAAAGGCCCTTGGTCTTGATTTGACTTTGAAGAGTTTTTCTTTATAGAGTTGAGAACTTGCTGCAGATGCATGAGTGTGTGTACAGCGAGTTCGTCCATGTTGACGAACGATGAACGATGGACCGCGCAGCGGACGACACGGAGTCGTCATCATCAAGTCAAAAACATCTAAAGGTGCCGGCCACTTTGAAGACGCACCGATTCGCATAATGTGATCGCATAACTATGTAAGCTGTGCTCTCGGCCAGTTGATTGCCCACTCCTGGACGGATAAAGAAGGAGACTTCGCTTGTATGTATGTAAGCCTCTCATCCTCGTCTCCGGGATTAGCTTCAGGGGCAGGGTAAAGGTACCCGTACCTACTACATATCAATGGAACTGATTGAATCCATTTCATTTGTTTGCTGCTACTTCTCTTTTTCTGCAGATTGCACTTGTCAAAGCGATGATGGTTGATGCTCGCGGTCTCGCTGGCTGTATGAAGTTATTTTGAGGCAGATTTACATAGGAATTTTTGGGTTAATGGTGGCTGGGTATGTTCGCAACTTGTTTGTTGGCGACTCCCATTTATGTTTTTTTTTATTTTGTTTCAATTCAGTTAGATTTTTAAATTTGCCGCAGAAAACATGAAAAATGGTTCAACATCATAAGTTCTATTTGCGTTTTTTTGAATATTTTCAGTAGGGGCGCGAATTGGGAATTCCATTTGACAATATCTAATTAACAACTTTATACTTAATAAAAGGTGTTGAAAAACTCATCATCAACTTTTGTTTTTGAATTAATTTTTTAATAAATAAAAAAAAATATTTTGATTGATGAAAAGCTTTATTTAGACCCTTAAAATTTTTCTGTAAAATGGAAAAGATTATATCCGTCAAGTGGCTACCGCCAGTGTTGATACACATTTGTGCCCGTTCTATCGCATTTTTCATGATTGTCTAATATTGTCCTTAAGGGCTGCGACTGTTTGAGGCTTTTTGGCATAAAACGGGGATTTCAAGTAGCCCCAGAGGAAGAAGCCTGGGATGGTTAAATCTGGCGATCTAGCTGGACTTGTCAAATAAATAAAACGGGAGACCAGAAAAAGCTTTCTTCACAATATCCATTGTGACTCGTGCTGTGTGTGCGGTTGCACCGTCTTGCTGAAACCACAAGTTCACCAAGTCCTGATAATCCAATTCCGGCAGTAAAAAGTCGTTTATGTTGCATTCGGCAATAACATTGACAGTATTTCCGGTGGCGTCCTTAAAAAATTACGATCCAATAACTGCTCCCGCGTGAATACTGAGTGGATGTTGTGGAACTTCGTGCAATACTCGCGGATTTTTAGGGCCTCGACGACTCGTCGCTCAGAACGATTTTCAAAACAAAATCTCGTCCTCTTCGTTGTTGAGATTGATAATGCCTTGACAGTAATTCACACAGGACGGACAGCCAGTAGGTATTAACTTATGCACTGTTTGTACTTTGTACGGAAACATTTTGTAAGTCTTTCACTAAAATTCGCTGTAGGGTCCCGTCTTTTGATGTCCAAGTGTGTGGCTCGTCATCTGGTTTATGTTCCTTCGTACTTAAAGATATCGGCAGCCACAACCACGATATTCTCGGCTGAACCAATCTGGTGAGGGCCCTGTATTGTCTCCTGTTATTCCAGTCTGTTCGAGTCGAGGAGCTAAGTGCCGAATTGTCTGTCCAGTTGGCGCGACACGATTAGGAAATCAACGCCGAAATTCACGCTGGGTTAACACCACCGATTGATTGTGGTCAAAAAATCGACACAAATATTCCACGCTCTTGTGGAGTATAACATTCCATTACCTGTCGGTTTGTATATTGCGGATGTCGAGTTAAAAAATATCAAATACAAATATGATTAATGTACGACGCCATTTGCAAAAATTATAACGCCTTCCGATAGGGTGATCAATTTTGCGCCACATTATAGAAATTTGTAGAATGAATTACTCGATCGCATGAACTTGCTCTTAAGTTTAAAAGACTTAGAAGTTCAAAAATGGATGTTGTTAGTGTAAAAATGTTTAGAAGCAAAAAATTAGTTTTTAAAAGGCTAAACAATTATTTAAGTAGTGGGAGCTACGAACAGAATGCCATAAGCACATGTGAAGTTATGGAAGAGCAAGGATATAAGTTTTTTATATATCAAGTCTTGACGAATTACACCCAGTCTTCCTTAATGCAATTTTGCTTTATGTAACACATGTATTTGATAGCATATTATTGACTGGTATTTGTCTAACCAATGAAAATTGACTAAAATTATACCAATATAGGTTATGACTTTCGCCCAATTTCTGTTCTCCCTTTTTTGCCTAGAGCTTTTGAGAGAGTTTTGCAAAACCAAATGAGTTCACCTACAATAAATTATAATATTAAATCCCCTATGCATGCCGGTACAGGTAAAATAGGATATTTGCCTTTCAGTGTGGCCATTATGGATTTCTGTAAGCTGTCTTTATTTTCAAGCTCTTACGGGGTTGCCATAGTGAGCACTTAAAATTGCACTAAATTGCATTAAATATGCACATTTTATAATCAAAAACAATGATGACCTAAATAAATTGAATCCATCTTTTTCCACACCACCAGTAGACCTTAATCCATTTCTAGCTAAAAAATATATCATAGAAAAATTTAATTAAGTAAAAACAAATCACGTCATTACTCCGATGCTGACAAGTAGATGCTGCTACTGCTTTCTCCATTCAAGCTTATTATCAAACTTTTCATTGCACCTTCAGTAAAAAACATCAATTTCCACACTTCAATGGCTCAATCACTTTCTCAACATGTTCGACAAAATGTGTTTCAGCGTCAATCTTCATAAGTCATGACAAGAACTCTCTCTTAAAGACAATATAGCCAGCAATTGTTTAACTGCATTTTAATTTTTCCATACATAAAAGAAAAACCTAAAACATGAAAACAGAAAAACACCAAGCGTCAACACTTTTTCTCTAAAGTAGAAATTTTTGCTATCAAAAGCTCTAAAAAAGCTTAAATTCTGATAGTTACACAGCAAAAACATAAGAAAATTCGATATGAATTTCCGTCAACTGCTCAATGGTAACTCTGATTCCAAGTGTTTTTTTTTTAATAAACACAATGGCGCAAAATTGTATAGGTAAATATTTAAAACCTGCTCTAAATCAATTTTAAAAGGGGAGTCGACTCTAAACAACATTTTATATGGCACTTGATGGCGGTCAAGTGGGCGCCTCTGGCCGTGGCTCAAAGGCGAGCTCTTTAAAGCAAATTTAGCATAACAATTTCGCGGGCTTCTGTTGTTATTTTACCAATTTCGTTCCTAACATCAAGGTTATGCTTGGCTGTTTGATGTACACACGGGTGGCCGTGGCGCGATGGATGTGTGCTCGCCTGTCAACCTCATGATCACAGGTTCGATCCCTGCCGTCGTCTATGTCGCTTTAATTCCATTAAAAACCTTCTAAAAATTGTCATCAATGGGTAGCTGGTTTACTCATTACATGTTGTTCAGGCATAACACTAACAACATGTAATTGAGTTAAACTAGTATGCCCAACAAGGATGAACACGAATAAAATAATGTGAATTATAAGCGACGTTCAAATAAGACACGGCATTTCTCTGCTTTAGCTCAGCCGCCATCCCTGGAGATAAAAATATCTGAGACAACCACCAACCGTCTCAGAACATCGTGCCACACATCTTTCCTATCCTTCTTTCTCTTCATTAACTTCACGCCCGCGCTGTGTTGAAACATTTAAAGGGTAATCATAATCCCTTGAGCGCGGGTAGATTATAAAAAAAAAAAAAAACCTTTTCTTTCAAGTACCTCTATAAGAATGATAGAGAGGCTTCAAATCGGGTGATCGTGGTCTTCAGTCAATATCACCACTTTTGAAGTTTATTCGGGCGGGAAAAATTTCTCGTAAGACTCGCATCATAACACGAGCTGTGTGTGATGTTTTCACATTTGACCATCATTTTAGCTCGACAGCATTAAACAATGGGGTACTAAGAACCACGTAGAATTTAATGCTTCGAAAACACAAAACTGTCTTTTGTCGGCCAAGTGAAATATATTACCCATGTCATTATCCATAAATGGCACTTGCATCAAAGTAACTGAAAAGATATCCATAGTTGGTATGTGTGATATTAATAATCATCTTTTATGGAATGATCATACATATATTCGACCTATCTAAAAACGCAGCGAAATGTTTAAATTTCCTGAAAAGATGCAAGAAATTCTTTTTCACTTCTGATTTGGCTATGATGTACAAGGCATACATCCGCCAATAACTTGAGTATAACCCACATATATCTGGGCTGGTGCCCTATTTCTCATCTGAACTTGCTGGATGGATCTCAACATATAGAGCCCTAAAACTTAAAGAAGTCACATCCATTATGGAAAATTTTGTTTCTCTTGAACACCGTCGTAACGTTTCGTCGTAATGTTTCTTGTAGCCAGTTGCCTTCTTCCTCATCTCAAACAATTCCGCCGTAATACTCGTCTAGGTCTAGCTGCGAATGCTAATCAGTTTACCCTTGAGCCTATCTTTGGACGTACTGTCAAATATAGATGATCTTTTTCTAGCCGAACTACTAGAATGTAGAGTACTTTGCCTGGGACAATCCCTCTCATTGTGATGCACAAGCTTTTAAGACCATTGTGAATCGACATCTCCTATTAAATCCTTTCCATTTTACCTAAACGCTGGCACTGGGTTACACCATAACATAATAAGGGTATAGTCATAATCCCTTGAGTATGTGCAAAAATATAAAAAAAAACTCTTGTAATCTCATATTCTGCAGGCCTAATTGATCCAATCCGGTCTTCCAACATGTTCTGATAGCGTCACCAGTAACTATTAAAACATTTCCTACGGCATCCTCGAAGAAATATGGCCCAATGACGCCACCGCGCCGCCAGTCGGCTTAAATAGCGCATACCAAACATTACTTTTCGATTGTAAAGTAGATTTCGGTGTATAAATTGAGGGTCTTCAGTGCTCCAAAAGTCAAAATATCGCACGTTATGATCTGTTGCAAAACAGGCGGTTGTAAATAGCGAGCTGGTAGATTCGAGGCTCGAGCACTCCAATCTCGCCGACAACGTACGTGTCATTCCCCTGTGACTGTAATAATTTGTTTTCGACCACTCTATACAACTGTCAAATGCCAACTGTCAAATTTCATTCACACAAAAATGGCAACCAAATATAATCGAATTGGAACATAAAACGCACCCTGTATACTACAGTATTAACATATACTATATCAAATAAGTCTTAAGCTATAACTAGAACTCATCTCCAGAACGGTACATCAAAATGTGATTTCTAATGAAAGCAAACAGAACGAATTTTTAATTTTTTTTTAAGTCTATTTGGTGCTCAGTTAATTAAAAATTTCCCAAGTAATGTCAAAAAAATTTCTCAAAAGAACGCAGTAAAAGATACAGCATCTAACAACCTTATTCAATTTATTTGGAGCACATTTCGTGGAGCTTGATTTTTGGAATTCATATTTTTCATATTTTGTAAATCCCCACCATACGAATAACAGAATTGAAAGGCACTATTAAATCCCAAGAGTAAGTTGATACGTGATGCCTTTTATTGAAATCAATTTTAAATGCATTTTCCGTGGGTCGAAAGTTCGTATTTATTTACCCAAGAGTATAAGGGAGGTTTTTCCTTTTTATTCGAACAATCATAAAAAAGGGACTTCCTCTACTTTTTTCACAACTAAACTACCAACACAAATATTATGTTTTCCCTTTGTGTTAGGCACTATTTTCATAAAATAAATATAAATCCGTCCTACGAACATTTTCTCCACACACACAAAATGAAATCATTACATCCATTTAAAAAACTATTAACAATTCACAATCACCCTGCTGGCTATTCAACAAATGCGAAATGCGAACAAAAAATTGATAAATTTCTTAATCAATTTGAATTCCAAGAAATATCCGTTAAAATTATATGCACGAATATTATTCCAACTCAGCGGAGATTTAAGTTCTTTCCTGCCTTCATAAAATGATTAATCGCTCCAAGGAATGTCCATCGAAGGCTTCCTTAGCCTACATGATTCGGCTATGTCATTGGGGAATTAATATTAAATCTCATAATTATACACTTTATGCAACGAAGATCCTTTCATCTGCTGACAAAATGGCTGGTTGCTATTTTAAAATGCATTTACATTTCTGTGAGTTGTTAATTCAGATTCGCGGGAATATTTATATTTGGAATCCTTGGTGAATGGCGAACTCACCGATCCGAGTCCGACATCGGCATCGACATCGACATAACAAGGAAGGAAATCTCTCAAAGAGGTCTCGACTTGCAAGAAGATACATACACCAATTGTTGATTTATTATTGGCCAATTGGCAACCATCAATTAGTGGAGTCAATGACAAAATGAAATACGATCAATGGCACGATCGCACGGTTTGAAATCCGAAACCGTATTATTAGGTAGTGCGGAGATTTGTTGGCGAGTTGTGGGACGAAAAAAAACCGTGGTGCCGGCTGCCGCCATACAGTGGGGTAGATTTTATTATTTTTAACGAATTTCAAGTGGATTGGTTTTTTTTATTGTTTGTTTTTTTAACTCTGTCAAAAACGAACTTTTTAGCATTCTCATATTGACGTTTCATTAAAAGTAAATAATAGAAAATTGAGATTTTTTAATAAGTGGAATTGTGATAGGGCGTGTCTGTGGGCGTCTGGACTTGTATAAGACTCGTATATTGCTTAGTTAGTACACAGAATTACTGCTTTTGGAGCACTAAAAACGATCGATTGATATACTGAAGATCACTATACCTTCATAGAGGAACTGTATGGCGCGCCAATTGGGATGAGCGGCGTCATTGGGGCATATTTCTTCGAAGATGCCGTAGGAAATGTTTAATAGTTACTGGGGACGCTATCGGGACTTGGTGCAATAATGACGAAAGTGCAATTTTCCTAAATGTTGAGAAATCACGCTTAAAGTTTTCTTGTTTGTCAAAATACAATAGGTTTCAGCTTTTGTGTCAAACAAAAAAGTGAAAAAAGTGACCTCTTTTGGGCAATAACAAAGATATAATCACGTCGATTTTATCACTTATAAAACTTGACATTAAGGTAATGATGGCTTTCTTAATTCAATTTCAGAAAAAGTTGCACTTACGTCGATATTGCACCGGAGAGGTGCGATATTATGGTGCAACACAGTTCGTGCGTTTAGGTAAAATGGAGAAAATTCAATAGGAGTTGTCGATACACATTGGTCTTGAAATGAACATGATTAGTTTCAAGTTTCTAAAGGGCAGATTTTTACATATTTTTTTTTAATTTTTAGACGATTTTGTCCCATTGTTCGCCTTTGGGAAGGATTATTCATCAACTGTTTATTAGTTTCGCTATACAATCGATGAAGTAGAGATTTAATTGTTGCTTTTGCTAATTTTTGTTATTGTTGTTTCTTCAGTGTTATTCACATTCAACGTTTTGCAGAACATGGTATTTGTTTTTTTTTTTTTTGAAAAACTACTCACCTGAATTCTTAAGTGGCGCCTCGTTTCGGTTTGTTATTATGGAGTCTAGGGTTTTATATTTTTGTTTCTTTATGCTAATTGGTTGAAAAAAGCCTTATTGTTGCTGTAGGGTTGTACAATCAAAAGAAATTGCTGTTCGTCAAACTAAGTCGAGCTTTCAAATTTAAATGTTAATACATTAGGCTTGTTCAAAAAATTTATTTAAATGTTTAACTAATTAAAAATATAAAAGTTTATAGTATAAGATCCCGCCAAAGGAAAAAGCTTTGGGTTTTAAAATAGTCTATTAAATACCTATAGTGAACCATGGATTAGTCGAAGCTTGGAAATTCGGTATGGTAAGCTAGGATAAATAAACTGACTTACGTACTTAAGGTAGCGCTACGGTCTTGGGTTGATAAAGACCACAACTAACAATTTTCTTTAGCTAGCTTGGTCCATACCGAGCTGTCTCTAGTTTCGTACGTTAAGTTGGTGCACCACCTGAGTTGCGGTCTCTCTCTATACTGCACCATTCCTCGGGGTTGGATTCGAAGACTTTCCGAGCCGGAGGGGTCAATTAGCTCTATATGAAGCTGATATCTCTGCCGTTGCACTTTAACTCATTTGACTAAGTCGATTTCGCCGTACAGCCTGTACAGCTTATAGTTATGGTTATATCTTCTCTTTCACTCTCCATCTATGCAGATGGGACGAAAGATGACACAGAGAATTTTCTTTTTAAAACATTCTAAAGCAGTCTCATGCGCTAACAACAAGTCTGTACACCATATCCAAGCACCGAGATGATAAGAGTTTTATTGGGGGACACTTTAGTTGATCGTTAGAGGACTTTGCTACTCAATTGCCTTCTTAGTCCAAAGAAGCCGCGATTGGCAAGACTTGTTCTCCGGTTGATTTCAGCGCTGGAGTTATTGTCTGAATTAATAGCGGCCCCATTTTAGACAAAGTCTCTAGCTACCCAAAAATTAAAGCTTGATGACAGCATTACTTGGCCTTACCCTCATTGTAGTATAGAGAGTTGATATTATTTTACAAATTTAGGGTTTTCAATTGGCGTGGTGACGACCATGTTGTTTTGATGACATCTGTCAAACATATAATTTATTATTTTATGGCAGACATCATGACCCTTCACAGTCGACTTTTTTGTGGTCAAATTTGATACAATGGATTCAGTAATCAATCCGTTAACATTCGTACTTCAAAGAAGCACAAGATCGGCCGACAATTTAAACTTGGCGAATTTTGCACGGGTACAAGATGCAGTTAAAGTTAATGACCATAGACAACGCTGTTTGTTCGCTGACTGGGCTTCGGAGCATTTGGAAGAAGATACAATTTTGGCCCAAAATCATCTTCAGCGACGAGGCGCATTTTTGGATGAATAGGTTGACACCAACCAACATGAGGTTCACCAAGTGACAGTCCAACCTCAAAAAGTTAAAGTTTAATTTCGATTTTGGGTTTTCGGACGGCGTCATTGGTGCGTACTTTTTCGATAACAATGTTGATGTGGCGATCACTGACAATGGCGAGTGCAAATATCTTATGGCCAAAATTAAACCATATGAACCTAGACCTACAGTCCCTGGCCATATTATTAGACGCACTGTGGATTTTTCAGAAGTTCATGTTTTGTACTACCAGGTTATGCGCAATACTTTTGACTTTTAACCTTAGATATAGATAGTAAGTTTTAGAGATACAATACCTATGTTGATCTATTTTGAATTTGCTTTTCACATATTGTGCCAACAAG
Source organism: Philhelius festivus (assembly GCA_963931855.1). Taxonomy (NCBI): domain Eukaryota; kingdom Metazoa; phylum Arthropoda; class Insecta; order Diptera; family Syrphidae; genus Philhelius; species Philhelius festivus. Next base: position 68,258,008 of record OZ007554.1, on the reverse strand, counting down.
AAAAAAATTGTTTTTATCGTATTCCCGCGTGCTATAGTTCCGGGCGTGATTTTGTGGATTATGGCTTTTGAACGACAGAACTGTTTGTGTCCTGAAAACCAATAGACAAATTGTTACATTTTAACCATGGGTAATAGAGGTGATCTTATACCATGTATAAAAGCAGAAATTAAGGCACTCTTTTCAACAATTTTTTTCAACAATGAAATACAACGCAGTTTGGAGGTGTCAGTGGCAAGTGTTCAAAAAATAAAGGCAAAAGTTGAATTAGAACACAGTTTAAATCCGTAGAGGATGAAAGATGCGGAAGAAACCTTGTTTACTCCAATGTCATGCAAATCCAGAATTTCGTTTTAATCAGGTCCTGCTGCTTGAACGTCTTCATTGTGTAAAAAAAATGTTAACCCCACCGCCTTAATCACACACACATGATTTCTGTACGATCGAAAAGCATACTAGATCAGGACCAGATGTCTAAAGGAATCGGTTGTTTATCCCAAGTCAACTAGCTAATGGCTTCCGCATATTGAAACTTTTGTTTTTATGGAAGAAGGAGTCCGGTCCGTAGAAACTAATTTGCAAGAAGTGAATATTTCTTTGTTGGCTTAGCCGGGTAACAGTCATGACATGAACCCTATTGAAAATGTTTTTGAGCTAAAATGTCCATCACAATCAAAACGTAGCTCTTGAAAGAGGTCATTCATGGGTTCAGTGAGCTCTGGAGGCTCAACTGAATATTAGAACTTCGTAGTTTAATTAATCAATCAAATGTTCAAAACGAAATTTGTATTTTGCATTAAATTTCCAGTGTATCTTACAATATGGCCAGAGATTGTAGACCTCTACACTCGCAGAGTTATCAAATGGGAAATACATCAACGTTATATTTGATGGCGGACGCACGGCACTCAGAAATCAAGCTTCCATTGGATTTGAACGAGACAGAAACACCAACTTGCAACATCAATAAAACCTCAGATGTGACCATAATCTTTAGAAAGTGCAAAATTATCTTTTAAGAAGAATACACAATGACCCAAAAGAATTCGCTCGAAGCGCTCACCCGGACTGTGCGTGATTCTATAAAGGAAATAATTAACCAATGGAAGGCACTCTTGTCTGGTGATTGCTACCAAACTTTTTCTGTTGTTCTGCGATAAATTCCCGCAAATGAGCTGAACGTATAACACCTGAAATCCTCATATCTTTGGTATAGAGTGAGCTTTTACCTCTGCCCAAACATTCTTAAAACAACATTTGGAAAAATTTAAATCGAATACGATTTCTCTAATCTAATAACCATCTAAAAAAATCAGGATTGGATCTGCGAACGTGTAATTTTGACACCAAAAAGTAATTATGTATGTCAACGAGCTCAATTGAAAATGACCTGCGAATTTGTCAAAAACAAATCGATCACACAGCAATGAACGAAGAACAAGACTAATGAATTTTTTTAATTCATTGGAACCACCCGGAATACCGCCGCGCCGCCGCCGCCGCCGCCGCACCGTACGTTAGGGTTCGATCACCCGAGATCTTTATTCTTTTACTTTAATGTAGCAAAGTTGTGCAACGGAAATAAATTGAAACTCAAAAAATTGTCACCGAATTTAGATGCAGATGTTTTATTAAAGTGTCAAGGCTTAGAAAAAATTACGGGGCATCATATTTAATAAAGGAAAAATCATATAGGAAAAATCACTGTAAGAGAAGCTAGACATACGAGGCCCATTGGGCAGAAAACAGAAAAGGATGCTCTTAATACTAGGTATAATAAATGCTGGTGTGCCACAGGGCTCCGTTTTGTCTCCGACTCTCTTTCTGATATTCATCAACGATCTTTTGTCTGAAACTTCTAATCCATTAAATTGTTTTGCTGATGACAGTACCCCCAGCTTCTCATATTCGTTTCCAGATACATGTCCTTGTTCTTCGGATGTGAATCTAGAACGGCAGCGTATGATAAGCTCATTAAATTCTGATCTTGATAGCATTGTCAAATGGGGAATGAAAAACCGTGTAGAATTTAATGCTTCAAAAACTCAATGCTGTCTCCTGTCGTTAAAGCAGAACCCACCCCCTATGCCGCTATCCATGAGTGGCACTTGCATTGAGGAAACCAAACAGCTCTCAGTTCTTGGTATGTGTATCACAGACCACCTTGTGTGGAATGATCATATATTCGACGTCGCCAAAAACGCTGCTAAGTGCTTAGGTTTCCTTCGACGTTGCAAGAACTTTTTTACCCCTTCTGATCTGGCTGTCATCTATAAGGCCTATATTCGTCCAAAGTTCGAGTATAATTCCCATATTTGGGCAGGTGCTCCAATAACTCTCGAGCACCGTCGCAATGTTTCTTGTCTTTCACTATTTTACCGGTATTTTTATAAACACTGTTCTAGTGAAATAGCCAGCTGCATTCTTCCCCTTAAATTATTTAACCGTAATACACGCGCTTCAAGGAATGCCCATCAGTTTACCCTTGAGGCCAATTTCGGACGTACAGTTAAATTCAGAGATTCTTTCTTCAGCCGCACCACACGAATGTGGAATGCTTTACCCGACTCTATGTTTCCCTCCCATTTTAATATTCAGACATTCAAAACCAATGTGCATCGGTATCTCCTCTTAAATCCTCTCCCAATTTCCTAAAACGCTCGCACTGTGCTAAAACATTTTAAGGGTAGTCATAATCCATTTAGTGCGCGTAAATTATTAAAAAAAAAATCTAAATTTATGTCCTTTTTCATATAAAAAAAAAATATTTTTTAAAACTAAGCTCAATGCTTATGCATTTTTTGTTTGAACAACCATCAAGCTCATTATAATATTCCTTAGAATACAAAAAGAGGTTGCTATACTCTGTCCAACAAAAATTGTCAGTACAGGGAAGATAGGACGTTTGTCTCTCATTCTGGTTGCATTGCCATCCATAAGTGTGTCGCCTTTTAAAGCTCTCACAGGGATTCCGCAGTTTACATTATAAATCGCCGCAAATTAGAGTAAAAAACGCGTAGGGCTACCGTCTGCCGATTCAAAACGACTGAAAACAATATTCAATTTACCTTTTCCCACAACGCCAAGCGGTAAGATAATGGGCACTTTTTTTTGTAAGTTGAAAAGCAATACGACAACACTCAACATACTCATCTTCTTAAAATGTGTTCTCAAAAGCTTCAAATCCCAAAAGCTCCTTAATAAAAAGCACTGAAAAAGCTCCTTGCTTGCAATTGAGAATGATAATGGTAACTCTGTTTTGATGTAGATAAAGAGCACACGATCGTATTGAGTCACTGAGTGACACTTGACACTCTTGACAGTATCTCATACAGTGTTGCCAGAAACACCGATTTATCGTATTTCTCCCGATTTCTAGATCTATTTCCGATACACCGATTTTTGATATAAATAGTGCACTTTCTCCCGATTTTCAATTTAAAAATACGTTCAGATATTTTCTCCGCTCTTGAATGAACATAATTTATTATTTTATTAAAAATTTTGGCAGTGCCTAACTTACGGTTTTCTCTTTTTAAATTTATTATGAAAACATATTCCTTGCAATTTTTATTAACGTCGTTGTCATTGTCTTTCTTCTTCTTCAAAATTGCTTTTTTGGCCTTTAGTTCACAAAAATTGGCGTTTCGTCCCGGCGATCTCACATGGACTCATCAGTTGACTGCGAGGACCTTGTCAATACGCATTTTTTGTTAAATTCAATTCATCTTACATCGATTTTTTGACAAAAATACAATGTGAACTATACCCAACCAAGATTAAATTTCTTCTTCTTCTTTATCTTGTTTGATTTGGTGTGGGGCGTTGCGTGTCGGTAGTTAATTTCTTGTTAATATTTTCAATTATACTAATAATATAAATGTAGATCCATTTTCTTTATCTTTTAGCAAAATGTTAAAATCAGACTGTACCTACAATATAATAAACAATGATAATTTGTACCTCGGGAGCGATCTTAAGTTACAATTGGACAAAAATCTTATTTCAAGCTCTGAAGTTGAACGATTTAAAAACAACTGTATAAGCGTTTACGTTGAACTTTGCAAGCAAATATTACATAGGTTTGTTTTTAATTATAAAAAATTTTAGACTTTGACCTTATTAAAACCAAAACAAACTGTAAATAAACAAATTGATCCACTAAGTAATCTTTTTAACTTATTTCCTAATATTATTCATTATTCTGATATGCAGCGAATCGATTGTGAATATAGAGAAATAAGTAATCCTGACTTTAAAAGCTTAATATATGAAAGCTTTGATACTATTAAAATTGAAATATTTTGGAAAATTGTTTGTTCAATCAAAAGGGGCAATCAAAGTTTGGCCTTTCCGATGGCTAACTTTATTTCATCGATATTAACATTACCAAACTCTTCAACTAATGTTGAGAGAACTTTTTCTCAAATAAATTGATGAACAAAATTTTTTTTTTAAATAAGTAAAATTATTTCAACTTCTAATTCCCCGATTTCCCCGATTTCTGATGTGGAAATCTCCCGATTTCCAAAAATATCTTATGGCAACACTGATCTCATAAGCAGTGGGATACGACGCACGGTCGTGTTGGGGTGTACAACTTTTTGCAAAGAATTACAACAACAATTCCTTAAGAAAAGTCAGTGGCTTGCTCTTTTTTTAGTGGCATTTTTCCTAACGCATTGTAGTGAGGGTGCATCAGGCGCCACTGCTTTAGAAAAAGCTCACCCATAAGGCCTGTACTGACAATTTTTGTTGGACAGAGTATAGAACCAAATTGTATCTTTGAAATGTTAACAAGGTTTTACAAAACTGAGTGATTTGAAGACATTACTATTATTTTCAAAAACCCTTCGGAGTATTTTGTACGGTCGCGGTCGTTTCTCCCTTCAAGTAACATGAAAAATTTCAATTTGACATTGTTGTGAAGAGCAGGTGTTGAACCACAATTAGTAAAAATAAAAATTAAGCTTGACGTTTTTAGAAAAAAAAAATAAATTAGTTCCAATTCAAGCTCAGCTTTTTTTCGAAATTAAATCTATTTGTCCCGTTCAGACCTTTCAAAATTTTTTCTTATACAAATATCCGTGTGTTTCTAAGTTTTCTCTATTACTGTTTCGTTAATCAAAACATCAGCCTCATTTTTGGCTTGCTTCACTGATGATGATGGAGCTGAAGCGTACTAATGATACTTCTCTAAAGCTTTTATTCTATCAAAAACAATGGTGACATTTTTGCCAAAATGTTGATAGTTTTCCCTATTCTTATGTGAAATCAGTTGTCAAAGTTAGTAAAGTTTGCCATATCACCCGGATAACCAAAGACAACGCCTCATGAGTTTGCTAATTGGGCTCTGCAAACTATGGCCTGAGATCCGGATTTTGGGCAAAAATTGGGATGAGCCTTAATTTTGACTCAGTGCCTAAGCCAACAAGCAAAATTGCAGATATTGCAGTGAACACAATCCACAAGCTTTTGACCAAGCATCGATGCATCCACAATGATTGACTGTTTGGTGCGGTGTACTTCTTTCGAAATGATTAATGATACAGATTTGCTGTCAATGGTCGGTCTCGGGCTTAGAGCCATCTTATAGCTGACTTTTTGCCTCCACAGCTCGACAACATCAATATATATTTATATTCTTTTGGAGAAAGTAAGATAATTGCACTTGGTATTTTTAAAGCATTTGATAGAGTTTGGCATCAAGCTCTTTTTTCGAAAATGCGTGCGATTGGTATCAATGAGACCCTTGTTCTTTGAATAAGATATTAAATTCTGGATCGTTCAAGAAATGTTGTATTGGACGGTTTCAAGTCTGATATTCACAACATAAATGCTGATGTTCCCAAGGGATCCGTATTGCCATTTTTATAAATGATTTATTGTCTGAAACTTCTAATCCACTTCATTGTTTTGCCGAGGTTTGTACCCTCAGCTTCTCATAATCCTTCTAAGACTCACGTCCATAAATAGAATTGTAACGGTTCCGTATGATAAGTTCATTAAACTCCGATCGTTGCAGTATTGCTAAATGGGGTATACAAAATGCTTCGAAAACTCAAACTTGATGTCGTTGCCAGTATGCCATTATACCTGAACGACACTTTCATCGAAAAAGCCGAAAAGCTCCCAGTAATCGGTATGGGTTTCAACGATGATCTTCTTTGAAATGACCACATTCTCGAGACCGCCAAAAACGCAGCTAAGCGCCTAGGATTTCTATATCGATGTAAGAAATTGTTCACCCTCTCCGAAACGGGTATAATTTATAAGGCCTTTATTCGTCTAAAGCCCGAACATATTTCATATCTTTAAGCAGGTGCAGCCCAAACTTGTCTTCATTTACTCCTTAGAAACCAGGACAGAGCGTTAAATCTGATAAGAAACAGGGCTATCATGGAATTATTCCAATTTCTTGACCACCGTCGGAAAGGTTTATGTCCTTCCTTGTTTTATCGCTTCTTTCACAAGCAATGTTCCCTCGAAGTACCCAGTTGCATATCTTCCCTCAATCAGTTCACCCGTGATACACGTTTCCCAAGGAATGCTCATCAGTTCACCCTCGAGTTTTTTTTTTTTGGACGAATCCTCAAATACAGAAGTTCGTTTTTTAGTCGCACAACAAGATCATGGAATAATTTAGCCGGCACGGTTTTCCCCTGCCATTTCAATTTACAAACTTCCAAACCAATGCTCATCGATACTTCCTTCCACTTCCCCATAATTTATGCATCGGTCGAGCTCGTGTAAATTATAAAAAAAAAAACTATCCGAGCTGTAAATGGTCTCAGGTATAGAGCGATGTTAACCGAATTTATGGTGCCAACGCCCGACAATATCAATATGTTCCAGCTATGGTTCCAACAAGATGGTGCTACATGCCAAACAAGGAACGCAACGATCGAAGTTCACAAAATTTTGATGGTGCAACAGCTCCAAGAGAACCAGGATCTAGTGACTTACAGCAATCGAAATTGCTTAGAAGAAATTCGGAGATTGGGTCATCTCAAGGCGACCGTAGCGATCGGGTGACTTGACACCGTTCCAGTATTTTCTCTGGGTATACGTCCAGCCCTTTACCTACGCTAACAAGCCAATCCTTTTGGACAAGCTGAAGTCAAACATTCAAGATACCATTGCAGAAAAAACGCCGTGGTTCATCAAAAATTTGGCCGACCGCTCAAAGCGTTGTCAGCATCATAATAAAGCTGTAATTGATTTCCTCACACTGTTTGTTGTACTCGTAATATCTAAATTGCTTTTCCTCTAGTTCTTAACTGTTCACCCTCTGCTATCAAAAAGGACACCGCTAGTAGTTATTATCAGAGGAATACTTGCTCCCCGAGCTTGAACTCAAAATATTGCAATTTCCTCCAAGGCCAGACGAGATTGATTGCACTTCACACTGTGATTCAGTCAAAGTTTTACGAGTTGTGTATTGTATTCTATGCTGTATTAATAGGTTCTACTCAAAACTTAATCGTCTTTTTACGACCATCTAACTGTTTCCACCCACCAGGACTAACAGACTGTCTGTTTCTGGCCTCCATGCATCGAGCATAATCTTACTTTGTGTCTACTAAAACTTGATTTTTCTAATTGATTCAAATGAATTCCACTCAGAACGTATTCCATTATAAGATAAGAACGTTCGAAACCACAGATTTCCAAGTGCAGATTCTAACTGGAGCGCAACATTTTCACCAGACCATTGATGAGTCTCCATTTCCAATGGCAGCGTTCTCCTCCACAACATGAAGGTGTATGTTAATTACTCCCAGCAATTGCAATGATACTCATTTCTTTTATTTTTCGTGGATAATTATCCTCCATATGGATAGTTGTAGGTTGCAGTTGGGTATACCTAAAGCTTGCAGTGACTCCTCCGCGCATCCGCATCCGCGTCGTCGTCGTCGGCAGCGTCGTCATCGTCGCAAAATATTTTCCATGGTCACTGCTCACAGGCCATAAAAAACAGATCGTTCTGTGTAGCATAAGCAAACACACACAAAAATGAAGAACAGTCTGGCCTGGTGTCTGGATTTTGGTTACTTGGTTTCCTGGCAGGCACTAGGCAGTGCCCTCCTCAGCAAAACCAAACCAAAACAATAAAGTAAAAAATGGAAAAGTTATAGATGAATATCACCAACTACGCCGTCGTCACGAGATGCTTATCGCATGGTGCTCTGCGCACGCGGATTAGCAATTTCTTTGAGGCACGCAACATGTGTTCGCGCTTTTTTGCCCACATTCGCGCTGATTCAACAGAATGTAGTTGATCCATTGAGCCCGCTGGGTGGCGTGCCTTGACTTGTGCTACTCTGGTGGTAACTAGATTTTCTATTAGCATCTACTAGTGATGCCGTCCGGCCTCTGCCGGACCACTTAACAGCCCAGTCGGTTCTCGTACGCGCATCTAATTTGCTTATGCAACTCCCCCGCTATCTATATTAAGCGGCCAACTTGTTCGGCTCTGTTCGGATCGCGGCGAACATGAAGGCAATTAAAATCGAATTTTATCTTGGAGATCGCCATCAGTGCTATCATTCGACCGTTCGTCCGTCCGGTTGAGCTGCAAATACAGCTGGGCGAGGGAAGCTGCGCCGCTAGGGGGCCACTTAAATTGGCAACATTTCGTATGCACAAAAATTATAATCATCACTCTCATTTTATTCCGGTGATGTGAAAATCTCCATTCTTTGAGAATTGACGCAGAGACACATCACTGATCTTCATTTGAGGCATTTCTTATGCGATCGTGTCTACTTAGCATTGGAAATGGCCAAGGAGGAGGGCGGCGGCTTGCAATTCAAATTACATCTGTTTAATTCTGTGCGCAATCTTTTTTAAATTGAGTATGGTAATTTACTGTGAGGAATGAGGAGCGCTTCTTTGATGAATACACACACGGTCCAACAAAGAAGGCGATGATGTGGAATCGAGGAAAATAAAAAAAAAACAATTCTGGAGTTAATTGAGGTGGATTATTCCGGCTGGAATGTACAGCAGGATTCTGTTGGGCGCCAGTTTTATAAGATTAGAAAGGAACTTAAGGCTTCCAAATTCGAAAGATGGTCAATTTCTTCAGGAAATGATAAGTCCAAACTGATGTAGTCTTATGAGAATCTAAGGGACTAGTTTGTTATTATATTCGATAAAAAACTTCCTGAGAAAATATTTCCCTAATAGTTCGCAAAAGGACCATTATGGCAACAAACTGAAACCTTAAGAAAAGCATCATTTTGATTTACCGTAAGCTAAATGGTGGCTCATGGCAACCACACAAAATGAAGGTTCTTAAAATTAATTTCCTTACCCATCCTATGAACTAGTGTCCAAGGTCACGCAAATTTGTTTGAAAATATTTCAAAAACGGGTTAGTTAAGAGAACTGTTATTGCTATTCAGATATACAAAATCTTACTTTCATAATATCTACTTTGGTCTACTAAACGGGTGTTTTCCGACTAATTTTTCTGCAGTATTGAGAGGGAAATAAGTAGTTTTCGAGAAAACTAAGATTTTCGAAAAACCATTTTTTAATATTTGTTAACTTAAAAATCGGAAAAGTTATCAAAAAGAAATATATAAATCAAACACGACACAACTCTTTGGTGGATTTACAACGAATTTTATTTAGAATTATTTATTATTGCTAGGAACAAATTGCAAGCATGCAAAATTACTTAAAGCGTGAGAACAAACTTTTTTCATGATTTAAATTATTGGAACTCGAGAAGCGTGAACCTGGAAACATTGGTTTGTTCTCATACTTTAAGGCTAGTGTGTACAATAAAATAATGATGATATATTTAAACAATATTTGTATGGTGGGTATAATTATTTCTGGATATTTTATGCATCTTATAGATATTTAGTATTAAGATAAAGAAACTGTTAATTATCAAGTTTCAGAAGACCAACGAAAATGATAAAATTACGGGTCTACCACGATATCTCGAAAACAATAATCCAGAAAGCAAAAATCTCGAAAGTAAAAATCTCGAAAACAAAAATCTAGAATTGAAAAAATCTCGAGAAAAAAAAATCTAGAATGCATAATCTCGAAACACAAAAATCTCGAATGCAAAAATCTAGAATATAATATATTAATTTTTGAGACAATGGTTACAATTCGCGCGAATTGTAACCATTGTCTCAAAAATTAATATATTAATTCTAGATTATTAATAACTGTTTAACAAAAACACGACTGAGACTGACTAGTAAACTACCCATGACAGAGTTATCCAGAACTCAAAACAGAGTAGAGTCCTGGCATAGGAGGCTTAAGGTTTTAGTTGGAAGACCGCACATTGGTCCTTACAAATTATTTGAAATTTTGGCTGATGAGTCAGTTTAAATTAGTTGTCTGGTTGAAAAATTCAGATGGGCCAGGAAACTAAGGTAAGACGGGAGTATTAAAAAAAAAAACAAATTTTAAAAGTACTCGACGAAAAAGAAGAGAGGAGTTATGTGGTGTACCTTAGGAGTCTTGCGTACAACTCAAAATAATTCATACTTTTTTGTTATACCTACATATGCCTTTATAGGTATGTTTATGAATTTATAACTTTTTCTTTGTTTTTGACATTTTTTATAACTTTATTATGATACCTAATGATTTTTTTTTGTTAAATATTTTAAATATTTTTTATTGTTTATTTTCTCAAACAAGGAATAAATTGTTGAATAAACTAAATATGTTATACGTTTAATTAAAGTGTGAACTCTTTAAATAGGTAAAAAAAAAAATCTCGAATTTATATTTTTTTTCGAGATTTTTTTCGAGATATTGTCTTTCGAGATTTTTGTTCATTCGAGATTTTTGTGCATTCGAGATTTTTGCATTCTAGATTAAACATTTGTTTTTTCGAGATTTTTTGCATTCGAGATTTTTATCCTTCGATATTAAGACATGCTCCCTAAAATTACTTCTATTAAAGTGGAGTGATTGAATTTTATTTTATTCAAAGATAAAATAACCTTAACTCGAAAGTGCATGCATAAAATGCTGTGAATTTATATGTAGGAGTCGGTTCAAATCGCCCAAAATTTGCATCTTTAGAAGGTATGACAGCATTTAGCTGAAGTTTCAAAAGCATCGAACATTTGGCTTTCGAAATATTGAGTTATTAAAATAAACTTTTTTGTTGATTTCCTCAAATGTATATTTTCAAATACTTAAAACTGGTATCCCAAAATTTTTTAAGAACATTTTAAAGAATTAATAATAATAGAAATAAGCAATTAATTTAATAATAAAACAAAATTTCATACTTTGTTTGCATAAATTCATACTCTTCTAGAAATCAGACCTTAATGGTATGCATGTAAACATTTTAATCTAATTAAATCCATGTTTATATTTATTTATAAACAATTTTTAAATTCCAAAGTACTTTATAGATAAGAGAGTAGGTACGTGAGGAGAAGATTCCATTTACCGCAAAAAAAAAAAAAACAATTTTTGATTGAAATCTGAATTTGCCAATGGAAAACCCTATGAGCCGCCTGGAAGGTTTGAAATAGTTTTGTGTATTTATATTTTCAAACAATTTTTTTTTTTGTAATTTCAAAAAAACTTTGAACTTTTCTTGAAAACTGGAAACTTGAAAATTTACTTTTTTTTAGCACTACTTTAACACTAAGATTTGTATAAATAAGATGCACGACTGGGTCGCACGAACTTGCTCTTAAGTAAAAGACTAGGAATTTCAAAAATGAATATTATTAGAGAAAAACTATTCATAAGCTTAAAAATTATAAGTCTTTGTAAGTGGTTTCTTAAAAAAATAAGCTTTTATATACAAAATTTTTAAATCGTTTTTAAGAAAAAATTTTGTTACGCCAACTCAAAGTTTTTATTTTACTAAGTCGTTTTTGAGATATTGAATATTCAAAAAAAAAAAAAAAAAAAAAACAAAAAAATTTTTTTTTGTCAAAAATCCAAAAAAATATTTTTGAGTTTTGAAATACAATGTTTTTTAAACTTTTTAGAAAAATTAAATTTTAAAAAATTAATTTTTTTTTTTAAATCCAAAAAATAAAGTATTGAAAATTTGAATATGTAATAATATTCAAACTTCGGAGGAGCGCGTTAGCATAAGAAAATGATTTAAATCTATTATTCCGTTTCGGAGAAAATCAAAAACAAAAAAAAATGGTTTCAGGGAGGCTACCAAATGGTGGAATTTTTTTCAACCATTACTTAGCTTTAAGTAAATGAAATTTTATAATTTTTTTTTTTTCAATCTGTGAAACAGTTTTTGAGAAAAAAAAATTTTATAAGATTTCGAAAAAAAATTCATATGGCAGGTACCGTTATTTTTGGTCTCAAAAAAAAAAAAAGGAAAAAAGTGTGGGGGAAAAAATTAAAAATGATATCTACTAACTTTTAAGAAAATCGGCCTAGCCATTTAGGCTGTAGTCGAAAAGAGAGACAGACAGACAGAATTGCGAGACCCACTTTTTTGGTCTTCGCTATCATCGTAATGTCAACTTTGATCAAACGCTCGAGCTCGATTTTTTTTAGGAATGCATAACTTTGCTTATAGTACCTATAAGTCGCAAGTAAAATCTGTACATACAGCATTTCCATGTCTTAAACAGCGGGTTAAGGGTTCATTGGTTCTATAATTAAACTTATGAAAATGTACACAAAATAAACGACTACTTTTGCCACGACTTGAAATATGAAAACCAAATAACTAAAGCAAATGAGATAAACATGAGATAAAAAATATGTGCGGCGTAATTCCAAGGATTGAATTTTTAATAACAAGCACCTCGTATTATATGATGGCATATCAACTCCATCGTAAGTTCTAGTGAAGCGTTTCTGTATTCTCTCAATTCGCACTGAATGAGCATACTTGGGATTCCAAATGGAAAATTGTTGGAAAGTACGAATTTTAAATCAAAGATCACACCCAAATCTTTTTTTTTCTGTAACCTTTGATTGCAGGTTTGTGCAATGTGAAATTGATTTTATCTATAGGAATAATTTAAGGTCGTTACCATACATTAAACAGAGACTATTATTCAAAACACTCGGAATATCATCAATAAACAAGAGAAAGTGAAGGGGTCCAAAATGACTTCCTTGTGGAACCCCGGAATCAATAACAAGCGGGTTCAAAATAAAATGTTAATTTTAACGTGTTGAATCCTATCACTAAGGAATTATTCAAATAAGTTAGAAAATTATGAAGTTTAACAATTAATATTGCGTGATCAATTGTGTCAAACGCTTTAGAAAAATCAGTTTATATAGAATCACATTGATACAACCTAATATTAATATACATATAATTATATTATTATGAATAAGTGCAATTTTTTTTTGTTTCATTTGGACATGGCTAGCTTGACGTAAACACCAAAAAAAAAAGGGGCGAATCCGGATTCAACCACATCAAGAAGAATCGGTTCAAGTACTGAATCTTGAGTTACACCAAATTCAATACGTTGGAAAGAAGATATTCCATTTTCTACAAAAAGTTTTAAATTATTTTGAAAATTGACATTGAAAATTCAACTTGAAGCTTGTGTATGAAGGCATCATGCTTTCTAACAAAATGAAACCAGTCAATTTCTTTTTATTTAATTTTTAATGAATGAATTATGTATTGGAGGTATTGCACTGCGACCTGGAGATCTATTGTGCCCCCACTTAAAAACGAATGAGCTCGCTCATCCTACAGTTCTCCTCCAATCTATTGCTCGTAGGAATCTTGGTATTTGGACTTATCAGAGAAGATAGGTCCCTCTCTTCCACCTGGTATTGTCCCAGATGGTTTTTCCTTTGGTGCATGAGTGGACAACATCTTCCTAGTATGTGGTCTGGTGTTTCCTCATGCATTTTGCAGAATCTACATACATGTGGCACTGCTTACCATACCAAGTAATCTTAGGTGTCTTCTAAGTTTGCAGTGTCCAGTTAGGATACTTGTTATAATTCTTAGGTTATTTCTACTTATGTAAGATGAACTGAATTTAACAAAAATTGCGTATTGACAAGGTCCTCACAGTCAACTGATGAGTTTATGGGAGAACGCCGCACAGTGGAGCGTCTAGTACAAAATTCCGGACATTGGGTGATTTTTTGTTTTCATTATTCGAAATATTTTTTGTTTGATATGCATAGAAAATTGTCGCCTCTTTTACAAATGAAACCGTTTTTTTATGTACACTCTTTAATTTTCAAATAATAGGGACTCAAAGATGCAGTATTTAAAAAAAAAAAAATGGAATTTTAACGCATTTTTGTAATTTGTTTTTCTCAGACCCTTTATGTTTTCTTTTCGAAATAAATTTTGTAGGCATGCAATTGGTTCATTTAAGCTTAACAATTAAAAAAATCCTTGAAACAAAATTGTTTTAGCATTAAAAAAAAAAACTGTTTTTGTGAGTATTTTTAAAAAATCCTTATTTCAGGTTTGAAGATGATTTTAAAAAAATGCTCAAAAATGCTCGGTTTTCGGGTAGTCTTAAATGAACTGTGCACTTATTCGGAGTCATATTTTCAAAAAATTGGATCCGACCGCATCCGACCCCGCTTCCTGGAGGGTTTTTAAAAATCTCCCTTAGAGCTGAGAACTCTTAAATAAAATAAGTTTGTTAACTGGAGAAGGGGGTAGGGGTATAGTTAGTTATTATAAATAATAATAACTAACATTAAGAAATCTAAAAATATGAAACAGTGCATACATTGATATGAAAGAAAGATGGAGGGGTGGGGAATTCTCCTTTTATCAATTAAATCTTATTTGCTTTGGTTAAAGAGATTTTGTCTTTAGGTTATCATTATTTGTTATAGACTTAATGGAAAAACAAAGTATGGCTCTCATGCTAATGGTTATTTTTTCTCTCTTAATTTAAAAAAAATGTAATCATGTGATTTTATAACAATGAATGCCATTTCTGTTTAGTTGTTTTTAACAAAGCGATCGTCTAGTACACAAATAATTTTGAAGCTTTCTACTAAGTTAAAATGGTTATGTTTACTTACGAAGATTTTGTCAACAGGCGTAAGATCTAAGCTTTACATCAAAGTACATGCAGCACTACGCTTCTTTTAGCCGAAAAAATTAAGCTGAAAGGTGAAGTTAGGCTAGGACCGCACTTGCGATTTTTAGTCGAGGCGATTAAAAAGTCGTAGTCGCTACAAATTATGGTCATGCAGGCACTTGCGATTTTTTTGCCGCGCGATTATTTAATCGCGAAAAATAAAACACACTACTTTTTATGTGAGTGCAAGCATTTGCTACAAATAAGTAGCGACGGAAAAATCGCTTGAAAAAATAGAACTTGTTTCTTTTTTATAATCGCTACGATTTTTAAGTCGAATGTGCGTGCATTTACATTTAAGGCCATGTGTCTTACTTTTTGCGATTAAAAAATCGTGGATCAAAAATCGCAAGTGCGTGCAATGTCAATTTCTCTTTGCGACTACAATTTTTAAGTCGTATTAGTTTAAATCGCAAGTGTGGGCATATCCATTTGAGTACATGTGTTTCATTTAAGCTTACGACAATCGCATCGCAAGAAAAATGAAACAAATTGCGACTTTTAAATCGTCATGATTTGTTGGTAGCAAGTGCGTTCATTGTGATTTTGATTTAAATTCATGTGTTCTATTTTTGCGACTAAAAAATCGTGCGATTGAAATCGCAAGTGCGGTCCTAGCCTTAAGCTTGATGCTTCAAAAGTAATAGATTTTTTAATAAAATACCATGAAAAGGCAACAGAAATTTTGTATAAACATATATTACCTAGAACAGTATTCAATATAAATAACATTCAAATTAAAATGTGAACGATGCGATGTTTCGAAATACATATTAAAAAAAAGTGCAAAAATGCACATCAAACTTGTAATATGAATTAAGAGCAATAAATATTAATTATTCTTCCTCCATAAAATTAATTTTATTTGCCTAAAGCTAAAATTTGAAAAATTCTAAGTTTCAGGGGTTATGTTAAATTTTTTTTTGGAAAATTGCTCATTTTTTCAGAGTTTTTGAAATAAACTATAATTTTGCAAGTACAAAATAGTGAAAACCGTTTCAAAATCCATCCATTATTTCAAAAGTTACAGCCCGATGACCACTTTTTCATGTTTTCGTTCCACTGTGCGCCGGCCGGCCGGGTTCGAAACGCCAATTTTTGTCGACTAAAGGCCATAAAAGCTATTTTGAATCAATAATTAAACAAGTCCAATAATAGTGCTGAGTCTTCTACTTGGCTGATTTATTTCAGTAGTATAATTTTACGCCATCGACGACGTGAGGGTTTTATAATAGCTTACTCGTATATCAATGCTCAGAGTTTATTGATGAAGATTGATGAATTTAGGTACCTCTTTGAAGATTCGGAAATCGACGCGATTTGTGTTTCCGAAACCTGGTTCTCTGCATCTATGAAGGATGCAACATACTCTCTTAATGGCTATAATGCTTTTCGTTCAGATAGGTGCAACCGTGGAGGAGAGAATCTTATATAAGAAAAGATATTTCTCGTCACCGGGTTCTTCTTGCGAGCACTTGTTTCTGGAGGTTAAAGGCAGTGAAAATAATCTTCTGTTAGGAACAATCTATAGGCCTAATAGATATATTGATTTGGAGCAAATTTATCGAGTATTAGAAGAAATAACGGTCAGCTCTTCAAACATAATTATATGCGGTGACTTTAACTCTACCCTTTTAACTGATAAAAGATTAAGTGAAAACATGAGTTCTTTCGATATGCACCCAGTCAATATTTCCCAACCAACCCATCTTACAAAAAACCTCTTGTGCACTATTAGATCATTACTGTGTAAGTGAAATAGACCGGATACTTTTATACGACCAACTCGAAGCTCCAGTTTTCTCCAGACATGATCTTATTTTCCTGACCTATGATTTTAATACGAATAACAGCCTAGGAAATTCCAGAGTTCAGTTCAGTTCAGAGATTTTAAGAACACAAATAGAATATCCCTTGAAAATGATATAAACGCGATAGCATGGAATGACATCTTCTTAAAGCCTTCACCAAATGACCAAGTCGATTTTTTAAATGAAAATCTTAATTTATTATTCAATCAACACGTTCCATTAAAAACACAAACTAGGACTCGAGAAAATAAACAATGGTTTACAAGTAGGATCACTGATCTAATAAAACAGCGTGACCTAGCGTTTCGACGCTGGAAACGGTTCAGTGTTTATGAACTTCATGAATCGAATAAAACATTACGGAATAAAGTTGTTCAAGAGGTAAAACGTGCAAAATTAAAGTTCTTCTCCAACCGTTTAGATATGAAATCTGATGGTCGAAAATTATGGAACAACCTCCGAAAACTGGGAATTGGGAAACAAAGACCGAATCTTGGAGCCGATGTGAATAAAAATGAGTTCAGTCGTAAATTTACGCCTATATCTCTTTCACCTCCAAGAGTACACGTATTTCTGAATAGCCTACCTTCACCATCAACGGAGACATTGTTCAGTTTTGCCTGATATGTGAACACCATAGATGTAGTAGAAAGTTGCATTAGTATAAAATCAAATGCCGTCATCAAATTTAAATCCCATCTTCATCAAAGCTAGTCTTCCATTGCTTCTTCCGTACTTTACTCGCATGTTATTATTCTATTCCATCCTTACCACTGGGATCTTCCCACAGCAATTAAAAATTGCTAAAATAATCCCAATCCCCAAAAACTCACTCTGTGATGATTTCAGACCGATTTCAATACTTAATTTTCTATCAAAAGTCTGTGAACGGCTTATGCAAAAACAATTGAACAACTTTATCACCAGCAACAACCTCTTAGTCGATATTCAATTAGGTTTTCGTTCACACCATAGCTGTATAACTGCACTAATTAAAATAATCGAAGATATAAGAGCGGATCCCGATATAAATAACGTAACATTCTTAGTTTTACTAGATTTTTCAAAAGCTTTAAACTGCGTCAAAGATTCAACATATCTCCAGAAGCTACTAAACTAGTACTTTCCTCTTTTCTGAGTGATAGAAAGCAAGCCGTTTTCCTAAATGAACAATTCTCAGATTTTCTTCCGGTGCAACAAGGAGTTCCCCAAGGATAAATTTTGTCGGGCTCATTATCAATCAAGCATCAAAACACTTATATGCCGATGACATACAAATTTACAAAAGCTGTTCCTTTTGGGTCTGATTGACGACTGTGCTTTCTGCTTTCACATTGAACCAGGAACTGAAAAAGATATCTAACTGGGCATCTTGCAATGGTCTGATTCTCAACCCAATAAAATGCAAATGCATGGATATCTCGAGAAAAGAACTAGACCTGTCATACTTTCCTTTCATAAAACTATACAATAACGCCTTAGAATTTGTAAACACCTACAAAAATCTAGGTTTTAACTTCAATAGAACCTTGACCTGGAATGATCACATTAATTCACTGCTAGGAAAAACTTATGGAACTCGCTCCCCACTAATCTGCGAGATATTGATGACCTACATATATTTCAAAATAAACTTAAAATATTCTTCTCAAATCAAAGCAACTAACTTCACTTATCTTCTCTTTTTAACTCAAGCTAAGCCTTTCGTTCCCCTTTCTTGTTTTACTTATAGATTTTCAAGCCATTCCAACGATAGTTTCTGAAATCTCTTTTGCAATAGCTTTATTTATATATTTCATTTAACATTATGTATATAGCGGAGCCATTGTCGCTTTTCTGAGTTTCTTTATTGAATTAAAAGTAATACAGGTACACTGTATGAATGAATGTTGAAAACTTGGAACGCTACACAATTTGCGTGACATCGTTGCGCAGGGGCCTTGCTAATCTTCCTGTATCCTTCCACTTTTATTAGTTAGTGGAATTACTCCATTTTATTTCACAAAAAATCACAAAAATCACTTTAATACGCATTTCTTAAGTCTGAAAAGGATATGGTCTAGGGCCGGGCCGTCTACAAGTCCAATTTCAGTATAATATGTTCTGCCGAAGCAAGAACTAAATACTATTTAATTTCTTTTGGTTTAGTGACCGACCTAAAATCTAAAATTAGATTTTATTACACCAACACGCCTTAAATTTCTGATGGCCCACATATACAAAACAAATAAATGTAGATTACCCCAAATGAGGACGAAAATAAAATCCATAAGGAATTAAATGGAAATTCAATATCGTCATTATCCTTCCAGTTCTATGGTTTCTTATAAGCGCAAAGCCGTTCCCACTAAACGCTTCCTAAACGTTCTCATTCTCAGTTCTGTATGACAATTAATTTCCTGTGCTCATCATTCCTCTCCTCCAAACTGTCATCGCGTTATCATTTCGGCAATCATTATCGAATTGCCGCAAGGCACGCGTAACCCTCTAACTTACCCCTATCACTCTTTGAGTTTCAATAAAAATGAAACTAAAACCGAAATCTAACTTCGATAAAAAAGTGAGCCACCCCTTGAGGGATGCGCACCCAACTATTAGATTAGCGACAATGATACAAAGTTGTCGTTTGTCGTCCGTCGTCGACCGTTGTGAGGTAACCGAGAGGCAGCACGCACACGCGTTCCAAGTTGCAACCATCTTCATACCCATCATTGCGGGCCACAACTTTTATTTTATTCGTTTTTTTTTTTTATCAATTTAGGTACGAGAACGACGACGACTTAGACGGGAACCGCCTTTCGGTGATTATTTTCTTTAGGAATGAATTGCAAATGGCATCTCTAACGAGGACATTATTTCCCTTTTTTGTGTGGAATCATAATAATCAGCGCGTAGCCTGAGTGATATCCTGGACAGAATGGGGAAGCGGGTGTTGTCCTTTCGTGTGACATCCGATTTCTAATTGCGGTCGACTATTACTATATATAGATGGCAGCTTTTTTTCGTGTTGCTGCTGGTTCCCTTTAGCTCTTTAGAGGGTGATTTATATCAGTTAGGGGCGATTATATTAAATAAATATCATTTTACAAGGTAAAGTTTTTTTAAGGGATGATTTCCAAGTTGTAGACATGTTTTTTACAGATGTGAGGATACTTGAATGAATGATTGAAGTATTGAAGACCAGTAAAAAGACTGGTGCACTATTCATATAAAGTCCGCTAACCCCATTTTTGTTTTTTTTTTTAACAAATGCACTAAAAAAAGTAGGTAATATTTTTTTATAAATACAAATTGAATGCGTTTGTTGATAGGTACATAAGTTGATAACTGATGGTCCGATTTGGTAATTTTTAGCTTACAAAATATTCTAGCTTGTCCAATTTAGGTTGTTATGGAAATTAAATTGGAAAAGTTCCCAAATTCGGGAAAATCGAATGTATGTCTAAAATGTAATAATACTTAAAACTAGTTTTAGATGGTGTTACTCCACCATTACGAGAGCCAAGCACAGGGTTGCGTATTTTTGAATTAAAAAATCCTTAAGTCATAAGTCTATAGATGACTTGTGAATTAAAAAAAATTAATTCATAAGATATTTGGTGACATGAATTAAAAAAAAATTAATTAACAACCCCCAAAGTGACTTATGAATTAAAAAAAATTTAACTCACCACCTACTAAGACTTATGAATTAAAAAAAATCAAGTCATCAGGGAGTAAGTGACTTATGAATTAAAAAAAAATTAATTCACAAGTCAGTTGGTTTTCTTAATTAAGCACTTCGAAACTTTTGGTACCTACTCAGTAAGTATAACATTTAATTTTAATTTTTAATTTTGAATATCTTTTAAGCTTTCAAATCTAGTTAATAAGATTATCACGCTAGCTTATAAAATATCCATTTCATAATTTTTCCAATCAGCATTTATCCATTAACTTATGAATTAAATTTTTTTTAATTCATAAGTCACTAAGTTGGTTTTGAAGTAAATTTTTTTAATTCATAAGTCACTTACTTGCTGATGATTTGAATTTGGTATTTAATTGACATTTGACATTATGTATAAAAATTTAACTTTAGTTAACGTTAATTGCTTTTAGTTCGTTGTTTACGTTATGCAACTTTATTTGATTTATTTTTTAACCTTAAACTTTTAGCGGCGAAATTTACAAGGAGGCATTGATAAATGGGATAAGATTTGACAGACCCCAATCTTCAGATACACGACGGATTTAATTAAGAGTTGAAACGTGAAAAACAATTTGATTGCGACGCATTGAAATAATCAATTCAAACTAACGTTCAGTTGCAACAAAAACTTGTGAACAACACCCTAATGAATGTTGTAAATAGTGAAACTAGAAGAATTTTTTTCGTAGACTCAAGCGGTGAAACTCGGAAAAACAACGAAATTTCGCTCACAAAATAGAATAACACTTGCAGTTGCTTCATCTCGATGGTCTAACTTCTCCGCTCATTCACCTTTCTTGTTATGCTTATCAGCATTCTACGAAAAAAAGCTTTCCGCTGGATTTGTGTAAATTTATTGGGGGTGGCCGTGGCGCGATGGTTTAGTGCTCGCCTGTAAACCTCATGATCACAGGTTCGATCCCTGCCGTCGTCTATGTCGTTTTAATTCCATTAAAACCTTCTAAAAATTGTCATCAATATGTTCAGGCATAACACTAACAACATGTAATTGAGTTAAACTAGTATGCCCAACAAGATGAACACAAATAAAATAATGTGAATTATAAGCGACATAGAAATAAGACACGGCATTTCTCTGCCTTAGCTCAGCCGCCATCCCTGGAGATAAAAATATCTAAGACAACCACCAACAGTCCCAGAACATCGTGCCACAAATCTTTCCTATAATTCTTTCTCTTCATTAACTTCACATCCGCGCTGTGTTGAATCATTTAAAGGGTAATCATAATCCCTTGAGCGCGGGTAGATTATAAAAAAAAAAAAAAAAAAAAAAACATAAAATTTACAACTATTACATTTTTGTTATAGCCCAGTTTACATAGAGTTATAATTAGATCTACCTTACTTTTGGAAAATATTATAATTTATACACAATTACCAGCCCGCTGGGCGCTATCTAAATTAATACTAATTGCGAGAAGTTCATAACTTCTAGCAATATTTTTTTTTACAAATTTAAAATTATTTTTAAACAACTCTTATCATTTTTACTTGCGATATAGGTACTATAGGGCAAGTTCTGCATTTGGAAAAAAAATCGAACTCGAGATTTTGATCAAAGTTGACATTACGATGATAGCGAAGACGAAAAAAGTGGGTCCGACAATTCCGTCTGTCTGTATGTCTGTATGTCTGTACCGCGAACTACAGCCTACCGGAGGTATTTTCTTCAAACTCGGTAGTTAAGGGTCTTCGGTGATTCCCTAGAGGAAAAATTGAAATTTTTTTTTAGCTCCAAAACTAACGGTATCCCCCATACACCCGTAATGCAAAATCTTATTTATCTCGAAAACAGCTCTAACGATTTTGATAAAAAAAAATTAGGTGTGATATTATGAACATAGGCTACATTTTGGTCGAAAAAAATTTTGGGGCAAAATGTTATGAGGGGTACCTGCCATAGACCCGTTTTTTTTATTTTCGACTTTCTCATTAACGGCTCTGAGGATTTTAGCTCAAAATTTTCAGCAGGAGTCCCCTTAAGTTTAAAATAATATTGCATTTAAAAATATTCGAAAAAATTTTTGTTGGAATTTAAAAAAATTTTTTTTTAAATCAATATGTATCTTCAAAACCTATGAACGATTATTTTTTGAAATTATTTCCTAAAATCAATATTATTTATTTAATACTTAAAATTCGCATCCCACATTTTTTTCTTGAAAAATTTTAGAGAAATTTCTTATATAAAAAATGTATTTAATAATAAAACGATTTTTTTAAGTTTATTTGCATAAATTCATACTTTTCTGGAAACCAGACGGCAATTTTATGCATTTGAACATTATTATCTCATTAAATCCATGTTTTATATTTATAAAATGTATCTTAAATTAAAAAGTACTTTTACATAAGAGCAAGTTCGTGCGATCCAGTCGTGCATTTTATTTATTTATAAATTTTTATTCTTCTTCTAAAGACTCATCTGTTGTTTTATTTCTACTACTGGAAATAGCAATATTATTTAGTTCTTCTTGCTGGTTTTTAGGCATCTTCATCTTCAAATGAATTTTGAATTTCTAAAATATCTTTTGTTTCTTTGTCGCTGATACTTGTTTTCAAAGTTTGTGCTTCTTTTTTGATAATTTCATTTTCTTGCAAGTTTTTTTTTCTTAAATCAAATAACAAATAAATTAACATTCTATAAAAGGCTGTTCAATCAGTTTTACCTTGACCGATTTCAATTTTTGAGGCAAGATATATTTTTTAAAAAAACATCAATTCTTATGATATTTTGTTGGACTTCAGAAAATTTCTGAATAAAATCTTCAAATTTTTGTATGGCTTGCATTGTCTATTTTTATATTTTCCATTATTTTTATTTTCTGTTTTTGAAATATTTGTTAAAAGAAAACAGTTTAAATATAAAACTGATTGTAATAAAAATTTAAAAACTGGAATTAAGGTAACTATTTATCTATCTATGAAAATATCATTTTCTTGAAAGCGCCTTCGCATGTTTTCAAAATATCAATGATATTCAGCTCCAAGTATAGCATCATCACTTCATCACTGTCAAAGTAATAGGAGAAATAAGGACCATGGATATCAAGAATATAACCATCAGGATCAACTATAAGAAAAGGATTTATCAAGTGACGCCCTTTATCAATCGAATATGATTTTCGAAGAGCTTGAAAGTTGCTATATTTTTGTGGATGAAGCTTTATGTTCAATTAGTTATATAATTGATTTGCAAATTCCGTAACATGTCTTTCAATATAAGTTTCTTTATCTTTTGCACCAAATCCAATATAAGCTGCAACGAATCGTTGCATCAAGGACTGTCTAACAGTTCTAGCAAACCTAGGCTTGTTTGCTGCCAACTTGAATGTTGGAACATGACACATAAAAATTCATTAGAAAGTCTCTGACGCATTTTGCACAAAAACAAAAATAAGTCCCTTCTGCTAACGTACCTGCAGCCACTATATTGAAGCACACTGTCACAAAAAGTGCATAAACCTTGAATATTCCCGTTTTGTATGGGGAAAAAACTTGCGAATTCATCATCATTAAGACTATTTGCGTCAAAATTTCTCATCACAATTCTTGCTACATTCCGAAGTTTTCGTAACAACATTTAGAGATGTGATCCATTGATGACATATTTTCTATTCATAGAGCTTAGTCCAAGACATAAAGGTAGTAATACTCGTATAAAAGCACCATCATCCAAAATTGAATTAAATTTTATTTAATCATTTTTTTTTATTATGTATATTTTTTGACAAAAAAAAACTTGATAAATAAAGGTAGTATATCACTTATATCTCAGTAAAGCTAGTCTTGCTTTCAACTCCACCTTTTTATTTTTGTTTCCAATATATAAACACTCACGTACTCGAATGCAATGTTGTGTCAAAACTTCAAAGCAATCGGTTCAGAGCTTTCTGACATTAGCGATTAGGAACAAACATACATTTACATTTTTATTTATATAGAAGATAGATAGATAGATAGATAGATAGATAGATAGATAGATAGATAGATAGATAGATAGATAGAAACCCCTGTGCAGGGACGGGTTAGAATATTCCTGCAGCGCCTCCCCGCTTGTCGTAAAAGGCGACTAAAGGAGTAAATACATCTAGGCCACAAACAGCAAGGTGAACCTAGCGACACGTAACACCTATAAACTTTCCCAAAAGTGTGCATGCCAGTCCCTGGGTTGGCACGACTGGAGATCACCGGTGCCGTAAAAGAGAGATCAAATACAAAACTGGAGCATGCACACGTCGATACTCGATAATTTTGTGAATTCAAGCATTATGGAAATACTCGTTAGAAATGACACTACCCCGCCAGCATAGCTGGGCACCGTTAATCAAAAAGTTAACTTCGTTAATCGTTAATCCGTTACTAAAAAAGTAAGCTTCGTTAAACGTTAAAGCGTTAAATTTCGGAAGAATTAACGCAAGTTAACGTTAATCGTTAATCCGTTAACATGTGATAAAAATTGCATTTTTTATATTTTTTTACTGACCACCGGCTCTAAGTAATGCCGGTCGTCTACTAGGCGATCAACGCACAAATTTCGAATTCAACGCATTCAACTCTAATGTACGTTGCCTTCAATTCTGTTCAACCAACGGGTTGGATCTAGTTGTTGGCCGTTGCTCAACGAATTGCGCAACAAGTGTACGGGTAGTGTACGAGCTCGTGTTGCTCCTTGAAAATGTTCGATCAACACGTTGAGCAACATTTTCAAGATAATGTGTTGCACATTATTTGTTCAACGCGTTGATCAACTTTTTAATTTTCTTTGGCATTTCTTGACGTAATATTGTGTTGCGTTGCGTTGGCTGCAGTGAAATGTGTCTACGTGGTTGAACTATTGCGTTGCCATGAACTTGCAGTTGTTGCAACTTACAAACTGTAGTTTATTTTGGTTTTTTGTCATGGAGGGTGATAAAAAATCAGAGTGGACCACGGAATCAATTTTGCAAATGATTTCAGCAATTGAGGAAAAGCCCAATATATGGGACATTAAGAGCCCCTCTTATAAAAATCGAGATGCCAGGGAATTGGCTTGGTATCAAATTTCCTCGAAAATGCAATTGCATAAACTTTGAATTCGAATTCACGGGCGCGGTGGGAACAATCGATTTTAATTTTTCATATGTTTCATTGAAAAAAAAATTTTCTTCGCGACTCAAAAAAAATTATCTACCCAGACTCGTCTTGGCTGTTTTTTCTTCCTTTGTCGTTCATTTTCTAATATTATTAATGCGGCAGCCACTTTTTTTTCTTAGAGGAAATTATACTCATACGAAACAAATTTAAGAATATTTTAAAGGGAAGGCGTGCGTCGACAATAAATGTATGTACCGAACTGAAGTCAAAATTATATCAGGTTCGACGTTTGAGTTTTTTGTTTATCGTGGTGCGTTCAACGCGTTCCCCAACGAGTGATCCTTGGTTAAGTGTACGAAGGTATCAACTCGTTCATCAACTGGTTGAGCAACAATATCAAAAACGCAGTTGATCAACGCGTCGCACGGCACTTGTCTCATACTTGTCTGAACCTGTTTTTCGCGGTAAATAGTAGGCATTGGATTAACGATTAATGGACTTAACGTGGATTAACGGATTTAACGTGTCCGTTAACATTTTTAAAAGTTAACTTAAAAGTTAATCCGTTAATCAAAATGTTAACTTCGTTAATTAACGATTAACGGATTAACGAGTTAATGCCCAGCTATGCCCGCCAGGCACTACCATTGTTACACATGGTACTGATCCTGGACCGAGCAGCAATGCTCGGGTCAGAGCTAGACGGATTCCGGGGGCTAGCAAAGTAATGCCGCAGATTATACAAAATCTGAGAGTTGCGAGTTGGAACGTTGGCAGTATGACAGGTCGAAGCTTCGAGCTGGGAGAGATGATGAAAAGAAGGCGAGTGGACATCTTATGTGTTCAAGAAACAAAATGGCGAAACACGGGAAACAGGGCCCGTTTCTTGGATACGAGGACAAAAAACTATAAGATGTTCTACTATGGAACGGAAAAGGGTAAAAACGGAATCGGAATCATCCTTGCAAAACATCTATTAGGCAGCGTATTGACCATTTCGAAATCCAGCGACCGTTTGATGTCCCTTAAATTGGTGATTAAAGGAAAGTTGTGGAATATTGTCACTGCATATGCTCCCCAAATTGGATGTGAGCAGGTGGAAAAAGATGCATTTTGGCTAGACTTTCACAATCTACTTAAGGACATCCCAAAGGAAGAGTTTTTGTTCGTGGGCGGAGATTTGAACGGACATGTCGGGAAGACAAACGAAGACTATGAAGATTGCCATGGAGGCCTCGGATACGGCACCAGGAACCCTCCTGGTGAAGACATCCTGAGCATGTGCAAAACATACGGTCTTATCGTACTAAATACCATGTTCGTCAAACAAAGCCGACACCTGGTCACTTACAGCAGTGGTGGAAATGAAACCCAGATTGATTACCATTTGGTATCTAGTTTCATGAAACCCCGGGTAAAAGATTGCAAAGTGATACTAGGAGAAGCGATCGCCCACCAACACCGTCTCCTACTGACGGAATTTTTTATGGAGACAGTGAACGACAACAAACATACAAAAACTTTTGGGAAGATCAAATGGTATAATCTGGATAAGGAAAAAGGCGAAGCTTTTATTTCGAATATGCAAAACGTTCTGTATAACAACACCGATATAGTTCGAAATGAAGAGAGTACAGCACAAAGTATGTGGGATCTCCTACAGAGAACTTGCAAAGAAAAAGCCAAAACACTGTTAGGGGTTTCAAAAGGACACAACCAACAAGGCAAAGAAACATGGTGGTGGAATGATGAAGCTAAATCAGTTATAAGTAAAAAGAAAATGGCTTTCAAGGCTTGGTCGAAGTGCCCCTCTAATGATACAGAGCAAAAGTCACGCCTCGAAGTGGAATATAGAAACTGCAAGAAAGAAGCGAAGAAGAAGTGCGCCCAAATTCAAGCAAAGAATACAGAAAACCTGTATCGGGAGCTGGATGAAATTTCTACCCCGACAGGTGGTGCTATTCAAGAGCTACGGCAAAACACGAATAAGGGCGCAACTATCTTCAAAATAGCCGCTCAAAGAAGAAGAAATGCCCAGGAGATTTGTTCGCCAAAGTTCATTAACAATGCTCAAGGCCAACTACTTGTGGAAGACAACGAAATTCTTCACAGGTGGCGACAGTATTGTGACGGACTTCTAAACGAACAATTTCCAAGGCTATACTTTCCAATAGCTTCACCTAACTTAAGCGAAGTATCCGATGTCACAGTCGAAGAAGTTAGTGAGGCGGTAAAATACTCCAAAAAGGGAAAAGCTGTTGGCCCAGACGAAATACCCTCAGAGTTTTGGAAAAAGATGGGAGACATCGGGTTTAGATGGCTCATGATTCTTGTCTCCAAACTTATACGAGGTGGTCGCATGCCTAATCAATGGAGGGAAAGTTACCTTCTTCCAATTTATAAAGGAAAGGGTGATACTCGAAGCTGTGATAATTACCGTTCGATTAAGCTGATGTCACACACCATGAAGATCGTTGAGCGAGTCTTGGGTAGCCGACTGCGAAAAATAATTAGGCTATCTGATGACCAGTGCGGGTTTGTCGGGGGTAAGTCAACCACGGATGCAATCCAGAGTATAAGAATAATTATGGAAAAACATCGGGATTCTTTGGAGGATTTGCATGTAGTATTGGTTGATTTTGAAAAAGCATTCGATCGGCAACCACGAGATCTAATATGGGTGGCCCTCAGGCAACGAGGAGTTCCAGAAACCTATGTGCGGATAATTATGGACATGTATGATGGAGCAGTTACTAAAGTAAGATGCGCAGCTGGAGTCACCGAAGAATTCGAAATCACAGTAGGTGTACACCAGGGAAGTGTCTTGAGTCCCCTGCTCTTTATTACAGTTCTTGATTACCTCTGCTTGAAGGCAAAGTGACGGATCCAAAAGTGCATCAGTTATTCTTTGCTGACGATGGAGCCATCATAAGTGAAGACCCGATATCCCTACAACGAGCACTTGACGTATGGGTGGATGTTCTAGAAGGAAGTGGGTACCGCATAAGCGCGAAAAAGACAGAATACCTATGCTGCCCATTTTCTGATCCACACAGGCCTATTCCAGACATTTATTTGAATGGAGTAGTGCTTCCCAAGTGTGAAAAGTTTAAATATCTGGGGTCTATGATAAATAACGAAGCTACTTGTGATGACGATATCAATCATCGCGTAAGCGTAGGGTGGATGAAGTGGCGGGAAAATTCTGCTATCTTCTGTGACCGAAAAATGCCCCCTAAGCTGAAAGGAAAGCTCTACACTTCAGTTGTGCGTCCAGCACTCACATACGGTTCACAATGTTGGACAATGTACAAAAAGTATGAGAGTAAGCTAACGGCAGCTGAGATGAAGATGCTTCGTATGACAGCAGGAGTTACAAAGCTTGATCGAATCAGAAGTACGAAGATCCGAGGAAGCCTTCATGTTAAGAATACCATTTCCCAAAAAATTGAACACGACCGACTCAGTTGGTATTGCCATGTTAAAAGGAGAGATCCTGAGAACCCCGTCAAAAGAGCAATATCATACAACGTTCCAATTCGGAGTAAAAAGAAAGGTAGGCCTAAACACTCCTGGTACAAACAAATGCAAAAACACCAGCATTCAGTTGGCCTCAGAAATGGAACAATACAAAACCGGGAGGCTTGCCGCCGATTTCTGAGGTCAACCCGGCGAACCCCACAGGCGGATCACTAGTGTGAAGCAGATACGTGGGAGAGTTATGATCCCCTCGACATCGAGATCATAACAGCGCCGAAACAAGGAAGAAGAAGAAGAAGATAGATAGAAAGATTATTTTTGTCAACAATAAAAACATTATATTTTGCAAAATCTTTTATGTCGATATATTCTGTGGTTGTTGTGCTCTGAGAAAATGTGTACTTTCCTACTAACCTTGAAAATATTACAACTTTTGTATCACGTAAAAATCAAAAAAATTTTGAAATGTTTAGCTTCTAACTAATAATAATACAATTGTGGGCGTGGAAGTGGAGGGATTTCGGTTCAAATAAATTTTTTCATCACACTCATCAATTCTGGATGCATTTTTCAATAAAAGTGGACGTAGTAGTGGGCGGACTTCAAGCTTTGTTTAATTTATAATTTCTTAACTGACCACAATATTGATTTTTGAAATCACTATCGTACTAGAGGTTTTTATGAAACCAATTTTTTATCAGCAGTGGGCGTGGCCTTACTTTTCACATTTACCAACCCATTTTTGTGCACAGTTACTTTATTTTTGAAACATAGATTTTTTATTTTGTCCACCACCTCCATGCAATCGATGCACAGTGCGACCGTCTGTCGTGTATGAATTATTGTCAAGCCATCTGCTATTTTGGCAATTTGGCAATGCCACCAAGATCGCCCGATTTAACCTTCCAAGATTTCTTTCTTTGGGACTACTTGAAGTCACGGGTTTTCGCAACCAAACAACAGAAAATAGCAGCCATTTAGGCGAATATTCGACACGAATGAAAAATACAATAAAACAAGCACAAATGTGTATTTACTTTGGCGGCAGCCATTTCACGGATAACATCTTTTACACTTTACAGAAAAAATTATAAAAATTAGGATTTTGATCACTCAAAATCATTTTTTTTATTTATTACAAAAGTAATTCAAAAACAAAATTGTATATAAAGGATGTTCTTTTTAGGGATCAAGAACATAACTAGAATTGGCAGTACTGCTTTCTGAGACATTCGATTTGTCAACTTTCTGTATATTTCCACGTCCTACACCGGACCCGTGGAAATCAACATTTGATGAACTTTTAATATCACGAAATGGACCTATAAAGTCGTATACCTTCGCCAATAACTAAGAAACAATTGAGCATTTGGAACACAAAAAAAGTTTGAAAATACCAATGTTCATGAAAACAATCGTCCATCCATTGACATTTGTGATGGGACATAAGTATATGTATTTGTATCTATAAAAAAGTTCGAATAACAATTTTCAAAAAGGAACCTGCATATATACTATTTTGCACATATGGGAACCGAAATATAAGTGCGGTTGAAATTGTACCTACTAATTTTAACATTTTACGTTGAAAAAACACAAAGCGCCTTCAAAATAATGCGTATTTTAATTATTTTATCTATAACTTTTATCGGAAAAAGGGTTACCATATATTTTTTTCGTAAGCAAATAAAATCCAAACTAACTTTTAAATCTGTTTTGTTTTTATTTAGGTCATAGGTCATTTGCGTGTGAGAGTTGATAGGAAACCAGAAAGGTCAAATTACTACTCGTGTAATACAACAATTGTCAATTGTGAACGAAAAGGTAGTAAGTAGCAATAAAGTCTCCAAGATGTTAATGTATTTAGTATAAATTGAAAAAAGTTACACAATATATTTTATAATAAAATACTTTCTATGCAATCACCACAATGCGAAAGGAAAACTTGAACATACCACCTAATACATTTTAAGTCAGTCAAGTGCTACAGCCAAGTTATTTTATCGAGATCATAATTTTTTAAGATATGGTAACCCTCAAATACTTCGCTTGTTTATATAAATATGGCTGCCGCTGACGAGACACTTAGGCCGCGGCCACGCAGTAAGCGGCTGAGCGGAAAAAAAATATAAAACATATGAAATCACATAGAAGCGGCCACGCTATGAGCGAGCAGCGAAACAAAATTCTGAGCGGCTAAGCGGCGCCGCTCAGCAACCAAACCTGTTTTAATTTTTAGTAATGTTCTGAGCGGCAAGAAGTAAAGATGGCCAAAGTAAACCTTGAGTTGTTAATTTCGTGTGTGCAATCGCGACCAGATTTACTAATCGCTCAAAAGCAGTCGCTCTGTGCCTGGCCATACGTCGCTTAGAGCTGCCACTCAGCCGCTAGCCGCTTAGCCGCTTAGCCGCTCAGCCGCTTACTGCGTGGCCGAGGCCTTACACTTCTAGTGATTATATGGGATTTTAGACGCATCTTTACGATTTATGTTTACTCACGTGCGAGTGAGTAGAGAACGTTGACATCAGAAAAGTAGGTAATTTTACATCTTCGTGAGGTAAATCTGCCTTAAATATAACTTGATTAAACCGCACATTTTCTAGATCTGTGGAACTTTACATTAGCCCTAAGGCTTAGGTTAAGATAATTTTTATTACCTTAGTCCCAGGTAGCGTTGCCAGACGTCCCGGTTTACCCGAGACATCCCGGATTTCAGACATAAATTCACCTGTCCCGCCGGGACAGCTTTTTTCCCGGGTTGGGACTCAAACTCAAAAAATAATGCCTAATGTACCTAAATATCTTTCAGTGATAAGGAACAATCACTACATTGCGATTAAACCTTAAGAAATTACATTTAAAATTTCAATTAAACAAACCTAACTTAACGAAAAATTTATTTTTGTAAACTGACATCTGTCATTAAAATTGACAAAAGAAAAATATTTGCAAATGATAAATGACAAAAAAGTCATTTAATTAGTAATTAATAAAAGAATTTATTTATTTTGATCTACACGCATTATATGATTTTTACTTGCGACTTATAGGTACTATAAGGCAAGTTACGCATTCGTAAAAAAATCGAACTCGAGATTTTTGATCAAAGTTGGTCGATTTTCGTTAAACTTGCGATATCTACCAAGTTTATGGAAA
Organism: Philhelius festivus; assembly: GCA_963931855.1. Classification (NCBI taxonomy): domain Eukaryota; kingdom Metazoa; phylum Arthropoda; class Insecta; order Diptera; family Syrphidae; genus Philhelius; species Philhelius festivus. The sequence continues at coordinate 68,225,699 of OZ007554.1, read as the reverse complement.
ATTTTTTCCTCCAATTGTTTTTTCTTTTTTTTTTTAAAGACGATTTTTTTTAAAGATACGATTTTTATTTTATTTATTTTTTTTAAATTTGATTTAGTTAAAGCTAGGTAATGGTTAATGGTAATGTTAAGACCGATTTTGATTATTTTTATTCAAATTCTATAATTCATAAGAATTCTATAATTTAATAAAAAAAATTTGAAATCAAGATATTACTGACTGTACCTACTACAGAACGATTTATTCGACTTTTGAATTTCTCATTATCGGAATAACGGATTTTAATAAGTTTTTATAAAGAGAAGCTTCTAAAAAGTTTTAAAAACTTTACATTTCAAAACTCTAAAAAAAAATATTTTTTTAAATTTTGAAAAAAATCAATTTTTTTTTATGAAAATTCAATACCTCAAAAACGGCTCAGTTTGGTTTTTTGTAAATTTAATTTTTATTTGAACAAAATCAAAAACTTCAAATTGACGTACCAATATTTTGTCTTAAAAATGATTTAGAAATTTTGTATATAAAAGATTATATTTTTGCATTGATCAATATTTGATCTTCCATTGATCAATATTTGTTTGAATCACATGGCATCCTGTGCTTAGCTAGTTGGAGCTTGTTTTAGGAGTTGTCTTAGTTTAGTCTTTATTTAAAAAAATAATTTTTCTCTAATAACATTAATTTTTAAAATTCTTAGTCTTTTAAGTAACAGCGAGTTCGTGCGACTCAGTCGTGCATTTTATTTATTTTGTCCCGAGCAATATGATTAAATCCCGGGATTTTTCATTATTTAAGCCACTTGTCCCGCCGATGTGCAAGAAAAATCTGGCAACCCTAGTCTCCCAGGTAAAATTATCTAAGTCCTAAGTAAAAGTTTAACATAAATTATTTTAGTTCTAGGCAAACTTTTTAACATTATTTGCCTTCTTCCTAAGCAAAGTAATGCTAGGAAACTAACATCCATACAAAAAAATTTAACCTATTTTTTTAAGGCACGGTAGCCTATTCTAGGTTAATTTACCTTAGGATTTTCGAGCATAAATTGCCTTACATCTAAGGCAAGTTATGCTCGAAAAATAACATCCATACAAAAAAGTTTGCCTAAGGCGTTTAAGGCAATTTTACACAGATTTTTTCTCTGGGTGTATGTATATCTATATCTTTCTTGCATCCAATTGTGTAGCCGTAGGAAAGAAAAATATTCAAATTATTTATACAAAATCATTTTAAATATATATATAATAAAATATTTTATTATTTATGCCAAAAAGTACACAGTCAACAGGAATCATGTGATAGGCTTAAAATTAAAGATTTATTTTAAAGTGCTTTAAATACTATCTTTGCTGCATCGACTAATTTTTCAATAAAAGCAATTTTAGCATACTTTCCACTCTCTTCTGCAGCACTTAATGTAGAATTACGTTCTTTGTCTTCAAGTAACAGACCAAAAAGTGTCAAATGCTTAGCAAATTTATTCCCGACAATCACATCAATATTGCCGACTATTGTAAGTCTAATAGCATTACCTAATTGCTTCCTGGTTGAATTGTTAGATTTGACTGCTGCAGCTCCCAAGTCCATAAAAATATTGGCATATATTTCTTGAACACTCTTGCAAACACCTTTAGACTCCTTCAGATAAATAGTCTTCGCTGATGATGGATCAGATTCAGCTAGTTTTGAAATCAATGTGAAGTAATCGCTAACATGGGCTGCTAATTTACCAATATCAACCAGTGCTTTTACGAACGCTTTTCTTAACTGCTCGACTTTAGAGGAATTTGCACCACTTTTTATTGAATCTGAAGCTGCCTTATTCACTTCTGAAATGGCGGCATTAGCTTCACTATCATTTGATCCATTTTGATTTTCATCTCCGACTTGCATTGTTTTAGGCTGATTCTGAGCACCTGAGAGTGCATCATTTGCCTTTTCCAAGGTTTCTTCAATCAGTTTATATTTTACACCAAATGCAGCTTGAATAGTTTTACGGGCAAATATAATTGATTGTTTTCCTGCATCTCCTCCAGCTATGATTGCCTGAGTTGTTACAGGTATCAAACTCTGCATTTGATCGTAAACTTCTAATGCAATCAGTTGAATTTCTTGATTGATCTCTCCCAGTTCTTGTCTTGCTGTATCATTGGAAAGCTTCGAAGCTTTTCCAAGGGACATTAACATAATAACACCAGCGTCCAAATATGTTTTTAAGGCGTTCTCTACGGCTTCCTCAAATACATTTGCAGCAATATTTGGTGCGATCTTTGACAATTTACTAGCGGTTGAAAGTCCATCCAGTAATTTTTTTTCAGCATCTTCTGAAGCATTTTTAGTCTTCATAAATCCATTTTTAAGCACAAGTCTTGCTTCAGCGTAATCACTTCCTGATGAGTTATGCCTATCGACCACAGGCTTTTTGTGACTTTGACACCCATCACCTGTGACGTCCTCTAAGCAAAGTGATAATTCTAAGCCACTTGATTGGCGAGTGCAGAAAACCAAAACTGCAGCTGCAGAGAAAATGAAAAAACCCCAAGACTTCATACCGAAACTGAATAACCGAATTCTTTAAACCAAATATATTTACTGACAACTTACTGGAGAAAAGCGTGGTCTTTTATATACGAGTACTAGAAAGTTATATGAGCACATGGCAAGGTTATTTGGTTAATTAAACTTTATTGTTGTTTGTTTCAGATAGTGATAATAGATAAATGTAGTTTTGAACAAATGTACACATCATGTGCCAAAGATTTAGGTCCAGGATTAAGCTCGTTTAATTTGATATCTAAAAAACATCATTTAGAAATATACAAATTTCTTAAATTTTATCCAGGGACCTTATCATGATTTATTAGAGATAGTGAGGCCTGAATTTTGGCAAACATTATAATGGAAATAATGTACTTTCGTTTGTTTACCTAGACCTATCAAAGTCCCATAACAAACTTCATTTCTTGAATTTATTTACTCTGCGTTTAGTTTGAACTTCAGTAGACGACGTAAGTGATCTCCATTAAATTTTATACACTTTAGCTGAAAAAGTAGTGTATTTGTTATATGTTTGCATACAATCAGGAACCTTGACATAGTTTTTTTTAAAGATCCGACAATTAGAAGCGATGCTAATATTTTTTTAGGCTTATCGACGCGCTCGGTTTGTGGGATACCTGTGCAAAGCGAAAGTTTTCTTTATTGACACTATTTGATTGCCCAAGCTGTCTAACCCATATGCAATATGAAACCTCTATAATTTGCTTTTGGTTCCTAAAGAACCTTTCAAAACCGGTACTTTAACGTGGAAGGAAAGTGGAAAGTTTATCCAACGAAGACACAATCCTCATTACCTTCCTTTTTTTTTTTTTTATAATTAGCACACACTCAAAGGTTTTGTGTATACCCTTAATATGCCAGAGATACAGTGGGAGCATTAGGAAAAAAGGGAGGGGTTAGAAAGGAGGTGTCGGTGTACATTGGTATTGAATTCTTGAACATTACAACGACTGGGAAAGACAGAGCGTGGTAAAGAATTCCACATTCGCGTAGTACGGCTAAAAAACGAATCTCTGTACAGTACGACCGAAGTTGGGCTCGAGGGTAAACTGATGAGCATTCCTAGAAGTGCGAGTATTACGGTTGAATTGTTTAAGGGGAGGAATGAAACTGGCTATTTCACTAGAGCAAAGTCCGTTAAAATAACGGTAAAAAAGAGTGAGGCAAGAAACATTACGACGATGTTAGAGTGATTTTAAAAGCTCTTCTTTGAATACTGTCCAAGAGACTTAAGTAAGTTACTGGAGCACCAGCCCATAGATGGGAGTTATACTCAAGTTTTGGACGTATATAGGTTTTATAGATTGTAGCCAGATCAGAAGTAGAGAAGAATATCTTGCACCGTCTCAGAAAACCCAAACATCTTGAGGCATTTTTGGCAACATCGCGTATGTGATCGTTCCACAAGAGGTGGTTCGTGATGCACATACCGAGAATATCGAGATGTTCAGTTTCGTTGATGCAAGTGCCACTCATAGATAGTGGCAATGGGGGTATATCACGCTTTAACGATACGAGACAGCATTGCGTTTTCGAAGCATTAAATTCGACGCGGATTCTTGCTCCCCATTGTACAATGCTGTTTAGGTCGTGGTTTAATGAACTTATCATATTTTGTCGTTGCAGTTCCACTTCCGAAGAGGAGCGATGTGAGTCTGAAAACGAATATGAAAAGCTAAGAGTACTATCGTCAGCGAAACAATTAATTGGATTAGAAGTTGCAGACAGGAGATCGTTAATAAAAATGAGAAAGAGGGTTGGAGACAAAACGGAGCCCTGGAGCACACCAGCTTTTATATTGTGGGTTTCAGACTTGAATCCGTCTAGTACAACTTGTATTGAACGGTTTGAAAGAAAATTTCTAATCCAAAGAAGTACGGATTCGTCGATGCCGAAAGCACGCATTTTCGATAAAAGAGCAAGATGCCAGACTTTATCAAATGCCTTTGAAATATCAAGTGCAATAATCTTTTCTTTCTCTTTCTCCAAAACGATGTAAAGATTTGTTCCACTCTTCGGTGAGATATACCATCAGATCACCAGTGGACCTATTGCTACCAAAGCCATATTGCCGGTCATTAAGAAGCTTTCGTTCTTCAAGATATTTCTTAAGCTGATAATTAATCAGCGTTTCCATGACCTTGGAAAGAAGGGACGTTGTCCCATAGAATCACTAACGCGCTCAAGAATTGTGGGAGTCATAACACTATCCGGCAAGGTGGAATTTGCGGCGAACTGCCTTACAAACAAGTTAGCTTTATCAATAGAGCTAACGAAAGTAGTGTCATTGACAACAAGCGTAGGAACCGAGGAAGAGGAAGAATTCCTCATATTTTTTACAAATGACCAAAAATTTGTACTGCCTTTGGGACATTGCAGTATTTTTTGTCTTGATTTTTGGTCATGTAAAAATTTGGTCCGTCGAATATGGGCGTTGCAGGCCTTCCTGGCTTGTTTGAACTTTTTCCGGTTTTCCTCAGTTGGGTTGGCTCTAAAACACCGGAAGCTTACCTCTTTTTGTTTGATAACCTCTTTACAGCTCAAATCAAACCATGATTTATCCCTGGGTCTGATACTTTTAACCCTATTCGGGATAAAATGTGTCATTCCCAAAAGAATTATGTTAGTTATCATATCTGCGCTGGAGTCTACATCACTATCGAGGAAGCATAGTGATCAGTTAAAGATCCTGAAAAAGTTATTCAAACCGTTCCAGTTGGCTTTCTCTGACTGCCATACGGTTCTTCTAGGAGCTCTTTCTCTAACTGGATTTGTTTGACACGAGAAATTTGCAGATATAACACTATGGCCCGATGTGCCTAGAGGCGTCAATACACTTATTGTGTATTTATCAGGGTCAGAGGTAAGAAACAAGTCAAGAGTATTTTCTGCTCGGCCATTAACGTCCGATATTCGAGTAGGCTCGTTGACAAGTTGAGTAAGGTGGTTAAACTCAGCAAAAATCTCAACACACATTCCTTCTGGTGTTGTCTGGCCCGAATGGGAAGCCAAGAAGAATTGTGAACATTGAAATCGCCCGTCATAACGATTTCAGTGCGAGGATATAGGCAAACAATTCTTTGGATGGAGTCGGACAGAGCATCAAATTCGTGAGAAGTTGAAACTCTATCCAGATTTGGGCTTCGATAAAGAAAACAATAGTGAATGATGTGCTTACTAATGGAAAATTTAAACCACATAAAATTGAAGAAGGAGTTGGTGCAGCGACCATATTGTGGTAAGAACTGATATGCAACATCATTCCTAATATATATGGCGAGACCATGGTGGGAAAAGAATAATGGCACCAAGCTATACCCATGAATAAAGAATTCAGCAGGATCGGAATCCTCACCCACTTGGGTTTCACTCAGTGCCAAAACAGCTGGCTTGTTATAAACAGTGTGGATATACGTAGCCAGAAAATTCGCTCTCAGCCCACGAATATTACAATAATCTACTCTAAAATTACCAGCCATTGCAATATAACAAAAAAACTAAAACCAAAACAGACGAAATCTAAGAGAAAAATCACTGAATAAGATTAATTAAAAAAGCCTTCTCAATGCAACATCACTAAAAGTGTTATGCCTTTAGTAGTGACGTTGAATTGATCCGAACCCTAACAATCAAACAGTAATCCTCTATACATCTGTTATCGTATGACCTAGCAAATGCAACACATAAGAGAGCTAATAAATAAGCTCAGCACAATGCATGCACCCACTAAACCCACAACTGTAGGAAAAAAAGGAAGGGAAGGAAAATGTCACTTACCGTGCTCTGAAATAGGTATTTTTTTGTTGTTATTTTCTCCTATGAGTCAAAGATGAAAGCTGCCGTTAATTCATATCCGGTTAATCTGGTCCCGTGTCCCATCTCTTTTGCAGCAACCTGACTGGTAATGAATATTTTAATGGCCTTAGCCTTAAATATGTCAGAGTAACTCACGCACTGGAGACATATGTAGGTACACCATTTTTCGAATACCTTCGAATATTGAAAACGACAATATTTCTGCACTTTTCATTGGTAGCTGGGCGGGCAGTTAGCCCTTTGTAATGAGAGTCAAATTCTCTATGAAACTTAATTCCCGATATCAATAAATTCCAAGTGAAACTTTCGACATTATTCAAGTCGAAAATTTTCAAATTTAGGAAAAATTCCCCGGGATATTCACGGATTATTCACGATATGCTCCATAATGTGACTATGGAATCTAAAATCATTTTTTTCGGGATTCTCTTTAGGTGATAGGGGGGAAACATCAATTCCCATGGATTAAAGATTCACTGTTCGGAAGATTTACTTTTTAGAACTGTAATTTAATTCTTGTTTCGAATAAAAAATAAACCGCCCCCGGGTGGACTCGAACCACCAACCTTTCGGTTAACAGCCGAACGCGCTAACCAATTGCGCCACGGAGGCTATATGAAAAAAATTGGAACATTTTTAAACATCGCGTTCTCCCTTATCAATTTATTATAAAACTTTTGAGGGCCCTATCTACATGTCTTATCAGTAGAAAAGAATATTTTAAAATCAACTCGTAGCATAGGTACACTGAAGGTCTTTTGAGCACGAAGCATCTCTTCTCAAAGTTGGACTAATTTTTAGTTTCTTATTATTGTTTAAACAAAAAAAGCACATTCGACGATTTTAATCAAAATGTCTTATTTTAGGTACGTTCGTTTCTAAAGACCGCTTTTAGATTTAACAGCTGAAGTGATTGTAACCCTTTTTCTTCGAACAAAGCAAAGTTTTTCTTAATAATATTGCATAGTTTTTAACATTTTCAAAATAAAAAAAATCATTGAAATTAGTGCGGCACTTTAGAAGTTTTAAATTTAAACTTATTTTTGATTGATTGATTGATTCTGTCCATCATCATTGAGTGTACCAAACTCTGATTCATTGTTGGAGTTTACCTACTCGACGATGAAATGCTAGAAAAGAGCATACATTCTCGAGCTTTGATTTATAATCTGTGATTAGAGAATCACAGTTAACGATTCATCAATAACAATCTATGAGTGCTTTGATTTGTTACTTACTTACTTACTTAGTCCTCAGACCTTTTATGTTCGTGGGGGATCCCTAGTGTTTTATAGGGAGTCAACAAAGCCAGCTCGCCATCGTGTTCGGTTCCTGGATATGAGTCGCAACTCCCTTCAACTCTTGCCTAGTTGGGCTGACTCCTCCTCGACTGTCCTTCTTCATGAGATTCTCGGTCGTCCAGCTCTTCTTCCTTCTTGAGTGAGCGGATTCCAATACATTGCATGCATCGCAATACAGTTGTCGCCTTTTCGAAGGGTATGTCCGATCCACTGCCACTTTCGACGTCGTATAATAGAGTCAATAGGTTTCTGACCCGTTTTCCTGAGGATCTCTTCGTTTTATATACAATTGGGCCAGAAAATATTGAGGATGTTTCGTAGTCATCTATTAATGAACGTTTGCAGTTTCTTAGTGACACCTACTGTTACTTTCCAAGTGCTGCAACCGTAAAGTAAAACGGACTCGCCGTTGGATCGAAACAGCCGTAGCTTGGTTCTTAAGTTTAGAGAGTTATTCCTCCATATATTTCAAAGCATGCCGAAAGCAGCCTTTGCCTTCCCGATTGGACTGCTGATGTACTGTTCGGTGCCACCCTCGATAGACCTTATACTTCCAAGGTATCGGAAGCTCTGTACTTTCTCTACCGGTTGTTGAGAAATATTTATGAGAGAAGATGACTGGGTTCCTAGGCTGATCATCTTTGTTTTGCCGGAGTTGATTTTCAGCCCCACGATTTCTGCTTCCCTCTCCACCCCTGTTGTCATTTGGTGGAGATCCATGATCCTATGAGAGAGCAAGCATACGTCGTCCGCATAGTCAAGATGTTTCAGGTGAGACGTCAGAGTCCATCGAATTCCTCCGTTTCCCGACAAGGCCACAGGACGTCGCTTATCAGAAACAATATTGGTGATAGAATGCAGCCCTGTCTGACTCCACTTTGGACTTCAAACTCTTCTGACAGCCTTCCTTCGTGCAAAACGTGACATTTGGATCCATCGTAAGTTGCCTTAACAATCTTTCTTTATGAGTGGATGCACGAGTTTGGTCGATGTCGTTGGCACCGCTTGTAGAAGCTCTGCAGGAATGCCATCAAGTCCTACTGCTTAAATGGTCTTCAGTGCATTGATTGCGTTGGGAATTTGTTGTTCCTGTCAGCTCAGCAGGTATCAGTTGCGCATTGCTGTCGGTAACTCTGTTTAATACCGACGCAAAATGGTCCATCCACCTCCTCAGCTGATCCTCATCCGAACTAAGTAGCGAACCGTCTGAGTCTTTTACGAGGTGTTGTTTGGAACTGCGAGCACCAACCAGTTCCTTTGTAATGCTGTAAACGGTTCTACTGTCGCATCTGTTAGCAGCATCTTCTGCTTGTTGGGGCTGGTTGATGTGATTACGCTTGTCACGTCTTACACTGCGGTGAACCTCTCTCTTTCTCGTGCACCACAGGGATTCTAGCTCTTTTTTTTTACTCCAGTTGCAGCTGCAATACGGGCCTTGACTTTTTGCCGTTCGTCAATCCGTATCCAGGTTTCTTCAGAAAGCCAAGCGTTATTGTTTCCCCTCTTTCGGCCGACTATTCTTTCAGCACCTGATATAAGAACATTTTTCACAGCACTTCAGTGGTTTTCGATGGATTCAGGTTCCGTGCTGCTGATTGTCATTATTCAATGTGAAATGTGGTCTCTCAATTGTTGGCGTATTCAGAGATTCTTTAGTCTGTCGACGTTGAACCTGGGTAAGCGGGTTATGCCATTGGATCTCCGAGCTGCAGCTGTACGAAGTCTTACAGTAGCTACCATAAGGTGGTGGTTAAAAAACTATCTGGGACAATACCAATTAGAAGTCCATCTTGCATAAAAACAAAAGGTCTACCATTCGAAATTCCGACCTGGGGAGACAACAGATTCCTTATGACAGATGTCGGTTAAAAGTAAAAAATATATGCGTATAATAATCTAGTGCAATCCATGAATTTCTGGAAAATTTTGATGTACTTTGTTGTCAAAAGCTGAGGTTTCACTCGCCGGTGTCCAGTGTACTAACCAAAGTAAGTACAGAAGTTGCTTGGCATAAATCCTCGTATCAAACCCTCCTAGTGGGTGCCGAGCGGTAATGATCACCACAGAAATCTTGTGCGTTGTCAAGATGGGGATCAGCTAAGGTCAGGTCGCAATGTTGTAAGGTTCCTTTACTCCTCAATAGTTCAACTCTCAACAATGCGATTTTACCATAGATACAGGTCCCTAATTTTCAGTGGTGGTGTGAGCGATTATTCATAATCCGAGCCGAAGAAATGGAAGGCTGGGGGGAAAACCAGTCACTAACGAGCTCATTCGGATGCCCTGGCCGGGTCCGTCTTAATACTTGCCTTACCCCGGTATATCGGCTCTGCCGGGGCTGACCTTTCTTTTCCGACCTACTCGTGGGACCAAAATTTAAAAAACTATAAAATGAACAAACAAACGACACAAACTAGCGACACAACTGACAACGAAGACGAACTCTTGGCCTCTAGCCAAGAGACATTGACAGGAAGCTCTCACGGCACTGAAACCTGTGCCGATGAGATAACTTCCAAATCTTCAGGGAATATAGCGAGTACCAGCCATAGTACTCCTGTGCTCCCTAAACCGAACAATACTGCCAAGCCATCGGGTAGCAATGCCAGCCATAGCAATGCTAACCGTAGTAAGAAGAAATCTTCTGGCGTTCTTCGAAAGAACCAGTTCCTGCATGCCTCGTTTATTCTTAGCAAGATTGCCAAGAATGAGGCGGAGGGAACTTGTCACGAGAGGGACGCCGAGGATAACATCAAGTACCAGAAGCTTATTGATGAATACAATAACCTTCTGACAAAAAAAAGGAAAAAGCCGTCAAGCGAGACAGGTCTCAGGAAGAGACTTTACCTTCCCAAAAGAAGAGTAAACTTGATGGCAATATAAAGAAGAGAAAAGCCACATCTCTCAGAGCGGCGCAACCGCCTACTCTAAGCGAGGTCGTCAGGAATGACCTCCAGGTAGCGGTTGTAGATGAACTCTCCACCAACAGCAAAGGTCTGCTGTCGGTGTGGAGCTCAATCGAAGCCAAGCTCTCTGAGATGGTTTTCACATACACCCTGTCTACAAGTGAGGGACCCTACCCCAGCTTCGACTCTTGGGAAATGCTCAGGGGATACAGGGTGATCAAATGCGAGGACGCGTTTTCAAGGGACTTCCTTAGAGACAGCATTGCTAAGGTCAGCAATGACTGGGAGGGCTTGAAGCTCAAGCTTATCCCAGCTAAGGAGATCCCTAGACAACCAAAGGCCCGCATCTGGTTGCCCCTCATGGGCATCAAACCGAGCGGACTGGAGCTGATCCGGGGTCTTCAGAGGTTGAACCCGCTGGTCCCCATGCACGAATGGGTCGTCATCAAGGCGGAAGAACCGCAAAAGACCAGCACTTCATACCTTCTGAGGATCACGGAAAAAAGCAGAGGGGCTCTCGAGAAGGCTGATTATAAACTCCGTTTTGGCATCAGGCATGCTAAAATCAAAATCCTGCAAGATCATGGACCAGATACTGATAAAGTGGATGAGAGCGCTAAGATCAGCGCTGTTGTCGACGGTTCGGTTGTCCTTGGCGCCGCAGGACCCTAAACCAATAAAAACGCGCTCAAGGTCATTCAGATTAATCTGAAGCACTCTAAATGTGCCTCAGATAATCTAAGAGTTTTCCTCAGTGAGGAAAACATTGACATAGGCGTAATTCAAGAACCATGGGTTAATGGCCTCAATGTAAAAGGCCTCCAAGATAACCAATACGACCTGTTATACAAAACAGTAACCCAAGAACAAGGTAATCCCAGAACTTGTATCTTAGCTAAAAAACACTTAAAAGCTTTTTTGTGTCCCAATTTTAGCACTCCGGATTTGACAGTCGTCAGGCTGGAAGACAAAGACGCAAAGGGACTACTGGTGGCATCTGGCTACTACGATCACAACCGGCAATCACCACCCGAGGAGGTGAGAAAATTGGTTGAAGCAGCTAATCAACAAAAGATGAACCTCCTGATTGGATGCGATGCGAACGCACGGCACTCTCTCTGGGGTAGTTCCGAAATCAACGAACGAGGTGAGTCTCTTTTAGATTTTATTATTGATATTAACCTAATTGTTTGCAACAGAGGTGACTCACCCACCTTCGTTTTTCCAAGTTCGGAAAACTATGACGGGTGGGAAGATGTACTTGACATCACTGTTGCAAACAACTGTAATTTGGTGGTGGAAAACTGGAGAGTTTCCTCTTTAAATTCCTTCTCGGATCATAGATGGATCCTTTTCAACATAGGTTTCAAGGTAGAAACCCCCCGTCCATATATAAATCCCAAAAGAACTGACTGGAAGAAATTCAGTCAGATCGCAAAATCCAAACTAGGCAATTTACCATTGATTAGAGTAGAATCTGTGGAAGTTCTTGAATCTAAGGTAAAGACTTTCGAGGCAGCGATTAACACTGCCTTTAAGGTCTCCTGTCCAGTTAAATATAGCCGCAAAAAATTCCCTCCTTGGTGGAATGAAGATCTTTCTGCACTTAGAAAAATGACCAGAAAGATCTTCAACATATGACAGAAGGAGAAATTCTATCAACCATATAAAGACTGCCTAAAAGTGTACAAGCGAGCCATAGCAGCATCTAAGAAGCTTGGCTGGAAAGAATACTGTCACTCAATAGAAGATATTAAGGATTCTGCTAGACTAAGTAAAGTTCTGTCAAAGGAACATTGCAGCCCTTCATTTCTGAGAAAAAGTGACGGTATCTGGACAGCCTCTCAAGCTGAGTCCTTGGAACTGCTTATGACAACACATTTCCCGGGTTGTGAGAATAGCTACCCCGAAACGCTTAGCACTACAAATACCATTATAGCTCATAGGGAGCAAATCAATTCTGTTATAACAGGAGACAGTATTTCATGTGCGATTAATACTTTCTCCCCTTACAAATCACCTGGCCCTGATGGCATAATCCCAATTATGCTGCAGAAACTGCAAGACTTGGCAGTACCATGGCTAGAAATGATCTTCAAAGGTTGTCTCTATCTCAATCATGTACCCGAGTCATGGAGACATGTAAGAGTGGTCTTTATTCCGAAGGTCGGCAAACGAGGTCATGAATCCGCGAAGGACTTAAGGCCAATTAGTCTGACATCTTTTGTATTAAAGACACTAGAGCGCATCCTTGATACTCACATCAGAGTTCTACTAGAGGGTCGTCCTCTTGATGAATCGCAACATGCATACCTTAAAGGCAAGTCTACGGAGACTGCCCTGCATGAAGTAGTGCGTACAATAGAGAAGACGATTCACTACAAAGAATATACCCTAGCAACCTTCCTAGACGTGGAGGGTGCTTTTAATAACGTCCTAACTGAATCCATTCGCGAGTCACTTGTTCACTTTGGTGTAGAAAGTTTCATATACAAATGGATTGTATCTATGCTCAGTGACAGAAGGATCCAAGCAACGTTAGGAAACACAATTTCTACTAAGCATGTTAGTAGGGGAACTCCCCAGGGTGGTGTTCTCTCCCCTCTTCTATGGCTCTAAGTCATGGACAAAATTCTCGTCAAGCTCAGAGGTAGTGGTGTAAAAACTGTAGCGTATGCTGACGATCTGGTTTTATTGGTATCAGGTAAGTTTACCACTGTGATTAGTGAAATCACTGAATTGGCTCTGAAAAGAGTTAGCAACTGGGCCACTAGTAGTGGACTAGGAGTTAATCAGAGTAAGACGGAACTGATGCTCTTTACTACCAGGACTAAAATACCTACATTCACCCTACCTCGACTTAACGGTCAAACTCTTTCCTTATCTTCCAAAGCTAAATACCTTGGAGTTATTCTCGACCCCAAATTGAACTGGAAGATAAATATTGAAGAACGGGTTAAGAAAGCCTGTATAGCTTTCTATGCCTGCAGAAAGACCTTTGGTAAGAAGTGGGGCCTTCAGTCGAAGATGATTTTGTGGACGTACACTGCAGTGGTACGGCCAATTTTGTCTTACGGATCGATTGTTTGGTGGCCTGCACTTAGCAAGCAATATAACGTCGGAAAACTTAAAAGGGTTCAAAGAACGGCTAGCGTGCCCTGAGCGTTCTGAACATTGACCTCCAGGTCACTCTCATCTGGGTTCCAGGTCACAGTGACATAGAGGGTAATGAACGGGCTGACGCTTTAGCTCGGCAAGGCTCGGCCTTACATAGCTCACTAGCGGAAAACGTAAATATTCCTCTTGGTGCTATGAAGAGAAAAATCTTTTCGATTTTTCTCAATGAATCCAACCGTAGGTGGAGCAGTCTCACAAACTGTGTTATATCAAGAAAGATATGGCCTACTTACAACAACTCACGTTCTAACGATCTAATATGCAGACCCAGGCGCGACATAGCCAGGATCACAGCAATATGCACCAGGCACTGGCCCATAGGTGAACATGCAAGAAAGCTAGGCATCCCCTACAACCAGGGATGGAAAATGAAATTTTTCAATAAATTGTACTGAAAACTGGAATAAAATTGTACTGAAATGATGTCAATTGTATCGAAAACGAATTTTGTATGAAAAAAAAAATTAATGATTGAACTATTTAAAAGTTTTCCAAAGTATTTTATTAAAAAAAAAATCAAAGCAGAAATGATCAGGTTGTCTGCTTATAAGAAATATAAATAAATATAAATAGCTCCACAGAAAAAAATACTGGCGCAAAATTTTAGTTGAATTATTACGATGTTAAAGCTGTTTTAGTATGAAATTAAGTTAAAATGACAATTTTGTAAATTTTAATAATATAGCGTCATACTTTCTCTACCCTTTTATTAAAGTTAAAACCACCGAATACCTATTTAATTTTTTTAGTATCAAGCTATTTGCAAAAGCCACAAAACGTCTGTTTACTTAGTTTTTTTCTCAAGAGCTGTCATTGTTTTAGGTGTGTTCAGAAGCAATTTATTGAGAACATTGCTTTAGTACGATACTAGTTAGAAAATGTTTAAAATCAAGAATGAGTTAGTAAGCTACTTTAAAGTTAGCAAATTGTTAAGTAGTCTCATACTAATACCTTAATAATAGTCTGTTTAAAATTTTGCGCCACTATCTTCATTTTAAAAGTGCATAACTATTGTATTGTATCTTTTACTTGTCCATTTTTGCGGCACCAGCTTAAACAAAAAAATTGAAATATAAAACTTAAGTTCACAAATTCAATATCTTAAAAATGCACAGCCGAAATACCGCAATTTTATCCACAAGTTTACAGTTTAGTGTTAAGTAAACAAAACGATGCGATGTCTGAAAAAAAGCTGATCGATAAAGAGCCAGAAAAGCAAGACGCCATCAAGAAGTGAAAAGAAAACTGTAATTAAGAGTTATAAGGGCTTACAACTGAGAGTTATTGTTCTGGTATGAAAATGAATGCATTCAGGACAGGATGATGTATTCAATTCAATTTTCAATTTCCTTTTATGTGCTTTTTATATGTTTTTGTGAAATATTTTGAAATTGTACTGAATTGAGACGAATTGTACTTTTGTACTTGTACAAACTCAATTGTATCGAATTCGGTACAATTGTACCGAATTTTCCATCCCTGCCTACAACCCACACTGCCGTAGTTGTGGAGATCCACAAGAAAAAGAAACTGTGGTTCATTTTCTTTGCGATTGCATCGCCTTAGCAAATTACAGGATGACTTCCTTTGGGAAAGCCTTCCTCGATGACCCCAGCGAACTTTCGGAGAAGAAAATCAAAGATCTGATTATCTTTCTGAATGCGACAAAATGGCTTTAGCAATGCTCTGCTAAAGTACATAAAAAGCCACTCTCTTCCGTACTAAATCCTTATTAGGTTGACACGAGTTAATGGTATCAAAACGGCGCACCCCAGCGCTAATTGAGTCGCGGGCCCAGGGCTGGCGGCTACCATCTCTACCTACCTACCTACCTAAGTACAGAAGCTTTAGCTTACAGAAAATGGAAAATAATAATTAATGCATCAAAGACATAGGCAATCTTTTTTTCAAGAAAAATAAAATCCTGTTTTCTTCCCAGCAACAAGCAGGTGCTAAACAATATGAATACTTGGGAATACACCTAGACAGGAGACTTACATTCAATGACCATGTACAGAAAACAATATTAAAAGTTAATAAGACAATACAAATTATGTATCCGCTAATTAACAAAAAATCTCTTTTGAACATCAACCATATTTTGATAATCTTTAAAGTAATCTTTCAATGGATTAGGCTGAAAACACACCGGATCAAACAAAGCGTTTTGATTCGATAGTCAAAAAAACATTTTTTATTTGAACACACCAAGCGAAACAGAATAAACCAAAACAAAACATTTTGTGGTTTTGTTTCGTTGAAATGAAACAAAATACGAACTATCGTAAAAGCTTAACTCCGGCTGAAAGATTATAACCAGTGGCGGCGCAAGATATAAACTTAATGTGGGCAAGATACATTTCGCGAGGCCCTCTGATGGTGCAAGTAGAAGGCAATGTAAAATAAAAAATCACTTAATTAAACAGTTTTTTTATTTATTAAGAAACAAACCTAAATTTATACTCATACTTTTTTGGAACATTAAACAAAAACTCCTCATACAACTCATAAGGTTGGAAGTCACTGCTCTCACCTTCTTGCAGGACTGTGTGTCCTTGTTTAAGTCATAGAGAAAACCAAAATTTTCAAAATGTTGATTTAAAAACATAAATCTCGATTCTATGTTACTTATCGCAGAATCAATCATGGTATTAAAAAAATCTGTTTCATACCGGCTTTTAGCAGACTTTGTAGGTTGATCGCTACCTTCATAATCAAACATCCTTTTCTTTTTGGCTACTCTTTTATTTTTTAAATCTTTTGGCAAATCATAACTGCTTTTCTCACTAAATTGACGAGCGTTAGACAAGCACTTTTCGAATCCTGTTTGTCGATATTCTTTGATCCAGTGAGAAAATGTACGCAAATGTTCAAGAGTAATAACGAATGATCAGAAACGACAGGGATGAGATTTTTTAATTAAGGGAAGGTTCTCCTTTTTCGGCGACCAAAAATGCATTTTTTCCATTTTTTTATTTTATAGAACAGAAACGAGACCTTCCTTTTTGTCTCGAAAATTGACATTTAGCGGTATTTTGAGCGTAGCATGCTTTACATAAATATTTTTTAATTTGGCGCCTACATATCCATACCAAGGTAAGCAGAGGTACCATATGGGCCACCAGGTGTCGACACATGAGCCATGACTCGAAAAAAAAACTTTGAACGCGTTTTTCTCGAAACCACGTTTTTCAAACTGTTGGCCACGATTACTTTAAAACTACTTGACGGATCGTCATAATTTTTTTTTGTTTTAAAGCTTATTAAATTTATTGAAGTCTGGACCAAACTCAAGCTGATATATCAAAAACTTTTTTTTTTGTACAGCGCTCAGAAGAGCAAAAAAAGTGGAAAAAAACGAACACTAAAATTCAAGCGTCCGCCATTTTTTAAATTTTTGACTTTGGGCAATTATTTTGGTCCAGACTCCAACTACACTCTTCTATTTTATAAAAAATTTTGATTTTTTAATTTTCTGTCATTTTTGCAGGAGCTAGAGTGGCCAAAAGCGAACAACTTTTTTTGGAGGTGGTCTCGTTTCGAGGCGCATTGTTTTTTAACGGCCCGGTATTTTTTGTTGAAAAAATTATTTTTTGTACTTAATATGATAATAAACAAGTGAACAAAATTTGAATTGATTATATCATTCCTTCAATGAAAAAAAAAAATTCATGAAAAAGTGTCATTTTTGACACTGAAAAAGGAAAACCTCCTCTTAATTAATATAACATAATATAATGTCGATTTCCTTTACACATGAGAAATCAATTTCTGTGTGAAGGTTTCAATTTCTCGACAGATTTTACGTTCATTCACACCAAAAAAGTCAAAAAAAAAAACAGAGATCAAATTCTTCGAATCCGTATTTGAAGAGGGATTTACATGTATACGAAATACGCACACCACAAGAAAAAAATTGACACGGGATCGAAATCCCTAGTGTGTAAAGGAAATCAACATACTTTTTTTTTTTTTTTTTTTTATAATCTACCCGCGCTCAAGGGATTATGATTACCCTTTAAATGTTTGAACACAGCGCGGGCGTGAAGTTAACGAAGAGAAAGAAAGATAGGAAAGATGTGTGACACGATGTTCTGAGACTGTTGGTGGTTGTATCAGATATTTTTATCTCCAGGGATGGCGGCTTTGCTAAAGCGGAGAAATGCCGTGTCTTATTTCTATGACGTTTATAATTCACATTATTTTTTTTTTTTAATTGATGTTCATACTTGTTGGGCATACTAGTTTAACTCAATTACATGTTTTTAGTGTTATGCCTGAACAACATGTAATGAGTAAACAAGCAACTTATTGGTGACAATTTTTAGATGGTTTTTAATGGAATTAAAACGACATAGACGACGGCAGGAATCGAACCTGTGATCATGAGGTTGACAAGCGAGCACACTACCATCGCGCCACGGCCACCCCAATATCGATTATTTCATTGACATTCATTTCGTGCACCGAATGGTGGAATATCTTTAAGTTGAGAATTAATTCTAAATATTATAAGAAAAACATTGTGGCGTGTACTTTTGGATTTTCCATACTTTTTCAAATTTATTTTCGGCTGTGGGGCGCGAGGCCCTTTGCACCGCGAGGGCATGGGCGGTGGCCCACACGGCAAGTAAATACAAATAAAAATCTTGTGTTTACAAAATAGACATTATGGTGTTATTTATACAGGGTGATTTGCATAAGGTGTGACAAAAACCTAGGGCGTGTAGGTTGGACTTAGACAAGAAAAAAATCGTATGGGAGGGGGGCGTCTATTTCCCCCGTTTAGGCGGGAGGGGCAATTTAAGAAAAAAATCACTTAAAACAGAAAAAAAATTATTAAAAAATAACGGTGATACCTACAGAGTAATGCTATAGCATTTTGTAAAGCCAGAAATACATTCTTTAATTTTGTTATTAAATAAAGTTGTTCGAGTGAACAGTTTTTGAAAAATTAATTTTCAAAATCAAAATTTTGAAAAAAAAAATGAAAATTTTTTTTTTAAACAATTTTTTTTTTAAAACTTTACGTAATTAAGTATTATTTTTTTATTCAATAATCAATGCTCTTATTAGTGTTTGATCAAACACGAAAAACCGGATGTCAAAATGTTTTGTAGTTTTTGAGAAAATCAAAAATAACAAAAACTACTTTTGTTCTAAGAAAAGCCTTTTATTTTAGTTTTTACGTTTTTGGATTCTTAGTTGAATTTACGATTGAAAGGATTAACTTTCTTTTTACTATTTTTTTAATTATCGTCTTATAAGCATACAATAAAGTGACAAAGTACTGGATTAACACATTTTTTCATTGAGACCACCTGCGTGAGAGCATTAGATTAATATTGACCTGCGAATGTTTTTTAAAATAATGCAACGTTACACGCCCTAACTAGTGACAGAAAAATGCAATTGCGAAATAAGAACAAAAATTCTCCTGAATCTTGAAATCAATTAAAATAAGAAATACATGCATATTTAGATAAAATACATAATTAATGTTTATTTAAATTTTTAACTATTTTTTAACTAAAGCTTATTACAAAAATTTTCGATATGATCCCCATTTTGTAGAAGGCAAAGATTATAGCGCCTTCTTATTGCTGCACATAAATTTATACTTGATAGATTTTCCTGTAATCTTCAATCACTTCACTTCAATCCGTTGTTTCAGTTGTTCCAAAGATTCTATTTCCACTTCGTACACATAATTCTTCATGAATCCCCAAGCATAAAAATCTAACGGAGTTGTACAAATTATTTCTAATTTGAATGTCAAGTCGTCAACATATCACGATGTCAAATTACTCTCGTGCCGAATTAACGGATATGCATTACTGCTACGGTATGGCTCATGGTCGAAGTCGTGAAGCGCAAAGACTCTACGCTGAAATGTATCCCAATAGGAGGTGTCCCAGTCATACGATATTTTCTTTCGTAAATGCACCTAAGCCAAGCCGACCCCACCATAATAAAAAAGTGGCAGGTCAATTTTAAACCAATGCTCTCACGCAGGTGTTCTCAATGAAAAAATGTGTTAATCCAGTACTTTGTCACTTTATTGTATGCTTATAAGACTGATAATAAAAAAATTGTACAAAAAAAGTTAATCCTTTCAATCGTAAATTCACCTAAGAATCCAAAAACGTAAAAACTAAAATAAAAGGCTTTTCTTAGAACAAAAGTAGTTTTTGTTATTTTTGATTTTCTCAAAAACTACAAAACATTTTGACATCCGGTTTTTTGTGTTTGATCAAAAATTAATAAGAGCATTGAATATTGAATACAAAAATAATACTTAATTAAGTAAAATTTTAAAAAAAAAATTGTTTAAAAAAAATTTTTCATTTTTTTTTTCAAAATTTTGATTTTGAAAATTAATTTTTCAAAAACTATTCACTCGAACAACTTTATTTAAAAACAAAATTAAAGAATGTATTTCTGGCTTTTCAAAATGCTATAGCATTACTCTGTAGGTATCACCGTTATTTTTTAATAATTTTTTTTCTGTTTTAAGTGATTTTTTTCTTAAATTGCCCCTTCTGCCTAAACGGAGGGAAATAGACGCCCCCCTCCCATACGATTTTTTTCTTGTCTAAGTCCAACCTACACGCCCTAGCTTTTTGTCACACCTTATGCAAATCACCCTGTATAAGAAAAGAGAAGCTTTTAATCTTGCCAACCTTAAAATGTCATAAAAGAAGGTAGCAATTCACAGCTTATCAATAGTAAGTTTATGTTCCTTATCTTTATAATAATTATAGATAGAGCTTCTTGCCTCAATTAAAAAAATGAACTTTTCTCCATCTACGTCGATATTTTTTAAAGTTTGGGCACAGAGCAAATAAAGCTGCAAATGAATCGAAAGAAGAAAATAAAAACAACGGAATCAACATTTTTTTTTGCAAAAAACAACAGGTCAACAATCGGCAACGAAACATGTTTTTCTGTTTTACTTTGGTTTTTATGTTTCGTTTCATTTGGTGTGTGTTGCGCCATAAGAAACAATGTTCTCTTGTTTCACGAAACAAAAAAACGCGTTTTGCTTTGTCCGGTGGCTGTATTTTCAGCCTTAGCTAAAAGAAAATTATGATATTGGATGTCAAAATTCTGATAATGTACTCATCACAAATCTATTTCATTTCTAGGTGTATTTTATTATGTACATTTGTTTTCTATTAGTACAAACTGTTTTATCTGTATTTATTTTGTATTTCTCTTTATCATTGATCCATTTCGTAATGTATTTATTAACTTATTTATTTATTAATTTATTGTTCGTTTATTTATTTATTTCTTTACTTATTTATTTGTTATTTATTCAAGTAATTATTTACCTCTATCTATTTGTTGTTTAATTATTTATTTATTCATTCATTTATTTATTTATTTGTTTACTTACTTGCTGCTTATTTGTTTTTTTTTTATTGTTTTGTTTATTATTTATTTATGGATCTTTTTTCATTTATCTAATTATTTATTTAAATATTGAATCATTATTATTTAAACAATTGCATGTTGTTTATGTTGTTAATTTTTTGTTGTTTACTTCTTTTGTTTTCTTTGTTGAATTTTTAAAACCTATTGACTCTGTGATATTAAATATAAGTTTAAAAAAATAAAAATATATTTTTGTCATATTTTGTGGTACCGATACTGATATCATTGTAAACTTTTTGCTAATCTCAGAAAGTTCTTAACCGATTGCTTTGAAGTTTTGACACAACATCGTATTCGAGTACTTGAGTTTTTATTTATTTGAAACAAAAATAAAACGGTGGACTTGAATTTAATTAATTCAATTTTGGATGATAGAGGTTTTATATTACCACCTTTATGTCTTGGACTAGGCTCTATGAATAGAAAATATGTCATCAATGGATCACATCTCTAAATGTTGTTACAAAAACTTCGGATTGTAGCAAGAAGTGTGACGAGAAATTTTGACGAAAATAGTCTTAATGATGATGAATTCGCAAGTTTTTTTTCCCATAACAAAACGGGAATATTCAAGGTTTATGCACTTTTTGTGACAGTGTGCTTCAATATAGTGGCTGCAGGTACGTTAGCAGAAGGGACTTACTTTTGTTTTTGTGCAAAATGCGTCAGGGACTTTCTAATGAATTTGTATGTGTCATGTTCCAACATTCAAGCTGGCAGCAAACAAGCCTAGGTTTCAGAACTGTTAGACAGTCCTTGATGCAACGATTCGTTCCAGTTTATATTGGATTTGATGCAAAAGATAAAGAAACTTATATTGAAAGACATGTTACGGAATTTGCAAATCAATTATATAACTAATTGAACATAAAGCTTCATCCACAAAAATATAGCAACTTTCAAGCTCTTCGAAAATCATATTCGATTCATAAAGGGCGTCACTTGATAAATCCTTTTCTTATAGTTGATCCTGATGGTTATATTCTTGATATCCATGGTCCTTATTTCTCCTATTACTTTGACAGTGATGATGCTATACTAGGAGCTGAATATCATTGATATTTTGAAAACATGCGAAGGCGATTTCAAGAAAATGATATTTTCATAGATAGATAGATACCTTAATTCCAGTTTTTAAATTTTTATTACATCAGTTTTATATTTTAACTGTTTTCTTTTAACAAATATTACAAAAACAAAAAATATAAATAATGGAAAATATAAAAATAGACAATGCAAGTCATAAAAAAATTTGAAGATTTTATTCAGAAATTTTCTGAAGTCCAACAAAATATCATAAGAATTGATGTTTTTTAAAAAATATATCTTGCCTCAAAAATTGAAATCGGTCAAGGTAAAACTGATTGAACAGACTTCTATAGAATGTGTATTTATTTGTTATTTGATTTAAGAGAAAAAAATTTGCAAGAAAATGAAAATTATCAAAAAAGAAGAACAAACTTTGAAAGCAAGTATCAGCGACAAAGAAAAAATAGATATTTTTGAAATTCAAAATTTATTTGAAGATGAAGATGTCTAGGAACCAGCACAAAAACTAAATAACATTGCAATTTCCTTTAGAAAAAGAACAAAAATTAATAAATAAAAAATGATGAAATAATTTTAAATTTGTAAAAAATGTTATTGCTTGAAGTTATGAACCTCTCGCAATTAGTATTAAATTAAATAACACCCAGCGATGCGGGCTGGTAATGGCTGGTTATTCATAAAAAAGTAATAACAAAAGTAAAAACTGAAAATTAAACAATTACAAAGAAAGATCACTATCAGAATCTTCCAGAGTAAGTGAGGAAGATGATGAATTTGTAAAATTTTCATCCATTTTGATACATGTCCCGATATCACTTGTATCGTTTGTAATAATCCGGAATGATTTTCTTCTGTGAGAGAGGCGATTTTTCCGGAATTCTGTATGACTTGCCTCTAGTGCTTCTTCATAGAGCTGTCTTATAGTTATGTGAAAAGATGAAATTATATCTAGACCATGTATCAGAAGCTTATGGATACTTATATTACCACCTGTAGAGCTCAAGGTATTTTTCTTTAACTTCAGCCAATAGTTCAAAAAAGTTCGTATATCAATAGAAAATCCTCAAGCTACGAGTAAGATTCTTAATTCGATTAAGAATCTATGTATGAGTTTTTCATCAAGTCTTATTATTTTTGCAGTTATTTTTAGATTCTGAAAAAAAAACGTCTTGCGGTGCTTCCATCAATTGTTGACCCAAATCCTAGCTTAGGCTTGTCAACAATGTGACCCAATTTACTTTTGAACAATTTAATCACAAGATGAAGCATTTTCCAGACATTAAGAATGCTATTTGGAAGAATAAAAGAAGTTTCAACCAGACTCCGTGACGTCTCCCTAAATGTGCGCCGTTCCGTGTACAAAGCCTTCCACTTTTTTTTAAAAAGAAGTCATATTTTTTGCACCAAATTGTTCTTAGTTGTAACCGGACAGCCTTTACATTGTAAATCATTCAATATAAATTCAATAACACCTTCAACTTTCGTGTTTTATCAAAAGAAATCTTTTTTCGATTTTTTTTTTTATTTTTTATGGTTTGACCTTGCCCTACAAAAAGTAAAAAAAAAAAAAACAAAACAAAATTGAATTTAAGTAGTTCAAGATGATCTAAAACAGGTTTAGAGCATGAACATAGAATTTGCATTTCTATTTTTACTTGCGATGTAGGTAGAGTAAAGTCGGCTAATATGGACCACCAATCATATTTTTGTTAATAAAACACAAACGGTGTAAGTTTTTTTTAAAGATATTTGAAGAAAAAATACATCAGTTAATTCTGATTAAAAAAGTAGCAACAAAAAAATAAATTCACTTAATAAAAAAATAACAAAAAACAAAAAGTTAAGCAACTCTAAAACGTAACAAAAAAAAGTGGAGGGTAATATGGACCACCTGGTCTTCAATCCATTCACTATTTATCCAGTTTGGACTCTGACATATGCCTTGCCAAACAATTCACATATATCAAAATCATCAACGGTCGATCATTCATCCTCATCCAGACCCGAAATTTCTTATATTGAAATGGCGGGTAATGTGGACTACTAGTCCAAATGCTCCTTTCTTCCCGTGGTCCATATTACCCGCAACATAATGTTTGGAGAAAAAGCTATTTTACAACAAAATGAGACTCTTTACAATAGTTTTATAAATAAAAACCTTAAAACAAATATTCACTTCTTATATTTAAAAAATAAAAGGAGAACAAACTATATTTTTAACTATAGAAAAAAGGAGAAACACCTACGAAAAAAAAATAATCAATGCCTTGGATTTTCTTTTAATCCGGACAACTTCGTGACGCACCACTCCTGACTACTCAAACTATACTGAGTTAAGTTTAAGCAGGTCACGCACAATCGCAACCAATAGTCTCCTCGATTGCATTTGTGTAAGGCGAGAAAAGCTGGTGGTCCATATTAGCCGAGTGGTCCACATAACCCGACTTTACCCTACTATAGGGCAAGTTCTGCATTTGGAAAAAAAATCGAACTCGAGATTTTGATCAAAGTTGACATTACGATGATAACGGAGACGAAAAAAGTGGGTCCGACAATTCCGTCTGTCTGTCTGTATGTCTGTATGCTCTAACGATTTTGATAAAAAAAATTAGGTGTGATATTATGGACATGGACTATATTTTGGTCAAAAAAAAATTTGGGGGGAAATGTTATTAGGGGTACCTGTCATAGAACGGTTTTTTTTATTTTCAAATTTCTCACCAACGGCTCTAACGATTTTAACCAAAATTTGTATGCAGAAGCTACTTTGCATTTAAAAAAATATTAACTAAAAAAATTTTCGAAAAAATAGTTTTTGGATTTTTAAAAAAATAATACAATTTTTTTTTTTGAAAATTCAGTATCTTGAAAACCGATACACGATTAAATTTTTAAATTACGTTTTAAAATGTATTTTATTAAATAATAACAATTTGCATGTCAATTTTTTTAATAAAAATTTTAAGGAAAATTTAGTACACAAAAAACATGTTTCAGTGTGTCTGTATGTCTGTACCTCTCACTACAGGCTAAGCCACTGGACCTATTTCTTTCAATCTCGGTAGTTAAGGGTCTTCGGTGATTCCCCAGAGGAAAAATTGAAATTTTTTTTAGCTCCAAGACTAACGGTACCCCCCATACACCCCTAGTGCAAAATCTTATTTATCTCGAAAACGGCTTTAACGATTTTGATAAAAAATATTAGGTGTGATATTATGAACATAGTCTACATTTTGGTCGAAAAAAATTTTGGGGCAAAATGTTATTAGGGGTACCTGCCATAGACCCGTTTTTTTATTTTCGACTTTCTCATTAACGGCTCTGAGGATTTTAACCCAAAATTTTCAGCAGGAGTCCCCTTAAGTTTAAAATAATATTGCATATAAAAATATTCGAAAAAATATTTGTTGGAATTTTTTTTTTAAATCAATATCTTCAAAACCTATGAACGATTATTTTTTGAAATTATTTCCTAAAATCAATATTATTTAATACTTAAAATTCGCATCCCACATTTTTTTCTTGAAAAATTTTAGAGAAATTTCTTATATAAAAAATGTATTTAATAATATAACGATTTTCAAAGTTTATTTGCATAAATTCATACTTTTCTGGAAACCAGACGGCAATTTTATGCATTTGAACATTATAGACTAAGAGCCCACAGCAATTTTTGGGTGTGATTGATAACAAAAAATAATTAGCATAATTAGATAGGCCTTTTATAGATATTTACAAATGTGAAAGTCTTGCATACTCTAGTGGGGGCAATAGTGCATAATAGTGCATCAAGTATGCAGTTCTTTCCAAGTCCAAATAATTGTGATACCAACTTTGCCAAAATGTAGAGTTAAGTCCCCTGATTGAAAATATCGAGGTACAAGACGTTTTACAGACAGCCTTCTGCCTGCCAGACGCGATAAGAATAGGCTACTTCTTGCACTAAGAAGGCCACCTTCAAAACGTCTTGGACCTCGATATTTGCAATCAGGGCACTTAGTTGTTCATTTTGAAGTTATGCCAAATATTTTATCCCAATTTTTTAGAATTTGGAAAGAGCTGCATACTTGATGCACTATAATGCACTATTGCGCCCACTAGAGCATGCAAGACGTTCACATTCATAAATAACTATAAAAGGCCTATCTAATTATGCTAATTATTTTTTGTTATCAATCACACCCAAAAATTGCTGTGGGCTCTCGGTCTATTATT
Source organism: Philhelius festivus (assembly GCA_963931855.1). NCBI lineage: Eukaryota > Metazoa > Arthropoda > Insecta > Diptera > Syrphidae > Philhelius > Philhelius festivus. The sequence continues at coordinate 68,199,238 of OZ007554.1, read as the reverse complement.
ATCTCAATTAATCCATGTTTTTTATTTATAAAATGTATCTTAAATTTCAAAGTTCTTTTACATAGGAGCAAGTTTGTGCGATCCAGTTGTGCATTTTATTTATTTATTAATTTTTATTCTTCTTCTAAAGACTCATCTGTTGTTTTATTTCTACTACTGGAAATAGCAATATTATTAAGTTATTTGTGCTGGTTTTTAGACATCTTCATCTTCAAATGAATTTTGAATTTCTAAAATATCTATTTTTTCTTTGTCGCTGATACTTGTTTTCAAAGTTTGTGCTTCTTTTTTGATAATTTCATTTTCTTGCAAGTTTTTTTTTTCTTAAATCAAATAACAAAATTAACTAACATTCTATAAAAGTCTGTTCAATCAGTTTTACCTTGATTGATTTCAATTTTTGTGGCAATATTGTTAGAAATGAAACAGCTTTGTCGAGTTACTTATGAGAACTGAACTATGATGAGTTTATTAGAAAAAATGATAAGTATTCGTCTTGACAAAAAAGTAATGTAGAGAGCAAAATAAAACCATGAAATACAGTGAGGGCCATAATTAATAGAATTCTAAATTATATAATTCAACACTTCCACTTTGTTTATAATTCTATTTTAAATTTTCCTTACAAATGCCCAACTTTTCTCTTAAAAATTCAAAACTACTTTTAAGTAAAGGTTTAGTCAATATATCTGCAAGCTGCTCTTCACTTCTCACGTATTCTAGTGTAAAAAAGCCTTCTTCAAATTTCTGCCGTATGAAATGGTACTTCACATCTATATGCTTTGTTCGCTTGTGGAACTCCGGATTCTTTATAAGTTTGACAGCGCTTTGGTTATCGATGTTGAGAGACGGTCTATGTGCCTCCGCAATCACGAGTTCTTTGAATAACCTCTGAACCCAAATCAATTCCTTCACCCCTTCCGCAGCAGCAACATATTCCAACTCAGTAGTCGAAAGAGCAATACATTTTTGCCGTTGTGAACACCAAGAGATTGCAGCGTTGCACATCATCAACACATATCCACTTGTTGATGCCCTTGAACTGATGTCACCAGCAAAATCGGCGTCTGTAAAACACGATATAAATGGGTTAGTTTTCTTATATATCAAACCATGATCTAGTGTTCCTCGAATATATTTGAAGATCCTTTTTACAGCAACAATGTGAACATTTTTTGGATTTTCCAAAAATCTGCTCACAAAACTAACTGCGTATGCAATGTCGGGCCTCGTTCCGACAGATAAGTACATCAAACACCCTACTGCCTCTCTATATGGGAACTTTGAATTCACTTGAACCAAATCGGAATCAGCTTTAGATACTTCAGCGGGCGTTGTCAACGACTTTGACTGTCCAAAACCAAACTTCTCTAGAACCCTGTTTGCGTACGATGTTTGCTTGAGCTGCAGTTCTTTGATTTCCAGCCCTATGTAATATTCAGCCTTTTGAAATTTGAGCTCAAATTCATTTTGCAGATGTTGAATAAGTGCGTCAAGGTCCTTTTCATCTTCTGCAGCCACAAGTCCATCATCAATGTACAGTGCCAGAATAATTTTTTTATTGTTTATCTTTCCAACAAAAACACAAGTGTCTGCTTCACTGATCTGGAAAGAAAACGTTTTTAAAAATAATGAAAAGCGTTTATTCCAACACCTGGATGCTTGCTTTAAGCCATAGAGGCTTTTCTTTAATTTGCAGACGTTGTCGGTGCCATCCTCATACCCTTTAGGCTGGCACATGTAAATGTCCTCAGACAACTCCCCATAAAGGAAAGCGGTTTTTATATCAAATTGCTTCAGCTTCAAACCTTCCGCTGCACAGAAGAGCAATTATCATTCGTATAGAAGTAAACTTAACGACGGGACTAAAAGTTTCCTCGTAATCAATCCCATATTGCTGGGTAAATCCCCTTACCACCAAACGTGCCTTGAATCTCTCCACGTTACCTTCAGCCGTTCGCTTCACTTTATACACCCATTTATTTGTTATTGCCCTTTTTTGCGGTGGCAGTTTCACTATATCCTACGTACAATTTTTGTTCAGAGATGCCATCTCGTCATCCATTGCAGACTTCCACTGCTTTCTGTAGCTTGAGTTTTCAGCTTCTTCAAAAGAACTTGGTTCATCAAGAAATGCTAAATATGCAAAACCTTCATGTATTGCGGACATCACTATAGTTTTAGATCGCAGATGATGAAATCTTCTTTCAGGTTCAGATTGATGTTCATCTTCGGGTATAACTTCATTTTTCAAACCGTTGCTGAAAACTTTCGAATCTTTACCTGAGTCTTCGGATATCGCAGATTCCTTCTTCTCAGGTTCCTTCTTCTCAACCTGATGTGAAGTGAAGCCCTTATCTTCTTGTAGTCTTAGCATCACTTCATCATGTTTCGGCTCGTTAAAAATTACGTCTCTCGATACCTCAACCTTCTTGCTTGAAGGCAACCATATTCTATAGCCCTTGGTATTCTCTTCGTAACCAACAAAAACGCCTTTTACTGCCTTAGCTTGAAGTTTCCGCCTCTTTTCCTTAGGTATGTGAACGTAGGCATCGACACCAAAAAATTTTAAATGTGTTATATTAGGTTTCTTTTTAAACCATAGCTCAAAGGGGGTCTTGCCTTTTTGAGGACTTCCTCCAGTGCGATTCATCGTATAGACTGCATTGATAACCGCTTCACCCCAAAACCTGTAACTCATTCCTCTTGAGTGGAGCATCGATCTAGCTGCCTCAATTATTGTGCGCATGTCTCGCTCAGCTCTTCCATTGTGTTCAGGTGTATATGGAACGCTCCTTTGATGGCGAATGCCACGTGATTGTAAAATGGTCTGTACATCCTTGTTGGCATATTCCAGGCCATTATCCGAGCGCAAAGTTTTCACACTTAGCGCTGTATCAATGCACACCTGGTCAAGAAATCGAACAATGCATTCGGGAACATATGATTTTGATTTCAAACAGTAAACTCTTCTGTAATTGGAGTAGTCATCACGAAAAAGTAGCATGTACCTAGCACCACCGTAAGACATTTCCTGCATTGGTCCACATAGGTCGGTGTGGATCAACTCCCCTTGAACTATGGCTCTACTTGAGCTTGCACTAAATGGCATTCTGTGATGCTTGCCAAGAACACAGGCTTCGCAAAAAATATCTTCTTCATCTAAGTATTTTATGCCATGATCGTTCAACACATTTTTAACATGACCTGTATGCTGATGACACATTCGTTGATGCCACGTTTCCAATGAAAGAACCACGCTTGCCATACCAGTTGCCAAGGGACAAATTACGCGAAAAACCAATTTGAAAAGCTTGTTTGATTCTCGACGAGCAATCGCAACAATCTCATCCTTGAATCTCAACTCACATTTATTTGTATCAGCTGTCATTTGAAAACCTTTGTCAAATGTTGAGTTTGTTGAAAAAAGGTTAAGTTTTATGTCTGGAACATAAAGAACATTTAAAATTTGTTTCTTTACCCACGTTTTACCATCAAATGCTTCAACCTCCACGTTGCCTTTACCCAAAGCCTTGATAATATCCCCATTACCAACTCTTATCAACGTAGGCTCCTCGAAGCTCTGATAATCGTGCAACCAATCCAGGCTAAAGCACATGTGGTCACTTGCGCCAGAGTCCAAGAACCAGCTGTCTTTATCTGCTGCTTTGAAAACCACACTTTGACCCACAAAAGCATCCCCAGTCCTGTTATCTCGCTGCCTCACCTTTTTACGCGGACACTCGTTTTTCCAATGCCCATCCTTCTTGCATATAAAACATTTGCCACGTTTCGCAGTACCTCCATTCCTCAAAACTCCTTTTCGAGCAACGAAAGCACCCGACAGACCACCTCCAGAATGCACTCCTAACCTAGACTCTTCCATGCATAACCTCGCTGTTAAATTTTTTAAATTACGTTCATCCTTGGACGTAGATTCCCATGACGTAAAAAAATGACCAAACGTTTCTGGCAATGTCATAAAGATTTTGGTTATTAGCATATTTTCAGATATTTCCTCACCTAAATCTTTTAATTGCTGTGATAGTTTCTGAAGCTTAGAAATGTGAACAGCTATAGAATCTTCAGAATCCTTAGTGTAGTTAAAAAACTACTGCTGCAGTAAATGCACACTCGTTTCTGACTTTTGCTCGTACACACTTTCCAATTTAGCCCACATCTCTGCTGATGTTTCATAATTCATTATATGAAGCATCGGCTCTTGTCCTATAGTCGTAACTATCATCTTCTGCGCTTTGTGATCATGTTTCAACCATGCAGCTAACTCAACAGCCGCTGTAGGTTTTGTTGAGACTCCAGTGACCACATCCCAAATATTACTTGCCCTCATGAGCACTTTCATTTGAAATTTCCACAATAACCATTGCTCTAAATTTTGCAGCTTTTCTATTTTAATCAACTCGCTATCCATGTTGAACTTAATTGAAATTTTAAAAGCAATCAAGTTAAAGTTCCAAATAAAAAAAACTTAGGATGATCAAAAGTAATGAACCGGTACTAAAAACTTGTGACAAACAAAAATTTGTGATCGTTATCTTATAACAGAAAATATTATCTTATAACAGAAAATAATCTTGCGAGCCTGGGCCCATAACCTGTTAGAAATGAAACAGCTTTGTCGAGTTACTTATGAGAACTGAACTATGATGAGTTTATTAGAAAAAATGATAAATATTCGTCTTGACAAAAAAGTAATGTAGAGAGCAAAATAAAACCATGAAATACAGTGAGGGCCATAATTAATAGAATTCTAAATTATATAATTCAACATTTTGTTAAAAACATCAATTCTTATGAAATTTTGTTGGACTTCAGAAAAATTCTGGATAGAATCTTCAAATTTTTTTATGGCTTGCATTGTCTTTTTTTTTAAATTCATATGCATCCATTATTTATATTTTCTGTTTTTGAAATATTTGTTAAAAGAAAACAGTTAAAATATAAAACTGATGTAATAAAAATTTAAAAACAAGAATTAAGGTATCTATCTATTTAGAGGCGTATTTATTATTTATAAAACTTTTCTTTGTTCGAAGAAAAAGGGTTACAATTGCTTCAGCTGTTAACGGGAAAAAATTTGCAAATCTTAGAGAAGTCTTTAAAAAAGACCGTATCTACCTACAAAAAAAACATTTTGATTACAATCGTCGAAGGTGCTTTTTCAAATCAGAAATGATGCTTGTTAAAACTAAAAATTAGTCCAACTGCGAGAAGAGATGCTTCGTGCTCGAAAGACCTTTAGTGTATGCTACGATTTGGTTTTAAAATTTTCTTTTCTAGTGATAAGACAAGTAGATAGGCCCCTGAAAAGTTTTATAATAAATTGATAATGGAGAACGCGATGTTTAAAAATGTTCCAATTTTTTGCGCAATTGGTTAGTGCGTTCGGCTGTTAACCGAAAGGTTGGTGGCTCGAGTCCACCCGGGGGCGTATTGCCAAACTGTATATCAGCACAGATCTCCTTAGTCTGTGCTCAGCCATTTTCTGCTCACCGAATTTGAAAGTATTGTAGAGCAAACTGTATGCTACCACAGAGCGCTCTGTGGTCACATGCAGTTTGCTTGTAAAATATTAAAAAAGCTGAAGCAAACTATATACTATTTCAGATCGAGCAAAGTACCTGTGATTACAGAGCCATCGTTCACGTTGGTGTGGTTATTGTGTGTGGTGTGTGGTGCCGTGACATAAGGCCAAGTGACAAAAGGCCAAATTTGTTGTTTACTCCAATTAATGTAAAATAAAAAACTGTTGCTACAGGCGCCTGCCTGGCGACTGAACATACCCTAAGCGGAGCAACGGAGTTGCGTGAGCGGGTGTGAGCCCCGAAAAGGGAGTTAAAATCCTGAAAACCCGCGAAGCGGGCCACCCAAGGTACTGTTGCTCAAGACAAAATATTTTATGTTTGGCCTTAAGTCACAAACAAATGTGGCCTTTTGTCACTTGGCCTTATGTCACGGCACCACACACCACACACAATAACCACACCAACGTGAACGATGGCTCTGTAATCACAGGTACTTTGCTCTTAGTTTCCTGAGCAAAATGTATACCAACACAGAAAAATCTGCTTTTGATCTGACACAGAATATAGTATGCTCTTAATTTGAATGAGCATTCTGTAGTCTATTATAGAGCGTGGGAGCTCTGTACTGATATACAGTTTGGCAATACGCCACTAGGGGGCGGTTTATTTTTTAATCGAAACAAGAATAAAATTACAGTTCTAAAAAGTAAATCTTCGGCAAAGTGAATATTTACTCCGTGGGAAGCGATGTTTCCCCTATATCACCTAAAGAGAATCCCTAAAAAAAAAAATAATTTATATTCCATAGTCACGGGGAATTTTTTTTAAATTTAAAAATTTTCGACTTGAATAATGTCGAAAGCTTCGCTTGGAATTTATTGATATCGGGAATTAAGTTTCATAGAGAATTTGACTCTCATTTCATCATTTCTCATTTTCATTATTATTATTATATAAAGCTTTATTCGCCAATATTGTTGGTTTTAAATTTACACAAATATTTTTCTTATAATTAGTTACATATATATGAATAATTTCTTAAAATAGTTTTACAATTATTATTATGTTTGAATTATTGTCTTGATCGTTTTTGTTTCAATATAATCTAATCTATTTATTTTATCTGGCGTAAGCCTCCCCCATTGCTGTCCAAATGAATCTATTTTTTGCGTCATTGTACCAGTTTTGATTGAATTTATTTAAATCGTCCGCCCATCTTCTTTTCGGTCGTCCTCTTGGTCTCTTCTCATCATTTACGGTCCATTTTGTAATTATTTTCGTCCATCTTTGGTCTTCAATTCTTGAAACATGTCCTGCCCAGCTCCATTTCAGTTGTTTTATTCGAGTTATCACGTCAACTATATTTGTTTTTCTTCTAATTTCTTCGTTAGTAATCCTTTGTATTTGTCGTATATTTAAAAGTTTTCGCTCCATTTTTGTTTGGCATATTCTTAGTTTATCATGTTAATTTGATGTTAGTCCTAGGGTTTGAAGCCCGTACGTCAAAACAGGTAAGATTGTAGAGTCCAGTATATATTTCCTTGTGTCATTACTAAGGTTTGAGTTCAGTATTTCTTTTAAGCTCCAAAACTGTTTCCATCCATTATCTATTCGTCTAGTTATTTCTTTTTTGTCTTGATTTATGAAGGATTTAATTTGTCCTAGGTAAACGTAATCTTCAACATAGTTTACTTTGTTATTTTCCAGTAAGATGTCCTTCTTTATATGATTAGTCATCACTTTTGTTTTAGTCAAGTTTAAACAAAGTCCATCTTTTTTACAAGTCATCGAAAGTTGATTTAACATTGTCTGTATCTGTTGCTGAATTCGAAAGAAGAACAACGTCGTCTGCAAATCTTAGATTGTTTAAGTAGTCTCCCTGGATTCTTACACCAAATTTATCGTTCCATTCCAGCCTCTGAAAAATATCCTCTAGAACTGAGGAAAACAGTGGCGGTGACATGGGGTCCCCTTGTCGAACTCCTCTTTTCAAATGGAATTCCCTTCCTACTTTGTCCGTTTTAACTTTAGCGGTGTTATTACAATAAATGTTTCTAAACGTCCTGATAAGAGTGGGGTTGATCTTTTGATTACTTAGCGCTGCCCATATGCTGCTGTGTTCCACTGTGTCAAAAGCTTTTGCAAAGTCGATAAAACAGAGGTAAAGTGGTTTTTTGAATTCGTTATGTTTTTCAATTAGCTGGTTGATTGTCTGAAGATGGTCAGTGGTTGAGAAGCCTTCTCTAAATCCTGCTTGCTCTCGTAGTTGATTGTCATTCATTGTTTGTTTGGTCGTAATATATATAGTCTTCGAGAAAAGTTTATAGATTGTCGATATAAGGCTTATGGGTCTATAGTTGTTCATGTCATCCTTGTTTCCCTTTTTGTGGAGTAGTATTATTGTACTCTGTTGCCATTGTCTTGGTATTCTTTGGCATGTCAGTATAGCATTAAAGAGTTTAGTTATTACTGGTGTCAGAGAGTCCTTTCCATATTTTAGCATTTCAGCGTCGATTCCATCACTTCCTGCGCTTTTGTCGGCTTTTAAACTATCAATTGCAGAAGATACATCAGTTTCATTCAAAAGAAATATATTATCATTATCATTATCAAATGTGTCAAGAGAGTCCAAAGCAGTGTCCTTAGTTGATTTGAATAGCGATTCAAAGAAACTGGTAGCTGTTTCGTTAATATCTTTTCTTTTTGTTGTGGTTTTATTTTTTTGTTTAAGTGAAACTATCCATTCTTTTTCGTTACTTATGAAGTTTTTTGTTTTTTTGATTGATTTTGTATTTCTTAGAACGTCTTTTATTTTTGTTTCGTTAAATTTTTGGACATCGTCTTTTGTTTTGTTCTTGATAATTTTTCTTAGATTTTGTAACTCATGTTTTTCGGTCTCTGTAAGATTACTTGCTTTTCTAAGAATTTCTCGTTGGTTGATGAGTCCTTTTGTTTCACTTGATAGTTTGTCAGTTTTTCCAGATCTTGGTTTCATAAGCGTATTTTTTGCAGTAGTTTTTATGATAGATTCTAACATGTTATATGAATTTTGCGGGTCATCGTAAAATTGATTGACATTTATGTGTTCTTCTATATTGTTCATAAGAGTTTCGTTATAAGATCGGATATTTTCAGGCAGTATTGAATCGGGAAAGAATAACTTTTGGTGGTTAGTTCGTAATGTACTATGGTCAATTTTTATTTTCATTCTCACCATTCTATGGTCACTATCAAATTTAAGATTATTAATTACAGATATATCTGTCAATGTAGTGATTTTATTCGTTAAAGCGAGGTCATATTCATTTTTGTATTGTCCATCAGGTGATAACCAAGTCCATTTGTTCTTGTATTTCTTCTTAAAAAATGAGTTTCCAAAAGTCAGGTTCATTTCTTGCATCCACTTTATAAGTTTTACTCCACGCTTATTTCTTCTTCCATATCCAAAATGTCCAAATAACTGTTCTTCTCCATCTTCCATCGTCCCAAGTTTTGCATTAAAATCTCCTATTACATACATTATTTCTGTTTTTGTTTCTCTATAAGCTTGTTCTAAATTTTCGTAAAAGGCTTCCATTTCTTCGTCAGTTGAATTAGTTGTTGGTGCGTATATTTGGATGATGGTCATTTTTGTGTTTTGAATGTCAAGACTTATTGAGCAAATTCTCGTTAAATAATCTGATGTCTAGGATATGTTTCTTCAAATGTTTCTTAATTAGGAATCCTACTCCATAAAGTCCTTTTGTTTGTCCAATATAACAGAAAATGTCATTGTTAGATTCATTTATTTTTTGTCCAAGCAATCTTGTTTCACATAGTCCTATTATATCCCAGTTTATGTTGGTCAATGCAATTCTTAATTCTTCTTGTCGTTCCTCTGTCCTTAAAGTTCTTACATTGAATGTGCAAATATTTAGAGTATTGTTTATATTTTTTGGTGTATTCTTTCTTGTTGGTTTTGTTGAGTTTTTTGGGGGGAATGAGCCTTCATTTCTCACGGTGGCTAGCCGGATTGAGAAAGGATTCGTTTCTATTTTATTTTTTGTTTCTTTGTCATTATATTTTTTGGTCAGATCAGTTTGCCATTGTTGCTACTTAATGCTTTGTTGTATCGTTTGAGTTTTAATTTCGTTGGGATTTTCGTTCAGATAAGTTTTGAAAAATTGATCAATTCGCGTTTTATGTGGTAAGTTGTCTATTTTTTGTGTTTCATATCGTTTTTGTTTTTTGCTTGTCTCTTGTTCAGAACATTGAATGTCATTTAGTGGTAAAATAGTTTTTAACGTCCTTTTCTTTGAGTTAATAGAATCGGAGATGTTAATTTTTTTGTTTTTTGGTTCTTGTCTATCGAGATTTTGTTTCTTTTCCTTTTCTTTGTTTTCTGAGTTAATGTCCTCTTTTATTTGATCGTCTTTAATATAAATAATTGCGTCTTTAAATTTTTTTAACTTTGATTTGTTTTTCATTATTGTGTCTTTTTTAATTTGAGTTGTAAAACCTACTAGTAGTGGTCTGGTTCTTTCTCCCTTTTTTCCTATTCTTCTTACAAAATCAAATTCATTCGTGTTTGTCTCAATCTCCAATATATTGTTAAAAAAATGCAAAACGCATTCTTGCAAAGATAGATTGTCAGTCTCCATCTCTTTTATGTTTTATATAACTATGTTCTTCCTCTTAAAAGTTCTTTCAATATGTTTTATTTTTCCTTCTAGCAAACACTGTCTGTCTTCAATTTCATGTTGCTTGTCTGATATTTTGTCTAGTTTCGATTGTAGTTTGTTTGTTTCTTCGTTTATTTGTTTGGTAAGGTCATTTCTCAAATTTTGTATAGCTCCTAGAATAGAATCAAGTTTCTTTTCAGTTTGGTTGTCCATTTCTATTGCTCGTCTAAACTAGGCTAACGTTTTCGATTGCTTCCGTCTAAGAAAACTTTATTTATTTGTTAATAACCTGAACGCTCAAGTGTCAAGATTTGGAATGTCAGATTGTCAATGAGATGTCAAATGAATTAAGTTTGTTTGGTTTAACTCGTGTTAAAATTATATTTTAGCTTTTTAATTTTTTGTTCTCGATTTTTTTTTGTTTTGTTATTATTTAATTATGTGATACATTAATGTTTAATTTTTGTAGTAGTTCATACTTTAATTTTTTGTTCTCCGATGCAGAAACATCAAAGTGTTATATTGAGAGCGAGTGAAAAAAAACTCACCAATGTGTCGTGATCGTGCAGCGGCAGGATTCTCCTTCTTCCATAGGGGTTTCATATTGCATATGGGTTAGACAGCTTGGGCAATCAAATAGTTTCAATAAAGAAAACTTCCTCTTTGCACAGATATCCCACAAACCAGTGGCGTAGCGTAGGGGGGGCGGTGGGGGCGGTTCGCTCCGGGCGGCAGGCCTAGGGGGGCGGCAAAATGTTGCCGATGATGCGGATAGAGTAGAAATCATATGTTTCATGACAAATCGTTTGACAAGTCAACAAACAACAATAATGTGATTTCCGTGAATTCGTTAGCGGTGAGTAGGGCCATAAGAGTGCATTCCGTGTTGTCGCGCGACTCGCGAAACTAAAACAAAACGTTCCGAAACTCTCACGAAACTGAAAGGGAGCGTTCCGAAACATATGATATGCATATGCGAGATATGATAAGATAACTAGGATTCGACGGAAACGTTATTCTAGTCTCAGCCAGCTCAATGTTTTTGCTACCTCCCGCATCACAGAGAGTTATTCCGATTGTGTTGTTTATAGTTTAAATACTGTTGAATTTTTTTTAAAACTAAACACTTAGTACTTCACTCAAACTTTGAACTAGTTTTTGGAAATGAAAAGAGTTAAAGGAAGTGGTGCGGAATACCACAAGATCAAAGATCGCACCAAATATTGCTGCAAATGTTTTTGAGGAAGCCGTAGAGAACGCCTTAAAAACATATTTGGACGCTGGTGTTATTTTGTTAATGTCCCTTGGAGAAGCTTCGAAGCTTTCCAATGATACAGCAAGACAAGAACTGGGAGAGATCAATCAAGAAATTCAATTGTTTGCATTAGAAGTTTACGATCAAATGCAGAGTTTGATACCTATAACAACTCAGGCAATCATAGCTGGAGGAGATGCAGGAAAACAATCAATTATATTTGCCCGCAAAACCATTCAAGCTGCATTTGGTGTAGTATATAAAGTGCTTGAAGAAACCTTGGAAAAGGCAAATGATGCACTCTCAGGCGCTCAGAATCAGCCTAAAACAATGCAAGTCGGAGATGAAAATCAAAATGGATCAAATGATAGTGACGCTAATGCCGCCATTTCAGAAGTGAATAAGGCAGCTTCAGATTCAATAAAAAGTGGTGCAAATTCCTCTAAAGTCGAGCAGTTAAGAAAAGCGTTCGTAAAAGCACTGGTTGATATTGGTAAATTAGCAGCCCATGTTAGCGATTACTTCACATTAATTTCAAAACTAGCTGAATCTGATCCATCATCAGCGAAGACTATTTATCTGAAGGAGTCTAAAGGTGTTTGCAAGAGTGTTCAAGAAATATATGCCAATATTTTTATGGACTTGGGAGCTGCAGCAGTCAAATCTAACAATTCAACCAGGAAGCAATTAGGTAGTGCTATTAGACTTACAATAGTCGGCAATATTGATGTGATTGTCGGGAATAAATTTGCTAAGCATTTGACACTTTTTGGTCTGTTACTTGAAGACAAAGAACGTAATTCTACATTAAGTGCTGCAGAAGAGAGTGGAGAATATGCTAAAATTGGTTTCATTGAAAAATTAGTCGATGCAGCAAAGGTAGTATTTAAGGCACTTTAAAATAAATATTTAATTTTAAGCCTATCACATGATTGGATGTTGACTGTGTACTTTTTGACAATAAAATGATTATGTATAAATAATTTGAATATTTTTCTTTCCTACGGCTACACAATTGGATACAAGAAAGATATAGATATACATATGAGGTGCGAACGATATTATGTATTTTGACGTACCAGTATATTATTTCACCTATATATACCCAACACTACAATGTGATTTGATTATAAAGGCTTTAACAAAATTATGATACTTATGCAAGCTGCATGTTGTTCCTTTTTGAAAATTGTTATTCGAACTTTTTTATAGATACAAATACATTTCCCGTCGGTAATGACAATGGATGGACGATCGTTTTCATGAACATTGGTGTTTTCAATTTTTTTTTTTTTGGGTTCCAAATGCTCAATTGTTTCTTAGTTATTGGCGAAGGTATACGACTTCATAGGTCCATTTTGTGGTATTAAAAGTTCGTCAAATTTTGATTTTCACGGGTCCGGTGTAGGACGTGACAGCTTACTTAGGTATAATGGATTGGCAAACCTAAATACAAAAAGTTGACAAATCGAATGTCTCAGAAAACAGTGCTGCCAGTTCTATGTTCCTGACTTTATTATACAATTTTGTTTTTGAATTACTTTTGTAATAAATAAAAAAATGATTTTGAGTGATCAAAATCCTAATTTTTTATAATTTTTTTCTATAAAGTGTAAAACATGTTATCCGTCAAGTGGCTTTCGCCGAAGTAAATACACATTTTGTGCAATAAAACGCATTTTTCATGACTTTCCGCAAGATTTCCGGTGATAACTGTTCGCAATGTTCGCATTCCTGTCGAATATTCTCCTAAGGGGCTTCTATTGTCTGAAACTTGTTGGCTTAAACCCCTAACTTCAAGCATCCCCAAAGGGAAGTTTACATCGGGCGATCTTGCTGGTCACGCCATATTGTCAAAATGGCAGATGGCTTGACAATAATTCACATGCGACAGACGGTCGGCGGGAATAACCTGAAGCACTGTTTGCACTTTCACTTAAATTCGCTGTAGGGTACGTCTGGTAATAAATCGACGTGAAATTTACGCTACGCTAATACATAATACCGAACGATTATTGGTCAAAATAATCGACACAATTATTATCGACTCAATTATATTACTGCAGCTATCTAGTTCACAATTGTCAAATATTATTGACGTACGACGCCATTTTCAAAAAAAAAAAAAAAAACATTTTCCGATGGGGTGATTAATTTTGCCCCACATGAGTAAGTTATTGCATTATTGACACATATTTCATATTTATTTGTATTTATAGACTTCAATCATCAGTTTCTAGTGTTTTTGTTGATGAGTTATGTAACTTTTTATTCAGTCACAAAATGTAGTTGTGTTAGGAGATTTCAATATTGATATATTGGAATGTAATTCAGCTGCAGATTTTTATCTTGCTTGCTTGGCAGAAAATGGTTTTATATCATTTTTAAATGAGCCTACAAGATTGGATCATGTTTTTGATAGATTAAAATATATTGTTCCCGAGTTTATTTATAGCATTAATCTTGACATTCTAACTACTGATCATTGTATGACAGGATTATATATTGAAAATTTAAAGTGAAGACATTCTCTAAATAATAAATCTTTCAATTTTACAAGGATTAATTATCCGGAGCTGAATAGTAGACTCAGATTTGAGACTTGGGATATTGTCTACAATGAAGTAAATCCTTCGAATGCATTTGATTTATTTTTAAATGCGTTACAAAATCATATTGCTGTAAGTTCCTGTTCTATGACTACAAAAAAGTCAGAAAGAACCAAAGAAATAAAGCAAAAGAATAAGTTGTGTAAGAAATTAAAAAAACACCCTTTTAATATGAACTTAAAAAGCCGTTCTAATCGATTTTCAAAAAAGTCAATAGTGAAATTCGCAAAGCAAAATCTAATAACTTCCATACAAAATTAACGCTTGCAAATGGCAACAATAAAAAAGAATGGGATGCTGTTAATTGTTTTTAAATCGCAAAAGTAAAACGGATGTTTTAATAGACAATATTAAAATTGGAAATATCAATATCTCTAATCCTATTGAAATTGCAAATGAATTTAGCAACTATTTTGCATCTGTTGGACAAAATTCAATTTTTAATGACGGACAAATACTTTGCAAGTGCTGTAAGGAAGTAAGAACAACAATAGTTGAAAGCAGAAGCAGCTTCTGTTTTGAACCTATTACAGGAATTGAAGTTCTCAAAACAATTAACTCACTTAAAAAGTCTAATTCAAAAGGATTTGATGGGATATCAATACGATAATCAAAAGAATTAGTCATAATTTGATTGATATTCTGACATTTTTATTTAATAAAAGTATTAAATCAGGTGTTTTTCCTGACAACCTGAAAACTGCTTAAGTTATTCCTTTATTCAAGAAAGGAAGCAAGTCAGATAAAACAACCTATAGACCCATTTCTTTGCTACCATCTTTTTCAAAAGTTTTTGAAAAACTTATGAAAATAAAAATTCTGTCTTACTTAAATAAAAGAAATTTCTTTAGCTCAAAGGAATTCGGCTTAAAGTAATGGTCTTTCAAGTAAAGATGCTTTGCTGAATTTTTGCTCCATTGTTTTTAAAAGGCTTAGATGATCAAAATGTTTGTGCCGGACTTTTTGCCGATATTAAAAAAGCCTTCGATGTGATCAACCATAATATTTTGTTGGAAAAGTTAGAGAAGGTTGGATTTCGAGGATTCGTATACCAGTGGTTTGAGTCTTATCTAAAAAATAGGAATGAGTACCTTGAAAATAAATAACGTACAAGTACCACAAGGTTCTGTACTTGGTCCCATACTATTTGTTATTTATATAAATTTCTTATTTTTCCTTCCATTCATGGGTCAAGTTAAGGCTTTTGCTGATGGTATTTGTGTTGCATACTGTTCATCCAGTAGACTTAATCTTATTGCAAACATAAATCATGATGTCCATTTACTAAAAAGCTGGTTTGTAGAACATAAACTGATTGTAAGCAGTAAGACCAAACTAATGTTTTTCAGTTTTGTGGGTCAAGAACAGCCAGATGTTGATATTAATTTTCATTCATTTGACTGTTCAAAGCATAACTTAATACGAGTAGTCAGCAATTGTAACTTACAACGCACATCATGTTTTTACTCAAATCTTTGCTGTAGTGATACTTGTTTTAAAATTGAAATTGTTCATACTTTCAAATACCTTGGAGTTGGTCAAAGCAAATTTTTAATTTAAAACAATATTTTCTATATGCCACTCGTTCTTTATATAGATTGCAAAAACTTTGTTCCACAAAATTGCTAAAAAAATTTATTACGGAATCTTTCATTCAAAATTACAATATGGCATATCATGTTGGGGAAGTTCTAAACAAACTGCAACAACTTACCATAATTCAAAAATCGGCTATTAGAAAAGTTTGTAAAAGAAATATAGGCTTACACATACAATGGATTTATTTAGAGGTTTACGAATTCTTCCAATAAGACACTTGTATTACCTCAAAGTTTTAAAAACTTTTTTTATAAGAGGATCTACAAAGTACAATATCAGTCGTACACTTAGAAGTAATACAATGTGTTTTGTAAATATTCCATTCTCTCATGCGAACTTTTTAATGCACTCAATTTTTAAATTCGGAAAATGAGATCATATGAATTTGTTACAAAAATAAAATCTTGGCTTTTTATTTTTGACCATCAACAAATTAAAAATATTGTTACTTATATTGTGTAATAAATTCTAGTAAAGTATGAATAGAAATAATCTTTTATTTTGAAGCCTATATTTATTAGTATTGTAAGATTTAATTTGAATTTAAAAGTAAATTTAAATTTATACAGCTGTGAAATATTTTGTTGCTAAATATAAAATTCTTCAAATCACAACTATCAAATTTGAGGGCTTTTTTTTCCACTCCTCCATCACTGGATTTGGTGGGATTTCTTCATCCGTCATACTGAAAATGCACGCAAGTTTACCGGCGATTCCAAGGACGTGGAACTCGGACTCAGTTTCATATGCAAAAAAAAAACGAGTTCGCTCTCTACTGTTTTGACTCAATGGATATGAGAACGTTCTCAAAGCTCTTCGCATAAACTACTTTAAACTGTAGCTTCGGTGAGTCGAAATAGAAGAAGAAAAAATGTCTTCTGAAAGTGAAAACGAAAGTTTAATTATAAACAATAATTTTGAGCACCTAAGTGAATTTTTGGTAAAAGAACTTAAATAAAATAAAGTTTTATTAGAGAAGTCTCAATTACCAGTTTGTAAGGCAAAAAAAAAGAGATGCTATGGTAACAATTGAAATAAGAAACTATTTTTTTTTAAAATACGAGAGTCGTGAGTGGGAATATGATCCAATCAGTTGCGACCTGCTGTACCACCCTAGATATTGTTGATTGATTGGCACCAACGTCTTCACCAATTCCACTTTTAAATCCAGGATCTCCAATATATGTATCTTAGAAAAATCCTCATTTTTTCTTGGAGGATCAAAGTGTAATGATTCCGGCTTGGGGAATAACCTACTTCACCTACTAAGCTATGGGGCATATTATATAGGCTTCCCCAAACCGAAATGTATGATGCCTAAAGAGCCGATCTGATTATTACAAACTGAAAATGAAAAGAAAGAAGGCTGAAGAGCCGATGTTTTACTTTTAACTTCCAAATCGAAAGTGACTTTATTTGACGAAACTTAGACTATTTAAGCCCACCCATATTTTCACTTAAACATACATACAATATTTATTCTATCTTCCAAATGTCAGGCAGCATACTTGCTATGTCATCAAATTTCTTCTTCTTCCTTTACTTCGGCGCTGTTATGATCTCGACGTCGAGGGGATCATAACTCTCCCACGAATCTGCTTCACACTAGTGATCCGCCTGTGGGGTTCGCCGGGTTGACCTCAGAAATCGGCGGCAAGCCTCCCGGTTTTGTATTGTTCCATTTCTGAGGCCAATTGAATGCTGGTGTTTTTGCATTTGTTTGTACCAGGAGTGTTTAGGCCTACCTTTCTTTTTATTCCGAATTGGAACGTTGTATGATATTGCGTTTTTGACGGGGTTCTCAGGATCTCTCCTTTGAACATGGTAATACCAACTGAGTCGGTCGTGTTCAATTTTTTGGGAAATGGTATTCTTAACATGAAGGCTTCCTCGGATCTTCGTACTTCTGATTCGATCAAGCTTTGTAACTCCTGCTGTCATACGAAGCATCTTCATCTCAGCTGCCGTTAGCTTACTCTCATACTTTTTGTATATTGTCCAACATTGTGAACCGTATGTGAGTGCTTAACGCACAACTGAAGTGTAGAGCTTTCCTTTCAGCTTAGGGGGCATTTTGCGGTCACAGAAGATAGCAGAATTTTCCCGCCACTTCATCCACCCTACGCTTACGCGATGATTGATATCGTCATCACAAGTAGCTTCGTTATTTATCATAGACCCCAGATATTTAAACTTTTCACACTTGGGAAGCACTACTCCATTCAAATAAATGTCTGGAATAGGCCTGTGTGGATCAGAAAATGGGCAGCATAGGTATTCTGTCTTTTTCGCGCTTATGCGGTACCCACTTCCTTCTAGAACATCCACCCATACGTCAAGTGCTCGTTGTAGGGATATCGGGTCTTCACTTATGATGGCTCCATCGTCAGCAAAGAATAACTGATGCACTTTTGGATCCGTCACTTTGCCTTCAAGCAGGTAATCAAGAACTGTAATAAAGAGCAGGGGACTCAAGACACTTCCCTGGTGTACACCTACTGTGATTTCGAATTCTTCGGGAACTCCTGGAACTCCTCGTTGCCTGAGGGCCACCCATATTAGATCTCGTGGTTGCCGATCGAATGCTTTTTTCAAAATCAACCAATACGACATGCAAATCCTCCAAAGAATCCCGATATTTTTCCATAATTATTCTTATACTCTGGATTGCATCCGTGGTTGACTTACCCCCGACAAACCCGCACTGGTCATCAGATAGCCTAATTATTTTTCGCAGTCGGCTACCCAAGACTCGCTCAACGATCTTCATGGTGTGTGACATCAGCTTAATCGAACGGTAATTATCACAGCTTCGAGTATCACCCTTTCCTTTATAAATTGGAAGAAGGTAACTTTCCCTCCATTGATTAGGCATGCGATCACCTCGTATAAGTTTGGAGACAAGAATCATGAGCCATCTAAACCCGATGTCTCCCATCTTTTTCCAAAACTCTGAGGGTATTTCGTCTGGGCCAACAGCTTTTCCCTTTTTGGAGTATTTTACCGCCTCACTAACTGTGACGTCGGATACTTCGCTTAAGTTAGGTGAAGCTATTGGAAAGTATAGCCTTGGAAATTGTTCGTTTAGAAGTCCGTCACAATACTGTCACCACCTGTGAAGAATTTCGTTGTCTTCCACAAGTAGTTGGCCTTGAGCATTGTTAATGAACTTTGGCGAACAATTCTCCTGGGCATTTCTTCTTCTTTGAGCGGCTATTTTGAAGATAGTTGCGCCCTTATTCGTGTTTTGCCGTAGCTCTTGAATAGCACCAGCTGTCGGGGTATAAATTTTATCCAGCTCCCGATACAGGTTTTTTGTATTCTTTGCTTGAATTTGGGCGCACTTCTTCTTCGCTTCTTTCTTGCAGTTTCTATATTCCACTTCGAGGCGTGACTTTTGCTCTGTACTCGTATCATTAGAGGGGCACTTCGACCAAGCCTTGAAAGCCATTTTCTTTTTACTTATAACTGATTTAGCTTCATCATTCCACCACCATGTTTCTTTGCCTTGTTGGTTGTGTCCTTTTGAAACCCCTAACAGCGTTTTGGCTTTTTCTTTGCAAGTTCTCTGTAGGAGATCCCACATACTTTGTGCTGTACTCTCTTCATTTCGAACTATATCGGTGTTGTTATACAGAACGTTTTGCATATTCGAAATAAAAGCTTCGCCTTTTTCCTTATCCAGATTATACCATTTGATCTTCCCAAAAGTTTTTGTATGTTTGTTGTCGTTCACTGTCTCCATAAAAAATTCTGTCAGTAGGAGACGGTGTTGGTGGGCGATCGCTTCTCCTAGTATCACTTTGCAATCTTTTACCCGGGGTTTCATGAAACTAGATACCAAATGGTAATCAATCTGGGTTTCATTTCCACCACTGCTGTAAGTGACCAGGTGTCGGCTTTGTTTGACGAACATGGTATTTAGTACGATAAGACCGTATGTTTTGCACATGCTCAGGATGTCTTCACCAGGAGAGTTCCTGGTGCCGTATCCCTATCTTATAGTTTTTTGTCCTCGTATCCAAGAAACTGGCCCTGTTTCTCGTGTTTCGCCATTTTGTTTCTTGAACACATAAGATGTCCACTCGCCTTCTTTTCATCATCTCTCCCAGCTCGAAGCTTCGACCTGTCATACTGCCAACGTTCCAACTCGCAACTCTCAGATTTTGTATAATCTGCGGCATTACTTTGCTAGCCCCCGTAATCCGTCTAGCTCTGACCCGAGCATTGCTGCTCGGTCCAGGATCAGTACCATGTGCAACAATGGTAGTGCCTGGCGGGGTAGTGTCATTTCGGACGAGTACTTCCATAATGCTTGAATTCACAAAATCCGTTGTAAGTATCGACGTGTGCATGCTCCAGTTTTGTATTTGATCTCTCTTTTACGGCACCGGTGATCTCCAGTCGTGCCAACCCAGGGACTGGCATGCACACTTTTGGGAAAGTTTATAGGTGTTACGTGTCGCTAGGTTCACCTTGCTGTTTGTGGCCTAGATGTATTTACTCCTTTAGTCGCCTTTTACGACAAGCGGGGAGGCGCTGCAGGAATATTCTAACCCGTCCCTGTCATCAAATTAATAGCCAATATGCATGCCCCTTTCACAATGCACAAATTTATCCAAATACATTCAGTCATAAACACTATGCAGTGCATTGAACCTAGTAAGTAGGAAGATACATCTGTCCAGAGTAAAAGTAATCTGAAACGTCAGTGACATTGGAAATATAAGTCGGTAGATTGTGCAGCGCATGAGGTTGATTCTCATGGCCATAAATGAAATGCGAGTGTAGTCTGTAGTGCATTAAAAAATAGACTGGTCATTGTGAAGTGCAACCTGAATCTGGAGTCAATGACCAGTAATAAAAACAGAATATAATGTTGAAATTGTATATGCACTACAAAAGCACCACCACGTGTTTCCAGGGTTGGGCCCAAAAACTCATCGGTCAATAATTGCACTCCCGCCTCTGTGTTCAAGAAACAAATGCACTTTTTGAAAATCTTCACCAATAAATTGGACATCTTCTATTTTTATAAACACGATTTGTAACAAATGTGTTCTGAAACACGGCCATTTTGATAATTGCTTATGAACTGAGTAAGAGAAAACCCATGCTTAATAATTCTTGAGATCGATCTCATGCAATCAATCATTTACTCATCTTCTTGCATATAAAAACTATAACTTTCTCACATCGAGCTTTCTTCAAGAGATCGATCTCAACGTTCTGAGTTCGAACTCACAGGTTGAGATCGATCTCACTCTCTGTATTTTTTTTGCATACCACTCGAGGAAAGTTCTCAGAAAAGTGAGTAAAAAGCTTGAACTCATCTTTTTGCATATGACCCATAGTCTAGCACATCACTTAGTTGTCTCCCTAAAACTGTTAAGGCTGCACATCTTTATCTTAACTTTTGTCATTAAAACATAAAAACACAGTTACCGTAGCAGCTCAGCCTTTTCAGCATATTTCTTATGTCTCCTTCTTTTATGTTTCAGCCCGCGTAACCTATAACTGTAACAAATGTTGGACATTCTTCCTTGGTCATTTGAAACTGTTTGAAAAAATTGTCTTAGAAAAGGTAGACATTATATGTGACGAATTTTTTTTTGTCTAGATTGCAAAGACCTCCAAAATCAGTCGTCCCGTCCCCATCACACTCATACCAATTCAAATTTGCAATAATAATCAGCGTGACACGGGTGCAAAAACTAAAACTGTTTCGCGACCTTTCCGCTTCTTAAGGAGCATCATCTTGAGATTCCTCGATATACTCATATTCTGTCGACCTGTAATAGAAGCTGCCGCGCTCAACTTTCGCAACAGGTTGAGGGACAGACGTCGACAAAAATGAAAGAAAGAAAAAACCAAAAGAAGAAAAAAATTGTTATCCATCCATCAAATTGTGACGAGATCGGGATGAGATGATGTTGATGATGATGATGATCGAGCCGAGTCCAGTCCTTCTTGCCGGTGCTCCCTTTCGCCACTCTCTAAACAGCAGCAGCAGCAGCGGCGGCGGCTTTTTCGTCAATCATTCATTTCGCCAGGAGCTTCTGTTTGTTTCTGCGGAGGCAATCCGGCGAGCGAACTCTTTGATCTGGAGAGGGCCAAAAATAAATTTGAATAGCATTCTCAAGGATGGAATTTGTTTTGTGGTCCGCACCGTATCGTCATCAGCATCATCACCATCATCATCATATTGCCAAGCAACTGCTATATTCCTTATGAAAGAGATAGCGGGTGTGCGTGAGGACGGAGAGGTATCGCAGATTTTTGTGTTTTTACACTCGCACTTGACCCATTTGAAATTGAATTTTAAATTCCCGACTGGCGAAGTAGCAAAAAGTTTAAAAATGCAAACGATTTTTGGCTTTTGCAAAATAGTTTCGCATAAATGATACCAACTTTTGTATAGCTCAAGTATTAAACTGATGCTGTGGGCCAAGTTTTTCTGTGCGAAAATGCCTTTGGATATTTATTTTACGACTTCGTTTGTATATATTTGAATTTTTAAATGTGAATTCTATAATTTTGCGCGGTGTCTTTGCTGTTTGCGATGAGATGTGATGCGAATGGCAAATCATTTGAATTTTTTAGTTTATACCTACAGTTCATTGGAATGGTGTTTTTTTTTTAATATAAAATTTAATAAAAAACAAGAGGATAACATTGAATAAGGACAATAAAAAATTTTTTGTAACTTTTTTTTATTGCAATATGATTCGTGTGTTAAATTTGCTAAGATATGTAAAAACAATTGCATGAAGCATTAGTTTGTGAGAATCAAATATGTGAGTCACGATTGTCTTAATATCTGTTTTGATCTGGTTTTTGCTTCTGTTTTGTTGATGAAACTGTAGTTTTAGAAAGCCTCCTAGCTATTAAGTCTAACTCCGTTGGAATTGATGGCATGCATCCGATTTTTTTGAAAGCCATACTGAAATGCATAACTTGGCGCTGTGGTAAAAATAATAGTAGTGCATCTTATAATACAAGCAAAGCGAAAATAAATTACAGCATTAATTTAAAAAAGAAAATTATTGTGTGAGTTGTTTCAAATTGATATTCTTAAGCTTTTATTTCCTGAATGTTTACAAATTTAGCATTTGAGTCGATATTAACCAAATTATTCAAATGTTATCAAGAAAAGCGTTAAAAATAAAATGCACGACTGGGTCGCACGAACTTGCTCTTATGTAACAGACTAGGAATTTTAAAAACAAATGTTATTAGAGAAAGCTGTTCATAAGGACCAAATTATTTTTTAAATTCTTTTAGTAGTAAGAGACAAAAACATAATGCTATCCAAATATGAATTTATGCAAGAACAAAAATTATAAGTCGTTGTAGTAGTTTCTTAAAAAAAAGCTTTTATGTACAAAGTTTTTAAAAGCTTTTTAAGAAAAAAATTTGGTACGCCAATTTAAAGTTTTTATTATTGTTCGAATAAAAATAAAATTTACAAAAAAAAAAATTGTGAGCCGTTTCTGAGATATTTCGAGATTTTCGAAAAAAAAAGAAAAAATAGATTTTTTTTTTCAAAAATTCAAAAAATATTTACATATTTTAAAGTTTTGAAATGCAATGTGTTTAAGACTTTTAAGAAGCTTCTCTATAAAAATTTTCATTAAGATCCGTTATGTGGATAATAAGAAGTTCAAAATTCGGAAAAATGGTTCTATGGTAGGTACAAGCTGTAATATCTTAATTTCAAATTTTTTTTTTTATTAAATTAAAGATCGTAAAAATTAATTAAAAGAAAAAAAAATTTATCAAAATTCTAGACACCGTTTTCGAGAAAAATACGATTTTTGAAAACCATTTTTTTTTAATTTTTTAGCATTTGTATGGTAGGTACCTTTATTTTTAGGTGAAATAAAATTTTTTTTCTCACATCTTGTAGATTATATTGAGAAACTTTTATTTATCAAGTTTAAAAAAAATCTAGCATGGGGTTTTCGAAATATTGAGTTTTGAAAAAAAAAAATTGAAGTTTTTTTAAAAACCCAAAAAAATTTTTTTTTTAAATTTGAGTACACAATTCTATTCAGGTTTTTGGGGAGCCTTAGCAAAAAAAATGATCAAAATCGGCTTTACCGTTTTTGAGAAAATCAAAAACAAAAAAAATGGTTCCATGGGGGGCACCCTCAATATTCATTTTTCTGAAAATTTTTTTCAACAAATACCTAATCACCCCTGGATAAGATTTTCGATTAATCTACCGAGCAAAATCATAAACGTAATCCGCGAAAGGAAACAAAAACGAAAACTTATAATTGCGGTAGTATACTTATACTAATTCAACCGGTCCCCTCAATAGCGCGCTCCAAATTCCAATTTTGTTGGTTACCGAAGGCATGTTCAAAGTTACTCAGTTTCCCAGAAACATCCTTTATTTCTATTATTTCATCAGCGAAGATGTTGAAACAACTTGAACTAATAGTTTGTTTAGGTATTTCTTTTGTATCCTTATTTGTTAAAAATAAAATAAGTTTATAAAAAAGGCACAACAACTTGAACCTGGACCTAGGGACTCACAACTCCCAACCATTCTTGTATGCACGCTGTGTTGTTGGCAGGAATTCCGGTTTAATTAACTAATTTTATTGGTAACAAATGAGAATACAAGAGGAATATCTGAACTAACTATAGGTTTAAGATTTAAGGTACTGTTTTCGTGACAAAAGTTGTTCCTGGAGGATTTGTCTCTTCCTTGCAAGAAGTATAGTACCTCTGAAAGGACATTCTTGGTTTAAGGTGGCAGCGGTTAAGATTCAATCAACAGATGTTCGGTGTGGCAAACCAACGCACTAACCACTACGCCACTTGGTTCTAAACCCATTTATCAGTTATACATATTTCTGGAAAGAATGGCTCTGTTAACTGGGTAAGACTCGATTTCTTAAGTCATAAACTCAGACACATCGGAACATTTAATTCGGAAAGATTAGTTCTTTAAGGGCTGTCTTCGAGAAAAAAAAACCTTTCGTTGAATTTAAGTTACTAGCCGACCCAGCTCTCGAAATTCGAGTGCCAATTTATTTATTTAATTCATTATCATTCAATAAAAGATAGAGAATTCATGATTTTTTTAAATTGTTGAATACAATGAGAAGTACCTCCTAAGCACTCAATCCTGGAGTCCAAAGGAAAACTGTTAATCGTAAACAAACTTTCAAACCTATACACATTTTTGACACATTAACAATTTTTGTATCGATTCTTTCATGTCATTGTCCTTCAGCTGTTGTTATGGCCATAATATTGGAATCGAACCCACGTCGCCGGAGTGACGTCAACCTGTGAATTTTGTGTTACATACGTGTGATTTTTTTTTAATTTCACTTTCATCATTTTTTCATAATGCGCCTAAAGAAATATAGCTAACTTCCAAAACATAAATTCAATTTACTTTTGTAAAACTTTTTTTGTTTGCACATCGATCGGCCAGCTGTTTATTGTCAACAAAAAATGACATAAATGGAAGTGTTCCGAAAATGAAGTAGGTTTGAGCCCATGGAACGCATTCAGTCATGGAGATATAAATTTTGTATCGTAAGTCATGTTCGTCCGCATTTTTGACGACGCGACGTCTCACGTCTGCATTTTCTATCTTCTCTCTTTCCCTGACAAATACATTTCGAGAATTTTGTATTCTCTTTTTTCGCAAATATTTAAAATTCAAATGCAGACAAATGTATATAAGTTTTGAAAATAATTGACTTATACAAATACGCAGAGCTTACACTTTTGCATGAATACCCCTTTTATTGTAAAGCCATAACTGCAATGAACTTGAAAAGTGAAAATGTTAAAAAAAATCTGCTCTCCTTTTCCAACTCAATTTAAAATTTTATCTCCCATCTCAAAAAACCAAATAGTTAAAAATGTTTCACTTTTGAAAACACTAATACAATGAATAAATTGCTTCAGAAAATGACCGATAGTATAGATGTCGCCAAACTGAAAGCAACAGATGTCGCTAGTGTATGTGTGTATTCTTTTTAATTTTTCACTTATTGCACTTTTTGCAAAAATTGCCAATTGTTGTTAACGGTTAATGTTTCAAAATTTTATTATAAGAGCTCAAATACTAAACAAACACATACCTAATATTTATATTGATAATATTTCTTCATTTAGGGAGGTTCACATTCAACAACAACAACATGTTCATCAACTTCTGTGTTCTGTCGTGTTGGCGGATTTGTGTAATGTGAACACCACTGTGAACCCACCTTAATGTTTCTGGTTCTGGCTTTGGGTTTTGGGTTTTCGCTGAATGCTTTCATTTTTAATATTTTGGATTTGACATTTCTAATTATGTGTCAGTCGTTTTGACATTTCTAACTGTTTTTGTTTTTGTTTTCCGGGCATTTTTTTGCAATTTTAATTTATTGTTTAAAACAATTTCTTTGTAGTATATTTAAATAATTTTGGCATTCTGCACATTTATGAAAAAAATGCTATCGTTTAATACGTAATGTATGCCCCTTCGGTTTTTGTGGGCCGCGAAAAGTGTACCACAAAAAACATATTCGCCGTTTTATTATATGATACCTATGCGCAGACTCAATAACTAGCCAGTGACTTTTGTGTTAACCTTTTCATTTTGTACTACATTTCTTGTTAGCTGTCTTTTCAACTCTAAATCCTGTCTTGGTCCCTTAAAATTTGCCCAATATTAACCATTCCCTTGCAATGGTTAGATGTCACCGCGAAAATCTAAATATGTCTGTACGTACCTACTTATCCAGTTAAGGAAGTTTCCTGTAACATCGAATTAAATAAATGCAAAGCTTAGCATGGACTTTTTTTAGCACTTTAAAATAAAATCTCAGGTTAACCTGTTTCAGTTAATCTCTTGTTTGGTATTCAATCAACTATCACATTAAACAAAAAAAGAAAATCCCCCCCAAGCGACACTTAGCAATCCTTTAAGATAGATCACTTACGATGTGAAGTTGTACAATCGACGCGACGTCCGACTTCAGCAATCAGCCTCACGTATAGATAGATACCTGTTCAGGCATACATATAACCAGCAAAGTCAAGTTTTTCCATCAAAATCGATATCGCGGTAAGATCCCTCAAAAAAAAAAAAAAAACCTTTGTGACGTTACCACAACACAACCTATAGTGGTTAACAGCTTTGAAAAATACACAAGATTGTCCGCGTCCGATGAGTGTCTGCTAAAAAACGGGACCTGGCCGTATTTGCATTCCTAGATGCCACATCGCCACCACTCACATTTGTTACGATTTGCTGCTAACTTTCCCAATATGGCCCTCATCTTCACTCTCCGGATACATTAACTGATTGGCAACAAAGTTGCTACGGAATGGCAAAACTACACTCACAGGAATGTTGTCCACTATTACTGGTGCTCCAGTTTTACCATAAAATTTATCACAAAATCATCCGCAAGACGAACGTGTTAGTGGATTGAAATTAATTTAAATGGAATTCACATATAGATAGCAGTCTAATAAAATTGTAATGAATTTATGGCCACTTTGATGGGGACAGGATCTTCAGACTTCCCACACCTTGAATTGAAGGCCCAGCCATCATCATTACACATTATTTGATAAACAATAAAACTGTTTGATGGTAACTTTTCCATTTAAAATCCACATGCTGTTTGATCGAATCAATTAAGTGCTCGTTGTCTTCCCCGGACCTGATATGGTTGATTTTACCATAACCGCCTACGAATAGGCTCGAAGGCTCTCTACACTCTGTACACTCTTGTTGCCGTCGAATTTGTCACTAAATGGAAATTAATTGAAGCAATTATATGGACGTTAGTCAAATGATCAGCCGCTGCTGTCGAACAGCACCCTCGCATCACGCACTACAACTTTGTTTATTTTATTTTTTTATTATTAAACGGAAATAGTATTAATTAATTCACTGTATACGCCGATAATTGGATGGTGGTGGTAATAATTCAACGTCTAATTATTCAATTGAACTCTTTGTCGATTTAGATCAATCGATGGCAATGATGGGGAAGTCTGTGGCTATGGCGATGGCGACTGTGATGGGACGCATAAGGATGACTCCTCCGCATCATGGTCGATATAGATTTACACATTCAATTAAAATTTAAAGACAATTTGATTAGGAAAGGCCACAATTTGCTGGTTAATTCAATTAGCCTATGAAGATGGAGAACATGGAGCCCTGATGGTAAAGTATTTGTTGCTTTTTATTTTTATTTTGAGTTTTCTATGATATTCCAAACTTAAATTCGGATAAAGCTAAATAAAATACAATGACAAGAGCGGATTCAACCTTAGACCTGGGGGAGGAGTTGGGGATCCAATCAAAGTTCAAATCGATTAAAAGTCAATAAAGAAAAGTTCTTTACAAAAATAGAGCTCAAAATATAATCCATAATTGTTGGCTTCTGTCATGAGTGACAGCTGTCAATCATAAGTGACAAATGTCAATATATTACCTCTTTGTATAAAATAAAGAGAAATTTCAGCCAGTCAATACAATAGTTGCCTTTCAATTATCATCTGTTTTAAATATCAACCTTTGATAATTAGGTACCTATATATTTATT
The DNA here is from genome assembly GCA_963931855.1 of Philhelius festivus. Classification (NCBI taxonomy): domain Eukaryota; kingdom Metazoa; phylum Arthropoda; class Insecta; order Diptera; family Syrphidae; genus Philhelius; species Philhelius festivus. The sequence continues at coordinate 68,170,984 of OZ007554.1, read as the reverse complement.
GAGCGCAGCTAATCCTTATTTTTAAGCATGTGATAACCGCAAATGTTTTAAGCGTTGCTTTATGCGAAAACCTAAGGGTCTTGTCAATCCCGTCCATTTTTAAAATCGATTTCATGTCAATTTCTACCCAGCCTCCTTTCATAACTTTTTAAAGTAGTATAACGGAGATTGTAGTAGATGTTTTGCTTGGAGACGATCTTGCTTATCCCGGTAAAGTGACGAACTGGACAGGTTATTGTGAATTGTTCTTTAACAATCGTCGAACAATCAGCCATCAAACCCTCATCATGGCAAGAATGACATACACTTGTGGATCGTAGTGCTGCTATTATATTTTCGAGCCTGTGCCCACATCGAGTCTTAGGATTTCATTATGCGCGAACTTGAATTCGCCTATGACACGAATGAGCTGATTAATTTCCAGCTTCTATCCCTAGATTTCAGGCAGTAATTGATTTCGCAACCGAAATACTCGTAGTACTTGCTGATATATCCTTTAGGAATGATGTTTTGCTACTTCTTTAACTATTGGTAGTACTGCGATGACCAGTTTGACATAAGTTCGGGGTGGCCGTGGCGCGATGGTTGTGTGCTCGCCTGTCAACCTCAATATCACAGGTTCGATCCCTGCCGTCGTCTATGTCGTCTTTAAGTCCATTAAAACCTTCTATAAATTGTCATCAATGGGTTGCTGGTTTACTCATTACATGTTGTTCAGGCATAACACTAACAACATGTGATTGAGTTAAACTAGTATGCCCAACAAGGATGAAAAATGAATAAAATAATGCGAATTATAAGGGACATAGAAATAAGACACGGCAATTTCTCCGCTTTAGTTCAGCCGCCATACCTGGAGATAAAAAATCTGAGACAACCACCTTCAGTCTCAGAATATCGTGCCACACATCTTTGCTATCCTTCTTTCTCTTCCGTAACTTCACGCCCACGCTGTGTTGAAAAAAAAACATTTAAAGGGTAACTATAATCCCTTGAGCGTGAGTAGTTAACCTTTTTACTTGCGATTTATATGAACTATAAGGCAAGTTAAGCATTCGTAAAAAAATCGAATTCGAGATTCTGATTAAAGTTGACATTATTACGATGATAAAGAAGACGAAAAAAGTGGGTCTCGCAATTCTGTTTATCTGTCTGTCTGTCTTTTCGACTACAGCCTAAACAGCTCTACCAATTTTCTTAAAACTTGGTAGATATCGTTTTTAATTTTTCCATCCTACACACCTTATTTTTTTAAGACCAAAAAATAACGGTACCTGCCATACGAATGTTTTTCGAAATCTTATAAATATTTTTTTTTTTCAAAAATTGTTATATACACAAAAATTTTATTTAGTAAAAGCTAGATAATGGCTAAAATAAATTTTTCAAAAAGTGGTTATTTATGGTACCTTCCTTGGAACCATTTTTTTTTGTTTTTGATTTGCTCAAAAACGAAACTACCGATTTTGATCATTTTTTTTATGCTTAGGCTCCCAACAATTTAAAGAGAATTGTGTATTAAAATTTATAAAATATTTTTTTTTTGTATTTTTAAGAAAAGTTTAAATTTTTTTTTTAAACTCAATATTCCGAAAACCCCTTGCTAGATTTTTGGTAATCTTGATAAATAAAACTCAATATAATCTACAACATGTGAGAAAAAATTTTATTTTACCTAAAAATAACGGTACCCTCCATACGTGTATTAAAAAATGATTTTCAAAAATCGTATTTTTCTCGAAAACGGCGGCGCCTAGAATTTTGATAATTTTTTTTTCGGTTGATTTTTAGATCTTTAATTTAATAAAACAAATTTTGAAATTGACTGTATTTACCATAGAACCATTTTTTCAAATTTTGAATTTCTCACTATCGACATATTGAATTTCAATGAATTTTTTTATAGGAAAGCTTCTAAAAAGTTTGAAAAATATTTCATTTCAACTTAAACTTAAAAAAAAAAGTTTTTGAATTTTTGGAAAAAAAAAATCATTTTTTTTTAAATTCGATATATCGAAAACTGCTTAGAATTTTTTTTGGAAATTTAATTTTTATTCGTGCAATAATAAAAACTTTAAGTTTGTGATGTGCTTTTCGCTTTCCAGCCGAGGTTCTGCTCGTCGGTCTTGCCAGGGTCGTCCTGAAGAAAACACGAAACTCCAGATTTAAAGGTCTTCAAACCTTATTACAAAATCTTTATTGGAAATAACTCTTAAATCTATAACATACAATAATCTGCTACTAATATTTCACTTAATTCGGGTAATGGAACGGTTCACGGGCATCAATCCTCCTGGTTTCTAGTCTGGCTGCTTTGCATCAGTTATACTGCTTGCTGATGCTCTGGATCTGGTACTTGATTACGGGTATTCTGGCTGCTGGTAATTCGGCTTCAAACGGGCCCTTTCATTCGGATATCTGGTTCCTGACGGGATCCTTAGGTATAACGCCCCTGGTGGCACTAAACAGCAGGCTAACCGCTCTGGTAGATCAGCAGGTTCGAGGCCCCTGGTGGCACTAAATAGCAGGCTAAACGCTCTGGTAGATCAGCAGGTTCGAGGCCCCTGGTGGCACTAAACAGCAGGCTAAACGCTCTGGTAGATCAGCAGGTTCGAGGCCCCTGGTGGCACTAAACAGCAGGCTAAACGCTCTGGTAGATCAGCAGGTTCGAGGCCCCTGGTGGCACTAAACAGCAGGCTAAACGCTCTGGTAGATCAGCAGGTTCAAGGCCCCTGGTGGCACTAAACAGCAGGCTAAACGCTCTGGTAGATCAGCAGGTTCGAGGCCCCTGGTGGCACTAAACAGCAGGCTAAACGCTCTGGTAGATCAGCAGGTTCGAGGCCCCTGGTGGCACTAAACAGCAGGCTAAACGCTCTGGTAGATCAGCAGGTTCGAGGCCCCTGGTGGCACTAAACAGCAGGCTAAACGCTCTGGTAGATCAGCAGGTTCAAGGCCCCTGGTGGCACTAAACAGCAGGCTAAACGCTCTGGTAGATCAGCAGGTTCAAGGCCCCTGGTGGCACTAAACAGCAGGCTAAACGCTCTGGTAGATCAGCAGGTTCAAGGCCCCTGGTGGCACTAAACAGCAGGCTAAACGCTCTGGTAGATCAGCAGGTTCAAGGCCCCTGGTGGCACTTAACAGCAGGCTAAACGCTCTGGTAGATCAGCAGGTTCAAGGCCCCTGGTGGCACTAAACAGCAGGCTAAACGCTCTGGTAGATCGGCAGGTACCGAAGCCCCTGGTGGCAATTAGGACATTTAAACTTCGAACTAAGACCCCTTACCGCTGGTGGGGGGAAGCCTTAATAAGAAATAGCTGGACAATCTCACCTACCTAACTTGCTAAATGACCAACTCGTCTATACTTCTTGTCTACGACTGGATTTCGAAAGATTGATCAAATCAATTTACTGTGCCGCCTGACTGTGCGTATGAGCGAAGAGGTGATTTTCGTTCACCCGAGTAGGTCCTCTTGATAGTTTTTCAGTAGAAACTGAATGTGAACTGTATGGGTGGCGAACGAAAAATATTATTGTTTGCTTTTTGTGTGACGTCATAAGCCTATGGTGTGTGTGAATCTTATTCGGGCGAAGTATAATTCTTAGTATTAATTACGATTCTCGCTGTTTATGCAGAAGTATGTAGTATAGAGTAGAGCAGCATGGAACGCTTCGTTACAAGTTGGCGTACCAAAATGTTTGAATACGAGTATCATAATGGCAGGGAATTTAAGTCGAGTTAAACATTCCACATTCCATTCGGGAAATGCAGCCAAAGAAAGAATCTAGGAATTTGACAGTAAGTTCGAAGTTTACAGTCTAATGCACTTAGCATTCTGCCAAAGGGAACTACACAGCCAGATCAAAACGGAGGATGAATTTTGCAATGTTGAAGGAAACCATATCACTTAGCAGCCTTTTGGACGAAATATGTGAAATATGTGGTCATTCACAGCGGCATGGGGGCTGGATAGCGCTTTAACGATGGAAGACAGCATTGAGTTTTTGAAGCATTAAATTCTACGTGATTTATTGATTTCAATTTGACAATGATACCAAGATCAGAATTTAATGAGCTTTTCATACGCTGCCAATCTAACGTGAATCTGGAAGTTAATATGAAAAGCTGAGAGCACAATTTAATGGATAAAAAGTTTCATACAAAAGATCAGTGATGAATACCAGAAATAGGGTCGGAGTCGCAACGGAGCCCTGTGGCGCACCAGCATTTATTTCATGAATTCCTGACTTGAAAGTTTATTTCTAATCCATCGAACAGAGATTCATCAATACCAAATGCACGTTTTTTCGATAAAAAATCTTGATGCCAATTTCTATCAAATGTTTTTCAAATACCAATAATCTTACTTTCTCCAAAACTATGTAAGGATTTGTGCCACTGTTCGGTGAGGTATACCATCAGATCATCAGTGGACTTATTGCTACGAAAGCCATACTGCGGGTCTTTTGGAAGTTTTCGTTCTTCGAGATATTTCTTCAGCTGACAATTATCAGCGTTTTAATGACCTTGGAAAGAAGGGGCGTAAGTGTAATTGGTTGATAGTTAGAGCGAGAAGAAGATTCGACTTTTTCAAACAGGCTGGACAAATGCTGTGGATTAGTCGGTAAGCATAGACGCCATTGAACGACAACAGTTAACGGCTTCTGGGTAATACTCTTGGCAGCAGCTCGTAAGACGATAATTAAGTAGCACTAGGCTTATTAGTTTTGAAGATTTGGGAATATTCAATAATTAAAATTTTGGAACTTGTGCTGATATAACACAGGTACAGGTTTTCTGTAATTTCCGTATAAAAAGGAATGAAATTTTACATTTGGCGACAAACCTCTGGTCTGATGGACAACAATGATGCTTTTTTGATCTTTTGTCATGCTAAAAACAGTTTTGAATTTACTTGTGTTTTTGATTCTTCTAAGTGTGATGGATAGAGAGTTCCATAAAAGGGTGGCATGAACAAAGAATGTGCGCTCAGATTGCATACAAAGAAATCTATGTTGAATTAAAGTAAAAGTCCGTTGAGAGCTGACAAAATTTAGTCTACTGTACAAATACAATACTCTGGTTGTTGGATCTGCATAATACCATGCAAGAGGATTAATTCTCTGAACTTAATGAGGTTATCGAAGCTTAGGCCCATGATTTGTAGAGAGTAACTTGAAATGCCATTTAATTCACGCCTGGTGTTGTAATCAACATACGAGTAGCAAAAGACCTCACAACCATATAACAAAACAGGTAATAAAAAGGATTTGACAAGTAGCATTTTAGTTTTCGTAGGCAATGATCTTTGAGTGGACCATAGTAATCGAATAGATATAGATCATTGTAAACTTTACCAATTGTGACGGCAGTGTTTTCTGGCCAAGTATCTGACGAGTATCGTTGAAGACTATTCCTAAATTTAAAACCTTAGCAACGTATTCGATAGATACTTGACCTAATTTTGCTGGTGGCAAAGAGGAAGTATCCAATTTACGCTTGTAAATGCAAATAATCTTTGATTTCCCTGGATTAAGCTTGAGTGCCCAATGTTAAATTATTTCTTAATCTTCGTCCACCTTAAGAATAGCATTGTTAATCATATCCAGTTGAGAACTGAAGTGTAATTGAACGTCGTCTGCAAACATAGGGACAGTACAATATTTTATTATTTTAGGAATTTCGTTTACATAGAGTGCAAGTGAAAACAAGAGAGGACCGAGAATGGAGCCCTGTGGAACTCCACATTGCTGACGATCATCTAAGTACGAAGCCAAGAGTTGGACAGCTAAAGACGAAAAACCAAAAGTGTGCATCATGCAGAGAATTGAATGGTTTACTGTTTCAAACGTTTTTGAGAAATGTCACAACGTTAGGAATGTAGGTCGATTATCGTCTAAGTTTTGGCGAATATCGTCGACAACAAGTAAGAGGGTAGTTTTATAACTTCTTCCTCCACGAAAACCGGATTGAACGGGGCTTCAAGGATCGTTACTGATCAAATGCATCTGCATCTGCTTTAAAATGCTCTTTTCGAATACTTTCGACAGAAACGGCAGGATTGCAATAGGTCTGAACTCAGGATTGCTCTGATTTTTAGACTTCGGTATTGGAATTATTTTAGTTTTTTTTTCCAAGAAACGGGGTATTCACAAGTTGTTAGTATCTGATTGAAAATCATGCGAGGTTATTATCATGTGAAGAAACTAACATGCAAGTTATTTATCATGTGAGATATGTATCATGCAAGGAAACAAATGAGATATTAATAGAATGAAAAGCAGTTGCTAAATTCAGTTTGAGTTGGAAATGCTATATTTTTCAGAGTAGTGTTGTGAAGAGTTTAACATTAGTTCCTTACAAATTCTACAGCAGGACTAAGGCCAATAGTCTTAGCAGTTTTCATAGAAAAATATTGGACATTAATCCAGGTGGTAATGACTTTGTATATTCAAAACACAGAATGTGGTCAATGAAAACTAGAAGTTCGATAAGAAAACTATTGAAATTGTATAATAGTAAGAATGTGTGAAGTGTATTTTAAGAATAAATTTAATCAGAAAACATATCTGAAGGAAAAACTGGCAGCAGAGTCCTTATGTGAAGGCTTTTATTCAAATCAGTTGGACCTACAAATTTCCAAACGCACAGCAACTAATCTCAATTTATTTAAAAATTTCTGTACTAACGCTATTGATAATGAAATCAGGTAGATGTCATTTCACAGACTTTTAATAGGTACTTCATAGAGTGAATCGTAAAATACTGCTTAAAAAGCTTGTATCTTTTGGTTTTCATGGTCAATTACTTAACTGGTTGAGAAGTTATCTGACTAGCCGTGTTCAATATGTAAAGATCGGCCTTGAAAAATCTGTAAAAATTTTAAACCAATCCGGTGTTCTTCAAGGTAGTCATCTTGGGCCACTTCTGTTCTTGTTATTTATTAATGATTTGCCTCTACACATTTCTTATTCACCATGTTCAATATTTGCACACTAAAATATATAAAACAATAAGATCCCTTACTGATTGCTTTCAACTTTAAGAGGATTTAGCCAAATTGCATTCAATGGTGTTATTTGAATGACACACAAGATCTTCTGTCATTTTCAAGATTATCATTCCCTTTTGTTTATAGTTTCAAAATTTCAAGCAATGAGTTTGTGAGAGTTTGTAACCATAAGGATTTAGGAGTTATATTTGATGCAAAATTAGATTATATCCAAAGACAACTATATGCTTGGATTTTTAATAAGGAATTCTAAGGTTTTTAAATGTCCTTTCACGTTGAAGTGTCTTTTCGTTAGTTTCGTTCGACCAGTTTTAGAATATTGTTGTGTTGTTTGGTCTCCATACTACATATAAAAATGCTTCAAGTAAAATAGAATTCAAAAACGATTCACGAGGTTTTCGCTTCGACATCTAAATAGAACCGCTGGCGCTGCTGCTCCAATGCCTACGTAATAAGCTGAATGTGTTTTGATTGACTTAAAAAGTCTTGAATCTAGGAGAGTTTACTTTTTGTTCTTCTTTGCGCTTGATGTTGTAACTGGTCACATTGATTGTCCTTTTTTAAAACTGCTGTTTAAACTATACACTCGGGTGCGTTGTTTAAGACCAAGGGTTAACCACTGTTTCCCTATTCCACATCATTCAACTAATTACGGTATCAATGAACTAGTAAGACGAGCCTGTAAACTTTTTAATAAATATGCCAATGTAAGAGATCTCCAATGCTCTAAGAAAATAATGAATGTGATTTTAATTCAATAATATTTAATAATTTACATATTTAACTACTAACAAATAATTTATATATATTATCTTGTATCTAAAACTATGTACTTTTAAACAAATGAATAAATAAATAAATAAATATTTGTGGGACAGAGTTCGGGGTAGGAATGGTGGGACCTATAATTTCTTACCTAGTCCGAACCCTGATTAAGAACCACTTTTTCATTGCCAAAGATACACATTTGAAAATTTCCCATTTGGTCGGAAAGTAGCAGCGACTAAGAATAGTTTGTTTTAAAGTTTAATTAAAATATGATTTTGAAAAAAGACACATTAGTGCATTAAAACACAAAACTGGCGATACATTTTTCTTTAAAGTCAAAGATAGTCTTCGAAATTCTTCTTTTTCAAAGTTTCACTTATTCTCTAAGGTAAACCTTGATAAAATTATCTAGTTTAGTTTTAACCAAATCCATATATGTAGGCCCAAGTAAATATAGGCATACTTTACGATAATCGTATCCTTAATGTTTTCTTTAAACAATAACAACAACAACCACATACATTTACTGACACCCTTGGATCGAAAGAAGGGAATTCCAATAACCTCCTGTCAAGACTTCTTGCTTTTACATCCAAATTCCACCGATTATTTGCCACCATCACAAATTCTTCTTCCTTTCCACACAGAATATACATACTCGTAACTTTGAATTCGAGCATCTCCCCTTGTGGAATTTGTGCCTTCTTTTTATGTGTGCCCAACCATCAGGCTTTGAAAGCAGTGCGTACATAATTAGTTGAGATAAATAGCAAAAAATCAAAAACAAATTAAAATAAAAAAACAAAAACCAAAACGTTCCACCAACCAAGCCAGAAAAATGCCCACAAACGCGACGACCAGTAGACTTGACGCAAAATTCCTCCAATCCACCATCATCAATCCATTCACTCAAAACGTATCCAACAGTTGGAACGAACTGACGGCATAACAACAAACAGGCATCAACAAAAAGTCGAAATAAACAGACAAACTGCAAACCGCCAATTGGTTTTTGCCGATTGCAAAAGGATTTCCACACAGCAGGACATCGTGACAAAAACCAGTCCCACAAGATCGCAAAATGGCATCCTGATTAGGTTGCCCACTTCTATGTTGCATGCAGCACATCACATCACAGCATAGCACACCGCGCGTCGCGCCACGTTGCATCAGTCGTCGGTCGTCGTCGTTGTCCACTCATCATTGCTTGTTTATTTGCCTTTAGCTTCTTATTCACGCGCGGCGCAAGGCGCAACCCATCAGCATAGAGCTCCATCTCCGAAAGGGACTCTGGGCTCTGGCTAGAAGCACGACAAACGATTGGCGGTCTGATGATGACGACAACGACAACGTCAACAACGACAATCGCATCTCTGGCAATTCCCTCAGCAGCATCCGAGCAAAAAAGGCGTCTCCTATGCATCTCTCGCTCCAACCAGTGCACAGCCATCCATCAAAGTCCCATCCACATCCACCGTGGGCTTACTAAATCCCGAATACGAATCGAGACAAAAAACAGATAACAATCCACGAGATGCATGCATGCATAACTCTGCTTCGTTTGTGAGTCTCGTTTGGGTCCTTTCCTATCCATGCGATGCTATGTGCTCCGGCTATAGCTACAGCTACAGCCTCAGGTTCAGCTCCATCTCCATCTCCATTGCCATCCATCCTCCTCGGCATATGGCAAGCAATTTAAATTTTACCATGCCACGACAACCAATGATAGTTTGTCCCATTGGCGCTGTGTGTCGGATCCAATTGCATGGAAGCATTACAAATCTGAGATTTAATTCAATTCAATTCCAGTGGAGATCGACATGGAATGGCAATTGCTGCATAGATGCCGGCCCTGTCGTAGATCTTTGAACGATGGCTACCAAGAAGGGATGATCCATTTAAATCTGCGAAGGCGAGCAATCAATTGGGCGCTGTGTAAAAGATGTGTGGTAGGCTAAAAAAGGGTGGGTTGACAGAATTGCATAGTTCAAAAAATATGTTATTTGATGCCGAATATAATTTTTCCAAAAAACAAAATGGAGAAATTAACGATTGATGAGGATTTAAAGTATGCAAATGAATAATGCAATATCATCATAGTTCAGGTTCTGCATTGGGTGCATTGAAATAGCATCAACAAATTATCTAAGTCATATTTGACAATACGGAAGCCTTAAGATCATAAAAATTTAAAATTCCTAGATAATGTGCTTTGCAAAGCAGATTAATTGATTAAATTAATTTCCATTAAACCAATAGGATTTGTGTACGAAATTTTAATTGCTCTTGTTGATTCTCACGAAAAAGGTAAGTATTTTATGAAATGCTCTAACGAATAATGTGGATGAAAAATGAAAGGCTTCCCAAAACCTAGGCGTTAAAAAAAACTGCAGAAGGTAAACTGGCGAGTTTCTTCTTTAGGTAGCTATTTTCACTTTGTTTAAAAATTCTTTTAATACTTTAAATACGTAAGATGTTTTATGGGCATGAGATGTGAAAGGGCTATCTTGGCGAAAGTCTATTTTTATTACAAATGATTCGTATTAAGAGTTTTTGAGCTGTCAAAAGAGCTCTAAAACTATTTTAATAACATCTGCCATACAATACCATATTGTAGCTTTGACTATTCAAGACCGTTATAAACTGAAGTAAGTACTTTTTTTGAGCAAAATGGTTTGATGAGAAACATTTTGCGAGAAACCATCATTATATTCGATCTGATCGTGCTTTTTATGTTACTATCAATTTAAGTTTGAAAAAATTAAAACCCCTAAATATTTAAAATGCATTGCTGATTCAATTTTAAAAATAACTACCAGGAGCAGGTAGACTAAATTGTTTACACTTAAGAGCATGAAAGTAGTGAGTTTTTTTTTAAATCATAGGTTATTTTGGCACTGGCAGCTGTTTACCGCTCGAAATCTTGAAAGAAAGTCAGTACCATACTTCCGCGGAACTAAATGAGTCGCAAACAACATTTCACCCACTAGCCTGAGTAGAATTAAAAGGTCTCAGCAATTGAAGGCGCACGACCATCTGCTTCGTTAACAAACAAAATTTTCGCATCTAGAGCTCAAACAACCCGGACATTATTGTCGAAAAGCCAATGCATCCTCAGAGAGTGACAGATTGTTGCGGACTTTGGAGTTGTGGTACCATTGGACCAGGGTTCGGACTTTACTTCGATCGAAGTAGATCTACTTCGATTTTGAGAAAAAAATTTAATCTACTTCCCTACTTCTCTTTTTTATGATCTACTTCTCTTTGAAATTCTAAACCAACATATTTAAAGACAGCGCTGATCACTCTGCATTACATAAAAAAACAAGTTTAGGAATCATTTAAACGTAAGCACTGTGGAAAATTTAATGTTTTTGAGATCACTTACAGAAAAACGTAAAGATATTTATGAGCCACCTATTGAATTTATAAAATTCGTACAAGTTCGTTGATGGAAAATTTACTTTAAAATAGTTATATTTAATTAAAATTTTTTTAAAAGTCTGAAATCAGAATTTACTTATATATATGTTATGTTTATATAATTTAATTTCCTAAAACTACTTCGAAAATTTTAGATCTACTTCAGTTTTTTTCCGTATCTACTTCGAAAATTTAAAACCTAAGTCCGAACCCTGCATTGGACCATTTTTCTTCGGCTGGCAACAAGGTTTCGGTCAACGGTGGGTATTACAGAGCCATGTTATCCGACTTTTTTTCTTACTGAAATTGAGGGCATGGATTTGGACGACTTCTGGTTCATGAAGGATGGCGTCCCATGGCCACATAGTTATGTTCCAAAATTAATGGAAATGTTTGTTTTTATTAATTGTAATTATATTTTGCCCACCCTTTTCAGGTTGTAATCAGGGAGACTATTGCCAGATATTTTGAAAGTCACCAGTTTCCTTTCTTCGCTAGTAAAAAGTTTATGAGCAGTAAACTGTCCTTAGAATTTCTAGTTCTTCTTCTATTTTAGATTATGCAGTCATTGGTAGGTTGAAACTATATTGCAAGTGCAGTAGGCTCATTAACGTAAATTTAGAACAAATAGTGGACCAAGTACAGAGCCTTGGGGAACACCATTCATTAAATAACGCGAATTGCTAAAGGTACAATTAACAACAACTTTGTGTTCCTTTGTCCCAGTAGCATTGAAACCATTTAAACTTGCCTTATATACATAATTTTTCAAGAAGAACGTTTTGTTCAACCATATCAAATGCCTTCGTCATGTCAACAAACAGTGCCATAGTAGATTTGTTGCAGTTAGGACTACCATATAGTTTCCTACATAATCTAAGAATAGCATCTTCGGTAGACACATTTGATCTAAAGCCAAATTGATTGTAATTCAAAATAATTCAAAATAATTTTTTTTCTCCAAACATTACGTGATTCTCACTTTCATAAGTTTTTCAAAAACGGAGAAAATAAGAAACATAGATATGTAATCATTTTTAAAAGCCGCGGCAAATATGTAAATTGTGTCAAATTCAATATTTTTTATAATTCACATAATGATTAAGAGACACTTATAATGTTGAACATAAACATAGCAAGAGCATTGGCTTGAATCTTTGCAAATTGAAATTCGAGTGACAACTGTTGTGAAAGAAGCGATAAAATAAGGAAAGATATGAAACATTCCGATTATGCTTAAGAGATGGGAATGACTTCATGATAGCTCTATTTCCTATCAGTTTAACGCCCTGTTCTGAATTCTATCCAATAAGTGGAGAGAAGTTTATGCTGCATCTGCCCAAAGATGTGAGTTAGCCTTAGCCTGATCACAACTCTTACATCGATATAGAAATCCTAAGCATTTTTGGCGGTCTCGAAAATGTGGTGGTTTCGTCGAAGTAAGTCATTGACATAAATACCGAGTACTGACAGGGACAGCTTGTCGGTTTCTTCGCGATGCATTGCCATTCAAGGACAATAGCATCAGGGCTACATTTTGCTTGAACGACAATAGACAGGATTGAGGTTTCGAAGCATTAAACTACACACGATTCTTTTTACCCCATCTAAAAATGTTATAAAGATCGGAGTTAAACGATAAGAGAGCCTGGTGCCAAACTCTTTCAAATGCCTGAGAAATATTAAGAGCAATAATCTTATTTTCTCCAAAACAATTTAAAGATCTGTTCCACTAGTGGATGTTTTTTTTTTTGAAAACCATATTGCCGGTCATTCAAAAGCTTTCGATTTTCGAGATTTTTTTTTCTGATCAGCGATTTCATGACCTTGAAAAGAAGGGAAGTAAGTGCAATTGGTTGGTAAGTGGAGGAGGAGGGTTCGACTTTGTTTTACAGATTTAAAAAAGAAAGTTACTATAACGGGTCTTCTTATATTTAAATAAAGGTTTACAAATCAATCTAAATATATATATTTTGTATTCTTCATTAAGCAACAATATTTTATATAATATAATAACAAGTTTTATAAAGTATACTTAGAGCTTGGTATAAACTATATTATATTGTAAGGTATGTATATAAAGCTTAGAGTAGGTATTGTTAAGAAGTTATGAAGGACAATATGCCTTACAACTCGGCCAACCTGACAAATGATCGTCCCGATCATAACGATTTATAAAATATAAAGAATTTAATGTTGATTTTTCTTTATAGCTTAATGAAAGCTTCTTCATCATTCAACTCTGTAATATTCTTCAGAATTATTGTTTTCATCAAAAAAAAAGTCGTTCACAATGTTCTGGATTTTCGGAATGTTCTAAATTTTCAGAATTTTCGGATTGTTCGGAATGTTCAGAATGTTCGGAATGTTCTAAATTTTTGGATTGTTCGGAATGTTCAGAATCTTCGGAATGTTCAGAATGTTTAGAATGTTCGGAATGTTAAGAATCTTGAGAATGTTCGGAATGTCTGGAATCTTCGGAATGTCCGGAATGTTCGGAATCTTCAGAATGTTCGAAATTTTCGGATTGTTCGGAATGTCCAGAATCTGCGGAATGTTCGGAATTTCCATGATTTTAAATAAGTTCAATTCTTAGTGTTCGGAATGTTCAGAATGTTCGGATAGTTCAGAATCTTTGGAATGTTAATAATGTTCAGTATGCTCATATTTTTCTGAATGTTCAGAATCTTCGGAATGTATGTTCATAATGTTCACTATGCTCATAATTTTCGGAATGTTCAAAATGTTCAAAATCTTCGGAATGTTCATAATGTTCATAACGTTCATAATGTTCTGAATGTTCATAATTGTTTATAATGTTCGGAATGTTCGTAATCTTCGGAATGTTCATAATGTTCATAATTGTTCATAATGTTCGGAATGTTCGTAATCTTCAGAATGTTCATAATGTTCATAATTGTTCATAATGTTCGTAATCTTCGGAATGTTCATAATTGTTCATAATGTTCGGAATGTTCGTAATCTTCGGAATGTTCATAAAGTTCATAATTGTTCATAATGTTCGGAGTGTTCTTAATCTTCGGAATGTTCAGAATGTTCGGAATTTCCATAATTTTGAATAAGTTCAATTCTTAATGTTCGGAATGTTCAGAAGATTCTTCTTATTCTAGTGCAGATTTTTTTCTTATATGCAAATCTCAAAGCTGCGCTACTGTTACAGTTGCCGGAACTTCCACATTGTTTGTTTCACAGCATGCAAGCAATTCACTTTTATTATGACATATTCTTATACATACATACCTACATAATGTTAATCTTATAGTTTTCGGTTTTTTTTTTAATTCAATCTTCAATCTTCAATTTTCAATTTTCAATGTTTAATTTTCAATTTTCAATTTTTAACCTTCAATCTTGGCTTATCGCCATTACTTGGTATATCTTATAAGTAGTTTTCGGATTTTTTTTTCTTTCAAATCTATCTTCAATATTCAGTCTTTAATCTTGGCTTATCCCACTTCTGAGTTATAACGGGTCTTCTTATATTTAAATAAAGGTTTACAAATCAATCTAAATATATATATTTTGTATTCTTCATTAAGCAACAATATTTTATATAATATTGTAATATTTTTACTAGGTTCGTTAAATAAAACTTATTACACTTTTTAGTATTTCTTCTTTATTCACACTTTTCAATTCAAAACAGTAAATCTCAATTTATAAACAACTCAAATACTTTTATTCAAATTTAAATCACACTTGTTTAATAACACAATCCAATAAGCAATACTTTTTCACACTTTCATAATCCAAAATCAACTGTGTCTCGCTCACCGTGAACACTCCCTTATATACTCAAATTAGTTGTTCTCGAAAGTTCTTGTCTTGGAATGTTCTAGATGTTTGGAATAAGGGGAAATACATTTGACATTGGAAAAGAGCTTTTCGTTTCTTCCATAAATTAGATATGCAGTTTTCCAACAGATGGCGCTGTAGTAGTATAAAGCTCTGTTCACAACATTGCCCCCTTCTTAAGATTGTTCGTCCCGAACAATTCTATCTTCACATTCGCCACTGTATCGGTGCAGTCGATCGCTATGCACAACTTTTAACTTTCCTCTTGACCCTCTTTGAATTCGGTAAACGACATCATTGATTTTCGTGACGACAGTATAAGGGCCTTCCCAGTTTTGTTGAAGCTTCGGCGACAATCCCTTTTGACGATGTGGATTATACAGCCATACACGATCTCATACTTGGAATCCTGTCGTGTTTGCTCTTGTGTCGTACCTTGTCTTCATTCGATCGCTGTAAGTGTTCATTCTAGTCCTGGTCCTTTCGTGGATGTCGATTAGCCTCTCTTTTAGGTCACTCACGTAATCCCCTGTTTCCTGAGACTCTTGTGGTGGGTGTCCAAACTTTATCTCACTAGGCAGCCGTATGCTTCTTCCGAACAGGATTTCAGATGGTGTTTGTCCTGTTGAGCTATGTATTGCACTTCGGTAGGCCATCAAAAATAGTGGTATGTGCCTATCCCAGTTTCTTTGGTGGTCGCTTACAACTTTAGTGAGGTGCTCTTTTAAGGTCCTGTTGAATCTCTCGACCATTCCATCAGATTGCGGGTGAAGTGGTGTGGTTCTCGTTTTCTTAATGCCAAGGAACGCGCACACCTCTTGGAATATGTTTGACTCAAAGTTCCTTCCTTGGTCAGAATGGAGCTCCATAGGCACACCGAACCTACTTACCCAGTTAGACACAATCTGGTCGGCCACGGTCTTGGCTTCTTGGTTCGGGATAGCGTATGCCTCAGGCCATTTGCTGAAGTAATCCATTACCACCAGAATGTATTTGTTTCCATCATTCGTTTCTGGAAATGGGCCAGCTACATCGACAGCAATCCTTTCAAACGGTGAGCCAACATTATATTGCATCATTTTTCCTTGCAGTTTTCTACCAGGGCCTTTGGTTGCAGCACAAGCGTCACAATTTCGGCACCACCTTTCAACGTCGTCTCTTACATGCAACCAGTAGAATCGTTGTCTCACTTTTTCTAAAGTCTTATTGACTCCCAAATGGCCTCCTGAAGGTCCATCATGCATCTCTCGAAGAACCTCTTTGATTTTCGATTGAGGTAACACAAGCTGCATCACATAGGATTTACCATCAGCGGACTCCCATTTTCGCCGAAGAACACCTTCTTGCACATGAAGTGAGTCCCATTGTGCCCAATAGGCCTTTAAAATTGGACTCCTATCGGAAATGTCATTCCATGCGGGTTTTTCTTCATGTTCCTTCCATGCGAGAAGAGGTTCAATGTCGGGGTCTTCTTGTTGAGCAGATCTTATTTCTTCATTGCTCCATCCACAAATGGGGTCAGCTCTTATTCGCAGAATGTTGATGGATTCCTTTTCTTCTTGTCGCCTGCAATGCTTGCAATCTATTTTACAAGGTCTTCTGGATAGTGCGTCGGCATTTGAGTGCAGCTTTCCCCTTCGGTGTTGAATTTCGTAATCGTAAGTCTGCAGTCTTTCTATCCACCTTGCGACTTGTCCTTCTGGGTTCTTGAAGTTCAACAACCAGTTAAGAGCACCATGATCGGTTCGTAGAAGAAACTTCTGTCCATAGATGTATTTGTGGAAGTGTTTCGTTGCCAAGATGAGTGCCAAGAGTTCTCTTCTGGTCACACAGTAGTTCCTTTCGGTCTTCGACAGTACTTTGCTGAAATAGGCGACAACCTTTTCTTCGCCATTGTGTACTTGTGACAGAACAGCGCCGACTCCTACGTTGCTTGCATCAGCATCGATGATAAAAGGCTTGCCTGGAGTCGGATAGATCAGCACCGGAGCATTGCATAGACGGTATTTCAGTTCTTGGAAGGCTTTTTCACACTCACCTGACCATCTAAACTGCTTGTTCTTTTCCGTAAGCTGATGCAAACTCTTCGCAATTCCGGCAAAGTTCTTAACAAAACGTCTGTAATAAGTAGCAAGACCAAGAAAACTTCGTAGTTGATGTTTGTCCTGTGGTGTTGGCCAATTTTTGACGGTGTCAACTTTTTCAGGATCGGTCTTGACTCCTTGGGACGAGATGATATGTCCCAAATACTTTACTTCAGTCTGGAACAATGCACATTTTTCTGGGTTCAGTTTAAGATTAGCCTCTCGAAGTCTCTGGAACACACCCTTTAGGTTCTTACAGTGTTGGTCGTATGTTTTTCCATAAACGATAACATCATCCAAGTAGACAAGGCAAGTTTTCCACGTCAGGCCTTGAAGGACGCACTCCATCAAACGCTCAAATGTTGCCGGAGCGTTGCAAAGACCAAACGGCATCACGTTGAACTGCCACAGCCCATTACCTGTGGAGAACGCTGTCTTTTCTCGATCTTCAGGGTGAATTTCAACTTGCCAATATCCACTTTTCAAGTCCAGTGTTGAAAACCAGTGTGCTCCTTCCATCGCATCTAAGGTGTCACTAATTCTTGGCAGGGGGTAGCTGTCTTTCTTGGTTACGTCATTCAACCTTCGGTAGTCAACACAAAACCGTGTACTTCCGTCCTTCTTTTTAGGACCACTGGTGACGCCCAAGGACTTTTGGAGTTTTCAATCAAACCTTCCTTCTTCATGGTGGTAATCATTTCCTCAGCTTCACCTTGTTTGGCCAGTGGCAGACGTCTTGCAGGCTGACGAATGGGCCTTGCATCTCCTGTATTTATTCGATGCTGCACCATTTGTGTCCTTCCATATTTTCCGTTTGGTGAAGCGAAAATGTCAGCATACTCGTTCAGAAGGCTTTCTGCCGTTTTAACCTGATGTTGGTCTAGGTTAGATGAATTGAGTATCTTTGCTTTGATGCTATTGAGCTCCTCAGGGTTTAATGTCGTTCTCGGTGTTTCAGCGTCAATTCGTGTTATGGCTGCGACAAATTCGCACTTACCGATAACTTCTCCTTTCACTAACTTCACATCGTACGGTTTGGTGTTGAGTATCCGTACGGGGACCATATTGTTCTTCGGAGCCACAAGTGTCTTCCCAATGATGACGTTTTGGGAAGAACAATCTGGGCCTGGTTCCACCATTAGGTATCGATGGCGTCCACACTCACCTTCTACTCTTGTCCAAACGAATACCTCAGAAGAAGTAGGAATAATCACATCTTCTTTGATGACAGTCCTTAGAGTTGTTGTTCCTTCGTGCCCATAAATCATTGGAATCTCTGTATTCTGGTATTTGAGTACCTGGTTGCCAATATCCAAAATTACTCGATGTTCTTTCATGAAGTCCATGCCTATGATGCATTCGTCACATATATCTGCCACCAAGAATTTGTGTGAGAATTCTAGATCTGCAATTCGAATTCTAAGTCGGACTTCACCATAAACCCTAGCTGCTTCTCCTGTGGCAGTTCTCAGACGGTAGCTATTGGTGTTGTGTAGCCAATTCAGGTGCACTAGGTCTTGACGCACAATGGAGGCGGTGGCACCGGTGTCGATGGTGACCACACGTTTGTTGCCATTTAAAGTTGCCTCGACAGTCAGACTTTTATTGTCTCGTTTAGTTTGGGAGACCTGGATGGTGTTTCTGGGGCCATCGATACCAGAAACCAGCTTCTGCCCCTCGAAGTTGGTTCTTACTCGTTTCCCTGTTGGGAAACTGTTCGGGAAGTAACACTGATGTTATTGTTACGTTGTTCTGGGTTTGAAACTCCGTGTCCACAATGTTGACAAGCTCTTGTTGGTGGTAATCGACATTGACGCTGTAAATGTCCAGTCTTGTTGCAATTCCAGCACTTTGCAAGTCCGTTTCGTTGGTTCCTTTGGACATCAGTTCTTTGGCATGAGCATTCTTCGACGATGGCTTCTCTAAGTCGATGTACTCCGTGAGAAGCTTGCTCAGCTGCTTCCATTGTCAAGGCAAACGCTAATGTTTCAGAAAGCGTTCGTTTTCCAGCAGTTCGTACGGCCCTTTGAAGATGTATGTCGGAAATAGCGCGAACAAATGCCTCAACTGCGAATTGGTTACAAATTTCCTCTCCAACATCTGGATATGCAAGATGAACAAGCCTTTCAATGTCCGCTTGCAGTTGTTGTAGAGTTTCGCCCCTCTTCTGAACTCTGCAATTGAGTTGCACTTTGAAGACTTCTTTCATGTGGCTGTTACCAAAACGTTTGTCTATAGCCAAAACCAAGGAATTGAAGTCACCACTCTTATCTGTTGGTATTGTTTGCAACAACTCAGCAGCTGCTCCTCTAAGAGCAAGAGTTAAGGCTATGTACTTGTCAGCCTCATCCCAGCCATTTGTTGTAGAAGCAGCCTCGAATTGCTTCTTGTATATAGACCAAGAAGTTTGTCCATCAAAGGTTGGAGGTTGCACCTCCTTTTTCCTCGAGGTTTCTCCAGAACTTTCCCGAATCTTTATATTTCGAACACGGTCTAACTCTTTTGAAAACGTTTCCATTTTGCTGTCGACTTGATTCCCTAGCAATGAAACACGTTCATCTAACTCTTTTGAAAACGTCTCCATTTTGTTGTCGACTTTATTCTCCAGCAATGAAACACGTCCATCAAGTGCAGATACATTATTCTCGATGTTAACAAGCTTGCCTTCTAGCATGTTTCTCTGCTCTTCGAGAAGGTCTTTTTGTTCGCTATGCTGTTTCTCAAGGCGTTCGAGAATATTCTTTTGTTCGTTTTTCTGTTCATTTCGTTGCTCTTCGAGACGTTCGAGAACATTCTTTTGTTCATTTTTCTGCTCATTTCGTTGCTCTTCGAGACGTTCGAGAACATTCTTTTGTACATTTTTCTGCTCATTTCGTTGCTCTTCGAAACGTTGAAGCAGAAGACTAATCATATTTGAAACATCTACATTTTTACTTACGTCTGCTTCCTCAGCGTGAGCTTCAAAGACGAAAATGTCCGGGTCTTCATTTTGTTGTTTCAAATATTCGGCTAAACGCAGAACAAGCTCATTTTTCGATCCTGCTCTAGAAAGTTCTCGCTTGCCTAATTCACTTTTCAGCTCATTACAATTGAGCTCTTTTAGTAACTTGCTCATTTTTATTATTTTTTTTTTTTTTTGCACACACTTCACTGCACAATAAGTTTTATTCCACTTTTCTGACACCAATGTAATATTTTTACTAGGTTCGTTAAATAAAACTTATTACACTTTTTAGTATTTCTTCTTTATTCACACTTTTCAATTCAAAACAGTAAATCTCAATTTATAAACAACTCAAATACTTTTATTCAAATTTAAATCACACTTGTTTAATAACACAATCCAATAAGCAATACTTTTTCACACTTTCATAATCCAAAATCAACTGTGTCTCGCTCACCGTGAACACTCCCTTATATACTCAAATTAGTTGTTCTCGAAAGTTCTTGTCTTGGAATGTTCTAGATGTTTGGAATAAGGGGAAATACATTTGACATTGGAAAAGAGCTTTTCGTTTCTTCCATAAATTAGATATGCAGTTTTCCAACAGATGGCGCTGTAGTAGTATAAAGCTCTGTTCACAACAATATAATAACAAGTTTTATAAAGTATACTTAGAGCTTGGTATAAACTATATTATATTGTAAGGTATGTATATAAAGCTTAGAGTAGGTATTGTTAAGAAGTTATGAAGGACAATATGCCTTACAATACAAAAAAAATTAATTTAGTTAAGGCTTATAATGGTTGAAAAAATTTTACGAAAAGTGGATATTAATGGTACCCCCCACTGAAACCATTTTTTTGTTTTTGATTTTCTCAAAAACGGTACAACCAATTTTATTCATTTTTTGTATGCTAAGGCTACCAAAAATTTAAACAGAATTGTGAATTCAAATTTTCAACACAATTTTTTTTGGATTTTTAAAAAATGTTTCAATTTTTTTTTTTCAAAACTCAATATTTCGAAAACGACATGTTAGATTTTTTTTAATCTTAATAAATAAAAATTTCTCAATATATCTTACAAGATATGAGAAAAAAAAATATTTTACACAAAAATAACGGTGTACCCACCCACCATACAATAATTGTTAAGAAATGGTTTTCGAAAATCGTATTTTTCTCGAAAACGGTGCCTAGAATTTTGATAATTTTTTTTTTGATTTAGTAAAATACAATATATATAATTACTGGATGTACCTACCATAGAACCACTTTTTGGAATTTTAAATTTCTCATAATCGGCATAACGGATTTTAATACAATTTTTTTTATAGAGAAGCTTCTAAAAAGTTTAAAAAACATTGCATTTCAAGACTTTAAAAAAAAAAAATAGGTTTTGAGTTTTTGACAAAAAAAATCATTTTTTTTTTTTTTGGAAAATTCAATATCTCAAAAACGGCTCAATATGTTTTTTAGAAATTTAATTTTTATTTGTACAGTAATAAAAACTTAAAGTTGGCGTCCCAAAATTTTTTCTTAAAAATGTTTTAAGAATTTTGAATATAAAAGCTTATTTTTTTAAGAAACCACTAGAAAAACTTAAAATTTCTGTTCTTGTATAAACTAATATTTGCATGAATCACATGACATCTTGATTTTAGCTCTAACTACGAAAAGAATTGTTTTCTTTATTTAAAAATGAATTTTATGATTATGAATTGTTTTTCTCCAATAACATTCATTTTTGAAATTCTCAGTCGTGCATTTTATTTTTAATGGTCGTGCTTAAAAATGGTGCATGAACTGCGAAGTTTGTTCATACCGTCGTTCTTCAAATGTAGCATTTTTTATATATATTTGTCCAACTTAAACTTCTTCGAGCTGTTAAAACACACTCCTTCTCCATCGCGGATGTGACGTGAATTGGAATTGAATATCATTTAAACCCATTAGACTTGTGAATTATTGTGAATTATTCTGAAGTCCGAGGTTCATACCAGAAAGCTGTAATCGACCAATGTCCCCATAGTCAACATAACCCAGTCAATCGCTCAAATGCAGTCGAATCAATACCGCAGAATCATTTAAAATTGGCATGATACCATGCTAAAGTGCGGTGGATATTTAAACTGCGTCATATCAAACACAACTTGTTTTATTCCATTTCAATATCGACCGGGCCTCATTGGAAAATCCTAGTAGGCAGGCTCAGATCTTGAAAAACTTCCTTACAATGTACGAGTATGTACATATATATGAATATGTATATTTCCTCATAATTATGCCGATACTAATATTATTTTGAATGAATAAACAGTTTTATCTAAACGTTCTGCCCTTATTTTCTTGACACCTTGTAGAATTCTGAAAACAACACCCATAAATTCCACTAACCTACTTTGAATGGAATTTCCGATTGTTCACTGTTCAATGCCTTAAATACAGCTAAGGTAAGTATGTACCTTTACTATGTACAAAATTATTACAATTCGTTAAGTACGCTAAGATTAACGAAAGTATATGTATCTCATATCGGTACCTTCCCAGGTTTCCCCGCTTTCGTTTCATCCATAAGCAAAAAAAAAAAAAAACTCAACCAAACCGAAGTGATTAATAAATTTGTTTAAAAAGGTGCAGTTCTTATCAGGCATGTTATGTCAAGCAGGTAAGTGTGTTTAAGAATTTTGAATTATGTTAACGTTATCAGGTGCATTTTTGTCGATAACAAAAAGCGAGATATTTGAAATTGGAATGTGAATAAATATTTTTGAATTTAAATTTGACAAAATGACATCAGCACACTATCACAATGTAGATGAACGTAATAAATTGAAAATTTCTTTTAAATCTTATTGCTTGAGCAGCAAGACTACCCCTACGGAAAAATACATAAAGTTTTTAATGAACAAGTACATAATTATTTACATTTTAAGTTTTTAGTTAGAGCGGAGACATGGGGCTTAATTTAAAGCTAAGGTACGCAATGCTCAGTGCCATTAGAAGATTGGTTTCTTTTTATCTGTGGCAGCGACGACGTTCCAAAAAATTAGGTTATGAATTCAACCTAGTATAATTCATAAATTAAAAATTCTAAGAAAGAAAATCTTAGCCAGAATTAGAAATGTCATGAACAAGTTGCATAAAAAGAGTTCTGGCAATCGAACATTAAAAATAATTCGCAGTGTTCTTTGTCATTTTTAAATATAGGGTTTTTTAATAAGGGCGAGTAGATGTTGAAACAGAATTAAATAAGCTCCTAGAATAGTTAGATCTTATGAGGGCTTAGGCTTAAGTCCCGACGCAAAATATTTCAAGTGGAAGTCTGCGAAAGTCCGAGTGCACACGCGCAACTGGCATCAATAACGAACACAAATTTTGATAATAAAGTTATATTATTTGGAAATTCTGTTCAATCGTGTTACTTGCCACGGTGATTTTACATCAGTAGCTGAAAAATAAACAACAGATTTGACAGATGTCAATAAAAAGTACATGATGTCAATATGGCCACATGATAAACGTTTGGTTTATAAAAATTTATGATGGGCTTCTATCGGAAAAAAAGAGCATCCGTATTTGATTTGAAGACAACTTCTAAATCTTTCAATAGTTCAATTGGCTTACCACAAGGAAGCATTTTAAGTCCTATAATGTTTTCACTGTATTTTTTATACGATTTTATAAAATACATTCCAGAAGGTGTTGGTTTCGCTGACCAAACAATCAAATTGATTTTGTATGCTGATGACCCTGTCCTTCTTGCTGAATCAGCTTCAACATTGCAGTTAAGCGTTAATGATTAACAAACTTTTAAGATTTTGTGTTTTATAGAATCTGAAAGTACATCGAAAACAAATATAATGATATTTGGAAAAAGCCGCACAAGAGTAACAGAAAGATGGACTCTTAACAAAGAAGCACTAGAGGGGGTCGATGAATTTAAATATCTTGGTATGACCATTACGCTTATTATGAGCTTAAACACATATAGAGAAAAAAAAGCAACGGTAAGTAGAACCTGCACAATATACATACATATAAGAATCTGGAACATCAATTGGGTAATAGAAACTGTTTTAAGGATTCATTTCCAATCACTATCATTCGAGTAATATTCCTTGTTGGAACCGAAATGCTAAATCTCAATTTCATACCGTGCAGCCAGGACCTAGCTGGTAATTGCATCCTTTGTAACATGAACGTGAAGGAAGACTCCCATCACTTCAATGCAAAAAATAAGAATATTACACTTTTAGGCGAATTTAATGAACTTAAAAGAAAATTTCAATATACTTAATGGATATGGTGGCTGGGAAAATCTTATATGACACTGTTAACAAGCTATGTAACTATAAGAATAAAATAAATTAATTAGACACTACGATGGCTCATAGAGAGCCTTGGCCTTGAGAATTACAACTCTCAACCATTTTTGTGTAATTGATACCAGGAATGGAGAGGACCTGCAATTGTCTGCCGATTCCAATTTTCTAATGGGCGGCACTTCTCATGACAAGAGACACTCTTGGAGGATTTGTCAATTCTTCGCAACACATAGATCCTCTGCATGACAGTCCAACGCACTAACCATTATGCCAAGGCGTAAAAAAAAAGAAAACCTACGTAGTATAATTATATTTAAAATATGTATAGGTATAATAAGTTTCGAAAATACAAAATTAAAACTATAATTGTCTATGTAACTTAAAATCGTCAATTTGGCATACAGCATTCACGCCATGTCAATCTTATTGTTAAAAACAAATAATGTGATTATGTTAAGTTTACAATCAATATACCTAGGCATCAAAATTCTAATGCTCATTAACTCCCTCAGAGTAATTAGCAATCCAAAGTTTGTAAGGTTTTGTGTTATAATGTAGCTGGTCTTGCAAATAAATCAATATTATGTAACTTTTTTAAATTTATTTCTGAATTCCAAACCTTTTTTTTATATGAAACATTTATTATATCAGAACAAATACAAAATTATGAAAAATTTTTCAAAGGCTTCTAATTACAATGGATTCCTGCAACAAAAACTCAAAACTTTGGTAGAGCCA
Organism: Philhelius festivus; assembly: GCA_963931855.1. Classification (NCBI taxonomy): domain Eukaryota; kingdom Metazoa; phylum Arthropoda; class Insecta; order Diptera; family Syrphidae; genus Philhelius; species Philhelius festivus. The sequence continues at coordinate 68,145,873 of OZ007554.1, read as the reverse complement.
GTGGGGGATGTTTGTTTGGATTCAGTAAGAGTTTAGAGTCTATGCATCAACTACATTTCGTTAATTTGTATGGAACTACAATTCTGCGTGGAACTTTTCTCGGAACTACCATTAACTTCGTGCCTTGCTATTTAAACTGCAACTATTGGATAAGTGATTTTAACAGGTTAACAAATTTTTTTTATGAGCTTAGGTCGGAAAACTTCATATTACTAGGCGATCTTAATGTCAGAATGGGCTTAATGAGTTCTATAGACATCCAAGCAATATCACAGCAGCCAATCACTGATTCAAGATGTTCAAAAGATTCCACAACCGATAGAAATAGCAACATATTTCTTCAGTTCTTAGAAGATATTGGGGCGTTCATTCCTAATGGCAGAAGCTTTGATGACAAAAATGGAGAGTTCACTTTTGTGTCAAGCAGAGGATCATCTGTAATACTCGTAGACTACTGCTGTCCATCTTACAATTCAGTCGGAATCATAAGTGATTTTTCTGTTGGATGTAAAACATACTCGGACCATATGCCATTATAACTAACTCTCAAGGCATCTGCAGACATCACAAGAAACTCCCCAATGCGAATGCTACCTAGGCTGAAGTGGGTTGATAACAAACGTTCGGACTTTATACTTAAACTCAATGCAGCCGTAACAACGAAAATTTGTCGTGAGCAAAGTATCGATATAAGATGTGACTCCATAAAAAATTGTATATATGAAGCAAACGGAACGCCTAGCACTCACAATATTAAATTCGAGAAAATGAAACCTTGGTTCGACTTACATTGTCATATTGGTAGGAGAGATTCATTAAAAGCACTGAGAATGCTTAAAAAAGACAACCTGGAAGTGAGCAGATTAAAATATGCTGTTACAAACAAAAAATACAAAGCCCTGTTAAAAGCAAAATAATATAAATATTACCAAAACATCTCACGTCAACTTGCATCTGTTACCTCGGTAAAAGAATGGTGGAGAATCGTTAGAGAAATTCGTGGAGACTCAACAACAAACAGCATAGAAATATCTGCAGATGTGCTTATGAACCACTTCTATGGCACATTGAATTTAGCCTCGACACAACTTGCGATGCCTTTACCCACTTTTGAAACCATTTATCAATAAAAGCTAGATAAGAAAATAGAACTGGATGAAGTTATCTTAGCGATAGAAACATCAAAGGATAACAAAGCATCCGGTATTGATGGTATTCCAAACGAGTTTTACAAAAACGAGCTGGTACTACATTTATAGAAGAGATTCATGTTTTGCTCAGAGACATCTTTGATACTGAGACTATACCATCATCCTTCAAGAAATCGATTATCTTCCCTCTTTACAAGAAAGGTGATGCAAGCCTTCCTTCATACGCGGATGATATAGTTCTCCTCTCCGATAGACCTAATATCCTGCAAACGATTATCGACAGCTTCAGCAGGTACTGCAGTAAGTGGAGCTTAGATGTCAACCTTGATAAGTCGGAAATTTTTAGAAACGGCGGCAGAAGGGCGGCAGCTGAAAAATGGTACTTTAACGGTGGAGAGATAAAAATATCAAACCATTATAAATATCTCGGTGTTATCTTCACTTATAACATGTCATGGTCTGGACACCTATCGAAACGTCTCACTGTATCAAAAAACTCCATAAATTCGACATGGTCTAAATTTGTGCGAAATAAATACGTTACACACTCTGCTAAATATAAAGTACATGATGCAACCACAAAATCAATAATGCACTATTGCGCGCAGGTGTGGAATTACAAAGAGTACGACCAAATTGAAAAACTTCAACGCTTCTTCGTAAAGAGATGCTTCGGATTGCCAGACAACACTCCTTACTACGGGATTCATATCGAAACTGGTCTCCCAAAGGCATTCCTTACAACATTAAAAGTTCACCTAGCTTACATAAGGAAAGTAATGTCAATGCCACGTAATCGTCTTCCACGAATTCTATCTGAAATTATGATACAGAATAATTTTTATTGGGCCCAGGAATGGTCAGGCCTTTTCCAAGAAATTCAAATAGATTTCAGTTTCGAAGCTCTATGCTCAGAATGGAATCGTATGCATAAAATACTTTTAACAAAGCTATCCGAAAAAATTGGGTTGATTCTACAGGAAAGGCGCTCCAGTCACAACACCATGACGAATCTTTATTCTGAAGTCCCAAATTACTCGTACTTTGAAGATAACAACCCTCGTGAGTCGTGATATGATAAACCTTATCTTCAAAGCAAGATGTGGTCTTCTTAACTTAAACGCAAGAGCTTTTCGGAATGATACTGTAGGCATATGCACTATATGCAATATGGATGCTACAGAAAATACGTATCACTTCGTTGGTGTTTGTCCCATTTTTAAAGGATACCGCAAAAAATATCTAGGAAGCGAAATGCTAGACCGATCAACATTCCTCAATTTCTTAAATGGTTTAAATTATCAAAATCTATACAACTACTTAAACAAATCACTTAAATATCGAAGTCTTATAATAAATGAATTCAGTTAACTCACTTAGCTTTGCTGTAATAAAGTAAATACATTTTTTTTGAACCTGACAGACAACTTAAAACAAGTTATTGTCAAATTTAATTTTGAATACCAGCATATTGAACAGATTTTGTTAAAAATTTAATTGAAAATAAAATTATTTTATCTATCTATCTTATCTATCCATCTATCAACCAATAAAATTGAATTGAATTGGACATAGGCACCAAAGGCCATTAAAATCTACCCGCGCCAATTGAAAAACCGTTTACAAACTGAAAATTGCTTGTGATTCCATCTTACGTTTCATACCTTGCGATGTTCTCAAATAGTATAAATGTTATTTTGCAACAATTTTGCCTAATTTTGTTTAGTCCTTTTTTATTAACTTGAAATTAAATTTTGATCAAATGTAAAATTCGAATTCTGTTATTGACGCTGGTAATCTATGTTTATCTGTAGGTTATGTACTAAAAGTTTTGTCCTCTATGAATATTTATTTTTCTGTTTCGCCGGACTTAACAATGAGAAATTAAATCGAGAAACACAAAGTATTTCACTCTCGAGAAGTTCGGCTGAAAGAAGAACATATTGATCTGACGGTAAGTCCGAAGTTAGGTCCAAATACAGAATTGCTTAATGGCAAGAATGAAACTAGCTATTTTACTTAACAATACTCGTAGGATACGTGCTCAAGAGGAACAAAAGTTTCCAAAATGAATGTGTCTTCTGTCAGTTCTGTATTCTTTTCAACAGGTTCAAATGAGTAATGTATCCGTCTTTAAGAAAACCTAGGGATTCCTCAACGTTTTTTCGAAAAAATGAACATTCCATAAGAGATGGTCAAGATCGTCTTTGGGTCTTACGTGGATACCTGCCTATTACGGCTCTACCCCACGGGTGGCCTACCACCATCAGAGTCAGATTTAATCCTGACTCAAATCCTCAAACTCAAATGGGCACTATCTCCCATGGTGCCAGAATATAGCTTCCGGTGGAGCTTCGCCACTTCGTCATTCCATGGAGCTTCCTAGACGAACGGAACAAGGACATAGTCCAAGTTCTTACTCAGCTTCGGAATTACCAGATCTGAACCCGTCACTTCCAGATGGGCTCCTGCAAAACCCTGGGCCTGTCAACCCTTAGGATACACACCAAAAAGTCAGCCGGGGTAGAAACCAACAACTCATTGTGCATCCTAGTCTTTAGTTTACCTAACGGTAATCAAGGAAAGACGCTCCTGTCTTTAGTTTACCTTACGGTAATCAAGGAAAGACGCTCCTGACTTTAGTTTACCTTACGGCAAACAAGGAAAGATGCTCCTGTCTTTAGTTTTCCTTACGGCAAACAAGGAAAGGCGCTCCTGTCTTTGCTCACCTTACGGCAAGCTAGGAAAGACGCTCCTATTCTTTGTTCGAAAGAACGGGGATGACGATCATCCTATTATTTGCTACTATTAATAGGAACAAATAAGCACCCTTATTGAACCTTCGTAAGACTTTCAAAATCTCCAACCACATAAGCAGCCGGAGACTTTACTAATACCAACCAAGAGAAACCTTAAAAACCCTACCAGTGAAACTTTCGAAATCCCCAGCCACAAAAGCAGCCGGGGACTCTACCTATTTCACTGCTCCCTTCGTAAGACTTTCAAATCTCCAACCACATAAGCAGCCGGGGACTCTACTAATCTTATCCCTACCAACCAAGATCAACCTATAAATTAGCCCTTCTCCCTACGTAAGACTTTCAAAATCTCCAGCCACATAAGCAGCCGGAGACTTTGCTCATCTAACCCCTACCAACCAAGATCAACCCTTCCAGTGATACTTTCGAAATCCCTAGCCACAAAAGCAGCCGGGGACACTACTAATTTCACTGCTCTGTCGAGTAAGACCTTAGAAATCTCCAGATGCTTGCCCAGCCGAAGACTTCACCATTAACCACTTGCACCACCATCCAACATACATGGCCTTACGCTTCCCCGGCCACCCATTATGATCGTGGGAATTACGCAAGCCACACTCAGGAGGGTATGCCACCACGACCATAATCTTGGACTTACGCTTGCTGCCATGGTCCGATGTGTAGTTCAGTAGCAATACACTTCCAACAGTCAAATCCTCCAGAGCCCGAACACGAGCAACAATTTCAACCTAGTTCTCCCTAGTAGACCTTCAAAAACCTGGATAGTACCTTAAAAATCGCCAGCCACGTAAGTAGCCGGAGATTTTACCAACACCCACCCGTAATGACCCTACTACTCCCTTGAGTTTTCTTAGTTTGTCTAAATCTCTTAGCTGAACAAGCAGCGAGAGAATAGACGTAAGCCCCCCTCCACGACAAGGTGAAACTCCTCGGGGGAGCTCGACTAAAAGAAGACCGCTACCGCTTTGTGTTTTTGAATTTAATTCCAAAACGGTTTCTAATTTCCCATTGTATACTTACTTACGGTGGCGCTACAGTCCGGGGTGGACCAGGGCCTCAAGCAACAAGCTTCTCCAGCTAGCTCGGTCCCTAGCTAGCTGTCTCCAGTTTCGCACACCAAGTTGGTTGAGGTCCTCTCCCACTTGTTTGCGCCACTTGAGTCGCGGTCTTCCTCTACTGCGCCGTCCCTCGTGGTTGGATTCGAAGACTTTCTGGGCCGGAGCATTCGAGTCTATTCGCTCTACATGACCTAGCTATCTCAGTCGTTGGACTTTGATTCCTTTGACCAGGTCAGTTTCGCTGTACAGCCCGTACAGTTCGTGGTTATATCTTCTCTTCCACTCCCCGTCTATGCAGACGGGACCAAAGATCACGCGAAGAATTTTCCTATCGAAACATCCTAAAGCGCTCTCATCCACTTTCGACAAAGTCCATGTCTCTGCGCCATAGACAACGACCGGGATGATCAGGGTTTTATATAGGGACACTTTAGTTGCTCGAGAGAGGACTTTGCTACTCAATTGCCTTCTTAGTCCAAAGAAACAGCGATTGGCAAGAGTTATTCTCCGTTTGATTTCAGCGCTGGTGTCATTTTCTGAATGTATAGCGGCGCCTAGGTATATAAAGTCCTTAACTACCTCAAAGTTATAACTGTCTATAATGACGTTTTGTCCAAGACGTCGGTGTTGTGTGTCCTTTCTTGATGACAGCATATACTTGGTCTTGCCGTCATCTACCGCTAAACCCATCTTCTTCGCTTCCGTCTCAATGCTTAAAACAGTCCAAAACAAGTTGAATTGGACGGTCCAAAAGGTAATTTTTAATCCAACCAAGAAGAGGCTCATCGATACTAAATGCACGCATCAAATGCTTTTTAGACATGTATAAAGGGTTTCTCAAAAATAACTTTTCGGTAAGATTTGCCATCAAATCACCAATGCTGCGAAAGCCTGATTATTGTTCAGAGTTTCCATGATCGAGGAATGAGGGGGCATTAGAGCAATTGGTCGGTTATTGGTCATAGAGGAAATTTTCCATATTTCCTGTTTTCCATTTAGTCGAAAAGAGTCCCGAAAAACAGGTAGGCAATAGTTGCAAGCATAGAAAAACACATCTTCAGAGCTAAAGATATAAAAACAATCAAATTTGTGGCTACTGGCTCGACGAAATCCTAAGCCTAGTCACCAACCATTCCTGTGTTCTTCTAACTTTCTTCTAAATCCGAACGGCAAAGATGAGCGTACTTTTTATGACAAGAGGACAATCCCACGCTAAATGGAATAAACGATTGGGATTTGGGAACAGCAGATTTATGTATTTCAAGTTCTTTAAGAACTAGGGAAGTTCGATTACATAGATTTCCAATAGAACCATTTACACCCTCAGGTATAGGAAGAGTCATTACACTGTGTGGTAAAGTCGAATTTTAAACAAGCTCACCTGCAATCACTTTTGCCCTAGGACACTTTGTTAAGGCAAATTGGATCCAATCTATTTAACTTCCGAATAGTCTTAATCGTAGCGTACTCTTTTTTGTTTTTAATTTTGCTAGTTTATTTCAGAAGCAGTTTTTCGAAACCTTTTTTAATTATTTCTAAAAGTAATAGCGTTTTAGTCGGTAAGATAATACTTTCTCTTGATGGCTTACCTTTTCGTAGGTATGACTTTCTTCGTTTTCCAATTCCAATTATTTGGGCTTGAAGCATGCATTTATTATGAATTGCAGTTTTCTCGAATGCTATTAATGGCTTCTCTTTCGAACTTAGGAGGAGTTAGATCGTTTGTCTGCTAACTTGTGTTAACACAGGCTTCTTATATCTTTGAGCTTGATAAAGGGAATTTTACACGCTCTTTTTCACAAACTGTAAATAAGGTACCTGCAGCTGAATTTGCTGAAAATGTCTCCAAAGCATTGACAAGATGTTCTGTGAAGTGGTCAATTTCCTTCTTAGGGTTTCCGATCCATTTTTCTAAATTTCGCTGGGGAACTTTCTTTAATAGACTGTTGCACACAAGCAATGAATTGGTCTTTTTAATGATCAGTGTGTTCAGTTGCTTCCAATAAGTTTCTTAGGTTTACAAAACTTTCAAGTATTTCTCTGTATTTCTTACAATTTGTTCTCTCATCCCCTGGTTAAGGAGATTACTGGAGATCAGATGGCCAATATGATGACGAACCGTTTACCTTTTCTAACAATGAGGCTAATAAATGTGCTTAGCACTGCCACCAACAATAAAGTTATGTTTGAGCTAATTTAGGAAATGTCCATTGGAAACCTCTCAAGTGCAATGATATTGCTACTCGTACCTAAAAAGTAAAAAAAAAGTTAATATTAGAAAAAAAAGTATAGAAAAAAACACATCTACCGAAGCTCTCGAGCCATTTTATAGTTGTTGTATCGCACTCTTGATATCTTCTATCCGCTCGATTAAAACGCCTAATGATAGCTATCGCTTATTAGGTGTAGTCTTAGTGCCTTTTAGGACCCTCCGAAGGATAAGTGTCATCAAATACCTTGCTTAAGCTGCAAAATAAAGGGTTTCGTAAAAACGATCTCATTAAAAAGTGAAGCCAAATATTAATCCAATAGACTCGCCAGCGTAGAGAGAGGTGGTGCTCCTTTAAGATCTCAAATTATATCCTAATGAAAAAAAAAATATCTAGCAGAATCCGCAATACCAGAAGATAATGACCGCCTTGATGATGCCCATGATAGAGATGACGAAGATGATTATGACGACGTCGACGACGACGCTCACTACAACGACGACGACGGACGCGAAGATCTTGCTTATAGTGATGATGGTGTGTCCTTAGTCGTTGTACTACCAACAAGTTTATAGCACCTTTGTAGAATTTTTATGCCAGTCCATATGGCAGAAAGTGGTAACCACTTGAATGAACGTAGGTGCCCAGTTTGAAAAAAGTGCAAAATAATAAAAAAAACAAAAGCATGCAACTGCCATAATACACGCTCTTTTGTACGGCCATTTGCGCTCGCGCAAACCCCAACTAAACCTCCATACGAGCTGCGACAACAAGACAATTTAGGTACAGAGACAGGGAACACATTGAAGGAGCCACCAGAAAATCATCCAATTTCTTGCATGCTCAAGTATATCACGTTTTTTCGACGATCGCTTTCAAAGATGATTTTAAGAAGAAAAAAAAATGTGAAGAAAACAGCTTTTGTGATGAAATAAGGGAACGAGTGGGGAAAATTAAAAAAAACACGTCGCAGAGGAAACAAATTCAATTTATTTTTACTTGTCAACGGGTTTTAGAACCAAAAATTAATGACAGGAATATTAAAGTCTTTAAAATGTGCCAAATGATATATCATTAATATTCTACAAACCCAAAATGCATGCATTTTTGCATGAAGGTTTGCATGTCCTAAATTATTTAACCTTAAAATATTCGAAAAACCTTAAGATATAAGAAAACTATATGCATCACTGCATGCAGAATTATATATCTAACAAAAAACAATCTTAGTATATGGATTCCTGCATGCAGTAACGCACGCATTGTATCTTATTTAGATACAAACAGAATTGTGTGTTGCATCGCATCATTCGAAGATAACATATTTAATGATATGTCTTCCTACATGCAGCGATATGGAAGATATGCAATCCTGAGATATATAATGCAATATCTTGTACGAGTATGCAGTGACGCATGCATTTTTTTTTTTGTTAAATCCTCCTTGAAGTATTTTTATTCTATACGTTTCAAAAAGAAAAATGTCGATTCTTTAACCAAATCTACGAGTGGCATTAGCATGATGTATGTACGTCAGTCATTTAAGTTATTAAGAAAGTCCGTCTTAAATCTGCAAAATTTGATGCATCAACAAAATTTAATAAACTTTTTAGACATGATTAAAAATAAAAAACGTTATAACCTCTGAGAGGACCAACTGTCACGGTGTTTTTTTTTTTAAATGCATCACAATGGGGACTCTATTCTTCTGTGAAGACAGTGGCGCAAAATTTTGAACAGCCTATTATTAAGATATTAGTATGATACTACTTAACAATTTGCTAACTTTAAAGTACTTTACTAACTCATTTTTAATTTTAAACATTTTATAACTAGTATCGTACTAAAGCAATTTCCTTAATAAATTGCTTCTGGACACACCTAAAACAATGACATTTCGGGTAAAAAACTAAGTAAACAGACCCTTTGTGGCGTTTGTAAATAGCACGATACTAAAAAAATAAAATAGGTATTCGATAATTTTAACTTTAATAAAAGGCTAGAGAAAGTATGATGCTATATTCGATTAAAATTTGCAAAATCGTTGTTTAAACCATAGTTTCATACTAAAACAGCTTTAACATCGTACTAATTCAACTAAAATTTTTAATGACATCTGATTGAACTGTCATTCACTTAAGTGTACAAACGTCAAAATCATAACTTTGCTGAAGCTGACATTTATTTATTTTTGAAAGAAAATACTGACATAGTGTGCTGTATAAAAGGTGGCACTATAGCAAGGATAAAGTTTTTACAATAAATTGTTGTATTTTGCACCTGTCAAAGTTAGCAATGACATTAAGCTACCATGAGGTAGCTAATTGGGCTGATTTTGTATTTAGGCTAAGAATTATCTTCTAGAACGTTGCAAATTTTGGCTCATCAGATTGCATGGCGGCCTCATTGGACCTTATTTCTTTGGACATGAGGAAGGACAAGGGTAACTTGGCCATCAATAATCTGGGGTAAAGAGCCATGTAAACAAAATGTATGTTGTTCGGTGTCAACAATCGATATGCTTTTCCCGAAATGAAAAGAGGTTTTTTTTGCATCCATTCATTTTTTATAATTTTTTTACTTGCGACTTATGGGACTAAGTAAGTTATGCATTCTTAAAAAAAAATATTGAACTCGATATATTGATCAAAGTTGACATTACGATGATAGCGAAGACGAAAAAAGTGGCCCTCGCAAATCTGTGTGTCTGTCTGTTCCACTACAGCCTAATGGACTCGACCGATTTTCGGTAGACTTGGTAAATATGGTTTTAAAATTATATAGGTATACGATTTTTTTTCTTGAAAACTGTCCCACAGATTTCTTAAAAAAAATTCGAAAAATTTTATTTAGCATATTGGTTGAAATTTTTTTTCCAAAAGATGGTTATTTTAGAACCATTTTATTTTTGTTTTTGGATTACCTTAAAAACTTCAATTTTTTTCAAAACTTAATATTTCGAAAACGCTATGCTCGATTTTTTTAGACTTGATAAATAAAAGTTTCTTAATATATAATCTATAAGATGTGAGAAAAAAAATTATTTTCCCTAAAAATGTAAGAAAATAGTTTTCGAAAATTTTGATAACATTTTTTTTTCGATTAATTTGAACGGTCTATAATTAAAAAAAAAAGAAATTGAAATTAAGATATTACAATAGAACGTTTTTCGAATTTTGAATTTCTTATAATCGTCATAACTGAATTTAACGAATTTTTTTTATAGAGAATCTTCTAAAAAGTTTAAAAAACATTGCATTTCAAGACTTAAATTTTTTTGAATTTTTGGAAAAAAATTTTTTGTCTTTTATAAAATCCAATATCTGAAAAACGATTCAGTATTTTTTTTTGAAATTTATGTTTTATTCGTAAAATAATAAAAACTTGAAGTTTGCGTACCAAATTTTTTTCTTAAAAATGATTTACAAACTTTGTATATAGAACCTTATTTTTTTAAGAAACCACTACTAATATTTGCTGGAATCAGATGGCATCTTGTCCTTAGCTTCAACTACAAAAGGAGTTGTTTTAGTCATTTAAAGAATCAATTTTATGCCTATGAACAGTTTTTCTCTAATAACATAATTTTTTGAAATTCTTAGTCTTTTACATAAGAGCAAGTTTGTGCGACCCAGTCGTTAATTTTTTTATATGGACTCCTTCCCCTCAGGTGAGTTGTTGATTTTCACGAAAAATTGTAGCTTTTGTCATTAAGTGAATTTTTGGAAATGTAGGATATTTTTTTTTTATATTTTCGCCTTAGATTTAAGTTGTGTGCCGGGCTGCAGAAATTTCCAGTTTTTGAAATATCGCTTCTCGAATGTGTGTTTACTCGTATATTCATGCAGAATTTTTGTAGGTTCAGGTTTAAGTGATGCTTTCTTTAAGAAAAGTTAAATTCAAAATTTGAGTGAATATATAGAAGCCGTACAAAGTACCCCCTAACTGGAAAAATGAATTGCAAAGACGAATTGAACGTTTCTTATTGGAAATCAAAACAAAATGGCAAGTTTCCACTCGAAAAAAGTCCACAAAAAAATAAAACTTGGCTGGATTCTGCGATTAGTTTTAAGAATAATTTTTTTTAGATAACTTTCCCGAAAAAATATTTTTTGCTGCTCAGATGAGTTTACGATCTACAGGTAGAGAAAAAGCGTCAAAAGTTGTGAAAGATGTGACCACAAATACAAATTGGCATTCAAAAAACACCTTCCTGGAAAAGGAGCTCTATCGATGCTCGTTTATGCCATGCTTAGCAGACACCAACACATCATAAGATACACGATAAAGCAAGAGTTCCATCTTATCTTATACAAAAATCAAACTCCACATAAAAGATTCCTACCCCAAAAGAAGATAACGGTTACTGAAACTGTTGCCCAAGTCAATAGTAAGCTTTGCTTAATCATACTGTAAATCTACTGTGTGAATCTCAAAAGGAAGTTTTGGAAGTCCAGAAAACGGATGTTTTGAATTATTTGGTGTTAATAGTCTGAATCCAAACACTTACTTACTTACTTAAGGTGGCGCTACAGTCCGGGGTGGACCAGGGCCTCGACCAACAAGCTTCTCCAGCTAACTCGGTCCCTAGCTAGCTGTCTCCAGTTTCGCACGCCAAGTTGGTTGAGGTCCTCTCCCACTTGTGTGCGCCACCTGAGTCGCGGTCATCCTCTACTATGCCGTCTCTAGGGGTTTGATTCGAAGACTTTCCGGGCCGGAGCATTCGGAGCAATTCGCTCTACATTATCCAGCCATCCTAGTCGCTCGACTTTTATACGTTTGATTAGGTCAGTCGCTGTACAGCCCGCTGTACAGTTCGTGGTTAAATCTTCTCCTTCACTCTTGTCTATGCAGAGGGGACCAAAGATCACACGAAGAATTTTCCTCTCGAAACAGCCTAAAGCGCTCTCATCCACTTTCGACAAAGTCCATGTCTCTGCACCATAGACCAGGACCGGGATGATGAGGGTCATATAGAGGGACACTTAAGGTGCTCGAGAGAGGACTTTGCTACTCAATTGCCTTCTTAGTCCAAAGAAGCAGCGATTGGCAAGAATTATTCTCCGTTTGATTTCAGCGCTGGTGTTGTTTTTTGAGTTTATAGCGGCGCGACGACACAACCCCCAACCTGGAGGGCCAGGTCCTTAGTATGACTCCAAGGACGGGGAGCCGGATAAACCGCTCCTTACAGGCCTGAGCTCCAAATACGTCGGAGTAGCCCTGTAAGGTGTTCACTAAGGATCCAAACACTAAGGATTCTAATATTTTTGTCATGTGATTTGTCGCTATTAGACTGCCCTAAAACAATTCATAACAAGAGCAGTCTTTAGATTTTTGGAAAATTAAGAGACCTTCCTCAACGCAATATTGTAGGCCAATACAATTAATTTTCCAACATGAAACAACAGAGTTAGGAAGAGGTCGCATAAACTAAAGAACTTCAACCAGTGACTCATCGTATGAATAACATATAAATACGTGTATCGGTTACAATGTTGTTAACAATGGTTAATGGAAAGATTTTTTACGCTATTACAGATACCAATTCTACCCAAAGATGCTTTATATTATATGCGGTCTCAAATGTAATAGAAGTTAGTCGATTGGAATTTCGTCCCTCAGTACTCCATGCATGGATACAATTTTTTGAATGTCTGCTGCACCTGAGCTATAAACTACCTCTAATAAAATGAAAAACTCGTTCCCGATCAGAAAGCAGAAATCAAAACACATTCAAAATGAAATTCTGATTGGTCGTTGATAAACCAAAACCTGGATTTGGGAGCAGTAATAGCGCGAACACGACCAGAATATTTTTCAGCGATCCTGAAGTAGCATCCAATATTATCGATCGGCTTAGATACTCGTATATCACCATTATCAAAATATTCAAAATTATTCTACAAACAATTGCAAGTGGTTACGATATTGACGTATGAAAGTTTCAGGAATATGCCATGGACACCGCATAATTATTTGTTGCAAGACATTCTTGGTACCCATGCCTTATTGCCATTAAGGCAATTACGCGAAGAGGCTCAACAGGCCAAAAATAAGGAATTTAAAAGAAATAGAGAACATTTCTTTTGTAAAATATCTCGTTCAATAACTAACGAAGATATTTTAAACTCTATTTTGATATCCTCAGATCCGATAATAACAAGCTTAAGAAAATTTCTTCCAAAACGTTTGAATCATTTTGAAAAGGATGCTCTCGTTTAATTGAAGGTACTTGATTCTTCATTCCTTCATTCAGAATATTCTCAGACACCGAATAATAATACCTCCATTATTTTATTTCCATTGTTTTATTGAATTACAAGAATATTAATAATTATGAATGAAATCTTGATTAATTTTGAAATAAATTAAGTTTTAAAATACCAAATTTCAAAATGTATCAATTATCAATTAACAGTTGACAATCGCAATCGGGGTGACCATCTTCAATTCTATAAACTCTAAAGCTTTGAACCACAAGAACAACATCGTGTGATCCAGCCGTGTTAGACTGGTAACCAATTACAGACAATTGATGACATATGAAACCTTGCGCTTTTGTAAGCAAGTTTACATAAAAATCTTACATTAATATCCGATTAGTGACTTCCAACTTATAATTTAAGTTCGACATAGACTCTTATGGGTTCTCTTTACCTCCAAGCAAACTGTCTTCCTTTAAATTATTTTAATTGAAATACATTGAAGTTTCTTTTCAGTCTTATTGAATAAAGTTTAGCTGCCAAATACACTAACTTCCCCTTTCCTTTGAAAGGTTGACTCTTTTGAGTGCGATATGGTTATATATCCGCAATTTAAGCCCCAAGTGCTTTTATCCGATGGAGCAGTTTTGCACTCAACGAGATCATTGAGCGATAAGATTTGCTACTTCAATTTCGCGATATCCGATTAAAATCTTTGCCATATCCAGGAGCGTACGTACATACGTACACTTGCGATAGAGAGGACGTCAGCGCGCGATCACACATTCAGTTTGCCCCTTTATCTTCCACTCAACACTTAAGTTGCTGGTTCTGCTGATGGCCTGGGCTAATATTGCCATTGTTATGGCATTGGCATTTCCTCCATGGATCGCTCTCCGCTCTGGTGTTGTTTGTGGCAAGGAAAATCGATTAACGTTGTCTTCGTCGTCGTTGTCGTTGTTCCTCTAGGAAAGCTGCAATTGCTTTTTTTTTCTTTGGTTATCAAATTATTAATTTGGTTTGAGTTTGGAATTTTCATTGACACATTTTGTAACTTTGTCAATCCTTTCCGCTTGGCTTCGATTCGAAGATAGCTTCGATATAAATGTAAGTATCTACACTTTGCCACCATTAGGAAGCTGAATGAAAATAAAACCAGCAAACTTGAGGAAATCATTGAATGAGATAAATATCTGCAGAGCTGTCAATGGCATTCTACATGTCGAAAGAGTCTCGAGTTGGGAATTACCAAAGTTTTAACTAATAACTTATCGCTTCTGATATTTGCTTCGTTGAGACTTGTATTTGACTTTCGATTATTTTGCAATAAATTGATTTATGTTGTTTGTTTAATTATATTTGGAAAAATTATGAAGTTGATAAACATAATAAATTATTATTACATTTTACATTTTTTTATTGTTTAAACGTGAGATTGTAGTTTCCTATATTTATGTTGAGTTCAAATTTACATGTATTGACTTTTTAGCTAGCCTGTGTAGATATATATAATCTAAAAAATATTTATCAATTGTTTTGGTTAAACAAAAACAGTGGTTTCATTTAAGTAATTCATAAAATTCTATTTTTTCGTAGACGAACTTTGATAAGACAATAATTGGGTTGATCTAAAACAAAATCCTTTATAGATATCAATTTCTTAAGGGGTTATAACCACAGCGAAGAGGAGCATTCTTTTACGGAAGTTGTTATAGGTCTTTTTATAACTTTGGTAAAAAGACGCCATTAGCTTTAAAGTTTTGTATGAAAATTTTCGGTAAGCCGGACCCCAGCAGTTTAGGGTATTCTAGTTTCCTTTTGAAAAAATATTTTTTCTATAAAATCCATCCATTTTTTTTTTTGATCAGAAACAAACCGTTGATTTGGAACATTAAAATTAACGCGAGACAAAAGGTTCAAAGCATCAAAACATAAATAAGAACATCTGCGCTCCAGACTGGGTAAATCTATGAGTTTTAGACGGCTACTAAATGAAGGAAGATTCAATGGATTCTGTCAGCCTAAGCCTCTAAGCGCAAATTTTAGGAACTTTTTTTGAATTTGTTCAATTCTTATTTTGTGGTAACTGTAATAGGGGGTCCATGGCTGGCAAGCATACTCTATAATGGGTCTGACAAATGTGGTAAATAGTTGTTTGACAACATAAGGAGCAGAAAACTGACCTGATTCCCTTTTAATCCAACCTTATATTGAATTGGCTTTATTAGATTAGATTTTAGATTAGATTAAAATGATTTATTTATTAACATCATAAATATATACAAATTTACATAAACAAAATCTGTGTGGCGTGGCTATGCCGTCTGCCGATTGGTACTGATTATGAAAAATTAAAAAATAAATAAATAATTGATTTTAAATATAAATAATACTAAACTTGTAATTGGGTTACTTTGGAAGATGACTTTTTCCTTAGAAGCTAGCATTTATTATTCTATCCCGATAAGTTAAAGCTGTTTTGCAAAATTTTAATAATGGGTCGTTCATTTCGTTCAATAAATCCAAAACTTGATCTGCTGAGAGCGTATCATTACCGAGGAAATGTCGCCTTGTTTCGCGAAGAGTTGGGCATTTACCCACAAAATGAAATACGTCTTCTCTTTCTGCTGTATTGCATATATTGCACAATATTGGAAGGTCATCTCGGTGCGGTCTATAGTTGAGATGCAGCAGTTCTACCCTAAGCCTTAGCATTAATGAAATCGATTCTACGCTATTTCCGTCTCGAAAGTAGTTTGCCTGTTGTAGATTGTAGTTGAGTCTGCTGTATACCGATCTGTAGAGAGATTCCCTTGCTTTCCTTTCATATTCATTCCTGGTGTTAGCATCTGTTGCGGATATGATTTCGAAAAGTCTTTGTTTCCAGTTTTTGTGCAGCTCTTGTTCTAACTTTAAATCGAAGTTACACCGACGTGCTAGCTCCAGCCACTCTCTATACCAACCAACTTTGCTGCTCACTGTTTTCATCATGATTCTCTTCGGGAGTCGACTTTCATTCATGTTTAAAACTTTGATAATGTAATCTGCCTGTAGTTTTTGGGTTTTAGTAAACAACGGTGATAATCCAGTCTCTAGGTTCAACGCATAGTTTGGTGTGTTTGACGGTAGTCTGAATGCTCGTTTTAGGTAGAAGCGTAAAAGTTTTTCCACTTCATCATATTGGTGACCTCCCCAAACCTGCGCTGCGTAAAGCATGACTGATTCTGCAACGGACTCGAAAACTTTGAACTTAGTACTGTGGCTTAGATATTTGTTGGAGAAACAAATCTTCCAAGTTGAGTTTATTGCAGTTTTTGCCTTTGCAAGCTTCTCATTAAAGTGTATCTCCATTTTTAAATTACTTGTGAATATCACTCCTAGGTACTTATACTCGTTGACCACTTCAAGTCTTTCGTTATTATAGTGCCAATTTTCGCTTGCTCGTAGTCTACCCCTCCCTCTGTTGAAGATCATGATCTTAGATTTCTCTTGGTTCACAACTAAGTTCCAACTGGCACAGTATTCACATAATCGATTGATCATCAGCTGCATCGTTTCCGGTGATTGAGCTAGGATCACTATGTCATCTGCAAATTGGCTTTATTACATGTCATATTAATATGCTGTGTGAATTCGAGTTTTTTTATCAAACAATACACCAAGGATAGATACATCATTTATATTTAACAGATTTACGCCATTGAAACTATAGTCAAAAGATAAAACGGACAATTTTCTTGTAAAATGTATAATCTTACACTTGTCGATATTTAACAACAAATAATTACGTGCACACCAATTGTACAAAGCATTTAGATCAATTTGAAGCTTTTCACAGTCAAGATTGCTAGAAATGGTTTTAAATATGTTAACATCGTCTGCATACATAAGACAATTAGAGTACTTTAAAACTGAAGGAAGGTCATTTACAAACAATATAAAAAGAACTGGACCCAAATGGCTACCCTGGGGAACACCAGAATTTACGACAAAACTATTTCAATGGTAGCCGTTACAATTCACTGAATAGGATCTGTCAAGTAAATAAGATTTTAGCCAAGCAATGAATTTTACGCTGAACCCCAGCCTACTCGTTTTATTAAGCAAAACTCTATGCGACAGTTTGTCAAATGCCTTACTAAAATCTGTAAGAACACAATCCGTCTGTTTTTTATTTTTAAAAGAATCGACACAAAACTCCGCTAACTCCATGAGTAGGGTGACAGTCGAGCGGCCCTTTGAGAAACCATGTTGGTTATGAGCAATAAACGATTTCGTGTAAAAGTTTTATGTTTTGCAAACAATTGTTTCAAAAAGTTTGGGAATAGCCGAAAGAAAGTGGCATCGACAAATGATTGACACATTTTTTCAGAACTGAAGCTGGTATCCCATCAGGACCAGATGCGTGATTATCTTCTAAATTAGCTATATATTTCATAATAACGTCAGTATCAGTAGATATATGAAAATTTATATCAGTCAAGTGAGAATATGATTTCAAATGACCACGTCACTAGTTTACAAATTTTCGGTTTTTGGCGAGTACCTCAACAAAAAAGTATTTTCTAGACTAATTTTGGCTCTCTGAACACGAAAATGGCAATCATTTATTTTTCCAAAGAAGCGTTTTCGAGATATGACCAAAAAACGTGTTTTTCTGCTCCTTTTCCATGTATAAGCCTAATTCTCAAAAACTGTCGAACTAATTAACATATACTTTATAGTTTTGAACAGATATTTTGTTTGTCTTTCCAACAGTATGCGACTTGTGTAAATCGGCCCAACAATCATCAAGAAAAAGCCGTTCAAAGTTTCAAAAAACACAATTTTTCGCCGTTTTTTGAAAATCGCTTGTTTTAAGTCATTCCGTAAGGATAGAAAACAAAATATTTAAAATAGTTTTAAGATCTCAGGTGAAAGATATTGTTTTTGCAAAGCTAAAACGCACAATATCAATGAAATCGGATAATAAATGTGGAAGTTATAAAACATTACGTGAAGGCAGATCATTTCAGGTTTCTTCTTTTTTTCATAATTTTTATTGAAAATATGAAGTATTGTTTACACTTCTTCTTTTATGTGGCGTTGAATCTTTTCCATGAAAGCAAGATCCTGGTGGAATCTTTCACCTTGTTCATCGCTTTCAGCTCCTAAATTCGAGGGAAAAGTTTCCAAATGGCTGTGCAGGAAGTGCATTTTCAAAGACATGCGAGCACCTAAAAGGAATACAAATATTTAAATTTTAGTTGTCAATAGAATTCATTGTTTTTGAAACACTAATCTGCTAAATACTCACCAAGAGCATGAAATGTAATCATCATTTTTTCGATCAATTGACGATAGTTTGGACTTCTGTAGTTTCCCAAAAATCCATGAACTACGTCTTGAAAAGCATTCCATGCTCTTTTCTCGTTTTTTTTAGACAATTCAAAAATCCGGTGTCACTAAACAATTTTTTTTATCTGTGGACCAACGAATATACCCGCCTTAATTTTTTCGGTCGACAGCTTGGGAAACTTTGTTTTCAAATATGTAAATCCTTTGTTTTCTGGATCTTTTGCTAAGGCTTTTACAAAATTTTTCATAATGCCGAGTTTTATGTGCAATGATGGAAGTATGTATTACATTTTGTTTATCAACAAGTGCTTTTTCAGCAACGTTGCTCTTTCCTACTATACATGATTTTCACGAAGTGGCCAATTTCGTTGGATGAAATGCTTTTCATCTGCTCTGCTATCCCAAAAACACAGAAAACAGCAGTATTTTGTGTAGCCACCCTGCAGGCCAGTAAGCAAAGCCACGACTTTTAAATCACAGCAGATTTTCCAGTTATAGGAATTGTATTTCCCAAGTTGAAGAAGTTTTTCCATGGTTTTGTAGTCCTCTTTTACATTTGTGGAGTGACCAATCGGGATTGATGGTTTCGTGTTCCCTTTATGAAGTAAGACAGCCTTCACGCTATACTTGCTGCCGTCGATAAAAAGCCGCCAATCCTTAGCTTCGTGGTGTTCTCCAAATTCAGCAAATAATCCTGTCACATCATTGCAATAACAAAAGTCACCCGTTTTTGAATAATACATTTCAAATTTCTTATTCCGATTTCTGTAATAAGTGACTTTTGTTTCTGCTTCCAAGCAGTTAAATTCCTGCAATCTCGAAGCGAGCAACTCAGACTTCTCTTAAGATAAGTTGAGATCACGGCATAAATCATTGAGTTGGAATTGATTAAATAGCATTAGTTTTGGACTTTCAATTTCCAAACTGCTGATGATACTGGAACTCAAATCTGATACTTCTCCGGCTGTTATTTTTGTTCCTGGTGGTTCTTGTTTTAGATACCGAGAAGAATGTGGCGCCGTCTTTGTTACTGATTGTACTTCGGGATAAAAGGCTTTCCGAAATTTCCTTCCTTGTATTTTAGTTAAGCAGAAATAACAGTCAGTCACATGATCAATTGGGTTTCTCCATTCAACTGGCTTTCCAAACGATAAATATTTCCTATTTCCGTTTCCAAATGCAATTAACCTCACAAAGCACGTAGCACAGATTGATAATATAGCATTACTTTACTATAAAGCACTACAGTAAATGCTCTGATTTTGTATATTTTGTCAAACAATTCTTAAACAGGTAGATAAAACTAAAAAAACATATTTTTTATGAAAAAAAACTGAAATGGTCTGCCTTCACATTTCATAACTTCCACATTTATTATTCGATTTCATTGATCTTATGCGTTTTAGCCATAGCTGGGCACCGTTAATCAAACAGTTAACTTCGTTAATCGTTAATCCGCTACTAAAAAAGTTAGCTTCGTTAAACGTTAAAGCGTTAAATTTCGGAAGAATTTACGCAAGTTAACGTTAATCGTTAATCCGTTAACATGTGATAAAAATTGCATTTTTTATATTTTTTTACTCTGAACACCGGCGCTAAGTAATGCCGGTCGTCCACTAGGCGATCAACGCACAAATTTCGAATTCAACGCATTCAACTCTGATGTACGGTGCCTTCAATTCTGTTCAACCAACGCAATGGGTTGGATATAGTTGTTGGCCGTTGCTCAACGAATTGCGCAATCAGTGTACGGGTAGTGTACGAGCTCGTGTTGCTCCTTGAAAATGTTCGATCAACACGTTGAGCAACATTTTCAAGATAATGTGTTGCACATTATTTGTTCAACGCGTTGATCAACTTTTTAATTTTCTTTGGGATTTCTTGACGTAATATTGTGTTGCGTTGCCTTGGCTGCAGTGAAATGTGTCTACGTGGTTGAACTATTGGGTTGCCATGAACTTGCTGTTGTTGCAACTTGCAAACTGTAGTTTATTTTGGTTTTTCGTCATGGAAGGTGATAAAAAACTAGAGTGCACCACGGAATTAATTTTGTAAATGATTTCAGCAATTGAGGAAAAGCCCAATATATGGGACATTAATAGCCCCTTTTATAAAAATCGAGATGCCAGGGAATTGGCTTGGTCTCAAATTTCCTCGAAAATGCAATTGCCTAAACTTTGAATTCGAATTCACGGGCGCGGTGGGATCAATCGATTTTAATTTCTCATATATTTCATTGAAAAAACAATTTTCTTCGCGAGTCAAGAAAAAATCATCTACCCAGAATCGTCTTGGTTGTTTTTTCTTCCTTTGTCGTTCATTTTCTAATATTATTAATGCGGCAGCCACTTTTTTTTTCTTAGAGGAAATCATACTCATACGGAACAAATTTAAGAATATTTTAAAGCGAAGGCGTGCGTCGACAATAAATGTATGTATGTACCGAACTGAAGTCAAAATTATTTCAGGTTGGACGTTTGAGTTTTTTGTTTATGGTGGTGCGTTCAACGCGTTCCCCAACGAGTGATGCTTGGTTAAGTGTACGAAGTTATCAACTTGTTCATCAACTGGTTGAGCAACAATATCGAAAACGCAGTTGATCAACTCGAAAAAATTTTTTTCTGTCAAAATCGAACAAGTTTATCAACTAGTGTACGAGGTTGTTCAACATTTGAGTAAGTTGGTCAACTAGCTGTACGGAGCTATTCAACACTGGAATAAGTTTTAAGAGTTGATCAACTATGTGGGTGTGCGGGGTTAATCAACATATGGGAAAGTTGGTCAATTATGTGTACGGGGTTCCAAACGCATTTTGTTCAACTTTAGTTGGTCAACGTGAATAACGTAAGTTGCACTAGTGTGAGAGGTTGTAAATACATTTATCCAACGAAAGAGTTGAATAAAAAGTTGAACGAAGTTGGTTGAACTTATCGCGCACATAGTGGACGACCGGCATAATGAAATGATCAAACGAAACGAATCTCTTCGCAGTTTTCTCACAGTTTTTGTTTCACCCGCGGCATGCGCCACGCGGCACTTGTCTCATACTTGTCTGAACCTGTTTTTCGCGCCGCGCGGTAAATAGTAGGCATTGGATTAACGATTAACGGACTTAACGTGGATTAACGGATTTAACGTGTTCGTTAACATTTTTAAAAGTTAACTTAAAAGTTAATCCATTAATCAAAATTTTAACTTCGTTAATTAACGATTAACGGATTAACGAGTTAATGCCCAGCTATGGTTTTAGCTTTGCAAAAACAATATCTTTCACCTGAGATCTTAAAACTATTTAAAATATTTTGTTTTCTATCCTTACGGAATGACTTAAAACAATCGATTTTCAAAAAACGGCGAAAAATTGTGTTTTTTGAAACTTTGAACGGCTTTTTCTTGATGATTGTTGGGCTGATTTACACAAGTCGTATACTGTTGGAAAGACAAACAAAATATCTGTTCAAAACTATAAAGTATATGTTAATTAGCTCGACCGTTTTTGAGAATTAGGCTTAGACATGGAAAAGGAGCAGAAAAACACGTTTTTTGGTCATATCTCGAAAACGCTTCTTTGGAAAAATAAATGATTGCCATTTTCATGTTCAGAGAGCCAAAATTAGTCTAGAAAATACTTTTTTGTTGAGGTACTTTTTTGTGTAAACTAATTGTTCATTTTTGTCAAGATTATTATAGTTTATGTTTTTCACAGTTCGAAGAATCACAGATGTATGCACTTTAAAAAAAGTCTGAAAATAATTGTGTTATGATACGTGGGGCGTGGTCTGAGATATAGTTATGCATTAGATCGGACGGATATGGACTAGATTTTCGTTTGCTCTTAATAAAATTCCAAAAGGATTTTGGATCCATTTTTAAATTACTTTGAACCTTTTGTATGTAATAAAGATACTTAATACTTGATTGTCTGTTGAAAATATATCCGGCCTGACAATAAATATTAAAATCGGTAATTAATCCCGTTTCTTTGTATTTAAACCATAGTTTATTTCTACGGTTTTTCAATCTTCGCACTTCACTACCGTTCCAGCTAGGAGCGGAGAACGGTTAATTTAATAGACTTAGCTATGGCCATGTGGCAGCCTCGAATTTGCCGATCAAACGAGTACATAAACCATAAACGCATTGGTTTTT
Source organism: Philhelius festivus (assembly GCA_963931855.1). NCBI lineage: Eukaryota > Metazoa > Arthropoda > Insecta > Diptera > Syrphidae > Philhelius > Philhelius festivus. The sequence continues at coordinate 68,122,985 of OZ007554.1, read as the reverse complement.
ATACATATATAAATACATCGAACTTAATCATTATTTTTTTCAAGTTAACTCCCCCGACTCCGATTTTAAGATTTAAGAAATGTTCCAATATCTCGAAACATAGTAAATGTCAAATCATATTGAATATGATATACCCAAACATGAAGCTTTCGAAAGGAAACTAAAGATTTCTTGGTGGTGAACAGGAATAACAAATTAAATATTATCAAATATATCAGAACCTTCCATTAAACAAGATGATTATTGCTGAATCTCCTATTACAACAAACCAAGCTGCTAATTAAATAAAAATAAAATCTCTTCTAAGATTAATATTTAACAACGGCAAGGACACTTAATGTAGGTGCTAAAATAATTATTAGTTTTAATAATGAATTTTACGATGTTTATATCCCCTTGTCAACACAGCAGTAGATATGCCATTTATAGAATTAATTGTGCTCAAACGTACCTACAAATGTCCTGACATAAGGTTATGCCATAATTTGTGTAGTAAAATTATTATTAATTCTGAATTATCTCCCTTTTTACTGCAAGGTTAAACAAAAATTACTATTATGATAAATTTAAGGAAATAATTATTACTTTTACCAAGATTTTGGATTATGCAGCGAAGGTTTTAATGGGATTATGAAATCATGTTTTTGTTGTAAAAGGCCGTTTTATATTTTCAACCTTAAACCCTAATGTAAGGCACGCAAAATAATGCAATAAGCAAACTTGGGGTTCAAGTGGACCCCATAATTCTTATGCACAGTTCTTATGCACATCTACATAATTGTTTGTTATTAACAAGTTGATGCATTGTTTCTATTTGTTATTAATTAAGTTGACACTGACAGTTACAGTATCATATTATGTGAACATGTGTTTGGTTTTACCAAATTGTAGGAAATAGTTAACAAAAGTTTGAGAGTTACCAAAAATTGGGTTATAAGATTATAATTTCAAGTTTTATTTTGAACGACCAAATAAAATATGAGATTATCAAACGGACAAACGAAAAGGCCAATGATGTCTACATCGAATTGGATGCCAATCGCAACAAGTCTGGAACTCTTTGGCAAAAGACGAACTCCAGGCATATTTTAGAGTTTTTTTTTTGTCCATTGAGAGATGAACACCGCTTTGTCCGTACATTATTGGATCCCGTCAAAAGACATTCAATTCTTTGAACAGTGAAAAATTGTACACGTTTAGAGAAGCTCAATGTCTTCCTTCGTTTCGACGATTCAATTGGTCGCCTAGCCCAATCATAAGCCAGAACAAACAGTCTTCAGCCTGTTAATATGCTTTTGAAAGAATCAGACTTTGTCAACAAATTACATTCCGTCTTAGAATCTGTTGAGATATAAATTCAATATATAAATACTGTCTTATGTAGAACTTTATTTATCAAAATATTAATATAGTAGGTTGTAATATTTTTTTAGTTTGTCATATTATTTTCTTCTAAATAAATTCATTCTGTTCTGTTCTGTTTATTGAATCAGGTCTTATATTTTTCTTCAACGTTCTTAAGGGTAGTTAAATTTTAAGGGCCGATGTTGAATGTGAACCACACCTAAACGTCAAGTTTTTTTCTGCATTTTATTTGACATTTCTCAATTTCAGACTAACTCAATATGAACCATGGAAAGATACACAATCGAGCAACGCGTTTAAGTTATTCAGGCTTATTATGAAAATGGGCGTTCAAATCAAAATGCATATATCGTACACTTCGTGATTTTTTCGGTCAATTTAATCGTCCAAATGTGCCTACAATCGGAAAAATCGTGCAAAAATTTGGGCAAACCGGGTCTGTAGGAGATGTGAAAACACCAGTGCATGCTCGAACAGCTCGTACTGCAGAAAATATTACTGCTGTTCGCGATAGTGTGGCTGAAGAGCGGTCCACCTCACCTCGTCGTCGTGCCCAACAATTGCACCTCTCACGCTCGTCGTTGATGAACATTATGCATAAAGACTTGCATTTACACGCTCACAAGGTGCAATTGACTCAAGAACTAAAGCCTCTTGACCATTTCAAGCGTCGTCAATGGTCAGAATGGTGGCAAGAAATGGCAACAGTGGATGATCAATTTCCGAAGAAAATCATCTTCAGTGATGAGGCACATTTTCACCTCATTGGATTCGTCAATAAGCAGAAGTGCCGCATTTGGGCGAATGATAATTCAAGAGTGATTGTCGAAAAACAAATGCACCCACAAAGAGTGACTGTTTGGTGCGGTTTATGGGCTGGCGGCATCATCGGGCCGTATTTTTTCCAAAATGAGGCCGGTCAGGCAGTTACTGTGAATGGTGTTTGCTATAGTGAGATGATAACGAACTTTTTATGGTCTGAATCGAAAGATATGGATGTGGACGATATGTGGTTTCAACAGGACGGTGCCACTTGCCACAAAGCTAACGAAACAATGGCTCTTTTGCGCGACAAATTCAATGGCCGTGTTATCTCACGTGGTGGCGATGTCAATTGGCCGCCAAGATCATGTGATTTGACACCGTTGGACTTTTTTCTTTGGGGTTATTTGAGAGAAAAGGTGTACGTCGATAAGCCAGCATTGTAGTGAGGGTGCATCAGGCGCTACTGCTTTATAAAAAGCTCTCCCATACGGCCTGTACTGACAATTTTTGTTGGACAGAGTATAGTCATAGCGTTTACTAGCAGCTAAGGCTAGCTTAAGCTTTGTTTTATGTGAATAAAAAATGATAACACTTAATAGTTTGTGCTAGAAAATTCAAGCTTAAGCTTCGTAATTTAAGCAGTTCGTGTTTTATTCACATACTGTACATGTATGACCGAAAGGAAGGTTGTTTTGGATTTTTTTTTGCCGTAATGTGTTATCTATTGTATAGGATAAAGTATTGGTTTCGGGTAAAAAATGTTTTTATCATATCGTTCGTCAGTCTCTGCGTCTATACGTTCACTGTCTTATTTTTGAGCTATTCCCTTATATTTAATTAACAGCTCGCTCAAGTGTTTAGTAGCTGCTTCATAATTTCTAGCCATGAGAATACTGAAAATAAGAACTAGTCAAAGCTTTCTAGACAGGTAAAAAATATTGAAATTTTTTTAGCTTTAACTATAATATTAATATTGTAATATTTTGCTAAGGTTTGTTAAATAAAACCTATTATTCTTTTTAGTATTTCTTCTTTATTCACACTTTCCAATTCAAAACAGTAAATCTCAATTTATAAACAACTCAAATACTTTTATTCAAATTTAAATCACACTTGTTTAATACTCGTAACACAATCCAATAAGCAATACTTTTGCACACTTTCATAATCCAAAATCAATTGTGTTGTGCTCACCGCGATCACTCCCTTATATACTCATGTTAGTTGTTCTCGAAAATTCGCGAAGCTTCTCGTCTTGGAATGTTCTAGATGGTTGGAATAAGGGGAAATACATTTGACATTGGAAAAGAGCTTTTTGTTTCTTCCATAAATTATATATGCAATTTTCCAACAGATGGCGCTGTAGTAGTATAAAGATCTGTTCACAACAATATTCTAGTTTTAGCTATTTTTATTCACACAAATTGAAGCTTAGGCTTGGAAAACAAGCTAAAACTAAATGAATTGAGCGTTGGCTATTTTAAAATAGCTATTACTAGAAAACATCTTTAATTAGATAGCTTAAGCTTATTTTTATTCACTAAAAATCTAGCTTTTACTTAAAAATTCAAGTTTAAGCTTTAGCTTTTTTTAGTTCACAAGGCCCAATAAATAAATACTTCTAACTTCGGACGTACTGTCCAAGTGTCCAATATGGGAGAGTATCGGAATCCCGCTTTTTGAAATCCCGATTTTCAAAAATCCAGAAAGAAAGTTTTAAAATCCCGTCGGGATTATAAGAGCCGGGATTTAAAAAAAAACGGGATTATAAAAAGGGCATATCGTACCCAACCCGTCCAATATATTATAGAGGTAATTTCTTTAGCGGCACTACTAGAATGTGGAGTACTCTGTCTCACTCGATTTGTTCTTCATGGTCTTATTTCCCTTCGATTTTGATACACAACCTATCAAGACAAATTTGCATCTACATCTCCTATTAAAACCTCTTCACTTAACCTAAACGATGGGATTGTGATACGCAATAATATTATAAGGGTATAAGGGGATTATGAGAGTGTGTAAATTATAAAAAGAAATTCCATTGAAAAAAAAAAAGGTTTAGGAATGACATACTCGTATTTGTATATCTTTTCCAATATTTTGACAACATTCTTAACATTTATGGTTCAGAAATTTTATAAAGGTGTAGTGAAAAAGTGAGCATAGAGTTTTATTGGGAAATTCAGCTCCGTTACCTGCAAAATGAACAATTTTAAGAACATGCATTTCTACAAATAAAAAAAAAAAAACAAATCGACAACTTAAAGGTCTAACTCCTTCATTAAGTACTTCCTAAGCAAACGCGCCACCATTTAACTTTGCTCAAACATCGCTTTGCAACTTTAATCAGTTGTATTGTCACGTATTTCCATGATTATGGCCTTTTTTCTCCGAGTTGCCTTTATCGTTTGTGGAAAAACAATTGCTTTAGTTAAGCACTTAACCGAATGATTAAGATAATTCATTCCCTGGTTCTCCGCTCAAACGTACTTAGGTATGTAGGTATTTCTCCATAGACACCATTATCGCACTGAAGGATTGTTATTTTTATAAAATATTTCCATCACATATTTTGAAAATGAGATACAACTCAAGAAGGCTAAAAGTCCTTAATGAAAACGAGAGATGACAGGACTTTGTATTGGCCTCTGCGAGATATGGTCGGACTTCGACTTGGTTATTTTTAATAAGGGAGCTAAATTGAGAAAAAGACGAAAGTATTTTTTTTCTCCTCCTTCGTTTAGTTATTGCGAGGAAAATTAAATTAATGAGCTTAGCAATGAGCAGAGAAAGGACTTGGAGGAAGCGGATAAACTTTTTTGCCTTCTCATTAGAAAAACAGGGAGTGGCGCAGCCTTCCCTCTAACTCTCTGCACCAGCTGAACTATGTGAGTTAAGGTGATTATTATTCAGTTTGAATAGAGTTTCCACAGTGACATTTTTTAATTAAATAAAATAAAAAAACAGAATTCAATTCAAGACCATATAAAAATAAATATATTAAAATAATCCGTTCGGAATATTCATGAGTCCTATTGAGTATTCATAAGAAACGCAATTATCGCTGCTTGGGGTCTTTGCAATATTCCTCTATGAATGGCTGGACGTCATTGGAGAGTCTATAATAATTAATCTCGAGACTTTGCCAAATGTTTATCATTCGGATTTGAGAATTGTATGAGTCTAGTAGACTCTGTACTGATTACTTATCTGACCTTGTTTAGCAAATATCTCCCAGTGACTGATGGGAAATGGATAATTGCATTGAATTAAAATATGTGATATACCTATGCACCTAAATATTTTAATAAACAATTTAATTAATTAGAGGCTGTATTTGTTTCAAATTCCTAAATAACTTAACTACTTACGTGTTTGATAAACAGTATGCCTACATTTTGTATTCGAGAAAATTTATCGTGACTTTGAAATTCCTTGTTAACATAAGAACATGGATTTGTTTTATTTTAATTACCCTTAGATTGCGTAATTAGACTGGAATATTACAGCTCAGGAAAGTCAGTCGAAAAACAGACATTTTGTGTAACGGCTGATCTAGGGCTAAAAGGAGTTTTTTCCCTGACGAAACCGTTGTTTTGCAGCAGCCGGCTTGATAGCAGGGTGAAGGTAATTTGTTATTTGGCCCTGGGTGTTTCATCGTTCCCCAATCTCAAATCGAAGAGATTCAGTTGTTTGAGAGGCACTGTCTAAGACTTTGCCTTGGATTAGACAGAACACCATAGTCTCAGTTCGAACATTATTAGTCCAACCAGGTTATATTCAACGGAGTCATCATAAAAGGAATAGATAATTTTTTTAAGGCTGATTCGAGGTCACATTGCAAGAACGATGTTCTCAACCAACAGCCTAATTTTAGGGATTATTACCCTAACGACGATTATTACGAGAGTGAACTTCTATAATTGGCTCTATCCCGCCCGATGTAGTCCTGGACTTAGAATGTCGAGGGCCGATTCAGCGTCTTTTTCGATTCAGTATAGGACTGTTGGGAAAGACATGGTGAAATAGGAGAACCAGTTCTGGCAGTTATCTATTGATATTGAGGTTGTCGAGGATTTGTTTGTGTCTTAGCCGACTATCATAACTTTAAGTCTAATTTTTGGTAGGGACAGTGAGGGTTGCACCAAAAAAAAAATATATAAGAACTCAAAAACTGCTGCTGTGGCTGTTAAAATTTTAAGTAGTTTTAGTTTATTTGGAGTAACTTTAATTAATTTTAATTAGATTTAGTTTAGTTGTAAAGTTTATCTATACAATCAAAAAAATAATATAAATACATACACATAGCATTTTTTCAACTTTATCTCGCTGAAAATTAAAACCGATAGATTATTATAGACGTACGATTCGATATATGGTGGCCCGCGCTTACCAAAGCCTATAACATCGATAAACTGAAGAGGGCTCTGCGGCTCTAAGATCTTGCCCAGCTGATGCTTTAAGCATTTTTCTGTACCTTTTACTACTTGATTTACACATTAAGTATCTATATATATAAGTATCTATGTATATTGCAACGCATTAAGACTAAGTGAGTCAAACTCTTGGATTGCCAAACCTTATGGTCACATCGACTCCCACATGACTATTGCTGCACCTCTCAAATGGGCATCAGTATAAAATGAAAGGTTATGTCCCCATCAAGTAAAAACTGGGATGATAACGTCGTGACGAAAGACTTCGACACAACTAGCTTTACTGATGGCTCAAAGTTGGCGTGTGGTGTTGGTTCAGGAATTTTCTCTGAGAATTTGAATATAAGTACATCTATGTCGCTTAAGCTACCCGTCTTTGCTCGAGTGTCTCTATCTTAATTACTGGCTATCAGGGAAGCATGTAAGGTACTCAAACAATATCCAAACCGGAACCAGAACAGATAGTAAAGCCGCTGTTAAGGTCATTCATTCTAATACATCGTCCTCCAAATTAGTTAAGCAATGCAGAAATGAATCTTCTAGCCTCAATATTAACCATTGTTCTTCTTGGTGTCTGGGTTCTGGGTAATTGTGGCATTGACGGGAATGAACTGGCGAAGGAACTAAATTGCAGAAAGAGTCAACATTCCGCTCGGAGTTATGAAGGGAATATTTTCTCAATTTGTCTTACATTAGTGGATCAAAAAGTAGGTGGAGCAGAATATCTAACTGCGTTATATCTAGAAAGATTTGGTCATAAACACTCCCGAACACTTGATCTGATATGCCGACCCAGACCAGACATAGCCAGCATCGTAGCTACCTACTCATAAACACTCACTGTCATAGCTGTGGAACCACCGGGAAAAGGAAGCAGTCCTCCATTTCCTCTACAAATAGCTGATCTAGCCAAATTTAGAGCACAATCATTAGAATTGGCATTTTTTGACGACATTGACGACGAAATGGCTCTAGGACGAAGTTCTAGATAGTGTCTAATGAGTGTGGGGCCCGGCTGAGTGAGTGATACAATTTCCGGATGATTGTGCAAAATCAAACTCACAATAAGAGACTTCAAAACCTACTATATCCTTTCATATTTTTGAACTTAATCCAAACTAGATGACTCCGTGAGAATATTTAGAATTTTCCATATAAATTCTATCCCAAGGTTCATACGTGTTATGGTATCAAAATGGCGCACTTCAGCGCTTATTTAGCCACAGAGCCAGATTGTCAGTGTTCGCCATTTCTAACTATTTTTACCTTCCTAGGTAAGGATTAATAAGTAAGTAAGTAAGCAAATTCATTTATTTATAGTACATAATCTCAAGTTTACACAATTTATGAATTTTAAAACAATGGCTAAGCCGTCAGCCTGGTTAGCAAATATAAATATACTATATGTAAATACAATTGTTTTTATACAATAAAGTATTCAATGGATTAACTTAAAAATCAAACATAAATATTCAGTTATTAGTAACATTCGGTACTTGAAGGTTTTTTATAAATATTTACTTAGTGGTTTCCAGTCGCACTCGTTAAGAATTTTGAGTGTGTCCTGCATGGTGAGGGTATTTTTGCCAAAGAAGAAAAGTCTGTATGGTTTCAATATTGGGCATATACTTATGAAGTGGAAGCAATCCTCTTTCGATTTAAGGTTGCATAGCGTACAGAACTGGTTAAAACTTCCATTGTATGGACTTCCATTTAAGTTGAGCAGTTCACACCTTGCCTTGAAAATTAAAGAAATTTCTTTGTAACTTAGCGAGTCATTGAAATAGTTTTTGTGGTTAAGGCTATAGTCCAGCTGCGAGTATATTAGTCTGCTTTCGGATGCACGAGCCTTTTCAGCAAATTCTCTATGTTCAGCGTCTTCGTTTTTCTGGATTATTCGGTACAACTGTTCTTTAAGATTATTAAAATTATTCAAATCAATTTGGAGTGTTTCACCACAGGTATTTACCAATACTTTTCCATCTAGCAAGCCACCAGTCATTGTTTCTTAGCTCGTACAAAATCATTTTTTTTGGTTATTTTGGAGTCGTCATAATTCAATGTCTTCAAAATGTAATCAGCTTGTGTCTTAAGCGTACTTGTAAAGAGTTTTTGAATTCCAGTTTCAAAATAGATTGTATAGTTTGGTATTTTACAAGGTAAGTTGAAGAGATTTTTCAGGAAATTTTTTTTGGAATTGTTCAATTACAAAATATTCATCTGCTCCCCAAGCCTGAGAAGCATAACAAAGGGTTGATTTAACGATGAAATCATATATCTTGTATTTAGCAGATAGGGATATTCTACTATTTGAGAATACATTTTTCCAAGCGAAGTTCAACAAGCTTTGTAACGCGTTAGCTTTTGCTATGAGATGTTTGTTGAAATCCAATGTTGTATTTATTCTGACCCCTAGATATTTTATTTCGTTGGTAACTTCTAAGAGACTACCGTTGTAATACCACTTATAACTGCTCTGGCTCCGAGAAGATCGTGTAAAGACCATCACTTTAGATTTATCTGCATTAATCGTCAGTGCCCATCTATTGCAGTAAATACTCCTAGCTAACCGATTAATCATCAATTGTAGTTGTTCAGGTGATTCAGATAGTATAACAAGATCATCGGCGAATAATAAAACGTTAATAACAGTGTTTGCTATTCTTATTCCTCCAGGAATCCATCTGCAATATCATTTATAAAGAGAGAAAATAGTAAAGCGCTGAGGGGACAACCTTGCTTTACTCCAGAAGTAGTTTCAAACCATTCTGAAAAGACTGTGCCTTCCCAGACTGCTGCTTTCGTTTCAGTGTATAATTCCTTAATTACTCTTAAAAATTTTGTAGATAGACCCAACTGTGATAGCTTAATATATAGATGAGCATTACGATTAACTAGATCAAAAGCAGCTTTGAAGTCTACGAAGCACGAGTAGATTTTCTTTTTTCTAGCTTGAAAAGCATTAACAATTGAAAGTAATGTAAAAATCTGGACTGTTGTAGAAAAGTTTTTTCTAAAGCCAGCTTGTAGATCTGTGAGAATATTTTTCCTCACCACCCATTTTTCAAGTCTCTCTACAAGTATGCCGCAGAAAATTTTAGCTTGAGTGTTCATAAATGAAATTCCTCGATAATTTCCAGCAATGTCAAGAGCGCCCTTTTTATGGATGGGGAAGTTACAAGATTTTTTGAACGATGAGGGGATGTCAGCATGCGAAAAGGCCTTATTATAAAGCGACAGCATATGGTTAAAAAAGGAAGGTGTTGCATTTGTATAGAACTCATAGGAAATTCCGTCTTCCCCTGGAGCTTTTCCATTTTTCACTTTCTTAAGTACACATTCCATTTCCGAAACAGTTATATCTGAGTCCAACGATTCATCGAAGTTTGATGGTTCAGCGTATAAGATTGTAAGGTTTGAGCTGTTGTGAAGGAGCTGTTTAAAATGAGTAGCAAGATTTTCTGCAGATAATCCTATGCCTATTTTATGAATTATTCCATTTATGTCTCTAGTTATCTTCCAAAACTCTTTTGAATTTTTAGTGTTTCCAAGAATTAGTGCTTGTTTGTTTTCAAAATCGACTTTCTTTTGCAGACATAAATTTTTGTAGTGGGTATTTGCTTCAATGTACCATTTCTTTAAATCAGGGTTATGTGAACTACGTATGATTCTCAAAAGTGCAAACGATTTTTCGCGAGCTTTCAAGCAGTCTTTATCGAACCATTTTTGTTTAAAAGTTGGGGAAGTGTGTAATATTTTGGTTGATGTTGAGCTTCGCACAAATCTTGTTAATTATTGTTTGCATATAACATCGGCAGACTCAGTTGACAAAAAGTTGGTTTCGATTAGGTTGTTCAGATTACGTTGGTAAGAGGCATATTCTTCCTCCTTCCATTTGAGTCGTGGTAATAATTTGAGGTTAATATATTGGGATGGTGCTTCACTTGAAAATTCTACTGCAATAGGCATATGATCGGAGAACGTTTTGCTCAATCCATCCATTATTAACTGCACAAAAGTCGATGACTGATTGCCCTTGGCCTCCTATGAAGGTAAAGTGACCATCATTATCTCCATCAGTACAACCGTTTAAAATGATGGAGTCATACATTAAGGATCAATATAGGTTTTAGATCGAAAGGATAATATTGTTTAGTTTATAACGACCGCAAAGGCCCAGTAAGTGAGTTGTAAGCTATTGATAAGTAGGCTTGTTTTTATGAATTTTCGTCTAGCTTTAAGAGAGTTATAAGTACATACCAAAATAAAAATTAATTAAATAAAATGCACGACTGGATCCCTGCATGTACTTGCTTCTCTGTAAAAGTACCTACTTTGGAATTTAAAAATTATTTATAAATATAAAAGCATTGATTTAATAAGAGCAAAATGTTCAAATGCCTAAAATTGCCGTCTGATTTCTCGAAAATTATGAATTTATGCAAACAAAGTTTAAAATTTTTCAAGAAAAAAACTTGCGATGCCAATTTTAAGTATTTAGTAATATCTAATATTTAGTAATTTGTATATAGATTTTAATAAATAATTTCAAAAAAATAGTCGTTCGCACGTTTTTAAGATATAAATTTTTCAAAAACGAAAATTGGATTTTTTTTTAAATTATTATTATTTTAAATTGAAAGGAACTCAAAATTTAGTCTGGTCCATAAAAGCATACTTAATTTGTGGATCAAAATCATTAGAGCCGTTTTCGAGATAAATAAGATTTTGCATAGTGGTTGCATGGCAGATATCGTTAATTTTGGAGCTAAAAAAACTTTTAATTTCTACTCTAGGGAATCACCGTAAATCCCTAAGCTCCGAGGTTGAAGACCAAAGCTCCAGAGATTTAGACTGTAGAGAGAGGTATAGACATACTGACAGACAGACGGAATTGCCGGACAAACTTTTTTCGTGTTCTCTATAATGTTCACTTTGATGCAGAACTATATCGCAAGTAAAAAGGATAGGTACTAAGTGACTGCCTTGTGGAACCTCGGAGGTAGCTTAGAAATTAGAAGAAAAGGTAGATCTGAATCGGTTTTTGTAGTAACGTAAGAAAAAATCCATCTTAAGAAGATAAGTTCAAGCTCAAGGCTAGATAGTTTAAATTGAATAAGTTTGTGCGAAATTTTTTCAAGGACCTTATTTTGAGACAACGTCTACTTTCTTTCCGTTCTTTAAGGCTGAGACCCTAAGGGAAACGAATTCAACTATAGTTAAGTCGGTGTGGACCGTGGTAAATAATTTATAACAAGCTGAAAGATGATCGATTTTAAGAGGATTGTATTGTTTAGTTTTTATCAACTTCTTTGAAAAAAGCGTGTATCTCTCCAATAAAACATTCGCTTGCGTTTTTTATAAAATTTATAGAGTATACTATATTTATCTGGGCCTTTTTTTCCTTTAAAGAAGTTATTACGATTTCCATTTCTTCCAGATCAATTGTAATATTAAGTAGCAGGATGAAAACTGGGGTGTATTTCTTTAATGTGAAACCATCTGAATTCAAAGCGTTTCCGAAATGAATGAGATATAAGCTCAGCAGCAGTGATTCGAAGTTCAATTATTCTACTACTAGGTATTTCTTTAGCAATTTTCCACCACCCCTTTCCAGAGCTTATGTTGAAAAGTTGACTTGATAGTATAAAAGTTGGTTTACCTTGTAACAGGTCTTTTATGTACTTTATGTTAACTTCACAATAATTCTTCCTGCTTGCTTCAGGGTTGTATTTTCTATAAATGGTCAGTATTTTAAAGGAAATTTGTTACTTATGTGACAATCCAGATCAAACTAGGGCTTCCTTCGCTCGCACTTAATATAAGAAATACCCGCATTCCCGTCGGTAAATATTTTATTGTAAGTCCTGTCAACGTTTATGAATGTTACTACTGCGTACAGTTTATTCTGCTGCTGACCATTAGAGACTCTAAATCAGTGTTATGTTATATTGTCTGGGTATTTCTTTCAATACCTTAATATCCAAGACTATACTCTTTCCAACAAAAATTGTCAGTACTGGGAAGATAGGACGTTTATCTCTCATTCTGGTTGCATTGCAATGCATAAGTGTGTCGCCTTTTAAAGCTCTCACAGGGATTCCGTAGTTTAAAATTTAAATTATAAATCGCCGCAAATGAGAGTAAAAAACGCGTAGGGCTACCGTCTGCCGATTCAAAACGACTGAAAACAATATTCAATTTACCTTTTCCCACAAAGCCAAGCGGTAAGATAATAGGCGCGTTTTTTCTTAAGTTGAAAAGCAATACGACAACATTCAACATACTCATCTTCTTAAAATGTGTTCTCAAAAGCTTCAAATCCCCAAAGCTCCTTAATATAAAACACTGAAAAAGCTCCTTGCTTGCAATTGAGAATTATAACTCTGTTTTGATGTAGATAAAGAGCGCACGATCGTATTGAGTGCAGAGTTACCACTTCTGGACAAAAAGTCGAAGTAGATTTGAAGAAAAAAGTGAAGTAACTTGAGAAAAATCGAAGTAGATTTCAAAATGACTATTTACTTGCATTTAGAAAAAAATTTAACTCAAGATTTATCAGTTGACATTACAACACGAAAAAGGAGTGATTCAGTCAGTCTGCGAAATTTTCATAAGATTCGTGCACACATGTAAAACTACTCATTATTTGTGTATTTATATTGTGTTGACGTAAATTTTGTTCATGGAAATTCTGGGGTTATATACCTACTACCTAGAGTGAAATAGAGAAAAAGAAGTAGATTTAGGCTTTTTTTGTAAAATTGAAGTAGGTTGAAACAAAAATTTTTAAAAGGAAGTAGATTTCAGTATTTTGCTGATGGTGCAAAGTAGGAAGTAGATTTTAAAATATTTGAAAAAAAAGAAGTAGATCTACTTCAATTGAAGTAAAGTGGTACCACTGATTGAGTGACACTTGACACTCTTGACAGTATCTCATCGTGGGATACGACGGTCGTGTTGGGGTGTACAACTTTTTGCAAAGAATTACAACAACAATTCCTTAAGAAAATTCAGTGGCTTGCTCTTTATTTAGTGGCATTTTTCCTAACGCATTGTAGTGAGGGTGCATCAGGCGCTACTGCTTTAGAAAAAGCTATCCCATAAGGCATGTACTTGCAATTTTTGTTGGACAGAGTATAGTGGCATACGGTCTGAAAACGTTGAATAGTCAAGGGCAAAATTTTCGATCAACTCTTATGCACTATATGAGGGGCAGCAGTAGCCAACAAGTGATGACCATCTATTTGACATAACCGTATACTCGCTGGTCTTATCACCGAGGCCTCTTCTAAAAGTTTGTTAAACTTGTTGCAGTTTCTGTCAGGTACAGACTCATTCGAAAATCGCACGTCAGCATCCACAGTAATTAGAGTCTGTTCCTAAAAGATGGATACGAAATTCTTGATCTTGTTCGTTGAAGGCTATACCACCTTCCTTGCTGCATTTGAATTGGCAACGTCCACCAACCGTAAAAGTCTATAGCTCGATTTCGGCGTGGAGATTGTTATCAGCTTTTAGATGACATCTTTTATTTGCGAGTATGATACCGTTCAGTTCCCTCGCTCAACGCTAGAACCTTGTTGATGGAACTTTGTGTGTTTGATAGGTTCCTAATTCATCCGCATTGGCAGTTCTGGTCGAGAACTGATAGATGTTGCTGTACTGAGTAGAGTTTCAGTACAGACTTCTTGAAACTGATATTTTGCTTCATCAAAATTTTCCGCATTTAATCCGCTAGCGATAACGTTGAGCCACTTCGAAAATTTTAAACATCATCAAGCGTTTACTGTCTTTCGACTTTTCAATTTCATCTTTTAGTATTTTATTTTCCTCTTGTAGAGTAGATACTTCGACTTTTAAGCTATTTATGTCCTCCTTTTGTAACTATTTTAACTTGTTTCTGGTTTTCGAAGTTTGTCCACTTCAGTAATTAAAACAATAACTGAAAAGTTTTAAGCCATTTCTATAATTGTGCCAGTTTTATTTCAAAAGACTCGAATTTCCGGGATTAGGTGACGTTCCTCGAAAGCTCTTTTGATTTTTGAACCACTATTCTTCCTATTTGTATGCTTTAAGTCGTAATCTAATTAAGCCACCTTACAAAAACGATATTAGTCTTTGTGTTGCTTTTTTAAACTGACTTAAGATCAAAAGCCTAAAATTGCCTTTATCGATCTTCCGCCTCATTGTAATTTGCAAGCTTTCAAGCCCATTGACTATGACTATCCTCTACACTCCACTTCACTAAACATTCGGACTATGTTACACCATTCCATTACATTATAAGGGTAGTCATAGTCCTTTAAGTGTTTGCAAATTCTAAAAAAAAAAAAAAATTGAGGAAAAGCCCAAATTCGGTTTTGCACGAAATCGTTTTAGGCCTTTTGTCACCAAAAACAGCTAAGGCACACATAAGATTAATTTTTTTTTTGCGTATATAGGTAGATAAACGACTGCAGTGATTTTAATTTCAGATCGTCCTAACCTCTTCATCTCTAAATCATCTCACCTTCAGTCTTGTACCTTATACATAAGTAAAATTGTATCAAGATACTTTGTATCTACGACGGACGACCATACTTAGCTCATTGTTCAAGTAAACACCCACGATGCATTATGAAGGAGAGACAAAAAAATCTACACAAGTTATAGCTGGTGCTCGGATAGCTAAGTTGAACTTTTTTAAAAGAAAAATATCTCGATATCACGTGAAGCAATTCTTTTTGTTTAATAACCCCGTTTGGGGCCAACGAGAGTGCATATTGATTCCTTGCGTATTTAAAGTGGAAAACTGATCATCAGCAACTGATACGGCAGCTATCCGTGGTGTTTTGTCTTGTTCAGTGTTGGCTTTATAAAAATACACTGCACTCCCGCGACTACAATGAGATCCTGGCAAATGGCTAGTCCATAGCGGATGCAGCCTCCTGCACCGCCCCATATGCTGGCTCGTTATATCCGTTCATCAACGGTAATGCACTTTATACTGCAAAGCCTGTATATGAAGGTATTCCCTGGGAGCAAATTCGCGTGCACTGTTGCGTTCTTGTTTCGGTTTTTTTTTATATTTTCCTGCTGCACTCTATACGGCCAGCCACTGCCCATTCATTTGTCCAAGATCGCAGAGGTTCACTCACGCACATAATTTGGTTAGAAAGACAACGAAGGAGGAGATGCATTCCTTTCCTCGTTGCACGGAATCGATCTCATTATCAGTTGGATGGCCTGTAAAGTCGGATCATTATTAACCCAAATAACCACGACCAAGCATTAAGGCCAACCTGTGATGCGTGCACACCAATAATTCACGGCAGTTAGCCAAGCTAACAATGTGCCTGCTGCGCCCTGAGAATACCCGTCTTTTTTTTCGTATTATGTATCGTTTAAAGATGGAGGGAGCCACACTTTAAGTATGCAGATTGTATGTAAATTAAAGACCTGGGCCTTAAGTGGACCACTTCACACCTGAGCATCCATCCACTTCAGTCTAGCTGCAAGGTAAACAAAACCAAATTGAACGCAGAGATTCTGCCCTGCAGCCAAAAATACGGTAGCCCGCATCAGAGATGAGATCACAATGATAGCGCAGTAAGGCACAAGGAACATGTGTCATGCGTGTTGTATGTAGGAATCTTTTCAGGAAGGTGCTTAACTTCCTAAAAAAACATTCACAAGAAAGGTTTGCGATTTCGAAAATTTATAATATGGGAGAAGTTTTTTTTTTAGCAAGCAGGATAGTAATTCAGGAACAAGCAATCAATAATCAAGCTTTGAGTTATTTGGATGACGTTGAAGTCAACTCTTAACTTGACAGAATGGTAACCAATTGTTTTCAGAAAAAGTGGAGATCCTTATTTTGGAACAAAGCCTTAACTTCGACCTATAGCCTAATCATAGACTACCGGGGCCTATTCCATAATGCAATAGACTAATGATAATATGAGATTAGACGCTCTGACCGCGGCATGCTCGTAAAATGGTCTTCATTCGTTTTTTAAGACGTCCGGAATTTGTAGAAGATGATCGCTCTTCAGTTCAGATATCTCTGACTGTACCTCTAGGCTCCAAGTCCATCTATAAAAAGTAAAAAATATATTTCATTTGCAATAGGTCGTAAAGAATCAGGATTTAGTGACTTATAAAATTGAAGTCTCAAGCATTTCTTTGCAAGTTTTCAGCAGGAATGGAGGGAACTTACAATTTTCTACCGAGTAAGAAGTATTGAGATAAGAACCGCTTTCATGACAAGAGATAGTCTTAGGGCGCTTGTCTCTTCCTTCCTGGAGACATTACCACTGGTAAGACATTTGTTTCTGTTAAGGCCGTTGAGCTGACCTCCGGAATAAGAAACCAACGCACTGACCATTACAACAAGGGGTCCATCTAGGTTGTTTATCAGTCTCCTGATTACCTTCAAGATGCCTTGATCAGTAAAAATTATGCATATGCTGTGTCGTAAAACATGGTTCTTAGACAAATATTCCTTGTGAATGGTTTGTGATAAAGTCAAATGCAAATCAATGCTCTTGGAATAGTTTATCTTCTTCATTGAAAATGGAGATTTGTTAACCCTGGAGGTGCAGGCAACAGGCATACGTTAAAATGAGCCTGATCAACTTCTAAATGAAACCCTTCTACTTCTTGATGAATCCCTTCTGTTTACTTAGGAAAGATATTGAAGCATATTGAAGTAGAAATTCATTAGTTTCAAAATGGCAACGGCATGTTTGTTGAATTTCATCTTGTTTTCCAGTGGTGTACTGCTTCTTGCGAAGAAGTGAAAAATCCTCCAAGAGTATCTCTTGTCATGAAAAGTACTGCTCATTAGCTGATCGTAATCGGCAGAAAATTGTAGGTCCCCGCCATTCTTGCTAACACGCACATAGAAATGATTGAATCTGGTCACAGAATTTCGGGTAATATCGCTCTAATCGAGATCATTCAAACGGTGTTTCATTCCTTATTTCGAAAGATATAGGGTCCGCTGATCATGCCATGGTATAAACTGCACCAAACAGTCAATATTTGGGGATGCATTGATCCGTTCCGTAATGACTGCTTGTTGACAAAGCTGCTGACTTATAAAATTCACCTCGTGCGGGAAGATGATTTGTTGCCCAAAATCCGGCCAACATTTCCAGTGCCCAATTAGCGAACTAATGAATTTCTCCGAAAGAAATGGGAAGTAACTTTGACAGCTACTGAAACATAACAATTGGAAAAACTATCATTGCTATCTAGGTAGATAAGTACTTTGATTTGAACGCTGTGAAAGGTATTCTCGATATATATCAGACATCCCACTGTTCTTCAGTTTTTGTTTAGTCCCCGGTGATTTTGCTATTAAATTTCTTTGGAGACAGAAATATTTAACCTTGCTTAGAATTAAGGAGCAAGAAGATTCACAAAACTATCCCTTCATTTCTTTATGTTTTCTCGTTGATAATGGCTCTCTCGAATTGATAAACTGTTCTATCGATATCTCAAATGTTAGAGTTATCGTAGCTCGTTGTTTCTGAAAGATCTACTTCGGTGGCAGGACGGAACAGATTCCACTTTATTTCGTCAAATACAACATAGAACTTGTGGAACTCGAAATCAAGTTGAATAGTCTTTATATTCTAAACGTGAGACTGACACTCAAAACCTACGTGTCACGCGTTGATAGTTCTCTAACTATACGAGCATGTCGACAAAAGTTTGTTGGAAAAATTCCAACTTATGGAGTTCGTGGATTGCAGATTGCTGGGAATACTTCGGTAAGGTGTAAGAATCAAATTTTAATTCCTTCGGTTAGGGTGAACTAGGTATTTCTGCATTTTGCGCCTTTCTACTTCTTAAGTCACTTGGTCGTTTCATACAAATCAGTTCAAATTGGGCCAAGTTGTTTTTGAAGGCCCAGTGCGACAGTACTTCTTGAGTCGTCAGATGTGGGTTCCACTCTTCTAGCAGCAAATATCGGTGACATTGATTTGGCATCGTCATCGGCAATCAGGAGAGTCTATGCGTGTTCTTGTTCAATTGTGATGTGTAAATTCCGAAGAGAAATGGTGCCGGCTCAGATACTTGTGCCATTTCGATTGTCCTCCATGTCGATTGGGAGAGATCTGAAATGAAGAAAGTTGAAAATTATTTTGATTAGTGAATGTAAAAACATTAGTTTTGAAAACTTAAGTATCACTCCCTGCATTCATACACTATCAAATTGGTTTTTGATGTCGAAAAAATAACGGACAGTGACAGTTAAAATGACAGTTCAAGGAAAATGTGACATAATAGGTTTGTTCGTTGAGCCCTGAAGTCACCCTGGGGTCGCCCTAAATCGTTTTTTGAAAAACCTGAAGTCACCCTGGTTTGCAAATTCTGTGTTTTTTGAGACCTGGGGTCGCCCTGAACTCGCCATGAAGTAGACCTAGGTATTTTGCTGGGGCGAGTTCAGGTAAAGAATAAACTGTCAAAAGTCTTATGAGATTTCATATGTATTTCTTTTGTTGTCCTTTACCGACTCGCATGTTGCATGCTATTGCTTGTGTTTGCAATTGAATATTTGTTGTACTCATCAAATGAAACATTCAGCAACAACGCAAAATTGTTTTCGTTCATTTTTAAAACTAATTTATAACAAATTTAAAGTTTTATCAGATCACAAAATTATTTTGTCCTGCTTTTAGTTGTCAAGAAAACAGTTGACAGCCTTTGGGTGTTTTTTGAAAACCGAAAACCCCAGTTTTTGTTGACAACTCTGAGGGTTGTGAAGAAAACCTGGGTCAACCCTGGGTAAAGTTCAACGAACAAACCTAATGTTGGAACTTCAGAAATGGATGAATTGTTTTTTCCAGAAATCGAGCTGCAGGTATTATTTTGTTGTCTCCGCAGGAAAATATATGCATCAGCTCTTCAAATCTTGCTCATGTTATAACGAAAAGAGATAGGCCAGTATCCAGAGACGTACCTATTGTTAGTATTGTTTGCTATATCCATAATTTTAACTATTTTCTGGGAAAGGAGCAGCTGTTGGCACAGCTATTGTGGCTAATAGCCAAGAAGATCATCACCTACTGAGGCAGTCTCTTGTGAGCGAAGTTGGAGATATCAAATCTAATATGTGTTTTTTTTTTTTTAGATTTATGATCTTCAAGTAGGCTTGAGCAGTGCTAACAATCATTGGCTGGTGTGGTGATGAAGGAGTGTGTATTTGTAGGTCATTGTTGATTATCTCTTCAATCTCTGTTGTGCTGCGTTCTTGCGATATCATAGAAACTCCCGAAGCTGTTATCTCCAGCTATTCCAAATACTAGGTGCATCATGAAGAGTGTTTCGTACCGCAGTTACCTAATTACGAGAACCAGCGGACTAATTCCAAAGAGAGAAAAGGGCTGCCTTGACCATCTCTTAGGGCTAAAAATTCCGTCACCAAACCAAGAAATAAAACAACGATTTTAAAGTGGAAAAGTTATAAAAAAAACACTATTTTTATTCTTTCACGACTTTCTCTCGGTCCTATCTCGATAGCAACTAACTTATATTTTTGTCATACAAATTCTTTCCCAACTTATCCTTCGTTAAGTTTTTATATTATGTAAGTTATATTTACTAATACATCGACTGCAGTGCTTCAACACTGATGGAGTTCGATACAAAGAGCACGTGGAGATATCGATCGTCTGTGGCGGCGGCGTTACCTGTTATTAAATTGATAAGAGGACTGGAATGGATTGGGTTTTTCTCAGCATCTAAGTTCTGAGGTTGTAAATATATGTATATATATGTCAATCGGGAGAGTTTCTGATGTTTCGTATAGCCTTTTATTGCAATAATAGCGGTAAGAGGTGGGTGCAATGGCGGAGATCTTTTCGCTCAAATGATTGCAATTTTTGTATACATATAAGTGGGGCTTATTGTGTACCATATAGAAACACAATATGATTTGTCCGGGTTTGGCGACCGCCTCTTACTTTCATAAAGGGATATGGAACGGATTAAGATAATTTGCATTTTACTTGAATTTGGAGTGTTGGTTAAACTTAAGCATTTCGAATAGTGAACTCCAAGGTATTGGAGGTGATAATTGTTTTATCAGGAAGAGTCAGGGAGAGGTTTTTGCATTCTGTGCATTGGAAATTATGCAATGGTCGTCTCAAACAAATTAGTTCCGTTTTATAGAGATTGATTTGTATTCCCTATTGGAGAAAATATTCGCAGAGTATAAGAATGTGTGCCTTAACTCTACGGAGGGATATGCATTGGCTGATGGATGGCGCACGTTTGCTGGTTGGCCGAAAGTGTAGAGGTTAAATAGGTCGGGTCCAAGGCGGGATCCTTGGACGACTCCGGCTAAGATGATCATAAGGTTTGAGTTAGTACTCCCCACGCGTGCTTAAAACTTATGGTTAGTGATGAAACTATGGATGATGAGTGTAAGATGTCTAGGCAAGTAAAGACTTCAACTTGAAAACCAGACCATCATTCCAAACAGAGTGGAATGCTTTTTGGATATCCAGTAGACATGCTCTTGTCTCTTTCTTGAGAGCCAGAATTGTATTAGAGTGGAACTTAAACAATGGGTCGAATGTGGAGGCTATAATTTCTATGTTTATTTGTGCTCTCTTTAACGTATTTCGGTTCAAACTGGTTGTGAAATATAATTTAATAGAAGATTTGGATTTGAAGGGTAACACGTTTGGATTGATGTATATAATATACAGTAATATAATAAATAGAGTCAGTAAGATTATAGTAAATTTTTTGAATACAAATTTCTAAAAGTTGGATTGGCTTTATAGCAGATGTTAATTGGTAAGTTCCTGTTTCAGCGATACATATGAAAATATATTTTCCCCAATGACGTCTCAGAAAACTTAAATGGCATGAGTCAGCAAGCCCCAAAAATAAGTGGAAAGCTATCGAAGAATGTCTAATTCAAATAAGTGTCAGAAGGATCGAACTATCAAACAACATACGAAGCACAGTGAAATGTATAAGAAAGCTATAATATTACTAAATTAAATCATGTTGGCTCAACAATAGCAGCCCAAGGTTCTAATATTTATTTATTTAATAATAATTCAATAATATTTTTTTTTTTCAATATCATACTAATGTTTACTTAATATAATTCATTATTTTTTTAAATATTAGAAGTGTAATAATTTTTGATGAAAGGGCTTTCAAACCCCTGTAGTGCTGATTGTTGGTCTTCTTGTAGAAGGGTGCGTGGTGGAGTTTTTGTACTTCTGAGTTGGGATGATCTTCCAGGTTCCTGATGATTTTTTCGGAGAGCTGCAGCAAAAACTGGTCCGTGGTATTAATTTTGCTTCTCCTTACAACTTCTTAGCTGATATATATTTCTAAGTTAATTGGTTACGGTGTGGTAAAAATGATTCATCTTTTTCATTGCTAGATGATATAGTGAATCAGGTGGGAAAGGCGCAGGTCAGAACGGGTCGGATAAGTTGTTTTTACACAAGCAGCCTCCTGAGCAGCGCATATATCTAGTTCGGAGAATAGTTGGCTCTTTTCAACATCAAGCAGCATGCTTCTTGAATTTCAACTTGTTGGAAAAGTTGATTCGCAAGTACTTTGTTGATAATTTGACTGTTACTTCAGTATTATCTAAAAACTTTAGTTTGATCGCAATACACTGTGTTGCAAACGCTTGCCTCCGAATGACAATCATTGGTCTTCGGATCGGAAGCAGATGATTTCGATATTTCCGCTGTTTATATTCAATCCCAATTTAAGATAGGATTTTCATAGCTTTTTAATGGGCTCTTGCACTCTCCTTGCAGCAATCTCTGTCAAAAAAGCCGTGGCGTATGTGATGGAGTTGGTTCGTATTTTTACCTAGTATATTAGCTGATTGCTCAGCAATATAAATGTTGAGCAGCAGCGGTCCAAGTGTTGATCCTTGAGGGACTCCAGCTTCGATTCCCTTGATTGATGATACGTGCTTTGCTACCTGTACATTAAAAAGTCTATAGGTTAGGAAATGTTTGATTATCCTTACCAAGTGATTAGTAAGTCTAAGTTTCGAGAGTTAGGAAAGTAGTCCTTTTATCCAAACGCTGTCAAAACGTTTATCGATGTCCAGCAAATATGCTATAGTGATTTCCTTTTTGTTGGTTCCAAGTGTAACATTACTTTGAAGTTCCAGCAGTGCATTAAGGGTATAATATTTATTTCGAAAACCGTACTGGAACTCCCGTCTGGCATCAATTTCTCTGTGGAAAATGTTCATCGAATTCTCCTCATTCCTCATAGGACCTCTACAATTCTATTTTTACTGCTAGCATTAGAGTTAAAAACTATAATAGTGGCCAAATTATAAGAACAAAAATGTACATACCTACAATCCTAAAAATATCTCAGTATTTGAATAAATTTGCCTCTAGACCTCTTCAGCGTAACTTGATTGGTTAAGCTATGACTTTAGCCATCTCCAATGAATATGAGATCTCCCAATGTTTTGACTTGGATTCAAAGTCTTGTGGAAAGGAAAGTCGATTTTTATTAGCTCTAGATAGTTCTAAGAAATTCTCTAATCATCAGTCTTCTTCATATGTGTATATTTTTCAAATAGACCTTAAACCTTATTAGTCATCAAGAATTAGGTACACTTCTTATGTTGTACGGAATTTTAAACTTATAGTTCTTAGCAGATAACAAACAAATTTGGAAACTTTTCAGCAGAACAGACAACCTAAAAAAAACGTTCCAAAATGAAACTTTGACAAACTTAAGCTTTTCAGTGAAATTCTAGCCCAGGTCCTAACACAAATAAAAAAACGACTTAAAATTGCTGCATATTGCACTCCCATATTGCAATATCGACACATTTAGAGGTATCGCTGCATCCAATTGTTGCAGCATTTCATTTCTCGTATCGCACAAATGCGGATTTCTCAACCCACATAGAGACAACACAGTTAAGCCCATCCACAACTGACGACGACGACGACGATGCGACGCGATGGCTCACCTCACCCAACGGCAGTTGAATCAGTGGCAAAGTGTTAAATGGAGGACCCATTAAGGCTCATTTGGAATCGGACACGTCCGATTAAAATCTCATTTCTCACCTCCGAAGGTGGCTATATGACTATTCCAAGGGACCCAAGCCCAGCTCCAAGCCAACTTGGTCGTTGTCGTCGCCTTCGCCGAGCATGGGGGCGACAGCTTCTGCGTCTCCGGGGTCGTCGGGGTGTGTGTCAGCTTGGTGAATGCTGCCTGGTGGTCTGGGCGATCACGCTGAGTACTTGGACTTCTTTTTTTCGCCTACAGTCAATAGTAATAATCCAATCGGATGGGGATTTGCTTGGAATCGATCGGAATTCAATGCGATAATTTGGCTACTTACCGTCCAAAGGAAGTCACACAATTTCCTCTTTTTATTTTTTGTTTGTGTTTGGGAATATTTTCGAAACTGCCCAGCTGCTCCCCGTGTGTACATATATAGAGAACCCACGGAGTCCGAGTTTATGGCACTGTGGCAATTTTATCTAAAAATAAATATTTAACTTGGCACACAGTTCGAATTCACACATCCGAACAAGATGCAATTGTAGTTCACACCCAGTACCAAAGAACATCGGATTCTCCAGCGCGCACCATCATTGCCATGAGTGG
Organism: Philhelius festivus; assembly: GCA_963931855.1. Classification (NCBI taxonomy): domain Eukaryota; kingdom Metazoa; phylum Arthropoda; class Insecta; order Diptera; family Syrphidae; genus Philhelius; species Philhelius festivus. Next base: position 68,098,788 of record OZ007554.1, on the reverse strand, counting down.
GGAGCAGTTAGAGGTGGGGAATGCAGTAGTCGAAGTCATGATGGTGCTTCTGTGGCTACCCACTTAGACACCATGGAGCATCGGTTGGAGCCGAGCTGGAATGAGATATATCTTCCGCAAATGGTTATTAAACGTAATAATACTAATTTGATTGATTTTATGCTTGCAGTGGAATTTTAATTTGATTGTGTTTGTGTTTCGATGGAAAATAAAAAACGAGCAGGAAAGTTTTATTGGTTTTTAATTTTTATAAAAATATTTGTAGATCCTCTTTAATATTTATTTGTTACTGATGGAACTTATGAAATATGTACTCTCTTTTTTATTCAATTTGAATGACAGAGATGGTTGGGTGTTGTGGTAACTGCGAGTTGTTGGCACCGGTCAATCATTGATCGGCGCTAACGCTAGCGTGGCGATTTCTTATATCTCCATAGCAACCTCACAGCATTAAAGTTCATTTGAACTCCTAGCGGTAGATAGTTAATCATCGGATATTGGTCACGTCCATCCAGGCTTGACTTGTTAAACTTATAAATGTGAGTATTGAAAGGGTTCAGGTTTGATGAGAAGGAATGCCAATATTTGTTTCAACACTTATAAAATACTAGACCGAATGGCTTCAACGCAAAGTTGTTGACTTAAAGTCGGTATCTCGATCAAGCAATACCGGATTAAAATTGCCAGCCTGAACATTATCTGGGCTCCGGGTCATACTGGCATTGATAAGAAAAAATGGAATGACGAGCTGGCCAAGCACAAATCAGCCCTTCACTCACTTGTGGGAAGAGTAAACATTCTGCTTGGTATTAGGAAAGACAGTATTCTCTCAATTTTTCTTAACGAATTAATCTACTGTTGGAACCGTTTCATTAATGGCATTATATTTAAACAGCAAGGATCGTTGCTACCTGTTGCAGACACTGGTCAACAGGAGAGTATGCGTACCGTAGCTGTGGAGACTAGCAGAAAGAAAAATTAACCTTTCAATTCCTCCGCAAGTGCAAATGGTCAAAATTAGAGCACAATCGTTTAAAAGGGCAGTTTTTGACGAAATTGATGAACTTTTATAAATGAAGATTAAAACTTGATCTCTTTTCCCAGCTTTGGTTACTTCTATATCGTGCCGTCCGTCAGATATCTAAGCCCACGAGCTAGCGAATTGGGGACTTAGAGAGAGTTTTAAAGGAGTTTTGATGGGGTTTCATGGTGGATAGGGTATGAATGATCGCTCAATTGTATTATTTATGGCTTCAACACAAATCAAAAAGCTACCCTGGGGTTAGCATAGTGTCGGTGCTTTTGGATGGGGGTATTGATTTTGTTGAATAAGTGATCATTCATAGATCAAACACACACCACAATCATAAGACACATCAAAGTATTTTTTTTTTTTTTTTTTTTGTTTTTATAATCTACCCGCGCTCAAGGGATTATGATTACCCTTTAAATGTTTCAACACAGCGCGGGCGTGAAGTTACGGAAGAGAAAGAAGGATAGGAAAGATGTGTGGCACGATGTTCTGAGACTGAAGGTTGTTGTCTCAGATATTTTATCTCCAGGGATGGAGGCACAATTTCCTGAAATTATGTCATAATTGGTCCACAGGGCTAGTCTACCCGTAGTAGCTATTTCTATCTACCTACCTAAGCTGTTAACTGCGCCTTTGGATGTGATCCGCATCAAAGCCATTTCCCGTAGCATATGCACAATATGTTTACATGAGCTCATAGAGTACTTTGACAATGTTGTGGGTTCCATCGCAACCAGGCCTTCTTCGGGTAACCGAATCGAACATCTGCTAAAGCTTATCGACTACGTCTGGTATCTTAAACGTGTTTAGAAACTTCGAGGAGCAAACAAGTTGGCTCTGACTCTGACCATACATTAATTGTAGAATAATTCAGGAAAAGGAATTGCGAATCGGCCAGAAAAAAATTCGACGTTGGACGTATTAGCTCATCTGAAATTGCCGTAGTCTACCGAGAACAGCTGTGCATTCAACCAGAAAAGAGAGAACATACGTAGACACCGAGTTAGAGGAGATCGAAGAAAAAGTAGCATTTGTAGCAACTGCTAAATTGAGCGAGTGATCTGGCAACGAGAAAACCCACTTCTGTTCAAAGAAGACACATATCTACTTTATGGAAGAAACAAAAAGCTCTTTTCCAATGTCAAATGTATTTCCGCTTATTCCAACCATCTAGAACATTCCAAGACAAGAACCTTCGAGAACAACTAACTTGAGTACATAAGGGAGTGCTCGCGGTGAGCACAGGACAGTTGATTTTGGACTATGAAAGTGTGCAAAAGGTTTGCTTATTGGATTGTATAAAGTGTTATTAAACAAGTGTGATTTAAATTTGAATAAAAGTATTTGAGTTGATTATAAACTGAGATTTATTGTTTTGATTTGGAAAGTGTGAATAAAGAAGAAATACTAAAAAGAGTAATAAGTTTTATTTAACGAACCTAGTAAAAATATAACAATATTAATATCTCTTAACATTTTACTAAAGTTAAAATCACAAACTGGCTTCTTTAACTTTAAGTAATTTGCTAAATCCATATGAGTTCTGTAATTTTCCCCGAAAAAAAATTCTTGGCAATTTTTATTTGCTTGTAAAAGTAAATAAAATATAAAATGTTTTCCGAAGACGAAGATTTTGATATATTTGAAGACTCAGCTTTGTGCAGAAAAGTGCGATGTCTTAAATCCCGAGCAAATCCTTTTGAAGAACTGGACGATGGAGAATCTTACTCCAGTTATAGGTCTGACAAGACAACAGTTGGGTTTCTAGTTGAAAACCTGAAAATCCAAGACCGAATTACATATACCGTGGGCTGGAAGGCTTGGCAGGTGCAGTTTGAGCCTTTTGAAAATAAAAAAATAGAGCAATAACATAAATGTTTTAAGAAACACTAATCAAACGATCTACTAACTTTATTATTGTATTCTTCTTCTGCTACATTCTTTTCTGAGTTCGAAACAGCAATCTTTTCGCTATTTGGTGAAAAGGAGATTATTATTTTGAATTTAAATAATATTATAAAATAAATAAATACATCCAACAAACAGGAACTAGGCAAACAAAAATTATTAAATAAACTGATGAGGTGCCACAAATATATACGAATTAGAAAACAAATCGTAGGTTGTCACTTTGACAAATCAAATTATTAGGTCCGTTCCTCATATTTGTCCACGAACTGTCATCGTTTGGACATGTTCAGTTGCACCATTTTTAATAAAAGGCAATTAGTAATTTACTAGTTAGTAAACCGAAAGAAAAGGTTTAAAATTTTGGAAGAGCTAGTAATTTACTAAAAGTTTAACAATTTGTTAACTATTAAATTGCTAAGCACTTAATAATAGGTTGTTTAAAATTTTGCGTCTATTTCTTTTAATCATTTCACAATCTTGAAACATATTCAAACCCCACATAATATGTGTATGAACTTGACTAGATTGTGCCGGCAAAACATTGAAATAAAAAAAAAATTGAAACTGTGTGCCTGAGACTGTATGAATGAGATCGAAATTTAAACGATATACCATTTTTCATTGCTACAGAGAAGCGCCAAAATGGCTACAACTTATGTTAAAGACTGTTAAATTGGTTTTCAGTGCATATTTTAAATGTATATTTTTCATTTTTAAGCGCATATTTTCAGATTTTAAGTGCATGAAAATCCGAACCCTACTTATCACAGTTGAAACAAGAACCGCAATGGACTATGACTTCATTACACTGTTACCACTTTAAGACTTTTCAATGTCTTTTGACATTGTTTTCGGTTTCCCTCATAGTGCAGGGCAACAAAACGTGGTTGGAAATGGACGGTCTTCTGTTTTTCTGATTTTTTTAGCTGGAATCCCACAAGGATCTATACTCGGACCGATCCTCTTCTCCCTTTAAATAAATGATCTATTAGAACTTCTTAATCATTCTCTGATTCGTATATACATACGTTGATGATGTGAAGTTGTTGAAAAGTCGACCTTTATATGAACCTGCTTTCAATTTTACATTTGTCTAAAAGGAACCATATGTGCCTTAATCCTATCAATTATGTAACCCTCCCAACTATCGTGAAACCTTTGATTTAGGTATATAATTTAAAATTATTTAAGCTCGATAATTAAAATATTGACTATGTCAATTGAACTATTAGTTCAATTAGAAAAGGCTATGGTTAGCCTGTGTGCTCTCCAATTCACTCAAAGTGTGAACGAATTGCCAGAACAGTTTAAAACATTTTTAAGAAACAAATTGGTACGCCAACTTTAAGTTTTTATTATTGTACGAATGAAAACTTAATTTCCAAAAAATTATTGAACCGTTTTTAAGAGATCGAATTTTTCAAAAAAAAAATATGACTTTTTTCCCAAAAATTCAAAACATATTTTTTTTAAACTTCCCATAGGGAGTTATTGTAATCGGTCCGATTTGTCAAATTGGAATTTTTAACATTTCTCGACTTTTCAAGGTCCCTAGAGGCTATATCAATCATTTTTAGAGAGCTGTATGTGTGTGTGTGTGTACGTACGTTCGTACGTTCGTACGTTCGTACGTTCGTACGTTCGTACGTTCGTACGTTTGTACGTTCGTACGTTCGTACGTTTGTACGTCCGTACGTTCTGGTACCATTTTTCGTCGTCGATATCTCAAGAACGAGTAAAGATATCGACTTCAAATAAATTTTGTTTAATAGATAATAGCTTCGAAAGAGGTTGAAAGGGCGTTTATTAAAATTCAGTGAGTAGTTTTTTCACTATAACGGTTTAAAAAAAAAAGTAAAAATTTTGGTTAGTTTCAAATATCTCACGAAAAAATAATGCTATTGATTTCAAATAAAATTTAATGTACTCATTATAAGGTCATACAGATTTGGTATGAATTTGGAAAAAAATTAACATACCGTTATTTTTTTAAATAAAAAAAACTGAAAAAAAAAATTTCATAACCCAGATATTCTAAGAACGGAAAACAAATTCAAACTCAAAATAATTTTATTTTATGAAAAATAATGTGTTTGACAACTGGTGAAAATTTCAAAAAAAATCAGTTTACAGTTTTTTTACAAAAAATAAAAACCTATATAAAATTCTATTGAAAATTGGTAAAAATTGTTTTTCGACTCAAATTTCTCGAGAACTAGTAGTGATATTGACTTCTAATTTAGTTTATTTTATACATAGTATAATTTTGTACAATTGGTAAAATGTTGACAAATATTGAATTAATAGTTTTTTTCTTAAATAAAAAAACTATTAAAAATTCTAGTGAAAACTAGTTAAAATTGTATTTCAAGTCGATCTTCTTGGGAATGAACACCGATAGTGCCTTCTAAAGTATGTTGTTTTATACATCGATACCTTCCCGTAAGAATGTATACTAAGCGACATTTCTAAAATTGTTCAGGAAACGAAAAAAACGAAGAAAGTTCTAGTTGAATCATTGTGTGCTAAGAGACAATTTTGGTCAAACTAAGTGACATCTAACAAAATTTTTTGTTGCTCACGACAATGAGATCTTTATTAATGTCGCTTAGCATAATTTTTTTGGCGGATAATACAAATTTCAGGCGGCAACATTATTTTAGTGAGAAAACATGGCAGTTGATAAATTTTTTTACTTGTACTCTAGTTTCCTTTTCATACATAATAGGTTGGTAAAACCCAGGCCAAAACCTGGTCCTTAAGCCTTAACATATAGTATATTTTCTCATCAAAAAGTCATTTTCGAAAAAAGTGTCGCTTAGTACATTCTTACGGGAAGGTATCGACATAATACAATTATTAACACATGGTTAAATTTTGACAAGTATCGAATTGACAGTTTTAACAAAAATATAAAAAAATCTACTAAAAAGTAGTAATATTTGTTTTTGGACTAGAATATTTTCAGAACGAGCAATGATATTTAATTTTGTACATACATAATACAATTTCTAACAAATGGCTTATATTTGACATATATCTACTCGTAGTTTTAGAGCGGATATATTTTGGAAGTACCCTTCCATCAACCAAACCAAACCATATCTTTTATATTTGAATATTTCGTTTTTAAATTTTTTTCAATTAAAATGTTTGGAACCGAAATAATAAACTAATTTCTATGATATAATACATGATTTTATAATTTTATTATCAACTTAGTTTTTAGAAGAATGTATGTACTGTACATACGTATATGAATAAGGTTGTTCAGTTTTACCTAAGTCCCACATATTTAAATTCCATTAATAGCTATGGTAAAATTGAAGAAAACGTCACAATATGTTTTTATTTTTTTACCACAAATGGGAAGTTATCAGTGTGGGTCGCACCCAGCCTCTTTTTAAGTTTGGAAATGCAATGTTTTTTAAACTTTTTAGAAGCATCTCTATGAAAAATTCCATTAAAATTCGTTATGTCGATAATGCGAATTTCCAAATTATAAAAAATAGGTTCTATTGTAGGTACAAGCTGTAATTTCTTAATTTCAAAATTTATTTTATCAAATTAAAGATGATAAAAATTGATTGAAAGAAAAACAAAAATATCAAAAATCTAGGCGCCGCGCCGCCGTTTCGAGAAAAATACGATTTTTGAAAACCATTTTTTAACATTTACATGGGTAACTTTATTTTTAAGTAAAATTATTTTTTTTCTCTGATATTGTAGATTATATTGACAAACTTTTATTTATCAAGTTTAAAAAAATCTTGCGTTTTGAAACAAAAAAATTGAAATTTTTATTAAGAATCCGGAAAAAAAAAATTTTAATTTGAATACACTGTCATATTAAAATTAAAAATTTTGGGTAGCTTTAGCAAAAAAAAAAACTGATCAAAATCGGTTATACCGTTTTTGAAAAATTCAAAAACAAAAAATTGGTTCCATGGGGGGTACTCTCAAAAACTATTTTTCGGAATTTTTTTCAACCATCACCTAACTTTAACTATAAATGAAATTTGTTTGTATTTTTTTTTCTGTGAAAAAAAAATATTTATAAAATTTCGAAAAAAGTTGTAGTTGAACAGACAGACAGACAGATAGACAGACAGACCCACTTTTTTAGTCTTCGCTATCATCGTAGTGTCAACTTTGATCAAAATCTCTAGATTGATTTTTTTGCCTTATAGTACCTATATAATTCGCAAGTAAAAATAATAAATACAAAAATACATCAATAGATAAAATATTACTCTTGAGTTTTCAAAGCCTCATATGAGACAGATTTGTTTGCTTACATCCAAATAAAATGCCATCGTAATGAACAGTTGAACGTTGATAGTTCAAAAACTGTACGAAATTTAAAATGACACTTCTTGTTGGATGACCCCATATCTAAGACTCGTTTACTCTTTAGATTTATTATTATTTTAGTACAACATAAAGCTTTAAGCTTAACTTAAAAATTGTAAAAAGAGTTTTATGCAGAACTTAAGTATTGATGATTAATAGTTTCAGCAAACGCGTGTTTCTAACGCTTCATATTTTACGATTTTTTCTTTATTTTATTATTCTCAACTATCACCACGACAGTAAACTTAAATGCACTAAAAAATAATTGTGTTTTCTGACAATACTTTAAACTTGTCTAATGCATAGAGCTGCTGAAGTTTATTACGACATTTCAAGCATAAAATATGCATAATATTGAACATAAAGTTTACTGCCAATAAAAATTACAATAACAATTGATTAGAGATCGAAACAGCAACCTTAGAATATAAAGCCCAGGTAAGTCGATAGCATGTAGATCATTCGTAAGTAAACTTTTCACCAGTGTTGACACAATTCCGGGCTTAGAATTCGACAAGAACTAACCTAAGGAAATGAAAATACTATCTAGTGATATAGTCTTGATTGGTTTTTGCTGCTGCATTGGTATCGGAGGTATGGTCTTACGAACAGACTCGAATGGAATCTACACCATTCCAACCAGAGTTATGGATGATGCTGATTTACTCGAAGAACATGGACGCTTCATGTTGGCCAATATGAACCAGTCTATCGATCCGTGTGAGAACTTCTTTGAATATGCCTGTGGCAATTGGCAGAATGACAGCATGGTTCCATTACTTGGGCGCAATGATTCATTTTTCCATGCCATGAAAGTCGAGGTGGACGAACTTATATTGGAGTTCCTGAAGAGTAAACCAGTCTTGAATGAGAATATTGCTGAAATAAAGACGAAGCGGTTTTTCAATTCTTGCATGGATATGAGTGAAGATCCTAGCCAAGGTTACCAAGCGATCTACAACTCTATAAAGGCACCCATCTTGAAAGATGGCGAAATTCCCGATTGGATGGTATTGAACTTCTACTTGGAATATACGCTAAACCCTCTTTTGCCTTTAAGCATCTTATACAACTCCAGTAGTTATGTGTATTAAATCTTCATTAAAGACCCTAATGAACAAATGACTCTAAGCTTATTTAACTTTACAAAGCTCACAGAAGATTTTAAGCTTGAAAACAAAGATTCATTGCAAGAGGAATGGGAAGAACTTAAGGCTTTCGAGCAGAAGCTTTTTGCCTCAATGACAACGACAAACCATTCGAAGCAGGAATCCTTGGAAGAATTTCTAAAAACCCACAATTCAAGTGAGGTGAACTTTGAGAGATTTTTTGACTTAGCCTTCAACGGGTCTTCAAATAAATCCTGGAAAATCAACTACAACATTATGAACTTCACGGATATGGCAAAGTTTCTGAATAAAGCCGATACAGGTGTCATGTTGAAGTACGTTCGATGGAGGATTATCTTCATGTTCTATACAGATACAGCAAACGAGAACAAGGAAGAAGATTGTCAGTATCTAACTATGTACTATTTCAAAAGTGCCTTAATCCCTTGGTTTATCGAGACTACATTTGATAAGGAGAGACGAGCAGATGCCCTACTCATATCCAAACATCTGAAGGATACATTTTACTCATTGATAGATCAGACAACTTGGTTGGACAGCGAGACGAAATCAGGGGCCAAGTCAAAACTTCGAGCAATGGGTGTTATTTTCGGGTACACGGATAATATGAGTCATCGTTCGGAAATTGACGAAGATTTGAGAAATGTCAATATCACGAACAACTTTTGGGTGAATCTGATTAATCTAGATAAGAATCTTGCTAAATCTATGCTCAAAATGATCGGCAAGGCAGCCATCAAACTGGAACTTGATACAGATATGATTAATGCTTTATACTCTGAGGAATTAAATCAAGCTTTAATGACGATCAGTATATCTCAACTTCCTCTATATAACATCAAACTGCCGAACTCGTTGAAGTTTGGAGGAATTGGTAGTGTGATCGCTCATGCAATGGCACATGGCTTTGATTCGAAATGTTATAAGTACGACTACGATGGCAAGAAGCGAAATTGGTGGACTCCCCAGTCGCTGATGAACTTCAAAGAGCGCTATCAATGTCTCGAATCGCAGTACAATAAGTTCATTTATGAAGGCATGAAAATTAATGGAAAACAAACTTCTGGAGATAACATAGCTGATAATGTGGGCCTGAAAATTGCCTATCAATCTTACCTTCGATTTCTGGATGAAAATGGACAATTAGAAAGCGGGAAAGACAAACCACTGCCCGGTGTTGATTTCACCAACAAACATCTATTCTTTCTGAAGTTCGCCCAAAATTGGTGTAATGGCCAAAGTGTTGATGACAAAATGGAAGTTCTAACAAATGATGAACATTCGATAAATAATTTTCGAGTTATTGGAACACTTATGAATATGCCTGAATTTAGTGAAGAATTTAATTGCCCTTTGGGGAGCTATATGAATCCTTTGAAAAAGTGTATTATATATGGTGATGAATAAAGTAAATTAAATTTGGATTAGTTTAATATTTGTATATTTTCAATAGTTATAGTCGAGCGAATTCATGTTTCAATTTTACATCCTTCTCATGTGCTTGGTCAAAATGTAAAACTTACCGAAAATAAAAATTTGGAGCTTCAAGGGGTTCCAGATTGAATATCATTAATTTTTCCCTGCGATATGTGGTCTATATTCTAGTCCAACTTGACATGATTTTCTAGCCGTATTCATTTATAAGCTTCCTGATTTTGCTAGTGGTTTTCAAGCTCAATTACTGGCCACCAGAACCGGAATGAATAAGCTAGCCTGACTATTCTGTTCAGAAAATAACTGAAGAAAGGTATGTCAAGTTAAAAAACGTATCTCAGTTCGTTCACGAGCCTACTAAAATTCCTGACGTTGAGGGTCAGTCCGCCAACACTCTAGACTTGTTTCATATCTCTGACCATCATTTTCGGGAACCTTAACTGGTCACTATGTTTCCTCGATAGTGACGAGGACTTCAGATATGATTACAAACTTAATTCTTTTCGGAATGAGAAAATTTGTAGCAAATAGGGAAAATTTATCAAACAAAATGAGAATTCATGGTTTGACCTCTAATAGAGAAAACTGTTCATAAGCATAAAAATTATTTTTCAAACAACTAAAACAACACCCTTAGCAGTTGAAGCTAAGCACAGGATGCCATGTGTTTTAAGCAAAAATTAGTTTATGTAAGAACAAAATTATAATTCGTTGTAGTGGTTTCTTAAAAAAATAAGCTTTTATATACAAAATTTTTAAAACATTTTTAATAAAAAAATTTGGTACGCTAATTTAAGGTTTTTTATTGAAAAACATAAGCAATCGTTTTTTAATATTTAATATTATAAGAAAATTTATTGTCACAAATTTTCTTATTCCAAATTCAAACGTTCGTTGTAGATACAACAGCTCTTTCAAATTATTTAAAATAAATATAATTATATCCTGTTTATTAAAACAACAAGATTCTAATAGGTTATGGACCCAGCACGCTTCCACTGCGAGTAGGGATGCCAGATTTGGAAAATTTGCTTGCGGGACAATATAATTTTGAAAACATATTTTTACATGTGTATCTATGAAACAAAACCTTTCAAAAAATATTTTAAAGTTTGAGGAATTTTTAGATAAATCAAAAAGTCTTTTGAATTTTCAAACAGTCTTTTATTTTATTCGTACTTATGCAAATATAGATATCTTAAATAGCAATGTTTGAAAAATTTCAAAACCATAATATATTTAGCTCATTTTTAGACTTAGAAACAAAATTTTATTTTTCTTAATTTTGAGTTGATAAATCTATCGTTTAACAATTAAGAAATTTTTCATGATTAAAAAAAAAAATTGTTCATAAATTACTTAAGTATGAGAAACTTAATAAATAAAATGCACGACTGGGTCGCTCGAACTTGCTCCTATGTAATAGACTAGGAATTTTAAAAACGGATGTTATTAAAGAAAACTGTTCATAAGGATAAAATGAATTTTTTAAATTCTTTTAGTAATAAGAGATAAAAACAGAATGCTTTGCAAATATGAATTTATGCAGGAACAAAAATTATAAGTCGTTGTAGTGGTTCCTTAAAAAAATAAGCTTTTATGTACAAAATTTTTAAAACATTTTTAAGAAAAAATGTTGGTACCCCAACCTTAAGTTTTTATTATTGTACGAATAAAAGTCTAATTTCCAAAAAAATACTAAGCCGTTCTTGAGATATCGAATTTTTCAAAAAAAAAAATACTTTTTTTTCTAAAAATTGAAAAAATATTTCTTAAGTTTTTAAATGCAATGTTTTTTAAACTTTTTAGGAGCTTCTTTATAAAAAATTTCGTTAAAATCCGTTATGCCGATAATGAGAAATTCAAAATTCGAAAAAATCGTTGTATGGAAGGTACAGTCAGTAATATCTAGATTTCAAATTTGTTTTTATTAAATTATAGATCGTAAAGATTGATCAAAAAAAAAATTTTTTAGCAAACTTCTCGGAACCGTTTTCAAGAAAATTACGATTTTCGAAAACCATTTTTTAAAATTTTTATGGAAGGTACCGTTAGTTTTAGATAAAACAAAATTTTTTTCTCAAATCTTGTAGATTATGTTAAGAAACTTTTGTTTGTCAAGTTTGAAAAAAATCGAGCATGAGGTTTTCGAAATATTGAGTCTCCAAAAAAAAAATTTTTATTTTTTTTTTTTGAAATCCAAAAAATTAAAAATTGTAAATTTGAATATGTAATAATATTAAAGCTTTGGACGAGCTTTGGCATAAAAAAATGATTTAAATCGGCTGTACCGTTTTCGAGAAAATCAAAAAGAAAAAAAATGGACCCAGGGGGGCTACCAAAAATAACAATTTTTTGTAATTTTTTTTTCAACCATTAGCTAGTTTTAACCAAATGAAATTTTTTAATTTTTTTTTTAATTCTGTGGGACAGTTTTTGAAAAAAAAAATATTTATAAAATTTCGAAAAAAAAATCGTATGGCAGGTACTGTTATTTTTGGTCTTAAAAAAAAAAACAGAAAAAAACGTCCGACGTCTCCCGACGCACAGTGGACAGGAATTGTGGTTTAAGTGGTCAAAAATATTTTGTTTTTCTTTTCGAATCACATAAATTAAATTTTAATTAAGTAAAGAAATATTTGTAGTAAAATATATGACTTTTTTTATCTAAATATGCTGAGGTTAAGAGAAAAATAAATTCAAAGTGAGAAAAACTTATATAAACCGATGTATGAAGCATTTTTTGGCATAATATTTATTTACCGATTTTCTTAAAAATCCTTTTGGAATGTAATCGAATTCACTATAGCTAATTATTTCACATATTTAGGTATATGTTATAATACGCAAAAAAAAAATAAAAAGAAACGTTAAGTAGATTAGTACCGTTTGATTTTGAAACACCCCTCTTAATTTTACCAAATTTATCCAGTTTATTAAGGCGATACAAAAATTGACAACTTTTCACAACTTTAATTTATTTGCGAATTGAAAATTGAATATGTGCTCTATTCAAACTCGAGAGATTCATATCCGCATTTACGAGTTAGAGCGAAAAAACACTTTACATAGCGACTCTTCTGTATGCAAAATTTTACATTGAGTATCTATACATGTTGTTTTTATTTGGTGCGGTTAACAAATTTGCTTGCACTTATTTTTTGCGCCCAACAAAAAACCGTATTTCTTTGTGGTTCAGTCTCCATGTTGAGGGTATAACTTTAATTTTAAAGAATTAAAATAAACAAAAATTAAAAGGGAAATTTTTATATTTTATTTATTTCGATTTAAACTTTTTATCACAGCATATATTTTTATTTTTTAATGAATTACCAGACAACATCAAAGTCAACGAAAAAAGTCCGAAGATGGATGCAAATCCGAAACGCATCGCTTAATAAATAAAAAGAAAAAAAGAAAAATATTTGTTGTGATAGAAAATTTAAATCGAAATGAATAAAATATAAAAATTTCCCTTTTAATTTTTGTTTATTTTAATTCTTTAAAATCAAAAAACCGTATGCTCTATTTATGTATGTTGTTTTCTTCAATTGGAACTACAAATTTCTTTTTGAGTATTTTTGTGAAGATCCAAAGGGCAAGCCGAAGGATTTCAAATAGTAACCAGAAAGTTCGATCTTCAAGAAAGTTCTTTCATTATAAGTTTAGATGGGATATTCAAACAAATGAAGAAATATAGATTGTGTTCATATAGGCTGGAAAATTCTTTTTGGTTAAAAAACCTAGCAGATGATAAAATGAGTGAGAATTTTGAAATAACTGCGTAAATATTAAATATTAAATATCGTCTCGGATCACTATTTTGTTGGTATGGTTTTCCGAGGGCGGATTGCCTTGCGAAGACGCATTGCATCCGCCGATCAGGTTCGAATCAACACGGCTGCCCTGCGCAATGAAAACACTAGAAACACCTTTGGTAATGCGTTAGGACTCGGCTTAGAATCACTTGATTTAGGGAGAGTAAGTCCTGGAGCCAGTATGCTGGGCGTAAATGAGAAGTGGACATGCCTTAAGAATACTGTCATTAGTACTGCCAACTCCATCTTAGGCAGCAGTCGTAAAAATCGGAACGACTGGTTTGATGATGAATGCAAGCTAGCGACTGAACGTAAGAATGTTTCGTACCGAGCAATCCAACAATCTCATAGAACGCGGGCTCGCGAAGAGGAATATAAAGAGCTCAGAAGAATAGAAAAACGGCTACACAGACAAAAAAAATCAGCCTGGGAGAAGAACCTAATCTGTGAAATAGAAAATAGCCGCACCAGGCGCGGATTGGTAGAAATCCGTCCGAAACATGACGCAGTACACACCATGCTGCACATACTGCAAGGACGGAGAGGGAAATCTGATCACCGATCCTGAAAGCATACTGTAGCGATGGGAAGTGTACTTTAATGAATTGCTAAATGGTCAGCTCACTACAGAAGTGGAGGCTCCACTACTTCAAGAAGAATACCCTATGTTGCCGCCACCAAGCATAGAAGAGGTTGAGAAGGATATAGGCCGGCTTAAACAGAACAAATCCCCGGGAGCCGATGGCATACCAGCCGAATTATTCCATCACGGCGGGCCAGCCTTACGTCAAGCAATTCATGATATTATAGTACACGTATGGGAGCAGGCAAAAATGCTAGAAGACTGGCGAAAAGGTTTAATATGCCCCATACATAAGAAGAAGATGTCACAACGTGCAGCAATTATAGAGGTATCAAGTTGTTGAGTACCGCCTATAAGATACTCTCCTCTATCCTACAAGACCGGATAATCCCATATGCTAAAACCACCGTCATCGGACAATATCAGTGTGGTTTCATTCGAGGCAAATCAACAACTGATCAGATCTTTACCCTTAGGCAGGCGATGGAAAAATGTCTAGAATTTAACATCCCAACATACCATCTGTTTATAGACTTTAAGGCCTCATATGATAGCATAGCCAGGGTAGAACTTTACAAAGCCATGAGAGAGTTCGGCATCCCAAATAAATTGACACGACTATGTAGGTTGACCATGACCAACGTAACAAGCCAAGTAAAAATAGCCGGATTGCTATCCAGACCAATCAACATCTTTAATGGACTCCGACAAGGGGACGGTTTGGCCTGCCTCTTCTTCAGCCTGGTATTGGAGAAACCAATCCGTGACTCTGGCACGGCAACAAGAGGGATCATCGTCAACAGGTCCAGCCAGTTACTGGCTTAAGCAGACGACATCGACATCATCGGAAGAACCAAACAAGCTGTACACGATTCCTTCATCCAGATCGAGCAGGCGGCACAAAATCTGGGGCTGCTCATTAGTGAAGGTAAAACAAAGTACATGGTGGCTTCGAATGCGAGAGGAACAGTTGGTCAAACAATTAAGGTAGCGGAGCACGAATTTGAAGTGGTGCAATCCTTTAAATACCTTGGATCAATAGTAGCAGCCGATAACAATATACTCGTAGAAGAAGAAATACGCGGGCGGCTTCTCAAATCCAACAGAGCCTTCTATAGTCTGTCAAAGCTCTTCAAATCCAGAAATCTCACCATAACTTCAAAACTGCTGCTGTACAGGACCATGGTCCTGCCAGTACTCACATATGGATCCGAGACTTGGGTGCTTAGCAAAAGGCACTCCGACCTCTTAGCTGCGTTCGAGAGAAAAGTCTTAAGGAGAATTGTATGTGAGGAAGGACGATTTCGGAGACGGTACAATCATGAACTGTACGCAATCTACCTTGAAGCAGATATCGTGACAAAAATTAAGCTCGGTAGACTCCGGTGGGCAAGGCACCTAGATTGCAGATAGCAGATTGCTATTAAAAAAAGAACCGGAATTAGACTTAGGTTTAGATTTCAGTGCTTGCTTGTATTAAGCTAAATGAATAAATTATCCAGGAGGAGCTCGCATCCTTCGTAGTTTTGAGCTTACCTCAGCATCATACTATTCGTATTTATTGATAGTATGAACCTCTTACTCGCACGTGGAAAATATTGAAGTTGAGCGAAATTCTTAACTTTGGTTGTAGCTTGCTTTTAGCTCTCTTCGACAAATATAGGATCTGATAATGTAAAAAAACTATACATCAAAACTCGACCAAAGCATCCCTATTCCAATATTCGTCTTTGACTAGCAGCAAGGAGTTATGGCACATTTTAAAAATAAATAATATTGTTAAATTATTTTCACTCTACCTAGATCTTTCTAGTCGGCTTTTCAAAGTCTGCAGTTGCTATAATAATAATAATCAATGGCCCGCATGTGTTATAGCAAACATCTAAGCAAGTTAAAATCCCGTCGGAAACTACCGATAGGTATAAGCCAGTTAACTTTCTTAAGGACTCAACTGATGACAAACTCTTTAATCCTTTAAAGCTGTTAATCATGGTATTATGTACATCGTTGGCACATATACAAGAAATAGACTGCTATTTATGTATGTTTCTATATAAAGAGAGTAAATTAAGTAGGTATTTCCTGTTTCTTGCTCTTGAATTTTTATATCGATTTGCTTTTTTTTTTTTTGTATCCACATATATGTATACAAGGATGCTGACCTCTAATCAATTTTGTTTTATTTTCGTTTCCCCCCTTTTCTACCCGGAACTTCTTCTAGCATAGATATAGGTGGGTAGGTATGTGAAAATAAATGACATAGCGTGGGTCAATTTAAGTTGTTGTTGTTGTTGTTGTATTGTATCATGAATGTCGTAAACTCAAGGTGATAGCGGTAGTCAAGAGCGACGCGACGCCATGAGCAGAGAAATTCAGCATCATGTTTTTCTCTTTTTGCGTCACAAATATATATTAATACCTCCTTTCAACCTGGACACGAATGCTCCAAATGTGAACCCCTTTTCCGCGTGTATAGACGAACAAACATACAAACAGAGACAAAGTAGCTGCGAGGGATATGTGTGCCTGTGCATTGACCACATTCGACAAGGACATAAGAACATAATGAACAGCAACAGCTCACCATTTCAGTGCGCTCGCATCTCTTCACTTTCTTTGCCTTGACCGGTCATCCTTTGGAAAGACTCAGCAGCAGTTATAAAACCACCGAGCAAGGATATATACACTATCCTTGTACGAATTTATGCTTGAGTTCAACTACCTTTAACTACCCCTTGTACATAGGTATGTGTTTTATAGACACACCACCCCGCTCGACGACGCCCCATTCCTTGTCAATGACTTTCATTAGTTGCGACGTTTATCGATTTTAGCCGCATTCGTTGATGAGGGACGAAGGAAGTCCACGAAAAGTACATGAAAAAAAAAAACTCAGTGTTGACGTTAAATGCCCTTAAATCTGGCTTAAAGCATCTACTGGTAGTTTGGGTCGTCATCATAATAATTATCACCCACCCTATTTGGCCCGAGGATGCTTCGAAATCAGGAGGAGCAGTCAACGCAGCGCAGCGGTGGGATTCCTCTCAGCTGTCTGTTTTCGGAATAGGTGCATGTCAGACCAAAAAGATTCGGCAGCTTGTTTTTCGTGTCTTCTCGTTTTTCACATTCGGATTCACCTTACCTATGGAAAGGTTCATTTTTGGTTTTATTTTGTTTTGATAGTTTGTTTTGTTTTTGATTCCTTTTTTAGGAATTCGCAAGCATATTATGTTGTTGGTAGAAAGACAAAGCAAAAAGAATGTTTGGCAAAAGAATAACGAAGAAAGGTGGGAAGGGAAATATATTAGGTATTAACCTTGAATTAAGATATGTGTTGAAATGTCAGTTATTAAAGTTGGTTGCTGCTTTAACGCTTACCCTAATCTTAGACAAAGCCCTCATTATATTAAGATTGCTTACGGAAACTTGTTGCTAGGGAAAATTATGATGCTCGAAGTGAGAATCCATCACATTCCAGGACAATTCTTTACAACTATAGGCACTCATATACCACGAAATAGAGAGACTTCCAGCATTCTGTCAAAATGGTGTACTATCAACACAAGTTTGGATCATATGATAACATTTCAGCTAACCGAAATGAGACAAAATCGACTTTGCTGGTTAAAACTAGGAACGTAGCCAACCAAGAAGAATCTATCCTCCCACTGAAAATCATTCAACTGGATAGCTTGTCAAGTACCTTTCTTAGATTATGATCGAACTCTCAGTCAAAAAACAAGTCAACTAAGGCTTCTTGTATTCGTTTAGATTTTGAAAATTTATTTCGAGTTCATCTTAAAATTAAGAAAATATACTAAATAAATTGGTGCCCAATGGATCTTAGAGAACCTGACATTAGTGACTAAACAGTTCTTAAACATTAGTGCGGGTGCGTGTTTGCGGAAGGAATGGAGAGGGTCCACATCTCCACAACTCTCGTTCGAGTCCGAGCGATGAAGATGAGAAGCAATTTTCTTGAAAAGAGAAAAGTGACACTTCCTTGCAATAGACAAAATCCCTGCAAACCATGTTTTTCGTTATTTTTAAGAGGTAGCATATGAATAGTGAACTCAGACCAACCGCATAAAACTTCCACCCACTAACTAGTGTGCCAAAGAAACTGACGAATTAACTAAAAGAAAGATTTGCTTAGGTTTCTGAGCTCACGTTATTGGTCTAGTTATTGGTGTTCCAAAAATACGAATCAACTACCAATGCCGGTGCACGTGTTTTGCGGGTAAATCAACCAAAGGTGCAATCCAAAATTATTATTGAAAAACAAATTAATTTTTTAGAATATTTCCATATTGTGTTGATGGATTTTAAATATGGATATTCTATAGACATCCACGATAACATATGTATATTGGTTGCTCTAAGAAAGCAAGAAGATCCAGAAACTATGGAAATTTACGATTTGACTGATAATGCTGTGGCAACAATCAATAACCGCTTAAGTCGACTTAAGACATCATTTGTTTGCTGCATCATAATCTGCATGTTCCGTTGTGTTATAGAAAAAAATTCTGGATTTCTAACTCTTTTTTACATCAAAATAATCCAATCAGAAGAAACCGCTTGAGTAATTTTCGTATATGGTAGAAGCATTTGCAATACCCGCTTAACTCACAAAGGAACTTGTGAATTTCAAAATATCTGTATCCAATAATAGCTTATATGGATTTAAGATACTTTTACAAAATAAAAAACTACTCACAAATCCATCAAACTTATTGTACGGAAAACAGTTTAAATCGACTTAAGCGTTTTATTGCAAACTTAACTTGGCAAATGCAAGGATGATATATCAATTTACTTAAGAGTTTTGGTACGTGAAGTTCGTGAATTAATTTGGTTGAGATAAAAGTGTTTTGAATATGGCTGGAAAATGTGTGTTAGGTAAAGTTAGTATATTTTAAGAACGGAAACGGCAGAGACAAGCGATATTTTTGAAAAAGATTTGAGTAAATTTTCTATATTAAGTTTTATGAATGTGTGTTTTTAAATTTTCCTTTTTGAACATGCTTTATTAGTGGCGTAGCGTGGGTTTTTGCCGCCCGGGGCAGAGTCAATTTTGCCACCTCTAGCAATTTTTTCTGGGTCTTTAATTTTGTTTGCTGTTTTAAAAAACATCAAAGTGAAACAGCTACTTAACTTACCTTGTTATAATATAATTTTTTATTCACAGATTTATTTATAATATATTTTGTACATAGATAGAAGTTTCTAATCGGGTGCTGATTGCTGAAAAATAAAACCGGTTTTAAAAAAATCAACCCGCACTACCTTTAATTATTATTATTCTTATAGTTATAGTAATAATTATTATACCTATAAAATTTTTTTATTTCCATTATTGTTATACATAAGGAAATGAAGAAACAGAAATATTGGCCAAGGATTATTTTTAACTAAAACATATTTCACAACAGCCCATGAAAATTAAAGTGTTCAAAACTGGTTTTATCTTTTAAAATCTGAAATTGATTTGACACCAACGCGATGTTCACCGTATTTATGTATTTTAACTCATACAAATTTTTTTATCAAAATCGTAGGAGTCGTTTTTGAGAGAAATGAGATTTTCCATGCCGGTTTTTAAACTTTTGTATGGGAGGTACCGTTATTTTTGGTTATATGAAATTTTTTTATTTAAAATCTGCTAGATAATGTCAAGAAACTGTAACGTACAAAGTTAGTAACAATCGACCAAATTATTTTCGAGATTTTTGAAAATTTTAGTATAGAATACTTTTAAACTTTTAGAAAACATTCTCTGTAAAAAAAATTGATCAAAATCAGTGGAATCGTTTTTGAGAAAATCGAAAGTCAAAGACATTTCTTTCTATGAAAGGTACCATTTATAACAATTTTTGGGAATTTTTTTTTAAAATGGTAGCCTTTTTGTAAAAAAATTACTGAATTTTTTTTAAAGTTGTGGGCACGTTTTTGAGAAAAATAAGATTTTCATTTTTTGCTAAAAAAAATTGTACGACAGGTACCTACCGTTATTTTTGGTATTAAAATGCCCAAAAAACCCTAGGTACCAAGTTTAAAGAAAATCGACTGAGTCGTTTAGGCTACAGCCGAAAGGATAGACAGGCAGAATTGCAAGACCCACTTTTTTCAACTTCGCTTTCATCGTAATCATAGAGATTACGATGTTAAATTTTTAAAACTGTAACTAATTTTGTATTTAACTAGGATGTTTGCAAACTTTACTGCATTTTACGATAAAATAAAACAGAAAAAAATACAACTGACTAACACCCCTTAGATAAAATATACAACAATATAGGTACGAATACATGGACTCTTATGAGCCAACTCACATCGAATCAGTCGAAACAAACGAAGAAGGGTACGAACCGCAGTAGTAAAATTTTGGAGCAGACTTATAAAAAAATAAACGAATGTAAAATTTCTGGAGTAGATTTAGATTTAGTAATTCAGAGTCAGAGTTGGATGCAAAATTTATTAACACAGTGGTCATTCCCTTTCATGTGGTTTGGCTAAAGAAATTTTGAATTTTTCAGTGTGGAAAAAAATTAGTACCTACCTAAATCTTAAAAAACGGAGTAACGAAGTAGATCTATTTTCTTTCGTAAAATTGAAGTAAATTTACTCCGATTGGAGTAAACAAGAGAAAGACGTGTATCATTGCCGACAGCAAAACCGTGGCGCGAAAATCTTTTATATTATGTACCTACATCTTACGCACACACACGGAACTTTCAGCTCAAAAGGAAAAAATATATTTCCGAAAAGGACAGTATATTTTTTCAAAATTAAAATTTTTTTAAGCTTACACTTAGAAAAAATATAAAAACGTTACATACAAAAGTCATTTACATTAACGTATTTAGAAAAATTGCAGCAAAGTGCCGCCCGGATATTTTGAAAAATTGCCGCCCCCAAGCAAAGTGCCGCCCGGGGCCTGTGCCCCCCCCCTCGTTACGCCACTGTGCTTCATACTAATTAATTCAAACGTCAACCAACAATTATAAATTGTTGCCTTTGGCCACTAAGGATCTAATTCCAAGTAGTTTTCTGAACCCGTTATCAACGAAGCAAAGCGATCTGCAAATGAAGTTGGTTATGACAATCTGAATATAATTTTTAAACAGTTATGTGGCATCATTTGTACAGAATCTGAACATGATTTCAGTTCAAATGACTATACGTGATCCCTATACTGAGCTTGCAGACATGGACATTTCTTAAGATTCTCCTGACGAAAAACTACTGCAATCTTCAAATAATATTGGGAATTAGGGACGTTCTACCAAAAAATTCTTTTTATCGAAGCTTAAATAGAAATAGAAGATAAGACATCTCAGACATTGGAAAAAGTCAGATTCGACCTCGAAACCGACGCACGGCTTCATAAATGAACTTCATTTATTACTAGAAAGAAAGATTCGTATCCGTCAATAGTGTTTTAAACAATGCTTCAATGAAACTGGAAGTTTTCTCGAATCACGTCTGACACATCTTGTAAATATTTGTATGCGGTTTTTGGATTTGACCTTCAATAGTAGCCAAGTCCAGCATTGGGGTTATAGATCACAAGCTACAATAATCATGTCAAACTCATATAGAGTATAACGTAGATCATGAATTACAAAAAAAAACATTGTGTTTCAAGTGAAAAAAGTTGGTAAAATTGAATACAAAACAACTCTGGGTAAAAATCAGCATTTTTCAACACTTAAGGACTATTCACATGAGAGCGACCAACGACCAACGAATACAAAAACAAATGGGATTTAAAACATATCTAAGCCTAAATTCTCCACAAAAACCTTACAAAAGGATAGCAATCTAGTTTAATTAAATGTTAATTTATTAAAATTTGCGTTGTAATTCCTAAAATGGTAGAAATTTGAGAAAATAAATTGGTCGTCGCGAATTGCAATATGATTGCTACGACCAATCTATTTTTTCAAATTTCTCTCATTATTTGTATTTTTTGTATTTTTTTGTATTTGTATTTATTATAAGGCAAAGTGTACAATAAGAAATAATTCTTTTAGAAGTACATGTTCAGGGAAATATTACAATTTTTAAATTGAAAAGAAAAATAAATTGAAGAGAAAATATTAGGTTTGTAAATCAATATAAGATAATAGCAATAGAAGTTCATTATAACAAAAATTCAGATTAGTATAGAATATTTGATTAGCAAGAATGTATTTGAAAATGTAATTATAAATTTAAAAGATAAGGGCCTTAAATTAAGATTTTTGTTTTATAATACTTTTATCGTGTTTGAGACTTTAAGTGTAAAAATAAATTATTTTTGAACGAGCTAAATGGGTCAGACAATAAAGATAATCGTAGCGTGTTTGGTAAGGAGTTAAAGATTTGTAAGGTGTAAAAAAAGAATTGGCGTCTTGTATTCAAGTAAATCAACCTTGGCAAGATTAAAGTTAATGTTCTGGAAGAATTGACAAATCTAAGGGTTTCATAAAGGTACATTGGACCTCTGTTTTTAATTACACTAGACAACATTACCAGCATTCTGAAAATTAAATAAGTTTTTAATCCACATCCGAAAATTTCATTTACGAAATTGGATATATGATCATATCTGCGTAACCCATGAACATACCTAACTATAGAATTAAATGCAATCTAGATTTCCGAGAACTTCGCAGCCATATGTTATAATAGGAGCTAGCAAGGAACGAGAAAGTTGTAGTCTTGTTGGGAGTGGGGTATAAGAGCTTGCTGCCCAAAGTGAACGTGAGGTTCTTTTTATCACACATTTGATGTGCTCATTCCATGTAAGAGTTTTGTTAAAAATAACTCCTAAGTTTTTTATTGTGTCCACAAAAGGAATAATAACACCGTTCATAGTAATTTGCGAGAAATCAGTAGTGTCAGTTAAATGTCTGCTTATTATAATACTTTTAGACTTGGATGGATTGAGACGGAGGCGATTACGCATAGACCAAAAATAAATTGATTGCAGGTCCTCATTCATAAGACTAATACCATCTTCAATTAAACCTGGCGGCCTTGAAAGATATAATTGTACATCATCAGCATACAGGAGCAGGTTTGAGTATTGAACACGCGAAAAAATGTCGTTGATAAAAACAATGAAGAGCAGAGGTCCAAGGATTGATCCTTGAGGTACTCCGTTCATTAACGGAAGGAAGGATGAAGTGGTGCCATTGGTACAAACAGCTTGGTACCTCGCAGAAAGATAATTAAGTATCAACATTGCAGCTTCTCGCGTAAAATTAAACTGATTACATAATTTTTTGCACAGTATTTCATGATTAACAGTGTCGAATGCTTTCGAGAAATCAAGAAGGGTTAAAATCGTTAACTTACTCGCATCCATATCTTTTTGGAGATCATTCGACAGTTTTAAAAGCGCTGTAACACAACTACTTCCAGGTCTAAAACCAGATTGGTGGTTATGTAGAAAGTCATTACTAGATATGTAGCTGTATATCTGGAAATGCACAATTTTTTCAAAAATTTTAGATAAAAAAGACAATATACTTATAGGACGATATTCAATAGAACTTGTAGAAGACTTTTTAGGTACAGGGATTATTTTAGAATATTTCCACCTTGTTGGAAAACCAGAAGTCATAAAACATGAATTAATTATGTGTGTGAGAGGTGATATGATAAACGGAAGTAAC
The DNA here is from genome assembly GCA_963931855.1 of Philhelius festivus. NCBI lineage: Eukaryota > Metazoa > Arthropoda > Insecta > Diptera > Syrphidae > Philhelius > Philhelius festivus. Next base: position 68,074,858 of record OZ007554.1, on the reverse strand, counting down.
ATTTTGACAAGTTTCGGACTTATTTCATCAAAACCAGTTGCGGTAGATTTAATTTTGTTAATGGCGAGTGTTACTTCGACTTCTGAAACCATTGCAAAAGAAAAAGATGGTTGAGAGTTGTTTGCTGGTTCTTCATTTATTGGAAAAGTAGGTCTATGGTTTAGAAAAGTGTTGCATTGCGATACAAAATTGGAATTGAGTTCGTTTGGATCAAGATCACATTCTGAAAAGTTTTTGTCTACGATTCCTGCAGCTTTCAGATTCTGCCAAAGTTTCTTTGTTGGCAATGAAGCATCTAGTTTTCTTGAATAAAAATTAGTTTTTGCATTGCGAATAGCTGTAGTAACCCTATTTCGCAGAAGTCGAAAATCAGTCCAAAATAAACTGATCTTGAAACGCTTCCATTTAAGATATGCTTCATTGCGGGCAAGCATCATTTCTCGAATATGATCATTTAACCATGGGACTTCACTATTTCTCACAATTTTAGTTTTAAGTGGAATATAGCTATCACGTAGGAACAGTAAGTAAGTATTAAGGAGATCAACTTGACCGTCAACAGTATTCTGAAGAAATATGTTATTCCAATTTATGAGGCTGGCTCCAAGACTGAGAGATTCGAAATTAGCTCCTTTGTAGTCATAATAGCAAAAGGTAGTAGGACGCAAATCTGCACTATTTTGGAGGTCATAGGTCATCATGATTAAGTCATGGTCAGTAAGTCCGGGAAGAGATATTTGGCTTTGAAAAATAACTTTACTTACGTTGGCAGTGAAAAAGACATCAATTAGAGTAGCTGAAGTGTTTGTTATGAAAAGTACTTTACTGTTGTAAACCATGGTATTGACTCACACAAATGGTGTGGAATTCCCAACTCACCAGCCTTCAATGTTATAAGCGTAAAAAAAGCTGCGCTTCAAAGAATATTTCCATTTACAGACAATTACAGACAAAAGAAAAACGACATAAGTTAGTATCTACAGAGCTTGCGTAAGGAAAAACAACATAAGTACAATTTTTTTAATTTTTCCTTTTTACTTATGCTCTTATTCCATAACGAATAACCAAATCAACACACACATACGTTTACTTATGCTCTTTTTACTTGTGTTCTTTTTCCAAAGTAAAATTTTATCTTACACGCAGATAAGTTGACTTGTGTAGTTTCCCCAAAGTCCTTTACGTACAAAATCCAGACACAAGTTGACTTGTGTATATTTTCCTTATTCCTTATTTAAAGTTTAAATAAGAAACAACGACATACATAAGTGATATTTTTATCAAAATTAGCTGTAAATTGATATAAAATTAATTTTTTTAAATTGAAATAAGATCTTATAGTAATTTCACTAATTTTCGCGTTTAAACTTTGTCCATAAGTCTTGTACCTGATTTGTAATTGCAAACTAAACATTCAATTCGCTCTCCTGAAAAGTAGCAAAAACTGACTTATGTCGTTTTTCCTTGTTGCCACAGATTTATTAAGTTGAATTGCCTATTTCTTACTTAATACGAGTTTTTCCTTTTTTGTTTCTGTGAATTCCGTTTTTAATTAATTTTCAATTATGCTTTTTGAAAAGAAATATCGCTTAAGTTGATATATATATAAAAAAAATTATGATCAAAAACAGCTTATCTTATTTAACATAAACGAAAATTTTCAGTTTGCAATAACAGCTTAAGTGACATAGGCAAGCAACAAGGTGTTTAATTACTTTTGGAAAAACAACTTAAAACAGTTTTTTGCAATAAAACTAAAAATAAAAAAAACTTAAAAGAGGAAAAATAGTTTAAACAAATAAGATTTAAGTCTTCTATTAGAATCTGCACCGTTTTTGTTTTTTTAAATGCGTCATTTTTTTCCAGACTTAAAAAGTAGTTTGAAAGTGCTTTCCTCGAAAATTGAATTTTTGGACTTAAGCGGTTTTTGCTTGTGGCCACAGAATGGTAAGATGTTCGGTTAGAATTACGGAATTTTTGCAAATAACAGTAGACAATATCTCAGACTTCATGATCGATTCTATAATTTGTCATGGAAATTGTCGAAGGAGTTTTCATGTTAAATGTATAGATGCTCCTTTCAGTACCATCAAACTTTTTGAAAAAAAAAAGTCATTCTACTTTTTTTGTGACGAATGCGACCCCTTCGCCCACACAAATATAGTTCGAGATATATTACAAAACACAAAACAACTGACAAATTTAAATATCCAATTAACTCAGCTATCTGCAAAAGTTGATAACTTAAGCAAAAAGTCACAATGTAATGTTATACAAACGCGAAGTAGAGTAAAAAATAAAGATCCTATCCCTCACTCAAGCAACGAAGCATCGACTAAAAGAAAATGTGAAGTACTTGACAATCTAAGTGAAACTCAGTTAACAAAGAAACAAGCAAGATCAATATTTGAATCGTTTGTACCGCCCCACTCCATCTCTGATTTCAACTTTAACAATGGTGTGCCAGTTCCATCAAGCCTTCTTCCGCCACTACCACAATCATCTGCACAAGAAAAACCGTCATCATCATCTTTATTGTCATCGCTCCAAGTTTCAGTTCCTGTTATGTCATCGATTTCAATATTATCTGCACCAAAATCACCATCCCCTCTTAACGTTTCTTCAGCAAACGAACGTTCTACTCCCTCTTTAACATCCGCAAATACTGAACAGGATATTCTACCTGAACATAATATTGACCGTGTGTCTCCTATCAATTCCGGGCTCAAAATAGTCGAAGGGCAAAAGACCATCTTCATTTCTAAACTTGACCCAAAGACTAATGCTCTAGATATTAAAAACTATATACAAAATAAGATTGGCACAACTCGATACTTATGTGTTGAAAAAATGATTCAGCGTAATTACTCCAAATATTCATCGTTCAAAATCAAAGTACCTGATTCACTATTCTTCCTTTTAAATTCAACGTCCTTTTGGCCCAATGGTATTATTATGCACGAATTCGAAAACAGATCATCAAACAAAGAAAAGACAAATTTTCTACGACAACAGACAATGCGAAAATCCCGGCGAAGCAGCTACAACAAGTACTAATATATTACCAAAATGTTAATGGATTAAGGACAAAAACCAGCAAGGTTTATAAAAATATAAATAATATCCCACATGACATTATTGTGCTAACTGAAACATGGTTGAATTCATCTTTTGCTGACAATGAGCTTTTTGACAATACCTATCAAGTATTTCGACGTGATCGACACCTTCTTAATGACTCAGCTACTGTTGGAGGGGGTTTATTAATAGGAGTAAGAACCTCTCTTATTTGCTCACTTGTTGATGATTTTCTTCAGTCATCACTTGAATTGCTTTGTGTAAAAATAAAAGTGTCATCTGGTTACGTTTATGTGGTTGCTACTTATATTCCACCCAGCTCTAACACTGATATTTATGAAAATTTTAACAATTCCATTGAAACCATTTATGAGAAAATTGATCCAACTGACGAAGTCATTGTAATTGGGGATTTTAATCTTACAAACTTGAAATGGTGTAGATCTACTAACGATGATATCTATTTTCCAATAAACGCATCGAATATAAACGAATTTTGTGTATTGGATGGAATGGCTTCCTTCGGCTTAAATCAGCTGAATGGAGTCAAAAATCAAAATGGAAGAATATTAGATCTTGTTTACTTCTCTGATGTAATGAATACTGATGCTGCCGTTATCTCATGCGATTCAAAGATTGTAGAAGAAGATCGCCATCATCCAGCCTTAACTATTTCATTGAATTTATGTGTATGTAAAATTCTGAATGCTTGTAAAAATCAACTTGAGTTCAATTTTAAAAAATGTGATTTTAATCAACTTTTTATCTTATTAATGGAGACAAATTGGGATGATTTATTTTCAAACTTAAGCTTAGATGAAATGATTTTGCGATTTTATGAAATTTTGTTTGATTATTTTTTAGATACCATCCCATTTCGTAAAGCAAAATATTTAAGTAATAACCCGCCATGGTTTGATTCGCATATAAAAAAATTGAAAAATAAAAGAAATAAAGCCTGGTTGAAATTTAATCTATCGAAGACTGAAGAGACATTTCGTGAATATCAAGAATTGCAAATCGACTTTATAAACTATTCAAATCTACTTTACTCTGATTTTATTTCAAACACTGAATGTGAGCTTAAAGATGATCCACAGAAATTTTGGAAGTATGTCAATAATAAAAGGAAATCTGATGGTTACCCAGTTAGTATGAACTATCAAAATTCTTCAAGTCATGATCCAGAAACGATATCTAATATGTTTGCTGATTATTTTAAGAGTGCCTTTGAAGACTTTTCTTCGAATACTTCTTCTTCCATTCCTTCTTATACTCAACAATACACTCATCTTAATTTTATAAATTTTTCGATTACAGAAGCTTCTATACACGACAATATTTTGAAACTTGATGAATGTTTTAGTCCTGGCCCGGATGGTGTTCCATCATTTATATTAAAAAAATGTGTGTCTTACCTATCTTATCCGTTATATGTTCTTTTTAACGAGTCGATTAGAAGTTCGAAATTTCCTGCTCTTTGGAAAAATTCATATTTAACGCCAATACATAAAAAAGGCCTAAAGAATTTAATAACAAACTATCGTCCTATTGCGAAACTATCAGCTATCCCCAAACTTTTCGAATCTCTGGTCTGTGACATACTTTCTTTTAATTGTTCATCCGTTATATGTGAAAATCAACATGGTTTTGTAAAGAAAAAATCCACGGTCACAAATTTATTACAATTCTCTACCTTTTGTCTAGATGCGTTTGAAAAACACTCTCAAGTAGATTGCATCTTTACTGACTTTAGTAAAGCCTTTGACAAATTAAGTCACAAAATACTATTAGATAAATTAAGGAACATTGGATTTAACCATTGTTTTGTTTTGTGGATATCTTCATACCTTAAAGATAGATTTTATAGTGTAATATTCAGAAATAACCGTTCGTGTCAATTTAAAGTTAATTCTGGTGTACCTCAAGGGAGTCATCTTGGCCCTTTGCTATTTGTTTTATTTATAAACGATCTTCCCTCTATATTAAAACATTCTATGGCTTTAATCTATGCTGACGACGTGAAAATTTTTCGAACAATTAACTCCATTGCGGACTGTGAACAACTACAAGACGATCTTCGGAGATTTTATGAATGGTGCAATAATAACTGTTTGTTTTTAAATATTGACAAGTGTAAGACTATGTGTTTTACACGCAAACGTAATTTATTTATTTTTGACTACCTGTTGAATTCGTCACATTTATGTAGAGTGTATAGTTTCTCCGATCTCGGAATCTTATTAGACTCAAAATTATCATTCACCGATCATTATAACTATATTGTAAAGAAAGCAAACAAAATACTTGGTTTTGTAAAAAGATTTTCCCGTGAGTTCCGTGATCCATATGTTATAAAAATTCTTTATGTTTCTTTTATTAGGCCAATTCTTGAGTATGGGTGTGTAGTATGGGCACCATACTACTCTGTACACATAAATAGAATAGAAAATATTCAAAGAAGATTTTTAAGATTTGCCCTGCGTTTTTTCCATTGGTCAGATAGAGTTATATTACCCCCATACGCTAATAGACTTCAGTTGGTAAGCCTTCCATCTCTTTCTGTTCACAGAGAATATTTGCAGTTCTGTTTCATAACTGGAGTAATGAATGGATCTATTTCATCTTCATCGGTTCTTTGTCGATTAAATTTCAATATAAGCCGTTCTAGTTTAAGAAGAAATTTACCAATTTGTACTATTTTTAGTAGATCAAACTATGGCGCTTATAGTCCTCTTAACCAGTTAATAAATATTTTTAATAAATTCTCTTTTCTTATTGAATCTACAAATGTAAATCTCAAATCCAAACTCTTTAAAAATAATTTCTATGCTCAAAATCGATCAAACTTTGTTTATAGATAAATTTTAGATTTTAAGAAATATTGTAATATTGTAAGTTTAACGTTAGCATTAACGTATTGAAATAAATAAATAGATAAACATCAAGGTAGCGATAAGAGTAATCTACTTTTCAATTCAGTAGTCGACTACCTGATTAAAGGCTAAGTGACGGATGACCCAAAAGACGACAATCAAAATTTTTTTAATAATTGAACATCATAATGGGAGGAAATATTGAGTCGGGTTGAGCATTCCACATCCGTGTAGTGTGGCTAAAAAAAATCTCTTAATTTGACAACATGTCCGAAGTTGGGCTCAAGTTTAAACTGAGTGGCATTTCCTGAAGCGAGAGTACTAGGGTTGAATTATTTTAAGGGAGGAATGCAACTGGCTATTTCACTAGAGGACTGCTTACAAAAATAACGGTAAAACAATGAATGACAAGAAACATTGCGGCCTTGGTCGAAGGATTTGAATGTTTCTGTTATACTTATACTATCTAGATATCATTTTTAAAACTCTTGCATCGTCGAAAGAATCTTTAGCACTTACAATCGTATTTGGCGACGTGGAATATGTAGGCATTCCACACAAGGTGATCTGTGATGCACATACCGAGAACTGAGAACTGTGCGGTTAATGCAAGTGCCGCTTATGGATAGCGGAATGGGGAGTGAGTACCCCTTTAACAAAAGAAGGCAGCTTTTAGTTTTTCAAGCATTAAATTCTACGCCATTACCAAATTGATAATGCTATAGAGATCAGAATTTAATGAGCTTATCATACGCTGCCGTTCCAGATCCACATCCGAAGGACAAGGACGTGCATCTGGAAACGAATATGAGAAGCTGAGAGTACTGTCGTCAGAAAAACACTTTTTTGGATTAGAAGTTTCCGACAAAACATCATTGCGATGAATATGAGAAAGAGAGTCGGAGCCTTGTGACACACCAGCATTCATTTTACGAATTTCAGACTTAAAACCGTGCAACAGCGCTTATAATATGCGGTTGGAAAAGTAGTTATTAATATTAAACGAAGATACGATTCATCGAAACCAAATGCATGCATTTTCGATAAGGTACTCGTAAGTGATGCCAACCTCTTTTTGGAAATAATAAGTGGTTTTTTCTCAGCAGGATTGGCTTTATAACATCGAAAACTTACTTCTCTGACCCTAATAACCCCTTGAAAGCTCGAAACAAACCTCTTTCGATTTAAAAGATTTTTCCTTTTTCGAGATACAATTTGTTATTTCAAAAAGAAATTTGTAATCCATATCTGCACAACAGCCCACTATCGAGGAATCATAGGGAGGAATTAAAGTTCCTGAAAAAATCATCTGTTCAACGACTTCGGTGCTTTTAAGTTGCTTCACCAGTGATCGAATTGATGCGATTCCCGATGATATCACTGTAAGCGAAATCCAATTTTGCATTCGAACCGATGCCAAGGAATGATCCTCCTGGTGCATCGAGAAATAAATTCCGCCATTTTCGTTTCTTACACGTTCCATATCGTAAGCATTGTTTTGATCAGCAACCGACCATCTTGTTTGAGTTTACCCATATTGATGTTTCAGGCACACATCGAAGTCCTGTTCTTGCATCAGGAATATTTAATGGACACTGTGTTTGCCCCGAAGCCTCCAATTTAAGTTGAATAAGAACTTTGTTGTTGACGAATATGCACATATACTCAATAACGAATTTTTGTTTTACCCAGACTTAACTTTGGGTGTTCGCCAGGTCCCCAAGTACATACACCAGTGGCGTAGCGTAGGGGGGGCGGGGGGGGCGGTCCGCCCCGGGCGGCAGGCCTAGGGGGGCGGCAAAATGTCGCCGGTGATGCGGGTAGAGTAGAAATCATATGTTTCATGACAAATCGTTTGACAAGTCAACAAACAACAATAATGTAAATTTGAAATTTGCCACCCTATCTGTGGTTCGTCGTTGACGCTCTCGGCTGATTTCCGTGAATTCGTAAACGGTGAGTAGGGCCATAAGAGTGCATTCCGTATTGTCGCGCGAAACTAAAAACAAAACGTTCCGAAACTCGCTCGAAACTGAAAGGGAGCGTTCCGAAACATATGATTATGCATATGCGAGATATGATAAGATAACTAGGATTCGACGGAAACGTTATTCTTGTCTCAGCCAGTTCAATGTTTTTGCTCCCTCCCGCATCACAGAAGGTTATTTCGATTGTGTTGTTTATAGTTTAAATACTGTTGAATCTTCTTAAACTAAACACTTAGTACTTCACTCAACCTTTGAACTAGATTTTGGAAATGAAAAGAGTTGAAGCAAGCGGTGCGGAATACCACAAGAAAAAGGCTAAGAAAGAAGCAGATGCGAAGAAGTCTCCAGGTGCATTACTGAAATATTTCAGTTCTAGTTCTGGTTCGAAAGCTACGTTAACGTCTTCGGCGGCATCCAGCAGCAGCGGAAGTGATTCCAATGTAAGTATGATTCCTCCATCTACAATCGTGAGTGGCCTAGAATTGTCCTCCGGCCAATATTCATGGGAATGCATGACTTATTTTACAGGCAGAAGAAGAAGACGTGCCTGCCGTCGAAGTTGGAAGTCGTTCTGGTCCCACCACAGAGCAGGGTCAAGACGAAGTCGACTCAGCAGAAGTACCTCAAGCATCTAGCCACAAGCCTGCAGAAGAAGTGAACCTCGTCTTGCCAAAGATATGAAGCTGTAAAGACGCTTAAGAATAAGTTTGTGCAAGTTCTTGAGGTACTGGAAGAATTGACGGATCGGGAGCCAGACTTCTTCTGACAGTCATGCAGTCATTCAACTTCCTCACTTTTCTTGGCTTTTGAGCTGCAGAGCTACCTGAAAAAGATGAAGTACAGATTTACCTGCTGCAAAGTGGACTGAGTGTGGATTGAGTGGACTTGGATAAGTGTGCTCAGAAACTCTGCGCTTTAAAAGCTTTCTTAATGGAGAGCAGAGACCGTTTTGTCTAAGCCGCAATCGGCTTTTCTAAGACTCTCTGTGAAAAACTTGGAATCGAACTCAAAACGAGAAGAAATCGCAAGAAAAAACGCGTGCATGGCGATGAATCCGCAGATGCAGCTTTGTCTCACGATCCTCATTCGTAAGGCCCGTAGAATCCGTTTATGAAACCGCTGATCCTATTTTAACTTCAATAAAAGATACCTCATTGCCTGTGAAATGATGTCTCGAAACTCGACATTTAATTTTAATTTAGTATTGAATGGGGGCGGCAAAATGGGTCTCCCGCCCCGGGCGCCGAGATGGCACGCTACGCCACTGACATACACACATCAAAAAAAAAATAAACATTTCTGTTGATCCGACCACAACAAAACATCATATGATAACCTGCTGAGTAAGTTTGAAAATTTCATCAAAATCGGTTATGCCGTTTTGGAGTCAATAGGGAAGGGATTATTGATTAGAATGAAAATCAACAAGAACAAACCATAGAAGATTTTATAAAGTTTTTTAAAAACATTCACACCTACTCCTGAATTGATCCATTATCTAAATAAATTAGAACTTCGAAATATATTCACACAAAGCCGAAAAAGAACCGAAAATATTTTATGTAAGTCATCGACGTCACAGAAAGCAGTTATTGGGCCAACGAAAGACTAAATATTCACTGGTGTAGATCACACAAGTCGATAGGTGATGGCTTGGATAGTTCAACAAGCACACCCAATACGAGTAGATATGCTAAATAAGTTTTCCTAAAAGGTATGAAGTGTACATCTTCACATCACATCATTCGCCTCATTCAAAGTCTGCTTACAAAGCTAACTTATCTCACACCCGGTAGCCGGTATGTTCTTGTGGGCCAAAGTGGTTCCAGTTTTGCCATAAAGAAAAAAAATTCATTTTTTTTTTCTTAATTAAATCTTCATCACCTACAGAGTTTGATGGAACAGTACAGAGCGTGCGACGACTACCAGAAATTAAATCCAAATACACGCGGACTCCTCATCAGCAGGAAAGCGGTAAAATGGTTGCTTACTTAACTGGACTGCCAACAAAAAAGCTGTACAACAGTTCGATATATCTGTGCCCCTCTAGATTGCATCTGAGGAACTTGTATATGCTGATCCAAGATTCAAGATCCCAGAGATGCATTTATACAGTTCTTTCGCATCCCACCAATCCATCAAGTTTTTGTGTTTGTTGGTGATCGACGACAACGATGGATTTGATGATGGCAGCGGCGACGGCAACGACGAGCGCGAATCCACGCAAACTAAACGCATATAAGAAAATAAAACTATCGGAAGACGCAGACATTTAAGTCAACATTGACCGTTGCGTTTGCGTTTGGTCCCGGGAAGAACATGGCGGCAATATAGTATATATCGTATATCTACTATGTCAACTGTTTGTTTTTTTTTTATTCGTTTAATTTTGTTGCTTGTTTTAATTTATGCCATTTTAAAGGATGTGACTGCGACAAGTGACTGACTGGTTGCTGCAGACAGCGAGCGTGTTAGCTGCCATTTAAATATGCATGACAAGTCTAATGGGAATTACATGGAAATGAGGAGCATACACTATCTAACTCAGGATATTCACTTCTCAAATTAACTTCAGGACACAAAAAAATAAAAATATAATCGGGACAAGGTTATAACTTATAACATATGTTGGGAAGTAAAACTCTGAAAATACAAATTGCAAAATATTTAAATTAATGCATATTATAAAAAGTAATGTAGGTTTATTTAAAGGAGTTACTTTTAAAAGATGTTACTCACAGTAAATAGGTGACCGATTCCATTAGGTTACAGGGAAATCATACGATTTCATAGATTAGGAAAGGGTTTACTGGTGGATTTTCATTCATCTTCATGCGAGTTCTGCAAACAAAAAAAACGGGATGCAAGATACAAAATTTACATTTTTGAATAGAGAGAGAGAAGACTAAAATGCACAGATCTTCATGAATGAAATTAAAATTTGGTGGGTTATCTGCGAGTTAATTTAAGAAAACAATGGTACACTGTGTCGTATACGTACTTTTTTTAATGATATTCAATTTGCTTAGTTTAAATATGTCCTTATGAAGCTTTTGCACCGTTTTGATATCATAATCCGTTTCACCTGTGGATGAAAGATTTACATATTTGAATGAGATAGTCCAATGGGTATTCGTTCCCGTCTACATCGTATCTAAGAATTATAGACCTAGTTCTTCATGAAAAAAAATCACATACTAACTATCCATAAACGTAAAAGATCATAAATTATATTGTCTACCGAAAATTCATAAGCCAGGGGAAAAAATGCGTGAAATTGTAGCTTGTGTTCAATCGCCGTGTACGCTGATCGCAAAATGGTTAGTCAACGAAATGAAAGCTTTACCAAGATTTGAAAGCTGTTCAATAAAAAACTCTATCGAAATCTCGGCATTGTTAAAATCTATCACCTTAGCAGCGGACGAAATAATGGTGTCTTTTGATGTCGAATCTTTGTTTCCTTCGATTCCATTACAACACGCATTTTCAGCACTTAAAGCTCATCTTATAAAACACAACGTTCCAACAGAAAAGAGGGACGTATATATGAAAGCAGCCGAAATGTGTATGAACATGAATTACTTTGAATACAATAATCGTTTTTATAAAATCGAATCGGGTACGAGTATGGGAAATCCACTCTCCCCTCTAGTTGCCGAAGCTTTTATGTCAAATTTTGAGATGGAACTAAGAAACAAAAATTTACTACCTGTTTTTTGGAAACGCTACGTTGATGACATCTTAACCATCATAAAACGTTCAGAAGTAGACAATTTGCTTTCAATTCTAAACCAACAATACGCCGAGATCAATTTCACGTGTGAAACTGAAGAAAATAACAAAATTGTCTTTCTTGATTTAGAACTGCACCGATTGAACAACAGAATTGAAATTGCGATTCACCATAAAAATACAAACACTTTACGATTCATCCCCAGTGATTCTTATACCCCCATACAACATAAACTTGCAGCATTCAACTCGTTAGCCCACCGTTTAGTCAGTCTTCCTCTTTCAATGAAAAATTACACCAAAGAATATAACTACATAAAAAACGCCGCAGAAGTCAATGGGTACCACCAAACAATTATCGACAAAATAATCCACCGACATTCTACGAAAAGAGAAAGATCAAACTTAACTACATTGTTTACACAAAACAAAATCCAAAAAAGGGATAAACAAAGAGTTATAGTGACGTTTACTCCAGAGATCACCAACTATTTAAAAACATCATTTAATAAACATGATATGCAACTTGCCTTCTCTAACCCACACAAATTAAAAAACATGCTGCTCTCACCAAAAAAACAAAAAAGAACAACTTGACAAAGCCGGGATCTACGAAATTTCTTGTAATGAATGCAATAGAAAATATTATGGTCAAACCAAACGCTGTGTGAAAACGAGGTTCAAAGAGCACAACAACAACATTAGAAACAACGAGCCAAGAAAGTCTGCTTTTGCAATGCACGCAATACAAGAACAACATTTATCAACAACAATTGCTAATGTTAAGCTCTTGAAATGTGTGAACGATAGCCGAAAACTGGACGCTTACGAGAGCCTATACATCCACAGAGATCCAGAAGCTTTGAATGCAGACATGGGGAACATAGAGTCTTACTTGTTCAATATATAATAAAGTGTTTTTTAAATTTTGTTCCTTTCTCTTTCCTTCTTTTTTCTCACTTAAATTTAAATGAGTTTGTTTTTTGTTTGTATTTTTAATTTATACATTATGTTCTATTTTCATATTAGAAAAAAGCTTCCTTTCATTCGTGTTGTTGATGATGGCTAGTAGACTAGCCGAAATGCATTCAAAAATTTTGAATTTAATTTTTTAATTATTCAATTTTTAATTGTATGTTAATTAATTGTTTTTAATAAAGAAATTAAAGTCAGTGTATGTAACCTCAAAAATAATGGTGTTTTTCGTTTTTCGTTTTCGATTTAAGTAAAAGATCAAATCTTTTTTTCAGTTCGTTACATTTGTCAAAAAATATGCTGTCAGCTTGGGCTAAAGTAAGTATTGTGAGTCATGCATGTTCTCCAAATGTCCAGTATCCAGTAAACATTGCAACGATCCTGGATATTGTTACGCTGGATAAACAATTAAAACGATTATTCGTAATTTACAATTAATTAAATTCTTTATTCAATTCAAGTCTTTAAAAATTAACCGCGCTTTTTCGCGACCACGTTTTTATCTCCTCCTGGTTTTTTCTGACAGACCAATTTCATCCACATTCTGTCAGTTTGACAAAGTTCGTCGTTTTATTTACTGAGGCCGTAGATGTGACTATTTGTTACACAGCTCCCTTCTTTAAAGATTGACTGTCCTCAGTCGTGAAAACTTCTTAGGCATCAAAGTAAATTTAAGTAAATTCGCATTTCTTCTCTTACTTCGGGTGCAAAACTGTTTGGATTTAACCTCGCGGCGCGGGGACATGATTATTCGAGACGGCCAGTTCTTACTGCACCCGAATTATCGGTGGATATTTGGTTAAGGCGCCACCTGCTCGCCTGCTAGAAACAAAAACAAAAAAAGAACAAAAATAACGCGAGGATTAAGAATCCTATTCGCGGAGTCGACATAACGCCAACCGATCGCGATGAACCACAATTGATTTATTTGTCCCTTGTTTTATTATTCTGTAAAGCACATCACCCAACTTTGCTAAAACAGTGTAGGGGCCTTGCCAATCACTTTGCAACTTTGGACAACGACCTTTGTTTTTCTTCGGAGCGTATAACCAAACCTTATCCCCATTATTAAATGGGGCAGCTCTAGCATTGAGATCATATCGATCCTTCATTCTTCGACTATATTCCAACAACTGTTTTCGATTAAATGAGTAGGCGGTTTCCAACCGGGCGGATAAATCTTCCACATACCTTGAGGTTGCAGTCGGTTGGTTAGGAGGAGGACCGGTAACTAGTTCTGTGGGCAAACGCAGTTCACGTCCGAATGTCAAGAAAGCAGGTGTTTGTTTCGTTGCTTCATGGATAGCTGTGCGATATGCCAGAAGCAAAAAGGGAAGATGGATATCCCAGTCTCTTTGGTTTTCGGCTGTGTATTTAGCAAGGTAGCCCAAGAGTGTCCGATTAAATCGCTCCACCATGCCATCGGACTGTGGATGCAATGGAGTTGTACGTGTTTTGTCGATACCAAAAAGTTTCAAGGTGTGCCTAAAAATCTCGGACTCGAAATTTCTCCCTTGGTCCGAGTGAAGCTGGAGAGGGACTCCAAATCGTGAGAACACGTGGACGACGAGGGTTTCTGCTACCGTCTCTGCTGTCTGATTTGGAAGAGGTAGGGCCTCTGGCCACTTTGTGAAATAGTCACAAAAAACTAAAATGTACTTGTTACCTTGCGTGGTGACGGGTAACGGTCCTAAAATGTCAATTGCAACGCGCTCAAATGGGGCACCTACATGCACGGGCTGCAGTCGTGCGCGACTTCTTGTTGCGGGTCCCCTCCTTTTCTGGCAGGTTACACAAGTTTTGCAGTACTGCTCTATATCCTGAGAACATCCAACCCAATAATACCGCATTTTAGTTTTCTCTAACGTCTTCTTTACACCAAAATGTCCACCGGTGGGACTGTCATGCATCGCCTTCAGAATATCAGTCTGTAAAGAAACCGGAACCAAAACTTGATAATAATCACCGTTAGAGTTAGTTACCTTTCTACACAAAACTTCATCTTTGTATTCGAGGATATCAAACATGCCCCAGTAAGCTTTTACTATTGGACTCAAGGCCCGGATTTCATCTGTCGTTGGTCGCCGTTGATCTTCCACCCATTGCCGTACCACTGAAAGATAACTATCATTTTGTTGTCGATCAACTATATCTGTTGCCAAAGTAGTTGTCCGCACTATAGCCAACTGTTTTTCTTCTAACCGAGCACAATATCGACAATCTGCAACTTCACAAGGGCGACGAGAGAGAGCGTCAGCATTTTGATGATTCTTTCCTGGACGATGCTCGATTGTAAAATCAAATTGCTGTAAACGTTCTATCCACCGCGCCATCTGCCCCTCTGGATCGCGAAAATTCATCAGCCAACGTAATGAGCTGTGGTCTGTGCGTAAGAGAAAATGCCTTCCTAGTAAATAGGGCTGGAAATGAGTAACGGCTTTCACAATAGCCAGAAGCTCTTTTCGAGTTACACAATAATTTCTTTCTTGTCGACTGAAAGTCTTGCTGTGATACTCGATTACCTTCTCCACATCCCCTTGAAGTTGTGACAAAACAGATCCACAAGCATGTTGGCTAGCATCTGTATCGAGGATAAACAGATCGTTTTCATTCGGCTGGGCAAGAACAGGTGCTGTGGTAAGTTTTTCTTTTAGCTTACTAAACGCATTGTCACATGTGGTTGTCCAAGTAAATTGTTTCCCTTTCTCGGTTAACGTTGTCAAAGGTTTTGCAATGGCCGAGAATTCGTTTATGAAACGACGATAGTAAGCACAGATTCCTAAAAATGACTGAACTTCTGTCTTACTTTTAGGTGTAGGCCAGTTTTGAACAGCCGAAACTTTTTCCATGTTAGCCGCGATTCCAGAAGCAGACACGACGTGTCCTAAAAAATTAACTTCCTTTTTGCCGAGACAGCACTTTTTGGTGGAAAGTTGAAGGCCAGCTTCTCGTAGTCTCTGAAACACAGACTCTAAGTTTTTTAGCAATTCCTCAAAAGACTTCCCGTGGACGATGATATCGTCTAAATAAACAAGACAAACCGTGTAAGGGAGGCCTTGAAGCACAACATCCATGAGACGCTGGAAAGTGGCGGGTGCATTGGTAAGTCCAAACGGCATGACGTTGAACTCAAAAAGTCCTGTCCCGATTGAAAATGCTGTTTTTTCTTTGTCGTTAGCTGCCATCTCCACTTGCCAGTACCCGGATTGAAGATCTAGAGTGGCAAACCATGATGATCCTGAAAGAGCGTCTAAAGTAAGGTCTATGAGAGGCAAAGGGTACGAGTCCTTCTTAGTCGAGTTGTTGAGTTTGCGATAATCCACGCAAAACCTCAATGACCCGTCTTTCTTGCGGACAAGGACTACGGGGGAACACCATGGACTTGTTGATGGCTGTACAACTTTATGCGTCTTCATTTCGTTTAATATAAACTCAGCTTCTGCTCGGCGTGCAAGTGGCAACTTCCTAGGTGGTTGTTTTATGGGATTTGTATCACCCGTGTTAATGTGATGCTGAATACGAGAAGTACATTTTGTAAGTTTATCATCTGCAAAAACAGAACGGTTACGGAAAACTAATAGTTCTAAACCTCTTTGTTCTTCGCGGGTAAGACCGGTAGCACTTCTGTTTAGCATTTCTATTAAAGCAGGTGACAGATCAGATGTGATTGAATCATCTGTAAAACGTCCACATCTAAACATTTCTGGTTTTGATTCGATTTGTGCCAGTGAGCTATTTTTTGGAATCCAAATATCCTCTTCAGATATATTGGATACACAAACATAAATCGTTCCCTGTTGTACACGGCAAACAGAATATGGCATATCTATCCGTTTTGTTGATTCGATTGCTGTTGCGAGTACGGTGTCCTCATCGGGTGCAGAAGTCATCAGAGTAATCCAACAGTCTGATAAAGCAGGAATTCGAACGTCACAAGCATTGGAAGCAAAAGCATGCTGAGTGCTTATCTGGTTTAAGTAAATTGTCTCATGACCAATCTGCAAAGTGTTATGTTTTAAGTTAATTTCACAAGAATGCCGACGCAGAAAGTCCATCCCTATGATGCAGTCATCATAAATTGAGGCCACGTACATGGAATGTTCACAGGAAAATAGCCCTATATGAACTTGAACTTCGACAATTCCTTCCACTGGTGCCATGTCACCAGTGACAGTTTGAATGATTGCATGTGATGTTTCCATCACCGGGCGGGTAACCATTTTTTCAACAACTCGAGGGTGAAGGATTGTCTGGGTAGCACCTGTATCCAATATAGCGAGGCAGTTAACATCATTGATTTTAATGCGGGCAACGAGATTATTTGGGCTATTTGTGTAGCGGATCGACGCTACAGGTTGGGTAGAGGCACTGATTTTTTCCACTAATTCTGCCTCTGAAGAAATAGTGGGTCGACATTTCCCGTTTGATTAAGATCAACCGCTGATTTGTCTGAAACTGGAGTACATAACGAAGTGGTATGGGTTTTATCTGCAAGAATTTTAAGGCTGATGGCACGAGGGCCAATTCGGGCTTCTTCGACGTCAAAAGAAACGGCTTGTCCCTCTTGGCGAAATTTTGGATTTTTTCGTAGCTCACCACGAGGTACATAAACTACTTCATTGTTGTCGTCCCTTCGAACGAATCCATAGCCAGTCCGATGGATGAATTTAATTTTCCCTCTAACGCCTGACTCTATTACTGATTTTGTATACTTTTCATCATTTCTGGAAGTACGAGTTTCGAGTTCTTGTTTTGCTATGGGAGCTCTTGGATTTATTCGCGGCAGCTTTTGCTCCTTTAAGTTGCGCGATGTTCGTTTCCCGACTGCATTTCGGGGGAGAAATGATCAGTATTGGAAAGCATAACTTCTGCAACTCGAATTTGTCGACGGCTTAGACGAGTGGCTGCGCGGCTTGCTTCCACTCGAACGGCTGAAGATAAAGCCCTTTCTAGCGTGTCGGGAGCTGAATCTCTGACTCTTTGCTGCAACTCGGCATCAAAAATTCCATCTATGAACTGTGCTAAGGCGATACGGTCTTTGGCTTGTTCAGGGCAGTCAGGAAAGGCTAGATAAACTAGGCGTTGAACATCCGTTGCCAGCTCGTTAAGAGATTCTTTTGGTTTCTGGACCCGCCCACGTAGCTCAGAATGAGCCGTTGATTGCTCATATTCGTTTCCAAACCGTTGACTAAGGCTCATATCCAGACTGGAAAAATCATCTCGGACACATGGTTGGAGTGTATCAAAATACGCCAGTGCTGTTCCTCGCAAATAAGCGGCGAGGTAAAGCGCTTTCAGCTCGGTGTTCCAGCAGTTAACCCTCGCAACCGCATCAAAATGTAGACGATATGAGCGCCAAGGTGTTTTTCCATCAAACTCGCGTGGATTTATTTTTAGGTGTTGTGGTGCCCCGAGAATCGTATTTGTAGCTGGTTGTTGTGAATGCGACATAGGAGCAGTATAGACTGATGGCGTTGTGGTTGATGGAAGTGAACCAGGCGGTGGTGGTGACTTATTATTGATGACATTCTGTGTTTCAGAATTAGCGCCTGTCAAGCTAAATGTTTGCCTATAAATTGACGGGAGATTTTGATCTCGAACATTCGTAGAGCTAGCTGCGGGGGCTCCGTGAATCACAAAATGTTGAGCTGTATTTTCAATGTCTACAGCTTGTGTGGGAGATTGCCCAGAAATACCTGTCGGAGTAGAATGATTAGAAAGAAGATTTCTGGATTTATTAACAGATTCCTTTTGAGTTGATTCAACTTGTGCTACTCGAGTGCTAATATCTTCCAACAAAGACTGAAGACCATCCACTACGGTGGATTGGTTAGTTAATAATTTCATTTGTTCGTCCATTTTCTCAAGAATTTTCTGCAATCTGGTCGCCATTTCTTCATCGTCAGACATGATTGGAGCGTGGTATAGATTCGGTTAGGATATCGATCGTTGTTTACCCCACACCTGACACCAATTGTTACGCTGGATAAACAATTAAAACGATTATTCGTAATTTACAATTAATTAAATTCTTTATTCAATTCAAGTCTTTAAAAATTAACCGCGCTTTTTTGCGACCACGTTTTTATCTCCTCCTGGTTTTTTCTGACAGACCAATTTCATCCACATTCTGTCAGTTTGACAAAGTTCGTCGTTTTATTTACTGAGGCCGTAGATGTGACTATTTGTTACAATATGTTTTTTTTTGGATCTACGTATCAAATCAATTGTCCGGAACTTATTATTTATATAATGTAACACAGTTTAATAAACTACTCATCCTTTGATTGGATTCAGTGGGAACCTGGGATCAAATCGCTTGATTTGGTGGCCAATTTATGCCACTTTTGCGAGAGATATCCTTACCTTCAAATCGTGTATGCAGAATTGGCGTTCACTGTTTGACAAGCAGCCCGGTCCTGCTGAAACCACAAGTAATCTAGGCCCATATGGTTCTATTTGGACCATAGGAAATTGTTTATCATCGTTCTGTAGCACTTTCAGTTGGCCCGATGATACCGTTGGCACAAAATTAAAGTCTGCGAATGGCTGAGCGTACGGCAAGGAGCCGACTGCTACGAGTTCTGCTCTAGACCATCACAGCGGCCATGTTCTTGGCTGATCTTGCGTTCATTTTACAAAAGAAAAATTGGCTTGGCGATTTTTCCCCTAAGGAGGTTTTCCCTGCGGCGGGGTTTATTGTTCGAATGATTGATCTATCCAGAGAAAGAGAACTTCGTGAAATGAGCTTTAACTCAGTCTTTAACTGAATTGATTTCTATTTTGCTATCGCTTTTGTTGACATACAATACATTTAGTATCTAAGCAGATATATTACAGAGTGCCCAGTAGTTGAAATAAGATTTAAAAATAACCAGTAGTGTATGAAAAATCGTAACAAATTGCTACATATTTGCTCCGATTTATTTTCACGGGTTATCACGTGGAAATAGAAATATATTTAAATATTAAACGAATTGTTTGATCGATTATTATGAAGCAGGTTATCTACTCATCTTAGATTTAATGCAAATAACAACCGATCCAGCCCAGTAAATTTAGCACATTAAAATCGGTTTATGAGCATGGGTATGGGTACTATTCGCTGATAAAGTCGCCATTACCGAAGTTAACGAGTAATTTTAGATTAGATTCTGTTAAGATTTTATTCAAAGGCTTTTCTACACCCAAAAAAGGAGAGAGATTATATTTTTTAAAGCTGATAGTTATTTCAACTGTACATACCACCTCACGAAGGACCTTTCTGACTTCTTTGTCAAAATGGATTTTGTCAAATAAACTCGATTTAAATGTCAAACAATGTTTTGTTCTCACATTTACTAAGTCTTTTAGTCCGATCCGAGAACGTTCTTTATTGAGGTTTTATCGACAAAGATTTGGGAGTTATATTCGATCCCAGACTAGATTTCATATTGCATGTTGATTAAATCGTATTTTTTCAAGGAACTCTAACTGATTTAAGTGTCCTTATACAATGAAATCACTTGTTGCTTGCTTTGTTTGACCGATTTTCGAATACTGCTGTGTAGTTTGTTCTCAATATTACAGAAATGCATCGAATAGAATTGAAAGAATTCAGAAAAGATTCACGAAATATTCGTTTCACAAACTTGAATGGACCTTGCCTTTACCAACATACTCGTAGATACGTTAATTAATAGATTAATTGATAGAAATTCTCTTAAAACTATTACTTAATGTCACTTACAAGAGATGTAATGACAGGTTATTGATAGTGCTCCTTTATTTTATATGTGGTTATGTCTAAAAAGAATCCTAATACACTAAAAGATCTCTCACAATATGCTTTAAACAAGCTAACAAACTGGGCCGATCGATGTGATCTGGGTGTAAGCCCTCATAAAACAGATTTTGTGGTCGTTTTTTCTAGGAAATATAAAATTTTCCATAAAACCCCCTTCCGGTAGAGGTACAGGTATACCGCTAACATAAAAAGTTAAGTTGGAAACCTAACATTCATGAAATAGTTAAAAAAAAAGACCATTTTGACACTCTTCTCCTGAAAAAAGCCATTGGGAATAAATGAGTACTCCAACCACGAATTTCTCACTGGCTATAAACCTCAGTAACCTGACTGATTCTAACATACGGTTTAGTAGTATGGTGAACAGCTCAAGAGAAAAACAGTAATTATTTATTACTTAGCAAGGTCCAACGGTAAGCTTGTTTGTAAGGAACACTTCACACGCCTCTCTCCGCTCCACTGGACATTCTGTTCCATCTAACACCCTTGGATGTATTTGACAAGCAAACGGCTGCGAAAACACCTATTCATCTAAAAGCCTTCCCTCAGTGGATCAATAATGAAATCGGCCATACCATCAGTATGAACTCATTCGGTTCACTTCCAACATCAAGTTTTTTTCCCAGCTTAATTTGACATTTCTTTCTTTCAGTGTTTGACAAATTCAACCATGGAGAGGTACACAATTGAGCAGCGCATTAAGATTGTTGAAGCCTTTTACGAAAATGGGCGTTTTTGGTCAGCATTACAGACCAAATGTGTTCACAATCGGTAGAATTGCTCTTAAATTTCAGCAAACTGGGTCTGTAGGAAATGTGAAAACACCTGTGCATTCTCGCCCAGTTCGTTCTGCGGAAAACATTGCTATTGTTCTCGATAGTGTGGCAGAAGAGCCGTCAACCTCGACTCGTCGTCGGCGTCGTGCCCAACAATAGAACATCTCACGAACATCACTGATGCAAATTTTGAATAAAGATTTGAATTTACACGCTGACAAGGTTCAATTGACTTAAGAGCTGAAGCCTGATGCTGAAGTCAATTCGCCGAATGGTTGGTTGAACACACAGAAGTGAATGGTGACTTCTCAAAGAAAATCATCTTCAGCGACGAGGCAAACATTCACCTCAGTGGATTCGTTAAAAAGCAGAATTGCCGCATTTGGGCAAATGAGAATCCACGAGTGATTGTTGAAAAGCCGATGCATCTACAAAGAGGGACTGTTTGGTGCGTTTTATGAGCTGGCGGCATCATCGAGCCGTACTTCTTCGAAAATGAGATCGGCCAAGCAGTTACCGTGAATGGTGTTTGCTATCGCGAGATGATAACGGACTTCTTGTAGCCAGAAATTGAGGATATGGACATGGACGATATGTGCTTCCAACTGGATGGTGCCACTTGCCACACAGCCAACGAAACAATGGCTCTTTTGCCCGATAAATTCAATGGCCTTGATTTGACACCGTTGGACTTCTTTCTTTGGGGTTATTTAAAAAAAAGGATGAGATAATTTGGCACATTAACGACATTGAACCTCGATTATGTCTCAGATTCATTGAAAATATGGCCCATCGGATAGAGGTATGCCACCGAAGCCGTGGCGAGCATTTGGCCGATATTTTTTTTCACACATAATTGTCATAGATCCTTCTATCATAATAAAAAATATTAAGATAATTCTCTGAAAACTTTTTGTTTTATTTATAATTAACATTATTCGTTTTTGTTGGACCACCCTTTAACATCGATTACACATCGCTCCGATTCAATTTTATAAAAACTTTCAGGTAACCAACCATTCCTTCCAGAGAAAATTTGGAAGACATGGTATTCCTGGGACATGATTAAACGCATTTTTACATAGATGGATCAAAAACTAATGATCGGGTCTCTCAAGGTGAATTCTCAGATAGACTAAATATTTAAGTCTCTCTTCGTCTTCCCAATAACTGTAGCATGTTCCATGTAGAACTTTTGGCGATTAAAAACGTCCTGTCTTGGCTTTAAGAAAGCGAGATATCAATTAAATATATCCCATTCTTCTCGGGCAGTCATTATATGTATCTCTTGATTATGTCCTTACCATATGGTGCAGCAGTTTAACATTCACCTGTGCTGGGTGCCAGCTAATGCAAATATAGGTATTCCCATCGCTACGTGTAAGCTTATGCTAAAGCAAGATGCTATAGAGAGAACAACCCTTAGCTGGAACAACATCAGCACCTTCTTGGCGACTAAACAGATTTGGCCAATCATGGATCTGAAGCGCTTTCAATGCTTAGAAACTTTAAGCAGATCGCACATAGGCTCCATAACAGGTGTTGTAACAGAAAACTGTTTGATAGCCAAGACGAAGAGGAGGAACAATCGATTCCTAACCTTCGACGCAGACGCAGATCCATCGGGAGATTTTTATAAACAATGATCTTAGTGATCTAGCAATCTCGCTGGTTTTATAAGAAGCTCCAATTGGTTTAACGATTAGGCAGATTCAATGTTGTATCAAAAAATGGAAAATGGGTCAATATCAGGAATTTTAAAGAAATTTCTAGGGAAACTGAGCAAGATCCATTAGGCTTTTACAAGAACAAAGGAGTACAGTAGTTCAACGATAGAACTTTTTTTCGATTGATAGAAGAAATTCTCTCCAGCCTTGTTGATTGGCTAATGCGAGAGCTCACTGTTAGACTCTTATATACTCTGTAGAAGGTTGGCAAGACTTACATATGTTTGTAGCAAATATTGTAGATTTTCCTACTGTCATTCCATTACTTACTTCTAAGTCCTATCTTTAAAATCCTTCAATTTAAGAACTTCCGTTTCAAGGTTTCTTAAATACCTAATACATTTTTCCTTCCATTATTGCAAAAGTCCAATTTTGAAGAATAAGGTAGCATTTATATTTTTCTAGTCCTCTCTCCCAAATCGAAAACTAATCAAATGCTTCATAAATATTTTCATTTTTCTCCTCAAACTATACAAGAAAAAGAAAATTAAAACCACTTTGCACGAGAGAGTCATCTTTTCGAAAAACAAAAAAAAAACACACACCCCAAATCCATCGAATCGAAAGCGGATTTCATGTGTGGATGTAGCCGTTTTTCCAAACTTCGTCCATTTTTCATGAAAAATTTTATTTTTAATTTCAATAAACCATCACAGCAACAGCAACTGAGATATGGGAAAATAAGAAAATAACAGAATAAACTCCACAACCACCGAGAATGGTCATAAATATTTAAAAAATAATTTTCCATCATAGAAATTGTTTAGTGGGAGTAATGTAAGTCCAAGAAGTGGGGCCAGGGCAGGGGCTTGCTGGCAGAACCTCGAAAGAATACATTTCCCGAAGAATGGGGCACATGTGCATCCACTTGAAAATGCAAACAAACAAAAAAAAAACTTGAATTTTTCCATAGAAAATAAGAAAAGCTGGAGGGCAAACATAATGGAATCCTACCACCCCATCCCTCTGGATGTCGAGAGAAATTCATATTAAAATTTCCAATCTAATGCCACCCACTGACCAAACGGGGGTTGGAGGTGACTTTTTTCTCGGGTACGGAAACAGAGAGACAGAGAAAAATGGAAAATGGAAAATTTTTACTCGGTCCTCGTGCTAGCACACACTCACACGAGAATACGAATACAAAATATACGAAAGGAGCTGTCGGTGCAGGTGTCTGTTGGTTTGAATGTGTTCATCATCAGAGGGGGTGGGGAGGGGGTAGAATAACTTTTCATAAATTCAAAAATGTGAAAATATGAGCGAGAAAAAAAAATTGGGGGCGTCCCGTTTTGCTATTCTGCTGCCAGAGTGCTTTTTATTTTATTTTGGGGATGAAAAGTCACTGCACTGTTTTCGGCTGGGGTTGGGGTGGAAAGTGGAATTTTTAAATGAGAAAAACTACTTTATTCGGTGGAGGTATAGTCAAATATTAATATCGCCTGGTTATATGCAGTGCGGCATTGTAAACGTCGTCCTCGTCGTCGTCGGTGCGGTTGGTATGAGCATGAGGCCGGGAAGGACGACGACATGCGTCTATGTACGCGCGCGGGGGACATGCGCTTGAAATTGCCCAATAAAAAAGCGTTTTTCACAAATTCATAGGGAAATATGGGCAGAGGCATATAAATTCTTCTTCTTCCATATCCTTAGCTTTTTTTCATTTTTCTCACATTTTAAACAGAAAGTTTTGAGAAGGCAGTTTGGGGGCATGGGGGTTTTGGAGTTGAATTTCAAAATGAGGGTGTCTATGGGAATCATATTTCTTGATAAGTTGCTTGTGTGGAACCAACGCCTGGGACCTATTGTTTATATGGAACCGACGAAAATGCTCTCGACAGAGTGTTGTTGTCTTCTATACGAGTACATATGACAACTTTTAAGCAGGGGGTTGAGGAAATTTGAAATATTTTCCTTTTTTGCCCTCGTGTGAGTGTTAGGGTACTTATACATAAATTTTAATATTTTTTTCTTATTCTGCTTCTGGATTTGGATGGGTATGAGGTTTAGTTTTTTTTCTATTTTATATGTGCTCTCATTGGGAGTGCAGGACTTTTGCTGGTGGAATAATGCTAAAATGGTTTTTAATATGCAGAAGTGGTAGCTCCTGTGTATGCTTACACACAGACTTTAAAATGGGCCCACGCCCATTGTATATACACACATGTTTGCTAAAACAAAAGAAATACAATCTGGAGAGTTTTTGAAAAAAAAAAAAGAAAAATCCTGTGTGCCAAGAAAATTATTATTAATATTCCAATTTTAAAGTTTTACGGGAATCATAAATCAAAGATTATTATGGCAAGGACTTCACGCTAGATGCTTAGTGATCAGTTTTTTCTTTGGTATTGGCGTAGGTTCTCAATTAGGTGAATGGTTAGGATATAAAGTTGAAACGTGTTGCCTTTAAAGTTTTTGACAGATGGAAGTTTACTTTAAAAATCTTTATATATGTACATTCAACACGCATTATGGTTATTGTAATTATGATTTAATTAAAATCCAGTCTTCGTTGGCTCAATGATAGATGGGGTACAGCCTTCTTGAAACTACCCGAGAATCTTCGATTACAGGCCAAAACAAAAACGCCAATGATTTGGCCTTTGCGATGATAATCGACAGAGACGGTTAAGCTATGGTTTCGGTGACAGCGATTTTTAATAGCACGAGTAAGTCAATACAGCTATTCAAAGCGATTACAAATTAGAGTCCCCTTTAAATTGGGTGATGAAAGCTATTTCAAGGGATTTTTGTAACGAAATTCCTTAGAAAAACTCCAGGTTTTTGTATGTAACGAATGTGAAATATACTAAGCAATCAGTCATCAATGTTTTTCAACACTAAAACCAGGAGGACATGAGCATAGAACAGCACCAAAAAACGAATGCTTCAGAGTGATTGCCTCTGCAGACGATGATACTAAAGGTTTTACTGAAAAGCAGTGGCGTAGATAGGGGGGATCAGGGGGATATATCCCCCCCCATTGGGATCGATAATTGTTCAACATAACCAGTCATGAACCAAATAAGTTAAAGAAACGCACTCTGAAATTTTTGTTTACGTCCCTCACCAATTGATAATAGGTAAACGTGCAAGAAAAAGCGCTTCCATCCAGCTTTTTATATTTTATTAAAGATATTAGCTACACTGCCGACTTCAACGTCAACTCCCGAAAGAACTTTCTCCAGTCAGTTAATAAAAACAAAGCATGACCAACGAATTGAGATTATTAAAAATATGTCTATTTTAATAACAGTGTGATAAGCTTTGGATGTTTACTTATTTGCAGGATCGTTTGAATGGTTGGGCTACTCTAGCTATTCATCGCGAAATATCTATACTAGCAGACGAGATTATAAGTGTTTTATCTAAAAAGAACAGAAAACTGCATTTTATTTTGTGATTTATTTTTGAAATTAATATTATTTTACTTACTACAGTGCCTTGCATAAGTAAGACCGCACCTGTAAAAATGCGTTTTGTAGAAAATTAAAATGGAAATGACACCCTACTATTTTTTATTGAATGGCATCACTAATTAAGTAACTTGAGAAGAAAAAAAAGTTCCGTTAGTTTCTCTTCTGGTGGTTAAAAATTAAAACAGATTTTTTCTATTGCAAAAGTATAACCGCTTTTTTATTTTGATCTGTTTTTTTTTTTTTTTTTATTTTAAGTAAATTTTTTCGGCTAAATTAGTAAAGGACATTGCTGCCCCTATTTTCGACCAATCTAAAAATTGTTATTTAATATGGAATCGTCTATACAGTTCCATTCTTCCACAATCGCCTCTCGCAGCTCAGCAACACTGTATAATTGCCTATTATGGGCATAAATTTTGCGGGTCAAAATTCCCCAAAGATTTTCAATAGGGTTACAATCTGGAGAACGTGCCGGGAACACCATAAAATGTATGTTATTCGATTCGTACCATCCCAAACTTTGATGACTAATGTGAATTGGGGCATTATCATGTTGGAAGACATGCCAAACTCGACGAAATCGTCTTAAGTAGGGTACCAAATTATCCTGAAGCACCTGGGTGCAAGGTGAACTGTTCATCTTTGCAGAGGTGAAGGCAAGTGCAACCTTACCACGGTCGCAGAAGGCCCCCTAAACCTTACAACTGCCACCGGCAAAGTTCCTCTTGAAAACAAACTTTTTCCTTTCTCAGATCGTGCCAATATCCGTTAAAACCACCTGACCCATCAAGATTAAACTTTTTTTTCTCCACTGAAAATAATCTAAAATAATCTAAAAAAAACATTCATTGAATTATGCCATTCGGAATAACAAGAGTTAAGTGTAAATTAATGGAATGCTACTTATGGTTTTCCAATTCCGTTTCATGTTTTGCTGGGCAAATTCTTACTTTTTTTGTAGACTGTTGTCAAATTTGGAGCTGGCATCATTTTGCACCGAACAATCACTTTACTGCTTTTTAAGGCATGAAAAACCGTTGAAACCGAAATTCCTAAGCCGGTTATACTTTTGCAATATATAAAAATCTGTTTTTAATTTTTAAACGCCAGAAGAGAAAATAACGGACCTTTTTTTCTTCTCAATTTACTTGATAAAAAAAATAGTAAAGTGTCATTCCCATTTTAATTTTCTACAAAACGAATTTTTACAGGTGCGGTTATACTTGTGCAAGGCACTGAATATCAATATTTATTGTAAGTTCATATTCAAATTAATGCGTTTAATATATTATCTTTAAAAAATATAATTTTTTTATGGCATACATAATGAATTCAATGAAGTCTTGTTATTTGTTTTTTTTTTTTAATTATTAAAACTTTAAAAAAATGAGCGAACTAGATCTATCCCCCCCATAGCGAAAAGCTATCTACGCCACTGCTGAAAAGCACCCTTAAACCTTGAAAGCATTCCTCGAAAAAAGGCTCTAAACAAGTTAAAGAAATGTGCAGATCGATTTGATATCGGTGCGTGCAGCTTTTGTGCGCTTCACCAGGAAATATAAAATCACAAAAACAAAACCCAAATGTTAAAAAAAGCCTATGTGTAACAAGCTAACCGTGAAAAGAAGTAAGGTCAAATTTCTTAAGTAAAGTAATATCGAAAAAAATCATTAGGGAAAATTATTGACTTTAATTTGGAGGGTTTATTGGTCAATTTTACATAATTTTTTATTGTAAGTAATAAAAGAAAACTTTCCAAGTAAGCCCTCCAAATTTAATTCAGTAATAATAAAAACCCTTTGGCATAATGGGTAGTGCGTTGGACTGTCATGCGGAAGGTCTTGAGTTCGATTCTCAGCTGCTGCAAAAAAGTTTTTCAGGGGTATACTGCCTCTTGCGAGGAATTGACAGATTTTACTTTTTATACTTATAAGAACTTGGCTCTCTTTTAAACATCTAAGTTTTTTGTTGTGCACTCCTTTCTGTAAAGATTTTATTTTTCCAGGTGAAAATTTCGGAAAACATTAGTAAAGCTTTTGAAGATAACTTTTTAGATACATTTTTGTTAATAGAATATAGAAAAGACATTGAACAACGTAGAAGTTCTACCGCTGTACAAAATTTCATCAGTGAACAGCAATTCGAAGCGTTCCATATAATTAATAAGAATTTTTAAAGAAGTTGGTAGATGCCGAAACCCCTGCATGAAAAATCTAAAACTATCAATTCCGTATTGCTTGTATGAGTACTTGAAGCCCTATCTCTCTAAAAAAAATTTTATCGTTTAACAACATTCAGAACTGCTCCATATAATTTATAAGGATTTAGAAAGTGGGTGTATTCTACATAGCCCATGAGTGGAAAACACCAATTTTGTTCCTTTATATGCATCACAAGACCTATCGCTATGCTGTAAGAAATGACAAGGTTGCTCGGTGTAGGAAAATGCACTATAATTTGATTTGTCAGTGAATCAGTAAATCGGTCAGTTACGGTTTTAGTGATTTTTGAAGTCTTATATCTCTGAAAACACTTATGCTTAAGACTTTAAATTTAGTGAGCTACCTGTATTTGATGAGTTCATCAAATACTGTCAATTTAAATTTTCTGAGTCTGTTGATATTGAAGTTAGTAGGGAGTCCAAAATCTCCTGAGTTTGTTCCTGTAAAAAGGTTAAAGTGCTTGGCTGGGCACTAGCGTACGCTTTGAAGCAGCGCATATATAGGTAACATTATGCTATGTAACGGGCCACAGGGACATTCCAGGAAACTTAAAAGCTGTTGATCTCGCTGAAATTCGAATAACAATACGTACCTATTTTAACAGATAGAATAGATAGATATTGGTATACCCATCGCATCGGTACATTTAAACTTTTTCAAAAGCACGATGCTCTGAAGAAAACAAAAAAGCTATAGCCAGATCTGAAGCGCTCTAAGCATTTGATATACCAGATTGCACATGAACTGCTAATATGTAAGCACTCCAAGTGACCTGGCGCTACTCCAACTATTTCTACAGAAGCTGGTATGAGGAAACAATTGCTAACCCTCTTTGTATATGTTCTGCTCCATCCCAAAAGTGTAAACTATAGCTGTGGAACTTCTACTAAAATGATTCGAGTGCTCAGATTTGAAAAAAAATAATCTTACACGCTTTATAAGCAGCTCAAAATAATTTTACCAGTTCGAAGAAGCTTTCATAGATCAATATTGTTTCACAACGAACAAAGATTTTTACATACGTGCCTCTTCTACCTAACCTAAACTAAAAAAGTATAATTACAGTGTGGCGCGTAAGTAAATCTATGATTTAATTATTGAATTTTTTTTTCAGAATTAACTTTGAAAAAACTTTGAAATTTATGATGATAGGAAGACTCAGCACAGAACAATGAACCAAAGTTGTTAAATATTATTTTGATAGTCGACAAAGTTTTTTCATTTTCGTAATGCGCCCAGTGCTCCAACAATGTACAACAAGATGGAGTCACACATCAAACAACTCATCCAAATTTGGCTCTCATGAGGGAAATTCTTGGTGATCGGATAATATGGCGTTTTTCTGATATTAGACGCTGCAGGTTTGTTTCTTTATGGATTCCTAAGAAGTAAGTTGAATGCTAATAAGCCAAGAACCGTGGAAAGCTTAAGGCTAAGGCTACGCGTACAGTAGCGATGCAATGCGAGAAGCTTTGCGACAAGCGATTCGAGATGCGAGAATTATATGCGAGATAGTGCGCACAGTAGAAGCGATATTTTCTGCAGTTATGTTGTTAATCCCTTTATAATTATTGCCACCAAAATTGTAAAAAGTTGCACCACACAACACAAGCACTGAAAAAAAAAAATTTATTCTTTTGTTTTTTTTTGAAACCTCAAAACAAAGAATATGAGCCTTCTCGCACGAACTCGCTTGAAAAAGTGGTTAGAACAGTTTGTGTGCGAGATGCTTGCGATAGGCATGCGAGAAACTCGCAACACTCGCATCAAATATCGCTCCTCTGTGCGCACGTGTATAAGAATCAATGTAAATATTTTTCTCGCACGCAAACGCTTCTCGCATCACATCGCTTTGTCGCACTACTGTACGCGTAGCCTAATATCGGAGAAGAAGTGAGTGCGCTGGGATCTGAAATTCTAAGAAAAGTACTGGAAAATGTTCGCCGAGTCGAATTAAGCAATGGGCACCATTTGAGAGATATAAAACTATTATCTAATTTTTTTATAAATTCCAAAGTTATATAAAATCATTAAGTAAAATGTTATTCATGCAACACCCTATATAAGCAACTAAAAAGTTGATCGATCGCAACATTTAGCGATTGTGAAGTTGTTTAATATTTTTTTTTTGTGTTTTAATTTTTGTTTAGAAAATTGCCCTTCTCGACTAAACATGGCGAACTAGATCCCCTTCCTAAATGCATGTCTTGACCAACATACACACACGCTTTACTTTTGTATCGCATATCATACGAATCATCCTATCCCAGTAGGAAATTTCCAAAAATTCACTACTGAAGAAGTAGATGTTTCATCACGGAAAAGGAGCTGCACCCATGAATTTCCTACGGAATCCTATGAGGAATTTAACACAGGCTTGTCATTGCAAGGAGGTACACACTTTCTCGATGCATATTTTGTTGTGAAATCACTATGCTCACGGCATCTTCGATTTCATGGGTAATTTTTGTGTCTGAAAAAACTGGTTCTATTGATGTGATGCTTTCCTCAATGGAAATAAATTAATGAAAAGTGAGTCAACATTTAATCAATTGCCTAAGGGAAAGAATCATTGAAAATACTAATTATTCACTACAGAATTGTGTACATATTTGAAGCTCGTTTTTCAGTTTTGAAAAAAGGAATACATTTAGGCGATGTTTTATTAAGAGAAGGAATATGAATGAAATCATTATCCATTTCTTTTCTTATTTCATCAATAGAAGAAGCGCCTGAAATATATGCAAATTTATAGTTTGAATGAAAAAAAAAAAAACAAATTAAATTTGTGTTATGTACGTATCTATTTTATTAACTATTATAATACATTTTAAAGAAGTTAGTAGATATACATATATGTCTTACATTATCTTGCCTTGTTGTAAGACGTAACACAAATAGTTGGTCGAAAAACTCTCCTTTGACACTTGGTAGAATTTGGGGAGCAGCTTAGGGATTAATCATCTTCATTCTCCTGTTCATTTAAGATCTAAGAAAAAGAGGAATATTTACTTTTTGCAAATCATTCAAAAGAATATAGGGAATCTACCGTTGGTGAATTGTTTTCCTTCCTTGTTATTTAATCTTTAGTAAATTGATTGAAAACACAAAACCCCGCACAACCGTTTTCTGTGATCACAAAATTGACACTAAATCATTCCAAAACAAAAGAAATAACTCATGACAAAAAAAGACCTATTGAGCGTCGCCGACCCATCGCGGGAAAAACCCAAAAAAAAGGATTGTTTATTGCAGGTCAAAATCTCTCTCTCTTTTTCCTCTCAGCTCGCAGACTATTTTGCCCAGTAAACGAAGTTCATGAAAAAATACATTCCTTTTCACTAGCAATATCACCTGATCACCATAGTTTTGCTCTGTTGAAAGGTTGTTTACTGATTTTCAATTCCAAAGAAAAGAAAGGGTTGTTTTCTCTTTCACATCGCAGACATTAAACACTCAATTGTGGATTACAATAACCACTGAAAAGATGCAGGAAAAATTATAACGTGTTCAGCATTGTATTCATTAACATTAAGGATGTGTAAGGCCTCGGCCACGCAGTAAGCGGCTGAGCGGCTAAGCGGCTGAGCGGCTAGCGGCTGAGCGGCAGTTCTAAGCGACGTATGGCCAGGCACTGAGCGACTGCCTTTGAGCGATAAGTAAATCTGGTCGATATTGCACACACGAAATTAACAACTCAACGTTTACTTTGGCCATCTTTACTTCTTGCCGCTCAGAACATTACTTAAAATTAAAACAGGTTTGGTTGCTGAGCGGCGCCGCTTAGCCGCTCAGAATTTTGTTTCGCCGCTCGCTCATAGCGTGGCCGCTTCTATGTGATTTCATATGTTTTATATTTTTTTTTCCGCTCAGCCGCTCAGCCGCTTACTGCGTGGCCGCGAGTAGTAGGAATAAGGATACTTGAGACTGGGAACTTTTTTTACGACTTTTTTCATGGTTTTATGGTTTTTAATGGCTTTTTGGGTTTTAATTGCTTTTTAAACGTTTTGTTTTTCTTTGTCGGCATGAGCGGCCCTTTTTATATTGGTTTTTGTTGGCTGTGTTTTTTTTTATTGCTTTTTAAATGTTTGGTTTTTGTGTTGGAAAAAAAAATATATTGGTTTTTGTTGGCTGTGTTTTTTTATTGCTTTTTAAATGTTTGGTTTTTGTGTTGGAAAAAAAAAAGAAAGTATTTTGACATTGTCATTGAGGATCGGTATTGGAAAATATCAGTCAAGTGCATTTTTTAAAATGTACTGTTGCCCGTTGATGTTTTTCAAGTATCTCGTTGCAGATAGGGATAAATATACATCTGTTTGTCATCAGATATACGGACTTTTTACATGAGGACTTTGACCTAGTGCGATAGGATTTGGTGGTGGTTGTTTTTAACACGTCGTACTGTTGCTGTCCGGTTGTGTGTTTCAAGTGTCGTTGTAGCTAGGAACATATTATTTGTATAGATATTTTTGTTTGTCATCAGGTATGCTGACTGTGTTTAGATGAGTGCATCGGTCCAGTCGGATATTTTTAATAGATTTTTTATTGTTTTGTTTTTTCTCTGCGGTACGAGGCTGGCTGGTTTTCTTTTGTTGATTTGTTTCAGGGGTGGGTGAATTATGGCTTGGTTAAAGAAGATGTGGTGCATTATGAAAGAAAGAGATCTTTTGTGGAGTTTTAATTGGTTTTTGTATATTGAGGATCGGTATTAGGTAATATATGTCAAGTGAATTTTATGCACTGTTGAAGCTAGAAACATATGTGTTTTATTTTATGACTTTTTAGATGAGGGCATCGATCGAGTGCGTTAGAATTTGGTGGTGGTTGAGGGTTAAAATTGATATCAATTTTGTGGTGTGTACTAGCGAGAAGTGTGTGTGTTGGAGTTTGAATTTAAATGAGTAACGATGAGAAGGGATATGTTTTTGTTTCTATTTTTGTTTTAATGGTGTGCCTTGGGGATGATGTATTGTTTGATGTTTGAATTAAAAGATTGGTGGTTGCTTGTGCGCAGATGGGCGCACGGTGGTGTGTTGGGGTCTACGGTTGCTATTTTTAAATGAAATGAGTATGAATATATCTTAAATAAAAGTAAATTGAAATCATTGTAATAAAATAAAGCTTTTTATTTTAATAATATACATAAAAGATGGTTTTTATTTATTTTCTTTTGAAATAGGTATCCATGAATTGTGATCGGATGCAAAACCAAGCCATTTTACAAATAATTGATCTTTTTTCCTTCGCAGCACTTTTTCGATTAGATAAGTATCGGGAAACTTAGATTTTTGTAGTTCAAGCTCATAGAACCCGCCTTTTATGGGGTTTCCCTGATAGTCTTCTAACAGATATGTAACTGGATTTGTATGTTGAACTTTGGTTATTTTAAAGATTTCTGTTGTCCAATTCGGTGTGTATCCTTTATCAAATACATGCTTGTATTTACTAATTCTTACAAAATCTCCCACCTTGAACTTTGGAGTAATATGAATTTTGATGTGATTATATATAGTTGAAAGTATTTGCTTTTCATTTGTAGCATTGACTTTGGACGGCTTCATTTTAATAGTGCGATGTTTTGAATTGTTGTACTTTTTAGTTAGTGTATCTATCATATTTATCCAACAGTATGAACCATTAGCACTGAACTCTTTCCACATAAGGTTTTTCAAAGTGCGATTAAATCGTTCGACAATCGAAGCTTTAAGAGGTGAAAATGTTGAATAATGATTGATGTGAAGTTTTTTCATAAGACTTTGAAAAGTAGTGTTGAAAAATTCTTTCCCGTCATCTGTTTGTAAATTGTTGGGAATGCGGCCTTTATTTAATATATTTTCCATAGCTTCAGTGACACTCGATCCGGTTTTATTTTTAATAGGAGCTGTCCAAGCAAATTTAGAAAATGTATCAATTACCGTAAGAAGATATCGATTATTTTCATTATCTGCTGAATATGCCCCCATTTCTACTAGATCAGCTTGCCATAAATCATCAAGCCCCTTGATAATGACTCGCCTTTTTTGGAAATTTCTTCTTGCTGACTTATGCAGTTCTTCGACAACGTCTCTTTTACTCATCTTTTCACAGAATGATTAAAACAACAAAACATTTTACCTTTTTATTAGTTTATTCATTTAAGATTTGTTTATAAAAATTTACAATTCTCTTAATTTTATTAATTTTTATTTTAATTTGAAAACATGCACAAGTATCTGGTCCTTCATAGCACAAGTTTGGTGACCAGTTTGAAGTACAGTTCAGGAAATGAAATTTATTTGGTGACATAATATAATCATCCTTTTCGAATCTCTTTACAAACAAAATACAATTCATAGCTTCTGAAAAGTGTGCCTCATGTATGATATGTTGGTTGGATTTTAAAAAGGCTAGAAGATCATCAATGACTAATTTAATTTTAAAAGAAGACATGTTTTTCGTTTGAATTATGAATGGAAACTGAATTCAAAATAAAGTAAATAAGAAACATTATTTTTAAAAATATTTATTTTAATCTTTCATACAACGACATTATTTTTTTAATTCTTATCAACCTATTTTCAACCATATAGCATGCACATGTATCTGGTCCTTCTTTGCATAAATTTGAAGACCAAGGGCAGGTAGGAAAATGGCAACCATAATCAGATGTTGTCGAAGATACATTGATAAATCGTTTCAAGAAGACCATGCAGTTCAAAAGTTCCGTATGATGTTCGTCTAGTAAGATGTTCTTATTTTTAATAACGAATTTTAAGACTTGATCAAAAATCAATGTGGGGTTTATTTTGGGCATCGCGATTTAATGACTGTTCACCTAGGTATTTAAGTAAAGACTAAATTGATTTTAAGTAGACATTAGACATGATATGTTTTCCCTTGTTAAAGTATTTTTCAATTTCGATTTGAAAGCTTTGTCTTAATTGACCAGTTTGCTGATCAACATAGCTTTTGGAAGCAGCGTCTCCTTGTTCTTCAGGTTCCTGAATGTTTTTTAATCGTTTTCCATTTATGTTGTAATCACCGTTTTCTGTTTTGAGAAATCCCTCGCCAGGTGGTCCAGGCAATCCTGACTCGCCCTGCGGTCCCGGCTCTCCTTGTTTGCCTCTTGGACCCCTAGGTGGGGTCCTATATGAATAACGACCAAATTTATCAACACTCATTTTTTTATTCGATAATATCGGCTTCTTTAAGTTCTTCAATAATTGAAACAATTTCGTTAGAATGATTGTTATTTCCAGCTTGTTGTGAAGCAATGAGAAGTCTCATTCGATCTACAAGCTCATTAGGGTTATCCCAAAATATATAGTCCTTTTTCAGTTTTGATAATTGCATCAATCCATTTCCCGATTGTGGTGTTGATAGTGAATGTGTTATATTATTAGAAGTATTTGTATTGAATCCTAATAATTTCTTAATTATTTTCGTATACTTATGACCCCGATTGCCACGTATTTGTCCGTGTGAATCATGTCCAACCCTATGTGTATTTGTTTCATATAATATGGTCTTGTAATTTTTTAAATCTTCATCAGTGTAGATGCTTTTATCTGGTATTTTCTTAAATATAAGCTCATACAAACCATTTGTTCCTTCAAAGGTTTTATTTTTTATTTGTATATCTTTTCCAAGAATGATTAATTCACCATTTCCAATGTACCACTTCTCATCTTTTGAATATACCCCATACGTTTTATCAAGCGTGTTTGAATTATTTATAAACAAATCTACGTATTTTTTAGGTGTATCATGGAATTCTTCTTGTAATATGAGCTCTGAAAAGTTACGGTGGTTAAGGCTTTTCTTTGGTCGTTTTGGGGTGATGCTATCAGTTAATTCAGGTGAACTGTTAATAAAAGTGTTTGGTGTGATGAATTCATCTCTTAAATATTTTTCCTTTGCTGGGCTTTCAAATTCATTTTCTTGTACTTGTTGTTGTTTAAATTTGCGTTTTGTTTTGTTAATAGGACTTTCAATAAAGTAATTTTGATTTTGTTCTTCTTGTTTTGTGTTTGATTTTTTCACTAACTCATTTAGGGGTCTGGTAATGGGTCTTAGAGTTTCCTCAATTTCGGTTTCGTAAGCTTCTCTACCAGTCCTTAGAGCTTTGTATTTCTTTCGCAGAGCATCGGTGGTTTTAATAAGCTCCTTTGTTAGTTTTGCGTCTATGTTAATCATATTCTAAGATTTATTTCTTCATACAAATGCAGTTGAAAAATAAGACTCGAAGTTGTTGGAAAAGCCTTTCGATGGTTTTCAAACTGAATTTTATATTGTAGTTACTGGTCTTAACTGTTAAATACTGCGTCTCAAACTGGTTTGAACCGCTTTTTACTGCTATAATCTGCTCACTGAACTGCTCTGTACTGCTCTTATAGAACATAACTGTTCATATGATGCAAAAATCAAAAATTTTGTCTATTTTATAACTTGAGGAAGCAGTCAAAGCCTTTTCTATAACGACCTTCATTCAAAGGGCTATCCTTATCAATTACCAAAAAACCATAATTTGTGTTCCAGCATTCTGCACATACCTTTTGAAACATTTTAAATGTCATATCCGAATTGACATGATCATTATAAACGTGTTTTAAATTCATATCGTCCTGTTTGAAGATGATTAGAAAATTCGCATTGTCTCGAATTAAGTGTTTCGGTATTCTTGTATATGTTTGGCACAAATAAAAACTATCGATGTGATGATGTCGTCCCATAGGGTAAACTGCCCAATTGTTGGCACCCCCCCAATGATTGGCACTTACAGTTTAAATTACTCGTATTAATAACATTTAAAAGTTTTCTAATAAAATCTTTTTAAAAATATTAGCCTTAGCCTATTTCTGATGATTTGGTATCATTTCTTTTGGCCTCTGAAGTTAGAGGCAATTAAAAAAACGCTGTTTAAAATTTAGTATCAAGTTCGCGCCAAATTTAATGTGAAACTTGTGGAAACCGTAAGGAAAGTGGTGACATTGTAGTGTAATTTAATAATAAATTTAAGAGGAAAACCATTGTCAAGTGCAGTTATTATAAAAGAATTAACTATAACAAAGAGGTTAGTTCTTTTTATTTTAATATTTTATTAAATATATAGTATTTATAAGGGGTGTCAACTATAGGAATGTAAATCCATCGAATTTCCATTTATTGGCACATGCCAATCATTGGATGAGGTGCCAATCACTGGGTTGATTGGCACTTGCCAATCTTTGGATGCCATGCCAATCATTAGCAAAAGTGCCAATCATTGGGTTGATTGGCACTGTGCCAATCATTGGTAAATGAAAAAGTTACAGGTTTTTATAATTTTGTATCAATTTTCCTTAGGTTGATAATTCACTTTTTTATCAATAAAAAAAAATTCTAATCTAATCTCGGCCTTAATGTAAACATATTGTAGCTTAAAAGACTTAAATATAATTATAAAAATAAATTATCTTTTATTTATTAAATTATACAATAGAGTAATACTATTTGTTTATTGTGTTTTTATTGGTTTTAAAAAACTTTAAAAATTAAACAAAATCAATGTGCCAATCATTGGTTTGTTCAGTGCCAATGATTGGAAAATGGTGCCAATCATTGGTAAAAGGACATTGTTTTACTTTTTCTTAATTATTTATTAATTTTAACAAAAAATAGGATATTTAATGTTTTTAACTAAACAAAAATACAATTAAAAATTAAAACAAAACAAAAAAACTGTCGTTTCTTAATTCCCATAACTTATATAAGCCGAATAAGTGGTGGGTAACCTTAAGGTGCCAATGATTGGTCGGTTTACCCTACTAAAATACACTCGAATTGTGTCTTGTTTTTCACAGGCAATATCGTCAAAGATGAATATAGAATTTGGCTTAGCGTCTTCGGGTCGAATAACATCACTGTTATTGGAAAATGTAAAAAAACCCATATTTTTCACTGGTTTTATGGCTTTTCGCAAAAACTCATACTTCGGTTGATGTAGAGATTTAGAATATATATAGATATTTTCAAATTTCAAGCCGTTTGGGTGTAGGAGTAAACTCATCATAACATTTGTTTTTCCACAGTTTGAGGGACCAGTAATTAACCCCCTTATACTATACGGAAACAGTTTACTATGTTTTTTTGTTTCAATATTGCTAGCCAATTCCATATTTTTTACTGGTAATTGGTATTGTTGTTTAACGAATCGCATATTGATAAAAACTAAATAATAACTTTTATATGCGAAGTTTATATTCGAAACCCGTCATATCGTTTTCATCTCTCGCAACGTAAAGATGATCATATAAAATGATTGATTATTTAAAAAATTGCAACAGTCAGCGAAACATTGTGAAAGGGGAAGGTTTATTAAACACTGTAATAAACAAACTACCACTCGAACTACATCTACCTGGTTATCAATACTGTGGACCTGGAACAAAACTTCAAGAACGTTTAGCTCGAAGGGATCCGGGGATTAATTTGCTTGATCAAGCGTGCAAACAGCATGATATATCTTATTCTAAATTTACAAATACAAGTGATCGGCATATAGCTGATAAGATTTTATCTGAAAAAGCTTGGCAACGAGTAAAATCCAAGGACGCTAGTATAGCTGAACGTGCAAATGCACTATTGGTTACCAATCTTATGAAGGCAAAAGTAAAATTAGGCATGGGGTGCTCTAAGAAAACAGACAAAAAGGCTAGAAATCAGCTAAAAACGAGTTGTTCAGAGCATAAAAACGGTGTTAAGAAGTCTAAAAAAGATAGCAAGACTAAACAAGTCTCATTGAGGAAAGTAATTAAGATTATTGGAAATAATCTCAAACGTAAAAAACCATTCAACATAGAAAATGCAATTAAAATAGCATTATCATCGGCTAAGAAAACTGTTAGAAAAAACAGTAATAACATTAAGACACCGCGAGTTATTTCAGTACCAAAACTTGGTGGAGTACTTCCTTTCCTCGTTCCTTTATTTGCTGGACTTTCGGCTCTTGGAGCTTTAACAGGAGGCGCTGCAGGAGTAGCCAAAGCTGTCAATAATATTAGTATTGCTAAAAAAGATCTGGAGGAGAAAAAACGTCATAATGAAAAAATGGAATCGATTGCAGTTGGACATGGCTTACACCTTAAACCTTATAAAAAAGGACTGGGGCTTTATTTAAATCCACAGGAAAAAAACTTCTAGGTTCGCTACCCAATCGTGCATTAAATGAAATAGACTTGAAAAATTTTGCAACCAATTTAATTCCAAATTTTCGAGGAGTTTTCATGCGTGATAATTTACCAACGACTGGACCTTTAAAAAATGAGTGTGGGATTGTCAATCTTGATTGCTCAACAGGTCCTGGGACACACTGGGTAGCGTATAATAAAAGAGGTAGCCAAACTGAATATTTTGATAGCTTTGGAAATCTTCAACCTCCTATTGAAATAATAAATTATTTGGGTGAAAAACTTAATTATAATTATTCTAATTATCAAAGTTATGACTCTTTTAATTGTGGTCATTTATGTTTAAGATTTTTATATGATTGTTATTTTAAATAAATAAACAGTTTTATTTAAAAATGATTTCATTGTTTTTCTTATCACCATGGCGTTGACACTTACGCTAAGCGGAAGAAGTTCCCATCTATCTGCTGAATACTTTCCACCTTTGAACCTGGATCAGTATTACGTTTGTGGATTGATTGATTTTCAAACCTACAACTCTATACCGAATGTAGATGAGCGTCACAATTTGTTCCATATAGGGGAATATGAAATTGAAATACCAACTGGGACTTATGAAATTGATGACATTGCAAAATTTATTTCCGAAGAATTATTATTGCGAAATTCTACGGCTGTAGTTAGAATAGAAGCAAATAATAACACAATGATGTCTGAAATCGAAAGCAATGAGAAAATATATTTCAATAAGGATAGAACTATTGGAAAATTACTGGGTTTCAGTAAATGTATTCTTGACTCCGATGTGTTACATTTGTCGGATTTACCTGTTGATATAAATAAGGTGAATATAATACGAGTTGAGTGTAATATCATTACTGGCTCCTATTTTAACAATAGTCCTGTACATACTATACATGAATTTTCTCCAGAAACTGGGGCAGGGTATAAAATTATAGAAGTTCCCAGAAATGTCATCTATTTACCTGTGAACGTCAAACGAATAAGCAGTCTAACATTAAAACTCGTGGACCAAGACGGTGACTTGATAAACTTCAGGGGAGAAAGAATAACTGTGCGATTGCATTTAATTCCAAAATCACAATAATGTTGATCTATAATAGTTATTATAAAATAGATACCAAAGGTTATCATTCATTTAGTCCTAATACAACAGCAACACTATCAAGACCAGAACTTTCATCTGAAAACAAAACCTATCTTCTTGCATTAGGATTTAAACTAAAATAATGAGCAATATGAACGAAATATTAAATATTACTCATGGACCGAGCTATGATAACAGCATATCTAAGTTTGAGTACCATAGTTACTCGCCATTCCTCCAGTCCTTCAATCCAAGTGATGAAATTCGTATCCCTATACAACAACAGGACTTGTGCATTTTACCCTGTGAAAGCTACATTTATATAGAGGGAAGTCTAACAAAATCAGATGGAGAGCCTTCTTCTACTGGGAAATTAGCAAATAATGCTATGGCATTTCTTTTTGAAGAAATACATTATGAGCTAAATGGAGTGGACATTGAGAGCAACAAAAACGTTGGCATTACAACATCAATGAAAAATTATATATCAATGAGAATGAAAGTAAAAGCTTAGAAAATGCTTCATGGACTGGAAACTCCACCGTTACACCTGTATCAGGTACTTTTAATTTTTGCATACCACTAAAAAATCTGTTGGGATTTGCTGAAGACTATAAAAAGATTATAGTAAATGCAAGACATGAATTGATTCTAATTCGTACTCGAAGTAATGAGAATGCCTACTATTCTGACGAAGAATTAAAACTTTCAATTTTTAAGTTGCAATGGAGAGTTCCTCATATAACATTATCCGATTCAAATAAACTTACATTATTGAAACAAATTCAGTTAAATCCAATTCAAATTCATTTTCGAAATTGGGAAATGTACGAATACCCAACACTACCAACTAACACTGATCATGTATGGACAGTTAAAACTTCAAGTCAACTTGAGAAGCCAAGATATGTTATTGTTGCTCTACAAACCGATAAAAAAAACCAACGAACCAAGGATGCCAGCAAATTCGACCATTGCGAAGTTAGCAATATAAAGGTGCATTTAAACTCTGAATCTTACCCTCGTGAAGATTTAAATCTTAAATATGAACTAGACCGGTATGCCATTCTCTATGAAATGTACAGTAAATTTCAACACTCATATTATCAGAAACAATCACAACCACTTTTATCTCGACAAGACTTTAAGGATATCGCCCCAATAATGGTGATTGATTGTTCCCGTCAAAATGAATCAATTAAAACAGGACCAGTAGATGTAAAAATTGAGCTTAAGACAACAATTCCAGTTCCAGCTTCAACAACTATGTATTGCCTTATACTTCATGATCGTATAATTAAGTATAATCCCTTAACAGGAGAAGTTAACAAACTCACTTAATTTTATTGTCATCATTATTGTAAGCTTGTCAGTAGAAAAAGTGAGTTTATCAAGAACGTATCTTAAATATGAATACCTATATTGTAGACTTTCAAGGATTTGGAGTATTTAACAATGGCTTCATTTTGAAAGAAATCGCTGTATTTCATAATGACCACAATCATCATTTCATTGTTAATTCTCCATTTAATTTAAATCTTCTGTCCACACCACTTAGAAGGCAGGCAAGTTGGTTATATCAAAATTATCATGGATTAACCTGGAATAGTGGGTTTACAAATTTTTCTCGAGTAAAGATATTTCTTCGAGAACAAATCCAAAGTGGAGTTGTTTACGTTAAAGGAACTGAAAAATCGCAATGGCTTAGAGAATTACTCAATAGCGAAAACATAGAAGTCATTAACCTAGAAGATATCTACAGCTGTCCAAGTTTAAAGGAACTCCGAAGAATTTTTCCTAATCAAATAAAATGCCTAAGCCATGGAAAATGTTGCGCCCTTCAAAATGTTTATCTTTTAAGCAAGTTCATAAGACAAGCAAACCAGTTGTAAAATAAATACAATTAATAAATAAAACAACAAATCTTGTGTATATGTATGTATATATTTTTTATTTCATCAACTAGAATAATGTCTTTTAAAACCGTACGGTACGGAACTATGATCTTCGAGAAAACGACGTTTTTCTGCTTTGGGTTTATATGTCTTAACCTCTTCCACAGTAATCACTTGATGTTCTCTGGTTCGTCTTATGTTATTAGACTTAATAACTATGCTGTCATCATATTCTGCAGAAAAGTTTAATACCGCTTCTTTTATTGAATCAAAATTAATTTTTTGGGATGATTCATAGTTCAGGAAGATGCCCTTTACCTTACACACAATGTGTTCACTATTATCCTTAGTGCTGTAGACTTTATAGGCGTAATTTTTTGGACCGCCACTAACAAATTCAGTGATGTAACTCCCTTGACCATAGCTCTCTAATTCGTCAGTCATATCACCTATAAATTCTCCAGTAGGAGGATCCGGTTCTCCTTGACAGCTTACATAGATAACGGAATCAGTATCATAGTAGAGAACTTTTTCTTTAAGTTTTTCCAAGTAAGTGTACAATTTAAGACGGGCTTGTGTTGTTGTATATGCGGCAATACAAACATTTACCGTGGGGAGGGAGTCAGCAGCTTCTTCTTTTAACTCAAAATTAACCACAATATTGTCTTCATTGATTGGTAAAATATGCAAGACTTCAATAGAAGGATGAGTTAGCAGAAGATACAGATCTGAAGGTTTGTTCAAGATACAAGTTTTAGTATGATTTTCCCGTTGTCCGAATTTACCCCAAAAAGAATTCAAAATAAGTTTGGCTAGTGATCTTTTCCCAGGATTGTTTTCTATTTCAGAAAACTCTAGCTCTATATTTTCCTTTTCTAGAAAATCAGCAACATATTTGTTTTTATCTTCTTCAGATGTGCATGTACTCGGCCATCCTGATGCTTCTTGTTTTATTTTTAGGTATGTATTCATCATACGAGTAAATAGACCATCGGAACTCGTATCTGGATTATACTGAGTAACATCATATTCCCAAATTTCAAAAACAGCAAGTAGCTTATACCCCATTTCAACTGCTTTCACAACTTCTTCGATTACCCAGGTTCCAAGTAATGCTCTTTCGTCATCAGAATGAGTGCAGATTTGTTCTTGAGTTTTTTTACTACTGCAAGTTCTACATAAGGAAAACATCAGCTTATTATTCTGCTTCATAGGTAAGACCGGATGAAATAAATTTTCTGGCGGAAGAATTTTGCATTTTACGAGTCCATTTATACCCTCGAGTTCCAAAGCAGAGCAAATATCATCGTTAGCAGTGTGAATTTTTGGGTGACCAACAGGGAATTTTCCATTTTTGCAAACCCAGGGGTAAAGAGAACATACGTCTATGTATTTTATTTTTTCCCCCTCCTTACATTTATAGTAATTAAATGT
Source organism: Philhelius festivus (assembly GCA_963931855.1). Taxonomy (NCBI): domain Eukaryota; kingdom Metazoa; phylum Arthropoda; class Insecta; order Diptera; family Syrphidae; genus Philhelius; species Philhelius festivus. Next base: position 68,030,695 of record OZ007554.1, on the reverse strand, counting down.
ATTTCCTGTCCGTCCACCATAAAAAGCATCTCGAGGATTCAAAGGTGTGTTCTGTATTAATGGATGATCATCCAAGAAATTGAGTTCTTCATTATTTAGGAATTTTTGTTGAGTCTGAAATTCACAGTGCCACATTTCAATTACTTCGTAATCAAATGACCTTAATCGTGTTGTTTTGGCTAACGTTCTCTCATATCTTTGATTCAGGGTGTCGTATTTGTCTTCTGATAAAGGCTCGTCTCGTTTATGTTTTAAACAAGTAGGATGACCGTGATAAAAACAACCATGGAACTCGAAAATCTGTTTCGTTTCTTCACAAAAACCATCGACTTTAATCCCATTTACTACCGGTTCTCTCCCTTTAGCGGCATGCTTTATGTCAATTTTTCGCTTCTTTTGCTCCCAAATCAACCATTTGATTGCAACTGTTGATTGATTATCTGTGCATCTATACCCGTTTTTAGGTATAAGCCCAATTGTATTTGGTTGCAGAAAGTTCCGTCTGAACACGAGGTTACAAGCTGATGCTATTGTTGTTCCTTCCAAAAATGGTTCAACATTGCTTTGATCGAGGAACAATTGTCTAAACTTTAAACAAGTCTCAGCCAAAATTTTAACACCGCTAATGCAATATTCTACTAGTTCACGCTCCATGTCAAAGCTATCGTTTTGATGTTCCGCATACCATTTTAAAAAGTCGTCACGATCTTCAGCTTTCATGGAATCCGGACTGTAGTATTCTATTGCAGGTAGCTTCCCGATGTATTTAGCATTTTCCTTTATATTGAAAAAATGCGGAAAATAACCTTTTTTTAAAACAGGTGAAAGTTGGAATGCTTTGGGGAGTTTTGAAAGTGCCATCGGAAAGTAGTTTAATGAATCTAAGAACTTTATATTTGCAATTTCCATTAATATAATTTTACTTCCTCGCATGATTAATATTGGGGTCAATTTTGTATGTTCCAATATGTAATTTAACACAAATTGGTGATCGTAGGATTGCCCATTATGTGCTATCACAACTACTTTTTTAAACTTTTGCCGAACATGAAGTATGTGTTTCAGAAATTGAGCTACAACACTTTCGTCTTCTTTTTCCTTAATTATGTTTAGCGATAGATTACACTTTTGACAGAAGTACAAATTTGGAACATGTAAACAGTGATCACACTTTTGTTGAAAAACACATAAATTGGGTTCATGCAATTTTATCGGAGTAGCTAATGCTTCGCTTGCAATCGTTATCATTTTTTCGCCTATTACTCTCTCTTGGCGACTCTCCAAATCATAAAAGATGTACAGGATGCCTTTACATGCTGGTGTTTTGTTATCTGGCTGAATGAAGCACATGTGATCTTTTGCTACATGTTTACTACACATCTTGCAGAAATATTCATCGCAGATATGTTGGCGACTTCCTCCGTATGTTTTGAGGCATAAAAGACATTTTTGCATTTTTTCACAAATTGAATTTTTACCTGTTGATTTTGACTTTGCCGGTATTATATTCCAAATTCCAAATAAAAGAAAGGATTAAAATTACGTTATAATTATTTATTGTTAACTCTTTGAATGTTCTCGAACCAAGGAAAAAAATGAATATGAAAAAACGAAAGACCTTTTAAAGCACTCAAGGTTAAGAATGAAGAATTTGACATTTTGTGTACTAAATTTATAATTGACATGAATGTCATATTGGGCTACACATTACGTTAATTCACAATAGCAATTTATAATAGTATTTTAAGTATGTAATTTAAAAATAAAAAAAATATATACATTTATTGATAAATAAATGATGTCATAAACATTCTCCCCCGCCGTGAACTATGTTCGCAAAAAATGGAGCCGGCCCTGGCATAATCGTCATATTCTGTTCTCTTTGCTGTACCATGGTTTGTTTGCACGTATGTAACTCACATGAAAAGAAAAAAAAAACTTTAATAAGAGTGCATATGTAAGAACAAAATAAATTTCAAGGCCAAAACTACTTTAACAGTTAAAGCTATACATAAAAACATCTGCAAGGTGTTCTCGTAGCATAGGTTCATTGAGAGAGCCTTTGATACTGTTATCAATTCTTCCATATGTAATGTTCTTGTTGTTGTTAACAATTGGAACTCATTGATGAAATGATAGCGTTAATTGTTTCGCAGATTTCATTGATGTCGGTTCGCGGTCGTAACTCGTAAAGTGATTCGGTGGTGGTTTTTTTTTTTTTGATTTCGGGCGAGTGTTTTAATTTGTTTCTTTTAATTGAATTCCTTTTACAAAATTGGTAGTGCGGTTATCAATTAAATGATAATATTTTATAAAAAATTAAAATAATTTTGAATTGTGTTTTAACCAGTGTTGTGTTTGTGTAGTGTGTGTGTTTTGTTGTTGCTGATGGGACTCCTGCGGCTGTTGGTGTTGCTGCTGACGCTGCCGATGATGCTGCCGACGATGCTGCTGTTGATCCCGTAGACTAAAGCGCGGGCCGGATTTGGTTTGGTTGTTTTTGTTTTAATTTTGTTTTATTGAATTTAATTTTTAAATATATTATTTGTTCTTTATTTATTTTAAATTTTACATTTTGATTCCCTTTTTTGTTTGTTTGTTAATTGATTAATTTTTTTTGCATTGGTGTATGTGTGAGTGTGCTTGTGCTTATTGATTTTTCGGTTCGGTTTCGCGTTTTTTACGAATCGATTTATGTATGAATGTGTGTGTGATTGTAGTTCTTTGCAAATATGTAAATGCAAATGGCTGCCATTATTTTCGTTCGACATTTATTGAGTTCTTTTTTTTTTTGAGTTCTTTTTCGTATCGAGTTTTTATTGAGTTATTTCGGACTTGATTCAATAATTACTTAACAACTTTAAAAATTGAGTGGTTTCTGTTTTTAAATTCTGTGAAAATTGAAAAGTGTTATAAATTATATTTACGATGTGTTATATAACAGTGTGGAATTTATACATTTGTGAAATATGATTTGCCGACGGCAATTTGATGCATTGGACAAATTGTGTTTTACCGTCCGGATTTGCAATACTGCAAACAGAAAAAAATTTAGATTGTGTTGTGTTGTTGATTTTAATCATTTTATAGTTCAATATTTTTTTTTTTTAATTTTATTTGAATATATTGTGTAGTGATTATAAATTAATATGAATAAAATTAAATTTTAAATATATCGATTATTATTACATACATATTTTGTATATTGTTTTTATATATATTTTTGAATTGTGTTGTAATTAAAGATTAATTTGAATAAACTATCAAATATTTCAATTATATTCTGATTTTATTATTTCATATAATTTTTATTTAATTATTATTCGATTTTGTTTAAAAGTGGACTGTATTTTATTGAAGACTCTTGAAGGTGTGTTGTGTTGAAATGAGTTTTAGGGTTTGTTGTTTTCGAATAATTTTCTGAAATTGTGTGATTTGGTGTGGTGTGTTGTGTAGGGTTGAAATTGTGTGTTGTGGTGTGTTGTGTTGTGTAGGGTTGAAGCTGTATGCTATGTTATAGGGTGCATTCAATTCTCTGTTTTTTTTTTTTAAATTTTTATTTTGTTTTGTTTATATTTTAAATAAGTGTTTCAACATCGGTGGATTTATTACTTGGAAGGTAACATATTTTGGAAATAGGGCGTTTTATTATTCCACTCTTTGTTTTTAATGTTACGACTCGGATTAACCCATCAGATCCGGGATGTGTTTCGGTGATTCTGGCTAGTAACCATTGGGATGGTGGTAGCCTTTCATCTTTTATTAAAACCAGGCCTCCAATTTTAGGTACGGCTTCTTTTCTGGTCCATTTGGGTCTTTGTTGTAACCGAGAAAGATATTCTCCGTTCCATCTCTGCCAGAACGAGTCGACGAATGCTTGAGTTCTTGTCCACCTGTCGAGGTAACTCATCTTCTTTGGGTTCGATATGTGCCCTTGCGGAATGCTGAGCAGGCGTTCTCCAATCAGAAAATGTCCTGGAGTTAACACATCAAGGTCATCTATGTTATCTGATAGAGGACATAGAGGTCTGGAATTCAAGCAGGCTTCTATCTGCGTAAGAAGTGTGTAGAGTTCCTCAAATGTTAACCTCTCATCTCTCACGGTCCGTTTCAAATGATGTTTTACAGATTTCACTCCAGCTTCCCAGAGGCCACCAAAGTGAGGAGAAGCTGGAGGAATAAAATTCCAGTTCGTTCCTGAATTGGCTACAACGCTTGCGATTTCCTTCCAGTCGTGTTTAGCCTTTTCAAGCATGTTAGCCAATTCTTTATTAGCTCCAATAAAATTTGTGCCGCAGTCACTATAAATGTGAGTACAAAATCCCCGTCTTGCAGTGAAGCGACGAAGAGCTGCCAAAAATCCTTGGGTTGTAAGGTCTGATACCGTTTCCAGGTGAATGGCCTTTGTGGATAGGCAAATGAATATTGCAAAATATCCCTTGAAGGTTTTGGCTCCCCGTCCTTTCCACGCCTTAATTTCAATAGGACCTGCATAGTCCACTCCAGTGTGGGAGAATGGTCTCGACATTCGTACTCTAGGTGCTGGAAGACTTCCCATGAGTTGCTGTAAATTTTTCCTGGTATGTCTGAAGCATATTGGGCATTCGTGGATATAGCTTTTAACTCTTTGTTTAATACTTATGATCCAATAGGTCATACGGATATAAGCCATAGTCTGATGGTTTCCACCGTGTAATGTTTTTTCGTGAGCATTTTTTATCACAAGTTCAGTGAAATGGTAACTGGGTTTCAGAATGATGGGATGCTGTTGGTTGTATGACAAAAGAGTATTTTGCAGTCGACCACCAACTCGAAGAATCCCATTACCATCGACGAAGGCATTAAGGGATAATAATGATTTAGGTATTGTGTTTTTTGTGTCGTATTCGTCGAGTTCTTGATTAAACATAAGTCGCTGTACAGCTTTGTTCACCAATATGGTTGCATTTTCTAGCTCCTCACAGTTAAGGTCTCCTGATATCTTAGATGTTTTCCTCCTTTTTGCGAGGCAGTTCCATCTAAAACGACAACAGAAGGCAATTGCTCTAATGGTCTTCGATAATCTTGAACATCTTAGTATACTTAAATTGATGTCGTCACTTGTTGGATCGGAGCTCGTGTAAGTGCACTGTTTTTTCAAAGGCCGTTTCTCTTGGTCAGTGTCAAAAGCAGATGGTTGTTCAGGAATTTCGAAATTCCATTCGTCTCGCAAAAACGAAGGTCCTGTCCACCAAAGATCTTGTGCTGCCAACAAAGAGGGAGATACGCCTCGGGATGCCAGATCAGCTGGATTGTGATCTGTTGGTATGTGTTTCCACATGTCGCAGCTTGTAAGTCTTTGGATTTCTGCGACTCTATTGCTGACAAATGTTGTCCATTTGGATGGTGGTTCTCTTATCCATGCCAACGTGATCATTGAGTCTGACCAGGCATACAGTTTTGCATTGGTGTTGTCAAGTACTCCTTTGGTGTAGTGTAGCAGAGATGCTAAAAGTACGGCTCCACACAGTTCAAGTCGCGGCAGACTGACTGTTCTCAATGGAGCAACTTTTGTTTTAGATATAAGTAAATGCATGTGGATATTTCCAGAGCTGTCAAGGACACGCATGAAAACTGCTGCACCATAAGCCTTTTCAGACGCGTCACTGAAGCCATGCAATTCCATTGCTTTTTGCGTGTGGTTTGTTTTAATCCATCTTGGGATTTTTATGTGTTGTATGGCAGGTAATTCTTTTCGAAAAACTTGCCATTCTTCTCTGAGATCTGATGGAACTGGATCGTCCCAATCAGTTCCTCTGCACCAAAGTTTTTGCATCATAATTTTGGCCTTGATTACACATGGTGCAATCCAGCCGAGTGGATCAAACAGTTTGGCGATCGCGGATAGCATTGTCCTCTTGGTTACTTCTTCAGAATCATCGTGAATGTTTTTGAAGCAAAAAATATCTTCGTCTGGCTGCCATCTTATGCCTAAAGTTTTGACATGATCGATGGATTCAAAAGGCAGTTCAAAGTTTATTTCACAATCTTCCTTTGGTAAGTCTTTTAGAAGATTTTTACAATTGGACGTCCATTTTCGCAGCTTGAGTCCTGCCGCGGCCAGAAGATTACGAGATTCATCTCGTTTGGTTCTAGTTTCCTCGATGGAATCGCCTCCACTTATGAGATCATCCACATACATCTCCTCCTTGATTGCACGAGCTCCATTTGGGTAATTTTGAAGTCCATCTTCAGCGATTTTGTGCAAAACCCGGATGGCTAAGTAGGGTGCACAGGCTGTTCCAAAAGTAACCGTATTGAGTTTAAATATCTTGAGCGGTTTATCAGGGCTATCTCTCCAAAGTATCAGTTGAAAATACCTATCCAAGTCTTGTACAAAAACTTGGCGATACATCTTCTCAATGTCAGCTGTGATAGTGTATTGATACATTCGCCATTTTAAAATTATATCCACTATGTTTTTTTGTAATTTAGGACCCGTCATTAAATGCTCATTCAATGATGTCCCATCAAGCGTTTTTGTGGCTGCGTCAAAGACCACTCTTAGCTTCGTGGTTGTACTTGACTCTTTGAATACTGCGTGATGCGGAAGAAAAAAGTGAAAGGGTGAGTTTAGCACTGGATCCCTTTCTTTCACTTCTTCCATGTGTTGTAAGATGAGGTACTCCAAAATGCATTTGCTGTAACTCGATTGCAGAGTTGGTTCCTTTTCAAATCGTCGTTCCAGAGACAAAAATCGCCTTACTGCAATGTCTTTGCTGGGTCCGAGTTCGGGATGAGATCCTTCTTTGAACGGAAGGCTGACTTCGTACCGTCCATCTGACAGCCGTCTAGTCGTCTCTGAAAAATACTTTTCACATGCGATGTCTTCTTCCGATGGTTCAGTTACGAAGGGAGTTTCTTCAATCTCCCAAAATTTTCGGATTTGCGTGTCGATATTTATGTTCTGAAAAAAGCTTTTGACGTTGTTTGGAATTACCTCAGGCATTTTGCCTAAAATAATCCATCCCAGCTGTGTATTTTGTGCTATGGGTGTAGTTCCATGCTCATTGCGGATAATTTCTGGAAGTACAATGTCGGGATATACATCGCAACCAAAAAGAATGTCGATCAAGGCTGGAACGTGGAAATTAGGGTCTGCTAATGGTAAATCCGTGAGGTGGTCCCAAGTGTCTCGTATCATTTTGTGGGCTGGAAGGAGGCCAGTCAACGACTTGAGGACGAATGCCTTGGTAGCACCTGTAAACTCCGAATGTTTTGAAGAGAACATTAAGTCAACGTAGCTTTGACTAGTGCCGTTGCTGACCTTCCCCAACCCTGATACGTTTATTTGTGTTGGTTGTTTAACAAGGTTTAGAGACCTGGCTGCAGATTCTGAAATGAAAGTTGCTTCTGAGCCAGGATCAATGAGCGCTCGTAAATCTAAAAACTTGCCATCTCTCGACTTTACTCTTACAATTGCAGTTGCTAATAAAATTTGCGATTCTTGGGTTTGTGATGCATAAAAATTGTGTCGGGTACTGCTACTTGCAGTGTTGTCACCCTGTGGCTGGAAAACAGGAGCATTTGGGTTTACCGCTGCCTGTTGATTTCCGGTGTGGGCGACTTGTTTATAAGAATGTGTTATAGCATTCAAAGATGAATTTTGTGTAGTGTTGGGATTGGAATTTGTATTGTATGTGTGTGAATTATCATGCAAGAGTGAGTGATGTTTTTGGTTGCAGAAGTAACACGTCCGGTTACTTAAACAAAATCGTGTTTGGTGGCTGTATGCAAGACAGTTTGCACATACCCCAGCCTTAAGCACAGCTTGTTGTTTTTGGGCCGCATCCATGCCCAAGAAGCCTTGACACCTCGTCAAAGAATGTTGTCCTTGGCGGCATACTTGACACTGGTATTGTTGTACAGCCTTGGACGGTTTAAACAACTGTTTTTGTTGCGTTTTTGCATGAAATGCCTTAGCTGTAGGTTGCGGTTTTATAACTGGCTTTGGCTCTGTGGTTGAACTACTCTGCTCTACAATGGATTCTAGTGTCCTAAAACGGGCCTTTAAAAAAGTAGTAAACTCAGAAAAAGTCGGGAGACATCTTTCATTACCGAGCTTTTCTTCCCATAATTGTTGGGTTCTAGAGGGTAATTTTTGAAACATAATATAAATTAACATTGTATCCCAATGTTCTACTGGCAATTCTAAATTTTTTAGGCCATGAACAACTTCGGTTGTTGTGTCCAACAAACTTTTCAAATTCTCTGAGGACTCCTTACTCTGAGCAGTTTGACTGAAAAGAACCTTTAAATACGAATTGACCAATACTCTCTTATGGTCGTACCTTTCAATAAGTAACTCCCATGCCTTTTCATAATTCCCGATGCTCAAGTCTAAATGATGCAACAAACGTTCAGCATCTCCAGTTAAACTCTCCTTCAAAATATGCATTTTTTGAATCTCATTTAGCCCTGGGTTATTATGCACCAAAGAAATAAAAATATCATGGTATGACCGCCATTTTGTGTAAGACCCCGAAAATGTTGGAGGTTTTATGGGAGGAAGCTTAAGTAAATTCGATGGTGTTGCTTGTGATGACGGTGGAAGTGTAGGAGCGTTTGCAAGAGTAGGTGTATGAGGAGTAGTTGGAGTGACACGATCTAACGCATCCAACAATTCGCACCTATATTCCAGATAAGTGTCGTTTATCTGATCAAACACGGATATCATCTCTTCCTTTTTCAAACCCTCTTCCAGCTTCCCCTCGCTAACGATTTCCTCGTGATATCTTTTAGCGTTATTTAAATGACCCTCTAATAACTCTAAACGAGTTTTTAAGTAATTACTTGTTCTACGATTTTGCCCCGTTTTCTTAAAATTTGTATAATCGCGTTCTAATTGCGACAAAACCTGCTTCTGAAGCTCCCCGAACGACATGTGGATTTTTGTTTATAAAATGTAATAAAAAAAAGAACCAAAAAAAAATACTTTAAAAAATGAGGACTTACTTTGTATGCCTTTGTTGGTGTAGTGTTGTGTGGAGTTTGATTGCCCGTCGCGGGAGCCCGATAAGCACAGCACAAAACTGTTTTTATTAATTAACTGTTCAATTGTTTCTTCAACAAAAATTATTTTATTTTATTTTAAACTGTTTATTTTAAACTGTTTAATAATATGTGATATTTATTATATTATATATGTCTATATGTACATATATTTGTACTTGAAGTGACTTTCAAATGTACTTGAATTCACACACAATTGTTTTTGTAATGACTCGAAGGACCAATGATTTTGACTTTGCCGGTATTATATTCCAAATTCCAAATAAAAGAAAGGATTAAAATTACGTTATAATTATTTATTGTTAACTCTTTGAATGTTCTCGAACCAAGGAAAAAAATGAATATGAAAAAACGAAAGACCTTTTAAAGCACTCAAGGTTAAGAATGAAGAATTTGACATTTTGTGTACTAAATTTATAATTGACATGAATGTCATATTGGGCTACACATTACGTTAATTCACAATAGCAATTTATAATAGTATTTTAAGTATGTAATTTAAAAATAAAAAAAATATATACATTTATTGATAAATAAATGATGTCATAAACACCTGTTGAATTGCTCGCTTTGTGATTGTCGAAACAGTTTTTTCCTCTAAAATTTCGATTGCAATCTTCACACATGATTTCTTTTTCATTTCTGAGGCAGCTTGGTGTGTTTTGACATTGTGGGCAGGATCGTTTACATCTATGCTGACTTTTTGAATTGTATGGGACATGGCAATCTTCACAATAATATCCACAACAAAATGCAGCAGTTAACGATGTTATAACATTAAAATGATTGTTATAATAAAGCAAATTAATACTCTTCTTTTCTTCAGCATCTTGAGCGGGAAATCCTTCAAATATCACCTTTTGTCCCTTTGACCCATACTCGTACACAGTCACCTTATATTCCTTTAAATGATTTTGGAATATTTTCAGCTCCGGAATTCCACAACCTTCAGTCGGTACACTTATGTGTGCATCATTTATGAGTTGAAGGGCTCTTTGGGATTGAATTTTCCCAATGTCTCGTCTGATTTTTGCCTTTAGGTTGTTTTCCTTATCTGCATACACTTTACCCACAACTAAAGCGCGAGGCAAGCATAAATTGTCATTGTTTTTTATGCTGATTATGCCTCGGCGATTAATGCATTCCTCAGTGAATGTATTATATTTCCCACTTTGGACTTTTCCTGTTCCTGAAGGGAGCTTAACCGACGTTATGGTCAAAGAAAAATCATCCGTGCTCAAACCTTCCGAATTGCTCTGAAAGATCTTAGCAATCATCTCCCATACGTCGCTAAATTTCACATTTGCACAATCTTTAAAGTTGATCCACCCATTTCCTCGTTCAGCACTGAAACTCTTCCCGCAAAAAGTAATTCCTACTTTATCTGCGGGGCTGACGTCCTTTAGCGCATGTTTAAACATGTCGTTGACTGTTTCCCTGATCCATGATGTTGGTTCTTCCCTCTCGGGAATGGGTTTAATCCTGAATTGAATTTTTCTACCCATTAGGTCGAACCGCTTAATTTTTGTCTCCAACTCGCTGATTATCTGGATTCGCTAGAAAAGTAACAAACAGAAAAACAACATAATCTTGAGAAAAACCAAAACCAAACAAAAAAAATAATAAAAAACAATTCAATTCAATTTTTTTTTTATTTATTTTAAGGTATTAAAAACATATTTTTTCTATTCTATACGTTTCAATGAGAAAACTAATAGATAGAGAAACGCATATCATATGCATTTAGCATATAGCAAAACCAAGAGGAAAATGAACGACAATAAGAACAAAAAAAAAATGTTTTGAAGTTAGAATCAAGAAAAATTTTATTTAATATAAGGAGTTATAAAAAATATGCTTTTGACTGAGAGGAATAAAAATTCCTCTTTATTTTTTGTTTTGCTGCCGGTAGGAAGTTTTACCTCCACTTTTTCTTTCGGTTGTTGTTGTTGTTGCTGCTGCTGCTGCTGTTGTTGTTGTTGCTGAAGTTGTGGTTGATGCTGCTGTTGCTGATGTTGTTGTTGTTGTTGTTGTTGTTGTTGTTGCTGCTGTTGTTGCTGGATTTTCTCGTGAAAATCCAACTTGAATGATTGGTCCCAGGGCTCGACGACCTCTAACGCCAAATTGGGGAGCTCCGCGATGTCATCGTCGTCAAATTGCCCAGCACATCTTTTTGGCAAGAAGACCGATGAGTTTTCTAACTCCAGCAAAATTTGCTGACCGTAGCGCGTTGTGCATCGTTTTGCTTTTACAATATTATACCGCTTTTTTAGCGTTAAATTTTTAAGGCTGGTCAATGGTTTATTAATTTGCTTGTCAGCAAAAACATTAGCGTTAGCGCGTATTTTTTTTAATAAGGAAGACATTTTTTTTTTGAAATTTACGTATAATTATTTTTAAACTGACGTTCACTTTTTGTGTTGGAATACAACTGAATTAAAAACTAAAGAAAGACCTAGTTTTATACTCTTGAGTGCGTTTTTCTACAAATATGTATTTCATGATGGTCATTGGGGGGCGGGATTTTTTTTATGATGAGCTTGGTTTTTTTATGATTATAAATTCCTATTCCTAAAGTATTAAACCTCCTCTTTGTTAAGAGGAACGTGCCTTTTCTAAAAATTATTTTGTGTCAAGTGTTGAATTCCCCAATTAATGTCCCCCATTTTTTTTCCTTGTTTCGGTAATTAAATCTTCTGAATTTTATTATGAAATTAAAAGTGTTGAGAATATCAGCTTACTTGCTTGTTGCTTCATGGTGAAAAAATTCATGATATGGAATTTTTCTTATTTATCTTTAGACTTTAGAAAATCAAATAAAATTTTTAATTTATTGGATGATTGACTTCAAGTAATTTCAAATTATTTCCATTGGAGTTTCATAAGTGAAGTTATTGATTGTAGTCGTATTTCGCCAAGTGACCAAATACATATACTTCTCTTAATTGATTGCTTTTCTATGGCGTACATTCCTTATATTAATAATTTCGAGACTTACGATAAGGGCAGTTATAAATGAAAAACTCAAGTGTTGGGTATATCGGCTTGCTTGCTATTATTTCTCATGTGGAGTTTTCTTATTCATCTTCCTCATTATCAATGGGGTTGATGATTATGGCAATCTGATCTAGTCGGTATGGGGCATATTGGACAGACAATGGAAATAATCGCGTGTAACTGTTCTTTGTTTAAAAACTTCATTATGGGACGACATCATCACATCAATAGTTTTTCTTACACTCAAAATAGCGAGCGGAACCATACAACACGTTATGGCGCACAAGCAACATCATCTCCTAATTTTAACATCATATAAGTAGTACACGCTATACAAAAATATAGAAACGAACACGTATAACAAAACTACTCACACCTCATTACCCTTATCATTATATTCCTTAAAAAAAAAAAAGAAAAAAACACCACATAATTCATATCAATTTTAACCCCTCAACCACCACCAAATTCTAACGCACTCGATCGATGCCCTCATCTAAAAAGTCATAAAATAAAACACATATGTTTCTAGCTTCAACAGTGCATAAAATTCACTTGACATATATTACCTAATACCGATCCTCAATATACAAAAACCAATTAAAACTCCACAAAAGATCTCTTTCTTTCATAATGCACCACATCTTCTTTAACCAAGCCATAATTCACCCACCCCTGAAACAAATCAACAAAAGAAAACCAGCCAGCCTCGTACCGCAGAGAAAAAACAAAAACAATAAAAACGACTGGACCGATGCCCTCATCTAAACACAGTCCAGTCAGCATACCTGATGACAAACAAAAATATCTATACAAATAATATACATAAGATCTCTTTCTTTCATCATGCACCACATCTTCTTTAACCAATCCATAATTCACCCACCCCCGAAACTAATCAACCAAAAACCAGCAGCCTCGTACCGCAGAGAAAAAACAAAACAATAAAAAATCTATTAAAAATATCCGACTGGACCGATGCCCTCATCTAAACACAGTCAGCATACCTGATGACAAACAAAAATATCTATACAAATAATATGTTCCTAGCTACAACGACACTTGAAACACACAACCGGACAGCAACAGTACGACGTGTTAAAAACAACCACCACCAAATCCTATCGCACTAGGTCAAAGTCCTCATGTAAAAAGTCCGTATATCTGATGACAAACAGATGTATATTTATCCCTATCTGCAACGAGATACTTGAAAAAACATCAACGGCCAACAGTACATTTTAAAAAAAATGCACTTGACTGATATTTTCCAATACCGATCCTCAATGACAATGTCAAAATACTTTCTTTTTTTTTCCAACACAAATACCAAACATTTAAAAAGCAATAAAAAACACAGCCAACAAAAACCAATATATTTTTTTTCCAACACAAAAACCAAACATTTAAAAAGCAATAAAAAAAAACACAGCCAACAAAAACCAATATAAAAAGGGCCGCTCATGCCGACAAAGAAAAACAAAACGTTTAAAAAGCCATTAAAACCCAAAAAGCCATTAAAAACCATAAAACCATGAAAAAAGTCGTAAAAAAAGTTCCCAGTCTCAAGTATCCTTATTCCTACTGCCGCGGCCTAAGAAGGATATTGCTTTTTTTCATGTTTTCTTTACCTTCTTTCGAGAACAAAGCACAAGATGCTACTGGGATTGCAAACTACTGACTCATTGCATGACTTTCGATGAATGAAACCAATGCAGACCTTCTACTCAATGAAAGTACCACGTGATTTCCACGAGGAATTCAACTTTATTTTTCCTTGAGGAGCAAATTTCCTACTGGGATATAGGTATCTACATACATAAAATTCTCACTTAAAGATGTACAAAGTGTAATACACGTAATATGGTATACTCTAGATCTGATTCATATCGTAATATGTATTTCAACAACTATAACACCCTTTTAACAGTTTGTCAAAATGTCAAATAATTGATCATTGATAATAATTATCAATTGAAGTTATTCTTTAGTAGCAAATTGTTAACTAATAGATTCAACAACTAAGTATTACTGTGAATATTTAAAAACTACAACGATTGTGAATGACATTTGAGTTTTAACTGTTGGGCTTTGGTAGTTTGGTATGCTATTGTTAAAAGAAGTATTAATGAATTATAATTCAATATTTGCTTATCTGTAATTATTTCTATTTAAATTATGTATAATTAAAATAAAATAAATGCAAATGTGATTAATTTGCTTATTACATACAAATGTTCAAATGAATTGTTTCCAACACGTCAATACCTTGCATCTAATCAAAAAGTCGCTATCATCAGGGTCTTCTCCCAGCAGCACAATGTACATACATATAACTATTATACTTATTCAACAATTTCTATTTTAAACGTCATACATAATCTTTTAATTTGGCAATCGCAATTTTACCCCTAAAACTCGTTTTGTCTAGAATCTTTGGATTAACGATAAAACATCACCCGATTTTCCTATACCTGCTGCACTTTGAGTTGGAGTTGGAGAGCTCCCATTTAGAACAAGACTCTCGAATTGTTGAAGGACTCCTTTATAATAGTAACTAATTTTGAGAGAATTCCATATGTCTTGATACGTTACTTGGTCAAAAACAACAACAGTGACTGATATTTGAACAACATCAGAACTATACAAAAAATAAATTAATTAAATGCTAACAGCTCGTAGAGAACCTAAACCTAGTGATAACTCTCAACCATTCTTACATACTCGTATGTTGCATCTTTTCCACAGAAATAAAAATGGCATAGCACCTAGGAATTAAACTCAGATCTCCGGCCTGACAGTACAACGCACTATCCATTATGCAAAGGGGTACTACCAAAATTGTACACATGATGGCGCTGTTCAACGAAATTCACAATCTATTAATACCAAAACTGTGTCATACACATTCGGTACAAAGTGATTGGCATTGCTTTTACTTTCGACAAACTGATTTGCAATTTGGTCTTGTGTTCCCTATTCTTGCAGCATTTTTCGCATTTTCAGCTATTATCTGAAACCATCTAACATCGTTCTCAAGTCATTTATCACACATTGAAAGACTGTTATATTATGCTTTCAACGAATACTTCATCCCAACTGTATTGCGATATTCACGAGTCTCTTACTCTCGTCCGCCTTGGTACATCGAGAGGGTGATGGCGTAGCAAACGTAGTTTTCAAAGAAGTATGGACCGAGGATGTTGCCAGCCCAAAATCCACGCCAAACAGTGACTTTGGATGCATTGCAATTTAGTGGATTTCAAGTAGATTGCGATGGTCCGAAATTTGACAATTTCGCATGTTGACAAGCTCATTCATCCGGGAATGGACCTCGTTGCTAAATATGATTTTTTTTTTAACTTATTCCAACTGCTCGAGAGCCTAGTTAGCGAACACCTGTCGTTATGTATGTTCGTTTACTCTAAGCTCTTGAAGCTTGTACGGATGAAGGCCCAAGTCATGATGCAAAGTTCACCAAGTTTTGATCTGCGTAATGGGTGAAGTGGGCGAAATATTACTCGAAATCAATTTCGTAAAACAATTTAATCAATTGCACCTGTTGCTGAAAGCTATTACTTCTTATGTTGACAGCCAATTTGACAGATGAAGCTTCAACAATAAGGCTGCAACAACCTGGTAAACTCTTCAATCCCCCAGGCATCATGACAATGTTGATGTACTACTTCCAATAGTTATGCAACTTCTACTGAAGGAAATTAACTTTTTAAAAGCTTCCGTTTCTAGGCCCGTATTCACATCTTCTTTATGTGGAACCAATTTTGCTTAAAGCTAAAGATTCTAATTCAATGTGATTGAAATACATTTTTTTAGAGAAATAATTTGGTGAAAATATCATTAGCTGAATTTAAGACTTCAGTTCTCTCCAAAATGACATAAAAAAACTTACTAGGCTTTTACGAAAATAGGAAAGCTGAAGTTCATGTTTTTCTTATAAATTGATAATCAAAATACCAAGCAATTGGTTAAGTCATAAACTGGGTTTGTAATTAAATAAAATAATACAGCCAAATCATTCAAATGTGATAATAAACTTACAGTAAAAAGCAAATTATAGCTAATTTCATCATTGAATATTTAGATTTGAGATATTTAACAAAAAATACTTTAATCTTTTTTTTTATTTTCAGTCAAATTCTGTTTAACACACGAACAATTAAAAGGTACTCATAATTTATCGGAAAAAATTTCCTATCATGAAACTTCATAAAGACGTTTCATTTGCCCTTATGAAAATTCCCTTACGAGTACATACATTCATCAAATGAAACATAACAGAACGAAAAAAGTTAACCTAGAAACTTTTCATTGAACGACGACGATACTTTCTTATAAATAACCTCTCGCACTCACATGGAAAGAAAGATAAAATAATTGAGTGAGGTGTTCGCAAGGTACCTATTTAATATTTTTTTTTTGCTGGTCATATATGAAGCAGCGACACTAAAGAGGTCAAGAAAAGAACAGAACTAAAATTGGCAACAACAAAGAACAAAGTGTTTCATTTTCTTACTAAATTTATAAATCGTTTGATGGGAAATCATCAAACAGACCAGACCAGAATGGGGGTTGAAATTCAATTGAAAATCATATATAGATCATTTACACTCCTGCCAACTAAAAACACACACACAGAAAAAGTGGAGAGATTAAGACATTAGGCCCTGTTTCTGCAGAAATGTCGCGTTACTTTATTCCTTTCATTATTTAAGCATTATGTCAAGAAATATCTCTTCTAGTTATTCCAGAGTTGAATTGTCAAATTAAATTACGAGATAACTTGAGATTAATAAGTAAGAGTATGTTTCAGGATTTTAAATGAAATATGTAACAATATCTACATGATAGTGCTTACACCAGATTTATTTTACAATTATGTCTATTTCTATTTGTAGTACATATATTTATTTTACAAGTGAGTTAAAGCAAGATTGATAATATTTTTGTTATAAATGGTTTTTCAATTGCCGCGGGTAGATCTTGGCGACACGTGGTGGCCATGTTGCTTTGGTGATATTTGTAAAATCATCATGGAAAGTTCAAATGATAATATTTTATTAACAAAATGAGTGGTCGTTAGTGCAAATATTAGGCGTGTTTTTTTGCAAATCCATAAAGAATTGTAGAAAGAAAAACGACATCGGGACTAAACGCTTTACATGTTAATACAACAACTAAGTACTTAAGTCTATACAGACTTAGCTAAGTCCAGATAATTTTCGAGACTTATGGCCGATTTCACGAAGGACTTTTAAACATTTAACAGGCTTCTAAACCTTAAAATGGCATTTTTTAGTTTCACCAAGTGCTTTTAAATTTAACAAGCTCTTAAACACCCTTATAAACTAAATGCCCATTTTTGGCTCATTAAATTTTAAAAGTGTCATTGAAATGGCATCAGATGTAGATAACAACAATTGGTTATAGGTATAGCAGCTTCAGCTGAAATTATTGTTTTGTAGGGATTTAGTGTTCAATTTTCGAAGATACAAAATGAATAGGTTAATACTAAATATTTAAATTATTTTTTTGTTTCTTTATTTCGAAAAAAATATTGATCGTCTTCATCCAATAATAAAGTGCAACAAAAAGTTATTCGCTGAGCAAGAATATTCCCGGTTCACACAAATACATTATATGACTTCAAAATATGGTTCCGACTTTCCAAAGCATCTGTGGATGAGTTTGTTGAATATGTTTGGTCTTTATTTGGAACCAAAACAAACTCAACAATGCAATAAAAAATAAATTAAGTGGTTATTACTCAACGATTTTATGCCACAAAATGTCAGAATCAGAATCTTTCAAAATATTGTGTGCATTTTTTTTTTTTGTTCATTTCTTGGCATTTGTTTGAACACATAACGCTTTCTCATTTCTTCTCATACATTTCGCTTGTTAGAAAGAAAAAAGCAATTTATTTTTCCCAGGGATGTAAAGAGAACTCAATTTTAACAAAAAGTTCCCCAAAATGTCCCTTTTATAGGTTGGTGAAACTAAAAATTTTTAAGAGCCTGATAAAATTTAAGAGGATTTTTGATAAAAGTGCTTTTAGTGTTTGTTTATGAAATCGGCCATTAATCTAAGACCCGATAAAATCGTTATGCCAAAATAGTAGATATTATCTGTATGTTATCGATAATTTGTTCAGAGAAATCAAAATTGACGTCTTTGGATGCTGGTTGATGTTAGTGTCAATTAAGCTGACAAATGCCATAGCGTGCACAGTGCTTAAAACTTATTGCAAAGAAGTTGCCAAGTCCCGATGTCGTTTTTTTCTACAATTCTATGTAGACTTGCAAAAAAACATGGCTATTATTTGCATTGCGCCGATTTTACGACGCGGTGGCATTTGGCAGTGGACTCTTCAACGTTTGGTGGTCAAATTTGAGACAATCGTTAATCAATCACAAAACATTCGTACGTCAAAAGAATGCAATGCTGGTAACTCAGACTATCGGCTTATACAATATAACAAAGAGAGAGGCAGACAGAAAGAAAGAACAACAGAAAAAAACATGTCAACAGCTCACGGTTGGCATTTGAACGGTCCCCCATCCAAGTACTAACCGCGCGCAACGATGCTTGATTTAGCTGCTAGGAATATTGCGTATTTACTACATCGTGCTTCCTTTGTAGTACATTTACATATTTAGGTGATGTCAATGGATTAAAATCTCAATTTTGGTTTACTTTCCATTGATAGTTAGAACTAAGTATCTTCATTTCCCAAAAATTTTTTCACCTCTTACCAAATTATGTGAAAAAGACTGAAGACGAAACAACTAGAGTCATTTCATTCAGTGGCGTAGCGAGGCGGGGGCAAAGTGGGCAAAGGCCCCGGGCGGCACTTTGCTTGGGGGCGGCAAATTTAAAAATATCCGGGCGGCATTTTGCTGCAATTTTTTCCAAATTCGTTAATGTGTCTGAGATGTGTATTGCGCCATAAGGAATTGTGAAGTACA
Organism: Philhelius festivus; assembly: GCA_963931855.1. Taxonomy (NCBI): domain Eukaryota; kingdom Metazoa; phylum Arthropoda; class Insecta; order Diptera; family Syrphidae; genus Philhelius; species Philhelius festivus. The sequence goes on along the minus strand of OZ007554.1, from coordinate 68,011,661 downwards.
ATGATCGACAACGACTCTGATTCCAAATCAGATCACTAAATGATTGTTTCGTTCTATGTGCGTCCTGGTGCAAAACTTTTTCGTTTGCCTTCTTTCGACTACCACTCATGAGCAGCGTTCGAATCTTAATCCAATCGGAGTAAATTTACTTCAATTTTACGAAATAAAATAGATCTACTTCGTTGCTCCGTAAGCTCGTAAGGCTAGAAGTTGAGACAAAAACATTTCGTTTGTTTCGACTGATTCGATGTGAGTTGGCTCATAAGAGTCCATGTATTCGTATATTATTGTATGTTTTATCTAAGGTGTGTTAGGTCAGTTGTATTTTTTTCTGCTTTATTTTATCGTAAAATGCAGTAAAGTTTGCAAACATACTAGTTAAATACAAAATTAGTTGCAGTTTAACATTTAATTTGTCTGTGTTTCGTGTGTTGTGAAATTTTTTTTAAAATTGTGTGTACGGGTACAGTACCTACTTACACAAGCGCAAGAGATTTTCATTTTACCCCTTTGGATTGATTACATAAAGTAAGTTAATTGATGATTGATGAAACGAAATACCCAGCTGATGGCTCGGAAATAATCCATTGATTTGCCTGAGTTGAAACTCCTATTTGGCTTTATTAAGAGTGTTTACTCCATATTTCAAGAACCATAAGTTCCATAAAAAAACATTTTCTCACATTTTTGTAAAAAATTGAGTTCTCTATTTTTTACCGAGAAATTGAAAGTTAATAAGTTATTATTAAAAATAGAGAAACGATTTCAAGAAAATTTTTTTTAATAAATTAATCAATAAAAGTTAAATGATTTTTACTTGCGATATATACATAGGTAGGTACTATATTGCAACTTATGGATTAGTAAAAAAAATCAAACTCGACATTTTGATCAAAGTTGACATCGTAATCTCTATGATTACGATGATAGCGAAGTTGAAAAAAATAGGTCTTGCAATTCTGTCAGTCTGCCCTTTCGGCTGCAGCCTATACGACTCGGTCGATTTTCTTTAAACTTGGTACCTAGCGTTTTTTGGGCATTTTAATACCAAAAATAACGGTAGGTTCCTGTCGTACAATTTTTTTTTAGCAAAAAATGAAAATCTTATTTTTCTCAAAAACGTTCCCACAACTTTAAAAAAAAAATCAGTAATTTCTTTACCATTTTATAAAAAAATTCCCAAAAATGGTTATAAATAGTATACCTCCCATAGAACAATTTCTTTGACTTTCGATTTTCTCAAAAACGATTCCACTGATTTTGATCAATTTTTTTACAGAGAATGTTTTCTAAAAGTTTAAAAGTATTGTATACCAAAATTTTCAAAAATCTCGAAAACAAGTTGGTCGATTTTTACTAAACTTGGTACGCAACAGTTTCTTGACATTATCTCGCAGATTTTAAATAAAAATTTTTCATATAACCAAAAAATAAAATACAAAAGTTTAAAAACCGGCATGGAAAATCTCATTTTTCTCAAAAACGACTCCTACGATTTTGATCAAAATTTTCGTGTGAGTTAACAAACATAAATACGATCTACGATAATATTATTGTAAAAAAAATTTCTATCGTCTAATAAAAGTATCTCTCATGGAACCATTTTTTTTTCGACTATCTCGTTATCTGCTCAACCGATTTTAATGATTTTTTTTAAACAAGAGCTCCTGTTTGAATAATATTGCATATCAAAATTTTCAAAAAATCAAATTTTGGATTAAAAAACAATCAAAATTATTTTTTGAAAATTCGATATTTCAAAAATGGGTGGATAGTTTTTTTTCAAAATTAATCTTTAACTCCGCATTAAAAAGTACTAAAAAATGGCGTACCAATTTTTTTTTAATATTTTCAAAATTTTATATACATAAATGTACATACCTACATATACCTCATATAAAAAACGATTTTTAAATAATAACAATTTCAGATTTTAAAAGATAAAACCAGTTTTGAACACTTTAATTTTGATGGGCTGTTGTGAAATATGTTTAAGTTAAAAATAATCCTTGGCCAATATTTCTGTTTCTTCAATTCCTTATGTATAACAATAATTGAAATAAAAAAATATTATAGGTATAATAATTATTACTATAACTATAAGAATAATAATAATTAAAGGCAGTGCGGGTTGATTTTTTTTTAGAACCGGTTTTATTTTTCAGCAATCATCACCCGATTAGACACTTCTGTCTACATAATATAATGGTGCTTATTTTGACATTCTCTTTCGTTAGAAAGTGAGTCGAATTCGTTGAAACTTAATTTTGAGACTCGGCGATTAGAATGTTAATCGAACAAATCGAAAGTTCACCCAATCCATAGAAAGTTCATTCATTTGCGAAAGCTAATTCAATTTTGACATTCGAAAGAATAGAATTAAATGTCATTTTTGTGTCGTTTGAATTTTTCTGTCGAGTAAACAACAAAACATGTAAGTTTTTAATTATTTCATGGAAAATAAATTACTTTTATTATTTTTGTTGTTGTTTTATGTTAAAAGGTCGCATTCCAACTGGACAAACCGCGAACAAAAGAAAAAGTTAATTAAAATAATGGAAGAAAACCCGGAGGTAGCAAAGGGTTTTTTTACCGCCCGCGTTGATACGGAAAGCTTCCACTATCCTTCTCCTCTGCACTTCTTCAACACCATCTTCATTTATAAACAACACAAATGCCATATTTTTATTTTTTATTTATTATTTTATGTTTTTATCACAGAAATTTAAATTATTAAACAATAAACAAAACAATTACAACTAAACAAAGATTTCACTTTTTGGTTTTGACATTTCACAAACACTTCTCTTTTGTTTTTGATATTTTAGTGTGACCAAGTGTATACGAAAAAAAATAAAAATTTAGAACGCGTCATGAACAACTTATTTTTTTTAAGAATAGTTTCAAAACAGCTGAATTGACACAAAAGATGTAATAAATATGTAGTTCTTTATGGTTAACCTTTACTTTATAATGAAAAAGTGTATTATTTATTTTGTTTCTTGATTATTTATCCAACATCTATAAAATGTTTAGAAACAAAAAAAATGTAAAACGGTCATACTAATTCAAATAGAAATATAGTAAATGTCAAACAGCTGACAATGAAAATGAATCTTTTTTGAAGTTCATTTTATGCTATCTTTCGCAAATAAATGTTATTCGTTCGAATCTCAAAATTAAGAAAGTTCATTCGAAGGAATAGAATCATTCTAACGAATAGACTATTCATGAGAATGTCAAAATAAGCATGAATATAAATAAATATAATAAATCTGTGAATAAAAAATTAAATTATAACAAGGTAAGTTAAGTACCTGTTTCACTTTGATGTTTTTTTTAAACAGCAAACAAAATTAAAGGCCCAGAAAAAAATTGCTAGGGGCGGTAAAATTGGCTCTGCCCCGGGCGGAAAAAACCCACGCTACGCCACTGATTTCATTGCAAGTTCATTCAATGTTTTACTCAATTCCCCGTCAAGTTAGTGATGGGCGATTGTATTTTATTTCATGCTCCTGAACAATGCATTTTCGGAGTTGATATTTAAAAAATCCGAAAATTTTTCTTTTTTATTTTCTGCTCCGGAAAATGCATTTTCAGGGCAATCAGTTGACATTTGAAACGAAATATTCTCGATAGGTCAAAATTTTATTTTTCCGTTATATGGCAAATTTCGAATTAAATATCCTATATACGAGTACATCAAAATATAGATCGTTTTCCATCTGTTTAGCCATGATCTGGATCATAACAACGAAGCCAATGGATTAAAGGTTTTTGCGGTTTTTGCTTACATTTACTTTGACAATTTATATTTAAAGAAGGGAGAGAGTGAGATAAAATACAGAATTGTCAAAGAAAATTCGGAAGATTTAGTTAAGTGTGAACCCCGTCTATAGCAGAAAAAGACATCAAGAGCCCGATTACATGATTCTTGTTTTAGTTGTTTCGTTTTTCTTCTTTTTGACATGTTTGATGTTATATGAAGAAGTTTAGCGGAGTAAAACTAGGTTAATATAACCCTCAACCAAACTGTCAAAAATACGAAAGACAAATCGAACGAAAAAAGAATCGATTGTACGATTTGGCTCCAAGAGTCAAACTGAAGAATCATATTTCTGTACATAATTAAGGGCCGTTCACATTTTCAAATATGTTTAACAAGCACAAACACGGCATGTCAGTCATGCTGGATGGATTTCAAAATGTTTTGATGACATGACAAGAGAATGTAAACGCATGTTTATCAAGGCTTGAAGCATATTTCATATTCAATAATGTTCTTGAGCTGAAAAACATCGTAATAAAATATATCAAAATCAGTTTTATTATTCAGATAAGATTAATATAAGTTTTCTGCAGACTTGGCATATACAAATCAAGCAAATTTCCTCATATAAAATTTCATCTATGTGCCACCATGGTCAAAATTCTAATGAAAAGTGACGTTTGACAGAATTTTTGCCGAATGCAAACGCCATTATTTTTCATCCATCAAATAGTCATCTTCCCGTGCTTGTCAAACAATATTGAGAATGTAAACGGCCCTATTAAAGCTCGGAGCGAATAGTAGTTGTAGTATTTTGTATCAGATATCATCCCTGTTTGAATATAAGTGGAGATTATAAATATGTCTAGCAAACTTTAAGTTACGTATATTGGAGTCCAGTGATGTGTTCTCTTTCTAACAATATTTAACTTTCGAAATAAATGAGTTCGTTCCGTTTAATAATAAATATATAGTACAGAGACGTAAACAAAATCGGTGCAGTTAGTCCAATGTAAATGATAAGTTTCAATGTCGATAAGTGTTAGTCGACCATATTTCTATCGATGCGATTGTTTCAAGACATGATCCCGCATAATAAAGGCTGCTTAAATTTTGAGGGCTGATGTTGATTTTGAATAAAACACAAATTATTTAGGAAATTACTGTCATTTCTTTTTATTATGATAGTATTTGTATGGTTCAATTATGTATGGAACAAAATATCGTCCAAATGGCCGCCGCAACCTCGGCGGCACACCTCCATCCGAAGGTCTAAATTTTCGATGACGCTGAGGCACAATTGAGGTTCTATGCCGTTAATGTGCCGAATTATCTCATCCTTTAGCTCTTGAATTGTTGCTGGCTTATTGGCGCACACCTTTTCTTTCAAATAACCCCAAAGAAAGAAGTCCAACGGTATCAAATCACATGATCTTGGCGGCCAATTGATATCGCCACCACGTGAGATAACACGGCCATTGAATTTGTCGCACAAAAGACCCATTGTTTCGTTAGCTGTGTGGCAAGTGGCACCGTCCTGTTGAAACCACATATCGTCCACATCCATATCTTTCGACTCAGGCCATAAAAAGTTCGTTATCGTCTCACGATAGCAAACACTATTCAAAGTAACTGCCTGACCGGCCTAATTTTGGAAAAAAATACGGCCCGATGACGTCGCCAGCCCATAAACCGCACCAAACAGTGCATTTGTTTTTCGACAATCACTCTTGGATTATCATTCGCCCAAATGCGGCAATTCTGCTTATTGACGAATCCACTTAGGTGAAACTGTGCCTCATCACTGAAGATGATTTTCTTCGAAAATTGATCATCCACTGTTGCCATTTCTTGCCACCATTCTGACCATTGACGATGCTTGAAATGGTCAAGAGGCTTTAGTTCTTGAGTCAATTGCACCTTGTGAGCGTGTAAATGCAATTCTTTATGCATAATGTTCATCAACGACGAGCGTGAGAGGTGCAATTGTTGGGCACGAAAGTTGCCATTCATTTATGATTTTCATTGAATTTAATTGTTATCATATTAAACATATAAGCGCAAGATTTTCGATTTAGTTAAATGCTACGGCTATTTTAGTAAGTTACTAAGTTAAAAAGAAGATTTTGCTAATTTAAAACCATTTCAGCATCATACTATTTCTTAACATTTTCTAAAGTAAAAATCACAAAATGGCTACTTTTACTTTTAGTAATTTGCTAAATCCATATTACATCTGGCATTTTCCTCGAACAAAATGTCTTGATAATTTTATTTGAAAGAGTTTAATTGCGTTTTTTTATGATTCGTGAGTCTATTGTTTTAAAAGTATAAATAAAATAAAATAAAAAATGTTTTCGGAGGAGAAAGATTTCGATATTTTTGAAGACTTGTTGAAGATGTTTTAAGCGCAAATCCCTTTGAAGAGCTCGGCGTGGGGAATTTTACTTTGGTTATATACAGTGGCGTAGCGTACCATCTCGGCGCCCAGGACGGGAGACCCATTTTGCCGCCCCATTCAATACTTAATTAAAATTTAATTTCGAGACATCATTTCACAGGCAATGATGTATCTTTTATTGAAGGTAAAATAGGATCAGCGGTTTCACAAACGGATTCTACGAGCCTTACAAGCAGCGAAGTCAGAAATAACTTTGTCAAAATTAATATTTGCAGCCAATTCTTGTTCAATCGACAATATAGCCAAGTTTGATAGTCTAATGGAGCTCATAGTGGATCTGGGATAATTTTTGATTAGCTTCAACTTCGAAAAACTTCTCTTATTTTATTTTTAAGCGTCTTAACAGCTTTATGTCTAGCGCTCCAGCGCGTTTCAGTGACTCGTTTTACTGGTTGACCTGTGACGACAACCAAAGCGTGCAGTTGATGTAGAAAAGAAGGCAAATATCTTCTCCAGAGTTAAAAAAAACGTCACGGAATTCACTGATTCAGAAGCAGCGTGTACCCCAGCCAAGTTGATTGAGTGGTTTGTGCATGTATCGAATGTAACTTTCGGATTTAGTGCTTTAATCCGGGCTTGAACTCAATTGTGGATCCCTGACATTGTGGCAGCGTTGTCATAAGCCTGTCCTCTCAAGTTCTGTATGTCCAGTCCGTCGGATGTTATCTTCACGATTATATCGTTGCTGAGATATTCTGCATTTTTACCTTTTGGTTGGAAGAAGTCGATGAAAGATTATGCTCGTACCACGGCGACCTTTTATCCTTCGATATGAACGTATCCCAGAACCTGGCTCATTTGGTGTTAGTGGGAGATGTCTGGTGTACTGTCGAATTACGCAATAATATTTAGCTTCTTGAATGCGACGGATGATGGTGGATCGAATTTGCTGTCCCAGTAAGTTTATCAATTCATTCTGGGTTTCTGAAGATAGATACAAAACCAGGACTCTTGCTCCCAGCTTTATCTTTGTCAGGTGTTCCATTAGGAGAGAGTCATATTTAGTTATTAGGTGCACTAACTTCAGAAAGTTCCCGCGATTGCCACTATCATCTCCTCGAATGTCTTCTCAATGTCCTCTGAAGGCCAGATTCTGTTTGGCTAAGAACTGGATAATATTCAGCAACCGGTACAGTACATCCCTCCACTTCTTCTCCTCACTTTCGAAAACTTCTTGTTGTTTCTCATCGATGGTTGCTTTACGGTACAGGCGAACTACCAACTCCTTCTATTTCAAGAAGCTCTGCTCATGGTCCAGGCTGTTCTCATGATCTCCGATTCTTGGATTTGTTGAATCCTTTTTCAGATGCGAAGTTCGAGCCGGAATTGCCAAACAGCTTGCAACAGAAATAATACAAGGATTGTTTCAAAGGCGAGTACACCATCTCATCACCATCCATGTTCGGAGAAACTTTTCACCGTTAGATAATGGTTTGTTGAACCACTCTCTGGTTAGTCCCTGAGTTCGACGGCAGGCACGTCTTCTTCTTTTGCCTGGAAAATAAGTTATACATTCCCATGAATATTGGCCGGAAGACAATTCTAGGCCACGCACGATTCTAGATGGAGGAATCATATACTAACATTGGAATCACTTCCGCCTCTGCTGAATGCGGCCAAAGACGTTAACGTGTCTTTCGAACCAGAACTAGAACTGTAATATTTCAGTAATGCACCTTGAGACTTCGCATCTGCTTCTTTCTTAGTCTTTTTCTTGCGGTATTCCGCACTGCTTTCTTTGACTCTTTTCATTTACAAAAACTAGTTCAAAGGTTGAGTGAAGTAGTAATTGTTTAGTTTTAGAAGATTGAACAGTATTTAAACGATAAACAACACAATCGAAATGACTTTCTGTTATGTGCGAGGGAGCAAAAATATTGAGCTGGCTGAGACTAGACGGAACGTTTCGAAATTCGTTTCGAATTACGTGGTTAAAGGTCTGCCCGTTTGCAGCGCTACCGCCAGCGGTCTCGCACTCATATGTTTCGGAACGCTACCTTCCAGCTTCTCGAGAATTTTGGAACGTTCCGTTTTAATTTCGCGAGTCGCGCGACAATAACGGAATTCACCCTTACGGCCTTACTCACCGTTTACGAACTCAGAGAAATCAGCCGAGAGCGTCAACAACGAATCACAAATAGGGTGACAAATTTCAAATTTTCGTCGTTGTTGTTTGTTGACTTGTCAAACGTTCTGTCATGAAACATATGATCTACTCTACCCGTTTAATCGGCGACATTTTGCCGCCCCAGGCTGCCGCCACTTCCACCCCGCCCACACTACGCCACTGATTATATAGGTTTGACAAGACAACAGTTCGGTTCTTGGTTGAAAACTTAAACATCCAATACCGAATTACAAGCCGTGGGCTTCCGATTTCCCCAGAATTACAAGTACTACTTCTATTACACTTCCTTTGGAGATATATCCATCAGGCTGATGTTGGTAAATTAGTTTCCCAAAGAATATAAGTATCTATGTTAAGCAATTAACATGGAATGGTCCAGTCCAAAGTGGGGAAAATAATAAAAAAAAAAAACATTTTAAAAAAATGTTGTCACAAATAAACAAATAACAAAATAAATTTTACGTTGTCACTTTGTCTTCAGAGTTTTCTGACATTTCAAATTATTAAGTCCGTTCCCCAGATTTAGTTCTGTTTGCTTTGTTAATTTTCACTAACTGTCATGATTTAGACGTACCTATTCAGATGCACAGATTTTAATAATAGTATTTTTTTAATAATTTTATTTAGCAATTTGCTTACTAGTAACATGCTAAGCCTTTAACAGTAAGTTGCTTAAAATGTTGCCCTTATTATTTCTTAACAAAAGTGTTTTTATTGCAAATGTTTATTGGGTACGTTCGATAACACAAATTTGGCACTCGGACGAACGTTGATGCTTACACGTCTTAGCCCTGAGTCCCGGCACTCACACTTTCTGTTTCTTCTGTGTCTTAATCTAAGAAGATAGGTATAAATCTGTATAATAGGTATTACTTAATTTGCAAAAATGTATCTATTCCTCCTTAAGTAACAAGTTGAACATTACTCATCAAAATGTGAATATTTGCAGATAAAAATGAATTAATTTGATGCTACATAGTTAAAGCAACTCAAAACAACCCCGCTCTTAAATTAAAGCAACTTTCCTCCCCCTTTTCATCCAACCTCGACACTACAACTGCCCTCCTCCTCCTCACCACTATTCAATGCCATGAAATAATAATCAAAAAAAAAAACTAAAAGAACAACAACAAAAATTCGACTCAAAAAAAAATTATCATCCATCTGTACTTACGTAGCTACCTACATATAATATTTGTATCTTTAAGATACACTTTCATTCAGAATCCCACTGAAACTTCTTATTTTCTTTTTGGCAGCACGACATTTTTTCCAGCAAAAAGAACAAAACAGCACCCGAAGAAGATGAACAAAAAAAAAAACCAACGAAATTCTTCAAAATCACGGAAAAGCCTAATGTAGCTACCACTTTAATTTTTGTTGGTCGTTTTTCCTCCCTCGCCGGCCGCCATCACTACTCACTACTATACAAAAATATAATTAGTCTTCGCACGACAAAGTAATGTATTCAAGGCAGTTACACTCACTTACTCCTTCTCCAGGTCCCCAGGCCCAGATACAAATTCAACGTCTCCGGTCTCATGCATCCACCAACGCCATCGCCATCGCAAACGCAATCCCTCAAATCGTTTCCCCAACATCGAAAAAGAGGAATAAATTGCGGCGAATTCGCTCCACTTCCACTCTTCCACCACACTACAGTTACAGTATATTGTGTTATTTTGGGGAGCATGAATAAAAAAGAGAGAAAACCCCCCAACACAAAATGAGATAGATTGCTCCCGTTTGACGCCAACAAAAAGAAGACAGAGCAAACGCAAGCTCGTGATTGGCCCTAAACCAACATAGTGGGGAAAATTAGCTCCCAACTTGAATGGGGTTTCGGTTGTGTGAGTGTGGTGTGGGTCCCATACGTCAGGTGGGTGAATATGATGCTGTCAAAATGTTGGTTGTAAACAAACCATTAAATCAAGAAACAAGAATATCGAACCCTTGTGGAACGTGTGTGGATGTGGATATTTACTTTGATTCTCTTTTTTTATGCGATTGTGAGTGAGATTTGAGTGTCGTCGAGGGGAGTTGAATATTGAATTACACAGAGCCCCAGACTCACAATCACAGTGGAATTCACAGCGAAAACCTAATCCAATCAAGTGGAATCAAGAGAGGCACGATAAAGTTCCACACTTGTATATTTTGAATTTGGATTTGGATTTTAGTGTATTTTTTATTTCCGTGAGTCAGTGCAACGTGAGAGTTTTTCTCTCTGCAACAGTGAGAGCTGAAAAGCTACAAAAACCCAATTAAAATGGACAAACAAACTCCTGAAGACAATGGCTCCGGCACCGGCTCCAGCTCCCGCTCCATGTGGCATCCAAAGGTTCCAAGTTTATTTGTGGAACGTATATTCCGCTTTTGGGGGATTAAAATATGATCGCCTTAAACTTTTCGCCCACCACATGTAGAATCATCTTTCCCCAATGGACGACTCTAAAAAGATTGGACAAACGAAAAAAAAAAAAGAATTTACAAATAAAATTTAAAACACACACTCACTCAAGGGAACCGAATAAAAAATAAACACACAAACACATGTGGCAGTATAGGTAAAAAGGGAAGTAAATAAAAAACTCCCCCTTGAAAAAGTGGCGCACTTTTTTTTTTTTGGTTGCTTGGCTCCCTTCTTGTGAAGTGAAGTAAATGAAAAAAAAACACAAATTTTTTAAGACAATAACTTTTCACCCCCCAAAAAGCTGTGCCTAAGCTATAGGTACGTAGAGAGCATACTCGGGTGGTTTTTTTGTTTTTTAAAGCATTCCCTCACTTCAGAGTGCCGCTTTTGAAGGCTCACATAGCAAAGCTAGTGGAGACGACAACCAACGATACTTGACTTCGTTGGCGGCGGCGGTAGCGATGAATGTGGGGGTCCCGCGTTACGCTTGTGGACGTTTTGTGTTTTATATTTTTTTTTTTGTTTTTTAGTTGCGATTTCTTAGGGGGCTCTGGCTGGGCTCACAGCTCACATGGAATGCCGCCTCAAAGTGAGTTGGTTTTTTTTTGTCTTGAATCTTTTTAGTCGTGTGTCGGAAGTCAGTCACATAGCGTGCTCCTAAATTTTATTATTATCAAAATATCAATAAAGTGTCGAGTTGTTGCGATGACAAGCAGTTGTATCGCCATTTAGAACGAGAAATATTTTGTTCGCACCGACAAAAAACGGTGAAGACCGCGAATATTCTTTTCAAAAAATTTCCAAAAAAAAAAAAAAAAACAAATAACTTCGAACGCAAAACGCAAATTAACGCCAATAATTATTACTATCGTCTATTGTTGAGCGAAAGCCAAATCGTTTGTTTGTTTTTCGTTAATTTGTCAATTAGCTATAGATACTTTTTGAAGCTAAGCAAAAAATAAATAAATAAAACAAATCGGTTGGCTTAATTGTCGGAATGGCGGTCGGCGGTTTCTTATAAGTTGGATAGTTTGTCGGGGGCAAAAGTCCTAAAAGTGACACTGGACGAATTTCGGTTTGATCGGATTTATTTGATTCGATATTTTTAGTTGGTGAATTTTTTTTTTAATTTTAACCCAAACATAGTATTTTTCTTAAGTGTCAATAATATCAAAAAAAAAATCATTTAAAAATTAAGTGACACCGACGGAAAACACCTCCCTCTAGTTAAAAAAGTTTAAAGTTTAAAAGAATTCTCAAAACGAAAAGTTCGAAAAGCAATCAACGTGTTTTGTTCAATTGGATTTTCGAAATAACTTTACCTCACCTATTGCTGCAAGTTGTGGACATTTTTTGTAAGTTTAAATAAATCTAATGATTTGTTTACTTTATTAAGATTTCAGTTTTAACATTAAGATGATAATTTTCTTAACGAAACCTACCTACCTAGGTGGCTGAATTATTAGGGAGAGCAATAATTGTCTATGATTTTGAAGTTCAAGTGTTCAATGAGTACCTAACTTGCACCTTTTGAAACATGCAACAAATGCAAAACTGAACAAAAATTAAAAAAGGAAACAATTTATTCAATATTTTGTTATGCCACACGCTTTGTGACAGATAGACAGCTGCATACTTTTAATGGAAGATTTCGCACTTTTCCAAAGATTTGGGCCGTGGTGTTGGTAAATCTATAGGAACATAGTGCAGCAATGCAAGTCCGAATAAAATGCTTTTTTGGCTGCATACTCACTTTTACTTTAAATTTTAAAGTTGGTCATTGATTGGCATTTATATTCATGTCAAAATCAGCTGATTTGGAAAAAAGTGAAACAAATATGTAATTTCTTACAAAAATAATACAAATTGAAATGAACAAAGAACCAAAACAGATAAGGGCTATAAATAATTTCTGAGTTTCTTTTAACAATTCATCTTAATTTAGTAGATATTTCAGACTTATTAAGTGAATAAAGTAAAACGAAAAATGAAATATTTACCTACAAATAAACAATCCACTTTTGAATAAGCTAAAGGATGCGTTGAAAAAGTATACGTTTTTGCATGTCCAGTTGAAATAGAGTTGAGATTGTTGGTTATATGTACATTAGGGTGGCTCGATTGATAGCAAAATTGTATGAAAAAATTTTGTTTGTTTGATCGTGTTCGGGCGGTATACAAAAGTTGTAATAAAGGTCCTTCAAAAGGAATCCAAAATATTTTTTAAAAATTCAATTTTAAATACTGCCGCAAGGACCTAAAAGATTTTCGAAATATGATGCATAAATCTAAAAAAAAATTATATAAAATGGTTGGTTTAAAAAATGGCTTATGTTTCATAAGTTAAATATAAAACCTTGTTTAAAAATCGGCAGGCTTATCCAAAGGCGCCCACAAAAAAAGTCAAGGGGGCAAGGGGTTCAGTTGCCCACCTCAGGAAAATACCACGTTTCCAACATATTTTGCTTTTTACAATGTCTTTTTGAAAATTCCGACTGGTTTTTGTTTTTTGTTCTATTAGAATCTAATGTTTGCAATTCGATTCGTTCGATTTCAAATAAAATCAAAAATTACCGTGAGAAATATAGAAACTTAATGAAACCTTACAAATCGAGAAAAGACGAAGAGTCCTATAAAAATCGCAATAAATTTTTTTAAGATCGATCTCGTTGTCTCTTTGATATTGCGATATGCAAATATAAGGATTTGAAATCATGCCAATGTGGAAAACAATTCAAAGTTCCAGTGCGAGGATACAATTTTTATTAGACCAACGAACCGAATCGAAGATGGTAATAAATAATGTTGATGTCAAAGTCACAAAGCAGATTTCAGAAAGCCTTAAAAGAAAAAGAAGTCATGATACATCAAACATCACAAATAAAACGTGCCACTACATCGACATCACAATTCTTTTTGGAACGAACACCTTCAACTAGCAGGGCTTTCATATCTGAACTTCAAAACCATGAAATGCCGCCGTCATCGCCTCCTCCTCATCAAGCAAGAAACTCAACCTTATCATCACTGGAATCTTCTTTTGAAATATCTGAAAATCCAATTGGTGCAGATGCAGAACATTTAAGAAGACAGAAAATTGAGAACTTATCTAAAGTTGCGAAAACTCTCGACAGATTTGGAATTTCGGACAGGGCAGCAGCTGCGATTGTTTCAACTACTCTTCAAGATGTTGTAATGATTTCAAAGGACAATTTTACCAATGTTGTAGATAGGCACAAAATCAGACGTGCCCGTGAGAAAAAGAGGACATCGTTATCATCTTTGTCACTATCAATGTCATTTCAAGAGCTCCAGTTTGGGATATGTTTTGACGGAAGAAAAGACAAAACACTCAGTATGATAGATAACAAACGAAAATCAATATTGTTGAAGAGCTTATAAGTTTAGTGAAAGAGCCTGGATCCGAATACTCAGGACATCTCTCCTTTCCAAATGGATAAACTGAAACCGTGAGTAAGAAATCGAAGGAGTTCTTTGATGAAAAGGGGATTGATAAATCAAAAGTTGTGGTTATTGGAAGTGATGGCACAGTTATAAACACAGGGTCGATGGGAGTTGCTATCCGTCGTTTGGAACTAGACGTGGGAACACCATTGCAATGGTTCATATGCCAGTTACATGCAAATAAATTTATTTTTCGACACATGTTTGAGCATCTTGATGGAACTACAACCAGACCACGAAGCTTCAAAGGACCTTTGGGAAACAAATTGAAAGATTGTGAAAATTTGTCGTTAGTGCCGTTTAAAGCTATTCAATGTAGCATTCCAGAAATACCAAACACTAATGATCTCAGCACTGATCAAAGATACTTGTTTGAAATTTGTCAAGCTATCAGTCAAGAAATCCGGGAAAAGTCGTTCATTCAAGGTGGCTTACAACTGGAAATCGAATATTGAGGTTATATGTTTCTACTGTGACTCCATTCGAAAATATGCTTTTGTTGGTCAATTTTATAATGCAAGTCTAAGTGCCAATGTGGTTCCAAATAAAAACTAGAACTTACTGTATTGATGGCGCTCGACACCTTCACAAAACTATAATGTTGACCAGATACCTGCCTCAAAGTTTAAAATCAATAGTTGATCCTGTAATTCAGATAAATGGCTACTACGGCTATCCGGGAAATATTATGATAGCAGATAGAGAAATAATTCGAGTTTTAGCTTTAAGAAGAGTTAAAAAAGCTCGATGATGGATTCATAAGAAAAAGAATCGAATCGCGAAAAAAATGCTGTTTTTTATTCTAAAAAAGATTTCAAAACTTTGTAACTATTTTTTTAAACTTTCACTTTTTTTTAAATGTTTGTTTTAACTTTTTTTTTATTTCATTTTTTGTTTTAAATATTTTTCATTATCATCAATAATAAATATTAATACCATTGAAATTAAAAAAAAATTGTTTTTTTTTTTTTGGTACGGATTTTTGTTTCTAGGTACCTAAATTTTTTGGTTTCATGAGAAGATTCTATGGCCTTGG
The DNA here is from genome assembly GCA_963931855.1 of Philhelius festivus. Classification (NCBI taxonomy): domain Eukaryota; kingdom Metazoa; phylum Arthropoda; class Insecta; order Diptera; family Syrphidae; genus Philhelius; species Philhelius festivus. Next base: position 67,996,389 of record OZ007554.1, on the reverse strand, counting down.
GGCAGTAGAAGATCGCATTATTTTTCCAAAACTTTAATTTACCTGACATCATGACATATAAATACAACTTTTGGGTATAGTGCCCGCAAACTCAATTTAAATCGAGCCACCCTAATGTACATTATGTTGTAGGTGAAAAATAAAATTCTTAAAAACATCACTTAAGCTATCAGCTCGTTTAAGATAATGTTTGATAAAAACAAATAAACGTAAAGATGTTGTTTGTGCTGAATTAACACCACTGACAAATTTTCTGTCAAACAAGTCGCAAAATTATTAATATCTAAAATCTGACCCATTATCAAACCCCCAGATCTTATATAGAATAGCTTATCATACTTTAAGAATACCAGTATTCATGATTAATTCATGACTTAGTTTCAATTTTATCCGTCAACAAGTAGGACAAATCCTCATAGCAAGATCTTTTTTTGCAATTTCCTAAAAATCAAAAATCGTCTTTTTCGAGTTAGATCAGTATTCCATTAAGCATGCGGTATGTACACAAATTCAAATAAAGGCTCGATGCCAGAAAAAATCAGCAAGATCATATGCTTCCTTACATGATTTGCAATATGGTGGTCATACAGTATTACGTGTTGTATCCTGAAATTTCTCACAAATTTTCACAATTTGCTGTTACCTTCTATTAAAAAGAAGCCAGTTTCTTTTATCGAAAATAAAACAAGAACCAAAAATTATTTACACGATAAAGTCAAGTCTTAAAATAATTTAAAAAAAAAATTAGAAGTCGTCCAGGAATAGGAATGACATTTTGGTTGTTTCTGTGGAGAAATCAAATTCGTGGATTTTATGGATTTCGTTGCAAATGTCACCGCAAAGCCCACCAATTGTTTTTTCAAGGACAAAAATATAATGCCATTCCTTAACTTTTCATATGGTTTTTAATATATTGGCATAGCAGCCATCCTTCGATAAAATTCATACTCTTACATGACAGATAGGGAAGATGCAAACGCATTAACAGACAACATTTTGACCATTGACTATTAACGTTTACCGTCTAATTAAAAAAAAATTAAATTTGGTGGCGCAACAGCTCGAAGTGAACCAGGGCCTAGTGACTTACAACTCTCAACCATTCCTGTGTGCGTGTTACCAGGAACAGAGGGGACCTACAATTTTCTGCCGATTCCGAACGGCTAATGAGCAGCACTTTCCATGACAAGAGATATACTCTTAGAGGATTTGTCAATTCCTCGCAAGAGGCAGTACACCCCTGAAAATTTTTTTGCAGCGGCTGAGAATCGAACTCGAGACCTTCCGCATGACAGTCCAACGCACTAACCATTATGCCAAGGGGTACTCCTTAACCGTCTAATTGTAGATTAATATTTCAAGCCACATAATTTTGGCTCTAGTGAAAACAAACCATAAAATGAACAAATATCACCGACAACATTCTTGAATAATCAAAGCCTGGCAACCTGACGCAAAACAAAACAAAAAACTTCTTCATTTGTGTTGTTTTTAATGAATTCTTCATTTATTTCTGTGTATTCTTGTATCAAGAAAAATAAAAATATTTCATTCCAGCAGATATGATTTTAGTAAATTGACACTATTTACTCTTTCCACCAGCTTCACATCTAATTCAATCTTTTTCATCTTCGTCACTAAAGTTTTTTAGAGCTGTTTCAATACTTATTAGGTTTGGTTTTTTGGAGGTTGCAAGCATTTGACTTAGTGCCAATAGATCCAAAATTTTAACTAACCGACTTCGGTATATTAACCGATGTCCAACCCGAATTCCAGATTCTAGTTTGCAATAATCACCGTGGATCTCAGTTTTTACTGCTAAAATTGGTGAGTTGATATCTAAGCTCGTGAACAAAAGTGTAGAGATTCTTTATTTAAGCACACAACACGAATGTGAAATACTTTTTCTAGGTTTGTTTTTCTCCCCATTTTGATACCCAGAACTTCAAACCAAAGTAGATTAGTAGTTCCTCTTAAATTCTTTCTTATTTTCAACCGCTCGTTTTGTGTTTACTATTTGAATGATAGTCAAAAAGCCTTTAGTTCGCAACACAACATACAAAAGTTAAAAGCAAGAAAATCTATTATTGGACAGATCGTTGTTTATCCCTAACAAGAAGATCCATCAGGAGAATTTAAATTAAATATTTTACTATAAAATTTGTGGAAATTGACTAGTGTCGCAGAAAAATGATAGAAGCTTCATTTCCGTTGTGGTTCTACTTAAGGGTTTTCCATTGGTGCCCCAAACATTTTGCATCGGGTTCCTATCCATTGAATTAGGCAGCAAAAATAAAATATTAATGATTTCATTCTTAAGGAATGCAGTTACAATCTTGAATTTGTTACAGTTGAGTCGAACATAAAAACATAAGGTTTATCATTTTGGAACCATTCTTTGATCTGGAGCAGAAACTAACTTTTCAGTATTCGCTTGTACTGGTACTATCCCACGTCCCATATCCTTGGTCCAAATAACAAACCTCACCAACTAGTTTATACAAAAAGCTAAACCCACTTTACTATGCAATCTGGATAGAACTTCTCTCCAGGACGCCTTCGAACGAATGAGCTCTTAGATAAATATATTTAGGTACTTCGTGACAAAAGCCTATGACCGCAAGTTAATGACCTTTTGAAATTTGGGTTATTGACTCTTCAGCCGAGAAGCAGACCTGCAAATTTTATCAAATTTTCTCAACTCACTCACCATCTTTCTAAACATAGCCCTCTCACCTCTAGCCAATCTGGATTCCGACAAAAACACAGCTGTACTACTGGCATAATAGGGATTCCAAAGGAAATGCATCATGCTCTTGACGACACTTAAGTTTAGTTCTTGGGCCTTTTAGATATTTCTATGGCCTTTGATGTGATTGACCATTCTTCCTTAAGTCACAAACTATCTGTATTGTACAATTTTGTGCTGTATTTCGCAGTGTGCTTTTAAACTTATTTCGTCTTACTTTTTCTGTAACGACATACTCTTCTCTTTTTACATTGATGAGCTTCCAATTCTAATTAAGCACTGTTCTATTAATACGTATGATGACGATGGGTTTCGAATGAGCACGGTGCATACTTGCTGAAATAGCCATTTCAAAAAAACCTTAAGATAAATTTTATTTTTCTTTCATCTTTCTTAGCAATGACAAAATTGAGTACGTAGAAACTACTAAATATCTTGGTGTTTAATAGGAAATTAACATGGGTATGGGATAATCACATTAATATATTGGGTAGAGAGACGTATGGTGTTCTTCGCAATTCATGGATCACAGATCACTATATAGGGCTGGCAGATAAAGTTTTAGTAAAATCGCGACACCAGGTCCACGAAATAGGAACAAATTCAAACTTTAAAAAAGATAAAATTACAACAAGCACAAAATTAAGGAACCTTAAAACATTTTTATTAAAGTACGTAGTTTTACATTTATCTAAAAAAAAACACTTAAAAAACTTTAAAATTCAATCTTCTCAAATATAAAATTGTTAAAAATAAATGGATCTTGAGGTCTTCTCCGAATTCGGTTTGAAACTGGTTGGAATGGTGGAATTGAAAGCATTTTCTTGCAGTCGAGAAATATGCTCAGATGTCTTCAAATAAGTTTCTATATTTTAGCTATTTGTGTACTTCCCTTCAAGCAAATTCACTGACCCAACTCCGTGGGTCTTTTTTGCATGACTGTAGAACGGAGTAGATAAAGTAGCGTTTTTCGTGTGAAAATTGTAAAAATTATCCCATTACAAATATTAATTATAAATTGATGCGTAGATCAATAAACCTTTATTAATGAAAAGAAGTGTGGTTTTGAAAAATGTCTTATGAATGATAAATATAATTTTAGCCGTAGTCTGGCGAGCCGTATTAGGATCCAAATGTGTAGTCATCACCCATGTATTGTCGATTGAATGAAAACGGGCGCGATTGCTATGAAATCGGCGCGTTTGAATTATTTCTAAAAGCGTGAATGGGCCAACCATTTTTTAACTTTTAACATAAGTGTACGCTATTTTTGTTTGGACTGCAACGTTATGCTCGTTTTTCATATTACATCAGTTATCTGTACAATCAGCCATTCAATTGCCTTCTAGAGTTTCGTGCACTGAGTCTCTTGTGGAACATGCTCCTATCAGTCATCAACCTTCATAATCTTTATCTTTATCATAAAATTAGTTTTATCTCTTCAGTTAAATCCACTCAGCAGTTTGACCTTGGAACGTCAGTTTTTTCATTAAATCCATTGGGTTGTGGAATTCTTTGCCTCGGGATATTAGAAAGATTAATAGCACAACGAGATTTAAAAGCAAGCTAAAGACATGTTTTTTCTCGTAATGTCTAAGAAATATTTAAATCTTTCTCCTATTTTTAATTCTGTTTTTTTTTTTTTGATTATTTTATTAATTAAAAATATATAAATTGTTAATGTTTTGATCACTATTTAAAACATGTAATTTTGATCTTTTTTTTCCATTTTAAAGCTCATTTATATTTTTGTTTTTATTTTTTTAAGCTTTGCACTATTTTACAAGATATACATATGTATCTTACTGTGCTTAAGCTATTCATTGAAATAAATAAATAAAAGTCTTCAAAACTCCTTCGGTGTTTCATGGTCCATTGTAAGGTTTTAATTTTAATTCTTTTAGCCAGCCGTGGTTTTTTGGCTGAAGGATGATTCATCGTTAAATGTATTGAACCAAATTGCAAACCAATCTAACGTAAACGCAAACGGATTTAATCCAAATGCAAATCTATTATAGAGTTTAAGCAAATCCTTTAAAACTGTTAAAAATTTGAAATAGTATTAACTGGCTTCTAGCAGAAACTTTTTGTCTATTTCATCTTCATACAACAGAATACTAATTTAAACAAGATGTTAGCTAGGTACATTACACATACCTCTCTGAGAATTTTTCGATTGATAAAGAAGCAAAGTTTGATTTTCCCAACATTTCCTGGGTAATAAGCAGACTTGTCCCTACTAAAAACAAATTGACGTAAAATAAATTGAAATTTTTCCCTTTAAAATTATGAAAATCTTAAACTAGTAAAGCAAAATTTTTAAACACTCATTTGACTCAAAATGCAAGTAAAAATCTTTTTTTCAACAGTTGCCATTTTAAAAAATCAATATCCTATCCAGTTGTAGTTGAAAATTTTGTTGAAAACAATTAATTCGTCCACGAAAGTCCTTTTAAACATTAAAATTGTAAAAAAATTAGTGGTGAGGCGTATATTCGTTCTAAGCTTGAGTATAATTTCCATATTTGGGCAGGTGCTTCAATAATCCCCATAAGCTCAGAATTAACCTCTCTGGGCCTTATTCGATCGAATTAATATTTTAGTATTAGATAACTTAGAAAATGAATATTTTCGGAAAAACTTAGTTTCCGATTTTTTTCGTTTGTGCTTTTATGTAAAATCTACATTCTAGACTCAATAATCATTTAAAACGAACTTAACCTTAGACTTCTTAAATCAAGACCAACTAGGGTTCTTTTTTGCATTTCAAGAAACAAGTTTTTGTTCCATGTACTTCTCTTCATTTAACTGAAGGCAAATATGTACAAGGATGTGGTTCTTGTGTCTCTGTGAAAATCCACTAAACCTACATATTTACACTTACAAACTATACAAGCCGTCCATATAGGTGAATAATCAACTGCAGGATTTATTGTTTTATTTAGTTATATGCGTTTTTAGTTGATAGCCACCACCGATTCGAGACCATCCGACTGAACTGTAGAAGCTTCGCGCCACTTTCCGCACTAACGCCAACGTCCTGATCCTCAAACAGCCGCCGTGGGTTCCCTTGTCAAGTTTTTAAAACCTTTCGAATTTGGGCATAAAAAAAAAACTTGCCAAGTAAGCCCATCAAATTTTAGTCAGTAATCATTAAATAATAAAATTTCTCTATTACATTGTAGCTGTTTCAATATTATTCTACTTTAAATATTCGGTATTAAACCTTCATGAAGTTAGAACTTGGCGTACTTTTAGATCTCAGTACTTTTCACGGCTGACTTGTTACACAAAGGTTTTTGTATAGAAGAACTTGGCTCTTTTTTTAATATTTATGTTTTTGGTCTGATATTACTCCTTTTTGCAAAGATTTTAATATTTTGCCATGTCAAAATCCCGGAAGATACGGAAAGACAGAAGGGTGGACTCTACCTACTAAAATAAACTTAGTTTATAGCTTCCTATTTCTTTTGGTATTAATTTCTTTTTGTTATTGGTTGTTTTTATTTGCGCTTCCATTGTTTCTGCTTGTCCTGGCAAGATACCTAACACTTAAATACTTCCTTAATTTTAAATACTAGTACCTACATCCGCTCAAAGTCAGTCATAAAAGAGCAATAATTGTTGAGGATGTGATAATGTTTTCGTTGCAATTTTAACTCATTTTTTTAAATGGCGGTAGCTCACCAATTAGTAGTCTAATTAGTGTTTTGATTATAGTTCACATCACGCTTAAGAGTTTTTTCATGTAAACTCATAATTTTCTCAGGTATGCAAATGTTTTCTTTTTTCATTCATGTTAAAATAACATATAGTTTCAAATCGACCACTCTAGTTCTAAGCAATTTTCAAAATGCATGTATAGTTTCAAAATGACAATAAAAAGATACTTCGAATGAAAAATCTTAGATTTTCTATTTTTCGCTTTGAATGTACATTAAGCGTTACCACTCTACCGAATTTCATCATTCTACGGCAATCGGAAGTGCTCCATATAAATTAAACATTTTCTCAGAAAGTGGGCGGATACCACGCCCTCTGAATAGAAAACCTAAATTTTTATTGTTGGTCCTTTATATGCAATTTGAGCCCTACCGTTCTACCAAACTTCATTGTTCTACTGCAATCGTAAGTGTGCCATATGATTTACATCAGTTCTAAGGAAGTAGGCGGATACCACGCCCCTGAACGGAAAACCTCAAATTTTATATTTTTTTCTTTGTATGCAATTTAAGCCCTGCCACTTTACGGCAGTCGAAAGTGCTCCATTCAACCAACACCAATTTGGAGAAAGTGGGCGGATACCACGCCCCCTGAATAGAAAATCTCAATTTAAATTTTTGTTACTTTATATGCAATTTCAGCCCTACCGTTCTACCGAATTTCATTGTTCTACTGCAATCGGAAGTGTGCCATATATAATTTACATCAGTTCTGAGGAAGTGGGCGGATACCACGCCCCTGAACGGAAAACCTCTAATTTTATATGTTTTTCTTTGTATGCAATTTAAGCCCTGCCACTTTACCAAATTTCATCATTCTACAGCAATCGGAAGTGCTTCATATAAAATAAACATTTTCTCAGAAAGTGGGCGGATACCACGCCCCCTGAATGGAAAACCCCAATTTTTATTTTTGGTCCTTTATATGCGATTTGAGCCCTACCGTTCTACCAAATTTCATTGTTCTACTGCAATCGAAAGCGTGCCATATATAACTTGCATCAGTTCTGAGGAAGTGGGCGGATACCACGCCTCCTGAATGGAAAACTTCAAAATTTTCGATTTTTTCCTCTGCTTGCATGACAAGACCTACCGTTGTGCAAAATTACACGATTCTATGATGTCAGTCAGTCAGTTACGGTTTTTGTGATTTTTGAGGCCTTATATCTCAGGAACCAGTTATGCTAGAAAATTGAAATTTGGTGAGGCGCCTGTGCCTGGCTAGCATATATTCGGAATTTTAAGTTTCTGACTTCATTGTAGGGGGGGAGGGTCAAAAATCGCCTGAGTTTGTTCCTGTAAAAAGGGTGTAGTGCCAGAACTTGGCTGGGCACTACCGTGCCCTTTGATATTATACTTAGTTTAAGAACAATTTATCAATTATTCCTTGTAATAATTTAATGAGTTTGTTTATCGTATGTAAACAAACTTTTAGTATAAATAGTGCTTTGTAAATAAATATAAATCAGTTCTAATTTGGAATTCAAAGAGTTATTATCTCATCGTCAAGAAGTAACCACATGGATAACTACATATCCAATTTTCCATAAACCATAAATCTGGCGCATAAACCAGGCTGAATTTGACCAATGGTAGTAATAAAGTTGGCTTTCAGGGCAGTGGTGACTTGTGATTTTGTTGGCATAGACTTGTGGCTGAAGAAAACCTCACAAGAAGAAGTTTAACGGGTTCAAATCGCTCAATTTTTAGGCTAATTCACATCGCCTCGGCGTGAGATAAGCATGTCCGAAACCACTCCTGCGAAATGTCCATTATGGCACGTACCGCATTCCTGTCCATGTCATCCAATTTGGGCCTGCCAACGTTGTTCTCAAAGAATTATGCACTGATGATTCCGCCAGCCCAAAATCCACACAAAACAGTGATTTTCTCTGGATACATTGCAAATTCGACATTTTTTCTTCTTGACGAACCCATTCATCCATAAATGTACTTCAACTCTGAATATGATTTTTCGACCTATAAGCACGGAAAATATTGCTCGAACACAAGAATCAGCAGTTGTTACCAATGTCGTAAACTATTCTCAGACATATCAAAAAATTTGATAGGGTGCCCTGATACAAATTTCATGTTACCAAGTGGTAACCTTAGATCGAACTTCATCACTTTAATGATATTTTGAATACCAACAGAAAGTTGCTAGATCTAGTTTTCACTACCATTAATGATGGTGTAAACTAACATATCTACGAAACATCCTTAGGATTTTATGGCCCAATCGTATATCAAACGAAGATCTCCTCAGGAAAACGGGTCAGGAAACTATTGACTCTATTATAAGACGTCGAAAGTGGCAGTGGATCGGACACACGCTGTATTGCGGCGTATATAATGCAGTGGAATCCGCTCAATCAAGAAGGAAGAAGAGCTGGACGACCGAGAAACTCATGGAGAAGGACAGTTGAGGAGGAGTCAGCCCAACTAGGCAAGAGTTGGAGGGAAACAAACACGATCGCGTTATGGATGCCCTTTGTTCCACTAGGGGTCCCCCACGGACATAAAAGGTCTGAGGACCTAAGTAAGTAAGTAAGTAAGCAAAAGAAAGTCTAGTCCTTATCCATCTGTTCTCAAGTCAAACGGCTTTTATAATGATGATCGTCTTGTGATAACATTTTCAAAGTAACTTTATCTGTGAATCGAAACGACTGTGATATTTAAACTGTGATAGTTTTGACGAAAAACATTATTACCTTCGATTTTTAAAATCTTTCACTTACTTGACTGATATTAAGTTTAATATTCGTAGCAATATTGAGAAGTTTGTATCTAGCCCTGTCGTAAATAATATACCAGACCCTGACGGTATATCTGCCACTATTTCCACTATCGCAAGATTATCAGTAATTCCAAAAATGCTTAAGGCTTTAATTTGTAAAACTATATCTTTCTAAGTTAAATCATTTATCTTTCCAATCAACATGGATTTTGCAAAACGGCGCCCTACAGTCACTTTTTTTTAGAATTAGCTGAAAATTGTATTAATTCACATTCGATAAACCCTCATTCGATAAGCCCTCGCATCTAAAATTGCTAAGATTGAGCAACCATTTGTATGACTTCAATCTAATTCATACAAAAGATTTAATACTCGGTACTTTTCAATGGCCATACCGCCAAAATTTTAACGCTAACTCTTGAATACCACAGGGCAGCCATTTGGGCCCTTTACTTTATATTTTATTGATAAACGATTTACCATCTGTGTTGGAGCACTCAAAATATCTCAGCTATGCAAATTTTTTTTTTTATAATTCACACACGCTCAAGGGTATGTTAATAAACCCTTATAATGTTAAACACAGCACGGGCGATGGGGAAATTAGGAAGGGGGAGAAAGGAGGTGTCGATTAACAATCTTCAAAACTATTTCATATTCTCGGGATTGTAAAGAATTGCAATGTGAGCTTAATTCGTTTTTGGATGGCGTCGATAAATGTAAGACTATGAGCTTTCGAAGGAAGATTTCCGGAACTTCTTTTCATTATTTGGTTAACGGTGTATCAGTATCACGTGTTGGCGATATGTCTGCCCTTGGTGTGTCATTCGACGGCAAGCTTGAATTAATGCAACACATCAACTCCATATCTAATTGGATAAAAAGAGATTCAACGCAATTTTGTGATCCTTTTGTTACAAAGCAGCTTTTCATAACATTTCTTCGAAATACGCTTGTCAAGTTTGGGCACCAACTGACAAACTAATTAATTGAGGTTCTCATTGATGTGGCTTTTTCAGTTTATTTGCACTTTTATGTTTCTACTCCCATTAAACAAAACTGATAAAGTTACATCGCAATTAGCTTTCCAATATTTGAAGAATCATCGGTCTTTAAAGAAAAACTCTTTTCCCAATAATTACTCACATCAATTTTGAGTTACGCTTGTAAAATTACAAGTGCATACCATTTGAGTGCATCACAGGTGTACCTGCCTAAACAATGTATCGATAGCAACTCTTCCATTTAAAAAGTTCGTCATCAGATATTGATATAGATATCGTTTTATTTTTTATCTATTAGCCAGTAACCTACACCTTATGTATATTTACATAACGAACAAACGAAACATGAGACTTTTTTTCTGAGAAAGTTAAATGCACGTCAATAAAAATTAATATCAATTTCTTATCAGCAAAATGCTAAAGAAAACAAGCCCACATTCCTTATCAGTCTGATATCAAAGAAGAGAAGAAATACAAAATATCGAAAGAAGAGTTTTATCGAAGAAAAATTAACCTGTGCGCGGTTATACTCAAGTGTGTGAAGAAATAATCAGTCACTTTGGGTTATTAACTCATTTGATGATTACAATCTAATAAATTGATGAATAATTGTTGGTATTCAATTTCCTATTAGCAAATTTTGTGAATTTAAAAACAAAATTAATTAAAAATGCAAATCATGGTCGGTGGTAATTTGCGTTTTTGGCAACCAGCAATATAAAGTTGCTAAAACTAATACTAATCAATTATGTTTTATGGATTCCTAATCAAGGGAAAAACCCAATTTTGTTTTAATTTTAGAAGCATGAAGCAGCAGTTTTGACGCTGATATTGCTTTCAATTCAATATGAAAATATTGTGAAATGTCATATCGAATGTTAAAGTATAATAAATAGTTTTGATCTTGATCTAGATCTAAACTTTTGAATAAAAGGAACACCCTAATATTCTGACTATAATGTAACAGGATTGTCAACCTATCTAGATCTAGATCCTAGGCTTTTGAATAAGGTGAATACCCTAATATTCTGACTATATGTAACAAATTTCAAAAATTTTGTTCGATATATAGATAACGACGCCACCGCCGCCGCTGGCCTAAAATCGACACCAAACGGTAACTATTTGAGGACGCTTTTTCACCTGGTAAGCCTCATGTGAGTTGGTGCTGAAAAGTTTGATTTTAAACACAACTATTCATTCAAAAATGCGCCTCGTCACTAAAGATGATTTTTCGACCAAAATTGGGGTTCTCTTCCAAACGCTCCGAAGCCCAGTCAGCGAACAAACGCCGCCCGTTGTCTATGGTTATGAACTTTGAGATCATCGGTCAGTTGCGCACGACGAGAAATCGACTGCCCCAGGTTCTTGCGATCTTGCGTTTGTTGGCGGATTGACTACCGGACCGATCGTTTCAAATTTGACCCTCAAACGTTATATAATCGACTATGAAGGGCGCCTAGGTCTGCCGTTAAATGGGTGCAACGCACGAAACGTTTGCAATAACGAACACTTATTTTGATAACAAGGTATTATCAGTTGGACGTGCTGTTCAATCATGTAATAGATTGGACAGATGTCACCAAATCAACATGGCCGCTACAGGCCACCAAAATCTACACGCGCCAATTAAAAAAAAAAAAACTTTACCATCAAGTGGATTTTTCCCACAGTTCATAATTCTCTAGAACGGTTTCGATTGTCGATTGACAGGTCACATCGCCTCTCAAAATTGTTGCGCATATTGTTGATTGTTCATTGTGACACACCAGCTGTATGGAACGTAACACCGTCTTCAAGTTCTAATTGGTTGACATTTTGTATCTCTGAGCAGCGAACTGACCAGAGTCTGAGCGAACAAAATATACTCTGAGAGGAGTGTGTTCAGCGATATCTAATTTAATTATGATACACACGTGAGCACGAAATGTCAATTAATTACTTTAGCTTTATGGTGTAACACCTGGTAAAGAACCAGGAACCGGGAGCTAGTGACTTAAAGTGTAATGGAGTCTTATTAGTTATTTTCAAAATTATCTTACCTTTTGCACCCCCATCCATCATTTTAATTGTTTGGCGCTTTTTTTTATTTGCCGATTAGCAAAAGTGACGTGTTCAGCATTACACTTCTTTTGCTCTGATATTTTATCTAACATGTTGAGAACAGAAAGAAACACAAATTTAAATTTCCGAAACATTTTTCGATAACGCATGTTCTGCTCTGAACTAAAAAAAAAGGTCTATTGATCGGTATAGCCCTCTCTGTTCATGGTGCTCACAATAGTTTGGTCGGAAGAAGTACTGACCGATTATGCCGTCACGTCGCGTCGGCCCATATTCTAAAACATACAGCGACTTTCTGCAGATATATTGCTACTAAGTAGAATTCGCATCGATCCAAATGCAGCAATTTCGCTTCTGGATGTACCCGTTTACTTAAAAATGGGCCTCGTTGGTGTAAATCGTTTTCTGCTGAAATCGGGTACTGCTTCCAATTGCCTTAGGTCCCATTTAGCGAAGACACTGTGGCTGACGTGATTTGTCGTTATCCTTTGAAGGACTAAAAAAAACTTGAAAACTAACAAAAGATAAAGCAACTTGGCCACCAAGTACTCACAAAGTCTATCCGTTCTCATTGGAAAAGTCTTAACCCCCAGACAAATCCTGCAAGTGTATATCTTGTGTTGAAAAGTGCTGCTCATCTTAGTCGTTGTTGTAGGTTCCCTCCGTTTTTGCTAACAGGCACACAGAAATAGTTGAAAGTTGTAAGTCACTCGGTTAAGGCTCTCTGTGAGCCATTAGATTTGTCGTGACTGAACGACTGCCTCACAAAGATAAGCATTAATGCTGAATTCGCCCATATAAGCCTCATTTGCAAAAATGCCACTAGATCGAAAAAATATGTTGAAAGCAGAGCACTATGAGCTCTTAGACAAGACATACGAACAGTTCCTTAACTAAAACTTTGAAGTGTTCTAAAGCACAATTTTAGCCCTAGGAAGAAAAGACATTTTTGGTGGATCGGTTGGAAATTGCAAGGCACATTCGTTACGACCGCAGCTCCTATAATGGACTCAATAGATGGAAAACAGCACGCACATCTCAATATTCAAAATATTAAAAACAAGAGGACAGGGAAGATCTTCTGATCAATCAACCACATTCACCAAATTAGGATAAAAACAAGAAAGTTTTCCAGTATCAGGCATGTCCTAATATTCGGAATAAGTATTGTTAGAACATTTTACTTCGAAACGCTAATTCTAAAAAATCGTTAGGTCTTTTTTTACTGAGAAAATAACAACCTCTTAAGAAGTTCTATGCCGTCTTCATTAAGTATGGGGAACCAGTGGAAACATTGCCAAGAACACATCAGAAACGCTGCAACTGACGTGCTAGATTTACCTGGTTTGAAAACGAATGCTGAAAAGCATATGCAGGTGAACAAGTTTCATACAAAGCGGTGCTGCATAAAAGGACCAGAAATACCAGGGAAAAAAAGAGGAAGAGAATCGCACGAACTACTGGAGCTGACCGCCTTGTTCGCGAGTTGTTCAAAACCTTAAGCGATGACATCACAAGGCACTAGCTCCTCTACATATTACGCTTAGAAAAAAGAACTTCCTTTGAAAAAACCTTCGAAATATTTCTTAGATTATCAAGAAAGGAAACTATCTGAACTGTCCCAACTAATTAGACATACATTTCCTAAGGATATCATAGAAGATCTGGTTTACCATATTATATGAGTGCCTGAAGCCATTCGTCAACGACCTGGGAGATTCATACTAGTGTGACTTTAGGCCAAAAAATTCAATCATCGACTAAATATTGTCATTATGGCTCTTTAAGAAACAAAAACAAAACACAGGAACTTCAGGTCGACATACTTATATCGGCTTCAAAACCACGTATATAGAGATAAGCTATATATACCAATCAAGTCGGCAAAGACCTAAACGACACATTCGATGTAAGAAATTCCCTAGACAAGTGGAATCTCTGCCATATAATTTTCTTGATAGTGCAAAACTCTCGCACGAATACAAGAACACAATAACCATAATTCTGGATACCGGCTATATCCTTTAAAGTAAATAGACCAATACTCCTACTCGAAAAATCTTTGAATTGAAAACCAATGGAAGAGGGTCTAGTAGAGGAACACCATAACCCAGGGGGCATATAGAATAAAAGTAGAAAAGAACCTTAACCAACCAAATAGTAGACAGCTACCTAGGGGTTCGAGCTGGCTGAAAAAAGTCTGTTGGTTGAGTAAACACTAATTTTTCCAGTGAATCAGTGTTGTTTTTTTTTTTCAATTTTAGCTAGAAATCACAGATTATTATGACTTACTAAAATAAAATGTGTCCTGTTTATAGAAGTTTAAATCCTTAAATTATTCGTTGCCTAATATACCAACACAGCTTTCTTATTAGTTGGTTCACAGTTACAAATTTTCTGTTTGCATAAATTAATAGTTTCCCATTAAGCGTTTTAGAATACGTTGGATGTCTACTGTCTACCACCTATACCGACCTCTCAAAATTCTATGAGTGCAGCATAATGTTATACCATGGAAAATTAACCGTTACTTGATTTTATAACTCCCCTAGAAATATCTATATAAAAGAGTGTTTTCCAAGCGTTAACAATTATGATTAAATTGCTTCACAATTATCGAACAAAATGATTAATTATTATTAAAGTGATCCACAAGGTAGCCATATAGAACCTCTACTTTTTCTTCTTTTAAGAATTATTTTTTTTCCAAAATGGTTTAATGTAGCTTTTAGCTTCTTCTAGCCTTAACTTTAATATGATTCAGAAGCTATTTAGTTTAGAGATACTCTCTTCTACTGCACTGCACTAATCAAGAATGTAAACAACCTTACCTACCTGTATTTTGCTCATCCCTTTTTAATATTTAGAAGATAAAAAGCAAAACCTTTTTAATGGTAATTATATTTCCTTATTGCGCTCACACTTTTTTAAACATTTTAAGCGTAATCATTAAATTGGTACGAATAGTAGATCAAATCGTAATAGTAAGAGCGTTGGACTATCATGTAAGAATGCTACTACATGAAAAAAAAAAGAAAACATTTTTTCAAGGGCACTGTCTCTTGAAAGGAAGAGACGAATCCTCCAAGAGTATTTCTTGCTATGAAAAGTACTTTTCATCTTAGTCGGTAGGACTCAGTAGGAAATTTTTGATTCCCTCCAATCCTGCCAAGAATACGTACCCAACAATTATTGACAGCTGTAAGTCACTATGCTCTGACTCTGAGAGCTTCTGTGCATATAATTTATTTTAATTTTTTTCAATTCACATCTTTGACCTTTTTGATTGTCAATCCAGAAGCGTACGGAATGTACATAAAATCCTCTGGAAGTGTTCTAATGGCATTTAGAATAACAGTTCCTCCTTTACATGTGTAGGTTAGCACAAATTCAAATGTCTGCAAAATGTCTGCGGTTGTCCTTCTATCATCAATTTCAGAATAGAATTGGGTCTGTTTCACTGGCATCCCGGTTCGGAGAATTCTTCCGAAAAATGGCTATTTATCATTCTAATAATGTTCCCAATGTTTAATCTAAGGTACAAATCAAAAAGCCTCCCACTTTTGTTTATGCTTGATGTGAATTGAAATAACACCTTCCTTTGGAAAACTCAGTCTTTACTTTTATCTTACTCTCAAATCCTATGAAGATAATTATAGAGGTCTGCTGAAAATATTCATTCCTTACACTAAAATGAGGTTGCCACTAAGAAAAGATGAATGAAAGCCTCTAAATCCAATCCAATTTCTAATTTCAAACAAATCATTTGACATTCTTCAGATTAATCATCCCCCCATCTTCTTAACGATTCTCTCAATTGAAGTTAATTTAAATATTTTGAATGTGAATGTGACAAGTGACACAATAACTGACCCCCATTCACGCAACTGTCACCCTGATGTTGACTCCCTGATGATGATGACTCTGTGCGCCGCCGGCCGGCCGTCATCGGCGGCAAACTTTGACAGCATTTTCATAATCAATTTGTATCTTTTGTGTCAATTAATTTGTATTTCAAACATTCTCATTCTGATGGTGATGGCAGCGCTGGATGACGTTGCCCCAAAGTGTTTCCATTCGAGACAACCCTCATAAAGTGCAACTAAAGAACGAACACAAAATGCTACTTCACGCTCGATTGAGCGTTAATCGAACGTGTAACTGTCATAATGTCACCCCACAGGCTCAACGTTAGAGGCATTTGTCAGTTTAAATAAACGACCACGAAAAGTATATTATTATTAAATTAGCAAATTACAAACTAATTGGTTAATTGTTTAATAAATTTTCATTTGACGAGTTTTTCCCACGACCAACCGAGCCTACATAAAGGAGAGCTTCAATTTACACATATTTTTTTTTTTTTATTTATTCCAGATAATGCTACTGAGCGGCAGTCGACGCCAATGACGCCGCCGCCGACGACGAATATCTAATCATCAATCATAAATCAAATGCGCACACCCAATCATGTCGCTGCTGATCGCTCAACTAAGCTCCGCTGAACGAACACCTCATCACATCCTGACGCAGCATCATCATCCATCAGTAGTGGCCACAGTGGCAGCGTCAGTTGGCTACGATAGTCCGCCATCACCATCGCCATCATCGTCATCGGCTTCGGCAGTCTCACCTTCAACTACAAGATCAACAGCAGCAGCAGCAGTGGCAGAGGCAGGTGTTAATGACCAGCACACTGCTCGTTGCGCTGGCGGCACTGTGTTCGGTGCAGAACAACCTCTCGACTTTACGGTCTCGAAACTGACTGTTGCCAATTCAATGGTAACCACCACCACATCATCAGGCACCAGCAACAGTAACAATAAATTTCTAACCGATTTGACGTCATCATTATCGCATGCAGATACTATGAGCCGACTTCTGGCCATGGATATGAAGGCGTTCAAGGTCGATGCCGCGGATGAGGAGTTCAAGGTCGAAGATGTCATAAGTGGTAAGTCTTATGTTTAAAAATATGTATTTATAAGAGAATCTGTATGAGCTTATGCTTAGAATACTTTTCATCGGATGCAATTTAATACTAAGACTCCTTGGCAAAAACAAATTCCCATGCCTTCGAGGCTAGCACAATCTCAGTGACTTCCCATTTATTTTTATATTCTAAGATTTAACTGAGCCACTTTGGTTGTAAATAAATACGGTTTTAGTAAATTTTTTTGTAGACGATTGTTGACGATGTTGAAAGTTCACAAAAAGTTTATTAATTTTATTTTCTAAAACTAAAATTTTGTAATTTAATTAAAACAAAACGGATTCAATTCGCATTCTCAAAGCGAAGTAGAATAATTTACTTTTATTTAGATTTTTATTATAGATCTGCCAGTATCCCGTCACATAAGATGGCATTTCTTTCGTTCTCCATGTTGGTCGAATCGAAAACAAGTCGCTTTTGGGACTACAAAAATGTAAATCCGCCATCAAATCTTATAAAAAAGATTCAAGTTCACTTTGAGAGTACCAGCCGTTTGCGACATATTCGCAGACGCAAGTCTTAAGAAACCCCCATAAGTAAAAGTGTTGTGGGGTCAAATCGCACCATATCGATAGCCAGTCACTTCACCTTTGCTCTTTTTCATAAAATCCATCGTGCAGAATGTCCATTCTGGCACTATACTCTGTCCAACAAAAATTGTCAGTATCTACAGGCCTTATGGGAGAGCTTTTTCTAAAGCAGTGGCGCCTGATGCACCCTCACTAAAATGCGTTAGGAAAAATGCCACTAAAAAAAGAGCAAGCCATTGACTTTTCTTAAGGAATTGTTGTTGTAATTCTTTGCAAAAAGTTGTACACCCCAACACGACCGTCGTATCCCACTGCTGATGAGATACTGTAATGTAAAGAGTGTCACTCAATACGATCGTGCGACGTGCGCTCTTTATCTACATCAAAACAGAGTTACCATTATCATTCTCAATTGCAAGCAAGGAGCTTTTTCAGTGATTTTTTATTAAGGAGCTTTTGGGATTTGAAGCTTTTGAGAACACATTTTAAGAAGATGAGTATGTTGAGTGTAGTCGTATTGCTTTTCAACTTAAAAAAAACGCGCCTATTATCTTACCGCTTGGCGTTGTGGGAAAAGGTAAATTGAATATTGTTTTCAGTCGTTTTGAATCGGCAGACGGTAGCCCTACGCGTTTTTTACTCGCATTTGCGGCGATTTATAATGTAAACTACGGAATCCCTGTGAGAACTTTAAAAGGCGACACACTTATGCATGGCAATGCAACCAGAATGAGAGACAAACGTCCAATTTGAAAGGTTTTATAAACTTGACCAGTGACCAGTTGCAGAAAGGGGTTTTAAGGTCAAACCAGCTAAATTTTGTTTATATATGTCTCAATGCATTATTGCATCTGATACAAAGTTTTATAGGCATTGAGCAATGTCAAAAAACTTAACAGCTTCCAACGAAGAGCAAGCTGAATCATTAACAACCAACAACAACCAAAGGGAATGCAAGCAGCCTGAACAAAATAAGCTCTTGGTTCAAGACTCTCAATTTTGTTTTGACCACCAGTCTCTTTTCCTTTCATGTTTGAACCATTATCATAACCTTATAACGGGTGATTTTTTAAGAGCTTGAGAACTTTTTTAAAAAAAAAAACGCATAAAATTTGCAAAATCTCATCGATTCTTTATTTGAAACGTTAGATTGGTCCATGACATTTACTTTTTGAAGATAATTTCATTTAAATGTTGACCGCGGCTGCGTCTTAGGTGGTCCATTCGGAAAGTCCAATTTTGGGTAACTTTTTCGAGCATTTCGGCCGGAATAGCCCGAATTTCTTCGGAAATGTTGTCTTCCAAAGCTGGAATAGTTGCTGGCTTATTTGTGTAGACTTTAGACTTGACGTAGCCCCACAAAAAATAGTCTAAAGGCGTCAAATCGCATGATCTTGGTGGCCAACTTACCGGTCCATTCCTTGAGATGAATTGTTCTCCGAAGTTTTCCCTCAAAATGGCCATAGAATCGCGAGCTGTGTGGCATGTAGCGCCATCTTGTTGAAACCACATGTCAACCAAGTTCAGTTCTTCCATTTTTGGCAACAAAAAGTTTGTTAGCATTGAACGATAGCGATCGCCATTCACCGTAACGTTGCGTCCAACAGCATCTTTGAAAAAATACGGTCCAATGATTCCACCAGCGTACAAACCACACCAAACAGTGCATTTTTCGGGATGCATGGGCAGTTCTTGAACGGCTTCTGGTTGCTCTTCACTCCAAATGCGGCAATTTTGCTTATTTACGTAGCCATTCAACCAGAAATGAGCCTCACCGCTGAACAAAATTTGTCGATAAAAAAGCGGATTTTCTGCCAACTTTTCTAGGGCCCATTCACTGAAAATTCGACGTTGTGGCAGATCGTTCGGCTTCAGTTCTTGCACGAGCTGTATTTTATACGGTTTTACACCAAGATCTTTGCGTAAAATCTTCCATGTGGTCGAATAACACAAACCCAATTGCTGCGAACGGCGACGAATCGACATTTCACGGTCTTCAGCAACACTCTCAGAAACAGACGCAATATTCTCTTCTGTACGCACTGTACGCATTCGTGTGGTTGGTTTAATGTCCAATAAAGTAAACTGAGTACGAAACTTGGTCACAATCGCATTAATTGTTTGCTCACTTGGTCGATTATGTAGACCATAAATCGGACGTAAAGCGCGAAACACATTTCGAACCGAACACTGATTTTGGTAATAAAATTCAATGATTTGAAAGCGTTGCTCGTTAGTAAGTCTATTCATGATGAAATGTCAAAGCATACTGAGCATCTTTCTCTTTGACACCATGTCTGAAATCCCGCGTGATCTGTCAAATACTAATGCATGAAAATCCTAACCTCAAAAAAATCACCCTTTACATATACACTACTGAAATAGGAGCGTAGCAAGTTTTATTCTCAATATATGTAGATTCCCTATCCATCCTTTCGTTTTGAGTTTTTTTTTTTATCACAATAGACAAATAAAGTAATTAGATTAGTCAAAAAATCCCTTTTTTAAATGTAAACAATAACTGGCAAGAACAAAAAATTAGAGAAAAGGAGAAATTGAATAAAACAGATTCACTTATTAACGACAAACCTCAACATTAGTCATCGCATCATGATAACTCATTATTTCCATTCTTCAACCCTTTGTCTCATTTCGACACGTGAGCCAGACGACATGACAGTGATAAAATTTCACTCATAAAGATAGGCTAATGCCAAACCAAAACATAGTACAAAAAACACTCTACCGGAAGAGTTTAAATTCATAGACGCAACTTTTAATTTTGCGCGCTGTTATGCCAATGAGTATGAATTTTGTACCTCAGAATTTCTGTTTGAGTAGCTTTGCTGAGTTCGATTTCATATAGAAGAACTGACATCGGGCGCATGTTATCAACATGCAAGCTGTGAATTGTCTGTATTTGCTGTTGAAATTTTGTTTTATGTTACCCTGCATATAGGGGAGGGTTATCAAAATAAAATAAATGCCTTTACTCGTACACGCGATGGTGAGTGTGAAGAATAACGTAGCAGTAAATTTATAAAGAGAAAAATAGAAAATAGGTATTAAGCGAACAAAATCGTGCACTTTGTAAAGATTTTGTGATAAAGTTTTTTTACTGGGGGAGTGTGGGTGTGTATAGGATATTAAACATCGACTTATTTTTGAAATAGTAGATATGTATATATGTATAAATCTGTCTTTAAATTCATAATTAGCTCTTAGTTATAAATGAATATCAATATTGGTGTGAGCTATAAAAAGAAATGAAACTTAAAAAAGAATGTAAGTAGTGGTTTTGAAGTAGTGGCTTTTTTAACGCTTGCCCAAGACGCCCCTTGGGTTCA
This sequence comes from Philhelius festivus, assembly GCA_963931855.1. NCBI lineage: Eukaryota > Metazoa > Arthropoda > Insecta > Diptera > Syrphidae > Philhelius > Philhelius festivus. The sequence continues at coordinate 67,975,240 of OZ007554.1, read as the reverse complement.
GCGCCCTGTGCATTTGCACAGCTTGCACGTATAGCATGTCCGGCCTTGTCTGTCAGTCAGTTACGGTTTTTGTGATTTTGAGGCCATATATCTCAGGAACCGCTAATGCTAGAAAATTGAAATTTGGTGAGGCACCTGTGCCTGACTAGCTTAGCAAATATTCGGAATTTTAAGTTTCTAACTTCATTGGTACTGAAGATAGAGAGGGGTCAAAAATCGCCTGAGTTTGTTCCTGTAAAAAGAGTGTAGTGCTTGGCTGGGCAGTACCGTGCCCTTTGATATAAATACCAAGATAGTAAAAGTAGTCAGTTGTAGATCGAGAACGAAGAAAAATTTACAAAACTTATTTCTTTTATTTCGCAACGACCATATCCTGTGATTATACCATGGTGGGGAAAAATACTTTAAATATTAAATATCAAAAATTGCTCTAGTCCCGTTGAAAGCACATATTAATTAAAATACCTGGGCATAATTAATCACACTCGCAAACAAAAACATATAAACATAAAATTTCAACTAGGGGTTCAAAAATTAGGGGTGTAAAATGCTGAGTGCAATTTAGTTATACAAAGTGTTTCTCATTTATGGCAGAATACCTATGGCATTCTTATGCTCTGCCCGTCGAATAGATAATCTGATAGAAGGTACATTACAATATCACTCGCGTTAAATAGAGACAACAAAATTCTAAACCAACATGTAAATATGTTGTTGCTTCCCAACATTTTTGTGGATAATCAACCACCGATCAAGTAATCAATTTTTTAAGTTAAAATCAATTTCATAAAGTTTTGTATAAATATTTTTTTTTTTTTTTTGAAAATTATTTGGATTCAACGTTACAACTTCTCCACCACAAGCGTTTCCTAAATTTTTTCATTTCCGGGCCCACCAATCTTCGTTTCTCAACTCATACATCGCCATTCTCTTTGTCAGTAGGTTATCGATGTAGTCGGCTTGTGACTTTAAGGTGTTAGTGAAATTTTTGGGCAGTCCTGTTTCCAGATATGAGGCATAGTCCGGTGTTTTTAATGAAAGATTAAAAAGTTTCTTTAAAAAACCTCTATGGAACATTTCTATCGCCTCGTATTCGTTGATTCCCCATACCTGAGCAGCGTAGGAAAGTGAAATCTTCATAACAGCATCAAATATTTTGTATTTCGCTGACAGAACTATCCGTTGATTTGAAAAAATGTTTCTCCACGAAATATTTAACAGACCTAGTGAAGTTTTTGCTTTAATCAAAACGTGTTTATCAAAATCTATCGTATTATTAAGATTCACTCCCAGGTACCTGTACTCGTTAACTAGTTCTAAAGGCTTACCACTGATACTCGTATGTAGTCTGATTCCGAACAGATTTTGAGAAAACCATTACTTTCGATTTGTCAGCATTTATTACAAGCCCCCACTTCCCACAATAATCCGCTAGGTGGGGACTCAGATAGTATCACTAGGTCATCAGCGTACAAGAGGACATTTATGGTCAGATCCGCAATCCGGATACCTAACCTACAGTACCTGTCTGTACTTCTACATCATTAATAAAAAGTGCAAACAGAAGAGCGCTTAAAAGGCTTCCTTATTTAACACCTGTGTCGGTTTCAAACCATTCGGAGTAAGCTAATCCATCCCAGACGGCTGCTTTCGATAATGTAGGTATACATTTCCTCCACCATACGAATGAACTTTGTAGAGATGCCTAGTTGTGAAAGTTTGTAGAAAAGCGCGTTTCGATTAACCAGATCAAAAGCTGATTTAAAGTCAACGAAAAAGGCATAGACCTTCTTGTTCCTAGCTTGAAATGCTTTAACGATGGAGGTTAGAACAAAGATAATGGTCTATGGTTGAGAAGTTTTTCCTGAAACCAGCTTGGAATTCAGTAAGTATATTGTTGGTCTCTACCCATGTTTCCAGTCTTTTCAGAAGTACTCCACAAAACCATTTTGAGATAACGTTTATAAAAGAAATACCTCTATAGTTTTCGACATTATCGATGTCTCCTTTTTTGTGAATAGGGACTATAACAGACTTTTTGAATGATTTAGGGATGTCTTCTTTTGAAAAAACTTCATTGAAAAAGGATGTAAGTTGACAAATAAAGGCTGGTGTGGCGTTCTTGAAATATTCGTATGGAAGCCGATCTTCTCCTGGAGCTTTTCCGTTTTTCTCTTTGAGGATAAGAAGCTGTACTTCAGCTACAGTGATTTTGCTATTGAATATGTCGTCAGTGAATAGAGGTTCAGCATACGAAAATGTAATGTATGTTTTGTTCTGTAAAATGTTTTTAAAGTGGGTTGCAAGCTCTCCTGATCCTGATCCTATTTTAAAGTTTTATCCATTAATTTCTTTTGTCACCTTCCAAAACTCTCTTGAATCTCTTGTTTGCCCAAATGTGTACGCTTGATGGTTATCGAATTCGGTTTTCTTTTTAAGGCATATATTTCTGTACAGTTTATGTGCTTCTATGTACCACTTTTTAAGGATTTGACAGCTGGATTTCCGGAGTTCGTTTAAGAGATAAAAGGATTTTTTTCTCTTTGTCAAACCATTTTTGTTTGTAACTTTTACATAAGTTCGAAGGTGCTATTGATATGGAGTTTCTTATACAAGATATAAGTCGATTTGGTCGTTCATCAACTGAATCAGTCATTACATGTACTGTAGAAATACTAATATCCAGCTTGTTTTGATACGTTAAAAGATCATACTGTTTTCATCATAGCCGTGAGATAAGTTAAAGATTTCTTTCACTTGTTATTTTTATTTATTTTTAATGTTGTACATTATCAACACCCAGTCAACTGAATTTTTTAATCAATAACAAAATCAAAACACAATTAACATAACAATATTTTTCAAACTAAAAATTTCTTTAATTACATTTATTTAAAAAACTTTTCACAAACGAAGGAAACGCGCCGGACAAAAGATTAATATTAACTGTCAATTATGCAGAATTTATATAAATCTGTAAATTAAATTTTTCTTTTCCATTTCTCTTTAATCTAAATTAAAACCCCATTTGTTACAAAATTAAATAATACCTTTAACTAATTAAATCTGTTACATTTTTTAGAAAATGGAAACAAATACATTGAAACATTATATAAAAGTATTATGTAAAATTAAAGAATAGTATTTCAGTCTGCAAAGGTTAATAACCTTTGAAATATATAACTGCTTCACAGCTGATTATGTGTGTTTCAGAAATAATTAAGATAGTCTGACCACGGACATTATTATTCTAGAAAAATAAAATTCACAGTCTATTAATGCTGAACATTTTATAAGAGTCGGTAAACATCGACCAATAATAATTGTGTCTTAGGAGGATACGACAGCATCTAATTGATCAGCCCACTATCGTACCTGAGCGAAACGCACTTCGGAGTTGAGGTCATTTAAACTTTCAATTGAATTTATGAATTTATTATAAAAGCGAAAGATTGTTACAGTTATAATCCATTTGTTTAATCTCTTAATATTATAATATACAAAAATGATGTTACGTGCGTTTTTTTTTTTTTTTTTTTTTTTTTTTTTATAATCTACCCGCGCTCAAGGGATTATGATTACCCTTTAAATGTTTCAACACAGCGCGGGCGTGAAGTTACGGAAGAGAAAGAAGGATAGGAAAGATGTGTGGCACGATGTTCTGAGACTGAAGGTGGTTGTCTCAGATATTTTATCTCCAGGGATGGCGGCTGAACTAAAGCAGAGAATGCCGTGTCTTATATCTATGTCGCTTATAATTCACATTATTTTATTCGTGTTCATCTTTGTTGGGCATACTAGTTTAACTCAATTACATGTTGTTAGTGTTATGCCTGAACAACATGTAATGAGTAAACCAGCAACCCATTGATGACAATTTTAGAAGGTTTTTAATGGAATTAAAACGACATATACGACGGCAGGGATCGAACCTGTGATCATGAGGTTCACAGGCGAGCACACATCCATCGCGCCACGGCCACCCCTTTTAGATTACAAGTTAGTTTCTTTCGACTGCCACTCGACTACTCTAGATGCCCAGTTCTACTCTGACTTCTCGTTCGCGTATCCTTACGCCGCACCTCCATTAGCAATATTTATTTCTGACATTATATCAGACACTATATCTGAAGTTTATATTTCTTTAACTCTGTGGGCAAATTATGTCGTGATTATTCATTCCAAAACTGGAAGAATACAAAAGGACCTTGAAGAACATTTGCTCCAAGACATAATTGAGTAGTCCCACAAGCATGAAAAGTCTCTGAATGCCCTAACTAATTTAAAAAAAATTAATCAAAATACTTACTATCTTCAATGTTTAATTCTTTTAATGTTAATTTTGGCCTGGAAACAAACAAACAACATTATATATGTACTTCAACAGACAGTAAATGGTAGAAAAATCACATCTTGGCTTCACAGGACATAGTTTCTATACGAAGTGAAAACATAACATGAGTTTGTCCATGAAATGAAGGAATGTTACATGAAAATTTGGGAATTGGTGTCAAGACTCGACGTCTTGTGAGAAATTTGTGTCTAGTGAAGTCACAAGTCATGAAACGTCAAAATTTATATCTGCATTTATTTCTCCTACGAAGACAAGAAATAAATAGTAAAAATAATGTCTAAAAATAACAAAAATCCAGACATAAGGGGGCTCCACAAGAAATATTGGCTACATGACACATTTCTTGCAATCATTTATTTCAAGTGGAGGCCCAGTGTTATCGTTTCCGTTAGTTTCGTTACGTTAATGTCATGTTAAATTCAGTTTTCGTTAGCTATGTTCGTGTGTGTTATCTGTTCGTCTTACGTCTGGTTACCATCACAATAGCTGCGTGGCCACAAATTAAATTCGATCACTCCACTTCAACAGAAATAGTTTTAAATCTTCATTAAAGGGTTTTCCAATAGGGAGTTCTTTGGGAGATGACTGCGGCCACAAATGACATTATGTCAAATTGACTGTCATTTACTAAATCTGTTTTGTCCAATCAACACGAAGAGTTTTAGTATTAAGCAACATGCGCAAATGATTAAATTGTTGTAATAAATTAGATCTCCTGTTCGAGCAACATTTTGCTAGTTTTGCCTATTTTACGGTCGCCATAATCGTACTTACGAGAGGTCAATTAGAGTCATGGTGGATAAATTTGAGTCGACCGGTCCATTGATCAATCTGCCAACATCCGTAACATGCGGTCTCCGCTTGCTTGCGATAGAAATTATGCTCTCATCGCATACCATTCATCGCTTGCTTTATCGCAAGGAGAACTGTCATATTGTTTTTGGGTTCCCAAAATTTAAAGCTTTTGATTGTGATTTACGTTTTTCTATGAAGTTTAAAACATGTCTGATTTAAAATTTTGCATGAAACCTATTTATATTAATTTCTAATTTGAAATCTGATCCATTGAAATTATTCACTATACTGAAAAAGTATGCGATGAAATGCCCAGCCAAAAAAAAGTTGACAGTTCTTCTGCTCTCTGCTTTCTGTATTGGCTGTTGCGATTGCTGGATTGATGGATTTATCGCTAATGGAGACGGCATGTAAGAGTGTGCAGAAGAATCCGAGGCAGTCAATTTCGAGCCACGCACAAGATCTCGGCTTTTCACAGATCGCAACTTGGGCAATTTTACGTCACGATTTAGGCCTACACTTGTAAAAACTTCAAAATTAAACCTTGCCGGTTAGTGTCATGACTCCCCCAATTCTTGAGCGCGTTAATGATTCTTCGTTAATGATTCTTCCCTGCGTAAGCTTTTCCATCTATCCTATTCTTCTGGGCTCGAGTGGTTGGAAAACTGCATTTGTTCAGCCAATTCCCAAAAAAAGGCGAATCTGCTTCTCCCTCTAATTATCGACCGATCGCACTAACGCCCCTTCTTTCAAAGGTCATGGAAACGCTGATTAATTATCAGCTTAAGAAATATCTTGAGGAACGAAAGCTTCTTAATGACCGGCAGTATGGCTTTCGTAGCAATAGGTCCACTGGTGATTTGATGGTTTATCTAACCGAAAAGTGGAACAAATCTTTACATTGTTTTGGAGAAAGTAAGATTATTGCACTCGATATTTCAAAAGCATTTGATAAAGTCTGGCATCTTGCTCTTTTATCGAAAATGCGTGCTTTCGGCATCGACGAATCCCTACTTCTTTGTATTAGAGATTTTCTTGCGAACCGTTCAATACAAGTTGTATTGGACGGATTCAAGTGTGAAACCCACAATAAAAATGGTGATGTACCCCAGGGCTCCGTTTTGTCCCCGACACTCTTCCACATTTTTATTAATGATCTCCTGTCTACAACTTCTAATCCAATCAATTGCAATTGTTTCGCTGATGATAGTACTCTCAGCTTTTCATATTTGTTTTCAGATTCACATCCTTCCTCTTCGGATGTAAAACTGCAACGACAAAATATGATTAGCTCGTTAAATTACGACCTAAACATCATTGTACATTGTACAATGGGGAATAAGAGACCGTGTCGAATTTAATGCTTCGAAAACCCAATGTTGTCTTATATCGTTAAAGCCACTATCTATGAGTGGCACTTGCATTAATGAAACTGAATATCCCGATATTCTCGGTATGTGCATCACGAACCACCTCTTGTGGAACAATCACATACGCGATGTTGCCAAAAATGACGCAAGATGTTTGGGTTTTCTGAGACGGTGCAAGACATTTTTCTCTCCTTCTTATCTGGCTACAATCTATAAAACCTATATACGTCCAAAACTTGTGTATAACTGCCATCTATGGGCTGGTGCTCCACTTATGTGCTGACTTGAATCTCTTGGACAGCATTCAAAGAAGAGCTTTTAAGATGATTGGTGACAATAACATCATTGACTCATTTACGTCACTCCAACATCGTCGTAATGTTTCTTGCCTCACCCTTTTTTACCGTTATCTTAACGGACTATGCTCTAGTGAAATAGCCAGCTGCATTCCTCCCCTTAAACAATTTAACCGTAATACTCGCACTTCTAGGAATGCCCATCAGTTTACCCTTGAGCCCAACTTCGGCCGTATATAGTATGTGAAGTACAGAGATTCGTTCTTCAGCCGTACTACGCGAATGTGGAATTCCTTGCCACGCTCTGTCTTTCCCAGTCATTGCAATGTTCAAGAATTCAAAACCAATGTACACCGACACCTTCTTTCTAACCTTTCCCTTTTTTCTTAATGCTCACACTGTGTCTCTGGCATATTAAGGGTATACAAACAACCCCTTGAGTTCAGATTTAACAAAACAACGACTTATGTTCGCTAACTGTGCTCTTGAGCAGTTGGAAGTTGACCCCGATTTCGGTCGATATATCATACTCAGCGACCGACACGTGGCCCATTTCTGAATGAATTGGTTCGTCAACAAGCAAAATTGAATAATATGTGGTGATCATAATCCACACGAGATCCACAAATTGCAACGCATCCAGAGCAAGTCACTGTTTGGTGTGGAATTTGGGCTTGCGACATCATCAGTGAATGCTTCTTTGAGAACGACATTGGCCAGGCTATCACCGTCTATGGCAAGCGCTATCGGTCGATAATAGCCAATTTCTTTTGGCCCAAATTGAATGATTTGGACACCAACGACATGTGTTTCCAAAACCACACAGTCCGTGCCACAATGGACATTTTGCAAGAGAAATTTCACAACAGGTCCATGCCAAAAAAAACCCTTTCACTGCTCTAAAAGCCAACATAATCAATACCATTGGTCAAAATCAGCCTGATTTAGACGCCAGAGCCAGAGGTATACAAAATTAGTCCATTTATTAAATGGCGTTATATTCCAAAATAATAACATTCATTAACCTTCTAACTAAATAGAAACCTTGAGTAATATCTCATTCACAGTTTGTTTAATCTTAATTGAAATATAAGAAATGCTTAATGGAGACGCCTTTAAGTAAAACTTCATCGTCAAACATTGAAGACGTAAAACCGCATAGTTTCCTCTTCCAATCAATGAACTTCAAAAACACATTTTCGCTTCCGTTGGTCATAGTAACTTTTACAAAATTTGGTCAGAAATACTTACTTCTTCCGAAGACATACAGAGATAAATCTATTTGGCTCCTTGAAGGGTACAAACTACTCTCTACATTTTTCAAACTCTTTAATCCTTACTTGTCTTACCAACTTCGACCCACGACAATTGGGCGTATTGCTAGGTTCAAAAATAAACTGATAAATTGTTGCAATTAGCTTATGAAGGTCATTCATAGTTATTTCTAATTTATTGTCGAACTATCCCAAAACAAGCCTTGTTCGTTATCGGTTGTCTGGTTATTTAAATTTAGAGTACAATACAATGATGTTTCGTAATTCTAATAAGTCTTAAATCATATAGGCCATGAATTAACAACTTTTATTTACCCTCAAGACTGACAGAGATCGATAAGATTGCTGATTATTGGTTGTTCGATTTATAATTATGTGTCGAACCTGATACGAGAGTTTGTACATAGGTGAACTAAAAATAATGAAATATTCAGAACATGATTTCGCAATCAAATTGGAGGTGATAATAAACTCTTAACATACAAACTTACCTAAATAATTTATTATTTTTGAAATTGTTGTTGTTATAAATTTTAAATTGCAACACGACATCATGGAAAAAGAACATGAAAATTACTTTAATTTCCGGTCGCGTGTTCTGCTACTGATTTCTTTCAAAAACCTCGAGGATAATCTTTGGATGTGACCAATTGAAATGTTATGTTTAATTCCAGTTTCCAGCTTCAATTGGGATGTCTTCTTTTGGAAAAAAGGGCTGTGAGTAATCTTATTTCTATAAAACCAATCAGAATATAATTTTTTTAATTCATAAATGTATGCCAGCTGGGCGCTAAAGATAAACAGGCTTTTATTGAATTCTATCTTGGGTTATTTGGAATTCGTTCATTGCCAATTAGGTCTGGTTAAAATAAAAATGGATCAATTTGGACTTTTGAAGGCGATATTTTTGCTGACATGAAGTCTTTCGTTATTATTTTTTAATCAAAAAGTCGAAAGATCTCATTCTTGTGCCATACTTCACCAACGATCGAGGTTTAATGATTTCCTTAAGTAAACATCTGCAACTTGTCATATGGTCAGCGACCGAAAACCTTATCGATTCTTCATGGCTATTAAGTGCATAAACGAAGAAGGTCATGAGGTGACTTCGGGCAAGAGTCATCATTAATCGATTTGCAGCGCAACACTGAGAGAACAAAAACTCATTTGGCAGCGCAAGACTGAAGGCTCTCAACTCAATATCCTTTACGATCATATAATAATCATATGTACAACGAAATACAAATATAATGATACGCCTCTATGTGAATACACGTATTAATTTATCAAAGACCACAGGTGAGAAACTGGCAACCTGGACTGCGATCATTAGGATGGACATAGAACCGATCATGGACCAAATGTCATGGTGTTGAATTTTTGCCTTTTTCGACAACAAAAAAAAAAGAACCTACAAAAGAAAGTCATACAAATTACAATGAAATGCCTTTGTTTCGGTCGTTTTTTTCTTATTCAGCCCCTGGAATAATTTGGTAACACAAAAGGACATCATTTTCTACATGCATTGTCTTAAATGTTGTTGTTGCTGATATGGTCTTCGGCGCCATAGCTGTTAACAGATTGCAACCTTTTAAATTTACCTGAATTTTATGTCCTTTGCAGGATTCAGTGTATGTCTTGCGAGTCTTTCGAAAAAAAATATATTCAAAATGATACTTTAGAATGCGGGTGGATCGTGGATACATAATCTTATGATGGGTTTCTTTGAAAGATAGATTTTCCAATCTGAAAATTATCAAAAATGGATTCTTACTTAAAATATTAAAATTATGCGAAGCGAAAAATTTGGTCGAAACTGACCCATGTCGATGTGAGATGTCAATTGAAATATCATATTTTATATTTGAATAATCTAATAGATAAAGATAAAGTTACAGCGCAGGTTCTTTAAGAAGACTTATAGAAACTAAATAGATATTTTTATATTTTATGGACATGAAAGTATCTATTTATACACTTACAGCTGGGTAAGAATAGATGCGGTCCAAAGGGGCATTTTTGGAAAAACTTATAAATCACATTTGAACACTGGCTCAGGAAAGCTAGATCTTCAAGAGCTGCATATTTTAATCATAAGCGTTTCCTAAGAAGTTCCCTGAATTTGAATCGGAATTAAAGTTTTTAAGATGTACAGAAGAGTTACTATCAAAGGGGCCCAATTTAATAAACTGAAAAAAAGACAATTTTTGTAAGGAAAGTTTGCTTATGTTTACCGTATTATTTGTTGAATATGGCACCTTTTTTTGTGATATGTGTTTACATAGTTACTAATGTCAAGTTTTGCATTCGCAAAAATAACCAAACTCGGGATTCTTATCAGACTTGAAACTCTGATAATAGACAAGACTAAATTAAATTCACGACTGGATCGCACATACTTCCTCTTATGAAAAAGTATTTTGGAATTTAAAAATTATTTATAAATAAAATAAAAACATTGATTTCTAGAAAAGTATGAATTTATGCAAACTGATCAGTTGGGGTGGATACTTATTAACAATTTGCCAACTTTAAAGCAATTTAGAAACTCATTCTTAATTTCAACAATTTTTGAAATAGTATCGTACTAAGGCAATTCTCTTAAAAAACTTCTTCTGAATATACCTAAAACAATGACAGTCCGTGGATAAAAACTAAGAAAAAGAAACAGATCTTTTTTGACGTTGGTAGATGTCAAAGAGTCTTAGAAAATTAGTGTAAGATATTAAAATCAGAAAATCACTTTTATCATTTGTTAATTTTGAGTGCTCTCTGAAAGCACTTCTTCCTCGCTATACGAGTATATTTGTGAAATATATAGATAATTAAGTTTTAGTTGAATTCTTTATTCATTGTGGAAAAGACCAGATGCCGACACAAACAAGATTTAAAAATCATTTTATTTTTAGATTAACTTTTTATAGAACAAATTTCATTAAATTTTTTTTTTATATTTTGTGTGAAATAATTTCAAAAAATCAAAAAAAAATGTTTCGAATATTTTTATATACAATATGATTTTAAATTCAAAGAAACTCCTGTACAAAAATGTTGGTCGAAATCTTTAGAGCCATTATTGAGTAAGTCGAAAATCACAAGCACAGTTCTTTGATAGGTACGGTTAATAACATTTTGTCTTAAAATTTTCTTGACCAAAATGTAGTTCATTTCTATAATAGCAGACCTATTTTTTTTTTCATCGAAATCGTTCGAGCCGCTTTCCAGATAAATAAGATTTTGCATAACGGCAGATATGAAAAAACTTTCAATTTCGCCTCTAGGGAATCATCGAAGACTCTTAAATACCGATTTGGCAGAAAATACCTCCAATAGTTTAGATTGTAGGTCGAAGAAAAGACGTACAGATAGACCGACGGAATTGCCGGACCCATTTGATTCTGTTCTGTATCATTGTAATGTCAACTTTGATCAAAATCTCGAGTTCGATTTTTTCCCAAATTTAGAACTTGCCCTATAGTACCTATATCCCAAGTCTTCATGTTTGTCTCAACTGATTTTTTTTTAAACTTGGTTAAAAGTATTTTCAAATTTTTCGCCCGACATGTTCTTTTTCTTTTTTTGTTCTGTTAAACCAAAAACAGTACTATACAATTTTTTCAAAAATTTTATAAAATATTTTCTTCTCAAAAACCGTTCCACAAAGTAACAAAAAAAATCTTAAAATATTACATATTTAGTAAAACCTAGTAATTACATAAGTTAAAAATTCTGTTTAAAAAAACGGTTATCAATAAACATATGTATATATGTATGTACCTCCCACAGAACCATCTTTCTTGTGTTCTATTTTCTCAAAACACGCTTGAACTGATATTGATCAATTTGCTTATACTAAAGCTCCTAAAAAGTTTCAACAGTATTGTGTATTCAAGTTTTCTCAATTTTTACTTGCGACTTATACATAGGTACTTATAGGGCAAGTTATGCATTCGTAAAAAAATCGAACTCGAGATTTTGATCAAAGTTGACTTTACGATGATAAGGAAGACTAAAAAAGTGGGTCTCGCAATTCTGTCTGTCTGTTCGACTACAGCCTAAACGGCTCGGCAGATTTTCTTCGACCTTGATAGATATCATTTTTAATTTACCCCCCCCCCCCACACACGTTTTTTCCTTTTTTTTAAGACCAAAAATAAAGGTACGCACCATAAAAATGCTTAAAAATGTTAAAAAATGGTTTTCAAAAATCGTATTTTTCTCGAAAATTGCGCCTAGAATTTTGATAAAATTTTGTTTGTTTTAATTAATTTTAACTATCTTTATTTTAATAAAAAAAAATGTTGTAACTAAGATATTACAGCTTGTACCTACCATTTTTTTAAATTTTGAATTACTCACTATCGGCATAACGGATTTTAATCAAATTTCATGTAGAGATGCTTCTAAAGAGTCTTAAAACCATTGCATTTCAAAACTTAAAAAAAAAAATATTTTTTGAAATTTTGAAAAAAAAAAAACATTTTTTTTTTTTTTTTTGAAAATTCGATATTTCAAAAACGGCTCAATATTTTGTTTGGAAATTTAGTTTTCATTCGTACATTAATAAAAACTTGAAGGTAGCATACCAAATTTTTTTCTTAAAAATCTTTTAAAAATTTTTAATATAAAAGCTTTTTTTTAAGAAACCACTATAACGACTTATAATTTTTGTTCTTGAATCAATTCATATTTACATAGCATTCTGTTTTTGTTTCTTACTAATAAAAGGATTTAAAAAATTTATTTTATCCTTATGGGCAGTTTTCTCTAATAACATTCGTTTTTCAAATTCCGTAGTCTATTACATACGAGCAGTTCGTGCGACCTAGTCGTGCATTTAATTTTTTTTTGATTCATCCAAAAAACTCAATATTTCAAAAACCACATGCCTGGTATTTTTAAACTTTACAATTTTTAATAATACTACTAATAAAAATAACGGTACCCATCACAAAAATATTGAGAATATTGATTTTAGAAAATCTAATTTTTCTCGAAAATAGCACCTAGAATTTTGATAACATATCTTAAAAGAGTTTCTACTCAAATAAAAGTCAAAATCAATTTTAATTGCTATAATATTAATCTCCCTAACACTGCGAGTTTTAGACACAACATTATAAGCATAATTTACTCTACGATTGCTCTCTCGAAATGGGGTTCGAATGTTAAGGTCTCGAGGAGCGTTAAAGAGATAAATAATAATAGCAATATTCAAGTATCGATCTAACATAAGCAACATGTAGCTATTTCAGTCTGTTAAGATCCCTTAAGACAAAAGAATTTCTTGAGATAAAACCCAGTATAGAGTTGGCGTTGTTTACCATAAATTCTATGTTCCGCACAAAGTTAAGTTCCTCACAAAGTTAAAGTTAAAACCAAAATATAATTACCAAAAATATCGGCCGTGGCGCGCATCCTAAACGTTTTTTTTTTTCCATAACTTTGGCGCATAAATTTGGCTGAATTTGACCATTGGCATTGATTGTATTAGCTTTTTTAGGGCAGAAGTGGCTTGTAGTACTCGTATATTGGAATAGACATTTGACTGAAGAAAACGCTACATAAAAAAGTCTAAGGAGGGCAATTATACGATCTCGTTTTTCCAATTCATATCGCCTCTGCGTGAGATAACCATGCTCGGAACTCACTCGCGACAAATATCCATTGTGACACGGGCTGTGTGGCATGAAACCCAGTCCCATCGAAACCCCATGTTTTCGGTGTCCATATAATACAATTCGAGCCAAAAGAAATTGGCTATCATCGACCGATAGCCCTTAAATTTGGCAGTGATGGTTTGGCCAATTTTGTTCTCAAAGTAGTATGGACCGATGATGCCCCAGATTAAAATCCACACCAAATAGTGACTTTCTCTGAATTCATTACAATTTTTGGATCTTGTATGGATAGTCATCGTCCCAGATTTTACAATTTTGCTTGTTAACGAACTTATTCCTCCAGAAATGATGTTCGTCGCTGAATCTAATTTTTCGACAAAAATTGGGCTTAACTTTCAACTGCTCGAGAGCCCAGTTAGCGAACGCACGTCGTTGTCTTTAGTCGTTAATCTTAAACTTCTGAGAAATCTGAAGTTTGTACGAGTCCCAAGTCTTGGTGCAAAATTTGCCAAGTTGTAATCTACGAAAGGCCGAGTTCTTGTGCCCAGCTCGTAATTGATTGCCTCGGATTCTCCTGCACGCTCTTTCTGACAGGGGCGATATTTTCGGCATATTTTCATTGACTTTCGGATGTGTTGGCGAATTGCTAACTGAACCGCTCGACTCGATTTTATCCACCACGTTGGGAATATTCCTCCCGAAAGGAGGAATAATATTGCTCGAACAGAAGACCCACTTTAATAAAACAATTTAATCATTTGCACATGTTGCTGAAAACTATAACCCTCTAAGTCAATTTAGCAAGACAGATGTAGCTTCAACAATATGGCCGAACTCACCAGTCAAGGATTATAAATCGCAATTGAAAAACCCTGCATAATAAATTTTTTCTAAGGATTTTAAAGCTTTTTTAAAACAATCTTCTTCAAATATTAAATAGTGTCAAAATATTTAAGCCGTTTAAATTTAAGAAATACAAAATTGTGTATGTACACATTTTTATTTAATCTTACACAAAAAACTATTATATCAAAATTTGAATATAAAATGTTTTTGCTTATAAATTTATTTTTAAGATTTCCAGAATCCAGCAGTTAGTCACCCTATTAAGAAAATAGTTCCATTGATTTACTCTTTGGGCAAAGATGCATTTAGCTACGTAGCTGAAATCATGGAATTTTTACTTAGTACACTAATATACAATCATGAACATATTTTAAATTTCAAAAATGACAAAAATACCCACATACCAAATTTTAAAACCCTCAATGACTCGCCAATGGCCTCTTTCTCCATTACTCCAGCTAACTTATGTGGTGGAGTTGAAATCTTTGCAAATCCTTTTTCCCACGCCAAATAACATAGCTCTTAATAATTTCCATCCGTTTTACATAAAACTAAATGATCCTCCCATCAAAAATAACAAAACGAAAAAAAAATTGTAAACAAGTAAAGAACAACATCATCACAAGATTAATGTTGAACTTGACTTCAAAAAGAATCAACTCCTTTAAGTTAAAGGCTTACGCACACACACTCACTCATAAAACACAGTTTCCAACAATAAAACTGCACCCAGCTTTTAAGGAACAAGCGAAACGTCCAGTTTTCAGTTTTTCACAAAATTAGATTTTTAATTAAAATAATTTCGTATGCAATTTAGATAATCGCGCACGATGCAAAAGCATCGGAACAGAACGAAAACTCCAACGCTTTAGCCAAAACCGAAGCAAACCGAACAGAACTATAGTACAACGATCGGGCGTAACGGCGGGCGTTTACAAACGAATATCCTTCGAATGCCCTCCTTCGGGATCTTCAATGTTGCCCTTTTTTTGGTTTTGTTTTGTTTTGACTTTTTAAACAGATTCATTCCTTTTCTATATGCAAACCCCGCCACTCCGTTCTGGGACGAATATTTAAATTGATCATCTCCATTATTATGCACAAGGCCTCTGCATACGGATCAACTGGATTCTCTCATGGTCCACCTGAGCAAAATCTGAGGTCTGATATTAACAAACGCACTGCACTGCGGTGCAAGTTGTGTGGAAGCCCTACATTGGATGAGCGAACGATGACGATGGATCCTCCGCTACCGCCTTCGTTGCAACATTTCATAACTCACAACCAGTACCGATGGTCGGTCAATTTTGCTTACACTGGCAGGTAGTTGTTGGAATTATCCTCTGTCCCCACTGACTTATGAGTAGGTTCATACAGGGTTGGATTCAATTTGGTAGTATATCACGGCGATGCTAACATCATAATAAAATGAAGTAGGTATAGATGACAATTGAAATTTGTTGAACTGGTTGAAATGTTACACTGCGATGTGCCTCTGCATCTGCAGTACTTTACAAGCTCATAAGAGATTCAACGAAAAATAAACGGCATTACTGGATAAGTTAATTCGCAGTAAGATCCAACAACTCTTAAGAACAGTCAATTTTACCAAAACAAATCTAAATTTTAAATTTTTACTAACAGTAGATAAATACTTGAAGACTAAATTGCGAGTGGTTATGGTAGATTTGCAACTAAAGAAAGGTGTGTTTTGCCAAGAAAGATAGGCTGATACTAAACAAATCTAGTAGTAATCAGGATAGTAAAGGATTGCAATCTTTTGTGAATGCAATCTTTAATGATTTCAATTCAAAGATTTCATTCATTGATTTCACTTTGAAACTTTTAGTTTTAATTCTGCATTCGCTATTAATTTGACATTAAAAAGATTGCAATCACTTTTTGAGCATTCATTATACAGCACTCATTTGAATGCAATCTTTAGAGAATGAGTGATCGAAAGAACTGAATTAAGTGAAGCTTGACATGTCTAGCAAAGTCCACTCTCGAGTAACTAGAATGTTCCTTTATACAACTCTTATCATCCCAGTCCTTGTTTATGGTGCAGAGACATGGATCTTGCAAAAGTGGATGGGATCGACATGGGTGAAGAAAATTGTTGGTCGTGGCCTCTGATAAATATGAAAGGTTTCTGTAGGACAAAACAATAAAGAAGAATTCAAAAGAATGCATGCAATTGATTTTTGAGTTGTTAATTGAATTTAGAAAAAGTGATTGTAATCTTTTAAGTGTGAAGTGAATGGAGAATGCAGAATTTTAAGTCGAAGTCTCAAAGTGAAATCAATGAATCCAATTATTTAATTGAAGTCATTACAGATTGCATCCACAAAATATTGTATTATTTTATTCTACCTAAATAAAATACGCATATATTAAGAGAAAGGGGAATTTATACAATCACAGTCTTTATTTTATAAAATGTACTCTTTTCAACGAAAAATTATATGTTTTGAAGTTGAAATTTTTGTGTTGTGTTTGAGTTCTTTTAAAATTAGACAAAGTCTTGCAACTTAACGGCTGCCTTAATTAGAGACGTTTTTATTCTTTAGACAAACAATGTTTAAATTTTATCGGCAATATAATTGACTGGAACTCTAAACGTTTTTTGACGACACTGCGCTTTAATGCAGTACTTCATAGCTTATGAAGTCGTTTGTCATGAGTCAGCATTGTGACAAAGTTGTTGTTGGTAGTGGCGTGGGAACTTAGTGCTTACGAGTATTTTATTAGTTTCTGAGATTATCAACCAGTTGTAGTTTAATGAATGTAGAAAAAGCTTTTCAAGACACGTTTTTTTAACTTTATGTAGAACGTCTTTTCGTTTCACAAAACTTTAAAGGATATAAAGTATTTCAAAAGAAACAACAACAAATATTCCATTATACTCCATTCTCCTCTGTGCAACAAAAAATTGGATTTTAGGAGAGCTATTTTCAAAACTAGCATCTCTGATCTGCATATAAATATACGCACTTGAAATGAAGAGCTCTAGCTTAAATAAATCGAGCTCCAGATGTTGATCATACTTCACTGGGAAGGCGGAAAAAAAAATCTAACAATTATGTCTGCCGTCTGTCTGTATGTTTGTACAGCTACAGCCTGAAAGGTTAAGTCCATTTCTTTTAAGCCCGGGAGCTATATTTTTTGATTATCTAAAGATACAAAATATTTTCGAAATTGAACAAAATATTTTTTTTTAATAATGTAAGGTTAAAAAAAATTCCGAAAAATTGGTAGTAATAGTACCTCTCATAGAACCATTTTTACTTGCGACTTATAGGTACTATAAGGCAAGTTATGCATTCGTGAAAAAAAATCGAACTCGAGATTTTGATCAAAGTTGACATTACGATGATAACGAAGACTAAAAAATTATGTCTCGCAATTCGTCTGTCTGTCTGTCTGTCTGTCTGTCTGTCTGTCGGTTCGAATACAGCCTAAACGACTCGGCCGATTATTATTTATCTTTAAACTTGGTAGATATCATTTTTAATTTTTTCCCCCACACGTTTTTTTTTTTAAGACTAAAAATAACGGTAGATACCACAATACGATTTTTTTTCGAAATTTTATAAATATTTTTTTTTTCTCAAAAACTGTTCGACAGTCAACTTACACAGTTAGTTAAAACTATAAAATGGTTGAAAAAAATGGTTCTTCAGGGTACCCCCCAAAGAAGCTTTTTTTGTTTTCGATTTTCTCAAAAACGGTAAAACCGATTTTGATAATTTTTTTTTGCTAAAACTCCCCAAAAACTTCAAATTTTTTTTTTTCAAAACTCAATATTTCGAAAACCATATGCAAGATTTTTTTTAAACTTAATAAAAATTAGTTTCTCAATATAATCTACAAGATGTGAGAATATAAAATGCACGACTGTACAAAATTTTAAAAACATTTTTAAGAAAAAAATTTGGTACGTCAACTTTAAGTTTTTATTATTGTACGAATAAAAGTTAAATTTCCAAGAAAACTTTTTAGCCGTTCTTGAGATATCGAATTTTCAAAAAAAAACGACGTTTTTTTTCTAAAAATTGAAAAAATATTTTTTTTTTAAGTTTTGAAATGCAATGTTTTTTAAACTTTTTAGGAGCTTCCTTATAAAAAATTTCAAAAAAAACCGTTATGTCGATAATGAGAAATTCAAAATTCGAAAAAATAGTTCTATGATAGGTACAGTCAGTAATATCTAGATTTAAAATTTTTTTTTATTAAATTATAGATCGTAAAAATTAATCAAAAGGAACAAAATTTTAGCAAAATTCTCGCAACCGTTTTCGAGAAAAATACGATTTTCGAAAACCGTTTTTAATAAGATAAGAATGTTCAAATGCATGAAATTGCCGTCTGATTTCTAGAAATGTACGAATTTATCAAACAAAGTTTAAAAATCGTTTCATTATTAAAATAATTTTGTATATAAAAAATTTCTTTAAAATTTTTGGAGGTAAAAATTTTTGAGGCCAATTTTAAATATTAAGTTATATATAATTTAAAAAAAACTTATCGTTCACAAGTTTTCAAGACATTGATATTTCAAAAAAAATTGGATTTATTCGAATATTTTTATATACAACATTATGTATTTTAAATTCAAAAGAGCTTCTGTACAAAAATTTTGGGCAACATCGTTAGAGCCGTTAATGAGAAAGTCGAAAATCAAAAAAAAAACAAAAACAGTTCTATGACAGGTACTGTTAATAATAATAATAATAGCTTATATAATTTTTTTATTCCAAAATCGTTTTCGAGATAAATAAAAATTTGCATAGCGGCTGTAAGGCAGGTACCCTTAGTTTAGGAGCTAAAAAAAATTAAATTTTTGTCAATTATAAGTTTTTAGTATTAATAATTAAAGGAAATAATTTCAAAAACAATCGTACACCAGTTTTTAAGATATTGAATTTTCAAAAAAAAAATGATTTAATTTGTTTTTAAAAATTCCAAAAACTTTTATGTAAAAATTTGTATTAAAAATATTATTTAAAATTCAACGGAGCTCCTGCATACAAATTTTGATCAAAATTGATCAAGTTCTATGACAAGTACCGTTAATTACATTTTTTACCAAAATGCTGATCATTTTTACAATAGAAAAAATAATGTTTTTATCAAAATCGCTTGAGCCATTTTTGATTAAATAAGAACTTTCATAACAGATGTTTATATATATGAAAAAGATAAAATAAACAAAATTAGTTTTTAAATTATTTTATATTTTATCAACTAATATCACAACTTAAGTTTGTTTTTTAAATCGCTACGCGTTTCGGAAATTATGTTTCCATTTTCAGGCGGATTTTTAATTTATTCGATTTGCCACTTGTCATTTACATTTACTTATTTTTTGTATATATAAGTAAATATAAATGACAAGTGGCAAATCGAATAAATAAAAAATCCGCCTGAAGATGGAAACATAATTTCCGAAACGCGTAGCGATTTAAAAAACAAACTTAAGTTGTGATATTAGTTGATAAAATATAAAATAATTTAAAAACTAATTTTGTTTATTTTATCTTTTTCATATATATAAATATACACGCAACTTGGTGACCAAAACTACCACAATGATTATAACGGATGTATCCGAGGTACCGTTAGTTTTAGAGCTATACAAATTCCAATTTCTCTTGTAGGGAATCACCGAATAAGACCGTTAAGTAGGGGAAGATGGCCTAAAATGGCCCACCAAGGTAAAATGGCCCCCTTGCTAGAAATTGTAGAATCGAACAGAATTAGAAAGTTTTGGTAACACAATTCTTTAGTTTATCTGGCATCACTGACAGAAACGAAATATGTATAAGCAGCTTTAAGCTATTGTTTGAAATTTTACAGGTCAAACTATCTCTAACCATCTACAAAAGTAGAACCAATAAAATGTTGTAAAAAGTTTGTTGACAAAAAAGAATATAAAAAACATTCAATTATGGAGAAAACAGTAAATGCATGTAAGTATTAAGTATTTCTTATTAATTTTCTGAAATTAGGTGGCCTATAAATATATCAGTGTGTTCGGAATTAAAACTTAAATAAAAGAACCCTAAATGGGCAAAATGGGCTACTAATAAGCACTCAACTAAAATGGCATAGTGTGCCATTTTCATTTTATTTATAGTGAAAATGGTTGAAAAATATAAACGATGTACAGAGACGCAGTCCTGGACTGATAATGTATTAACAAAAGCCCTAAATACTGTCCAAAAAGAAGTACTTGCAATAATTGAGTATTATCATAATTTCTACTTTTCCTTGTTTTGTTTTAAGTGAAGTTGTCTTAAATGAATTGTTGTTTTTATTTTTTTTATTGATTATTGTTTATGTTTATTTTACTTTGAACTATGATTTGTTTTTGAAAATTAAGTACTTTAAATATTTTTTGAAACTTTTTAAACTCGTCAAGCAAAAAAATGTAAGCGTTATTAACTAAGCTTTGAAAAGAATATAATATTTAAGTTTAAATGTCACATTTTTGTGAGATATGACACATTTTCCTTACGGCTTAGATTGTAGGTCGAGGTACAAACATACGGACGGAAATGCGTGACCCACTTTCGTTTTCTATATCATCGTTATTTCAATGTCAAAACTTCGATTTCGTTTGTTTTACAAATGCAAAACTTGCTCTAAAGAACCTATGTAGGCATATCGCAAGTATTCTTAATTTCAAGCCCTTGGACCGTTTTCTTTAAAATATTCAACATTTTAGGAATACAATTTTTAAAATTCTAAGCTACTTGAACATAAGAGTGTGTCGAAGTCTGCATTTTATGTTACAACACTCGCAGAGTTAGCATCCAGCTGATGGATATTATTTTTCCGTTTGAGTTCTTTTTTATGATATTGTTGTTGGGCCCCAATGAAATTAAATCCCACCCTGTTTATTTGCATGTAATTATTAACATGATGTTGGAAGGTGGAATGGTGGTGCATTACCTGTCCGCCTGCAAAGCAGATGAGTATACGCCAAGATGTGGTATGCAAAGGCCAAAAGACTCTAAGTGAACGCAATCGCATGCCATGACTGACGGTGTAATGTTGGTGCTGCTTCTGCTGCTCTGATGCTGGTAACTTAACTGCTGCGCAAAGGTTGAGTTTCATCCAAAAAGAAACCCATAGATGCGCTCACGAATTTTCATTAATCCAATTACCAGATAAGCCCAAGAATCACCACACCGCCGCGTAAGCCGTTTAAGCCAATATGGTTCGTCGCTGTGTGGACTGGGCTATATTGTATAGCAGTGGTTAATAATTTTCTTCCGGAATCGCAGAACACGCGCTAGGTGGACGACGACGACCGACCCACGTTGTTCTACATGAGTTGTAACATGGAATTTTTGCATTTTTAGTTAAAAGATGTTTTAAAATTGCAGGATGCTTGCTCATCATATACGTAAGGAATGGAAGCACAGCCTCTGTGCTGTGGATATGAAACTTTATTGTATAGCAAAACTATTAGAAAACATCTTGATGTAGTGATTGGAGGCAGTGTGTGGCTTATGGATGCAAGGAAACTACACGAAGGTTTAATATACTGTTGAAGAGTATTTTTTTTTTTGTTATTTGTATGCTGAATCAGAGTTTTATGTTTTACGTGGTGTCTTGCAAAATGGTCTCAAAAGAACAATCATCTGCTGATTGGAGTATCCTTTAACCATTTGGTTTGGTCAGTTTGCATATAGGTAGAACAAGTAGGTTTCCTCAGAATATGTTCAACAGTTTCTTAGTTGTAAGCATCAAATAGCTTCGATACTTAATTTTAAGGCCACATTCACACTATGAAGTCGAGTCGATATAATGTTGATACCTTAAAATATTCTTACACATGAAACAATGAGTAAATTTACACTATCGACACCGGATACGCTCCCGATACTCTCATTGTTTCTTGTGTAAAAAATTAAAGTATTTTATCGTAGCAAGAGCGTAGCGGGAGCTTAGCGAAATCGGGGCTGATAAAAGAAATTAAACCCAAAATCGAAATAGAAAAGCTAGTCTTTTTCGCACCCGTGGTGAAATGCATTAAGTTTCGAAATCGGTGTGACTTAATCCCTGTTATCCAAACAAAAGTGAACTTCAAGTCAGAATGTCACATTTGTTCAAATTTCAATCTCATCTAGGTCGTATATGACATGTTAAACCAAATACCACGACTTTTTTAGCTTCTCCATCGACTGTGACGGTGTCCTATCCATTTTTCTTGTAAAATGCTGGTACTTTTTTTTCTAAGTTTTGGAGCACCACAGCTTGACTCAATCAACCATCTCGAAAAACATCTTGTTAACACAACAATCCGTGACACATCACACACAGTTTTTTTTTTCTTCCACTACTGCTGATGTCTGTTTATACTCTTCAACCCTTTCAATTGGGGTAATCATTACTTCTTAAATCACTTCTTGTTGTCTTCCCTTCTTATTGTGTTACTCCTTTGGAAGCACGCTTTTCAATCTTTCGAGTGTTAGCTTAAGTGAAATTGGGTATTTACGATGTGTGGACATTTGGCAACCTCGGCACGAAGAAATTGTGAGCCATTCTTTCTTCCATCTTCGTATTCTTCTTCCACGTGTCTTTGGCTTACCAATATTACCCACTTTTTTTTTCTTTTTGTTAAAATTTAACCGGCCTACGTCTTATGCCATACAATCGTTTATCCTTGATCTTTATCAAGTTGGGAGAAGATGTCTTGATAGAAAACAGACATAGGGGTTGCATCTTGTCTATTTTTTATTTTATTTTAAAACTGTTGCCTATAACACGCATTTGAAACATTTAACATTTATGAAGATTGAAAGGGTTGCACCGATGATGTCAAAGAGAGGGGTGCATATATTTACGGTACAAGAAAAGGGTTTAACTAAATCAACTCCTGACCAGATATCTTTATTCTCCGGGGATGATTTGTCGGATAAGCCAGAGTTTTTTATGTTTGTACCAGGGTTAAGTGCTTTTTTAATTTAATCAAATTGCCCCTTTATGAAAAAAAGCAACAAAAAAAAGTTGTTATGAACTTACGTTCGGTGTAAATATAAGAATTTCAAGAATAGGAAAATCCCACAGAATCAGTGGCAAATGAAAAAGGAGGAGTTATTATTTTTTCTTATGAATTTGGCGCCTTTATGAGAAAAGTCGAGATTAAATTCTAGCTTGTAATTATAATTCCCAATTCGCTTCTATTCTTACTTCCGATATGCATGTGTAGGCACTTTGGTAAGTTTTGCATTCGTTAAAAAAATGGAACTCCAGATTTTGAGCAAAGTTGACATTACGATTATAGCAAAGACGAAAAAAGTGGGTCTCGAAATTCTGTCTGTCTGTCTGTCTGTTCGACTAAAGCCTTAACGGCTCGGCCGATTTTCATTAAATTTGGGAGATATCGTTTTTAATTTCCCCCCACACTTTTTTTTCTTAAGACCAAAAATAACGGTACCTGCCATACGATTTTTTTTCGAAAAAAAAAAACAGATTAAAAAAAAATTCAAAAAATTTCATTTAGTTAAAGCCAGATAATGGTTGAAAAAAATTTTCAAAGAAATGGTTAATTTTGGTTCCCGCCTTGGAACGACTTCTTTTGTTTTTGATTTTCTCCAAAACGGTAAAATCGATTATTTTATGCTAAAGCTCCTTAAAAATTTGAAAATTTTTGTGTATTCAAATTTTAAAAATTTTTTACGGACTGTACCTACATACCATTAAACCATTTTTTAAAATTTGGAATTCCTCATTATTGGCATAACGGATTATAATCAAATTTTGCATAGAAAAGCTTCTAAAAAATTTGGAAAACTTTGCATTTCAAAACTTAAAAAAAAATTTGTTTTTGAATTAAAAATAAAAAAGCAATATTTTTTGGAAGATTCGATATCTTCGAACAAGAACAGATCTTCGATTCAGTTCAGATACTCATAGTTTAAGTGTGTCGAGTAATAATTTTCCGAATGAAATGAGAATTGAATTGCTGTTTCCTTTTCCTGCTGATGCGATACCCACAACTACGACAATGAGTATTTTAAGAGATACACAGCCAGTGACCAGGGCAAGTTTCAAATTCACCAACCAGCACACTTCATCTTTGAGACGTAAAGATGGTTGTGTCGAAGTCTCTCATTAAAATGTCCTTTCTATGGGAAAAATAGCTTTAAAATCCGATGTCCGATGGTATCAAATCTTTAAATATTGCTGTGGCCGTTCGGTTTGGCAAGGCAACAATCTGATTCTTTGAGTCTTAACGCACTGCAAGATACCTAGTTAATATGTAAGTCGAATGATAAAAATTGAAGAAAAACTCTTAAGGCCCCGTTGGTCAGGATCGTAGAGCCCCGTAGGACCATCGCTAAACTGTTTCTTAAACTTTATTAAGTTTATTAGCGTTAAACACTTTGTTGTACAGTTCACCACGCAATCGAAACATACATGTGCCAATATCAGACGTATCACCGTGGTGTTCGTACACAAGATCATCTTCGATGATTGCAGGCCCCACTTTTTACCAAATGTTTTACTACAGGCACGGAAAACTAGACAGGCCTTCTTTAATTAAGGATAGAGTTAAGGATAACTCCCAAATATTTCGCACTGGATAAATGCTGAGGGCAGAGTTCGATCGTTGAGTCGAGGTAAAGTATTTTAGATTTACATAGTAGTAAAAAGCATCAGTTCAGTCTTAGCTCAGTTAACTCCTAGGCCACAGCACATGGCCCAGTTCCTAACCTTCCTCAAAGCCATCTACGTGATTTCACTAACTACAGGATATAACAACTGTCGCGACACCAATAGTACCGAATCATCTACGTACGCAACCGCCTCCAAACCACTTTTCTCCAACTTAACCAGAATTTTGTTCATGATAAAAAGCCACATAAGAATAGACAGAACACCACCCTGAAGTGTTCCTCTGCTCACTTGCTTGGTTGAGTTTGTATTACCTAACTTAGCTTAAATACGAGTATTTCTATTGCTGAGCATGGAAATTATCCATCTACATCGAAGTCAACGAGTATTTCGTATTTCTATTGCTGAGCATGTAAATTATCCATCTACATCGAAGTCAACGAGTGATTCTTGAATGGATTCGGTTAGAACAGCTTCTTCTAGGTCTTAGAAGGTAGTAAGAAATTATGCTTTGAAGTGGATTGTTTTCTCTATTGTACGCACTATCCATTTTCTTTTGTTAAAAAATAAAAGTACTTGTCGTAAACAATTTTTTTTTGGGATATCAGAAAACTGTTTCACAAATAGAAATAAAAATACGTAATTTCCCACCTTTGGGTAATTTTTGATTTTCGAGTTTCTCAAAACTGATAAGACTGATTTTAGTTTTTCGAAGAAATAAATTCTACGTGTTTTATGGGTCCTCATTTGAAAAACTATCGAGTTTCTTAATATAATCTACAAGATTTAGGAAAAAAATACAAATGTTAAAAAATTTAAAAAAATGATTTTCAAAAATCGTATTTTTCTCAAAAACGGCACGAATTTTGATAAAATTTTGTTTCTTTCAATTAATTTGTATGATCTTTAATTTATTAAAAAAAAATTTGAAATTACGATATTACAGCTTGTATGTACCTACCCTGGAACCAATTTTTTGAATTTTGAATTTCTCATTATCCACATGACGGATTTTAATGAAATTTTTTATAGAATAGAAGAACATTGCATTTCAAAACTTTAAAATAAATATTTTTTGAATTTTTGAAGAAAAAAAATCTATTTTTTCTTTTATTAAAAATTCGATATCTCAAAAACAGCTCAATATTTTTTTTGTAAATTTAATTTTTATTCGAACTATAATAAAAACTTTAAATTGGCGTACCAAAATTTTTTCTTAAAAATCTTTTAAAAATTTTTTATATAAAAGCTTTTTTTTAAGAAACCACTAAAACGACTTATAATTTTTGTTCTTACATAAATTCATATTTGCATAGCATTCCGTTTTTGTCTCTTACTACTAAAAGAATTTAAAAAATTAATTTTATCCTTATGAACAGTTTTCTCTAATAACATTCATTTTTAAAAATCCTAGTCTATTACATAGCAGCAAGAAACTTAAAAAACATTGAATAATTTCAATTTTTTTCTGAAGGTTTACAATTTTTTAAATCTTTTTTTGGAAATTCGATATTTCAAACCAGGATTGACGATTTTTTCAAATTTAATATTTATGTTCGCAAAAATATAAATTGAAATTAGCGAAAATTTTTTTTAAATCTTTTAAAAGTCTTTTATTTTAGAAAAATTATTATTTTTCTAAGAAACCGCTGCACAGATTCAAACTTTTTAAACGATTTTCTTGCTTCTTTTTCAACATTTTCTTATAAATGGTGTTGCAATAAAGGCGGGTTGATGTGGATATGAAATAAAATAAGCTGTGTATGTGGTGTTAAAAAATTGCTTTTTCGAAAGGCCCATTATGTTATGAAATAACGTTCAAATGACCGCCTTGGCTTGTTTTGGTCCTTATCACCGGAGTCCAATTTTCAATGACTCTTCCACAATTATCCGGCTGAATTTGAGCGATGGTCTGAGTTATGTTCAACTTAAGGGCATTGGTCGTTTGTGGCTTATTCGTATTCAAAAGCATGCGACTTTAGGAAACCCCACAAGAAAAATCTACCGGAGTCAGATCTTATAACCTTGGTGGCTTATTCATGTCACCTCTTCGATGGATCCTAAAATAGTTCATGAAGAATATCAAAGGCAGCGTCCGTTATGTGTCACGTAGCCCTGTCCTGCAGGAACCACATGTCGTCTAGGTTCATATGGTTTTATTTAGAACACAAGAAGGTTGGACTCGCCATTGTTGGTGACCGCTTTACCAACTTCGTTTTCGAAAAAATACAAACCAATGACGCCACTAGCCCAAAATCAAAATCAAACGGTAACTTTTAGAGGATGCCACAATTCTACGTTAAAATGGGCGCAACGTTTGCACTAACGAACACTCATTTTGATAACAAAGTTTTATCATTTGGACGTGCTGTTCAGTCGTGTAATTTACCATGGCGATTTGACAACAGTACGAATACTAAGCAATAGATTTGACAGATGCCATCAAAATAGCATTGCCGCCACAGGCCGCCAAAATCTACCAGCGGCAATTGAAAAAGCCTTTATCATCCATGGTTTTATATAGCACAATAGAACATTGTTAGAGTTCTAGGGCTCTTGCAAGCCCATTGTTCATTTCTGTTTTCATTTGACAAAAAGATAATTTGTTTAATGAAACGGATCTTACCACACGTGTTTCAAAACCTTCCAGTTTCGTTAAAATGCTAGTGATATCTTGTGGTGTCACCTGCTGGCGCATTCTGCATGCCAGGCCTACGACTTATAAGTCCACCATCGCACAGTGCGGTATTTTGATCAAAAACCTGGCCATAAATCAAAAAAAAAAATTTTACCTCCCAGGATTAAGCTTGTGTCCGATAACAGGTAGATAACCAGGCTACTCTATAGTGAAGTCTATCTATAAATTGGTCACCCCCGTTCGCGACACCATCAGTTGCAACTAGTACTAGTTGAGTAAGCACGATTTTTTTTGCGGTTTTTTAAAAAAAAAGTGTATTTTTTGCGCGTTTTTTTTCAGTCTTAAAAGTGATTTTAGTGAAAAAATTTGATATGGATATCGTTAATCAAGGTATGTATAGTATTTTAAGCAAAAATTTATTTGTATATCCATCTTAACTTTTTCATATCGATGAGTTGAAGTAATCACTTAAAAAAATTGCACTTTTTTCGCTGTTTTTTTTCAAACATTAGTGTTTTTGAAATAGCGCAACACGCCGCAACATAGTCTATCATACATTTTATTAAACTGCTGGATATGTAGAACAATCTTACATTTCAAGAGTTTGCACAAGTTTGCACCTAAGAAAAAACAGAGGCTTTGAAAAAAAAAACCCTTTAAAACGACCTTTAATAATAGATTTTTATATTATTCCAGATGACTCTAATTCCACCTTAGCTATGACCAGAAAACAGCTTCACGAGTTAGTAAAAGGAAGCTCACAAAGGTGTTTTGACGAAAAACTTGAAGATTTGGATAAAAAACTTATGGATATAACAAATTGTCCCCCAGAGAAAGAAGATGAACTTCTCAACATTATCAAGGCGTTCAAACCAAATTATAAACGAAGATGGCAACTCTGCCACAGAATAGAAAGCCGTTTCTTGGATAAGAATGAAGAGTGGCTTAGCGAAGAAATAATACTACCTATTGGCATACTTCCCGGAAGGTCTAAAGGTCGCCCAAGCAAAGAATTCGGGGAATCAAGTGACCGAACAAAACGTCGAAAAACAGTGGAACTTCGAAGGAATGTGTCTGTTGATGAACTGACATACGCAGCACAGATGAGTCAAAGAGCGACGGGAAATAATGATGTAGCCAAAGTGATTCAAACTGTGACAAAAACTCCAACCAGGGCTATGAAGTTCCGAAAAGCAGCTGCGATTGGCAGTAAAGCCCTGAAAACGAAGAAACACACACCTGAAAACGCCTTGAGGATATTCGTCGATGCCAATTT
This sequence comes from Philhelius festivus, assembly GCA_963931855.1. Classification (NCBI taxonomy): domain Eukaryota; kingdom Metazoa; phylum Arthropoda; class Insecta; order Diptera; family Syrphidae; genus Philhelius; species Philhelius festivus. The sequence continues at coordinate 67,946,138 of OZ007554.1, read as the reverse complement.
AACTGTAAGTCAATACGAAGTGATTCATCAAGCCAACAAAGATATATATCCGTGCTACACCTACTTGTATAAAGCTAAACAAGAATGTTATCCACCAAAAAGCATCAGTGAGACAGTTGCCGAAGTGAAGCTCCAAGATTTAGTGGATCACACAATATCGCGATTATGTAAATATTTGGAACCAGAACTCTCACAGTGCTTGGATAACAGGGAAACCGATTTAGAGCTAATATATAAGTGGGGATGCGATGGATCTACTCAAAGCCAATACAAGCAGAAATTTGAAGATGACGACAACAGTGATGCAAATATATTTTTGAGTTCCCTTGTGCCTCTTCGTCTAAAGTCTGGGAGTGAAATTATATGGCAAAATATCCACTCTTCATCACCGAGGTGGTGCCGACCAATACGGATTCGTTATTTGAAAGAAAATAAGGACATAACCAATGAAGAAATCGAATACATTGAAAACCAGGCCCGAAATCTTCAAGCAACAAAAGTAAGCGACAACATAAGAATCAACCATGTACTGCTTCCAACAATGGTCGATGGAAAGGTGTGTAATGCAGCTACGAATACTTCATCTACATTACGTTGTTACATATGCGGAAAAACTTCAAAAAGTTTCAACGACTTGTCTTCTACAGAACCAGAGAATCCAGAGACTTTCAGATTTGGGCTATCAATACTACACGCCAGGATTAGGTTTTTCGAATTTCTGGTGCATCTTTCGTACAAACTTAAAGCGGACGTGCATAAGGGACGCGTTACAGATAAAAGTGACCGGGAAAAAATTCAAGCGGCCAAGAGACAGATACAAAAAGAGTTCCACGACAAATTGGGCTTACTGGTGGACATTCCAAAAGCTGGGTTTGGCAACACCAATGACGGCAACACCTCTCGTAGATTTTTCAATAGCCAAGAAGAAGCAGCTTCCATTACAGGCGTGGATTTATCATTAATTAACAAATTCAAAACTATATTAGAAGTGATATCCTCTGGTTATGAGATAGATCTTAAAAAATTCGAAAAATTCACGATGGATACTGCTAAACATTATGTTAGCTTATATCCATGGCAGCCTATGTCTCCAACAGTGCATAAGATTTTAATTCATTCTGCTAGTGTCATATCCCATGCATTGTTGCCAATCGGTCAGTTGTCCGAAGAAGCCGCGGAAGCTAGAAATAAGCATTTCCGCCAATACAGAGAAAATTTTTCACGAAAATTCTCCAGGACGGCATGCAACGAGGATGTGATTAACCGGCTTCTATTGACGTCAGACCCTTATCTCAGTAGTTTAAGGACAAAAAGTAAGACCAAGAAACAGTCGTTTTCAAAGGAGGCTCTCGAATTTTTGACTGTTAATAATGATGATGACGATGATGATGATTATGATGATGATGATGATGATGGTAATAATGATTATGATGGTGATGATGATGTTTTTGAAGATGTTTATGATGATGAATAAATAATAAAATATAAACTAGAAAATTCAATTATTCCAGGTCTTTTTTTATTACCTACTTGCATATAAGACAAAAAAGATTAATCTTTTTATTGAGTAATTGACCTGTAATCATAAAATATGCAACTAAAACTAATCCCCTTCTCAAATTTTGGATTAAAAGGGTCGCAGGTATCTTAGACTTGGTTACCTGAATATTGGGACATAAAATTTTGGAATGAAATTTGAACACCCGGATTAAGAAAATTTCACTCATAAAAAAAAGGAAAAAAGGGATTTTCTAGGAAAAAGTATCTTTCAGTTTTTTTCTAATTTCTTATAAACTATGACATTTATCGGAATGAGGTTTTAAGTATTTGACTAAAAATATATCAGGTCATTGAATATTGACAAAAAAAATGTCCTTGATAAACAATTTTTTTTTAAAAAATAAATTAAAAACCGAAAAAAAAATTTTTTTTTCTAAATTTCAACTTTAAAACTTAATTTCTCAAAAACTATTTAATTAAACAACTTGAATCAAAAAACAAAACAAAGAATAAAATATTAGCTTTAAAAAAAATCATAGCGCAGTGTTGTACGTGCTTTTTTAGATTTTTAATAATTTTTTTTCTTTCGGCTAATCGGGATGGGCATTTAAGTGGGTTTTACTGTACCTAAAAAATGAAAATTTATCCTTCCAAATAACTTTTTAGTCATTTGGTACCTATTTGATATGAAAAATGTGCCCAAATATTTTTGGCCAGGTTTTCGACCAAAATACCGCACTGTGCATCGCTTAGAAAAATAGTAAACATAAATAAATATGATATTAAATTTCACTTGGTTACGTCTTTGTTACACAACTTATCAAATATTTGATAGCTAAGATGGTTCGACGCCAGTACAAGCCTTCTATTTATACCAACCAAAAGAATGTATACCAATCCAATTCTGCAGAATTCTCGACGAAAAAGATACATAGGTACTCGTACACTTCCATCAGCAAACAATCTATAAGAGCAACTTTCCAGACTGACCGCTATTGAAATAAAAGAATTAAATCCAAACCCACTATTCCCCCAGTTTGTCTGGTACAGTCTGAGGTTCATCAACTCGAATGTTTACAACTCAAACAGAGTTCATAAGAAAGGTCTCTAACCGCGTTTCGTGGTTCAATGCAATTTCCTCAAATCCAGCACATTGAACTTGAGACAAATTTCATTCTAAATTTGATTTGTTTACGTGCCTGCCAGAAACCTCAATTACATCACAAATCACAAAAAAAAATAATAATAATAAAAAAATGTTAATCTAAAGAGAGCTCGATAGTCGAAATTGTGTATCTACCTTCGTATATCTATCTATCTTCATTTGATCTTTGTAATGTTATTCCTCTTTACTTTTTTTTGTAATAACAATAACCGAAGCTTCATGATTAAGACAAATCATGGCAGTAAAAATAATTTTCTGAAAGTTCTATTAAACTATTTTTGACGCGTCTCACCACCGCAGGCAATTACATTCTACACATAAAATATTCATATTGGAACCATTAGAACCACAATAATATTATAATGGAAGCTTACAAAAATGCCTGGCCTAGGTCGTACGTTCTTGCTTTTCTATGTTAAAAGGTTTAACATTTGGTTGGAAAGATTTGATAGTTCGTTTTAAGCTTACATTTACATGGCCAATTTACTGGGATCGCCAAAATTACTACAATGATTCTTCCTTACTGAATTTCATAGAAATCCGACGAGGCGTTAGCGTGAGATAACACAATTTGTAACATTTATTAGTCTTGTCGATAGCAACCCTGTGACTGAGAAGTAATTTTTATTTCTACCTCTATTTCAGCAATGATTGTGGAATCTTTTATTTTTGTGTTCAGTGGGAAAATTATTGCATGAAATTTTTTTGACAATCAAATTGCCGAGCAAACAACACCTTTCAATACTGAAAAGTTTGACGACGTCTTCTCTACAATATTGAAAATTGAAGAGAAATAGATGAAATTCCAACTCAACCTGCGTGTTTGAATGAAAACCAGCACAAATGTCAGTCAAACTGACATTAGACGTCTAATTATTTCTTCATTTACTGCCGCATAGATGGAAATAAAATTATAAGGAAAATGATTGAATGAAATCTTTTTGACAATCAGACTACAGAGCAGACAACACCTTGGAAAACCGAAGAGCTTACGGCGTTTTCTCTACAATATTGAAAATTTGAATAGAAAAATATGAAATTCTAACTCCATCTGCATGTTCAGATGAAAACCAGCACAAATGTCAGTCAAACTGACATTAAACGTTTAATTATTTCTTCATTTACTGCTGCATAAATGGTAAGAAAATTCTTAGGAAAATTATTGAATGAAATCTTTTTGACAATCAGACTGCGGAGCGGAGCAAACAATGGCCCTTAGTAATAGACATTCATAGAATCGGTTTTAAAGTCACTTTTTGTTAGATGTAGAAAAGTTGCTTTTAAAATTTCGTAGTAACAGATCAAATTTAACAACAGTCTTATTTATACCAATAATTGTGACTCATTTTCATAATTTCGTTATTGTGAACTGATACACAAACAGATTTCTATTAACCAGATTCGTAAAGTTCTATTGTGATTCTATCATTTTAAATTTAACTTAGTTACAGGAAAGCCGCTTTTAAGTATTTATACTTGAAATTTGTTTTATTTCTACGAATGTTTGGTTAAAACCGAACTTAGGCTGAAAAGTTTGACGACGTCTTCTCTTCAATATTGAAAATTGAAGAGAAATAGATCAAATTCAAACTCAACCTTCAGTCAAACTGACATCAGGTGTCAAATTAGTTCTTCATTTCCTGTGACATATCTAAATGGCAGGAAAAAAATCCTGAAATCGTTTTCATGCAATAATTTATTTCAACTATAGCTTATAGCTCTAGCTTCAACTGAATTTCACGTGAATAAAGATTGAAAATTGTAGACAACACTTTTTGAGCACAATGAAGTTTCAAACCAAAAACCAATACTATTTCCTCGGTTTGAAATATGACACCCTTTTCAATATACTTCCTTCAATTTGAACTTTTTTTTTAATTTTTTAGGGGTATTCGTCTAACCTCAACTCCGAATTATACCGAAACCTAATTCCTTAACCTTCGATCGTGTCATTCATCATCATTTTCTTTCCACAAAACCAATACCTGCCCTAAAGACCAAGTTACACAAAAAAAAAAAACATATTCGGGACAAGCAACATATTTTAATTGATGGTCGCAGCCGGAAAAGGTAAACACTTTCAGAATATATATACCAAGTGAGAAGGTAGCTTGAAGATCATTCGTAAGTTAACTTTTCACCGGTGTAGATGCGACTCGGATTTGGCGTGTTGGAAACATTCAAATTTTTGTTAAAACTATGAGATCGTCATGGAGTGGTTCAGTCGTGATTGGTTTCTGTTTTTTACTTGCAATAACCAGCGCCATGGTTCTACCAACAGATTCGAATGGAGTGTTTACCGTTTCGAGCAAAATGATTGATGAGACCGATTTGCTGGAGGAACATGGACGTTACATGTTGGCCAATATGAACCAGACTTTCGATCCGTGTGAGAACTTCTATGAATATGCCTGTGGCAATTGGAAGAACGACAGCATGGTGCCATTATTGGGTCGCAACAATACATTATTCTATGCCATGCAGGTCAAAGTAAACGAGGTCATTGTGGACTTTCTGAAGAACACAACAGTTATGGATGATAACACTGCTGAAACTAAAGCGAAGAAGCATTTTGCCTCATGCGTGAATATGAGTGGTGATCTAACTCAAGGATATCGAACGGTTTTAAGTTCCATGAAGGAACCAGTCCTGAAGGAGGGTGAAATTCTGGACTGGATGATGTTGAACTTTTACTCGGAATATGGAGTGACGCCGCTTCTGCCACTGAGCATCCAGTACAACTCCAGGAATGTCATGTTAGAGATTGTAATAGAAGAGCCGTATGCACATCTCACCGCAGACTCTTTCAACTTTACAAAGATGACGGAAGATATTAAGTTTGAAGACCAAGGGGCAGTGGAGAAGGAACTGGATGAACTTAAGAGCTTCGAAAAGAAGCTGATTGCATCAGTGACGCCGACAAACTTGTCAAAATCGCAATCCTTGGAAGATTTTCTGGGAGCCCATAATTCAAGTGATGTTGATTGGAAGAGATTTTTCGCCTTGGCATTCAATGGAACTGCAAAGAACTCCTGGAAAATCCATGACAGCATTTTGAACTTTACGAATATAGTGAAGTTTCTGAACAAATCTGACACAGGTGTTATGTTTAGGTATGTCAAGTGGCGGAACATTCTTAAGTTCTATCGCATCTGGAGGTTGAAAACCACTGAAAATACTCCGGAGAGTAACTGTCGAGAGATAACTATCAAGTATTTCAATTATGCCTTTGTACCTTGGTTCATCGAGACCACCTTCGATCAGGAGAGACGAGCAGATGCCTTGCATATATCCAAACGTCTCAAGGATACGTTTTACTCGTTCATCGATCAGGCAACCTGGCTGGATGGTGAAACGAAATTCGGGGCAAAGTCCAAGCTCCGAGCGATGGACTTGATTATTGGGTATACAGACGACATGAGACATCGATCAGACATGGACCAAGCTTTCAAGGAAGTCAATATCACCAAGGACTACTGGGAGAATCTGATGAGTCTGGAAAGAAATCGGGCGAGAATTTATGTGAAAAGGATCGGTAAGGCTTCTATCTATCCAATCATTGGAACTCACGAGGTTAACGCTTATTACGCTGACTTCATAAACCTCGTCTTTGTGGCCATCGGCATCTCTCAACTTCCTCTGTACCACATCAACTTCCCGAACTCATTGAAGTTCGCTGGAATTGGAAATTTAGTTGGCCATGAAATGGTTCATGGATTCGATTCAGGATGCTATGAATTCGACTACGATGGTCAGAAGCGAAACTGGTGGAGTCCTGAGTCTCTGAGGAATTTCAAAGAACGCTATCAGTGTCTAGAGTCACAGTACAACAAGTTGATCTACAACGGTGTGCGGACGAACGGCAATCGAACTTCGGGCGACAACATTGCCGATAATGTAGGTCTGAGGATCGCCTATCATTCGTATCTTCGGCTGCTGCAGGAGAAAGGCACTACGGAAAGGGGCAAGGATAAACCTCTTCCGGGTGTCGATTTCACAAACAAACAACTCTTCTTCCTGAAGTTCGCTCAAACTTGGTGCGACGGCCGAAGTCCAGAGGATCGGACGAAACGCATGGCAACAGAGGAACATGCTTCCGATGAGTTTCGAGTTATTGGAACGCTCATGAATATGCCTGAGTTCAGTGAAGAATTCAATTGCGCCCTGGGGACAGATATGAATCCGTTGAAAAAGTGTGTCATATGGTAACGAAATAAAGAGTTTAGTGTGTTTGTCTGTTTAATTATTTCGATTGGATTTATATTATTTTCTATTTTTTGACAAAATTTATAGTAGTTGATGGTTTTTTCACGATTCAGTGATTTGTGTTCCTCATCAATGCAAGGCTATTTGATGATTTTTTACGACAAATTATGAGATAAGGAATTATTAATGTATGCCGAACATGTACACAGAGGTAATGAGAGGGTATGGATAGGTACCACCTGTAAACAAACAGAGCGTGAGCGCAATACGTGGATGATTTTATTAATGAGGAGCATAAGAAATATATTCTGGACAGCAGACGAATTGGTTGTGTTGCGTTCAAGGTCATTCAGTAGGTACCATCGTAACTATATCAAAACATTGGTATTTTGATTTGGTTTTAAGTCTTCTGTTAAGTAAAAGGCAAATATTTCGTTGGCAAGTTCAATGATCGTTATGGCATGGAAACATTTTGGAATGAAGATAAAATTTGAAAGTGTAGTTTAGATGCATAGCTTATACATTGGTTCATAGGAAACATTTTTTTAAACACAAACAATCACAATATTGGACAAGATTTCATATTTTCATTCTTGCTTTTGTCAAGCTTGTTGTGCATGTTAGTGCGAATTTCTATCTTTCAGAATGTCGCCTCACTGGTAATTACTTAATGCCACTACTCTTTCGCCATCACGGCCAAAGCCAAAATAAATGTCTTGGTTTGATCCATAAAAGCTGCAAAAAAATTATCAGGCTTAGAGAAGTAAATTTCCGCTCTTGCAAAGCCAACCCAACAGAAAAAAATCGGAAAAAGCATAGACAAGTAAGAAACCAATACAACGCTGTTATAAGAAGAACAGAGTTTGTACATGAACAAAAATAAAAGTTCATTGTTTTTCAAATCCAATATATTGTTACTAGCGATTCATAGTTACTCGTACTATTAGATAAGTTATGCATTCGTAAAAAAAAATCGAGCACCAGATTTTGATCAAAGTTGACATTACGATGATAGATAATACGAAAAAAGTGGGTCTTGCAATTTTGTCTTTCTGTTCGACTACAGCCTAGACGGCTCCGCCGATTTTCGTTCAGCTTGCTAGATATCGTTTTTAATTTATCCCCCCCTCCCCACAAGTTTTTTTCATTTTTTTTAAGACCAAAAATGACGGTAACTATCATACGATTTTTTTTTCGAAATTTTATAAATTTTTTTTTTCTCAAAAACTGTCCCACAATTTTTTTTTTAAATAAAAAAATTTCTTTGAGTTCAAGAAAAAAATTGTTATTTTTGGTAGTGTTATGTATGAAAAGATTAAAATAATGCGTTGTTATGATTAAGTACTTTATTATACTAAATGTTAAAAAAGAATTAATATACAAAATTGCTGCAAGGCCTTCAGTCTTGGTAAAACGACGGAAACTTAATGCAAAAACGGAAGAAACATGCTTTTTTAAATGACAGCTGATAGAAGATAAAATTGGACGGTCGGTGTCGTAGGTCTGTTCATAACTTGTCGTGAACACAACACTGCCGTCGGTCTGTTCATAACTTGTCGTGAACACAACAGGTAGGTACCCCCTTTGGAGCCACTTTTTCAGTTTTTTTATTTTCTCAAAAACGTTACGACGGATTTTGATAATTTTTTTTTCTGCTAAAGGTTCCCAATAGTTTGATTGTTATTGTGGATTCAAATTTGCAAACAATAATTGTTTTGGATTTTTAAAAAAAAATTTCAAAATACATATTTCGGAACCCCATGCTCGATTTTTTTAAATATTGATAAATAAGAGTTTGTTAATATAATCTACAAGATAAGAGAAAACAAATTTATTTTACCTAAAAATAACGGTACCCTCCATACAAAAGTTTAAGAATGGTTTTCGAAAATCGTATTTTTCTCGAAAACGGTTTCGAGAATTTTGCTAAAATTTTTTTTCTTTAGATTAATTCTTAAGATCTATAAAATAAAAAAATTTTGAAATCAAGATATTACTGATTGTATCTACCATAGAACGATTTTTTCGAATTTGGAATTTCTCATTATCGCCATAACGGATCTTAATAAAAATATGTATAGACAAGCTTCTAAAAAGTCTTAAAAAAAAACATTTCAAAACTTAAAAAAAAAATATTTTTTTGAATTTTGAAAAAAAAAAAATCTATTTTATTTTTGGAAAATTCGATATCTCAAAAACAGATCAATATTTTTGTTTTGTAAATTTAATTTTTATTCGTACATTAATAAACACTTTAAATTGACGTTCCAAATTTTTTTTTTTTAAATGTTTTAAAAATTTTGTATATAAAAGCTTATTTTTACTTGCGATATAGGTACTATAGGGCAAGTTCTGCATTTGGAAAAAAAAATCGAACTCGAGATTTTGATCAAAGTTGGCATTACGATGATAGCGAAGACAAAAAAAGTGGGTCCCACAATTCCGTCTGTCTGTCTGTATGTCTGTATGTCTGTACCTCGAACTACAGCCTAAACTACCGGAGGTATTTTCTTCAAACTCGGTAGTTAAGGGTCTTCGGTGATTCCCTAGAGGAAAAATTGAAATTTTTTTTTAGCTCCAAAACTAACGGTACCCCCCATACACCCGTAATGCAAAATCTTATTTATCTCGAAAACGGCTCTAACGATTTTTATAACAAAAATTAGGTGTGATATTATGGACATGGACTATATTTCGATCAAAAAAAAAAATTTGGGGCAAAATGTTATTAGGGGTACCTGCCATAGACCGTTTTTTTTATTTTCGACTTTCTCATTAACGGCTCTAATGATTTTAAACCAAAATTTTCAGCAGGAGTCCCCTTAAGTTTTAAATAATATTGCATACAAAAATATTCGAAAATATATTTGTTGGGATTTAAAAATTTTTTTTTTTAAATCAATATCTTCTAAACCTATGAGCGATTATTTTTTTAAATTATTTCCTAAAATCAATATTATTTAATACTTAAGATTCGCATCTCACATTTTTTTCTTGAAAAATTTTAGAGAAATTTTTTTAAGAAACCACTACAACGAATTATAATTTTGTTCTTCCATAAACTAATTTTTTTTTAGCTCCAAAACTAACGGTACCCCCCATACACCCGTAATGCAAAATCTTATTTATCTCGAAAACGGCTCTAACGATTTTTATAACAAAAATTAGGTGTGATATTATGGACATGGACTATATTTCGATCAAAAAAAAAAATTTGGGGCAAAATGTTATTAGGGGTACCTGCCATAGACCGTTTTTTTTATTTTCGACTTTCTCATTAACGGCTCTAATGATTTTAAACCAAAATTTTCAGCAGGAGTCCCCTTAAGTTTTAAATAATATTGCATACAAAAATATTCGAAAATATATTTGTTGGGATTTAAAAATTTTTTTTTTTTAAATCAATATCTTCAAAACCTATGAACGATTATTTTTTTAAATTATTTCCTAAAATCAATATTATTTAATACTTAAGATTCGCATCTCACATTTTTTTCTTGAAAAATTTTAGAGAAATTTTTTTAAGAAACCACTACAACGAATTATAATTTTGTTCTTCCATAAACTAATTTTTGTTTAAAACACATGGCATCCTATGCTTAGCTCCAACTGCTAATGTTGTTTTAGTTATTTAAAAAATGATTTTTGTCCTTATGAACAGTTTTCTCTAATAACATTCATTTTTGAAATTTTTAGTCTTTCACACAAGAGCAAGTTCGTGCGACCCAGTCGTGCATTTTATTTTGAATTCTGATACGTTAAAGTTTTTATGTAAGTTTGGAAATTTCTTTGAAAAAAATTAAAAAAAAAATCTGAAAGAAAGTCCAAAACTTAAAAAAAAAACCGAATACTGTACCGTGCACTGTGAATAGTGTTTCAGTTACAAATTTTTGTAATGGTTGGTAGATCGCAAAAATTGAGCGAAACACAAACAAATTTATCAAAATTCTAGCCACCGTTTTTGAGAAAAATTCGATACCATTTCTTTTACATAAGAAAAATTGTTTGCCAGTTTTTGAATGTTTTTACTTTGTTTTTGAACAGTTTTTTTGTTTAAGAGAAATGATATTTTATTAGATAGAAGTTTTACATTTTCCCACCACACGTTTTTGCTATGACCAAAAATACCGGTACCTCCCGACATAAATTTTTTTTCAAAATCTTATAAAACAATTTTTTCCTCCAAAAATCTTCCACCTTTTTTAGTAAAAGTAAACTTATGGCTGAAATCAACTAGTTTTTTTGTTTTTAAATTTCCAAAACCAACTGACTTTGATAATTTTTTTTGCTAAACCTCCTAAAAACTTGAATAGTGTTGTGCATTCAAATTTTCAAACAATTTTTTTAAATTTATAAAAATTAAAATTTATTTTTTGAAATGCACATGCTCAATATATACTTAAACTAAAAGTTACTTAACATTATCTTTAAGGTTTTGGATAAAATTGTTCTTATCTCCAAAATAACGGTACTCACCATACAAATGCTATCCAAATTTCTTGACTTTCTCACTATCGGTGTAAAATATTTTAATTATTTTTTTATTTTGAAGATTCTAAACACTTCTAAAAACCTATTTAACCGATTTTTTCTCAGAATCTATAAATAGAAATGCAACAACTTAAATTTTAATACATTACAAATCTGAAAAAAGATAGATTTTTCACAGTTCATGGTGGCCATTAACTGTTGTTAATTTTCTTAGTTTTTATAAATGTTAGGACAAAAGAGTAAAAAATTATCACCTCAAGCAACAGCGTCAAGCTAAAAGTGCAAATGATAAAATTATATTACCGAATGAGGTGTTCTCATGTGGAAACCATTAACATGTTCACATGTTATTCCATTTTCTTCAAATATTCACGTTGGGTCGATCTATGAAGAATCAGACAACATCAAAACGTGAATAAAGACACAAGAACTTCCGTAAAAATGACCCCTGTCCCGGAGAGTGAGCCAGAAAACCGAAGGCAATCAAGTGTACATCGCACACATCAAGTTGGTGAATTTTGCTTCGTGAGTTAGACCTACATCCTTCGGAATTCGAACAGACCCAAGAACTGAAGGTTAACAACCATAGACCAATGCCTTGTATTGAGTGTCTGAGTTACTGGCTGAACACAATAGAATGCTGCAACTGGAGCTGCAGCTGCAACTGGAAGAGCTGTCAAAAAGTGTCGTACGTACTTTTTTTTATGCGCCCACAATGAGGCTGTACAGCTTTCATGTGTTGTTGTCATTTGTTGGGTCAGGTGTTGAATCTTTGGCAAATTGTAAATATTTTAAGTAATTGAAACTATAAAATGGACACTGAAATTGAAGATTTTCGTCCATTATTTTAATTAAAATTTAACCACGAAATCACAATACAACAAAACAACACTTAAAATCACAGACAGATATATAAAATTTGAAATGTCAAAAATGCTGCACGAAAAAGTTAAAAGTTCGCCAACTCTTGCAGCACCGACTGCAGCACCGACTGCAGTTGCGTTGTGTTGTGTTCGTAACATTGAATTTACGTGTATTGAATATTTTGACAGCTATTCCAGTTGCAGCTCCAGTTGCAGCTCCGTCTCCATTGTGTTCAGCCAGTTAAGGACCATTTGGAAGGGCAGCCCGATTTTAGCGAGAAAAAAAATTATCTTTACCAACGAGGTCCATTTTTCGATGAACGAGTGCAAAACTGTCAAATTTTGGAAGATTCCAATCCACATGAAGTCTTCTCAGTCACAATGCATGCGCACTATTTGGTGGGGATATCCCCCGTCACCTTCATCGGAGAAGGCAACTGATCGATGATAACCAATTTCTTTTGCCTCAAATTGGGTGATCGGCACGTGAAAGAGTTGTGTTTCTAACCAGACGATGCTATACTTGCCACACAGCTAATGCTTAAACGAACCTTTTACACGAGCAACTTCAAAGCATGGTTAGCTCATACATAACCGACATGAACTGCCCAACGAGTTCGTGCGATTTAAAAACATTAGGGCTTTTTCTTGTGAGGTTTTCCTTAAGTCACAAGTTTATGTCAAAAAGCCAAAAAACCTGTCATATTTCTCAAATTCGGCCTGATCTTTGCGCCAGAGTCAACGACGTTTTCGAAATATTTTTCCTTTTATAATAAAAAAAAAAAAAAACTGTAGTACCACCTAATATTTTTCCAGTGGAAAGTTAAATTTAATTAATCGATGCAAATATTTAAAATATTTTATTAACTTTTATTCATAACCATATATAATACATTTTTTCAACGGATTCATATAAGTCCCCAAAGCACAACCGAATTCTTCACTGAATTCGGGCATATTCATAAGCGTTCCAATAACTCGAAATTTATTTATCGAATGGTTATCATTTGCTAAAATATCTAGTTGTATATCGGCACTTTCGCCATCGCACCAATTTTGGGCGAACTTCAGAAAGAATAAATGTTTATTGCTGAAATCTAAGCCTGGAAGGGGTTTGTCCTTTCCGTTTTCTAAATTTCCACTTTCATCCAGAAATCGAAGGTAAGATTGATAGGCAATTTTCAGACCCACATTGTCAGCTATGTTGTCTCCAGAAGTTTGTTTCCCATTTGTCCTCACACCTTCATAAATGAACTTATTGTACTGCGATTCGAGACATTGATAACGCTCCTTGAAGTTCATCAACGACTGGGGAGTCCACCAATTTCGCTCCTTGCCATCGTAGTCGTACTTATAGGATCTCGAATCAAATCCGTGTGCCATTTCATGAGCGATCACACTACCAATTCCTGCAAACTTCAACGAATTCGGCAGGTTAATATGATACAGCGGAAGCTGAAACATATTGATCAACATATAGGCTTCATTCAACCATCTATTGTAGAAAGCATCAGTCGAATCTATGTCAACGTCCGCTTTGACGGAAGCTTTGCCGACCGTTGTTAGAATATTTCTTGCTATATTGTTGTTCAGATTGATCAGGTTTTCCCAGACGTTTTTGGTGATATTGACACCCTTGAATTGTTCGTCTAATTCCGAACGATCCTTCATTTCGTCTGTGTATCCAATATAAACATCCATCGCTCGAAGTTTAGACTTTGCCGCCGATTTGGTTTCGCTGTCCAACCAAGTTGCTTGATCAATCAATGAGTAAAATGTATCTTTTAGATGTTTGGATATCTTTAGGCCGTCTGCTCGGCGATCCTCGTCAAAGGTAGTCTCAATGAACCAAGGAATGAGGGTATTTTTGAAATAATGTATTGTAACATGTTGACACTTCTGTTCAATGATCTGATCATCTTTAAGCAACATCAGTTCGTAGATTCCTAAAATTAGCCTCCATCTAACGTAGTTGAATAAGACACCAGTATCAGATTTAGTCAGAAACTTGGCCAAATCTGTGAAGTTCATAATGTTGTAGTTTATTTTCCAGGAACTTTGTGTAGTCCCATTGAATGCTAAGTCAAAAAATCTCTCAAGATTCAGATCACTTGAATTGTGGACTTTCAGAAATTCTTCTAAAGATTCATACCTGGAATAGTTTGTCGTGGTCACTGAGGCAAAAAGCTTCTTTTCTAAAGACTTGAGTTCCTCCCATTCCTCGGCCACTGCTTCTTTGTTTTCGAACTTAAAATCTTCTGAGATCTTTGTTATGTTGAAAGTGCTTAGAGCCGTTAGTTCATTAAAGTCTCCTAGGAATATTTCATACACATAACTAGTATAATTGTATCGGATACTTAATGGCAATAGAGGTGTTGTACCGATTTCCGGGTAGAAGTTCAATACCATCCAGTCGAGATTTTCGCCGTCTTTCAAGATGGGTTCCTTAATATAATTGTAGATGGTTCGGTAGCCTTCACTAAGGTCTGGACTTACATTAATGCAGGAATCGAAAAATTGTTTCATCTTCATTTCTGCAGTATTTTCTTTCAATCCCGTTTTGTTCTTCAGGAACTCCAAGATTAGCTCGTTCACCTTCACGGTCATGCTATCTAATAATGACTGATTCCGGCCCAGTAACGGAACCATACTGTCATTCTGCCAATTGCCACAGGCAAATTCAAAGAAGTTCTCACACGGATCGATGGTTGGGTTTATATTAGCCGACATGAAGCGTCCATGTTCTTCGAGTAAATCAGCATCATCCATTATTCTTATTGGAATGGCGAATATTCCATTGGAATCCGTTTGTAACACCTTTGCTCTGATACCTATTAAGCAGCAAAAAGCAATCAATAATATTTTCATTTTAATAAATTAAATATTTTTCAAACACTAAGCACGGAATTGCGTTTACACGAGAGAAAAGGTTACGTGCGAATGATCTCCAAGTTATCGCCTTAGCTGGGCTTTATATTCAAAAGTTGCTAAGCCAAATTTATTGTTTTTTTTTTACTGGCAATGAATTGTATAATTTTATGGATATTTTATGTTGTAAGTGTCGTAATAAACTGCAGCAGTTTGATGCGATAGAAATGTCAGAGAATACATTTAAATTTATAGGCGTGATGAAAGTTGAAAATAATGAAAATATCATAAAATAAAAAATCGCTAAGAACACTTATCTGTGAAACGAATCAATAATTAAAGTTCAGCGCATAAGCTTTATTTACATTCTGTGACTTATCTATTTTAGGGGCTAGGTGAAATTAAGAACTTTACGTTGAACCTAAAATGATGTAACAAGTTGTCCGGACGAGCAAACGGGTCTGAGATAAATAGATATAATTTAGTTAAAAAAAAAAACAATCTCGTAGAGAACCTGACCTTATTTACTTACTTAAGGTGGCGCTACAATCCAGGGCCCTAGCTACCTGGCTAGGTTTTCACTCACTGTACTGTCTCTCGGGGATGGATTTGAAGACTTTCCGGGCCGGAGCATTTGGGCAAATTCGCTCTACATTACCTATCAATCACAGTCGTAGGACTTTAACTCGTTTGACTAGGTCGGTTTCGCTGTACACCCCATACAGTTCATGGTTATATCTTCTGCCCCACTCCCTGTCTATGCAAACGGGAACATAGATTACACGGAGTATTTTCCTCGCCATAGAGGGACAGTTTAGTTGATCCAGAGAAGGCTTTGCTACTCAATTGACTTCTTAGTCAATAGAAGCAGCGATTGACAAGAGTTATTCTCCGTTTGATTTCAGGGCTGGTATTATTGGCTCCCTTGAAAGAAGTGCCTAGGTAGACAAAGTCCTTAACTACCCTGTCTATGCAAACGGGAACATAGATTACACGGAGTATTTTCCTCGCCATAGAGGACAGTTTAGTTGATCCAGAGAAGGCTTTGCTACTCAATTGACTTCTTAGTCAATAGAAGCAGCGATTGACAAGAGTTATTCTCCGTTTGATTTCAGGGCTGGTGTTATTGGCTCCCTTGAAAGAAGTGCCTAGGTAGACAAAGTCCTTAACTACCTCAAAATTATAGCTGTCTATAGTGACGCTCTATTCAAGACGTCAATGTTGTGTGTAATTTCTTGGTGTCAGCATAAACTTGGTCTTGCCCTGAAAGCAAAACCTATCTTCTTCGCTTCCGTCTCAATACTTACAATCGCGCCACTTACGACTTTTTTTTTCTTTCAATTATGTCAATGTCATCGGTGATTCCGAGAAATTAGACGGACTTTCAAAAGATTAACGTGTGAGTTTGGCACTTTTCTTTTAAGAACGATATTGAAGAACTCAAACGACAAAGCATCGATTTGTCTAAATCTTTTTCTGACATTAAATGAATCGGTGAGATCTTTTCCGACCATGATAGAACAGCATGCGTTCTCAATCATCATCCTGCTCTGATAAATATGTCAGGGATTCCAAAACATGACATTGCTCTATATAGTTCGTCCATAAAGATGCTATCACACCCGGCTTTCAAATGGATGAAAAAGTGAAATTCCTGGGTTTTTTCCAAGATCTGCCGTAATGTGAATATTTGATCAATGGTGGATTTTCCTAATTTCCTGGCCTAAAGCCGCACTTTTATGGACCTATCAGGTTATTGACGAAAGGCTTCTGACATTCGCTTAATACGGTAGAAAGGATCTTGTATGCGATGTTCAGGAGACTTATGCCTCAGTAGTTGGCACAGTTCAGAGGATCTTCTTTCTTGAGAATCGCACAGACAAGGCTGAGAACATCGGGCATGGTTTCTTTCGAAAATATTTTACAGATAGCTGATGCGTACTCCCAACCAAATCATCGTCTGCAGTTTTGATCAGTTCGGCAGTGAGGCTATCAGTTTAAGTGGCTTTTTTCGACTTAAGATTAGATATAGCTATCATCACTTCGCCCAGGTCAGGTGGGGATATTGTTGGTCTACGTCGCCTAAGTCATAAGGTATTATCTCTATAACAGCGAAATTCTCTTCTTCATCGCCGTTATAAGGTTTTGAGAAATTGTCTTTCCATATTCTCATCATGGACCTCGGTTCTTCTACGATGTTCCCTTTATTGTCCATGCAGGCTTCAGCTTGGGGATTGTATCATTGAGTTTGTTACACTTTAATCCGACGCGAACCGAACAATAATTATAGATTATAATTTAATTAAACTTATGAAAACGACGAACTAAGACCGACGCGACGCAAACCACTGACCACTGAGTACGATGATTGATTATGATTTTTTTTTTGTTTTGCTAGACGAATGTCAAGCTAAAGAGAATGAGAGAAAAAAAAAAAACAAACGAAGCTATGTTTGAATACGTACCGAGTGTAACAGGTAGCGATTGGAATGCTACCACCACGACTAGCTCAGAGAAAGGGGTGGGTTCAACCAATTAATTGTATTATCAGTTGGATTATGTATAATTATGAAATAATTGAATATTTTAATTTTGTAATATTTATTGCCGCAGGGGCGTAGTACCTGAAAGTTAAAAAGGGCGCCAGTAATTTTTTTTTGAAATAAGGAAATTACAAACCTTCGGAGCAGAACCGACGGTGAAAGCAATTTTAAAGAAGATAAAACGAATCTTTGTGTTCCCACAAGGGAAGTTAAAATTAATTTATTTGTTTGGGAAACCTTTATGAAGTATAGGGTGAAAACCCAAAATCTTTTCAATTAAAATTATTACACAAGTGTTATAATAATGTGAAACAAAATGGACCGCTATTACTTTGTCCCGAACGAACAACAGATTTAATTAACGGGTCGCGCGTCCTGTAATTTCAGGAAAAATTTTTACGGAACAAAAGTCAACCGTTTTATATAATAAATTTAAGCCAAAAAAGTTTCGATTAACGCAAAAAAAAACAATTATGAATCAAAATAAATTATAACCACTCTACTTATCTTTTCCTGCCAAAATTTCCTTCCTCCAGAATTTTATTATGATTTTCCTCTCTTCCTTCGTGTCTTTTCTCCTTATTTTTCCTCTCCAATTTCTTTAATCTTTTTTTTTACTAACAAAATTTTGAATTTTTAACAATTTCTTTCCTTTTGCTATCACTTTCTCAAAATTATTTTCTTTCCAGTATGCTCTCCAGTTAAGAAGTGTCCGTCCAGATTTTTCGATGTCTCTTCGGACCTTCTTAACTTTTAACCCTTGTGCTTTCAGCCAATTGGAATCCGCGGATTTCAATCACGTCATTGTAAGCCACATTCAGCTAATTTGCTGAGATGCGCTCTCGTTTTTGAAAGCCAGCGGTCCTGCTTACACGCACACTAACCCTTGCTCTACGCTGCCTTCGTTAAATTCACCGACCGCTGGTTTTACTGCCAGGGGCGGCAAATTCAATGAACGCATTCAGTCATTTTCCCACTATTTTTTTTTGAGAGAAAGCAAAACCAAAAAAACAAATCGTGAACCATTCAAAATTTCGATTACATTTGTCCCCTCCAAACTCTACATATAAACATTTGATAAAAGTAAAGAGAAAACTCACGAAGCGAATTATTTAATGACCAATCACTATAAACATTTCGGAGGGAAAAATTGGCAGCTATTTTCTTACGCGCGATTTACAAAAAACTACTTCGGTGGACTTTTGTTAGATTTGGGGATTAGGGATAAGCATATAGCGTTCCATTTTTAACAAAAATCAAGTTTAAGTTAATAATCATTTTTAGAAGGTAGTTGAAAATCAGTTGGGCACTCAGCCATTCTCTTACGAGTCACTTCTCACTCTCGGGGACTAATTGTCGCCCGCGCTCTTTTGGATCGAAACAGACCGCCCGTCTGTGGTGTTTTCATCATCGACCATCAACCATTTTATGGATATTAGTTAAAAATTTTGTTTTCTCAAGACACTGAGAGAGTGAACCGATGGCTGATGGACCAAGGCTGCCCTTCTCTCTCTCAGTATATTGAAACAAACACCTGTAGGGGGGGGGGAAGAATAAATGGAAAAGGTGGGAACAAGGACTTTGGAAGCTTGAAAGAGCGATTTTTGTTGCGGTAAATTTTACCGTGACAAGTTGTTTATTTAACTTTTAGTAAAACTTCCGAACCTCGTTCCTGCTATGGCATCACTATATTTACACGCTCGGACGCTTCTCATTCATATTCTTTTTCTTTCTGAGAAGTAACTGTTCTTCTCTTCTGCTCGTAGAGCTCGCGAGCAGCTCTGGTTCTGCTATGCAGCACCGCTTCATATGCCTCTAGCTTAAATGTAAAGGGTGATTAAGTTTTATGGGCCGATGTTGATTTAGAATAAAACGCAAATTATTTAAGAAATTATTGTCATTTTTCGGCCAATTGACATCGCCACCACGTGAGAAAACACGGCCATTGAATTTGTCGCGCAAAAGAGCCATTGTTTCGTTAGCTGTGTGGCAAGTAGCACATCCATATCTTCCAATTCGAGCCATAAAAAGTTCGTTATAATCTGATGATAGCGAACACAATTCAGAGTAACTGCCTGACCGGCCTCATTTAGGAAAAAATACGGCCCGATGATGGACGATTAAATTGACCGAAAAAATCACGAAGTGCACGATATGGATTTTGATTTGAACGCCCATTTTCATAATAAGCCTGAATAACTTTAACGCGTTGCTCGATTGTGTATCTTTCCATGGTTCAAATTGAGTTAGTCTGAAATTGAGAAATGTCAAATGAAATGCAGAAAAAACTTGACGTTTAAGTGTGGTTCACATTCAACATTGGCCCTTAAGATTTAACCACCCTTTATATGCTTGCCGGCTTTAATCAACAAACCATCAGGGGTTCCGTTTTGGTGTTCGTGTAAGCCTCAGCACTTAAGAAACAGCATCTCTGAGGGCTGCTTGGCAATGTTGATGCTGTCGGCATAAGACTTCTTAAAAGGTTGTTGGAGACTCAATCGGAAAAGAACCTGACGTTGAAATTTTTCGCAGTACTTCCTTGTTTTAGCTTGGGTCGGAGAACCTGAGCTGATGACATACAATTCTTACGAACATGCGTGTTGTCGGCAGAAATGGAGGGACTTATAACTTTCTGTTGAGTCCAAAAGACTAGGATCAGAAGCACTTTTCATGACGAGATATATTTTTGGAGAATTTGGCATTAGAGAGCAGTGCCGTTGAAAAAATATTTTTTTTAGGTTTAAAGTTGCAGCAGCTGGAAGCATTGGTGCGGCACTAACTACTACACCATCAGGTGATATTACTTATGCAAGAGCAATACAAGATCTTCTGATTTTTGGTTTTTGTCAATGATAGAGATTTGTATCTTCTTTTTAATGTTTTTTTCCAAAGAAGTACGCAACTAAAAATGGCTTAGAGTTGATTGACACTAGTTGAACCCTTACCTATTGAAACTAAATTTTATGATTCTCTTAGTTCTCTTATTTAATTGTTAATCAGGTTATCAGTAGACGAATGCGAAATTTCAATTTTAAACTTAGACAAATCTGCTAAGAAGTAGCGGGCGATTTCAACAAATCAACTAAGGAATTAAGCGAATCAATGTTTGCATTGGGTAAATTCCGAATGACGCGATTGAGAGCTTGCTGAAACGAGAACATTTTTTCCTGGCTGCAGAATAGACATTTCAATTTATTTTGTTTCTGTGGCCATCTTTTTGCTTACTTTTTCGTCAAACCATAAGCAAGCTGTAAGGCTGGTAATTATAGACTTCTATGGTTAATATGCCGTCAGTCACAGCTTTTCTCTTTTAAATAATACTCGTATTTCTTTATGGTATGAATAGTGCAACATTAAAGTATGAGCATCACCTTTGGTGTACCACTGCAAAAGAAATCTCCTATTGCCTCTTGTTATTGTAGGGGGTATAACAATGTATTAAATATTGCAAAGTTCACATTCCATGAGAGCATTTTCAAAATCTATGTTCAATGTACTGAAAGAACTATTGAGACTTTTTCTTGCTTAATAACACTCTACCCAACATACTGTGGAAGAGCTAAGACTTTATTACAATGGGTGATATTGAAATTCCGGATAATCTGATTCAGCAACTGCATCACGTCACATTGGAATATACGCGATACAAGGTGAACCTAGGGAATAGATTCTTCGCTTTTCTAAACATGAACCAGGGTTTCTCCAAGGAGAAGTGCTTTCTTCAATCTCGATCTGGAGCTGATAGCACTATTTGACAATTAGGGTATGCGTACCAATTTTCGATTTCTACATCATCGACCGCTCTTTCGGCGTTGTACAAAAATATATTTACACCCGCTGCGGTGGTCAACCCGTCCCTATTGATAGCACCAACTTTGAGATAAATAAATTCCCACTCTACGAATGACACATTTTTAAGATCCGGCAAAGGCCCAGAAAAGCGCTGCTGTTGTTAATTTTAAATCCCAGGACAATGCCTCGAGGTGACAAGGGGGCCGAACCTTCGGTTTAAAGACCAAGCTCTAACGAATGTCAAAATCTCAATCATTCATAATTTAGTTTTTCTTATTCCTACAAATAAGTTATTCAATATCTGACTATTCAACATACTTTTGCATTTCTAAATGTTAACTATACTGCAAGTTGCTGTTCTAGAAGCTTTATCAATAGATCTATCGGAATTTCGATTTAGTCAGCGAGAAAAAAACTTTGATGTTCCTAGATTATCTTAAGAGACTTTTCTAGCGACTTTTGAAGACACGCATTTGTGAGTTATTAATATTATTTATTTTTACTGTAACCGATTTGTTATGCTATGTTACATCCCTGGACTTTGGCGGCCATGTTGTTTTGGTGACATCTGTCAAATCTGTTGTTTATTATTCAATTACTGATGCCAAATCACTGAACTCGATGTACAAATGATAAAACTTTATTACCAAAATGAGTGTTCAGGGGCGGAAATGTTGCGCCCATTTTAAAGTAGACGTAGTAGCCCTTCATAGTTGACTCTTCACCGTTTGGTGCCCACATTCAACTAGCCAACATTCGTTTATCAAAGAAATGCAAGATTCATCGCCTTTCACAAGAACTCGGCTTTTCCATTTTGCGTGGGGACTTGGGCTTCGGAGGGTTTGGAAGAAGACCAAAAATCATCTTTATCTTCTAGGCGCATTTTTTGATAAATGAAAAGTAACAAGCAAAATTTAAGTACATGGGACAACACCAAACATAGGAGGTTCACCAGTATACAATGCATCCTCAGAAAGTTACAGTTTGGTGTGAATTTTGGGCTGGCACGGCGGCGTTATTGGTTCATACTTTTTCGAACACGAAGTTGATAAGGTGGTCACCGTCAACGGCGAACGTTACAGAACGTGCAACACAGCCGACGCCATGATTGACATTCTGCGTCAACAATTTGAAAGTAAAAATATTTCTCGCAGAGGTTCCGTGAATTTGCCACAAAGAACATGCGGTTTGACCCCGATCTTCTGGGGTTTTCTGAAATCGCAGATCTATACGAGTAACCCACAATCTACCGATGCCTTTAAGGTGAAAATAACACAGGCAGTCGGTCAAATTCAGCCCGATCTATGATTCGTAAGAAGCCGAGCGGACATTTGAACGATATATACTCCATACATAAAGGAAAAAGAATTTTGTTAATACCTCAGTATTAACAGTATGTACTTAGTATCTTCACATTAAGACCGAAATACTGAAATACTTAAGGACTTTATAGTTTTGTGGTTTTGCTTGAAACTAAAAGCGATTTCCATGTAAAATAAGAAACATCAATGTCACTTGACTCGAAATATTGGAAGCGTTTCTTAAGAATTGGATGATTATGAAATTGGATAAGATTGGATTTTAGTTGTGTTCGTAGGAAGTTTATTGAAAAAATTGCTTTGGCACGATGCTATAGTTAAACAGTTTTTAAAATTTAAAAAAATAAGTAAAATATAGATGAATAAGCAAATTGTTAGTTAATATCGTGCTAATACCTCAAAATTAGGCTGCTGTAAATTTTGCGCCAATTTATTTATAGTTCTCACCATGCATCGTCACTGATTCATCAATTCTTATACAAAAAACTGACGCTCGAAAATTAGTTCAAATGGGTTCCTTGCCACCATTAAGTCCTATTGCACTTTTTTATTCTCATCTCAAAGATCATTTATCATTTCGAGGTCAGTTTTGTACTCCTTTAGAGACCTGCATAATAATTAAGTTAGTTTTTTTTTCTTTTCATTTGCTGTTTGCTCCAGATTCCCACTGTTATGTTGTCTGGTTTCGGTGCGTATCCTTTTCAAGAAAGTAGTGTTGCTAATTGTGAATCCAAGACTCACCGAAGCCTTCAGAAAAGTAAGAAAAAAGGAACAACAAAAACTCTTCCCTAGTTGATTGATGGAAATACGATTTTATTTAAATGAATACCATGGAAGGAGATATTCACAACTAAATACAATTATTCCATCCAGGACCTGTCTCCCATTTCATTTTATTCATCCTGAATCTCGACAACAACCATTAAGCATTTCATTCATAGATGTATAGAGTTTTTTTCTAATTCGATTATCTATCCACTGATCTTCAAATATAATTATTATAATTGCGAAGCCAAAAGGAAGGAGCATCCCATTTCCATTGTGGGATTTAATTATCCCAGCACAGGTAGGAGAGATTGGTCATCATCATTGAAATCCTTTTGTCTGCATATATTGACGACGACGACGACGGCACAGGAGCAGCATTGGTTCTCTTTTTTTTCTCACGTGATGGGACGACCATCAGGACAGGCGCAGCAGTGCACCTGAAATAAATCGCAAACACTCCATTTCGATGGATGATTTATAACCACAAATTGGCATGCATGCATGCTCCTCAGATGTTCACGCCAGTCCTGTGCAGTGATGTGATGTGGAGATTTATTTTTTTTTCAAAACTCATTGGTGGGATAAAATTTCATAAATTCAAATTCAATTCGATTTTAATACTTTAATTGGCATCGAAATCGAGTGAGGGTCGAACCGGCTATAGGAACTCCTACCTATGTAACAGACTTAATTCACTTAGTCAGATTAGTTTTAAGGCCACTTTTATAATTATACCTTCAATGCAAGATGATCCGAGGTATGTATCAGTGCCAAGGCAAATGATGAGTTAATAGTCAAATTTATGTATTCAAAGTGAGCGATAATCTGATGGCATTGAAGCTTGTCGAGTTTGTCGAATTGCATTTAACAATTAAGCAAGATAATCGCATATGCACTTGGTACATAATTCTAGAAAGAAATTATAAAAGTCAGTTCTTGGAAATTTTATGCATACTCGAAGATGGTTCTTAGGTCAAAAAATTCAATACGCTTTTTATTGACTATTTTGACGAACTTTGTTGTGGTTCAATGAAAATAAAAAAAAAATATGTTTAATGAAAAATTAGTCAAAAACACCGTAATTTTTCATACTCTGCGATTACGAGTACATTGGTTGCAGTCGTCTATGCCGAGATCTCTGGGATCCGCGATGGCTTCCTCTTTAAACCAGAGATTTCATCTTCCGTTTTCAATCCTGGAATTTGAATATTCTCGAAACGAAAAAAGTGGGTCTCACAATTCTGTCTGTCTGTTCCACTACATCCTTAAGGGCGCGGCTGATTTTCCTTAAACTTGGTAGATATCAATTTTACTTTCCCGCCTTCCACACGTTTTTCTTAAGACGAAATTTTATAAAAAAAAATTTCAAAATTCTTCCACAGATTCCTTTAAGCTAATTCAAAAAAACTCATTTAGTTAATGCTAGGTAATATGTATCTACTTGAAAAAAAATTGTGAAAAATGGTTTTTAATGGTATCCCCCTAGAACCATTCCATTCTCTGGGGGCTAGGATTCGAAGATTTTCTTGGCTGTAGCGTTGTTTTCCATTCGCTCGATGTCACCGAGCCAGTGTAGTCGACGTGTTTTGGCTTTTTGGACTACATCCACATCTTGGTACAGCTCGTATAATTCACGATTGAATCTTCTCCTCCATTCGCCCTCTTTGCATATAGGACCAAATATCCGCCGAAGAATTTTTCTCTCGGAAGTGTCCAGTATAAATTCCCTTTTTTTACTTATCGTCCAGCACTCGGCGCCTGTAGAGTAGGACTGGTAAAATTAGGGTTGTGTATAGCGTGCACTTAGTCTTTCGAGAAAGGAGTTTTGAACCCATTTGTTTAACCAAACCGAAATAGCAGCGGTTCGCAGTGACGTTTTGTCCTAGGCGATGGGCAGCTGAGGCTTTGCTTGTTGATAGCATATACTTTGTTTTGTCCTCATTAACTTCAAGACCAACGCGTTTCGCCTGTTCTTCAATAGCTGTGAACGTTTCTAGCACAGCTCGCTTGGAGCGGCCGATAGATTGGGCGTATGGAGCAGTCGTCGGGCATACTTTCCTCTTCCTAAACTTGGTTGATATGAGCTGATGCATACACCCTATCAGGACATTTGCTCCATACTTGAAGAGTGCCACAGGTAGACCATCCGAGCCTGCGGATTTGTTATTCTTAAGCTTGCGTATTGCTTTCTTAACCTCTTCAGTACTGGGTAGTGGAACTGGATCTTCATTGACTGGTCTTATGCTTCTGTGCTCTCCTGTGGCTTCCTATAAATAATGCCCATTAAGCAGCTGCTGGAAATGCTGCTTAAAAACGTCTACGTCCCTATGCTTCGGTGACTAGGTTCCCTTCGCTGTTTCATAGAGCTTGCGTGCCAGTCCTATATTCTGATGCCAGTTGTTTGGCTGTTTTGTAGAACCAGCGGGTATTTGTGGCGGTGCTAGACTCCCCGAGATACCTGAACTGGGAAGCTGCGGATGCTCTTTTCTTTCTGCGCAGGGTTTTTTTCTCTTTCCTTCTCTTTTCACTGTACTCCTCTTTTGCTGCTCTTGTTTTCCTTTGCAGCATTTGCATTCGTGCATTTTCCGTCTCCTGCTTCAATACCGCGCATTCATTATCATACCACGGGTTCTTTTTCCTAGGTGGGTGATAGCCTATGGTGGTCTCGGCTACCTCCTTAATGATGTCGCGATACAGGTTCCACTGGTTGTTGACGCTTGTGGTTGGGGGTACGGCAGAGAGTTTCCCGGTCAATTACTCACTGTAGTCTCTGGCTTTCTCAAGTGTGCTAAGGCATGCAATATTGAATTTCTTCCTTTGGGCGGTCCTTGCTTTCTTTTCGTTGGACAGTCGGGCTCTGAACTTTGTCACAACAAGAAAGTGGTCAGAGTCCACGTTTGCACCCCGGAAAGTTCGCACGTCCAAGATGTTCAACACGTGCCTTGCGCCAGTTAGCACGTGGTCGAGTTGGTTGGCGGTTCGACCATCTGGAGATCGCCAGGTTGCTGTGTGTATCATTAGCCTGGGGATCCTAGTGATACTTATCACTGTATTCCGAGTTGCAGCAAAGCATTTTAGGCCCTTAGAGGCATTTTAGCTTAAGAAGAATTCTAAGTGAGAATTCAAACTGCTTCAATGCCTAAGTTAAAAGAAAGTCCAATCCAATTCGAAAAATGAAAATAATTAAAAATTGTACATCCGCAGCTGTATGCCATGTTACCGCCTAAACCCATTCGTATAGTATAGATATGTACCTAGCCCTCCCTAACACAGCACGTACATCCTTTCAGGCTCAATTTGATTCACTCACTGCGCAACCGCCAATCAAAACCCCTTTTCAGTTTGTTTTTATCCAAAAAAAGATGTTTTAAAAGAACCTAAAAATCTTAAAAAAAATCATCACAATACCCAAGAATACATTTTCACTATTATCCTTCGAAATGAAGATTTCACGCAAGATGTTCAAATATTAGGTATACCAGCTCCCCCTTCATACTACAGCCTTATGCACTCGTTTAATTGAGCGCTTTGTGTGGGTTAAGCCAGCGGCAGTTGTAATAGCTACACAGGGATCTATTATACCTGTGCATCTATTGATTCAGTGCATCAAGACATTGCAACATCCCTGATCCTGGCAGAAATCCTTTACTTTCACTTAAATTCTCCCTTTCAATATGAATCCCCATCACGATCATCATTGCAAATATGAATACAAATTGTTCAGCATGTGCGCGTCTCTGGTGTAGGACGAAACCATAACATCCTTCTTGTCCTAATCATCTATATTTCAGAGCATATTTTCTACAGTTTAAGATTACGTAAAATGGTTATGTGTAGAAGGAAAAAATCCAAAGGCTATTATCAAAGGATTAAAAAATCCTTTTCATTTTTTTTATTATTTCTTCACTTTTCTTTATTTTTTTTTAACAATAAAGCCACAACTTTAAGGCCGAGATTCACTTTTTTTTTCTTACCAAAGAAGAAAAGGATACGCGCAGCATGCCAAATCGTATGGAATATGCCATATGTCCTTGAAGACATTTTCATTTATTTTATTTCCAATAATAGTCGAAAATTGATATCCTTTCATTTTTTAACGTATATTTCACTTTTTTTTGTTGTTCCTGTTGTTACTTCATCTCCAACAATCATTTGATCATAATTCAGACAGGATCCAAGGATTGTAGGCGAATCGAATGAAATTGTCAAAGGATAAATCGCCCCTTGTTAAAAAAAATGGTTTTTCATTCAGATCTACTATACCAACCAGATCGATCGATTACGCGCGTAAGGTAATCCTTTCGTTTTTTTTCTACGTGGTTTCATCACCCTCGCCCGTGTGGAACCCTACCCTAGCCCGTCTAAATGGCATCCTTTTGTCACACTTTACTGAAGATTAATGACATCTCGGGCATACAAGTTGTTGTAGGTATATTTATAATGCTTCCTGTTTAACAATTTTTTATTATTTAATTCTTGACATGGCTGTTAGAAGAGGTTGAGGCGGCTTGCCTCATGACTCGAGATATAACGACAATGAAGCAAGCTGCAAATCGATAGCTGATGTTTTGTATTGTTTATGAAAAAAAGTGTGTTGGACACGCGTCAAAGGGGTAAATATAAAAGTATATGAAATATGACATAATCGAATTAAATCAATGCTAATTCAAGATGAATGCTAAGCGATATATGGTGGCGTGCTGCTGGCGGCGGAGTGGTGGTTTAACCTAAGCAACAGGAAGAATAAAAGAATTAGAGGAAGCTTTTGAAAACAATTGGTTGGTGAAGAAATAATTTATTAGGTTTCGGGGTCGCTAAGTTGAAACAAAGAATGAAAAATACCAAAACATCTTGCCTGTAGCTACGCTAGAATTTCTCAGGAATACAAAGTCAAAAAAAAATAACTTTGTTTTCTAAGATAGTGAGACGTTGACACCAGTGCCGATATGATCACAGAACTGATTTTTATTTTACGGGATTGATACTTTTATTCCTAACAGAATTAAGAGTATTAAACTTAAAGAAAAGGCTTCGTTCGATACAAGCTCTAAACTCTAAGCTTCAGGTTGAAAGAAGTAAGCTTCCGCTCTTACAAAGCCAACCCAATGAGGAAAATCGGAAAAATCATAAGCAACTCAGAAGCACATTGTAACTCTGTTATAAAATTCTTGCATGATCGGAAATTAAGGCAAAAAATCTTGCAAGGTCCCAAAGGCAGTAGAAATTTCTGGTCATTTGTCAAGAACGTAAAAACTTCAACCGCATCTTCGGTTCCAACGCTCTCCTTTAACGAGAACCCGATAACTAGCTATTCAGAAAAGGCAAATGTACCCATTTGCTAGCTGCTAGCTCTAAGTTGCCTGAGAGAACGTAAATTATTCAATGGGACAGGTATATTTCTTCATTCCAAGAGTCGGACAATCCCTTTGAGATCTTGATATAAGGCGTTTTTCTTTTTTAGTTCAGAACAGAACCTGTGTTGTCAAAAAATAAATTGTGTTTCTTTTTTAGTTCAGAATGTTCAGAGTTTCGAAAATGTGTTTCTTTATTCGTTTTGAGCATGTTCTGAGCGTGTTCAGAAGGCGCTGTATGAGCTCAGAATAAAATAATGTAATGTGCCCTGCCTGTCCTATAAAGCTATGGAGGATATGGGCTTCCTCAAGCCAATTATATATGATGGCTAAAGAGCCGATCTGATTAATCCAAATGAAAATAAAAAAGAAGGCTAAAGAGCCGATGTATATCTTTTGACTTCCAAATCGAAAGTGAATTTTATTTTATCAGACTTAAGCTATTTATACAAAAATAATTTTCTTACACACTAAGAACTTAAACCTATACATAGTATTACTAAAACATATACATTGTATTTAATTCTAATTCGGTGGGAAACAAATGACAGAATCAGGCAGCATACTTGCTATGTCATCAAAATCATAACCAATATGCATGCCCCTTTCAAAATGCACAAATGTATCCAAATTCGTTGAACCTTCACGAATAGATAGATACACTTGACCATAGTAAAAGTAATCTGAGACTCAAGTGGCATTGAACATTTTATTAGATAATTTTCTGGAGTGAATGAAATGCGAGTACATATGAGAAATGGGTTGGCTATAGGAACGTGGAGTATAGATCTATGGCAATGACCTGCAATAAAATTCTTATGCAATATAGTGTAGTGTATGCGCACTACAATAACTGAGCAGACAGAGTAAAATTGATAACACAAGCATTTGACAGAAATTTAAAAAAAAAAATGGCGACGGCTAAGTGTTCAGGATTCAGGTGTGTTTCAAAAATATACTCAGAGTGCTCAGAGCACGCTTGGTTCAGAGGATGTTCGGAACATGCTCGACATGCTCGGACTCTGTTCAGAGCTCTATACTGAACTAAAAAAGAAAAACGCCTATAGACCGCACTTGCGTCCATTCTTTCGAAGGTCATGGAATCGCTGATCAAATATCTGGAAGATCGAAAGATTTTAAATGAACGGAAATACGGCTTTCGCAGCAATCGTTCCAATGGTGATCTGATGGCATATCTCACTGAAAAGTGAAACAAAATTTACATTGTTCTGGAGAGAGTAGGATAGTTGCGCTTGATATTTCAAAGACATTTGATAGACTTTGACACCAGGCTCTCTTATCGAAAATGCGTGGCGTTTGATATCAACGAAAACCTTATTCTTTGAATTAAAAATTACCTTCTAGATCTTTCAATACATATTGTATTAGACGGTTTCAAGTCTGATCTTCACAAAAGAAAAGCTGGTGTTCCTTAAGGCTCCGTTTTGTCTCCCACTCTCTTCCTCATATTTATAAATGATCTCTTGGTTGAAACTTCTAATCCACTTAATTGTTTTGCCGATGACTTTTCCTCAGCTCATACTCTTTCTCAAATTCAATCTCGGAAATGGAACTACTGCAGTATCGTATTGTTAAATTATGTGTACAAAATCGCGTAGAGTTTAATACTTCGAAAACTCAATGCTGTCTTTTGTCGTTGCATCGAAGAAACCGAAAAGCTCTCAGTACTCGGTACTTGTGTCAGCGACGATAGTCGTTGGAATAACCACATTCTCGAGACCGCCAAAAATGATGCTGAATGCTTAGAATTTCTCATCCCCTCTGGACCGGCTACAATTTAAAAGGTACTTATATGTCCGAAACCCGAGTATAATTGACATCTTTGGGCATGTGCGGCCCAAACTTCTCTCTATTAATTGTATAGAATTCAGAACAGAGCGTTAAAACTGAAAACTGAGCTATAATCGAATCATTTCCATCTCTTGAATTCCATCGGAGTCTTTCATGCATTTCCTTGTTTTATTGCTTCTTTCACAAGCAATGCTCACTCGAAGTAGTCAGTTGTATTCCTCCCGTCAATCAGTTCACCCGTGATACCCGCTTCGCTAAAAATGCTCATCAGTTCAACTTGGAGCCGAATTTTGGTCGTACCGTCAAATATAATAGAGATTCGTTGTTTAGTCGCACAACACGATTATGAAATAAATTACCCGGTACTGTTTTCCCTTGCCATTTCAATTTACAAACATTCAAGAATAATGTTCATCGACACCTCTTTTCTGCGACACCTCTTTGATGCAAGTCGAATGAAAAACTTAATCCGCTTAAGCTCGAACAGCAAGTGGATCGGTATCAATGGAATTTTTGGAACGAGAATTTCCACAGCATTGACCTTGCGGGGGCTTGGATGACGTTGCTCATGAGTTTCTGCGCTGTCAACCTGGTCCCATTCTACAGTTTCAGTTAATTCAGATTGCGCAGCATTATGATGACAAAGCCTACTTTGAATTGGAAATAATGAGGTGAAGACTGGGCACATGCTTAATCCGGGACACTTTGCTGAAGAGTTCTTTCTTCGATGATGTGAATTCACAAAAATTCGGTGGGAATGAAATCTGGTCAGTTGCAGTATCAATCGGAATTCTGTCATTTCCAATGATCAACAGTATTCAAAAATAATCGGAAGATAAGTTGTTCTCCATACAACTCGCATGTTCTTCAACAACAGCAACTTATTATCAACAGAAATACGATAATTTCAAGCAAGCGTGTCGTTGAGTTCATCTGTAGACGTCAATTGCGGGATGACTGGTAAAGTTTTACAAAAATTTGACAAGCCAACAGTATCATTATGCCTCTTCGAAAATCTTTCATTGTTCGATCAAAGCCAAGGCGTGATTGTGTGATTGGTTTATCTTCATATAGAAGCGACCTTAATGAACAGAACAACTTGGGGGTTTCAATTGAGAACTTCAAAGCATTGCAATGCTAAGAAGATGAGATTTAATGGCTTAATAACAACTCACCAGAGAACATTGTATGCCAGTGTGGAATCATAGCGAAATACAACTCAATTTAAATAAGAAAATTATAGATAAAATTTGTTAAGAATTTTCCTTAAAGTATTGGCAAATTTTCTCATCCAGTTTATGTAGCATACTATCTATCACTTATTCCAATGATGATCGATCTTTCTAAGGATAACTCAACACCTAGTTCTTCCCTTTGCTATTGACAATTGGCAAACAAATCAGATCAGATAGTTGAACTATTTCTAAAACCGGAAGGAGGAGATGGTTTAAGTGAAGTAAAAATCTTACACTCCTAGACCCTTTTGAAGGTTTTAACACCTAACCAGGGACAAATATTTTTTTTTAATATTTGTTCAAATCTAAACAACTGAAGTAGGAAAAGCCACGTTTAAACATATACTCTATACATGGAGGCAGAAGGTGGGAGTCTAAATAGTTGCTTAATGAAGGGTCTTTGAAGATTTTCGACTTCTTCACAACTCTATACCTGTGAAATTATTGATTCGGCTCGTCTCAAAAAGTTGTAATTTTGCTTTCCTTGTAACTTCTTTCTTGCATACATTAGACATTTTTCCACACACAACTCAAAGGTTTTGGAGTCTGTTAGTTTTGCTTACAAGTAAAAACTAGTATCGAAGAGTTTATGTGATAGCTAGATGGCGAGATTTAAAACATCCGTTCTTTAGAACCACTTTTCTTCGACTTGCATTATTTTGAAAAACCATAATTTTAGAATTTTTTGCATTGAAGTGTGGATTCCTGTGTTTAAAGTACTCTCCAAGTATATTTATAACCAGTTGAAACCTCTTTGGTGTTTCTGTCTTCAAACATCAAGCTTTCCATAGTGACATCATAAAATAAAATGCCGCCAACATTTAGATGAAAAAAAAATCATTGAGAAAAGCTGAAGAAAAGCAGACTAACACCCCTATTATGGTTGTCAATTATCAATTGATATTTGATAAATATTGAAATTTTGTACTTTTAAACTCAATTTTATTTAAGAAATTATGAACTATCTGACAATATTAGTCAATTTTCTTTCTGTTCACAATGGTAAGCATGATTATCAATGACAAAAACTTTTTTTAATTGGGTTATAAAATATCGAATTTAAATTTTTATCAATTATCAATTGATAATTGACAATCATAATAGGGGTGTAAGATTTCAACTCGAAGAATTGTTCAACCATTGCGACATCGAAATTCCATCCCAATCCGCTTTATGTTTCGTATTATAAATGTTTTCAATTTGGTAAACAGTCCAATACTGATAGGTAGGGATCGGATTTCCATGCAAATGCATATTTTTTTTAGAAACACTTTGGAAGCAAGGCAACGAATTATGTATACGCATCAGGAAATTTCCTTTAAAATGGCATTCAATCGTTAGTGCATATTTTGCATATTTTTGAGCATACTTTACTATAAATGCTTATTTTGCAAAGTTTTGCAAAGCTTTGCATAGTCTTTAATAATATAGTACAATTAGAAAAAATCGTATTTGATGAAACCATGAATTCACTTGAAATTGATAAAAGCAAAATACTCCTTTTTTTGACCGATGCTGCGCCATTTATGGGCTTATCCCTGTAAATTTTAACTTCTTGAGTTTGAAAAAAACAAAAACAAAAATTAAGGCACGCATGTAAATTTGAGTTTTTCTTCAATTATAGACCACGAATAAATAAAAAACTTCAAAATAACTTATATGTATTGCTTGTTGAAAAGTATATTTTAAGAACCGAGTTAATTGATTTGATTTTTATTTTTAATCTTCACAGCCTCTTTTTTCAAACTTATTTGTTTAACACTTTTACCATTTTTTTTAGAGTTTCTACAGTTTAAATTACGCTCGTTGTAAAAGTATAATCAAAGAATGCTTTGGAGTGCTAGTAAAAAATGTGCCTTTTTTGAAACAGTTACGTTTTTTACGTTCGTTTTATTAACTTCATAAAATTTGTACATAATGAAGCACGCATTGAAACCAAAGTTTTATTTACTCTAGATAGCTTAAATAATGATACAAACCATAAAAAATGCCCCATAGTGAATGTTAAAAAAAAAAGACACGAACATTTGTGACAATTAAAGATTTACGAAAAATCACGCATGGCAGTTTTTTCTAAAATTTATATCATATAGGATTATTTACAAGGAAGGCACGCACTCAAAATGAATGATTTCAATTAGTTTTGACTTTCATTTATCTGAAAAAACAAAAATTGTACTAAGTAATCTTATGTTAAACATTATTTTTGCGATAATACAAAACGTTAATTATCCACGCACGCAGCCAAAAGTCTCAATATTCGATGATTTTTTCGATTTCAAACACTTTCGCACTATCTCGATGGTTCATTTTATAAATTGAATAGTTAAAACTCAATGATATATATAAAATTATAAGTTCCAAAACCTGAATATTTAATAATAATGTCTATATATTTCGACGCATGGCAAAAGTTAAAATTTGCACGGATAAGCCCATATATGGTAAAGGCAGCTGTTTTATCCAAAATTTTTGCACTCACTTGCTTAGCATATGCAAATGCAATGCACCGAGTTGCAGAAGAAATAAGGAGTGATTTTCGGAACGTCGTCGATGGATTAATTTCAAAAAAAAATATTTTTAAAGGCACTATCACGCGTCGAAATTTTTAAGAAAAAATATCCTTTGACTCCTCTTCCGCCTCAGCCTATTGTTACAAGATAAAAAACTTGGTTGAAGGCGGTTGAGTATTATGCAAAAAATTATAAAACGGTTGAAAGCATTGTCAATGGTTTCGATAACTCCGATGCAGTTGCGATAAAAAATGCAAAAGAAGTAATGAACCAGCCTTTATTAAAAAGCCAAATAATATTTATAAGTACAAACTTCAGTTTCCACAAAGCTAGAAGGCAGGACAACCTTAGAAAACCAAATTCATTTGGTTGAAGATGTTGTTGCAAAGAAAAATGCGGTTGAAAGACTTACGGGGGAAGTAATAAAAAAAAACTTCAGTGCGTTCTGGAAAAAAATGAAGGATGTTCAATAATGCAAAATGTAAGTAAGACATTCCGATTGGACTACGACTACGATGACGAAAATTACCCAAGAAACTTTACCGTCGATGAGGTTTGTTCTTTAAAAAATGCTCAACTAACTTCAGTTAATGTCGAGCGATCATTTCATTGTATACGGCATTCTTAAGACCGAATCGGCAACGTTTTGATTTCGAAAACTTTAAGACAAATATTATGATAAAACTTTTCAAAATCATAACAATCAAGGAAAAATGATTTTATGTTATTTTGAATTATTTATTTTAATTAAACAAATGAAGTTGTTTATCTTACGTTAACCGTGTTTTTGTTTTTTGTTTTTATTAAATGCTAATTTCGTTGTAAGTTATTATTTTATTTAATTATATAAAAATAAAAAATTGAACTTATTGTTAAAGACTGAAGAAAATGTGATTTTAAATTGAACCAAAATTAAATTAAATTAGTTTTAAATGCATATTTTACATTTTTAAGCGCATATTTGCAGATTTTAGGTGCATGAAAATCCGAACCCTACGGATAAGCTTTAGAAATAAAGCTCTCCTATTCACAGTCCACAAAAAAGGCGTACAGTTTTTTTCTTTCTTGTTTTGTCAATATTTATAAGATTAAAATTTATTTCAACTGTTGAATAATTTACCCTATATCCAATCCAAAACTGGCTCAATAGTCCACTATCCTAAACCAAAGAAGATATACCATCGAGGAGTATGTTTGGTCGATTACCATTTAACACTCGGATCAATTTGCTTTAGCTTGTGCGTTCATTTCTTTTCTTTGAATAAAACATTGTTGTTAAAGTCTACAAAATTCTTTAAATGCTCTTTTGATGTCTTGATACATTCTTTTTCTTGTTAGGTCCATGCTTGATCCTTTTTCTCAGTTTCAAAGGTCCAAAAGATTCATAAGTCAGATTATCTAAAGATATTCTAAGGTATTACTGATATACTCGTATTATGCATTTCGAGTTTATGTAGGTTATGAGAGACATGCGGCCGAGGTATTGTTAAAGCTTCACTTTAAAATCAATGGTACACTTTAACATGCAAAATATCCATTGGTACACGGGGCTTGTGGCACGCAGCACGGATCTAGTTCTAGTTGTGGTCTGCGAAAGGCCTTGGATTTTCATGCAAACTCTCACGGATAGTGGCGATATTTTCGGCCGACCTTACGTTTTGTGACGTAAGGATGTTGGCTATTCGTTCACTGAACCATTCGACTCGAATTTATCTACCACATTGCGAAAAGCCATATCTAGGAAAGAAGATTAGGCTAACCATAAAATGTGCGAAGTGTGTAAAATATTTATCGAACAGAAGACCAACTTTTATAAAACAATTAAATCACTTACACAAGCTGCTGAACGCTATGGCTCTTATTGTTGATTCAGCAAGAAAGACACCTGTCAAATTTCGGAAGTTAATATTGGAAAAACCTTTACAACAAGTTGAGCAAATGGGTAGGTACCTCTGATGAATATAAAATTTCTTTCATATTGACTAATACATAAGGCGTTTTTCTTTTTTAGTTCAGAACAGAACCTGAGTTGTCAAAAAATAAATTGTGTTTCTTTTTTAGTTCAGAGTGTTCAGAGTTTCGAAAATGTGTTTCTTTTTTCGTTCTGAGCGTGTTCAGAGTGCGCTCTATGAGCTCAGAATAAAATAACTGAGCAGACAGAGTAAAATGCTTAACGCAAGCATTTGACAGATGGAAATTAAAAAAAAAATGGCGACAGCTAAGTGTTCAGGTCTCAGGTGTGTTTCAAAAATATACTCAGAGCGCTCAGAGCACGCTTGGTTCAGAGGATGTTCGTAACATGCTCGAAATGCTCGGACTCTGTTCAGAGCTCTATACTGAACTAAAAAAGAAAAACGCCTATAGTCAAACAGCAAAGATACAAGAAGTGGCAGTTTTAGAAGTGGTTTGGGAAAAGGCAGCCACTTTTTCATCTTAACGTCTCCTTTGCCTGTCTCTGGTTTGCCAAGACTTTCTGCCCGATATTGCCAGCTTTGACGAGTAATCATAATTTCAGATAGTCCACATCGAAACCGGTCAATTTGACACTAACGATAATCTTAAACGATAAGTTCTAAATCTTGAAGATCAGACAATTAGAACTCAACTATATCACTTGCTTCCTTAGATTTTGAACAGGTCTAATTGGTCTTATTAATTGTTTTTATTGAACAAACCGTTGATACAAAATGGTTGCCAAACAAATTTTCCCAATTTAATAAGATGAACGCTTGTTAATATATCAAAATAGAGAGGTTATTGAACACCAAGTGATTTGAAAGGAGAATTTATAATTTGACATAAGTTAGGTATAAGGTCAATGCTCCGTTCCTATGAATATATTTCAAGGTCATCTGGCAGAATTTCATTATACGTGTGTGTTTCTATTTTTTGTAAGAAAAGTATAACACATTTTTTTCTGTCTTTTCAATAAATACTAGAAGACCTTCGAGATAAAGTGATATGGATCGAGGTAAAAGCTTATAACTTGAGTTCTTAAGGTCGGATTTTTGAGATTAAGAACCTTAAATGACGGAAATAGGCTCCATTTTTTGAAAAGGTTACTTATCTCACTGTTATACCCCTGTTGGAATGGTTAGTGCATTGGGCAATTAGGCCGAAGGTCTGGCATCCTTTTTTTTAGGTGTCCTTCCTCTCATACGAACTCTCACAGATTAAAAATAAATCCTTCAAAAGTATATTCTTGTCATGAAATATGTTTCCTAACGCAGAGAGTGCATTATTTTAGACATAACTCATCGAAAAAGTCGGTATAATTCCCCTTAAAATATTAATATCAAAAGAATGATGTGCTGCACTTATGCACATCAATTATCAAAGGGTGTCAAATTTTTGGTATTCAAAGTCAAATAACATTTTTTTCGTCTTTAACAATCTATTGTTAAATTACACATTCCAATCCAAGGCAGCTTCTTTGCTTCTTTTTGATTTTTAATACTAAAAATCAAAACTATTAATTTGTCCATTTCCAAAAAAAATCATACCTGTCGTCTTTTTTTTCAAAAATGTTTTTAGAATTATTCTTAACTAAACAAATTCGCTTGATCAACGAGAGTCAAATGTTTCAATCTGCTTCGTCATATCTGCACCTCCATACAAACAATAGAATACAAATGACTACAAATAATGACTATCCATAGATTAGATAGCAATACAAACCCTTTTAACCCATTTTTCGTCTCTAATCAAATTCACTTCCAATCCATCATCAATCATCAAAAAAAAGGGGGTAAGTGACAGGCATTGCTCGATGGTATCAATCGGTGCGTCGAATGTCATAAAAGAATCATATGGCCAATCATTGTCAAACCCTTTTATAGAATGCATACAAATTTTTCGCTTCGATCGATTGGTCCGGGATAGAAACAAAAAATAACCCAACCCCCAATATGATGAGGGAAGACTCTATAGCTAAATCACCCTTTTTTCACTTTTTTTTGCAGGGAAAAACCAACAGCAGGAACAACAGGCGACATTGCTTCAAAAGCTACCACCAATCAATCCTTGGTGTCCATTAATGCTGACACCATTGACATCCACCTCAATGACTTCATTACTCCCATCATCGACAAGGCATCATCAACATCATAGTCATCATCATCAGCACAATCATCCTGCTTCATCTAATCACCATCAAATGAGTACGGAAGCTGAGTTCCATCAACATACACACGAACCAGATCTCCAGACACAACAAACCATTGACATCCGGCAACAGCTACAGCTCCAGCAACAACAACAACAGCACCAGCACCAAATTCCCAAAACAATGCCAATTCCGTACGCAACGCACATTGCCGGGAATAATCAAATCTCAAACCCTCCAACCTCAACTTTGACAGCGCCGTTATCGTCTGCAGCAACAACAAATCTTTCGGCATCCCTAACGGCGGCGGCAACGACCTTTCTAATTTCTTCTCATCACCAGCAACAACAACAGCAGCAGCAGCAGGCGAAATTCCTGTCTAGCGTTAACTATCCCCACCACCATCCTCACCCTCATCATCAAATAACACCACCGAATTCACCGTTGCCACATCTCCTGCTAAATGCTCCTCCACCTCCGCCGACGGGTGGGAAAGCTTTCTACGCCACCCGACTGCCATCAACATCGGTGCGACAGAACTTAGGTTCCACAATCCCGTCATTTAACGAACTAATGTTCCACCATCAACAGCTTCAGCCTGCCACTCAATATTCCAAGGACACGTCGGCAATGGTTAGCAGTAGTTCCCGCCACACGCCATATTACCACCCACCAATTCCTCCCGCCACTACCACCCCCGCCAGCGCCAGCTCCACACAGAACTTAATGACCTTTGCGACAACGACGGCAGAGACCGACGCCACCGTCGACGCTACAACAGCTCTGCCACCCACCATGCTACCTCCGGCCCTAAACTCCGGACCCAACAGTGGTCAGGAACAATTCGGCACGATGGCAATGGCCGACGAGGATGATGGCGATGAGGCTGGCTCTAGTAGTGGGGGAGGTCCTCCTCTCGTTGTCCCTGAACACGAGAAAATTATGTTCGTTTCGCATTTTCATGAGAGAGATCGACTGATTAGGGAGCACCAGTTCCAACAGCAGAAACATCGTATGGAAATGAAGGGAAGTGGCAATGGTGGCAGAAAGCGAGTTCGAGATCTCCTTAATTCACAAATTGACGAAGTTCACATTAAGCAGGAACGCAATGACGATAATGAAGATGAAGATGCCGCTGTTATGATGGTCTCGCCGGATAGTAAACACAGTCGAATTGGTTTTATTGGAGATGTTTCTGGGGAACGGGCTGGGGGTACATATTCCCATGTGAGTCAAGCGAATTTTGGTGCGCCTCAGATAAAAGACAGCGGAGGAGGAATTAAAGGTGAGTACAGTATAGAAAAAGATGTTTTTTTCACGCACAAGCATGTTTTTGTTTTGGGACTTTGGTTAATGGAGTTTTCGTTGACACTAACGAAGTTTGTCTTGTAAGAGAAAATATAAGAAATACTCTCGAAAGTACTTTGCTGTATTTGATTGATTTTATTGACAACTTATGTATCGGGATCAGGGAGACCTGAAGACTTGACTTTTTGAATGAATTTCTGTACCGTAACCCAAAGCCTAAGAAACACATTTTAATTTTAGACCGAAATTTATGCGACTTAGATAAATCTTCAATAAGACCATGAAGACAACTCATTTGTAACTGAGCATCATCAACATAAGACTCAATGTCAATAGACTATTTAGAAGGCATTTCAATGGTATGTAGTTAAAACAGAAGAGGGCCGAGGACCGAACCTTAAGGAACACCCGAAGGGACAGCAATAAAATTTGATAAAACATTATTAGTTAAAATAGTTTGATCTAAGCTGCTTAGATAAAAATACAGAACTTTTGTGGTAGTGGCTAAGAAATTCAACTTGTGTAGGGGCTTAACGTAAAAAATGGAATAATCGACGGTATCAGCAACAAGGTTTTTCTCGGAACCCCAAATTGCGAAGAATAAATTTTAATCTGCATAATTTTTTAGAACGCCTTCGACAAAAGAGGAAGGAAGGAAATTGTCAAAAATCCTCACCTCTATAGATGGGACTATTATGAATTCGGGCTTCTTCGAAACTTTAGGAATCAAGATTGTTGTTCATATTGTCTTAAAGGTTAATATTATAAGTTAACAAGGCAGAATAAGTAGGAAGATTTTTTCCAAACATTTTACGAACGGTATTTTCTACCCAGACAACATTTAACTTATTCAAAAAAATGCATTCAACAACTTGAACTTGATCAATCCACCTTACGCCTAATTCAGAAACATTCCGTAGTAAATAAATTCAAGGAAGTAAAGTCATGATTCGTTCCAGATAGATAGAAGATCTAAAAGTTCTTGG
Organism: Philhelius festivus; assembly: GCA_963931855.1. Taxonomy (NCBI): domain Eukaryota; kingdom Metazoa; phylum Arthropoda; class Insecta; order Diptera; family Syrphidae; genus Philhelius; species Philhelius festivus. The sequence continues at coordinate 67,905,313 of OZ007554.1, read as the reverse complement.
TTGAGGGCATTTCCGTCCTTATTATGGACTGGCCTTTCTGTTTATCCACATTCCATTATTTGTGTCTTGTTTCGAAGATATAAGTATTTCCTACGTTGCTTACCAGATTATTGTTAGTTAACCAAGGCCAATGGCCAGGCCTGCGAGTTTTGAGGTTAAAAGGCAAATTTTTAAAAAAGACAATTAATATTAGTTTTTATAAAATTCATTTGCTAATCACCAAACCTCACAAAGAAGAGCTGTTTCCATTTTATGCTTCGGAAACGGATTTCTAGAGAATTATAATTTATTTGACTTAAGTTCTTGTACGTAAAAAAGGAAAATGTACTACAAGGTGGCGCAAAAGTTGTTACCCGAAGTTTTTTGGCAATCATTTTTTTTTATAAATGAACAACTTTGGTTCTACTTTTGGAATATTTTTTTTGATATCTTAATTTTCTGTCCATTGTACAGTGCTGGCGCTGAGTTGTATGGTTACACGAACCTGGGGGTCAATTGCTAATGGCTGAAGCATTGTTTCCACTTTTTTCAATTCTTTTACCAAAATTCTCTATAAAGAATCTATAAAGATTGACGCCCAATTGCATGAAATGTCGTCAGGTCGATACTCCAGTATCATTTGCGAAATATTCAGCCAGAATTGCGATATTGTCAGCATAAAGGCTGCTTCAGTGCCGGCCACACCTCGTACCATTTCATGTTCTAACATACTCTCCTAGGCGAACGAATAAACGTGGTAGTATTTATCTAGTTGGTGACGGAAGACCGGAAAAACTAGTTCGAAATTTACACTGCGCCACTGACGAATTATTTCTCAAGAAAATCGAATCAATTATTACGCGTTCTTTGAGAGTGTAGAGTTCTTCAAAAGTATATGTCTTGTTGACGTGAATTCTTTATCTGTTTACTTCACAAATCTCAAAGTTGAATTTACATTTTTCTCCATTTGTAAAAATATTTATCGTCTTTCAATAGTGTGACAACTTTTGCTCCAACTTATACATAATTATATTAAAAGCTACTGTTAGTTATATAAAGTCTTGTTAAGAGAAAGCAAGAGTGGACAATGCTTTGAAAAAATGAAAATTGTAACAAGAAGTGTACCTGTTTGAGGGCTTAATTTTCTAGGACAAACGATAAGCTGAAAATGAAATTGAAGTCTCCGACAACGACGTTGCTATCTCCAAATAGTAAACAGAAAACAAGCAAAAATCGTACAAAAGTTGCAGAAAATAAAATGCACGACTGAATCGCAGGAACTTGCTCTTATGTAAAAGTACTTTGGAATTTAAAATACATTTTATAAATATAAAACATGGATTTAATGAGATAAAAATGTTCAAATGTATAGAATTGCAGTCTGATTAATCTTTTTAATATTAAAGTAATTTTTTATATAACAAATTTCCTTAAAATTTTTCGAATACAAAATTTGGGATGCCAAATTTTAAGTACGAGTATTTACTAGTATAGATTTTAGAAATAGTTTCAAAACATAATCGTTTAACGTTTTAAAGATATTGTTTTTTCAAAAAAAAAACTTGGAGTTTTTTTTTTCAAAAATCCCAAAAAAAAAAATTTGAATATTTTTATATGCAATATTATTTTAAACTTAAGGGGGCTCCTGCTGAAAATTTTTGGTTAAGATCGTTAGAGCCGTTGATGAAAAAGTGAAAAAATTAAAAAAAACGGTTCTATGACATTTACCGTTAATAACATTTTGCCCCAAAATTTTTTTTGACCAAAATGTAGTCCATGTCCATAATATCACACCTAATTTTTTTTCTCAAAATCGTTAGAGCCATTTTCGAGATAAATAAGATTATGCATTACGGGTGTATGTGGGGGTACCGTTAGTTTTGGAGCTAAAAAAAAATTTCAATTTCTCCTCTAGGGAATCACCGAAGACCCTTAAGTACTGAGTTTGAAGAAAATAGGTCCAGTGGCCTAGGCTCTAGGGTACAGACATACAGACCTACAGACATACGGACATACAGACAGACAGACGGAATTGTCGGACCCACTTTATTCGTCTTCGTGTGTAGGCAGAATATAAACTGTTCACACTTCAGACTTCTTCTGTAGCGAATAGGACGAAATAGAAATTTTTATTTAACTGATAAATACATGTCAACAGAACGACCTAGTTTTTAATAAACACACATCTCCAAGCTTCGTGATGTGACAATTTTCAATTTGACAACGTTGTCAAAAAAAATTAACAAAAAAGTGTAAGATTTTGGAACGAAATTCGCCAGTCATTTGAACTGATAGCTTAGCATTAGACTTTTTACTTCGGATTTTTAAATGGTGATTTTTGCGACGAAAAAAACACAGAAAATGATTTTAATATCCATGAAATTGGTTATACATACATATGATAATGATTTGTCGTTAATGTTTGAATATAATTTCAGACATACAGTCGATGCGGCTTGCGGATGCATGGCCTAATCTAGGTGTCCAATTTTGGCGCACATAATTTTCCCAAAAGAAGTTGAAGAATACAAAATTAATTATTGGGCACGATGACAAATTGACACATTTCGATCATCACCAACACTACGCTGCGCGTCAGCCATCGCTTTATCTGTATGTACTGTTTACCACGTCTTACAGGATGCGTTTTATCGCTTAGAGTAATCGCATTGCGAAAACCATTCATAGTTTCTCGAATTAATCGCTCTGATAGACGCTTATAAATTGAACCATGTTTTTTTTTTTTTTTAAATAAATGTGAAAAATTTGTATTGAGTCTATTCCTGGTGAATTTTTAGACCAAACTTACCTCAAAACAACCGAGAACTTTCAAATCCGCTGTCACAGTGTTACCAATTTTAAGTTTTCCGCCTCGAAAAAACACCCTTAGGTACTATATTGAGATTTTGGTCCGACATATTCACATTAAGATGATAGGGAAAACGAAAAAAGAAGGTCTCGCAATTATTTCTTTACTGTCTGTTCGAATAACCCTAAACGGCTCGGCCAAATTCCCTTAAGCTTGGCAGATAGTATTTTAAGATATTTCACCGACAACTTTTATTTTTTTTTGATCAGAAACAAAATATATCCAACTACAAGATGAAAGGTACTCACTCACCTCGAACTTCTGTAGGTTCTCTTAAACCAAATATAATGGCCGAGGAGAAAACAATAATTGATAAATTGGACGAACAACTTAAAAATCAAAGTGAGATTATCATATCTTCTTTATCAAAATAATTTAAAGAAGATACTGAGTCACTCGCTTTAAAATTGCAATCATCGTCAAATTCCTGTCACCTTATGCAAAAAATCTTCTTCTCCCATCGATTGCCAAATACCGAAAAAAGAATACAACTCAGCTTAAACACCGTACAGCTGAAATCGACTTCAGCAATTTATGTGCGTGAATGCCTGACAAATAAAAATAATGCAATACTAAGGGCTGCACTTCAATCCAAAAAACAACAAAAACTAGGTAACGCTTGGATCCAAAGAAACAAATTCTTTCACGAACAAAAATTAAGACAAAAAATAATCCAGTGCCCTAAAGGCAGTAGAAACTTTTGGTCATTCGTGAAGAAAATTAAAAACTCCACCTCTTCCTCGGTTCCCAGTTCCCACGCTCATCTACAATGATAATCCTGTTGTTAGTTCCATAGATAAGGTTAATTTGTTTGTAGAACTATTTGCAAAAAATTCTTCTGTGCCCGATAGCGACATGAATCCATCGGTTCTTGAAAATGTAAACTTTTCAATGAGAAAAAATTGTTTTCGTACCCGAGCAGTCGCTAGAATATTAAAAGATCTCGATATTCACAAATCTGCTGGCCCGGATGGTATATCACCCACCGTTCTGAAGAAATGTTCTTCCACATTGGCAAAACCACTGCGCAAACTTTTTTTTCTTTCTTATTCTACAGGGTACTTCCCAAAGAGTTTGAAAACAGCGTTCGTCCAACCAGTCCACAAAAAATGTGTATCTTCTTCACCTTCTAATTATCGGCCAATCGCACTGACGTCCCTTTTGTCTAAAGTCATGGAAAGTGCCGTGAAATAAGGCCAACTTTCAAAAATTGGCCTTTTTGCACTTTTTTAAAGTGAAATTAGGCCAATTTTCAGCAGTTGGTCTTATTGCACTTTGACAAAGCGAAATAAGGCCGAACTACATTTTTATATTTATTTCACAAAAAAATTTGGCCTTATGTCACTTTAAAAAAGCGACATAAGGCCAAATTTTAGGACTTGGCCTTATGTCGCTTTTACAAAGTGACATAAGGCCAAATCAGTTTGTGACTTAAGGCCAAGCATAAAATGTTTCGTTAAAAAAAGAAAAGTAGTTTTTGCCGTTAGATTCGTATAATAAATAATTGCTTATCAGGGGCCGACGTTCTGGGTTTACTTGGGCAAAACTACCTTGGGTGGCCCGCTTCGCGCGTTTTCAGGATTTTAACTCCCTTTTCGGGGCCCACACCCGCTCACGCAACTCCGTTGCTCCGCTTAGGATAGTCGCGCACTGGCAACTGTGATTGAAATCAAACAGTTTAATCACCAGTTGAAAGAGAACCGCGCACTGGCAACTCTTTACTCACGCTCACACTCTTTTCTCTCTTGCGCTTATAGAAAACAGCTCAACTGTTGCGAAGGCAATCGTTTAGTTTGTGTCAAAACACAAACTTTTTTAGTTTCTCGAATCGAGTTGCTCTAAGTGCGCGGTGTCCCATATAATCCCATATGTTTCATTTTAGCAACTAAACAGTTGCGAAACTAAAAATTGAATGTGCGCGCCTAGCCCTAGGGTATGTTCAGTCGCCAGGCAGGCGCCTGTAGCAACAGTTTTGTATTTTACATTAATGGGAGTAAACAACTAACAGTTATGTACTGCTGCTCAGGAAAACTGTTACTACAGGCGACTGCCTGGCGACTGAACATACCCTAAGCGGAGCAACGGAGTTGCGTGAGCGCGTGTGATCCCCGAAAAGGGAGTTAAAATCCTAAAAACCCGCGAAGCGGGCTACCCAAGGTACTGTTGCTCAAGACAAAACATTTTATGTTTGACCTTAAGTCACAAACAAATTTGGCCTTTTGTCACTTGGCCTTATGTCACGGCACCACACACCACACACAATAACCACACCAACGTGAACGATGGCTCTGTAATCACAGGTACTTTGCTCTTAGTTTCCTGAGCAAAATGTATACCAACACAGAAAAATCTGCTTTTGATCTGACACAGTATATAGTATGCTCTTAATTTCAATGAGCATTCTGTAGTCTATTATAGAGCGTCGGAGCTCTGTACGTTTGGCAATACGCTGCCTGGCGACTGAACATACCCTAAGCGGAGCAACAGAGTTGCGTGAGCGGGTGTAAGCCCCGAAAAGGGAGTTAAAATCCTGAAAACCCGCGAAGCGAGCCACCAAAGGAACTGTTGCCCAAGAAAACCCATAACGTCGGCCCCCGATAAATTATTATGTATTATACGAATAAATAATACTTATAAATATAAATTTACACTTAAACGTATAGTTTTTTTGTAATTTTTTAAAATTTTTTTTTCAAATACATACTTACTTTGCCCAGATACAACAATTAAAAGTGACATAGGGCCAAATTGGCCTAATGTCACTTGGCAAAAGTGACTTAAGGCAAACTCTTAAAATTTGGTCTAATGTCGCTTTTGTAAAGCCACATAAGGCTAAGTATTCAAATTTGGTCTTATGTCACTTGGCCTTATGTCACGGCACCACATTCATTTGCTCTTATTACGCTTTCAAAAAGTGAAATAAGACCAAATTGGTCTTATTTCTAAAAAGCATTTGGCCTTATTTTACTTTGTCAAAGTGAAATAAGACCAACTACTGAAAATTGGCCTTATTTCACGGCACCGTCATGGAAACACTGATCAATCGACAGCTTAAGATATATCTTGAAGAACATAATCTTTTTAATGACCGCCAGTAATTTTTTTTATTCAGTTTTCGCAGTAATAGATCCACTAGAGATTTTATGGCATATCTAACTGAAAAAAGGAAAAAATCCTTACATCTTTTTGGGGAAAGTAAGATCATTGCGCTTGATATTTCTAAAGCATTCGATAGAGTCTGGTATCCTGCTCTTTTATCAAAAATGGGTGCGTTTGGTATCGATGTACATATCTCTTTTTCGTTGGATTAGTAATTACCTTTCTGACCGTTCAATTCAAGTCGTTTTGGATAGTTTCAAGTCTGAAGTTCGTAAAATAAATGCTGGTGTCCCCCAAGGCTCTGTTTTGTCTCCGACTCTTTTTCTCATTTTTATAAATGATCTTTTTGCCGAAACTACTAATCCACTTAACTTTTTTGCTGATGACAGCACCCTCAGCTTTTCATATTCATTTGCTGATTCAATTCCTTCTTCTTTGAATGTTGAATTGCAACGGCAATATATGTTGAGCTCATTGAATTCCGATCTAAATAGCATCGTTAAATTGGGTATTAAAAATAGTGTTGAATTTAATGCTCCTAAAACTCAGAATTGTTTTTGTCATTAAAGCGGAATATTCCCCCTATGCCCCTATTCATGGATGGAGCTTGCATCATAGAAACTGAAAAGCTATCAATTCTAGCCCCAATTTATAAGGCTTATATACGTCCTAAACTAGAATACAATTCTCATATCTGGGCTGGTGCATCAAAAACATCTTTACAATTACTAGACAGAATCCAGAATAGAGATTTAAAGCTGATAGGTGACAGAATAATTTCCGAAACAATTGTTTCATTGGAACATCGTCGAAATGTCTCTTGTCTATCACTGTCTTTTCGTTATTTCTATAAACAATGTTCTAATCAAATAGCGAGTTGCATTCCCCCCCTAAAAAAATTTCACCGTAATACTCGTGCCGCTGGGAATGCTCATCAATATGCCCTTGAGCCAAGCTTTGGACGCACAGTTAAGTACAGAGATTCCTTCTTTTGCCGTACGACTCGAATGTGGAATTGCTTAACCGACTCTGTTTTCCCTCCCATTTCAATGTCCAGAAATTTAAGACGAATGTACATCGGTTTCTATTACTCAATCCTCCCACTATTTAATAAATGCTCGCACTGTGTTCAACCAACATTTAAAGGGTAGTCATAATCCCTTGAGTGCGCGTTAATTACAAAACAAAAAAGTCACGACTGGGTCGCACGAACTTGCTCCTATGTATTAGACTAGGAATTTTAAAAACGAATGTTATTAGAGAAAAGCTGTTCATAAGCATAAAATGAATTTTTAAATTCTTTTAGTAGTAAGAGACAAAAACAGAATGCTATCCAAATATGAATTTATGCAAGAACAAAAATTATAAGTCGTTGTAGTGGTTTCTTAAAAAAAAGCTTTTATATACAAACTTTTTAAAAGCTTTTTAAGAAAAAATTTTGGTACGCCAATTTAAAGTTTTTATTATTGTTCGAATAAAAATTAAATTTGCAAAAATAATATTCAGCCATTTTTGAGATATTGAATTTTCAAAAAAAGAAAAAATAGATTTTTTTTTCCAAAAATGGAAAAAATATTTAATTTAAAGTTTTGAAATGCAATGTGTTCTAGACTTTTTAGAAGCTTCTCTATAAAATTTTTTCTTAAGATCCGTTATGTGGATAATGAGAAATTAAAAATTCGAAAAAATGGTTCTATGGTAGGTGCAAGCTGTAATATCTTAATTTCAAATTTTTTTTTATTAAATTAAAGATCGTAAAAATTAATTGAAAGAAACAAAATTTTATCAAAATTCTAGGCGCCCGCCGTTTTCGAGAACAATACGATTTTTGAAAACCATTTTTTTTTTATTTTTAGCATTTGTAGGGTAGGTACACTTATTTTTAGGTAAAATAAATTTTTTTTTATCACATCTTGTAGATTATATTGAGAAACTTTTATTTATCAAGTTAAAAAAAAAATCTAGCATGGGGTTTTCGAAATATTGAGTTTTGAAAAAAAAATTTTGAAGTTTTTTTTTAAAATCCAAAAAAATTTTTTTTGAAAATTTGAGTACACAATTCTATTAATGTTTTTGGGGAGCTTTAGCAAAACAAAATGATCAAAATCGATGGCATCGTTTTTGAGAAAATCAAAAACAAAAAAAAAGGGTTCCATGGGGGGTACCCTCAATAACCATTTTTCGGAAAATTTGTTTCATCCAATACCAATAAGCTTTAATTAAATGAAATTTTTTTGTATTTTTATTTTTAAAATCTGTCGAACAGTTTTTGAGAAAAAAAAAATGTTTATAAAATTTCAAAAAAAAACGTATGGCAGGTACCGTTATTTTTGGTCTAAAAAAATCAAATCAAAAAACATCCGGGGGTAAAAAATTAAAACCCATATCTACCAAGTTTGACGAAAATCGGAATGTCAACTTTGATCAAAATCTCGAGTTCGATTTTTTTTTACGAATGCATAACTTGCCTTATAGTACCTATAAGTCGCAAGTAAAAAAAAAAAGATGAGTGTTCACAATTCGTTATCTTTAGATGTCGGATGTGAAACTGTACTCCCATCGACAACATCGAAACTTTTGAAAGTATTGCCAGCCTTCCACTTATGTATATGATTTACTGGACCATCATTAACTTCGAGTACCAGTGCTTCGCAAACTCTATTTTTTAAATATTTATCGATATATTTGTCTTTTATCTGTAGAATCCAATTGACGAAACACATTCTGTGTTCATAAAGTACATATTACCTATTTTCCTGTCATTATAACTCATACATTTATTTCAATATTAATGACAGGTTTATTCCCAACTCAATGGAAACATGCTAAAATATTGCCAATACCGAAAAATGAAACGAGAAATGAGCTTAGGCCAATATCTCTACTATACCGTTTTCGTCAAAAGTATTCGAGAGGATTGTACAAAAATAACTCAACACCCACCTCTGAGCTAAAAACATTCCCTTATCTAAGATGTATTTATGGCTTCCGTCGAAAGCATAGTTGCACTACAACTGCTATTACCAACATCGTTGAAGATATTCGACTTGCCTTAGATAATGTTCATGTAACATTCCCTGTACTGCTTGATTTTTCTAAAGCACAAGCTTACATCTTTTTATAGTTCCTCACCTTCATCATCCTACCTTCCAACAACTAGAGGAGTCCCCCAGAGTTCTATGTTCGGACCTCTCCTTTTCGCTCTTTACATCAATGAACTTCCAGCAATGATTAATGGATCATCCATCCAAATGTATGCTGATGATGTTCAAATATACAAAAGTTGTCCTCTTGGACTTATTGAAAATTGGGCATACTTAATTAAAAGGGACCTCGAAGGCATTTCTCGCTGGTCAATATATAATGCTCTGTTTTTAAATCCCAATGAAATCCAAATGCATAGTTCATAAGTAAGAACAACTCACATATTGATTATGTTTCAACTGCACGAAATTTCGGTATGTTGTTCAATAATTGAAAAAAAAAATTTTTGATTGAGGAAAAAAATTTATGACGAGTAACGTTATTTTTATTCTAATATAATGTGACAGGAGAATAATTAAAAAAAAACGTTCAAGCGTTAACTGAACAGATAGACTTCATCGTCAAATTTTTTGAACGAATGAATAACTAGCCATATCAAAAGTAAAAATTGAACTAAGCCAATAAACGAATTTTCGCATCCCCATTTTTCCCACACACTCCTAGCTCTAAGAATACCTTCACCAGCAATTTAATAAAAATAAACCTTAAATAAATTTTGAATTTTTCAAATATCTCATCCATTCATCCCCTAAGGCACTGTATCATGAGACATCCCCATCAATGTAGAACAAAAATGCCACAACAAGATTGTCTAAATTCCAAATTATTCACGGTTAACCCCCCGTGAACATTTTAAAGTGCGTAAATTCCATCGATGAAAAGTTCACAACTCCATTAGATTATGTTTTCTAAATTTAAAACACTTTCGGTCGTCCCCAATTCATTGGAATTTAGCCTCCTGCCGTGCAAATCCACCCCATACAATTTATACATAAACATTCACATTTCTCATGGCTGACCTTGCTGAACTGGTGCGTGATACTCAAGTGACAGGAACACCAACAGCGGATTATGGCGCATACAATATTTTTCATTTTTTATTTTCGAAGGGTGCTTTTGGTCTTGAATTTTGGGGGTGGTTACACCGCCATCCAGCACCACCACAAAGAAAGTTAAAAAAAAAATTCCGAAATCCAATAAAATCACTTTACAACGAGAGAAGAATAAATCCTTTTAACATGAACTCATCCGATGAAGTGGTTTTGAGTTTCTTTCTCGGGCTTTTTTTTCGAAATGAATATGGATTCCTGGAAACATAACCCTGCGGCGTGATGTAAGAATCTAAAGCGCATTAACTTTTGAGGGTTGATTTTTGATAGGTCGTAGACCATTTTGAAAGTTTAGATTTTAAATTGAAACATGATGTGCATGGTATTCAAATTAGGGTTGGTGGTTCTTCGTTTGAATAAAGGCGTGTTCGTGATGAAGGGAAGAATCCTAAATGGGTTTATTTTTACTGGGATTTTAGTAATTTTCGACACACTCAATGTGAATTAGAATAATTAACTCAGCCCCAAGGAAAAGTCCATTGAACTCCCATAAAATAAAATCAGTTCATATTAGTCCAGGACTTGCCCTCAATCACTGACATCCTTCGAAGACAAACAGCAGCCAAGAGATGTCCAAGAATTTTATTCTAACAAATTCAATCAAACATTCAGGACAAGTGCCAGAGTCTATGATTACTTTGGAGATAAATTTGTCGTCCCCGAGTCTTTGTTTTCTCTTCGTATTTTCTTACACACATACACTTTTGTATAAGTTTGAGAAATTGTGTGCACTTACTGATTACTATTTGCTTGAACCTACTTATATCTATGTAGATTGTAGTAGTTGAGTGTGTATAAAACCCATTTGAAAGGATGTCCTCGCAAACATTTTTGTGTGTGTACTGGACATAATGAAGGGAGCTACGTCCCGGCCTGCCATTGTCAAAGAAAGTGGATATCCTTCCGTTTTGCTTGCATATGTCACTGACATTTACTTTTTTTTTATTTTATCTTCTTCTGCTTGTTTTGTTCGTCTCAATTCGAGACTATTCGTATGTAGTCAAATGACAGACTGAATTGAAATTGACCAATGTGCCACTTTTCACCCTCTGCCTTGTCCAAAGCAATGAACGATGTACAGGTTGAGTTTTTGCCTACACAGAGGACTGTGTGTTTTGTGTGACATTCGTGAATATTCTTGTCAAGTTAAATTAATCGAATCAGGCAGGTTAGGCAAATGTCTTGGGTGTTGGGTCTACTTGGTCTACGAATGTGACAAAATTTTGGCATGTGATGCAAAGAGAGAGGACTTTGTTCTAGATTCAATCTCAGTTAAAGCAAATAAGAACATTCTTTATGAACTACTAAAGGAGTATGATATACTTACTTTGACACTTGAATAAAGTGGCGCTAAGCTTTGGACTGGACCAAGTCCTCAACAAACAAGCTTCTTTCAGTCAACTCAGTCTCTAGGTAGATGTATCCATGTTCACACGTAAAGGTGGCTTAAGTCCCCTTCCTCGTATATACGCCACCTGAGTAGTGATCTTCCCCTATTCCTTTGGCGACCCTTTGGGTTGGATTCAAAGATCTTCGGAGTGGGAATATTGGTGTAAATTCGACGGAATGAATGAGCCAAATCAGTCGTTGGCTTTTTGCTTATTTGACTTGGTCGGTGTTGCTGTTCAATTGTTGTACCTTCTCTTCCAGTTCCCATCTATGCATGTTTGACCAAAAACGACCTGAAGAATTTTTATTTCCAAAGAGCCTAAAGTGTTCTCAATTTCCTATGGCAAGTTCTATATATCACCATATATCAGGAACGAGACACTTCAGTTGCTCGGGAGAGAGCTTTGATGCACAATTACCTTCTTGCAAAAGAAAAAATGATTGGTAAGATAAACTTTTCGTTTGATCTCAGCACTCGTATCTTAATTTAAAGCAAGCCTTCGATGGACAAAGTTTCTAACTAGCTCAAATTTGAAGCTGTGCAGTTTCTATGGGTAAGCCCATTCTAATTTGCATCCTTCTCAATACTTACAAAAGCGCCACCGACCTTACTCTGTTCTCTTTATTATGGTAACATATTAGGCGTATGCGAGTTGTTCGGATTTTGAAAGATTGAAACTCTTGTGTTGGCTGGGGCAGGGGTTTTGCTCAAATTTTGAAGAATTCTTAGGAAAGCGCATCAAAGGTATCGATGATATCTTTGCCGAACTTGATGGAGCAGCACGCATCTTCAACCAGCTCAAAAACGCAGTTTGGTAGCGATGCCCACACTAGACATTGCTCTATGCAGTCGGGCTCTTTAGGTCATATGCTGCGAAGGGTGTCAATGGGAAGTTCCTGGTTTTTTCCTTCTGTAAAAATTTCATCAATAGTTAACTTTTCTGGCTTAAAGCAACACTTATATGAACCGTTCAGGAGTTCAATTAAAATAGCAGAAAAGATCTTACAGGCGATGTTATAAAGATTGATACTTCTGTCGTTGGCGCAGTTCGGAGGGAATCCATTCTTGAGAATATGGAAGACAATGCTTAAGCATATTTTCCTCTGATCATTTTTTTAAAGGAAAGGTTCAAACTCATAACCAAGTCATCGTGGATCTCAGCTTCAGCCTTTATTTGATTTCAATTTATATAAAGAGTGATCAGATAGCAATATTAGTTCTACCGATTCTTGTTTTAAAGCAACTGTCAAAGATATCAATCCAGCTGTCAAAATATTCAGTAAGGTTTATCATTTCATTCGGATGGTCATAGACAACCCACTAGAGTCTCCTTGATAGAATCCCAAACGGAGCTTTAAAAATGATAGGCAATACAACTATAACAGAAACATTTAAATCCGTCGAGCAATGTTTCTTATCTTTCACTATTTTACCGTTATTTTTTATTTTTATTTTTTACAGTATTCTTGTGAAATAGCCAGTTGTGTTCCTCCTGTTAAACAATTCAACCGTAATACTTGCACTTCAAGAAATTTATTTACCCCTAAGCCCAACGTCGGATGGACTGTTAAATTCAGAGATTCTTTCTTTAGCCGCACTACACGAATGTGGAATGCATTGCCCGGCCTAATATTTCCTTCCCATTTTATTTTACGCTGGTCGGAGATTAAAATTTTGGGTAAAAAATCATCTTCTGGGACAAAGCCCATTATCGGCTCAGCGAATATGTCAACCAGGGAAATGCCAGTTACTAAATAAATTAAATTTGGTGGTGCAACAGCTCGGAGTGAACCAGGACGTAGTGACTTACAACTCTCAACCATTCCGGTGTCGTGTTACCAGGAACGGAGAGGACCTACAATTTTCTGCCCATTCCGAACGGTTTATGAGCAGCACTTTCCCTGACATAGAGAATTTGTGAATTCCTCGCAAGAGGCAGTACACCCCTGAAAAAAACTTTCTTGCAGCGGCTGAGAATCGAACTCGAGACCTTCCGCATGACAGTCCAACGCACTAACCATTATGCTAAGGGTTACTGGACAGGGCCAAATCCAAAGGTGTTCGACCGAGTAACCAAGCATCCACAACTGCTTGATACGATTTATGGTATGGCGGCATCATTGAACCTTATATCTTTTGAAATGAGGAAAAAGCAACCGTTACCGTCAATGGTTGTGTTAACCAACTTTCTATGGAGAGAGCTCGATATATCCAAGCTGCGGTTCCCACAAGTCGGGAAGAAGCGGCGTAACCCTGGAAATTGTCAAGAAATATTTGAAGACTGAGCCATCTCACGGCGCGTGTTCATCAATTGGCCAACGCCATCGTACCTCTTGAACCAATTCGATTAATTTCTCTGGAGCTTAGTCATGTCCTTAGTCTACATTAATATAAGCCAACCATTTTGGTGTCAAAAATGACACCGACACAGCTTGAAGCACTGCAAGCGAAGCCAAAAGCACAACGCAATTTTTCCTACCGTTCTTATCATCCTATATTACGCTGTCATCAGTTCATCGAGATCGATTGGACGGAAATATTTGTCTACGTCGTCTTCTAGGTTGAATGCTACAACCTGCCTAACAGCGCAATTAGATTCATCATCGTAATTATACAATTTGCAGAAATGATGTTACCATTATTTTTGGCATCAACTGCGGATCTATTACTACAAGTACATACCCCTTGATCGTCTTTGCTGGCTTGTAACTCTTCTTCTTCTTCTTCTTCTTCTTCTTCTTCTTCTTCTTCTTCTTCTTCTTCTTCTTCTTCTTCTGTGAAGCCGGTGTTTGTCCCATTCTTCAGTTCGTAGAGCACCCGAGTATCTTTGGTTCTTCTATACGGAGCCCTTCTTCTATGTCTATTTTTTACTGGATGTTTTTCCGGCATTTATCGCCCAACCAGTCCGAGACATTTCCTCTTATAGTATTTGCTTCTTGTGAATGCTTTCACTAGTTTTCAATACTTGATGATGGTAGCATAGTATTTCTTAAGAGGTTAATACTCTCTTGCTATTGTAGTTTGTTCGAAGTCGAATTTTTTTACACTTCTTAGTTCTAGCTTTGGTTGGGTTAACCGTTGTTAAACCTTGGCTACACTAAGGACTGAGTCAATGTTGGCCTTTGGAACGTTCGGGCATCATTGATACTGGAATAGTGCTTTGGATCGATCACAATGTGGTCAATCTGATTGACAGTTGATTGATCAGTGATCTCCATGTCTACTTGTGAATGTTAAGATGTGGGTAATGCATACCAAAATGTTTCGTGCAGCATAAAAATCAATATTACCCTGCGACCATTCTATCGGAGATACCGTGGTGCAAGCGTAAGCGTGCTCTGTGACTGTCTTCTCTTTGAAGCATGACGAGAAAATAGTCTCCCATATGACTTGCTCAGTACATTATATCTTTAGAATCATTATCTTTCTCATCTACTGGATCAAAATTATGTTGGTAAATTCAGACTTGATGTTGTCGTCCTTCGAATATCTGAAACTTTGCACTAATTACCTAAGTGTTTCTCCCATGACAAATTCACACTCAAATAGGTTTTACTGCGATCTAAAGATCTATTGTGCCCCCATCTAGAACAAGATGATCTGCTCACTTTTGCTCCAAATCACTGTCTTCTACCTGGTAGCGTTTCAGATACATACTTATTTCTTTGATGCATAAGTGCTTCGCATCTGCCTTGTATGTCTAGTATGTATTGAGAATGTTTCTTAAGCAAATATCAGTTCACAAGTAATATATTAACCCCACCCAGCTCGGCGAGTTCTTTTCAATTTTCGGATCTGTTAGCCTTCACTCTGTTTTTATTTCGTTTTAAATAACTTCTTCTTCTACTACAATAAATTTGGTGGTGCAACAACTCTCAACCATTCCTGTGTTCGTGTTGCCAGAAATAGAGGGGACCTACACTTTTTTGTCGATTCCAAACGGCTAATGAGCAGCACTTTTCATGACAAGAGACGCTCTTAGAGTATTTGACAAATCTTCGTAAGAGGCAGTACACCATTGAAAAACTTTTTTGCAGCGGCTGAGAATCGAACCCAAGACCTTCTGCATGACAGTCCAACGCACTAATCATCATGCCAACAGCTACTACCCTTTTCTTCTACTGGGACTTGACAGGGCACTGATTTAGGATAATCTCCATCACTGCTGTAGAGCAAGTGATGTGCTTTGCCTACGGTCTCCGTTAATTGTTCGGCTCTAGGTGGAAAATAAAGGCACCTTACATTTCCCGTACAGATTTCAAGTTCGTTGGCCTGATGGTGATTCGCAACCCAAAAGATTATCGTGGCCGAGAAACCACCCAGACAAAGCACAACACCCAAGTGGGAGAACCAGACCCTTAGAATGACTCCAGGAACTTGGATCTAAGATCGGAATATGTCATCTTAGTTCAGCGTACTTTGCGTTGTGAACGCCAACTCTGATTCCATCCGAGGAATTTCTCAACTGCCGCCAAGTTAAAAGAAGTGTCTTATTGGAAGCACTCTCCGCATCAACTGCCTCAAGTAGATACTGTTAGCCCATCCCCACACTTAGATATTAAGTTTGGATACCCAGTGCTCACCGCGTTCAGTGGTGCAGCAGCAAAGCGAAAGAAAACAAAACTTGTGGTTCTCTGTAGTGCATATTTCTTTCATTTGAACAAGGGGTAACATGTTCCCTTAAAATAGCTATAACTCCAACTTTGTATATATACTGCGTATATCCTTTTCTGACAACTGAATATCTAAAAACTACGTGAACCCTTAAGAGAAATTTTAAAAAAATACAGACTTTCGTCTGAAAAAAAAGACAGATGTTGAATATCTTGCGCGCAAAAAGTCTTTCTGTGGATTAATTTTGAAAACCTTCTATTTTTCGCTTTTCCATTAAAAAAAAATATATAAATAATTCCATTTGACAAGCGCTTCGTTCAAACAGAAATTAAATCTTCCGATCTAATCAACCCTACAGCCCTACATTTGAATATTGATAGAGATCTACCCTTGCTACCAGCGCCAGCGCCATATATGCGTATCCCATCAATAATTCAATTTTTTTTTTTGAAAATTAATATTAGTTTCTAGAAAATACAAAAAAAAAATCCGAAAAAAACGTTTTTTACCCCTAAAATATTGACACCAAACAACTGAGTCACAATGCTTTAATCCCCTTTGCACAAATCCTTTGCATTTCATCCCTCATTAACAAGGTATTTAATGTTTCTTCTTTTTCTTGTTTTCTTTCCACAAAATTTTTTACCTACAAAAAAGAACCCAAAAAACACTATCATCTTAAGATTTTGTAAAAAAAAAATTGCAAATCCAAAAAACATCGAAGAAAATCGTGAGAAAATTCGTTAAAATCCTAAGTAAAAAATCTTCAAAAGAAGCAATCAATCGAGGGTATCCCTGCTTTGGGTAAGGATGCCAATGTATTACGTAACGATTCTTTTATTCGTCGTACAGTTTTTCGACAGGACAAACATTTTTTTGTTTTTTTCTTAACAGTTTTTAACCCAAATATTCAATCAATTTTTTTTTTCAATTGTAAAAAAAGGATGCCGGGAGTTAGGAAAAACGAGTTTTTTATGAAAAAAAAGTATCAAACAAAAATTGAGGGTAATTTGTTTTTGAGATTTTAAGGGTTGGCCATAAACTATTCAATATGATCATGTGCATATTTTATTTACCCTTGATTTTGGATTTTGGGATGTAGTTTTTGTTTTGTTTTTCATATTGGAAACGGTATTCGCTTGGTTTACAATTATTTTTATTTTTGAGGAGTTTTCAATGAAGAAAATCCTTTTTTTTCTGCCTATAGTATATAAGTTCAACATACCTTTACCTATTTCACAACAATTCATTGTGAGGAAGGTTTAACTTCCTGTCAAGGGATGTGATTTTGTGTAATTATAAGCGAAGAGTATAATCGCTTAAGGCAACACAAAAAATCGTTCATTTATTTTATTGTAAAGGTATTTATGGCAGAAAAAGTTTTGAAAAATTGATTCATTTCTTTGCAATAACCCACCAAATAACCAAGAGAATTTTCGAGAATTTAAGAAAATAAAAAAAAAGTCCATTAAAAACATGAAAGAAAAATCTCCTGATCGTAAAAAAATGCACAATCACACCTACTTGTTCATCTTTTGTATTTACAAAAAACCATGGACGTTATTAAAGAAAAGTGTTCAAAATTATGAATTTAATTCTTAATTTGCCCAAATTCTATTACTTACTCATGAAAGGGACCACGCTTACCATTTATGGAAGCGATATCGTTTATCTGAATCTCGGAGGGCTTACTGTTTTTATTTGCGATATAGATAGTACTAAATAGTGTATAGATCGGTTCTTAAGGGTCTTCGGTAATTCCCTAGAGGGATAATTGAAATTTTTTGTTCGCTCTAAAACTAACGGTACCCCCATACACCCATAATGCATAATCTTGTTTATCACGAAAACGGCTGTAACGATTTCGATAACAAAAAATTAAGTGTGATATTATGGGCATGGACTACATTGCGGTAAAAAAAAAACGGCTCCAACGATGCTTATCAAAAATTTACAGCAGGAGCCCCCTTAAGTTTCAAATAATATTGTATATAAAAATATTCGAAAAAATACTTTTTGGAATTTTTGAAAAATTCCGATTTTTTTTTTTGAAAAAAAAAAAATCAATATCCTTAAAGCCTGTGAACGATTATTTTTTGAAATTATTTCCTAAAATCTATACTACCAAATCCTAAAATTGGAATCCCAAAATTTGAGCTTTAGGTAATCATAAATGAACTAAAAATATAGGTATTTTTACTAAAAAAGATAAAATTAAAGGAAAATTAAATAATAGTTTTATAATTATTATAAATATAAGAAATTGCTACTAATATAAGTAACGAAACTAATAATGTATAAAATAATAAACATAACCCTGCCTGTAATCGCTCAGGTTGATAACCTCATCCTAAAATTAATAATAAAGTAGGAATTAATCTGCATTCAAAAAATAAATAAAATATAAAAATATTTATACTTCTAAAAGTTAAAAATAATATTAATAATAATATTAAAACATTTAATAAAAATAACTTTCATAATTTTTATATTTATAAACTGAATAATTTGCTATTAATATTAATGCACAAATTCAAAAACTCATTAAAATTATTCCATAAGAAAGTAAATCCATTCCTAAAAAATAAGAAATTATTATTCAATAATTAGTAAAATAATTATAAACAATTATAATAAATATTATTAAAAATAATACATTTTGTACCATTCAAAATATATTTGTTATAAAACAAAAAGGAAAAATTATATTTAATATAAATAAAATGTTTAACATTGCAAAATATTAAATACTTAAGGACAAACATTATTTATAAAAAATTACTTTAACAATAAAATGATTTTTAAACTGTGTTTGCATAAATTCATACTTTTCCGGAAATCAGACGGCAATTCCATGCATTTGAAAATTTTTATCTCATTAAATCCATGTTTTATATTTTTATAAAATGTATTTTAAATTCAAAAGTACTTTTACATAAGAGCAAGTTCGTGCGATCCAGTCGTGCATTTTTTTTTCGAAACAATGTTGTTTTGGAATTTAGGAAAATCAAATCTCAGGTATTTTCTAACCAACTTGACACATGTCTTAGTGGCCGTGAATCATAAAAAAAAAATACGTGCAATAAGGAAATTGTATTTTACCAGCTGACATCGATGGTAAACCTTAAATGCAAAATTTGTTTCAGGGCGTTTATTCTACTGCGGTAAAGCAACCAGAACTTGGGCACCTTTCCGAACCTGTTCATCCGAACCTTGTGGTAGGTTCTAGTTTTATTTTTCGGTTGGAGGACAGTGCAGACGTAGTGAAGAGTTAGATTCACACGCTTTTGGCCTTCATGAGATACATCCCACGTTTTAAAAATAAATTCTGCAAATAATACTACCTTACATGACCTACATCTTCAACCTTATTATTGTATTTGGTTAATACTCTTCACAGTGGAAACTAAGCTAAAATTCTACCAATTCACAAACATTCTAAGAAAACCGAACTTGGCCAATTTCTATTCTTCCATTCCTCTCATTTCTGCATCACTTCTCTTAAACTAAACTTAAACAAAGATTTACGACAGTCTCGTTTCGACAGTGTAGATCATTCGACTCTGTAGATCACTGTGTTCTGCTTCGCAAACTTTCTCGCTAATTTCACATCGGGCTGTTAAATTGATTGAGTCTTGTCTTACTGAAAAGCGGTAGCTGTTGAAGTTAATAATATCCTCTCTGATTTTTTTTATTGACGGCAAACGGTATTCCCCAAGGATCAGTTTAAGGTCCCCTTCTGTTTTCCTTATATATATTAAATACTGTTCCATATCCATGTATGCCAATGATGTTCAACTGCATTTGAGTTGTCAAAATGGTCTCATAGAATATTATATTTGCTGTCTAAATCAGATCCAGAGAGAATTTCGAACTGATCAGCATCAAATATAGTCTCTTGTTAAGCCCATCAAAGTCAAAATGCCTCCTTATCACAAGAAAACCAATAGACTTATCTTATTTTGCCGTTGTGTTATTGAACAACTTTCCTGGGGGTCAATTCTCTATCTGTGAAACTATGAAGTGATATAAAAGTTACCACTTCAATTTTCACAGCCATTTTTCATTTTTTCATTTCATGAACTCACATTAAGCGATTCTTGAACACATTCTGGTAAATGTTTGTCAAAACATCTACTAAACAGTACTAAATGATAAATGATATATATGTAAATTCCATATTTAATATTTGAAAAAATTTTCACATTTTATTAATTTTTTTTATAAATTACGAATCGCACAATATCTGAAGTTGGGAAGAAACTTATCATTTCACAATTTCACAGATAGAGGGGGTCACAGTTGAGAATTGTGAAACAGCAAAGATCCTTGGAATTCTCTTCAACCGCAACCTGACATGGGATAGTGACATTAACTCTATAGTCGAAAAAACTTATAATGCGTTACGTTCTCTGAAGGCAGTCCAACATTACACTCCAGTTAAAACCCTTATTATGCTTGCCAAAACGTTGATTTTAGATATCTATTCTTACGTACGGGTGTGAAGTCTTTTGCTCGTGTGGTTTTGAAAACAAGAGAAGAGTCAATGTAGTATTTAATAGTGTTATTCGCTAATCGCTACATTTTTGGGCTACGTAGATACGCCCGGGTATCAAACTTCTCAAAACAATGAACAGATAATATTTGATACAAATCCAGTATGAAAAGATGTCGTTGATCTACCTTTGAGAAAGCCGTATTGATTTTTGGAAAAGAGTGATTTACAATGAACAAGTAAGCTATCAACTAAAGGTTTGGTTAGGTTAGGTTAAAGTGGCTGTCCTATAAAGCATCTGACACACTTAGACCAGTAGAGGTTCATTGTGAAACAACGATCTAATAGGGAACAAAAAGTTCCTTACTAGTTAAAACCATTTGGAGCTTCAGATGAGGCGAAGGAGACTTTTAATGTCTGTTTTGATAAGATCGCTTGGTTCATTAAAGAAATTGTGTCCTAGATGAAGTTTGCGTCTGTAAGAGAGAGCAGGGCATGTACAAAGAAGGTGTTGGATTGTTTCCTTTTCCTCCTCGTCCAAGCAACTCCTGCTGGAGTCGTGTAAAAGTCGTGTCGTATACCGAGTCGTGCGGCGTATCTACCTATAAGATAGTATCCAGTTATCCTGAGGGACAACAAACAATTTGACCGTTTCAAATCTAGTTTCCGCCAGATTCGTTTGGTCGCCAAACAAGTGGTAGTGTTAAGCCATCTTGTATTTGATTGTTCTAGAGCAGTTCCCTACAGCATGAGTTTACTAGTGGCTAATACGCATACCTATATTTACCTTATCGGGCAAGATAAGATTTCCGTTCCAATTCTGGAATATCTATGTGTCCCAGCACCCAAAATAGGTGAACTGTTTGGCCATCTCCATCAGAGACGATCGACAGTCTTGGACTGTAATGGAGTTTGAAGAGACTGATGCGAGGGATTTTAAAGCAGCCTGACTACCTGAGAAGATGCGGATATCCGAACTGGATATCACGTTTTCTTTAAGCAAAGACAATACTTCCTTTATAGCCAGAATTTCCGCTTGGAATATGCTACAATGGTTTAGTAGGCGGAAGGAGAGAGTAAGGTTTAGTCTATCTGAGTACACTCCACCACCTCCGTTTTCGGTTTTCGATCCATCAGCTATCAACTATAACTATACTTTCAAATAATTTAGGAATGCAAGACGACAGCTTAGCTATTGGCCTGTAGTTTGAGACTTCACTTTTTTAGATAGGGATAATGAAAGACTCTTTCCAATGTTTGGGGAACATACCGCCAGAAATAAATAATTCGAAGAGAAAAGCGAGTCGTTGACAAAGTTTTTTTACGCACTTCTTAAGAACAATAGGTGGAGCAGGTTAATTTTGTAAATCGTATAGACGTTTGACAGATATGTCAATAGATTTGGTTGCAACCGTGCATTTATCAAAAGAAGTAGAGATTTATTTCGAGGTCGCTTGAAGAAAATGCCTGATGGCCAAAAAAACCGCGAAAAAGTTGAAGATGAAGTTGAGCGTCAGTGGATGAGGTATTGGAGTATTTCATGGTTGACTTTTTTTTTAAATTCATAAACTTTTTTTGGGTTTTCGGTTCAGGATAACGTCAGATTGGGTTGTGATAAGATGGTTTGAGTAAATAGATTCACATAGGAATAAAATGCGGAAACGTAGTTGGAAAGATCTTAATCGAGATTTGACCTAAGATATTTGTTGAATAGTTTATTTCTTTTATGAAGATCTTTGTCGAACCATGAGAGAGAGATTGTAAAATTCTTTTGGATTTTTAAAAACAGATTTGTAGCTCTCTACAAAGGGTCGTGATAATAAGGTATATATTGAAGTCGTTTGAGATAAAGTCAAAGTTAATTTTTCTAATAAGATCGTTCAGTTTTGTTAAATTAGATTTGAAAAAATTATATTTCTGTGATGTGAGAGAAGTATATCTTCGCAATCAAAGGCAAAGATAAGTTAAATGGGTGGATAATGATTGTCATATTTAGAAAGGATTTGATTATTTTCAGTAACAGTATTCTGAGCATATCGGTTGAGAAAACCAAATCTAACTGCTTTTCCAGATATTTTTTTAGCGCCACTAGTCTAGGTGAGATTAGTAGCAAGAAGGGATTTAATTGGAATAGGCATAATAGTTCTCGTTCTCTGACATTTCTCATACCAATCGGGGAAGATTAAAGGTGCCAACTATTAATAATAATAATGGCGCAAAATTTTAATTTAATTAGTACGATGCTAAACCTGTTTTAGTATGATACTAGGTTAAAACAACGAATTTGCAAATTTTAATCAGATATAGCATCATACTTTCTCTACCCTTTTATTAAAGTTAAAATCATCGAATACCTACTTTATTTTTTTAGTATCGTGCTAGCTTCATATGACTCTTTGACATTTGCAATCTTCAAAAAGGTTCGTGTACTTACTTTTTTACACGAAATGTCATTGTTTTAGGTGTATTCAGAAGCAATTTATTAAGAAAATTCTTTTAGTACGATACTAGTTAGAAAATGTTTAAAATTAAGAATGAGTTAGTAAACTACATACTATAAAGTTAGCAAATTGTTAAGTAGTATCATACTAATACCTTAATAATAGGCTGTTTAAAATTTTGTGCCAATAACTTTATTTTTTCAAATTATAAATAAATTTAACAATTGTATATTGTAACAAATAATTTAGGGCCTTGGTTTTTGGAGCCATCTGCCAGATGCCAACATTGTCTTTTTTACAAAATTAAAAACTATAATTATTGATCATGGAATGTCTTATAATATATGTATATGTATGTATATACATATGTTTATATTGAATTTAAATCAACGTTTAAGCAAATTTACAACTGTTATACCTAACTACCTAAAATAATTTTATTTTGTACTTTAATTTCATTATCTTTTTTTTAAATTTTCATTTTTTTCTTTTATAGTTAAAAGCTTCAATGCAGTATTGGGCAAAAAGTTTCCAGTTACTTCCATTTAGAAAGCTTATGGAATCTAATTCACATTGTTTTCTTTTTAAAATGTACCAATCTTATTTCTTTTAACATATGGCAAATTGATTAAAAGTGATACGAGTTTTCGTGTTCTTATAAGATTCAAAGCGAGCAAACTGTTTCTCGATCCCTAAAATATGACCTATAATTTAAGTCAAGGAGTTCTCCTCTTATGCGAAAAATTCAGGATATATCATTAAGCTCATTTTGCCCGTGAAATAATTGAGTTCACTATTCTAGCTTTTGATATAAGGATCTACGCGATGAGCCCCTGGCTTCTTCAATTAGATCGGATCTTATTTTCATATCGATTTTTTTAAGAATGCATTTAAACTTTTCCCTCACACATACACTTAGCATCTCCCAAGAATTAACTGAAACCCCGCTCAATATAGTTAAATATTTCTACCTCTTAAACCAGCTAATTTTTTTTTTTTGAATACTGTGTATCGCCAATATTTTTGGAAATCGAGTGTCATCATAAGAAAGTAGGTACTTTAGTGACATACTCAAAGTGCATTTTTAGGAGAAAAATATAAACAGGCGGAAGACCTGTTTCCAGCAGGAGCATGTAATTTGGCGTTGAGTTCGGTAGTCTAAATGTCTTTTTTAAAAACAAGCGTTGCAGTTTTTCAACCTCATTATATTGTTGGTATCCCAATACCTGAGATCCATAAGTCATTATTGATCTCAAAGCAGCATCAAATACTTTAAATTTAACACTATGGGCAACATTTTTGTTCTTAATTAGGTTTTACCAGGTTGAGTTTATAGCAGAAAGTGTTTTTTAGTTTTTCAGTTTTCAGTTTGTCTTCAATGTTTTCACCATTCAGGAACCACCTTTCATTTCTGCTGTACCGTCCTCGTCCTGTTCTAAAAATCATGACTTTTGATTTTGAGATATTTATTACAAGATTCCACAATTTGCAATAATTATTCAACCTATTTATCATAAGCTGAGGACTTTCTGGGGATTCCGCGAATAACACCATGTCATCTGCATATAAAAGGCACTTTATATTAAGACCTGCAACTATGATACCATTTGGTAATGCATCAACTATATCGTTGATATAAAGTGCGAACAGCAAAGGAGATAAAAGACATCCTTGACGCACTCCACTTTTAGTTTCAAAACAATTTCACATTTCCTTACCATGCCATACCGCAAACAGAGTATTGTCATAAAGTTTCTGTATAATATTTGAGATCTTAGATGATAAGCCCATTTGATTTAATTTATAGAACAATGACCTTCGATCAATACTATCAAAAGCAGCTTTAAAATCATTGAATATTGCATACAACTTTTTGCCATTTTCAGAGTAATAGTCTAGAATGTTTTTAATGGTGAAAATGTGATCTATCGTTAAATAGCCCGCTCTAAATCCAGCTTGAAATTCATTAAGCAATTTATTCTGATTCACCCAAAATTCAAGCCTTTTAAGTATGATGCCAGTAAATATTTTTGCGATCACATTTAAAAATGAGATACCCCTATAGTTTTCCACATTATTTACGTCCCCCTTTTTTTGGATTAGGAATACAATTGACTTTCTAAAATTTGCAGGTACTTCAGCTGTATGCAATATATTCGTATAAGTCCTTGCCAAATTCTTCAAAAATTCTTATAAGGAATTCTGTCATCTCCTGGGGCTTTGTTGTGTTTGGCTTTGTCCAGAATAGAGAGTACCTCTTCCAGAGTGATATCCAGCTCTAAATAGCTGACTATCGTGAAATTTTCAGCATATTGGATTTTTTCTGTAATTTCCGATGGATTTAACAATTTTTTGAAGTCGGTGGCCAAAATATTGGTATTTAAATTGTTTCCAATTTTGTTTTTTTTTTTTTTTTTTCATTTAATTCTTTAACTGAATTCCAAAATCCCGAAGAATCCTTGACATTACTTAAACTCTTTGTTATTTTAAAAAGTATTCATTTCACTTTATTTGACAAAGCTTTTTGAATTCCATATTTGTTCTGACATAAGCTTTGCGAAAAAAATCCCCGTTTCTAGCTTTAACCAACTACGAGTACTATAAACACCATCTTCAGCGTCAATGAACACTTTTATATTTTCAATAATTCGTATTACCTTCTCGAGCTCTAATGACTTCTTGAAGCCTATTTGGAAGTCCATCCATTATGTCTTGAATGACTGAGGAATACGGTGGTATTCCTCTACTACAGCTGTTTGGATTCCTTTACGTTGGTTGGCGTTTGTATCTTTGCCGGAACATGTCGTTTAGGATTGTCCCATATGAGCTTTTTGGGATTCAGACCTTGGCTAAGTGCTGGCCATGGTAAAATTTGAATACCGACTTTAAAATATTCTGTGACCCTCTGGCGATATTGCAACCAGCTTTATCTTACATAAAGTCTTGGAGAACTTTCCCCACGTATCTCTGAGCTATCACACTTTCTCTATCGTAGATCATGAGCCTTGTAACTGATACCCCTACTTACCATTATCTAGCCTCCTTGATATCTCAATGTGTCGTCTGGAATAAGGGTATTCCACTCTCGTCTTAAATCAGCACCTTCTTCCACTATCCAGTTTACATATTAGATGTTGTAGGAATAATTCGGGGGATCGGACTGGACTGGATTTCCTTCTGTCAGCCTTTTTCTTTTTATTCGTTCACTAACACTTACATTTCGCACTAAAAGTGATCTCTAAGCACATTGCTTACAATTAAGCGGTCGTCTCGACCGGATGTGCATTGATGTCTGCCTTCACCTGGCTTCCTTGTATAAGCTCCCAAAATCGTCTGATGGTATCCCGTAACAGTGATTCGAAGCACATCAAGTGTTCAAGCAATCCAACTTTGGCTGTACTCACTATCCGCTAAAGTCACATCCTTCGCAACTTCAGTCGGATCTTACGGTATTTTGTAAAAAGATCAAATAATTTTTCGTCTGAAGATGTTGATTTACTTTTTCTTATCAATTGGCAGCTGTCATATTGAACTGTCACTCTAGTGGGAAGTGGTTACAAAAGCTGAACTGAAATAGGTATAAACGTTTAACTCAAACTACAAATTGAACTCAGTTCAAGGTTTAAACGAAATGTGAAACCGAAAAAATTGTTAAACTGAAACTCAAACCAAAAGTGGAGTCTTAACTTCCACTGAGAAACTGGCAGTTAGTTATTTAGTTGATGATAAATGCTAGTTTTAAAATAATGGAAACTTTATCCTTTTTCAAAGTTGAACGAACACGAACTAATAAGCTATGGAAAATCGAAATAGTTGTTAGGTTGAATAAAGGTTGTGTATGATTACGGCTAATGAAATTGCAAGTCTGTAAGTTCACCGTATGTCTTCTATTTTAAGGTAGATATGTCATTTCACTTTAGTTGCAAAAAAGGCCTTACTTGAAGTTTGGTGGAATAAAAGCAACAACTGCAATTCTCCCCTTATATTTAATTTCTCATTAATTCCCAACTCAATTCATAAACACAGATACGAAATGAAAACATTAATTAGAATAAATATTTTCCTTATAATTGAAACATTCAACTAAATCAACATTAATACTCTCTAGCTCAATGCAAAAAGCCATGTCACTAGCTGCACTCTCTGTGTATAGGAGTGTCCTTCGGTTCGAATTGTTTCATGAAAAAATGATGGGATAACAAGTGAACACACCACCATGCCATCACTTGTTTCACACATAGCCAAATGGACAACAACAAACAGTAAAAATAATAATACCAACCATAGAATAATAATAATCATAAAGAATCCTGTGTCCTGTGTCCTGTCACCATCATCAGCACCACTACTACCTACACGTGAAGTCTTTGTGTATCCTTGCGCCTGCTG
Organism: Philhelius festivus; assembly: GCA_963931855.1. Lineage (NCBI taxonomy): Eukaryota > Metazoa > Arthropoda > Insecta > Diptera > Syrphidae > Philhelius > Philhelius festivus. The sequence continues at coordinate 67,877,883 of OZ007554.1, read as the reverse complement.
CTGCTTCTTCTTCTTCATAGATATACAATAGCTATGCAAGCTAGGGTCATTCGTCTCGTCTTCTCTTTTACTGCTACTGCACCCCCAACTTCACCATAACCACCACCACCACCCTCTTCATGGCAATTTCAATTCCACCAAAGTACGAGTATAGACATTCTGAGATGACAATGTGTATATTCCAAAGGACGAAAGAAAAAAACAACTAAAAACGGGTGACATAAAAATTCAGGAACGAAAATAAAAAGGATTCTTTTATAGAAATTCCACTTGGAAAATCTCAAGCCACACCCAGATGGATAGTCCAACTCGTTAACGTGTGTTGTTCTCCTGTAGAGTGGAGTGCACTCTGGCTCCCTTCAGTGACATGCCAGTTCCGAGTTCCCGCAGTTACCTACCCCTCTGGTGCTATTGTCATTTAAATGCTAATGCACAACTACACGTGCATGTTTGTGAATACGTTCCACAAATAATGCAGGACTTTACATTCAGACCTTACTAGCTCTAATGCCTTTTCAATAACAAATCGAAGGGGAACTCAATTCCTCTTGATTGTGATTCTGCTTCTGATTCCGATTCTGACTGAGGGTTGTTTTCTTGTGAATATTTCCACAGTACAAGGACTTTGTTGCAAGCAAAGCAATCCTCCTGCTTCTGCCAAAACTATAACAGAGTAAAGTGGGGAGTGCATGTGTGTGTGTTTGTGTCAGTTGCTAGTTTCAATAGTTTTCAAAAATTTCCTCAATTTTCATTCGACTCGAGTGTTATATGTCTTGTAAGAAAAATTGCTTTTCACCTCGCTCTGTATAATGTATATGGTCTGAAGGATTCAAGAACAGGAATTTCTTATTAAATCTAACACACACACACACTTAAACATGGTTATATCCTTATGGCAATAAAGTGCGGCACCATATTAATGGCAAAGAAAAATATATCATAAGAAGAAGAAAAGAACGAATAAAGTGAAATAAATTAAAAATATTTTAAAGGCGAGAAATAAAGTGAAAAAAAAAAAACGGTTCTCAAGGACGATTCCAATTGAACAATTCAGTTGCATTTCGTATTCGTTCGGATCGAGGTGTGATTGATTTTTAATTTTTTTTAATTTTAGAATTTGCACACTAATTTTTAAAATACACGCATAAATATTTTATGCAAAATTTAATAAATATTTAAATGTGATATTAAAAAAAATATATTTGAATATCGGAAAGTTTAATGAAGTTATGTCGGAGGTGTTTAAATGCAAATAAGTTTCCAAGTGAATATAAGTACATAGCCTTAGACTGTTTCGGTTAAAGTTTTATTACCAAAATGATGGTTCTTTCGCAAATGCAGCATTGGGCTGGTGCTAATAACAACAGCCCCGGTGTTAAACAAGATGCAGAGCATTCACTGAGTGCAAGGTTACTTGACAGCCCGACGAATGATGGACTAATACCTGCTGGAAAACGATGTGGGTTTGATTTTTTCATTTATTTTAATCTAAAAACAAATTATTGAAAAGGATAAGCAATTCCTAATTCTATGGGGATAAATTTAAAAAAAAACTCGAAAAACCTTATTCCCCCTTATTCCCACTTTTTACAATTTTTTTAAATTTTCTGGAATCAGACATCTTAGCTTACATTTTTGAAAACTTTTTTGTTTCAATTCGATATTTTTTGTTTAAACTTAAGAAGTTATTTTTAATGATTTTAAAATTTAGAAGTATTATTCGTGAATTTCTTGAACAATTTATGGATACGGTTTTTTAAATTTCAAATCCAATTTTGACATTAATTTTTTAAACCTATACCGAACATTCAACTATGTAAGACGATCTTTAAATTACGAGTATTTTGTTTCATTCGGGCCTCCTTGTGGATGTTTTCTCTATTCCAATAGTCGGTTAATTTTATTTCATGAGAAGGTGCACACCTACCTACTTGTTTATCATGAGGGATTAGAGATCATGTGCCTTTTGAAAGAGTAGAAAAATCAACTGTTTTATTGAAAAGAAACCTTTTATAATTTCAACTTTAAAATTCGGTAATGATTTACAGGCGGAAAAAATTGTTTCGTGGAGTAAAAAACAATTTTGAAAATAATATTGAAAATCAGAAACTGAAAAACATTCGAAAAAGCATATTGTGATTTTAGCAATAGAAAAACTGATTCAAGGCAAGAAATCGCATAGAGTGAAACTATATTTTGAAATCACAAAATTCTGTAAGATACTGGAATATTTTATTCTTTTGTTTTTCAAAGTTAAAAGCATTAAAAAATAATATTAGACATGGGTATTGTAAGCAAGGAACGACCAAATTCAGAACAATAAATTCATGTTTAGACCTAAAAAATTTAATAAAAGTATTGAACTTTTTCCCGACCAATAGGAATGGAAAAAATCATACAGGGTAGAGCTCAAATAAAAAGGTACCTACCTACCTGTAGTATCAGGATGTTTTTTTTTAATCTTTTACATTTTATGTTTAATCCTTTTTATTTTTATTTGTTAAAGTCGAAACATGAAAACAAATATTTTGGGGATTTTTCACAAACTAAAGGGAGCCGAATCTAGTACTGAAAAGAAATGTTCAAAATTTCAAGTTGTATTTTTTTACTTAAACATTTTTTTCTACTTAACTTATAAAAGTTTAAATAATTATATTTGAAGAAATGAATGGGCAAAATTTGAGGGAACCGTTATGGAAGGAATACGCCAATTTTTTTTTCGTATTCTACAATTTTTGACTTTTCATTTATCTGAGAGTAAAATTATATTTACGAAAACCTTAACAAAAAGGAAACAAATGTTTGCCCGCTATCATACATCTCCAATCTTTTACAAAAAAGCAGTTCTTGAAATTTAGGGTACCTAACAAATTTTTAATGTATGTATGTATGTCTAAATTTCTTTTATTTTCCCTAAAATCGAACACGACATTATGATTAAGTTTAACGTCAGGATAATAGAGGAGACGAAAAATTGCGTCCCGTTATTGTGCCAGTGTTCTTTATTTTAACTTGCAATTACAAAATTTGGTACTTAGAGAGGAGAAATTGATTTTGTTTTTTGCTCTTAAACTAACGGTATCGTTATGCTATTGCCGTTAATGCAAAATCTCGAAAATTGCTCTCTAACGATTTTCGAAAAAATAAGGTGTAGGTACTATTAGAACTATGGGCTACTTTTTGGTCAAAATGAAGTAAAATCAATTTTTTTTGAAGATTCGATATTTCAAAAGTGTGTTGATGAATTTTTTAGAACGATTTTTTGTATTTGTTTGCATTAAATTTATAATAGGTATATGTATATTTTTTTTTCAAAAAATCAAATGGCGTTTTGTTTTTTTTTTTTTTTTTGCGTTCAAAAGGAGTTATTGTTTTATGTAAGGAATGTTTTAAAAATTCTACGCCACTTAAACTATAAGACCAAGTTCGTGTCCAATCCTGCTTTTTATTTTGTTTAAGGTAATTTTCTAGGCAATAAAATTGCTAATAATGAAAAATGTTCAGAAATAACAAATTAATTTATTTTAAAAGGCTTAAACAACTCCTTTTTTAGTTGGTGCTAAAAGCACAATGCCATGTAATTTTTTAAACAAATATGAATTCAGGCAACAACAAAAATTGTAAGGTACCGAATTTCCAAAAAAGAAAAAAAAGTGCACGACTGGGTCGCACGAACTTTCTCCTATGTAATAGACTAGGAATTTTAAAAACGAATCTTATCAGAGAAAACTGTTCATAAGGATACAATTATTTTTTTAAATTCTTTTAGTAGTTAGAGACAAAAACAGAATGCTATGCAAATATGAATTTATGCAAGAACAAAAATTATAAGTCGTTGTAGTGGTTTCTTAAAAAAAAGTTTTTGTATAAAAACTTTATAAAATATTTTTAAGAAAAAATGTTGGTACGCCAATTCAAAGTTTTTTTTATTGTTCGAATAAAAATTAAATTTAAAAAAAAATATTAAGCCGTTTCTGAGATATCAAATTTTCAAAAAAAGAAAAAATTGATTTTTTTTTTCAAAAATTCAAAAAATATTTATTTTAAAGTTTTAAAATGCAATGTGTTTTAGACTTTTTAGAAGCTTCTCTATAAAAATTTTCATTAAGATCCGTTGTGTGGATAATGAGAAATTCAAAATTCGAAAAAAATGGTTCTATGGTAGGTACAAGCTGTAATATCTTAATTTCAAAATTTTTACTTGCGATATAGGTACTATAGGGCAAGTTCTGCATTTGGAAAAAAAATCGAACTCGAGATTTTGATCAAAGTTGACATTACGATGATAGCGAAGACGAAAAAAGTGGGTCCAGCAATTCCGTCTGTCTGTCTGTATGTCTGTCTGTCTGTATGTCTGTATGTCTGTATGTCTGTATGTCTGTATGTCTGTACCTCGAACTACAGCCTAAACTACCGGAGGTATTTTCTTCAAACTCGGTAGTTAAGGGTCTTCGGTGATTCCCTAGAGGAAAAATTGAAATTTTTTTTTTAACTCCAAAACTAAGGGTACCCCCCATACACCCGTAATGCAAAATCTTATTTATCTCGAAAACGGCTCTAACGATTTTGATAAAAAAAATTAAGTGTGATATTATGGACATGGACTATATTTTGGTGAAAAAAAAATTTGGGGGGAATTGTTATTAGGGGTACCTGTCATAGAACGGTTTTTTTGATTTTCGAATGTCTCACCAACGGCTCTAACGATTTTAACCAAAATTTTTATGCAGGAGCTGCTTTGCATTTGAAAAAATATAAACTAAAAATTTTTTCGAAAAAATAGTTTTTGGATTTTTAAAAAAATAATACAATTTTTTTTTTGAAAATTCAATATCTTGAAAACCGATACACGATTAAATTTTTAGATTACGTTTAAAAATGTATTTTATTAAATAATAACAGTTTGCATATCATTTTTTTTTATAAAAATTTTAAGGAAAATTTAGTACACAAAAAACATGTTTCAGTGTGTCTGTATGTCTGTACCTCTCACTACAGCCTAAACCACTGGACCTATTTCTTTCAATCTCGGTAGTTAAGGGTCTTCGGTGATTCCCTAGTTGAGAAATCGAAATTTTTTTTTTAGCTCCAAAACTAAGGGTACCCCCCATACACCCGTAATGCAAAATCTTATTTATCTTGAAAACGGCTCTAACGATTTTGATAAAAAAAATTAATTGTGATATTATGGATATGGACTACATTTTGGTCAAAAAAATTTTGGGGCAAAATGTTATTAGGGGTACCTGCCATAGACCCGTTTTTTTGATTTTCGACTTTCTCATTAACGGCTCTAAGGATTTTAACCCAAATTTTTTAGCAGGAGTCCCCTTAAGTTTAAAATAATATTGTATATAAAAATATTCGAAAAAATATTTATTGTGTTTAAAAAAAAAAAAAAAAAAATAAATCAATATCTTCAAAACCTATGAACGATTATTTTTTGAAATTATTTCCTAAAACCAATATTATTAAATACTTAAAATTCGCATCCCACATTTTTTTCTTGAAAAATTTTAGAGAAATTTCTTATATAAAAATTTTATTTAATAATAAAACGATTTTTTAAAGTTTATTTGCATAAATTCATACTTTTCCGGAAACCAGACGGCAATTTTATGCATTTGAACATTATTATCTCATTAAATCCATGTTTCATATTTATAAAATGTATCTTAAATTCCAAAGTACTTTTACATAAGAGCAAGTTCGTGCGATCCAGTCGTGCATTTTATTTTTATTAAATTAAAAATCGTAAAAATTAATTGAAAAAAAAAAAAACAAAATTCTATCAAAATTCTAGGCGCCGTTTTCGAGAAAAATACGATTTTTGAAAACCATTTTTTTTTAATTTTTAGCATTTGTATGGTAGGTACCTTTATTTTTAGGTAAAATAAAAGTTTTTTTCTCACATCTTGTAGATTATATTGAAAAACTCTTATTTATCAAGTTTAGAAAAAAATCTAGCATGGGGTTTTCGAAATATTGAGTTTTGAAAAAAAATTTGAGAGCACAATTCTATTTATGTTTTTAAGGAGCTTTAACAAAAAAAAATGATCAAATTCGGCTGTACCGTTTTTGAGAAAATAAATAATATGTAATTATGTAGTCAAAACAAGCTTAAATATTTACAATTTACCAACTAGCTTATGAATTAATTTTTTCTTAATTCATAAGTCAGTTATAAGTAGTGAATTATTTTTTTTTTGATTCAAAAGTCACTTATAGGTAGTGAATTAATTTTTTTTTTAATTCATAAGTCACTTAGTAGCTTATGAATTAAATTTTTTTTTAAATCATAAGTCAATAACTAACTTATGAATAAAATTTTTTTAATTCACAAATCATCTACAGACTTATGACTTATGATTTTTTTAATTCAAAAATTCGCAACCCTGCATGTATGTATAAATAATATAATACATTTAAGAAGTAAAGTTTGAGAAGACCATTGTGCCCCATTTTCACCTAGACGATGCCAACTACGCCTTATAGAATTGCTGCAAAATATTCTGCATAAACTCCACTTCGGGTTAAGGAACGAAAAGAAGCGATTCAAAAATTGAAAACCAACAGGCACTGACGCTATTAGCCTTTTTTTACCAATTAAATTATAATAAAGTTAATTAAAAAACAATTTATACTATTAAATATGCTATGTTTTTACACTTCTGTATACAAAAAATGCATTTAAATCAGTTATGGCGATGATGAGAAAGAAGGAGAATATAAAAAAAAATAATTTTTGTTTTCGTGGAATATATTAAATAAATCAATTGAAAGCTTTTTTGCGACCTCTAGTGCAAATGCGTTTCGCCCAAGCACGACATGATAAAGTCAAAAATTAATAGAATGGTTCCAAAACAAAAATGTGTTTAAAGGAAGTTTCTCCCAATAATAACAATTTTTACATTTTTTTTAAACTTTTTGAAAAATAAGCTTACATCTATTAAATGAAATTTCATTAATTTTCTTTTTAATATATTTTACTATCTGTGGAACAATTTTTGAGCAAAAAAAACTATTTTCTAATGACTAAAATAAATTTGTATATTGCTCTTTAAAATCAAAACAATTTTAAATCTAATCAAAATCTGAAGTTCGATTTATTATAGAAGTGCTTAACTTCCCAAATATATTCTACCTACATATATGTACATATGTAGATACATATATCTGAAGTTAAATTGTGTATTTAAGTGGTATATTATTCTTCTCCGGTGAAGTATTTAAAAAAAAATATATTTGAAGCATCTCTCCGCTTGCCAATTTAAATTAACTTTTAAAAGAAAACTTCGATTTTTAAATTTCTATAAATACTTATCCCCAGTTTCACACTGAGAGTTTAAACCACACTTTCGGTTTAAACTTCAGTTCAACAACAAATTTGGTTTCACAGTTTGAACCTCAGGTCAACAACCCCTTCAAACATTTGAAAATAGAATTTATTTTCATATTTTAATTGTTTTTTCTGTCACAAATCACAGCTGAAACAAAGCAAACTTTCCTTGATTTTTTTTCTTTGATTAAGATAAAGAAAACAATTTAGTTGGTCTACGTTCAATAGAACTGAAGTTCAGATTAGACTGTTAAACCAAATGAGTTGAACTTATAATTTAAACTCCATTTCAGGTTCAGCTGAACTTAAGTTTAAGCTTCCACTTTGAAACTCGGGGTTAATGTATGAATTTAGTAGATGACAATTGGAGGAAGATTATCAATATCTACTTCTGTCCTCGATAAAAACTGGATTCAAGATCGAATCATTTTCCTGCATAAAAGCTCCAAGATATTGATTAAGTTCAAAACGTATAGCTGTTCTAAAACTGGATTCAGAGAAACTACTGTCGACGTCATCTACATAAGTGAAGTGCTTGCCTTTATTATTTTTTTCGGAAAAGTTGTTTATAAAAAGCATGAACAGTAAAGGGTCCAGCACTGAACCTTGTGACACACCAACTGGTACATTGCGGCTGTTTGTTTGCGATCACTACAAATACCACAAATTTGTAAACGATATATTTTAAAAGGAAAATTGACTTTTTAAAGTTGTTTTTTCATGAGAGTGAATTGATTGACAAAATCAAACACTTTTAAAAAGTCTAAAAACACAAGAAACACAATCAAAGCCATCCTATCATTTATAAAACTACACCGAACGTCTTAAAATATTTCAGTGTATTTTTTTATAATTGCGCATGGACTAAAGCGATTATGACAACTCTTAAAATGTTTGAGCACAGTGCGAGTATTTAGGAAAGTTGGAGAAAATAATTTAAAAGGAGAAACCGATCCACATCAAGGATGGAAAATGAAATTTTTCAATTGTACTGAAATCTGGAATAAAATTGTACTGAAATGATGTCAATTGTACCGAAAACGAATTTTGTATGAAAAAAAAATCAATAATTCAACTATTTAAAAGTTTGCCAAAAATCAAAGCAGAACTGATCAGCTTGTCTTCTTATAAAAAATATTAATAAATATTAATAGCTCCACAGAAAAAATACTGGCGCAAAATTATAGTTGAATTATTACGATGTTAAAGCTGTTTTAGTATGAAACTAAGTTAAAATGACGAATACCTATTTTTTTTTTAGTAACATGCTATTTGCAAACGCCACAAAACGTCTGTTTACTTAGTTTTTTGCAAGAGCTGTCATTTTTTTAGGTGTGTTCAGAGGCAATTTATTAAGAATATTGCTTAAGTACAATACTAGTTAGAAAATGTTTAAAATTAAGAATGAGTTAGTAAGCTACTTTAAAGTTAGCAAATTGTTAAGTAGTATCATACTAACACCTTAATAATAGGCTGTTTAAAATTTTGCGCCACTATATTTATTTTAAAAGTGCATAACTATTGTGTTGTATTGTATTGTAATGACGAAACTAAATCTTTTACTTGTCCATTTTTGCGGCACCAGCTTATACAAAAAAATTTAAATATAAAATTTATTTCACAAATTCAATATCTTAAAAATGGACAGCCAAAAAACCGCAATCACATCCACAAGTTTACAGTTTAGTATTTATTAAACAAAACGATGCGACGTTTGAAAAAAAGCTGATCGATAAATAATAGAAGAGCCAGAAAAGCAAGACGCCATCAAGAAGTGAAAAGAAAACTGTAATTAAGAGTTATAAGGGCTTATAGCTAAGAGTTATTGTTCTGGTATGAAAATGAAGTCATTCAGGCCAGGATGATGTATTCAATTCAACTTTCAATTTCCTTTTATGTGCTTTTGTTTATTTTTTTTTGTGAAATACATGAAATTTTGAAATTGTACTGAATTGAGACAAATTGTACTTTTGTACTCGTACAAACTCAATTGTATCGAATTCGGTACAATTGTACCGAATTTTCCATCCCTGATCCACATTGGTTTTGACTGTCTCATTATCTTAATGGGAGGGATACATTGAGCCGGGTAAAGCATTCGTGTTGTGTGGCTAAAGAAAGAAATTCTGAACTTAACATTACGAAGTTGGGTTCAACAGTAAGCTGTTGGGCATTCCCGATGGATTGGAAAGTTATAAGGAGATTGTTTCTTTTTAAGAACAGTTTGAACTGATTGCATATCAATAGGTGCGTTTTATTATTCACAAATCTATCTGGATCCGGATCTGGATTAAGTTTTAACATGTATTACAAAAACAATATGGGATCCTGTTTTCTATCGGGATCTATTTCAAAGATCCAAAAATTAGTTATTACACTGGCGAGTAGATGGCTTTTTATGGTAAGGTAGTGTAAGCTATTACACAGACAAGACATAATTTAAAATTTCCAAACCCAAGGATAAAAAGAGACGGGCTTATAACACTGCTGTCAGTAAGATCCGTATCGTTTTATTTTCAAGGCAAAATCCCGATCCGGATCCAGATAGATTTGTGGATAATAAAACGCACCTAATGTCTCCAAGTATTCAATGGTGAAGGGCAAATTGCAATTGTTCGTACTTAATGTTTCAGGAAGGCTTTGTTATTTTTTTTTTTTTGCGAATATTTTCAAAATCTGAAGTGATAAAATGATTCTGAGGTCTATGTCGAATTCAGAGCATCAAAACCTTTGCAAAAGTTTAAAAAGACAAAAATGGTAGTTTTTGAAGAATGAATTTGAAGAATGTTTAAGAATACGGAGTTAAAACAGAATTAACTGAGGTTAACCATACAAGTAATAGATTCGTTGGAGCCATAAAAGGTACGATTATTGGGCAGATAAAAGAGACAAGGATTTCTTTCATTACGGGAATTATTGTTGCAAGAGATGGAATGGTAGAGAATTGTGCAGTTGTCTCTTATTGCTCTTCGTTCTTCAAGTGTATTTAAGTTAATTAATAGATATCAGTCTCGATACGAAGGTATAATCAAAAGGTTCTTCGAGGACACCACCACGAAGGACAACAGGGATCCATTCTAAGCAGGCGTTTTCAGGAAGTGAGAGAATTCTTAGAACCATCGTTTCACAAAGTCTGGTTCTTATTTTGCTTTAAGAATAATCTCGTCAATATACATCAAATAAATGACCAAGGTTACGAACTGACTCGGCGGGTGATATGGCTTCACAATGGAGAAGGTAGAGACGGGGAGGAGATTGAATATTGATTTTTTATTAAAAAATGATTGAATAGCATTTGGAAATATTTAGTTCTAAGCAATTTTTTAAGCACCAGATAGAGAAACTTACGAGATTAAGTTGAGAAGAGTAGAAATATATGTCGAAGAAATAGTCTTGAAAAACAAGTTATCCTCAGAGTAGAGTAAGATATGGGAATATTTGATGACTGTTTCAATATCGTTATCGTAAGAATTAAACAGTTAGGTCCTAATTGACTACCTTGTGGAACCCCGGAGGTATGTAGCTAAGAAATCATCTGAGAAGGTAGACCTGAATCGAAGTGTGTTAGGTTAAAAGAAATCCATCTTAAGAAGATAAATTTAATCCCAAGGGTGGACAGTTTGAATGAAATAAGCTTAAGTGAAATTTCATCAAAGGTCTTACCAGTGGCGTAGCGTGCCATCTCGGCGCCCGGGGCGGGAGACCAATTTTGCCGCCCCATTCAATACTTAATTAAATTTCGAGACATCATTTCACAGGCTATGAGGTATCTTTTATTGAAGGTAAAATAGGATCAGCGGTTTCACAAATGGATTCTACGGGCCTTAAGAGCAGCGAAGTCAGAAATAACTTTCTCAAAATCAATATTTGCAGCCAATACTTGTTCAATCGACAATATAGCCAAGTTTGATAGTCTAGTGGAGCTCATAATGGATCTGAGATAATTTTTGATTAGCTTAAACTTCGAAAAACTTCTCTCACAACTAGTGACACTAATTGCCAAAGTCAAATATATACGAATCAAGATGACTATATTTGGAACCAAAATCCAAGATTCAGTTTTTGAATAAACTGGAGGAGCTCCAGTGATCCTTTGCCCCTTATATCTTCCTCTGATTCAGAACTGGCGACAAACTGCTGGAGACGCTTCCGCTCCATCTGAAACTCGTCCTTGTCGATGTCTTCTAATACATGGGAAAGATCACACTCGTACTTGCTGTCCAAAAGTTTCGCTGGCGTCAAAAATCCGAACTTGTCCGCTATTTCTTGAACTTGCTGGAATCGAGTCGTCATTTCTTGAATGATCTTTTCAAATGATGCGAACACCTCTCGACGGAGTTCATGCTCGTGAGACAAAAATTCAGGTAGCACTGCAGCCCAAAAGCCAAGAAAAGTGAGGAAGTTAAATGACTGCATGGCTGTCAGAAGAATATTGGCTCCCGATTTTGTGTGGGAATTTTAAGATGAATCCTTCGATTCTTCCAGTACCTCTAGAACTTCCTCAAACTTATTTTCAAGCGTCTTGACAGTTTCATTTCTAGCGCTCCAGCGCGTTTCAGTGACTCGTTTCACTGCTTGACCTACGACGGCAACCAAAGCATTCCACGGAGCAGTTGATGCAGAAAAGAAGGCAAATAACTTCTCTAGAGTTCCAAAAAACGTAACGGAGTTCACTGATCCAGAAGCAGCATGTACCCCAGCTAAGTTGAGTGAGTGGTTTGTCCATGCAACGAATGTAGCTGACGGATTCAGTACTTTAATCCGGGCTTGAACTCCATTGTGAATCCCTGACATTGTGGCAGCGTTGTTATAAGCCTGTCCTCTCAAGTTCTGTTTGTCCAGTCCTTCTGATGTTATGTATCTTCGCGATTATATGGTTGCTGAGATCTCCTGCATTTTTTCCTTTTGGTACGAAGAAGTTGATGAAAGATTCTACCACGGCGACCTTTTCTCCTTCGATATGTACGTATCGCAGAACCTGGCTCATTTGGTCTTTGTGGGAGATGTCTGGTGTACTGTCGAAGATTACGCAATAACATTTAGCTTCTTGAATGCGACGGATGATGGTGAATCGAACTTGCTGTCTCAGTAAGTTTATAAATTTATTCTGGGTTTCTGAAGATAGATACGAAACTGAGACTCTTGCTCTCAGCTTTGTCAGGTGTTCCATTAGAAGGGGGTCATATTTAGCTAGGAGGTGCGCTAACTACAGAAAATTCCCGAGGTTGCAACTGTCATCTCCTGGATGTCCTCTGAAGGCCAGATTCTGTTTGGCTAAGAACTGGATAATATTCAACAACCGGTACAATACATCCCTCCACTTCTTCTCCACACTTTCGAAAACTTTTTGTTGTTTCTGATCGATGGTTGCTTTACGGCTCAGGCAAACTTCCAACTCCTTCCATTTCAAGAAGCTCTGCTCACTGTCCAGGCTGTTCTCATGGTCTCCGATTCTTGGATTTAGCTTCCACCATTTGTTGAATCCTTCTTCAGATGCGAAGTTCGAGCCGAAATTCTCAAACAGCTTGCAACAGAAACAATAGAAGGATTACTTCAAAGGCGAGTAAGGGCGTAAGAGTGCATTCCGTTATTATCGCGCGACTCGCGAAACTAAAACGGAATGTTCCGAAACTCTCGCGAAACTGAAAGGGAGCGTTCCGAAACATATGATATGCGAGACTGCTGCGCTAACGGCGCTGGCGGTTACCAACTTTACCTACTGTACATACTTTATACCTATATATATGTACGTGGTCAAAAGTCTGCCCGTTTGCAGCGCCCCCGCCAGCGGTCCCGCACACATATGTTTCGGAACGCTCCCTTTCAGTTTCGCAAGAGTTTTGCAACGTTCCGTTTTGGTTTCGTAAGTCGCGCGACAATAACGAAATGCACTCTTACGGCCTTACTCACCGTTTACGAATTCGCGGAAATCAGCCGAGAGCGTCAACGACTAATCACAGGCAGGGTGCCAAATTTCAAATGTACATTGTTGTTTGTTGACTTGTCAAACGTTCTGTCATGAAACATTATGTAAATGATCTCTACTCTAAACGTTTCACCGGCGACATCTTTCCGCCCCCTGCCTTCTGCCGCCCGGGGTGGTCACACCCCCCGCCCCCCCCTACGCTACGCTACTGGGTCTTACTGAAATCTGTTGAAATAATGTCGACTTTCTTCCCGTTCTCTAAGACTTAGAGACTTAAAGATACAAATTCAACGAGGTTAGACATTGTTTTGTCTTGGGGAAATGAGAGACTTACAACGAAAACTTAGAAAGCTCGTACAATTTGAAAGCATCAAAGAGTTTTGGAATTTGTGAAAGATTAACAATTGGACGATAGTTTGAAATTTCATACTTTGGGCCCTTTTTGTGTATTGGGGTTACGAAAGAGATTTTCTATAACTGGGTGAATTCTCCTTCAGATAGGGATAACCTAAAGATTTTTGATAAGGGAAGAAAGAGTATGCAAAAGGAGTTTTTGATAAATATGGTGGTTTAACATTTGGTACATTATTAAGTTGATGTAGCTTATTTTCGATGAGAAATGGGTCAATTGTATGAAGACGCAATGGCCCGAGGGAGAAATTCCTCCGCGGTGTTGAGTTTGGGAAATTTTGTAAATCTATTTCAGAGTGTGATATGATATCAGAAACAGAATTTAAAAAAAAAATTAAGTAGAGTATCGTTAGATTTAGGTGTTGACATGTTGCGCATGTGGCATATTTTATGTGGCTTTCAGGTTTATTTTGAATCAAAATTATTTTTGAATTTATATTAATTTTATTTTTAATATTTGTTAGATTTTGTACATAAATATATGTCGAGCCCTGTGCTCGAAAATAAGAAAAATTTTGAGTACTAAGTTTTCAATTAAAATCAATTTTATGGATTTTGTCAAAATTCATTCAGACCATTAATGAAACTGCAAACGGTTTTTCAAAATTAAGAAGTTGGCAATCCTTCAAGAAGATCCATTGCCATGAAAAGGGCGGTTCGGACTCGGCAGAAAATTTTAGCTCAACCCAATTCAACTAATTTTTGCCGACAATGTTCACACAGAATTGGTTGAAAGTTAGGAGTCACTAGGCCCTGGTTTTCTTTGAGCAGTTGTGCCATTAAATTTATATATTTTATTTGTAAGACACAACAAGTAGGAAAAGTTAAATTTAGTTTTTGTTTTGGATAATGATCACATAAGTTACCTTTTATTACTTATGGATAAATCTTTACAAAAGACCATATAAGAGCTATTTCATGCTTAGAGAAAATTTAAAAAAAAAATGCCGACACTGAAGAACTATAAACTATAATAGGTAGGTACCCAACATTGTCATCATTCTACACGACCACGTGCAATTTCCTTTGTGCTTCCACCGACCTATTTACTTCGGTATCACGCAATGCACAAAAAATCCTTTCGTTGCACGTTATCGTTTCCACCAAATACACTATATTCCCATTGTAATTTTATATCTCTTCTCTAAAAATCGAACTTGACTCACCTGCCACAATAAAGGAAAAAAATAAAATAAAAAGAACGGTAGTAAATAGGTTGCAATAAATGTCTCTAGAAATTCAACCAAATAACAAAAGAACCAAATTAAATGTCCTTTTTATAATATCTCCATATAGGTATATATATTGTTCCACTAAAGCAACAACAACAATTGAGAACGAAAAATAGATAAACACCAGATATCATGTTACAATTTATTTTGTTGGTCCTTTTCAATATCGGCACCACACTGAGGTGATCTATAAACAAAAAAGAAGACAAGAAACACCGTTTTTATCCTTAAAACTCAGACTCAGACCGAGAGATATTCAAATGATATGCATATAAAGAGTAGGTAGGTACACCTTTGTCATACCTAAAATCCAGACATCTCGTATCGTCCTTTTTGCATCCCCACAGTGAGCGTTTCATTTATAATCATCGATTTTTTCCCACAGGACCAAAAAATGCATTAATAATTGGACAAAAGTACATTAGAAAAAGAATACAAATGTTTTCTCTAACTCAGGAGGCAAGAAGGTGGATGAAAAAAAATATATCCTGCAAAAACTTCTTCAAACAATATAATCGGATAAAAATCATAATTAAGGATAATGCAATATAATGTGCCCTCTTTTTTTGACACATTTAAATATGTATAGAAACTTGAACAAAAGTAAACTCCACCACATACTTATAACAGACAATCTTTTTCACTCTCTCGAAACGCCAGAAAGTTTTGTTTTTTTTTCGACAAAAAAAAAATTGGAAAAAGATGAAAACATCGATTATCCTTATTTATTCACTTAAGCCTTACGTAACAGCAAAAATCATCCCCGCAAATAGACGTATAGTAGATAAAAAAGAAATTTAACATATAAGGAAATAACCTTTATCTCCATTCAAGGATATCTTTTTACTCCTTCGACCACCAAAACAACCCAAAGGTCGTTCCAAAATAACTTTGTTTATTTGTTGGCTCTCCTAGATGTGAATATGAGTTTCAGGACTAAGACCAAAAGGAATTCATCCATAAACAGGACATTATCCTTGTGTTTTGACCCGTCCCGCGGGACCTATAAATATCCCCCCTAGATATATAGCCCACCTTAGACTATTCGAAAAGTTTTATTTTTTTTACTATGCAAAAAAGAATCCTGTAAGGATAAATCTGGATATGTCCATCTCAAGTAGAGTTATTTATTAAGAGATAGAGAAAAACAGAAAATGGCAAAACAATATTCTGAATGCAGCCAAGATTACCTCAACTTCGCATCTCTTCGTACTTAATTTGTTGTCCCAAAAAATGTCCCTTTCTGTCGTGTAGTCAATAGCATAAGGAGGAGAAGTCCTAATAAAATAGGACATTCGGCATGTCATCTCAAGGAGACACATACATCACGGAAAGTAACGTTCGTTCGTATGCAAAGTCCATTAAAGTTAAACTCACACCACAGCTATTTACGGCGAAATGTCCTTGTCCAAAACTATCTCAGGGATATGGCAAAATTATAATGGATATTTTATCCCAGAGCCAAGAAGACTAAAAGACGACCAACTCGACTCGACGACGACGTGCCATTTGCATGACCCCTCGTATAATACGAGTATGCAGTGTGCAGAATTATATACGACCAAACGACGACGATGAGAGTGTCCTTCTAAGAGTTTTGTGGTCCCCATTTGTGTATTATGTCCAAAAAAGACACTCCAGCATCCCTGTCACTCTCTCTCTCCCTCGTAGATGTTCCTAAGTATATGCACTTTGTTTTTGTATCTTCGTTAGTGTTTATATTTATTTAGGATTATTCTCGAAATGAAATAAAAAAAAATAAGGACGAAAGATAGAAAAATCAATATGATTTTATAGTTATTCACCTATTTGAATATTCATGACAAAATCAACGGTAAGGGGTGTGCAACTGGATGTGCATTCTTGGGAAAACGTGATGTTTATTTTGTCAAAATACTTAGAATTTTCTTTTCCAATTTCTGTTGCAAAACTTATCCTGTTATCCTTTATTTTTTTTTCTTGCAGATATTAATCGGATGTCAAAAACACCATCACCGTTACCATCCATATCAGGTGAGTTAGGGTTTTTTTTTTTGAATTTATTAAATTTCCTATCCCTCTTGCTGATTGTTGCAACACGTTGCATTTATGTCAAATATCATTGATAAATTAGTGTTAGTACATGGATGTTGCTGTGAAATTTGTAGCACGTTCTGATGGTTTATTTCTTTATGTTTGAAAATTGGGATCACTTTTTTAACCGTCTTCGTTATGTCCCCGATGCCCGTTGTGGCACACATGACTGAAGTGTAATCCTTTTTTCTGTGCAACGAGGCTATCGCAAATAAAAAAAAAGGGCTGATGAGGAACGAACAGGAGTCGAATTATACGACTCATCTCTATTTTGTGGTTCATTTGGGGGCAATCTAATGCAGCAGACGGCACTCGATGGTCGTAATCATCATAATGTGTGTCTCGCTCGTGTCTTGGAGTGTGTTTTTTTTTTTTTTTTTGGATGGTGAAAGGATAATGAAGATGATCATGAAATAAAATACAAAGGATTGGGATTATTTGTGGTGTCTTTTCTAAGGTGCATAGAAAAGGTAACAAGACACAAGATGAGCACACTTTTTTTTATCAATAAGAGGGGACTCGGAAGACATTTTTGTTATTAGGGTAGGTTTTTTTTGTGTTGACATTTCAAAGGTTTTATCTATTTTGGGAAGATAGCGAAATAGGCTTCCTGAAACAGAAAGCACGTGAGTTGTGACAATCCATAGAAACTATTGCGGAAGGGTTCAATGAAAATGTAACATACTTCCAGGGAGGCCGTTCTAATTGTAAATACCTACTTGAAAAAAACATTTTTATTTGACTACTTCATATCTCTATAAATTTAGACAGCAATCCATTTAGAAGCTTTAAGATAAGTCCTGTGGTCTTCTCCTAAGATTTAAAAGGATTAAAAAACAAACTTTTGGAAACAAAAAACTCGAAAGGGGATCACTTCTTACAATCAAAATTTTTAATAAAATACTCTAAATATGTCAAATTATTAAGGGGTTTTCAATAAGGGCAGATAAATGTTGAAATGGAATAAAACAAGCTGTGTATGAGATGTTAACAAAATTCCTTTCAATTGTATTTGAAAGGCCTAAGGGAGTAGAATATGACATCATTCAAATGCCCATCTCGTCTTCTTACGATTGTAGAATCCGATCGGTTAAATTTTCAATGACTCTTTCGAATAGATCCAGTTGAATTTTAGCAATGGCCTGTCTTGTTTTCACCTTAAGGCCATCGGTCGATTTTAGTTTATTAGCATAGACGTGCGATTTCAGGAAAATCCACAAGAAAATGGCCAATTCAATTTACCTCTGTGGAAAAATAATCTTGCCTCAACTCTTTCGAGCAGAATGTCCATCGTGGCGTCCGATGTATGGCACGTAGCGCCGCCGTGTTGCTGGAACCATATATAGTCTTGGTCCTTGTGGTTCAGTTTCGGCCATATCATAGAAGAAATTGGTTATCATCGCTACAGAACTCACCATTGTCGTTTTCGAAAAAGTACGGACGAATGAAGCCATATCGGTTCAAACTCCACACAAAACAGTAACTTTTTGATGATGCATTTTGTCACCTTGCGAACCTGGAGTGGGTTGGCGTCGTCCCATTTACGGCAATATTGCTTGTTAGCACAACCATTCATCCAAAAATGCGCCTCGACGCTAAAGATGATTTTTCGGCCAAAATATGGGTCCTCTTTCAAAAGTTCCGAAGCCCAGTCACCGAACAAACGACTTTGTCTATGGTCATGAGTTTTAAGCTTCTGGGTCAGAACTGTTCCTTGTTTTACGTAGATACCTACCAACTAAAGGTTTGACCCCACGGGTGGCCTACCACCATTGGAGTCAGATTTAGTCCTGACCATTAACCCCGTCATAGCAAGCTATTTCGGTCGCAAAGTTGTGATATGTTGCAGCATACCACACCTCTTGCTTTGGAGTCGAGGTCTATCTGCACCTCTTGAATTCAAGAAAAAAATCTTGAAAACCATTCGCCTCCGCATTTGGAGTAAACCACGCCATCACGATCTCCCACTAGGGGGCCGACCTCAAGATAGCAGAATAAAGAGAACTAACACGCCCGAAGACGTGCACAATTGCCCTCAAAATCCTGGGCACTATCACCCGTGGTACCAGAATAAAGCTTCCGGTGGAGCCTCGCAACTTCGTCAAATCCCTCCTAGGCGAAACGGAAAAAGGACATGCCTAATCCCTACTCAGCTTCGGAGTTAATGGATATGAACCCGTCACTTCCAGATGAGTTCCTGCAAAACTCGGGGCCTGTCAACCCCCTAGGATACACATTGGGAAGTAAGTCGAGGGCGGTCAACGAACAACTCATGTGCATCCCAGTCTTATTTAGTTCGCCTTGCGGCAATCAAGGAAAGACACCCCTGTCTTTAGTTACCAGTTGGTAAGCAAGGAGAGACGCTCCTGTCTTTTGACCACCTTACGGTAATCACGGGTGACGCCCCGGTCTTTAGTTACCAGTTGGTAAGCAAGGAGAGACACTCCTGTCTTTTGATTACCTTACGGTATTCACGGGTGACGCCCCGGTCTTTGTTCTAAAAGAACTCTGGATGACGCTCCACTTCTCGCTATTAACGAAGGACGCCAGGTACAAGTACCCGGAACCCCAAACCCTTCTGACACCTCTTGAACCTTTCTGACACCTCTTGAACCTCTGTAGAACTCCAGCCGGGCCCAGACCAGCCGAAGAACTTCCCAACATCTGACACATCCAACCAATTATCATCCATGCACTAACCACTAGAACCACCATCAAAATCACTCACCACACGATCGCATGGTACACACGGGAGACATGGCACCAAGCCTCATGTATAACAGTAAGCGACCTTCAACAGTAGTCCAGCAGCAGCACACTTCAAACAACCAATCAGACACATCAGACCCCTCTGACACCTCTGAAACCCTCGACAGATATGACATTACTGCCACATCTGCCACTTCTGACACCTCTAAAAACCCCCGACAAATGTGCCATTTCCGACACACCTGCCACTTCTGACACCTCCGACAAATATCCCATTTCTGAAACATCTGCCACTCCGACCACCGGATGAGGCCTAGAATCCTCAACTGTATGCCCAGTCGAGAATCCACAGCCCAGCCGCAACCAACCAAGATCAATCAAAAGGTTCTCTTGGTACTTGTGCACCAAAGAGAACCATACCAATTTAACTCAATCCAACACATCACACACCCTTAACGGTAGCACTTTCTGACCCCCAGCCACCTAAGCAGCCAGAGACCCTACGGTCCCACCATACCTTACCAACCAAGATCAAATACTACGAGATGAATTAGGTTTCCGGCTAGGCATATCACCGGAATCCTAACCATCTCATATCGTCTCCAATCCTGACTGTCCCTTTCTCCCTGTTGGGTTTTCTTAGTTGCCTAATTCAACCTGCTGAAGCTTCACAGCAGGAGAATAGACGTAAGCCCCCCACCTTCGACAAGGTGAAACCCGTCGGGGGGGAAGCTACTGGGTCAGTAGGATCTTGTACGGGTGTATGATCAAGTCCCGATGGAAAATTCGCCAAGTTGAAGTCTCCGAAAGGCCGACATCTTGTGCACAGCGAGGAATCGACTGCCTCTGTCACGGAATGCAACGATTTTGTCAGCCGATCTTGCGTACCTTTGACGTATTAATTACACGACCGGTCGTCTCATATTTAGCCACCATACGTTGATGAGTCGACTGTGACGGGTCACCACGTCTATCGTTAAATGGGCGCAACGTTTACACAAAGGATCACTCACTGTATAATCGTGTTACTTACCATGGTGATTTGGATTTGACTTCAGCATCTGAATAATAAATGACAGATGACAAGATGCCTTCACTGGCCGCCAAAATCTATGGGCACTAATTGGAGAACCCTTGACTTCATATTCTATCTGTCAATTCATAAAGTGTCAATTTTTTATTGAAGGATGGCTACAATATACATAGATGACTGAAAAGAAAACATCTAAAAAAATGAGAATATCTTTTTTGTTGCTCCGCAAGAAGAACATTTCAGGTCTTTTGGTTGACATTTATTACAAAATACTCTATAAACGTCAAAATTTAATTCGCCCCCTATATGTTAAACAATTAGCTGTCACATTTCATCGAGGGAATGCTACAACGTAGATGCATTACAAATTATATTACTTGACGCCCCATCACCGTAGATTTGTACTTTCATTGGTGTTTTGTTAAGTTATTTGACACATAAATTTTTCCAAAGAGTCATAAATTCACAAGTAGGTCAACACAATTAATGTGTTGATTTATAACCTATTTATGGAGATGAAAAATTCGAATTATAAAATTTAAACCTGTGGACTTATGACCTTCTGCTTAAAGATATATGCAGGTTAACTAATCAGAGTTTTAATAAGTCATTTTGGAGTAAAACCATAATGTTACATATCTATATTTGTTTGAATTCACTCTAAACATTTGATTCGTATTTTCTGGGCCTGGTTTTCATTTGCTTGTGAGCTTAATTATTCGTTTCCTAATTTGGTTTTATTTTTAATTTCACTTCATTAATGAATTTCGCCTAAGAACGACTTTATAAATTCCAGTATTATTTTTGATATTCTAGGCCAGCAAGTACGTGTGACTCAGTTTCGTATTTTTTTAACTTAAAACTAATTTAACGGGCTCCCAACTTCCAATATGTGAAGATTCACTTAATCAGCCTTACATCTTCTTAGATTTCTAGCGCTTCGGCGCCACCGGAGCTTCTTTTTTCCTTGTCAGCTTGTACCTAGGAGCAATTTTATCCATTTGCTTTTTGAGGTCGAATCAATACAGTTAACGTGTTTTGATACCTTGAACCACATCTACATCCAGGCAAAGCTTCGTTCATAATCATCGAACTCGAAGGAGCTCAATATCTGTAATATATTTTTTATATTTCCTTCGATGCATATAGAAAGTTCTTAACTACCTCAAAGTTCTTGGCTATTACTAGTAATGTTTTTTCCTAAGCAGTGAAGAAATGTGGTTTTGTTTGTTGATAGGTTACGTCTTATCTTCAATAGCCATGAAGGATTTATATTACTCTACTTTAAGAGTGGCTGATGATGTTTTTCGTGTCCACATAATCCATTTGTTGGACAAATTTGTGTCAGATAGTGTATTCTGAGCTAACGCCTGCTCTGTACTATTCACGTAAGAGTGAACGCATTTATAAGCCTTAATTTCTTTACAAAAACCAAACAAACTGCTTTGCTTGCTTTTCAATTACTAAATTGATCCTCAGGAATAATTGCAATGTGATTGTTATACGAGCTGTCAAACTCAATTCGCGTTCCACATACCATCCACACTGCAAAAATTAATAGTTCGCTCTAAATTAAAAGAGATGAGTTAAGAACTATGCACATGAGTGTGACCAACGAATGAACGAACATTAGTTCATTTTGAACTTTCGTTCACATAGCATTTTTGACGTTTAAAACAAACTAAGAAACAAAAACAAGATTCAATTCATTCCTTGCAGATTGGATGTCATATGGACCGCAAATAGACTCTGACAGTTCTTATCAATCAGATTAGAATTCGTGATGATTTCTCTTTTTAGCAAATTAAAACGCAAATTTTTTTACATTAATTTCAATTAGTTTCCTACTATTTTATCTAGTTTTTGTCAAGACCTTATAGGCTTATAAATGTTTTAAATCCTTCCTATCTGTTCTTCTATTCGTCGCTCGTTTGGTAGCTCTCATGTGAATAGTCCCTTACAGCTATTGTTTGAAATTTGATTATAATTAAAAAGACGAAATTTGATTAACACTTAACTATATTCGTATGTTCCAAAAAATCGAAGTTATAAAACACAATTAAAAATACGACTACAATCTTCGTAGTCTTATACCTTCCGGATACAGTATGTAAAGATGTAAAATTCATGGAAAAAAAGGATCTCATGTCCTGACAAATTATGGTGGAAATAGTTTGGTCTGTTCTAATGATTATTTACTTATAAGGATTGCACTTTTTAAACTGCATAAATCAACTCTCCATGAAGATCTTGCTTGGATACTGACTGAATCGCAACTTTAGCTCAATAAATTTCGTTTGATAACTGGGCCAATCGGAGTGACATAAAATGGGGAAGAAATGATTCCCTTATGACATTATCTAATTTTGTTTCCAGTTGCAGTTGATACTGCCGCTAGATTCCAAGCATCCAAGATGGCAGTGTGAACTTACTCCTATACTTTCTGCATAAATATCTCCTTTCCACAAAGTTTTAGCCTGGTGATGATGATTTAACCTCGTTTCACTGAACTATAAGCTTACAGCATATTTGTGGTCTTTTAACAGAGCAACATAGGGAAGCTATAAATCCAGGATGAAATTTAATTCCCAATATCTATAAACCCTTAAGAATATATTGTATAAAGTCTAAAATTTGGAACTCTATACGTATAGTAGAGCCATCACGTGCTTCTCTTAATCCTTTACATTTGTATTAAATATTTAAATCTACTCTTATTTTAAAAATATGCCTCAAAATTAAGTCTGCGAATTTATTTTATAACGAACATTTCTTGTTGATATATTATCATGAATAAGCTTCACAAACCACTTCTTAAATAATCAGTTTTATAATCATTTAGATATTGGTACGGGCATTATGCGCAACAGGCTTACAATCAATGACAATAGCTCAACAATTTAAAGACACCCTTTCTTTCCAACCACTCGCCAAACAATTCCTCAACTTTTTTTTTCAAATTACCAGTTAACTTCTTAATTTCTCTAAACCCCTTCTCTAATCGTTTTTTTTTTTTACAAATTTCCTGACACCCATGACTCCGCTTAGTCAAATTAGAGGGCTCAGTTACAAGTCAAACCCCAACCCTTTGATGCATTGTCAAAATATTTAAATACCACAATCATGATTGTGCTATATCGTTTTCAACATCAATAAAAATGAACAAATACCTACCCAAACTACGCAACAAGTTCTGTTAAAAAAGGGTTCCCTCCTTTGAACATCCTCGAAAACCATGTAATTTAAATACTGATATGCTAAATACCCTTTTAAACGCCTTTTCTCACCTTTTTTACAATACCATCCATAGTGAATAAAAAACCACTTAAATCACATTCACACAACCCTTTGAAGTGTGTGCTGTTAAGGGTGCTTTAAAATTCCAATAAAACCACGACGACATACAGGGAGGAGAGACATAACAAAAAGGCGCGATGAAATTTAAATAAATTTGTTTAACGCACCCTTCACCTGAGTTATTTCTTTTTTTGTGTTGATCCTTTGCTTCCTCTACGAACTTTATGAGAAATCAGGGGATGATCAAGGGTATTCATTTTTATGCATTTAAAATTGCGTTTGTTAATAAAAACTCAGTCAAATACTTTGTCACAGTGGTTGCGCAATAGAAATATTGAAATTTGAATAAGGGTGCAAGGATATTCAAAAATATACATATACGATTACTTATAGGTATAGGGGATGTACCCTTGAGGTACAACAATGGCAATTTAAATAATGCGCATTACTACGCATGTTTATGTAGGTTTTCCATGTAAGCAATGGTGACATGTCTTATATCAGTTACAATCAGTTTTGTATGAGTAGAGAGTGAGACTTATTTTTAAGGGTGTAGAGTTTTTATTGTTTGTCATTGCATTATTTGTGTTTTAATTGGAATTTGATTAATTGCTATTGTGATCGTGATGATAGGTGCGGGTTGTTAAACACGGATAGTTAGTGTGTGTGAAACTTAATGAGAAAGGTAGTTATTGACATTCCAAAAGGTGATCCATAAATCAGAGTTCACTTAGAGTGGCTTATTGGAAGGCCTTAGTTCAATTTATACACCTCCAATTATATTGAAATATTATGATATCTATTAATCTTGATTTCCCTGAAATTAAATTAATTAAAGCATCCATTTATGTATTGTGATCACGAAAACTAATTTATAAAACTCCTATAGTGAATACTAGCGAGAGCACAAGTTTCGCCAGGTATTAAATAATAAGTAAGTTCTCAGAGAGATTTCTTCTGCTAGTGCTTGTAAGTATTTTTCACACTTACTTACTTAAGATGACGCTACAGTCCGGATTGACCAGGTTAACAGCTAGATGTCTCTAGTTTCAAGTGCCTAACTGCTTGAGGTTCACTTAAACTTGTGTACGCCAGCTGAGTCGTACTCGTAGTCTGGCATTGCTGTGCCAAATTAGGTTGGAGGTTTTGATTCAAATATTTTTGACTCTTAACCACCCAGGCACCTCAGTCGTTCAGTTTTTACTTTTTTGACTAGTTAAATTTTTCTGAAGAATTCATTGTTGCATCTCTTCTTACCTTTTCCTTTTTAACCCAAAACAACATCAATGAACTAGAGTTATCTTCATTTGATCTTATCGTTAATATTGTTATCTGGGTTAGTTTGTAATAAACGCGCTCTAGAAGGGTTTTGTCTACCCATAAAATAATGAAACACATTATGAGGTTTAAGAAAATAGGGAGCATTGAAAAGGAGACTTCGATGCATATTGGTTTTGAAACTTTACATATCAAAATAGGAGAGATAAATAGAGCCGGATTAAAACTTTGACGTTCGTGTTGTACGGCTTAAGAAAGAATATCTACACATGAAAAATTAAAAATATTAACTTATTTTTTTTTGTATGTATGTTTTATTTATTTTTTAATAGAGCTTGCAACTTTGAATATATCCTGGTCGCCAATTTAGTATTGCTATTGTATGCTGTCTGCCAGTCTATATACGAATGAATTAATTTTAGCTATCAATTTTATTTTTATCATTGAAGTTTTTCTATATAGACTTCTTTGACTCAATATTTTGACAAGTGTTTATTAAGAGTGAAACCTCGATACCATAAATATGAAAATCGCAAAAAAAATTGCTTCCTTTAAATGATATAATCAAAGGGCACGGTAGTGCCCAGCCAAGTTCTGGCACTACACTCTTTTTACAGGAACAAACTCAGCCGGTTCTTGACCCCTCCCTATCTGCAGTACCAATGAAGTCACAAACTTTAAATTCCGAATATTTGCTAAGGTAGTCAGGAACAGGCGCCTTACGAGATTTCAATTTGCTAGCATAAGCGGTTCCTGAGATATAAGGCCTCAAAAATCACAAAAACCGTAACTGACTGACTGACAGATCATCAAAATTTTGGAGCACTTCCCGACATCGTAGAATCTTGTAATTTTGCACAACGGTAGGTCTTGTCATGCAAGTAGAGGAAAAAATCGAAAATTTGAAGTTTTCGTTTCAGGGGGTGTGGTATCCGCCCACTTTTTCCGAATTGGTGTTGGTTGAATGAACCTTCATGAAGGTTTAATACCGACTATTTAAAGTAGAAAAATATTGAAACAGCTACAATGTAATAGAGAAATTTTATTATTTAATGATTACTGACTAAAATTTGATGGGCTTACTTGGCAAGTTTTTTTTATGCCCAAATTCGAAAGGTTTTAAAAACTTGACAAGTGAACCCATCAAATTTTAGTCAGTAATCATTAAATAATAAAATTTCTCTATTACATTGTAGCTGTTTCAATATTATTCTACTTTAAATATTCGGTATTAAACCTTCATGAAGTAAGAACTTGGAGTCCTTTTAGATCTCAGAACTTTTCACGGCTGACTTGTTACACAAAGGTTTTTGTATAGAAGAACTTGGCTCTTTTTTTTAACATTAATGTTTTTGGTGCGATACAATATACATAATATAAGACCAAATAACCCATCCGAAGTCTCTCAAATACAAAAAACATGTCGCGAAAAATCAGCTTCACCGCAAATTATAACTCTGTTTGCACAGATTTACCGTCCATTCGGAACCTGGCATAAAAAACTTCGTTCTTAAGGTCAAAGACAAAATTATTTTTTTTAATCTTTACTTTTAGTATACAGTGAAATCTCGGAAAAGTTAATTTTCTGAAGAGTTGGCTATCTAGAACAACAAGCCTTATCGGCGTTATTTTTTTTTTAGATAAAATAGCAAAAATTAACAAAAACGTCTCCAAAAAAAAACGATAAGGTTCGCGTAAATAGTTTATATCTTGAGTTTCATTAATCGGATCGTTAAGATTAAGGTATTTAGGCTAAGGGAAATGACAGGGCAACAGTTTTTTATGAAGGAATTGAGTTCGTTATATTCCTGACACAAAAATAGGAAAGAATGTTTTTTTAGCCCCTAACCTGCACCGATGGCGAACAAAGAATCCTGCCAATCACTGCAGAAATTTTTGGAAAGTCTTGGAAGGAACGAAGAACAAAAACGTTGTTCTTAGACGAATCTGCAAATCCCCGATTTTTCAGATTTTTGTAAGACCACAATTTCACAAATCATCTGTAAGAGAGGTGGGTTTTAATAATGTTTAAGTCTAGTACCCACGCAAATCGCCCTTAATTTTAGCTACCATATATTTATATCCCTCCAGATATCAGCTAAAATCTTAGCTAAATTTTAACGTTATACCTTCGTGGAGAATATATCCCATGCACCAGCTATTCTCTGAGAAGAAATTGTTAGCTTTCATTTCAAAATTCTTCTCTTTGACTTTGCTGAATTATTTTGTCTCGATTATTTTTGTTTTCGATTTTCATTTTCACGGAGTAAAGTTCACATATGTATGTATGTACGTGATCGCAGTTTTTCCATTGAAAGCAATCTATCTTCGAAAGCACTTCATCAGCTAACATCCGCAGCTTCAAGAAGTGCAAACCTTGCTTTTGAAAATTGTCTTTAGAACTGATTTCAGTTTGGAAGAGATGGAGATGAGATAGAAGAGGAGGATGAATTATAGAATATGAGGGACAATGAATCGGACATGAAATCAGCTGTTAACAATTTGATCAATACCATAGTGAAAGAAACCACAAAATGGTTTGACATTTGATATTGCATGCGAGTATTATCGTGAAGTAGTTTTTTTGCGAACCCAAGAAAGCCAACTCTGGTCACTAATTACTTTTTTTGCACTTTTTCCTTTCGTTTTTCGTTGGAGGAAATATGTATTCGAAACTTAAATTACTATTACTTTAATTATTAATATTGTTTTATTAATAATAACAATCACACCTTCGGAAATAAAAACGCAATACGATTTCAACTATTGATTATTTGACAGATCGGTCAAACCAAACACAAACAAAGAAGAACATAAAGACACTAGCATCGAAAATTTCAAAAGTAGCTTGCTTAGCTGAGCTGTTTTCAGTGAAAGATTTTATAATAATGTAAGGACATAGGTAATGATTGATTAACGAAATAATCAAATTATTAAAACAAATGGAATGAGTCATTGCAAAAAATAAGAAAATTCGAAAACTAACTAAATTTCTTAAATGAATTATAGAATAAAAGAAAAGTAAATGAAAGACCGTTTTTTATATTTTCAATCAAGAAAATTTTAAATGCAATGATTCTGAGAAACCTATGAATCGAAACCCGGGATTAAAACCCAACACGATAATTACACAAATAAGAATGAAAATGAAATCGAAATAAGAACTCTAACGAATTGAAAAAAAAAATACACCATAATATTAAAATTCACGAACAAATAATAAAACTAGGACAAAATGTACGATCTACTAATCTTTTTTCTAGATTTCTTCTCATCTAACTCCCCGATTGCTCCTATTTCAACCTCCTCGAATCACTACTTTCCTCAGAAATTTCCTCGATAAAGTTTTTCTGCTTTTCTCGGTCTTAAATAAAAACCACTATACTTCCTTCCTCTTCCATTCCAATCACACACACATTCATACATCTAGCCAATCGTTTTCGTGATCTTCGGTCAGGGGATATTGTCTTCCTGGAAACCCTTTTCGTTTAAAGTACTTTCAAAAAGAATAAACCCAAGAAAATGCTTTGGCTAGCCATTCTCCTAGTTACTATGAAATAATAGCGAGTGATTAGAAGAGCGAAGCAATCGTTGCAAAATAAATCATCACGAAACAAGAGAGAAAAGCATATTTTAACACCACGAAATCTACCCAATTAATTTTTGTATAATGAATAGAGAATATAAAAATTATAGCCGTTAGAGAACCGTTTGCTTACAGTAAAATAAAGTTGTTAAAAGTTAAATTTACGATGTTGTGTCGTTGTTTTAAAGTAGGTTGGAGTCCGCCTGAATCTTTTTTTTTTTTCAGATCAAAGGACACAGTAGTGTCCAGCCAAGTTCTGGCACCACACCCTTTTTACAGGAACAATCTTCTCGTTACATGAGTCAGGCCATCTACATGTCAAATTGATCAATTTATTTTTGGAACCACCTGTTCGCTCTCGAATTATTAATAATAGCTAAAATATTTGTTTTCTTACGTTTGCAAATGTTGATTAAGTACAGCAATGACTGATGGTACCTGTACCACTATAATTAAAAAAATATTCCAAATAAAATGAGCTTAAAATTAAAAAAAGAGTCATACAAAAATTAACCCACACAACTTTTAACATTAGTAATGAACCCTAGGTTAAAGTCGAACATTTTTATAGAAATGAGTTGCTGGAAACTTTAGTAAACCCACCTTATAATAAGCTCGTCCGGTTCGCAAACACATATGAACAAAATTGTATTCGAATTAGAAATCATCGTCATCATCATCATGTCCAGAAACGTAGACTGCTCAAGGACGATACGCAGGATGTAGACATGGTCGGCACAAAATCGACCGCTGCGAAAGCCAGCTTAATGCATCTTGAGTGTAGTCTTGGTTGCCATTTATTTTGGGAAAAAGAAAAAAAAAGGTAACACAACGCTAATTGTTTTAAGGTCAGCTTTCTTTTTCTTTGCTTAACAAGCAAATAACTTTTTTCATTTTTTTAGTATCGTGTAAACTTCATATGACTTTTCGACATTTACAAACGTCAAAAAAAGTTCTGTTTACTTTGTTTTATGTACGAACCATGAACTGACATTTTTTAAGTGTGTTCAGTGTATGGCACTTTTCATGACGATTTGTCAATTCTTCGCAAGAGGCAGTACACCTTTGCAACGGCTGAAAATCGAACCCAATACCTTTTGCATGACAAAACCAGTATTCCAAGGGATACGGTCTTCAGATTAAAATAGCCTTAGCACGATACTTGTTACAAAATGTTTAAAATTAAGAAAGAGTTAGTAAATTGTTAAGCAGTTTCATACTTATATCTTAACACTTGCTATTTAAAATTTTGGACCCTTATTTTTAGAAGCACTTCAAATCTAAACCAGAGTTAATCCCGAGTTAAGCAGGGTTAAAAGTGTTATTATTTTTTTTTTGCGTTTCAGACGTATTCCATTTCCTAAAGTTGCCTTTGATCTGATTGTCTTAAACTAAGTTGATGAGATATTTAACATAAACATATTCAGCCATATTAATAAAAAACGCTTATTCCTCCTATAAACCATGGAATAGGAGTTAAGTCCTGGCTTAAATATTTACATTAATAAAAACGAAATGTTCGCGGAATAGTTAAGTGAAGTTTATCAAAAATCCTTTGAAAAAATCTACTACAACAAGTAAGCTATCTCATATTTATATTCTGTGGCTGCCTAAATTTATTGTCAATTGATTGTGTCTAATTGTGTATATTTATTGCTGTTTCTTTTGTAAATTATATTGAAAAATCAATTATTGGATCATATCGGGGTTTATAGATTTTTGGTGTTCTTATAGAAAAATTAGGATTATCCAGCAAATCCAAACGGTTCAAGAAATCGTTAAAACTTTGTGCCATTTCTATTATTACTATTTCTTTTCAAAATTAATTTAGAAACTTCTCACTTTTGTTTAATTTTCTGATAAAAAAAACGAATTTGAAATTTCTATGTCTTATTGCTTCGCTAAACCACCTACCTCGGTGGTTTAACTTAATCAAATCATATTTAGTAAATGTCACTTAACAGAAAATTTGTTTTATTAATGAAATTTCGCACTTAGTCCAGGACTTAACGATAAACCTCCACTAAACCATCTTTATTAATATGGGTGATTGTGTATACTACAAAAATTTAAGCAGCTAACAAGAGTTAAAGACAAGCTATGTATATAGGTTTTTCGAATTGATAGCTAAGCTGTGAAATTTGATCTACAATTGAAAAATACGATTATATACATAATTTAGTTTTTACTACCGTTTAAAAATCTCAAATCAATTAATAAGATTACTGAAAAAGGCATTAATAGTTAAACGCAGCTTTCAAACCAGCAATATTAAAAAATTAAGAAAATCCAAATTCCAACAATCATCTTTATATAAAAGTCAAGTCGTTTTGCTCGAGGCTAAAACGATATACAGAAAATACCCATTCATGCCTTCTTTTTTAAAAATATAAAAAACAATCCTTGCATGTAAGCATGCATTGTTACTTCAAAACTAGGCCAGGGTCATTGTATTGCCGCCTCAAAGCAACTTCTTATCATCAAAAGCCGATTTGTTACTTTAATACTTTCTGACGTGCCAATACATAACTTAAACAATGCACCTTATGTTCGTAAGTCTTGACTTTTACTTGAAATCTTTTCACAATAAGACTTTCACAAATCAAAATACATATTTCAATAAACGACACCCTGCATGTATCTTTAAAAAAATAACTCTTAAAAACCCTTAACACTGGTTATGTATATTCAACTATTCCAAACACCAACAGAAAAAAAACCCAAACCAAACCATCTCCCCCGGGGTGAATTTCTAACCAATTTGTGTTGTATACCAATACCATGAGAAATCGAAAATCAGGAAACCATTGTTATAAAGTCCTGATGGCTATGTACACATAAATTGAAAGATAAAAAATGAAATGTTTAAAATAAAAATGCACTTCACTCTCACTCAACCCCTTATGCATGCAACGTTTTTTTTTTCGTTTCTATAAACTGACATCAAACGCAAGCCAATCAAAGTTCACCCCTATTTAAAATTACAAACACATCATTTTAAAGGGACACAAATATCTTCCTTTTTTTATCAACTGTTTTAAACAGAGTATCCTTTTGCATTCGTAACCCCCATTTAAATGTTTTAAAAATAAAAATGAAAAATTCAAAATTAGGGGTTGTGAAAATGGTGGCTGTGTTAAATAATCACCGAACTAAATTAATGAGTTATGCGTGCAGTTTTGCATCGTAATCCTGATTCGTTTTTTTTTTTTTGTTGTTCATATAAATGTATAATTGTGTCCTTGTGTCAAGTAAAAAAAAATATCCTTGATGGCACCGCAGAGATAGTGGCAGTTACACTGATTTGTTGCGAATTCATATAGAAAATTGTTAAAAGGGTGCAGTTCTCTTCCTTTTTTTTGTAAAAGCAGATGTCCTTAATTTATTTTGAAATATTTTCGATTTCAATATTCTCTATTAACGAGAAGAAAAGAATTCACAAAAAAAAAAAAACGTTGGAATTCACACAAATCCAAACCAGGATTACTTCAAAGGAACGCAATTTTATCACTTTAAGTAAAATCTCTAAAAATCCTTTGGAAGTCACATTAAATCGTGAAATCCTTTTGACCAAAGACAGTTTGTGTATTTCGCATCGATAGATAGAAGGGGGTGTAATATCGAACAGTTTATTATGAACATTTGTTACAATATGGTGGTAAGGTATATATAGGTGTGCTGTAGATAATCCCGACGAAGAAGCGACGCACGTTAACCCTTATTGCAGATACTATTTATGATTTTAATTGAAAACTAAATGCGCAATAATTTTGATGGATAATTTGTGTCGTTTATAGAGGTTTTTCCCCTTTTTTTCTGTCCAAGTGTACCATATTGCTAGAGCAGTGCATTTTGGTACCATTTGTTGTCTTCATTAGGAAACGACAATAAATATGAGGCGGGACTATACTATAGTGGATTATTGTTCAATTTTTGTTTTTGTCGAAATGATCAATCAAAATTTGCTGTCATGAACTGTTCAATTGAGTCCGGTACATATGGTGCAGTTGTGAATTGAAATTAAAGATTGAAAAAGTATAAAATCTGTCGGGATTTCCAAGATAAAAGAATATGGTTGTAAGCTAGGTTTTTTCACTTTATCGAAATCACTAATCAAGATTTCAAATAACGATGACATGTATAAGTAGTTTTCAATAAATTCATAAAGAGATTTAGGGTCTGCTCTCATTTGAGAGATTTTAATTGGTGATATATGTATATGTGTACTTTACTTAGGTACTATATGGCAAGTTATACATTCATAAAAATAATAGAATTCGGGATTTTGCTGAAACCTGGCATTACGATAGTAAGGAAGATGTCTATCTGCTCGACTACATCCTTAACTTCTCTGATATCCGCAATGGCTTGGTCGTTAAACTGGAGATTTAGTTCTCCCTTTTCGCTTAGACCATTGAGGCTGAGATTGAGATTCGAACAATCTCTTGCCTGGGTTGTCCATTCGTTCGATGTTACCGACCTAATTTGATCGACATGTCTTGACTATCTTATCTATGTAAGTACATGGTTGCGTCTTCTCCCTTATTCACACTCCTTGCACAAAAGACCATATATCGGCCGAAGAATTTTTCTTCCAAAAAAGTCCAGTATCAACTCTCCCTTTCTGCTTATTGCCCTACACTCGACACTGTAGAACACTCTGTGGAAAGGCTTCCTAGAGTATGACTTGCTTACTAGCAGCGATTATCTTTGATAATTCTTCGTCGAATATCCGCTAAGGTTTCATTCTTAGTGTTAATATGTAGTTTGAGGTGGATGAACTTCTTAACTATCTTAAAGTTGTTGCTATTATTATTAACGTTTCGCCTTATCCGCGTTGACTTTAAGACAAATAAGTTTTGAGTGATCTTCAATCGCCGTTAAGGAAGTTCGGCTCCGATAATTGAAAAGACTTGTTGAAAATAAGTTGAGATTGAAGAAGTCATTTTATAGCGGAAACCTTGTGCATGCTTGAAATATGTCGCAATAACTATTTCTTAGCCGCTGCAAGAAAGTTTTTTTTAGGGGTGTACTACCTCTTGAGAGGAATTGACACATTCTCCAAGAGTATCTCTTGTCATGGAAAGTGCTACTCATTAGCCGTTCGGAATCGGCAGAAAATTGTAGGTTCCCTCCGTTCCTGGTAACACGCACACAGGAATGGTTGAAAGTTGTAAGTCACTAGGTCTTGGTTCACGCCGAGCTGTTGCACCACCAAATTTAATTTGGTTTTTAACTATTTTCTAGTTGCTAGTCCGCTTCTTTTTTTGGGTAGGATAGGTTTTACCGACATACCGTTTTTGTCCCTTGTCATATGGAGGAGGTTCTGACAATGAATAATATCATCTGCGCATTTGAAGTCATGAAAAGAAGATGAGTCCCGACTTCATTTTTAGGCTTTTCTCAATTTTATGATTTGGGCCGGGCCAGAAATCGCAATGATAACTACTTGCAGGATATAGGTTTGCATAACGTCTTAAGACGCTAACAGAAAACATTCTGTATGATCTAATATATTATTTTCGAATATTCTTGCAGACCAAGGGGTCAACGAACATAAACCAAGTTCGATCTTACTAACTTAAGGTTGCACTACATTTCGGGGTAAACCAGAGCCTAAACTAACAAACTTCTCCAGCTTGATCGGTCCCTGTTTAGCTATCTCCAGCTTCGCACGTTAAGTTGTTTGAGGTCCTATTCCATCTGTGTGTAACACCTGAGTCACGGTCCTCTACTACTGTTGTTAGACTTTAAATCGTTTGATTAGGTCGTTTTTGCTGCACTGTACAGACGGGACCAAAGATCATACGGAAAATTTTCCTCTCGAAACATTGAGATAGTTTTCTAAAGGGATACTTTAGCTGCTTTAGGGGAGACTTTGCTACTCAATTGCCTTCCTAATCCAAAGAAGCCGCAATTAGCAAGAGTTATTCTTCGTTTGATTTCAGTCCTGGTGTTATTGTCGTACTGATACCTACTTCCCGGTTCTAGGATGGCAGAACATCTTAAAAGTATCACACAGAACTTTGTTTATGATCTTATAAAGCGAAATTTAGTAAAGTATTCGCATCGATTGATCTTACAGACCAAATGCTTGATGATTTGTCCCATATTCGATCTACCGGGCCGGAAATCGCACTGATATCGCATTTGAAACACTCACACAATACGTTAAGTCTTATATCTGAATTTTAAGTGGGATATGCATTGATTGTTCTTGCAAAACATGGGATCACCTTTTTTGCAGACGTTTTTATTCCATTCATCGGGCTTCCTCCCACCCCTACTTTGTTGATGATTTGATACATTTAAACTTCCAAAACATTTCATACGTATTTTAATAGCTCTGCTGGTAAGCCTACAGATCCTATTGGTCCAACGTTAAGCTTCTAGTTCCTTACTTAGGGTTGTGCAGTCGTACATAGCTCGCAACTTACAATCTGATGTATGTACTTTATCGTTTTATTTAAACAATTTTTGTTCGTTCTTCTAGAATTCATATTTAACATATAAGATAGGTGGGGAGTTTTTCTGTTGCAGTTTTTCCAACTTAACTTGCTAACCGCTCCTTGTTAAAGTTGTAAAAATTGATAAAGGAAAAAATGTTTGGGTTTTAACGGTAAAAGTATAAATACTGCGAGAAATATTTTATTATAAAAACGAACGATTATTAAATTTCCAATTAAAATAAAATATCAGCCACTTTTCTCCACTATGAGTTGTTGTCGAGATATTGATGAAAATGCGTTTTTTAAAATGTAGGCGGCATTACGTCACTTATGTTACTTTTCTGAGCTTACTTCAACTGGAGCTGCCAGCTATAATAGCTATCAAAATATTAAATACACACAAATTGGATATAACAAATACAATGCAAAGCAGATGAAGATGTAGTAGCAGTCGGAGCTGCAATAGTTGTCCAACTTTTAATTTTTGCGTAGGGCATTTTGGTTACAAAACCAAACTACTCGTATATTCAAGCCACTCGAAGCACGTGTACATAACTTACTTACTTAGGTCCTTGGACCTGTTACGTCCATGTGGTTCCCCTTGGGGGGCATAGGGCCTCCACTACTCCCACGCGCCATCGTGTACGGTTTCTGGAGATGTACCTCAGCTCTCTCCAACTCTTCCCCAGTTGTTCTGATTCCTCTTCGACCGTTCTTCACCGCCACTCCTCTGCCTCGCTACGTGAGAGGGTTCCATTGCATCGCTTGACTCGCAATGCACTTGTGGCCTTTTCGAAGCGTATGTCCAATCTACTGCCACTTACGTTTTCGTATTATAGAGCCGATTGGATCCTGACTTGTCCTCTTTCCAAGTGCTGCATCTATAACGAAGCACGGATTCTACATTGGAGCAGAACAGTCGTAGCTTGGTATTTAGGCTTATAGAGTTGTTTCTCCATATTCCGAACGCAGCCTTTGCTTTCTCAATTCGGCTGGTTATATCTAGTTCGGTCCCGCCATCAGTAGAGACAATACTCCCAAGGTATTGAAAACTCTCTACCATCTCTACTGGTTGTCCAGAAATATCTATTTGAGTAGATGAGGAAGTTCCAAGGCTGATCCTTTTAGTTTTTGCCGTATTGATCTTAAGCCCGACGGTTTCGGCTTCTCTCTCCACCCTTGTTGTCATTTGATGGAGATCCATGATCCCACGAGAGAGTAAGCACACGTCATCCGCGTAGTCCAGATGTTTCAGGTGTCATAGCAGATTCCACTGAATTCCTTCATTTAAAGTCGTCAAAGCTGCATGCAGCATATCACTTATTACCAACAGAAACAGTATTGGTGACAGTATACAACCCTGTCTAACACCACTATGGATTTTAAACTCCTCTGACAACCTTCCTTTATGCAGAACGTAGCATTTGTAGCCTTGATAATAGCTATCAATTTATCCAGGATGTACCTCCTGCGCAAGGCAAGCCAAATAAATTCTCTATTGATACTGTCAAAC
Source organism: Philhelius festivus (assembly GCA_963931855.1). Taxonomy (NCBI): domain Eukaryota; kingdom Metazoa; phylum Arthropoda; class Insecta; order Diptera; family Syrphidae; genus Philhelius; species Philhelius festivus. The sequence continues at coordinate 67,841,037 of OZ007554.1, read as the reverse complement.
GCCTTTTCGAAATTGATACAGCAGGTGAAGTGGTGATCGATATTCAACGCACTGTTCGACGATGATCCGCAAGGTGTTGATGTGATCCACACAGGAAGATCCAGTGCGGAAACCTGCTTGTTCGGCGTCAAGCGTGTCTTCTAGGTGGTCTTTTATTCGACCTAGGACGATTTTTGCTATAACCTTCGCTACAGCAGGCAGCACGCAGACTCCTCTCCATTTTTCGCACTGCGTAAGATCTCTTTTCTTTGGAAGCTTGACAATCATCCCCTTTTTCCACTCCTCAGGAAAACTTTCTGTTTCCCAAGCTCTTTCTATTAGTGGGTGCAGGAGCTCAGACGATGTTCTATTGGTGACCGTCAAGTCCAACCGCTTTGTTGTTCTTCAGTGCTCTGATTGCGGTTAAGATTTCTTCTCTACTGGGGGATACAGTGCGTGTTCGAGAATTTGTTACTACGGACGGATCATTGGGTGTTAGGTTGACTTCGATGGTGAAAACGCGATTTAAAACCGCAGAAGAGTATTCCCTCCACCTTTTGAGCTGGTCCTCATCCATAACTAGCAGTGATCCGTCTATGTCTTTACCAGGTGTTGTTTAGAGCTTTGGACACCTGTTAGCTCTTTGGTAATTCTGTAGACGGTCCTACTGTCGCACCTACTTGCGGCCTCTTCTATTTCTGTTGCCAATGCGTTGATATAGTTACGCTTGTCACGTCGCACGCTACGGTGAACTTCACTCATCTTCATGCGGTACGCAGACTCTAGCTCGTTTCTGCCTGCTGATGACGTTGCTGCAATGCGAGCTTTGAGCTGTTTTCCTTCTTCGATCCTAGCCCAAGTTTCTTCGGAAGGCCGGGCACTATTTCTTCCTTGTGACCGAACGACTATACTTTCAGCACCTGACATGAAAATATTTTTCACAGCACACCAATGGTTTTCGATGTGTACATAAGCTTCACGTTTAATGTAACTATTTGGTCTTATTAATTTGAGAGACGTTTCAATCAGTTTCCTCAAAAATTTACCTCAAATAGCCAATGTTAGACATCTGCACAGGAGCATTGTTAGCACGAAAAAAATGTCAGGTACGACACTTTTTGACAGCTATGCAAGCTGCCGCTCCAGTCCCAGTTGAAGCACTTAATTAGTCTACTATGTCTTCTTAAGTTCCTATTTTTTTTTATCATAGATGATGAGCAAATGCCCCCAAAGATTTAGCTTGATATACTCAATCCAAATAGAAATATAGCTGTTTACAGAAATAGATGGATTTCCTTAGTATCCAATACTTTTTTTCATAATCTTATCTTTATCCGTTATGAGTCTAATCGGTATTACAGCGACACAATTTACAATCTATGTATATAACACAAGACCAAGACTCAAAGCTTATAACATACCTTTATGAAAACCATCAAACAAATTTATTTTTTTTATCAAAACGTACAAGCTCAACCCCCAAATTTATTTTACATTAGCTATCTTAAACCAATTTCACAAATTACAGCCTGCATCATAGCCTTTAATTTTCTTTTTATCAGTCTCCGAACCTTTAAAGTTCCAATAACCTCCAACGATTCAACCCATTACAATTTTTTTTTTTTTTTGCAAAATTACTTACCCTTAACTTGACCCAGTGAATACCATGTAGTCCAAACATTTTACTCTGTATTATTCACTATCACACAAGAAAAGTTCCACCAGAAGTTCCAAAAAGAACCCTTCTCAGACTTCAACCGTATGCCAGGACTCTGATAAGCTTTCTTATTTCACCAAAAAATGCCAACAAAAAAATAAAAAAAAAACTCAAAATACTCACTCAATTGGAAGATTGAATAAAATTTGCGTTCATCTGGGAGGCACTCTCAAAAGAAAGTCGATGGCTTCATGCTCCGGCTTCTTCTCCAACATTGGTATGGTATTCTTCTTCAACAGAATAAATGTTTATGTATAAATTTCACTAACAACAACAACAAGGGCATTGACAGGACCATTCAATTTTCTGACCAAAATCAAATTATTCCATGGGGTTGAACGCAAAATTTCATTATCCTTTGGTCACTGAGTAAAGGGAAAAAATCATATACTTGGGTCTTCACCACGACAATGCCAACAGAGAGCTATACATAGATATAGAGTCCTTGAGCAAGCAACAATTTTTTCCAGTGAAGCTGTCAAGTGAATTGGAAAATTAAAAATCAAAATATTTATGTTTTTATTCTTTTTTGACTCAAAGTATATTTTTTTCTTTTTATTTATTTGAAGGTTGTGCCGAGAGCTGTGATGAGTTAAGTGATAGAGAACGGTCGCCATCTCCGAAGAATCTAACCAAGAAGAACATATTAGTTGAAGGTGTCCTTAATCTGGCTCAGTCCCGAGGTTCACCATCACCAAAAAGACTTCGTACTCCTAAGAGGTCTCCATCAGTGCATCAGGAGCGATCTCCGTCAGTACATCGCTCACCCAGCACTCACCGTTCTTCTACTCCGCAGAACTCGCTACCTCCACCACCTCCGCCACAGGGACTTCAGCCACCTTGCCAGAGTCCTAACAGCCATCAAAATATCCAAGCTACCTTGGCGGCACTTCAAAATCCCCTTGGGCCGTTATTGATGCAAAACCAATTTGGGTTAGCAGCTGCCCTTAATTCACAAGACATTCAGCAAGCTTTCCAGGCTCAGATTCAGGGCTACATTGAAATGATGCGCACAGTTACGCCTGAAAGTAATCTGAATAGTCCCGCTGCATCACAGTTCCTAATACAAAACTCCCTCCAAGCTATGGCTCAGGCTGCTCAACAGCAGTTCCATGCCTTGCAAAGACAACAACAGCAGCAGCAGCAGCAGCAGCAGCAGCAAAGTCAACATCAATACCAGCAGCAACTGCCGCAGCAGCATTCAACGCCCCAGGGTAAAATTGGTGGCTACGCGTCAGCGCCCATGCCAAAGTCTCCACTGCGGAGTCCATCACTCAGTCCAGTTAGTCGACATACAACACCAATGTCCAAGACTCAAACCACCACGCATACGACGCCGCCAAACTCGGCCGGCCTTAACATGGGTTCGGGGTTGCTTACCCCAAACACACCTGGTATGAGCAATTTCGCGCCACAAACGTCCAAACACATGAGTTCCTCCTCATCCCTATCCATTTCTGTAAATACTCCGCGAATGCTTGATCAGTCTCCTGAGGAAACCACTGACCTTGAGGAACTGGAACAATTCGCAAAGACCTTCAAACAGCGACGCATCAAACTGGGCTTCACTCAGGGAGATGTCGGTCTAGCAATGGGCAAGCTTTACGGCAACGATTTCTCTCAGACGACCATATCCCGTTTCGAAGCACTCAATCTTAGCTTTAAGAACATGTGCAAGCTTAAGCCACTGCTCCAGAAGTGGCTCGAGGACGCAGATACCAGTATTTCAAAACCTGGAGGGTGAGTTAGCCACAGGCATAACCCGCACTTTCATTCAACTACTAATCATCTTCTTCTCCTTCGCAGGATCTTTGGACTAAGTGCCCTACAGAACCCTCTAACAACGCCCGAGAATATGGGCCGACGGCGAAAGAAGCGGACTTCCATAGAAACCAATGTTCGCGGTGCCCTCGAGAAAGCTTTCATGATCAACTGCAAACCTACCAGCGAAGAAATTTCCAACCTCGCCGACTCTCTATGCATGGAAAAGGAGGTGGTGCGAGTGTGGTTTTGCAATCGGCGACAAAAAGAGAAACGCATAAATCCCGCCTTGGACATGGACAGTCCCACTGGAACACCAGTCAGCAGTCATGGCAATATGTATGGTCTACCAACGCTTAGTCGAAACCCTATGAACGGCCTGGATAGCAGTTCGATGGGCAGTCTTTCACCGCACTATCAACAGATGCCGGTCATCAAGCATGAATGACAGCCAATCAACGGTTGGTATCCATCATCCAATCAAGTCGGATTTGAATTTATGACAGCCAGTGAAAGTTTCCTCGAATAATTCCGTGAACTCAGCGCCATCTAGATGTCCCTATTTGTTTTTGGTTTTACGGGCGTTACTTTGTCTGGCGCCCAACTCAGGACCTTTCAGTCTATGTACAAAGCTAAACTTATCAGCCCTTCTTCCACATTCGGAGATAGGCGAAAACCTTTAAAAAAATATCCTTTGATTGTTGTAAATGTTAAACTAGTAGCCATACTTCTTACATTCCACTGTGAGTCCATATCATTAATAGTTTTACACTGTAAAATAAATAGGAACGTAAAATTCAAACTATATATCGATATGTCCATTTTTACCAAATACATAATTAATATTAATTAAAATTAAATAGCAACTATAACAAAAATAAATATTTATCGAATTTATTAGTAGAAGAATGATTAAAATAAATAATTGAGCGCAAAATGTTATACCAGTTTGAGTATTGTAAAGAGAGATGTAAGTAAATATTGTAAACTTAGAATAACTTAAGAATGTACATTTAAAAACGAGCTAAACTAATGTCAATCTAGCTGTCAAATTGACAAAATGAGAATGACGTTTATGTATCGATGTGAGTATAGTAAAAACAAAACAAAAAAGAATTTAATTGTTTAAAATAAAATTAGAAAAGTATCAAATAACAGATTTGTGTGAAGTTTTAAATTTTTTGCCTTGCTCAAATCAGAATTTGTGTTTTGGTTTGTTGGAAGTCGATATTGGAAGGAAGGAGGAAGAGATGATTAATACAATTTTCTGCCGATTCCGAACGACCAATGAGCAGCACTTTTCATCACCAGAGATGCTTTTAGTGGATTTGTCATTTCTTCGCAAGAGGCAGTACAACCTTGAAAAAATATTTTACAGTGGCTAAGAATTAAACCTAAGACCTTCTGCACGACAGTCCAACGGACTGACCATTATGCCAAGGGGTATTACGGTCTGAGTTCATTATTTGTGGCAAATCTTTTTGCTCCCTCACATTTCTTTGAGACAGTTTACTTTAGGACTAGTGATTGTTTCATCTTTTACCAACTTAAATGACATGGATTAGGCAATCAGCCATTCTAAAATGAGTAACTTTTATACTTTCGGAGACCAACTGTCTTCTGCCCTTCCTTTGGATTCATATTCAAACAAGACGTCTAGAAAAAAGTGAAGAAATGGAAAGGCAGGAGCAAGAATTTTAATGATTCAAACAACGATTTTGTTGCAATAAATTTTACCGATGATGACGAAAGTTCAGCATCATTGTTGAACCAGTGACACGTTTGAACTGAACAAACCAACGACCAATTGTTGTTTTCGACCTAGAAGACTCCATATAATCATATAATATCACGCAATCCATTGTTGAGTTTCAATAGTATTTTTGCTCATTAAACAACAATGCTTGATCAACACAATGAATTCGGAATTCAGAATCACTCAAGGATCCTCCATAATACTTCAATATCTCGAATGCTAAACGTCAAAAGTAACTCAAAACGGTTCAAGTTTTTTGCGAAATAGTTTCATTACATTTTGTTAAATATCATCCATTAACTTACGAAGTTGATTCTTATTGTCATTTCTTTTTATTATGATAATATTGGTATGGTTCAATTATTATGTATGGAACAAAATATCGGCCAAATGGCCGCCGCGACCTCGGCGGCAAACCTCCATTCGATGGTCCAAATTTTCGATGACGCTGAGGCATAATTGTATGCCGTTAATGTGCCGAATTATCTCATCCTTTACCTCTTGAATTGTTGCTGGCTTATCGACGTACACCTTTTTCTTTCAAATAACCCCAAAGAAAGAAGTCCAACGGTGTCAAATCACATGATCTTGGCCGCCAATTGACATCGCCACCACGGCCATTGAATTTGTCGCGCAAAAGAGCCATTGTTTCATTAGCTGTGTGGCAAGTGGCACCGTCCTGTTGAAACCACATATCGTCCACATCCATATCTTCCAGTTCGGGCCATAAAAAGTTCGTTATCATCTCACGATAGCGAACACCATTCACAGTAACTGCCTGACCGGCCTCATTTTGGAAAAAATACGGACCGATGATGCCGCCAGCCCATAAACCGCACCAAACAGTCACTCTTTGTGGGTGCATTTGTTTTTCGGCAATCACTTTTGGATTATCATTCGCCCAAATGCGGCAATTCTGCTTATTGATGAATTCACTGAGGTGAAAATGTGCCTCATCACTGAAGATGATTTTCTTCGAAAATTGATCATCCACTGTTGCCATTTCTTGCCACCATTCTGACCATTGACGACGCTTGAAATGGTCAAGGGGCTTTAGTTCTTGAGTCAATTGCACCTTGTAAGCGTGGAAATGCAAGTCTTTATGCATAATGTTCATCAACGACGAGCGTGGGAGGTGCAATTTGTTGGACACGACGACGAGTTGAGGTGGACGGCTCTTCAGCCACACTATCGCGAACAGCAGCAATATTTTGGGCAGTACGAGCTGTATGAGCCTGCACTGGTGTTTTCACATCTCTTAGACCCGGTTTGCTCAAATTTTTGCACGATTAAATTGACCGGAAAAATCACGAAGTGCACGATAGGCATTTTGATTTGAACTCCCATTTTCATAATAAGCCTGAATAACTTTAACGCGTTGCTCGATTGTGTATTTTTCCATGGTTCAAATTGAGTTAGTCTGAAATTGAGAAATGTCAAATGAAATGCAGAAAAAAACTTGACGTTTAGGTGTGGTTCACATTCAACATCGGCCCTTAAAATTTAACCACCCTTTAGTTTGTTTATAGAAGCTACGAATGTGAAATTTCCATTACAACCCTCAATGAAGTAAGAAGCATGTGTCAACACAAGTTTTCTAACAAAAAATGATCAGGTTTTGAATGAAATGCCTTCCTTAAGCTAAGTGTACAGTGTACACGATTGGTAGATCTTACAATATTGTCAGATCTGTCAGTGAAAAACATGCTTACAATGTCTTACAACCGTGTAGTCTTACAATTAATTGTCAGAAAATTTGTCTGACAATTAATTGTAAGATCATTGTCTGACAATTAATTGTAAGAAATCTGACAATCAGTTGTACGCTAGCTGACAATCGTGTAATCTTCCAATTAATTGTCAGAAAATGTATCTGACAATTAATTGTAAGACGGTAAATTGCAAGGTATTTGATAATCGTGTACACACACAATTTATTGTCAGCCCTGCCAATTTTTATCGTTGTCTGACGTTTCTGACAATGAAGAAATTGTAAGATGTTCGTTTTTTAGCATCATACAATTTTTTCATTGTCAGCCAACGTTCAATTGTCAGTTTCCATAACCAACAAAAACTGACAATTAATTGTGTGTGTACACGGTTGGTAGAAAATCTACTAATCTCTTACAATTATTAATTGGTTGGTATTAAGCCGAATATCTGAAAATGAATTGTCAGCCAACTTTTGACAATGAATTGTAAGAGATTGGTGGATTTTTTACCAACCGTGTACACACACAACTTGTTTGTCAGCTCATAGATAATTGTCAGACATTGTAAGATCTTACAATATTGTAAGATCTACCAATCGTGTACACTTAGCTTTAGCCTTCAAATAACTCCAATTCATAATAAACGCATGCCTTAAGCTTAAATATGTGCCACATCAATGAAAAATTGCAGAAAATAAATTGCAAGGTTAGCCGTCAACAGAACTAAGATATTACTTACCTTTATCGTTTATACCGAATCATGGCAAATGTTATCGACAAACTACTCCTGAAAAAGCCTAACAAAATAAAATAAGAAATAAGAGTTATACCGAACTATCAGATTGGATGTAGAAATAAACATTCCACGATAGACTAAGTGAATCGATTTACGAATGTTGTAGAAAAGGAACACGAATTAAAACAAGTATGATCAGCTCTATTCTTAGATATTGCTCAAGCCTTCGACAAGGTTTTCGACTTGGAACTTGAGTATCCATATGGATCTTCCCAGGTAGTATGACGAAACACTGAAATCCTACGTTTTAGGAACCGACTCTTAAGAGTGCGGTATGACCAGAATTACTCGTACTCGCAACTAAAAAAATTGAAGCCGGTGTACCACAAGGAAGTGTCCCAGGGCCAACACTGTATGTGCTTCATATATTCATATATACTATATTCCAATGGATATCAAAGCTATTATGGCCACTTTTGCTGACGATACTGGAATTTTGTGGCTGATTAATCTGTTGAGAAGGCATTAGAAAAATTGTAGTGGATAAAGGAAGAGATCTGACGCATCAATGGCATATCAATTTAAACGAAACACAATGTTATATATTTTTTTATGAGAAAAACTCAAAAATTGTAAAAAAAATACGTTTTAACTATATTTGCGAATAACTTAGATGTCATTAAAAAAAACTTAAACTGTAGGCAGTAGGAGGTAATTAAATACAGATTAAACGGATGACATACTGGATTTAGATTAAAAAAATTGCTGTACATTCCTCGCCAATTGAAGCATTCTAGACATTGGTTCAAAGCGTCCATTGTTAATACTATGGTGTCGAAGACGAAAAATTGTACAGTTCTAACGTTACATGGATTAAAAATATTTAAGAGAACTAAATTCAAGAAGTGAGTAAGAATCAATGGAACAAGCAATAAATTGGTGAATAGAAGATTAGCTACTTTGCGATTTTTAAGTAAATGAATTTAGCGGATATTCTTTCAAGGGTGATCACGAAATTCAAAATATTTAAACCTTTACTGCACAGTTTCTAAACAGTAACTTGAAGTTTCAACAGAGCAGTCTTGTATATGACATAAAAAGCTGTTTTGTAAAATAAAGGTTTGAAAATTATTTAAATCAATGTTTTATGAATCCAAGAGAAGAATTTGTTGTATGTATCATTCGATCAAAATGAGGGCTCTCTATAAAAAAATATAACATCAAGATCAAGTAAGTAGAGACTAAGGAAACAGTTCTTTTTAGCAGGTGATAGGTTCTCATGAAATGAAATGAAAAAGGGCGGAAAACCCAAAGCCATTCAGTATGAGGTAATTAATTTCGTGACATATTTTATCGAAGATTTTTCTGTAGTCGTTGGTAAGGTAAAAATATCCACATTAACCTCTGCAATCCATTTAACGCCTAAGAAAAGAATTCGGAAAGATTATTCGTAGCTATTATTACATTCAAGCTTTATGTTGTGTGGAATTTTCAGTAGAAGTAAAGAGAATCACACATAATATTTTCGACAATAGAAGAGATTTTAGTAATTAGGCGTCAATTTTGATGGATTAATTTTATGCGAAATATGTTTTGTATTAGAATTATTGTACGGAGGACATACGAGCCAGGAAAAAAGTCAGCTCTAAACAAATTCGTCTTTTCGCATACCATGTTGTGACCGCCCGGTTTGCTTTAGTGTCGTTTACACGATAAAACCTATGAATGAAATAAGTGGACGTGTAAACCAAGTGTAATCGGGGTAGTAAGGTGGAACAGCGCCATCTACGGGTTGGCTATAATAAAGGTCTGTCAGAGACTGAAAGTGACAGATGAGGCTTGGTGAAATGTCAACGTCAGATTAGTTGTTGGGAATGAACTAATACAATGACGGATAATACGTCATGTATACGTATAAATGATGAGGGTGTATTAGATCGGATGATGCCACCGGTTAGAGAGGAGAAATTGCAAAAACAAATGCAATAGTGAGACGAAAACCCCGTTTGACAGTTAAGTCATGTGTTGAAATTTTCTCCACCGGCGAACAAAATACAACATCCTAGTTTGACGATCGGAGGACATCGTGTTTTTGTTATAGTAAAATTATTAATTAATCTTGAAACGATTTAAAAAGTAAGAAAAGTGAACTTATGACGTGTATTTTCGTTATCTTAATTTTGTGGAACTAAATGTGTTTTGTTTGTTGGTAAATAATTAATAACTTCACTTTTTTTTTGTGTTTTTTTAGTCTTAAAATAAAGAAAGAAAAATTTTACTTACGGTGTACATATATCGCATTAAGTTGAAATAATCCCCCGGTTGATTATAATAACCATTTTTTTTTTGCAATCAAAAATATTAAATTCTATTGGGTGAGTGAGAAAAAGAAAGTTTTTATTGATAAAATTGATGGTAATACTATAATATTATACAGGATATAATATATCACCCCGTTGTGGATTTTTGGCGGTTCCAGTTGGCCAGCGGAGTACTGGGCCGCCACTGGTTTGTTTTGATGAAGCCGTAACCTTATTTCTGCGGCCTGAAGATATTTTTTTTACTGGTGTCATATGACAAATCCATGTATCCGGCGCCCATTTTTGAATGGTGTCATATCCATATTTTTGATGTCCCTAGCATATACTGTGTCAGTTTGATGGTCAAATAAAACCACTAGGATTCCGTTTATCACCCCTTTGTCGTGAGATTCTTTGTGATTTGACGGATTACGGACAGGGGCTTGGAAATTAGCACCAGAAGACCCAGTTGGAGCTGGATTGATAATTACGCCGCCAGAATACCCACGACTCAGGGTAAATTAAAGAAAGAGCAAAATAACAGAATTTAAAATATATGATAAAATCATAGAGTGTTTTAAGCAAATATATTGTTACATAAAAAAATTAAAAGTTAAATTTTTGGAATACTCACGAATTAGGGTTATCTTCATTAAAAGTTGCCTTGAGGACCTAGTATGTCCATATATTTATAAAGTTTTTGGTTCCTGTTTTTTTGTACTAACGAATGATAAATTGTAAAGTACGAGACGTGAAGTTTTTCATTGTTGTTAAAAGTTTTGCCAGTAATTTTATTACATAGTTCAGTATATTATCTTTATATTTTTTTTTATTTTATTACATCATTACGTTTTTTTTTCAATATTCCCATTTTTTTTTACACTTTAAATATTTTTGTAAGTAAAAAGCTTGGTTTTCAGGGCCCGTCATTCTCATTGCTCCTTTTTTTTGTCGTTCTGGTATCTCTTTTTTTGTTGCAGTCCACCTCCTCAGAGCTCTAAGCAGGTAGGGATTTGATTTTCTGCACTTTTTTTTTAGGAATTTATCGGAGTTTTATGATGGTCCTCGTGAGAAACGAACTCATCACATGTTTTTTTTTTGACTTCATTGTTGTTTAAGTGTAAATTTTGCAACTGTAAACGAAAAAGAATTATTTATTAAAGTTACATAATTAAGAAAATTTTGTTATGCTAGGCTGCGATCTCTTTCTAATAATTAATAAATCTTCACAAAACGTCTCTTGTTGATGAAGCAGTTTGTTTTCTTTGATTTCGTGAACGAAATCATGACGTGGTAAATTATTTTTTCAGGGGTGTGGAGAGTAGCAAAGCGACTGAGGTGAAGATGGGATAATTTGAACACGACTATCTTGTTAGTTGGGAAAATCTAAACATGGCCACGGATTTCTATGGTTGGGAGGGTTAAGGCCACGCTGCGACGTCACCAGCAGCGCCTTGGTGTGGTGATAGTCCGTCCGCTGTCGTTTAATAGTTTTCTCTGGCCTGATTTGTGTTTTTTGTTGTAGGTGAGGTTGAATTTCAGGGGCAAGATCCCCCCCGTCCGACGAGCTAACTGCCGTGCATAGCAAGCAGGCCGCGTCCCCTGAAATTTGGCATTCCATCCTTTTTCTGACCTCTTCCTTTTCCATTTTCCTATCCTATCCTTTTTCCTACCTATCCCTAATACCAACAATCCTCACATCCTCTTGCCTCGCAACAACCATAGCACTCGTTTTATCAATTGGGATGACTACGATTGGCTATAGAAAATCATAAAGAGTTTAGTTATTGGTTTAAGGTCTCCAAAAGAAGTCTTTGCTATAATTAGAGTCGAAGGTTCTCACTAAAAATTATTGAATTGGAAAAAACCCTTTAAGACTATTCACAAGCAAGAGACGAATTTAACCTTTCGAAATTCGAAAGAAAGTCTTCGAAATCAATTTTTATATTTTACATATTCAGAGTAAAGCTCAGAGCGAGGCGAGGGTGAGATTGGGGAGATCAAGGTTAGAGAGAAAGTAGCCAATTTCGGTAACAACGGAATTAAAGGGGTCAGATGATAAAATTATGTGGAGTTACCTTGTAGTTGTGTTGTGGTGATGCCACTAATTTAAAACAGCCCAGCTGATATTGAAACATTTTTATGAGGAAGAAACAAACCAAGATTCGTTCTCCGATAGAACCCATCGTAAACGAAAGAGGGAAACATCTCCAAATTAAAATGCATTTTTGAACAAGTTGAGATTCAAATAAGTGAGTCCATTCAAGTTAACAGCTAAGTCCATGTATATCATGAAGCATTAATGATTGTGTAATAGGTACGTTGCATCCAACATTTTTTTCATCGATAAGTCAGTTCGGTTTATTGCACACGAAATTCTTGAAAGAGTTATTTCTCGTTTTGGATTTTTGAAATGGGGTAGCAAGATCATGAGATGTGAGATTTATCGCTTTTGGAGATAAAGAAGATGAAGTTTATACACACAATCCCTAATCTCTTGATACTTTCAAAACGAATATTTGTCAAGCTATCACCTATCTACTTTCTGATATGTGCCTAAAAGTCATCGAAAATTACTTCGTCAGAATCGTGTCCCGCAAGTTCTTTCATGGAGAACACTAGCATGATTTTATATTTGATGCACCCTATACTTATCATCATATAATTGCACATGCAAATTCAATTAAAGACAATATGTCAAAATATGTACATATGTAAATACTTTTTATATAATACATGTCAAATATTTATGGCGCGAAATGAAGATTTATTTTCCCGCGCAAAATAGTATATAAAAGAAACCAGAAATTGTTAAATTAACCATTATCTTTTAAGTCGTTGAATTATAAATAAAGTTCCTAAATTTCTTAAGCATACTTCTTAATCATATCAAGTGGCGACGAGTATTTTAAAATGGAGGCAGCGTTGAGAGAAATTCTTAACTCGCAAAAACAGTGGATGGAACAAATGTTAATTAACAACCAAGCTTCATTGGAGCGCTTGGTGAATAATTGCCCATCGGGTAGTAAACCCACAATACCCCAGTTCCATGCATTTGATCACGAAAAGGAATCTTGGGAAAGTTACCTTTTCCAATTGCAGCAGCATTTCACCGCAAACTCTTTGGACGATGACAACTTAAAGAAGGCACATTTTCTATCAACATGTGGGACCCAAACCAATGATCTGCTCAGAAAGTTGGTAGGAACTGAAGATGTAAGTAGACTCACATTCAAAGACCTTTCTGCGAAACTAACCAAACATTTCGAATCCAAACTGCACGTCCTTGCTTCGAGATGTAAGTTCTTGAAACAAAAAATGCTCCCAGGCCAATCGTATGCAGAATGGATTGCCGATTTGAGAGGTCTTGCAAGGGACTGCGCCTTTGTCTGTCCCAAATCTGATTGCAACACATCATATGCTGATAACATGATAAGAGACATGATCGTCTTTTACACACCTCACGACGCTGTTCGTCTTGCTGCAACGCAAAAAAAGAACCCCTCATTGGAAGAAATAGAGGAACTAACCACAGCTCACGAATCAACACAACAAGCTACAAACATACTAAAGGGAAGCAGTACTTCCCATCCAACAACGACTTCAGAAGTTAATCTCATAAAAGGCTCAAATTGTTATAAATCCACAAGTAAGTCTCATGACAATAATGTTAGAGTTAGAAAATCGTGCCCAAATTGTTTCACTCAGCACTCTAGAGATCAGTGCAAGCACATTGATTCAATTTGCGATTTTTGTCAACGACGTGGTCACATACGTAGTGTTTGTTTATCTGCAAAACAATCAGAAGCTACTCACTCACCGAAATCACAACAACGTTATCAATCAAAAAACCATAGGAGACGTTCAAGAAGCACAGGTGCCAATCGACGTCACTGTAATCGATCTTATCAAAGCTATCAGCAAAAGCAGACAGAATCTGCGCATGCTATCAACGAAATAGAAGACGAAAACGTAATACACAATTTCGGAGTTGAAACTGTGTCCTCTGCACATTTAGAGCCCGATGTCAAGAAAAACAAAATATTCATTTTGCTTCATATTAATCAGTGCCCTTTAACTTTTCAGCTAGACACCGGTGCCACATGCTCACTTATTGGTCTCGATGGGTACCACAGACTTGGCAGCCCACATTGTGAGCCTTCGTCACGATCACTTAAAGCTTATGGAAACATTACTGTGCCAGTGAGAGGTGTACTAAACGTCAGTGTACAGTGGAAAACAAAAACAAAAACTTTGCCGCTTTTAATTTGTAATAATGAGTATGGCGCAAACATCATGGGCATGGATTGGTTCCAAGCATTTGGTTTACATATTCAGTGTGCAAATTCCGATTCAGTGTTACAAATTGGATTTAATTCTAAAGACCAGCTTTTGAAGGACGCAATGTCACTATGCAAGCAACATGAAGCTGTATTCAGATCTGAATTAGGATGCAGTCAATTTTATGAAGCACATCTTACAATGAAATCAAATTGCCAACCTAAATATTTTAAATACCGTCCGGTTCCATTCGCTCAAAAAGAAGCTGTCCATCTGGAGCTGGAACGTTTGCGTAAATTGGACATTTTACGTCCCATCGAATCGAGCCAATGGGCCGCACCCATTGTTGTGGTAAAAAAGCCAAATGGAACTTTACGCATATGTGGAGATTTTAAGATCACGATAAACCCATACTTGGAAATCGATCGCCATCCAGTTCCACGCATTGAAGAACTTTTCCAGAAATTGCAAGGGGGGCAATACTTCACGAAAATTGATTTGTCCGATGCTTATCTCCAGATTCCTCTGGACAAAGAATCTAAGAAAGTTTGTGTAATAAGTACCGAATTTGGATTATTTGAATATCAGAGGTTACCTTTTGGTACTTCTAGCTCAACAGGTATTTTTCAGCGTTATATGGATCAATTAACTGCGAACTTGGATTTCTGCGTCTCGTATCTAGACGATGTTATTGTTTCTGGACGCACAAATGAAGAACATTTAAATAACCTCAAGATTTTCCTAGAAAGATTAGAAAATCATGGCCTGCGATGTCGACTAGCCAAATGTCAGTTTGCGAAGACTGAGGTGGAATACCTTGGTCATATCATTGATGCAACAGGCATACGTCCATCAGAAACCCGTGTCAAGGCTATTGTCGATTTGCCCGAGCCAAAAGATTTAAAGGACCTGGAAGCTTTCATTGGTAAGCTAAATTATTACAACAAATTTATAGATAATTTTGCCCAAATAGCTGCACCGCTCAACAAACTAAGAGCCAAAGACAAAGTTTTCGAGTGGGGAAAGGACCAACAAAATTCTTTCAAGCTCTTCAAAGAAAAAATTCTTAATGTGTCACGGTTAACACATTTTCAAGATGATTTACCCATCACTTTAGCCACCGATGCTTCTTCACACGGCATTGGAGCAGTCATTTCACATATTTACGCAGATGGTACAGAAAAACCAATAGCGTTCGCCTCAAAAACATTGGATGCGTCTCAAAAAGGTTATAGCCAGATCGAAAAGGAGGCCCTATCGATAATCTTCGGCGTAACTAAATTTCAACAATATTTGTATGGTCGTCAATTTGAGCTTATAACGGATCACCAGCCGTTAGTAACCATTTTCAGCCCTAGTAAAAAATTGCCGCATATGACTATACAAAGGTTACAACGCTGGGCAATTTTTCTTATGGGGTACACCTACACAATTCGTTATCGTCCAACAACAAAGCATGGAAATGCCGATTGCTTATCACGATTGCCTGTAGGTCCTGATGAAGAATTTGATAAGTCAGAAGAATCTTGTCATCAGGTGGATGAAAGTATTTCAGCTTTAGAAGGTTTTCCTATCAATTCAGATGTCATTGCTAAATTTTCAAATAAGGATTCAGATATTCAAAAAGTCATTGAATATATACAGCAGGGTTGGCCAGCACGTTTGCCTGCAACTCAAAATAATTTATTACCTTATTTTCGTAGAAGGTTTTGTCTAAGTGTGTCTGCTAACATTCTTCTCTTTCACAGCCAAAGTCCAAGAGTGGTCATACCCGCCGCACTTCAGCCAAATGTACTAACACTTCTACATCAAGGTCACTGGGGAGTTACTCGGATGAAACAAATGGCCCGTCGATACTGTTGGTGGCCCAAGATTGATGACATCATTGTGTCAACGGTCGCCAAATGCAATGCCTGCCAATCGAATGCCAGCCACTCGCCAAAGGAATATTCCAGTTGGACGACATCAGAGAATGTATGGGAGCGCATTCACATAGATTTTGCTGGTCCATTTCAGAAGTCTATGTGGTTGATTGTGGTGGATTCGAAGTCAAAATTTCCTTTTGTCATTCGAATGTCCTCAACTACCTCAAATGCCACCATTCACGCTTTGCGTTCCATATTCGCTTTAGAGGGCCTACCTAAGGTCATTGTGTCTGACAATGGCACACAATTTACCTCTAAAGAGTTCCAGCAGTTCTGTCAAAATATTTCAGTTCGTCATATGACATCAGCTCCATTCAACCCCGAGTCCAATGGGTTGGCCGAGAGGATGGTGAGAACTTTTAAGACAGCTTTTCTTAAAATCATGGCTGGAAATCCCAAAGACGACGACGCACTCGTCACATTCTTATCTACTTTTCGAACCACCCCGGACGAAATGGGAATATCTCCAGCTGAAAGACTTCACGGACGCCCACATCGAACTTTACTGTCTGCTATGATTCCCGAACCGAAAAGAGTTATAAAGTCAAATCAACCAAATTTCCATAAGGGTCAATCTGTGTTTGTTCGGCAGTACCTTAAAGAAGAGAAGTGGGTTCCAGGACGAATCACAAAAATTCTGGGAAGAAGGATGTACCAAATAGAAACAGATCAAGGAATATGCAGACGTCACCAAAACCAGTTAAGAGCCAATGTACAAACAGAGAGGAACACCGACATTTCTTGTCGCCAGCAAGAATCTATGGATTTAAGACAGGCAAGTTCTGATTATTCTCCTTCTAATAATATTTCTTTCCAAAGTCCAAACCAACAACACGACAACACTGGTGATGAGGATGTTTTCATTAACCCGGACTCTAATCCTCAAATAGTTGACTTGTCAGGAGATCAACACCAATCATCTTCGGATACACCTGTTATTTCAAACGAACCGGAAACGGGTCCTTCACATTCATCAGATCCAGAATTAAATATGCCAACACCAAGGAGATCAACTCGCCCCAGATTCAAGACCGTTCGTTTTGTTCCAACTTAAACGAAGGGGTAATTGATGCACCCTATACTTATCATCATATAATTGCACATGCAAATTCAATTAAAGACAATATGTCAAAATATGTACATATGTAAATACTTTTTATATAATACATGTCAAATATTTATGGCGCGAAATGAAGATTTATTTTCCCGCGCAAAATAGTATATAAAAGAAACCAGAAATTGTTAAATTAACCATTATCTTTTAAGTCGTTGAATTATAAATAAAGTTCCTAAATTTCTTAAGCATACTTCTTAATCATATCAATATTCTAATTCTACAAAAATATATCAAATCAATTTTATTACCGTTGAGAAATTCAAATGAAAAAAATGAAGCTCGAATTCTGAAAAATGAGGTACCACAAGAATCTGTACCCGGGCCTCTGATTTTCATATTTTATATCAACTCTCTTTTCAAACTCACATTACATGGCCTTACTTGCTGCCTTTGCAGATGACATATCATATAATTACCAGTTAGCTTTGGAACTTAACCGTGTGTTGCGTATTACAAATTGAAGAAGATCTCCAAATTTTAAGAACCTGGTTTTTTGTACATAAGCTTATCTTAATAGCAAAATATTAGGCTACAAACTTTCTGACTAAAATTGTTCGAATTGTAATTCGTATTATTTGCAAGGAAAATCGATTCTCTGCAAGTTGGTAGTTAGCAGAAATTCACAACCATACAATCTACGTATAAACAATATGCATCTTGTTAATGAACCTTTTATTAACAACACGCATTTCTCTCATTTTTATTCTTAAAAACCTTCCAGTTTTGGTTAGTTTCTTCAAAATATTTTCCCAACAGTTTCTGATAATTTTTCGATTTTGAGCTGTTTTAAATTAGTCCCATCACCAACTTTCCCAAGACTTTCTTTCTTCATTAGGCGTTTTTCTTTTTTAGTTCAGAGTAGAGCCTTGGTTTTCAAAAAATAAATTGTGTTTCTTTTTTAGTTCAGAGTGTTCAGAGCTTCGAATATGCTTTTCATTTTTCGTTCTAAGCATGTCCAAAACGTGTTCAGATATCGGTCCATGAGCTCAGAATAAAATAACTGCGTATAATAACTGGTGACACTAAGTGCTCAGGAGTATTTCAAAAACAGCTCAGAGTGCTCGGAGCACGCTTAGTTCAGAGAATGTTCATAACATGCTTCACATGCTGTTCAGAGCTCGTTTCTGAACTAAAAATGAAAAACGCCTAATGTGAATGGTATGTGGAACGGCAATAGAGTTTTTTGACAGTTCATGACGACCAATTTATTCTATCAAATGTCTCTAATTTTAATAATAAGAACGTAAAATTTTATTATCTTTACATTAAATTCAATTTGTTTTCTACCATTTTGTATAGTTTTTGTGATTAACTTAGGTTAATAAATGTTTTAAATACCATTTATTCTTTTATTCGTCTTTGTTTGGTCGCTCTCGTGTGAATAGTACTTAAGAGTTTTAAACAATTCAAAAATTTTAAGTTATTATTGAAATAAAAGTTTTTTCGAAATCTAAACATGTTTTATTAAAATTAGTTTTCGAACCACAAGATTTATGACCCAACTGAAAACTATGGCTCGTTTACATTCATATAACATTCCAGTATTTTTAAAACCTGAAAGTCGTCGAAAATTGCAACAAAGTATAGAATTTTCACCTGTCAAATAAAGTCTAATAAAATAAAAATCATTTTAAAGGAATTTAAACTTTAATACAATCTGCTCGAATATATGTGTGTTGTGTCAAAGACAACTATCAGTCACGACACGAACACGCTTCCACACGACTTGACTACCCGTAAACAGTTTAACTACTATGGCAAATGACAAAAAGGACAACATCCAACCAACCAATCAATTGGATTAATTTAACTGAAAACGCTATCCTTTTGCAAGTAAAATGACAAAAGCAGACGCACTGCTGCAATGGACATCTTTTAAAGTTAAAGTTGTAAGTTGAATTTCAAACTTTGTACTTTTCTTCGATTGGATTTTCGAGTTTTTGTATGATCTTTCCCTCTGGCCAGAATCGGTCATCGCAGATTTGTTTACCTACCTTTCGATTGAGAGTCCTTTTATTTTCAAATTGATTTTCATTTAACTGCTGTAGGACTAAGACTTTCAGGTGAATAGCGATTCAAGTGGAACTTTATAGTAAATGAGTTTTTCGTTTGTCGACAATAAGGACCTACATACGCACCACCCTTAAGTCGAATTTGTATAGAGTCCTTGGCATTTTCCAACAGCCCTGTGCCCATAAACAATTCTTTTAAGAGGCTACTTTCGATAATCTTAATCTCGTTTTCTATTTCCATTTAGCACTCTCGCCCCCATTTATTGAGGAGTCCTTTTTTTGAGTTCCTCCATATGTCATCTCCCCTGTCCGTCACTTCATTTTGTGAGCTGAGGGAAGGAAAAGAAAAAGTAAAAAAGGTAAATAAATGGTCATTTGAATGGAAAATAGATTCCATTACCCTTGGAATTTATTCAGTCGTCCCGAAGATGATGATTCTGGGGGTCTGGACCAGAGACGTTTCTGCCTTCTGGCGTACGCATTGTCGAGTTTTTTTCTTTTTTGAAGCTTTCTTTGGCATTTGATATAAGTCTTAGAATTGTGTACCAAAGAATAATAAAAAGGTCAAACAAATGAATGAGGGAGGTTATCTTTTTTTTTTGGCTTTTCTGCATAGAAGCGTATATTTTGTTGGTCCAGCTATTGTTGCGCACAAAAGTATGGTAAATAGGATAAATTGATGAGAGGGTTTTTCTTCGCTTTTTATCTTGTACTTTGGATTTAGGTATATTCAACTGGCTAAAGGATTTTTTTAGTATTTAACTTGTCGAGTAAGAATTAATAATCGAAGTGGAGGTTTATTTTATATTGTACAGGAACTTTTCTTGGTTTTTAAATAGCCTTTGTCCACAAAAATGGATATTGTGAACTAGCTTTTGAAATTTTTTAATTAATTGATATTTAAAATGAAAAGTTTTAAGGTGTTCATAGTTAAATCATACTTTGTCAAATCGCGCAAAAAAAAATAAATTTATATCAATTTTTTTCCCAAAACACACAAAAGTTGAGTTTTGGGCGATTTGGATTTCAAATAATTTTTTTTAAATTGGTTGACAGATCACCTAATATCAATTCGCGAAATTATGAAGAACGACAGATGGCCTATATAAAATGTAAGATAAAAAAATAGTGAGGTAGAACTCAGCGTTCGTGTTTTTTGTAACGCGTGTTTTAACACCGCATCAACTACGTCGTGAAAACGCGAACAGTACAAACGGATAAAACTCAAACTGGTGCTCTTAGCGAGTAAATTAACCATAAACAAAGGTGAAATTTTTGGGAAATTTGACATTATACTAAATCACCAAGAAAATATCAAATCACAGAAAAACATGTTTGGATATTTCAAAACTTCTCTTTGTTTTTGTATTTACATAAGTT
Source organism: Philhelius festivus (assembly GCA_963931855.1). NCBI lineage: Eukaryota > Metazoa > Arthropoda > Insecta > Diptera > Syrphidae > Philhelius > Philhelius festivus. The sequence goes on along the minus strand of OZ007554.1, from coordinate 67,820,361 downwards.
GGTGCTTTTGTTTTGAGCGCTCATTTTTTTTTTGGCGATATAATGGGTGATTTTTTTGCTTTTTTCTTTTTAGCAATACTAGTTTTGACAGCTCACGCACGTTTCGTGTTTTGTGTCACTTTCAAATATCTTCAGTTTGGTCTATAATTTAAGCATGAATCGTCTTACAAACAAAAACCCCTGCAAATTATTGAATTTTATTGTCAAAATGCGTTAAGAAAGTTCATCGTCCGCTTCTTCCATTTTATGGCCAGTTTAATCGATCTACTGAGTCGGCTATTCAGGCTATTGTGACTAAATTTCGCACCAAATTTACATTGTTGGACATTAACCACCAACACACCTACACTGAAAATAAAATCTAGGTATATATGATAAAAATCTAGGTTGATTTGACAAAAATTTTGTCAATATACGTGCAACAAAAAGTTTTATCAAATTGACAAAAATTATAGAATTTTGTTGAGGTAACAAAAAATATTTTGTTGTATCCACAAAATTATTTTGTTAAGCTAACAGATAAATATGTTGAAATAACAAAAATATTTTGTCAATATGACAAAATTTCGTAGAATTTACAAAATTAATTTGTCATATTAACAATTTTTTTGTTATTGTTATTGTTTTTTATTATTATCGAATTAACAAAATTTTTTTGTTAAATTAACAAAATTGTTTTGTTAAATTAACAAAATTGTTTTGTTAAATTAACAATATTGTTTTGTTAAATTAACGAAATTGTTTTGTTACATTAACAAAATATTTTTTTAAATTAACAAAAATTTCTTGTTATATTTTGTTAAATTGACAAAATATTTTGTTGAATCCACAAAAAACAAAATTAATTTTGTCAAAATAGTTTTTTTTTTTTGGGATTTAAGTCCACAAAAATTGGCGTTTTCGTTGTTAAGTTCAGTTAATCTTACATCGATTTGTTAACAAAAACCAAGTGTGAACTATATCATTCATAAAAGAAATTTTTTGGTTTCCTTACAAAATAGTTTTATCTATCTGATAATATTATTTTATCAGTATTACAAAATAATTCTACCCCAAAACAAAATATTTGTCATTTTAACAAAAACGTTTTCATTTTTTGTTAAATTGACAAAAAAAAATTAACAAAAATTTTGTGATATTGACAAACATTTACAAAACAGATTTTTTGTAGATACAACAAACAAAAAAGTTTGTGGATGTGACAAAAATCTCTGTTTTATTTTGTTATATTAACAAAACTTGGTTTGTTAAACTGACAATATTATTTGTAGTGCATATTTTGTTTAACTGACAAAAAATCATGCTGGATTACAAAAATTTTGTGAAATCAACAAAAGCATTCTTTCGTATTGACAAAAATTTTATCAAAACGATAAAATTGTTTTGTTAAAGGTCAACAAAACGTTTTTGTCAATATTACCTAGGAATTTATTTTCAGTGTACGTAGAGTGCGAACTGCGGAGCTGTATCGCCGTTCGCCGCAATTGGCGTCTGTTACTCCACTATGTGGAAAATTTTGCGGAAGGATTTAGGTGTGAAGCCTTTCAAAATACAGCTAGTGCAAGAATTGAAGCCGAATTTTTGGTGAATGGCCTCTTGAAAAGTTGGCCGAAGATCCACTTTTTACCTAAAAATTGTGTTCAGCGACGAAGCTCATTTCTGGTTGAATGGTTACGTGAACAAGCAAAACTGCCGTTTTTGGAGTGAAGAGCAGCCAGAAGCATTGCAAGAGCTAAAAATGCATCCAGAAAGAGTCACTGTTTGGTGCGTATTATTGGGCCGTATTTCTTCAAAGATGATGCAAATCGCAATGTTACTGTGAATGGCGAGCGCTACCGTGCGATGAAAACAAACTTTTTTTTGCGCAAAATGGAAGAGCTTGACTTACATGACATATGGTTTTAACAAGACAGTGTCACATGTCCCACAGCACGCGTAACAATGGACCATTTGAGAGGTGAGTTCGGTGAACAGTTTATTTTTGGGGCCGGTCAAATGGCCGCCTAGATTGCGCGATGTGATGCCTTCTAGACTATTTTTTTTTTTTTTGGGCTATGTTAAGGCTCATGTCTACGATTGACGCACTGGAAGCCAACATTGAAGCATTTTATCGTGAGATACCGGCCGAAATGTTAGAAAGAGTATGCCAAAATTAGACTAAATGGAGTGACCATTTGAGGCGCAGCCGCAGCCAACATTTGCATGAAATAATCTTCAAACATTAAATTATATCGACCGTATACTATCGATTCAAATAAAGATTTCATGCATTTTTCTGAATTGTATGTGTTTTTTTTTTTTTTTTGATTTCCGATAGCTCTTAAAAAATCACTCGTTAGGTACTATAGAGCAAGTTTTGCATTTGGAAAAAAATTGAACTCGAGATTTTTATCAAAGTTAACTGTTAAGAAATGAATTAATTTAAATTTAAAATTAACGCAACATTTTTATTTTAAAGCAAAAATTGTATAATTTGGTTTTTTATCGGTTTTTTTACGTGAAAGAGAGCACGAAAAAAGTGGATCCGGCAACTCCGTCTGTCTGTCTGAGGCTAGTCGCGCACTGGCAACTGTGATCGAAATCAAATAGTTTAATCACCAGTTGAAAGAGAACCGCGCACTGGCAACTCTTTACTCACGCTCACACTCTTTTCTCTCTTCCGCTTAAAGCAAAACGCTCAACTGTTGCGAAGGCAATCGTTTAGTTTGTGTCAAAACACGTGATTGAATTTTTTTTTATCTCTAAAACTAACGGTACCTGCGACACAGCCGTTATGAAAAATCTTATTTATCTCGAAAACGGCTCTAACGATTTTGATAAAAAAAAAATAAGTTCACTATTATGAGCATGGACTGCATTTTGGTATTTTTTTGTACTGGAGCTCCTTTGAATTTAAAATAATATTGTATGTACAAATCATCGAAAAAATGTTATTTGGGTCTTTGTAAAAAAACGCCAATTTTTTTTTGGAAAAATCAAAATATTGAAAATGTATGAACGATTATTTTTTGATATTATTAACTACAATCTATATTAATAAATACTTGAAATTGACACCCCAATTTCTGTCTTGAAAATTTTTTAAAAAAATTAATGATATAAAAAATTAATTTAGTAATACCTTGTTTGCATAAATTCATACTTTTTTATAAATCAGACAGCAATTTTATGCATTTGAACATTTATCTCATTGAGTCTATGTTTAATATTTATCTATTTAAAAACAACTATCAATTTTTAAAGTAGTTATACTTAAGAGCAATTAAGTGTGACCACGTAGTGCATTTTACTTCGAATACATAACTTACCATATGCATTACCTAGTCAAATTTTGTTAGCTTTAAAAATACGGACTCTGTCAAACAAGCCATTAAGCAAAGGGTTGTTGTAAAGATTTAGACAAAATAATTGTGTAATTGTGTATTATTATAGATTTTATGATTTTTTTGCGAGACTATTGCCACTTTTCATATTAATAAAAAGAAATAGCCCCATATACACTCTCCTTCTATGAAAGGTATACCACTTACATTCTCCGAACGAAGCAAATAACTTGGGTCTCATTTTAGATAAGAATTTAAGTTAGAAATCTAACATTCAAGAAAGAGTTAAAAAGGCCACATTGGCACTCCTCTCATGCCAAATTGCAATTAGAAATAAATGGGGACTTCATCCCCACATTACTCACTGGCTATACACCTCGGTAATCAGACCAATTTTAACATACGGCGGCGGCGCGGCGTGGCAGTATGATGGACAGCTCTAGATAAAGACACTAATTGTGTAATACTAGGCAAGGTCCAACGGTCGGCGTGTCTGTATATGGGGCGGTGTACTTTGCATGTGCGCTGCACTGGACATTCTGTTCCATCTAACACCCCAATGGATCATTATTGAAATACGCCACTCCATCATTCTGTTCAATTCCAGCTAGCATCGATTATACGAGTACCATCCCACATTTTCAATTTTATTAAAAACTTTAAGGTAACCATCCATTCCAGAGAAATCTGGGAGAGCTAGGCATTTCTGGAAGATGATTCAATCCATTTGTACAGCGATGGATCAAAAACTGATGACGGGGTTCATGGAGGCGTATACCCTGAAAGACTGGATTAAAGGCCCCATTTTCGTCTTCCACATTACCTTAGAGTATTCCATGTGGAACTTTAGGTGATTAAAGAAGCCCTATAGTGGTTTAAGGAAAACGTGGTATCAAATAAAGATATCCGCATCTTCTCGGACACCCAAGCAACCATTACATTTTTTGATTCTGTAAATAGCTCCATAACAGACCTTAACTGCTGATCGGCTCTGGAGGTTCAGCATTTAACATTCACATCTAATGAGTGCCGGACCACAGGGACATTTTAGGAAATTGTAAGGCTGATGAAATCGACAAAAGTGGAACAATGATATCCTTATTGTCGGATAAGGCAAATATCGGTATTCCCATCACTAAACAAGATGCTATATAGAAAACAAACCTTAGGTAAAACAATATCACCACCTGCTTGTCGACAAAACCGATTTGGCCAATGCTGGATCAGAAGCATTCCAAAACTTTAATATCTTTAACCAAATCGCACATAGGGTCGGGTCCGTTATAACTAACTAGAAGCTGTTTGGTGGACAAGCACGCAAAGTGGCTTAGAATTTATTGTAACGATTTCTGCAAAAACTGCATTGACGAAGAAGAAGAGGAATCGATCCCTCACTTTCTCAGTACAAGTCTTGCCTTATCCCAAAGAAGTAAACTCCTTCTGGGAGATTTTTCGTACAGTAATCTTAGTGATCTGGTAAATATATATGTACATATTTTCAATCTTGCTCGCTTCATAAGGAGCTCCAATTGGTTTAACGATTAGGGAGAAAGTCTCCTAGATTCAATGTGATATCACAGTGGACCAAATTATAGTCTAACTGTGTCGGCTATCCTGCTGACAGCCACGTCAACCTAACCTAACCGCACTTAGGGTCTCTACAAGCCATAAGCATCCAACAGTTCTCACGCACCATTTATTTATCTTTGGCGGAACTAGTTATATTGGAAATCATGCAGAGCGGGGATATGAATATAAATGTCAAGTTCGAATGTCGGCTCTTTTGTTTAGGCTAAATATTATTTTTAAGTAAATTTAAAGAGGAAAAGTGGTGCTTTCACGCAAATTGGGCCGCAGGACTAGACTGATCCTACATGATTCATGCATGACAAAAACATTTTAATATCAAGGACAGATTAGAATGAGATACCAAATAAGAACCTTGAATTTAAAATTATTTAAAAAAAAAATCAAACAAATTAAGCTTATAATCATTGTTTAACTTTTTTTTTTGTTTAAATAAAGCCTTATAATAAGAATATAAACGAAAAAAATAAATTTGTCAAAATAAAATTAAACATTTTAAAAGTTTAATGTGACATTTTACTCAAAATATTTCGTTTAAGTAGTTAAATAATGACTCAAAGTTTAGATTTTTTTCAAAGGAATAAAATGTGTGCATTTCGATACATGAAAGCAACCCCAAACAAAATTCCAGTCCCCCCTTTACATTAACATTACGTGTTTGTTAGATCCTGTTTAAGCATATAAACGTCACAAATTTCATTTAAAAGGCAATGTAAACACCACCGCATAAAAAATGGCCAGCCCGGTACAAGCTGTCAATGGAACACTGCAGCAGTTGGGGTAAATCGTTTTTTCTTCCCTCATATTTTAGGCAAAGTTCGAAAAGGGTTGAAATTGAAATCACCCAAATAAGGGTTAAACGGGGTGATGAGATTTTCTCTTTTACCCAAAATCCTTATGGCATTGGCTGTGATGCTGGTGGTCCTTAGAAAGCGGATGTTATTATTGCCGAGGGCGCGTGCCATTTCCTCTTTTTTTATAATATAAAGCGAGCTAAACATTTTGGTATTTTTTTTTTTCTGGGGAATATTTGGTATCCTTGATAAACAAACTTCAATCAATCAGAAAGTATTCAGTATTCAACAATCAAATAGACCGAAAGGCACAATACTGAAATATAGCTACTGTTTTTTGGGGGATACAAGTGACTGACTGACTGACCAGAAAGGATTAACCCAAACCCCGCTACCGAAGGAATGTTTTACAAAGCCATTTCAATAAATAAAAACTAATGCCATTGCAAGATGGTGACATGTGAATCTAAATTATTGTCATCACCTTTTCAGATCCTTATGGTATTTTGGATGTCCTTTGTTTTCATTCCGGGGGAGTGTTTTATGCTTTTATAAGGACATCATTTTGTTGTAGCTTTTTTTGTAGAATGAGTAAGAGGCACACAGAATGCGTACGATGTTATGATATCATTTAAATTGCCGTCACATCTGATGCTTGGATTTATTATGGAGCAGCAGGTTTGTCACTTTTTTTTTGTAGGAAGTTTGTGATGATGGTGGCAAAAGGACAGGAAGTATAACGAATTGATTTTGTACCATATAATCCTCTGTTGAGATGTTAATAGTTGTTTTAACAAAGTGCTTGGGGCATGTTAACAATATAATTTTACTGCCAAAGACATCTGTTTGGGCATCGCTCAGAGGTAGTATAAATTAAAACTAACTAATGAAGAATTAGAAAAGTGTCTCACTACTTATCATCGTATAAGATTAAACTCATTAAAAATTATAAGCTTTACCACATAAAAAATTTATAGAATATAGTTTCAAATTTAATTCAAACTCATAACTCATACTCTTCCAAGTACCTATGTCTACTTGAAGGACAATAATGAAGATGGATTATACCTAATCATTTTGTGCCAAGAAGGGCCGGAATTAAGTGTTAAAAAAAAAGAGAAGTTTTTGAGCCGAACACGAAGAGAAGCGATTTTTTGTGTTTGAATTTGAAGCGAAAAAGATTTTTTTTAGAGAAAAATAATAACTTTGAATTTTCATGACAAATTAGTTCAATACTTGTAACAATATTTCTACATCATCTTTATTAAGTAGCGATCTACGAAGATTATATAAAAAAAATTGACTAACGATATATTTTTTCTTGGATATCCCCAGGGAGCTTTTTATAAATTGTAGCAGAATATTTACATATTATTTTTTCTTAAACTATATTGCACAATTTACAGAGTTATGGTATAAATCTACCTTACTACAGACAATTATTTATAATATTTGAAATAAAGGAAAGGACAAGGCAATCAAAAGTTTTGAAGGAAAAGCTACTTAAAAACCTTCATTAAACAAAAACAAAAAAAAATAAAACATAATAAGAAAAAGTAGAAGGGTGGGCGGTGTAGTAATTTTTCAAACAGGCTTTAAGCTTCAAAATCATTAAATTTACACATAAGAAATAAATAGAAAAAAATACATTGAAATCAAATAAATAATAAATAAATAGATTGAATTTAAATAAATATATTATATATAAATAAATAGACAAATTAATAAATAAGAATAGATAAATAAATAGGTAAATAAATAAGGTAATAAATTGAATAATAAATAACTAAACAATATCAAAATTGAATTTAATTTAATAAATAATGAATAAATAAACAAAAACGAAAAACAAATCAAATAAATAAATGAGCAAATTAACAAATGTGTAAACAAAAAAACTAAATACGAAATAAATAAATGAACAAAAGAAAAAAAAATACAAATAAATAAATAATTCATTAAAATTAGTATCACAGGATCAGTCTTATTTTAAATAATATAGTGCTATAAAGCTAAGTTTGAAATTAGAATGTTCTCAGACAATATGCAAGTTGCAATATAACGTTCGGTAATTGGTTGTCACCAATTCCATATTTGAGATAGCGTGGAGTTCAGAACGACCATGGAAGCTTGAGCATCATTTTCAGAACTTTGGGCTACTTGGATTCTACGGATATGACTAGATGCACGCTTACCATATGCTGGGGCTCCATAAAACATAATTGCTTGGAAAACGACTTTATAAATTAAGAGTTTATTTTCATTACTTAATTTTGATTTGCGATTTATAAAAGGATAAAGTACATATTTTGATAGTTATGTTAAACTTCTTAATTACTTCTTGAAGATGTGTTGTAAAAGTTAATTTTCGTATCTAGGTGTATACCAAGGTATTTAACATTTGAACGCCATTCAGTGCTTAAACCATTTACTTTAAGATTGTTCCTTGGCAAGAAACAGACTTTTCTTTTTCGAGTGAAAAAGATAGCCTGTGTCTTGGAAGCATTTATTTTAATCTTCCAATCGAAAACATAATCTTGTATAACATTCAGGGCATATTGCAAGTTGGTTTCAATATTGAAACCAATTGAATCCGATGAGAAGATGCAAGTGTCATCTGCGAAAATAGCCCTTTCACAGTTTGTGAGACATGGGAAGTCGTAAGTGAAAATAGTATACAAGATTAGGCCTAGCACCGATCCCTGAGGGACACCTGCTACAATATTGTAAATACGAGAGTACCAATTATTGACTGAAACTTTGAATTTTCGTTCAGATAAAAAAGATTGAATCATTTTAAATAAGTACATTGGAAAACGAAGTCTAAACAGTTTATGTAATAGAGCATCGTGCCAAACTGTATCGAACGCTTTCTCAACATCCAGCAGAACCATTCCTGTACTTTTGCCTCTTCTAACGTTAGATTTAATATATTTTGATATTCTATCGACTTGATGCACTGTAACATTTTATTTTTTGTTACTTGTGAAACAATTCTAGTTTTTATGATTTGCTCAAAGCATTTGCTTACAGAACTTAACAAACTTATTGGTCTATAATTGCTTGGTATATTTACACTTTTACCAGGCTTTAAGATTGGTACAACTTTTGCAGTTTTGCATGCAATAGGAAAGTAACATGACTTCAGACAGCAGTTAAAAAGAAGTTGTAAATATTTAATACCTGATTTTGGCAAATTATATACATAAATAACAAAGTGGTAAAATGTCTGGATTTTTGAACAGTGGAAGCGATGGCTCCCATCTTGGTTTGAAAACCATTACCCCTAATACATTTTTTTGTGCATATTGCTAATAAATAGTACTTCCCCCAGCAGGTTAACCCATACTCATGTCGGGAATTTACAAGAGCATATTAAATTGTAAGTAAAAAATGGGAGAGTAACGAAATCTCGCCGCACAAATCCCGAATCACGAAATCCCGCCGAAACGAAAAACTAATGTTTATCTTTAAATGCGATTTGCGGCTAAACGGAGCTCCGTAGACCACCCAAAGTTGACATTTTCAAACGTGATTTCTGGCTAAACTAGGCATCTTAGCGAGTTGAAAATTGCATATTCGTGATGTAGGGAGCGATATATCACATAATTTTTTTTTAAACTTTCTTGGAATTTTTTTTTTGTAATTTTTAATTTTTTTTATAAGTCTTGAAAGTACTTCATCATCATCATCATCGGCTCGACAACCGGGTTCCGGTCCTGGCCTCTTTCAACAAGTCTCTCCACCTATCCCGGTCTCTAGCCGACGCCATCCAGTTGCGCACCCCAAGGCTTCGGGCGTCCTGGTCTACGCCATCTCTCCAGCGCAAGCATGGTCTACCACGCTGTCGTCTACCATAGAATGTACCACAAAGAACTTTCCGAGCAGGTTCCTCTTCGCTCATGCGAGCTAGGTGCCCTGCCCACCGGAGTCTACCGAGCTTAATTTTTGTCACGATATCTGCTTCTAGGTAGATTGCGTACAATTCATGATTGTACCGTCTCCGGAATCGTCCTTCCTCACATATGGAGCCAACAATTCTCCTTAAGACTTTTCTCTCGAACGCAGCTAAGAGGTCGGAGTGCCTTTTGCTAAGCACCCAAGTCTCGGATCCATAAGTGAGTACTGGCAGGACCATGGTCCTGTACAGCAGCAGTTTTGAAGTTATGGTGAGATTTCTGGATTTGAAAAGCTTTGACAGACTATAGTAGGCTCTGTTGGATTTGAGAAGCCGCCCGCGTATTTCTTCTTCTATATTGTTATCGGCTGCTACTATTGACCCAAGGTATTTAAAGGATTGCACCACTTCAAATTCGTGCTCCGCTACCTTGATTGTTTGACCAACTGTTCCTCTCGCATTCGACGCCACCATGTACTTTGTTTTACCTTCACTAATGTGCAGACCCAGATTTTGTGCCGCCTGCTCGATCTGGATGAAGGAATCGTGTACAGCTTGTTCGGTTCTTCCGATGATGTCAATGTCGTCTGCGTAAGCTAGTAACTGGCTGGACCTGTTGACGATGGTCCCTCTTGTTGCCGTGCCAGAGTCACGGATTGCTTTCTCCAACGCCAGGTTGAAGAGGAGGCAGGCCAAACCGTCCCCTTGTCGGAGTCCATTAAAGATTTTGATTGGTCTGGATAGCAATCCGGCTATTTTTACTTGGCTTGATACGTTGGTCATGGTCAACCTACATAGTCGTGTCAATTTATTTGGGATGCCGAATTCTCTCATGGCTTTGTAAAGTTCTACCCTGGCTATGCTATCATAGGCGGCCTTAAAGTCTATAAACAGATGGTATGTTGGGATGTTAAATTCTAGACATTTTTCCATCGCCTGCCTAAGGGTAAAGATCTGATCAGTTGTTGATTTGCCTGGAATGAAACCACACTCATATTGTCCGATGAAGGTTTTAGCGTATGGGGTTATCCGGTCTTGTAGGATAGAGGAGAGTATCTTATAGGCGGTACTCAACAACGTGATACCTCTATAATTGCTGCACGTTGTGACATCTCCCTTCTTATGTATGGGGCATATTATGCCTTTTCGCCAGTCTTCTGGCATTTCTTCCTGCTCCCATACGTGCACTATAATACCATGAATTGCTTGACGTAAGGCTGGCCCGCCGTGATGAAATAATTCGGCTGGTATGCCATCGGCTCCCGGGGATTTGTTCTGTTTAAGCCGGCCTATAGCCTTCTCAACCTCTTCTATGCTTGGTGGCGGCAACATAGGGTATTCTTCTTGAAGTAGTGGAGCCTCCACTTCTGCAGTGAGCTGACCATTTAGCAATTCATTGAAGTACACTTCCCATCGCTCCAGTATGCTTTCAGGATCGGTGATCAGATTTCCCTCTCCGTCCTTGCAGTATGTGCAGCATGGTGTGTACTGCGTCATGTTTCGGACGGATTGGTAGAACTTCCGCGCCTGGTGCGGACCTCGCTCTCGGCTGTTTTCTATTTCACAGATTAGGTTCTTCTCCCAGGCTGATTTCTTTTGTCTGTGAAGCCGTTTTTCTGTTCTTCTGAGCTCTTTATATTCCTCTTCGCGTGCCCGCGTTCTATGAGATTGTTGCATTGCTCGGTACGCAACATTCTTACGTTCAGTCGCTAGCTTGCATTCATCATCAAACCAGTCGTTCCGATTTTTACGACTGCTGCCTAAGATGGAGTTGGCAGTACTAATGACAGTATTTTTAAGACGTGTCCACTTTTCATTTACGCCCAGCATACTGGCTCCAGGACTTACTCTCCCTAAGTCAGATGTTTCTAGGGCGAGTCCTAACGCATTACCAAAGGTGTTACTGGTGTTTTCATTGCGCAGGGCAGCCGTGTTGATTCGAACCTGATCGGCGGATGCAATGCATCTACGCAAGGCAATCCGCCCTCGGAAAACCATACCAACAAGATAGTGATCCGAGTCGATATTGGCACCTCGGTACGTTCGTACCGTCATCAAGTTCGAGTAGTGGCGACGGTCTATCAACACGTGGTCTATTTGGTTACGAGTGACTCCATCAGGTGATACCCAGGTGGCTTTGTAGATATCTTTACGCGGGAACCTGGTACTCGCAACGACCATGTTTTTCGATGCTGCCAATTCTAAGACTCGAAGTCCATTGTCATTAGTGTTCTCATGCAAACTATGGGTGCCTGCGTAATGCCTGAATACCGGCTCCCGACCTATTTTTGCGTTCAAATCCCCAAGGATGATTTTAACATCATACCTTGGACAGGCATTGAGGGCCCTCTCGACTTGTTCGTAGTAAGTCTCTTTTTCTTCGTCTGAGGACTCCTCCGTAGGTCCGTGAACGTTAATGAGGCTGATGTTCGTAAATTTGCCTCGCACGCGAAGAGTGCATAGCCTTTAGCTTATAGCGTTAAAGCCGATGATAGTAGACTTCATTTTTTCGCTGACTAGGAAGCCTACCCCGAGCACATGGTGTTTTGTATGACAGCTGTAGTATATGTCATATTCTTTCTTCTGTAAAACACCATTCCCTGTCCATCTGATTTCTTGTTATGTCAGCTTTATACTTTGACAGGGCATCGGCTAGCTGCTGAGCAGCTCGAGCTCTATAGAGCGATCGTACGTTCCATAAGAAAATTCGTAAATCGTTTTTCCTTTTTCTTTGCGTGGGTTGTCGTCGTGAGATCAGTCCGTTTCCGAGGCTTGTTGTCGGTCTCGCAATTCTTTTAGTTTTACGGGACAGGGAATTAACCTGTCGCCAACCTGAGGAACCAGCCTGATTATATTAGCCAAACCTTTTTTAAAAGGCTTGTTTCTAGCGGCCGCCGCGGAGAGGCTATGATCACACTTCCACCAGTCCCGAATAGTTACGGCACGTGCATGTTTTCATATGCTACATGTTGTTCCCCCTATTCGTCTGATGGCTGACCGCCAAAGTACTTCATACTTTTTTATAATTCTCTTCAGCTTTAAGCCAATTAGAGCTCGTTAAAAATTAACGAAATCAGAGCGGTCTTCTTGGTATTGAATATTCCAGTACAATAGTAGGAAACTTCGTTCTCGTTGCTTCTCATTGATTCGAGTCACCATTACTATGGAAATGAAAATCCATACTGTGCTGTCAATTTAGTATTGAAAGGGCGGGATTTCGTGATTCGGGATTTTGTGAATCGGGGTTTTATGATGCGCGATTTTGTGAATCGGAAAATTGAAATCAAATTTGGGATTTTGTACCCAACCCGTAAAAGATTCAATGATACAAGTTTACGAAGATGTTTTATTTAATTTAGGCTTATGTAGATTATTTGTTTTACATTAGCAATGTGACATTTTCAGTTTAACTTACTGTCCAGCGTTACTCCTAAATATTTTCAATTCCCTCACCAGTTTAAGACTTAAGCACTCGGCACTACAATTTAATCGATCACAGTCTGTGACGTGGTATTTTATTTTGTCCAGATTATACGTTTTTTAAAATCCAAAATGACACTACTCTAGATTTGTTACTAAGAACCATATTATGATATTTGAATCAAAGATTCAATGAATTCAGGTTCATGTTGATTTGTTGTTAAACGTTGATTATACCGGCTGCAGCGTAGGCATAGCCAGGTCGTCCGCAAATGCGTCAATATTTCCATTAAGTGGCAAATTAAAAACAGAATTTATGCAAACTAAAAATAGAAAAGGACTAAGCGCTGACCCTTGTGGAACACCGGCTTCGGAGCAAAGTAATTTTTTTTAATAGAAACACTCTGTTGTCTTATGACAAGTGTCGAATGCATCTTCATGAAAGAATATAAATAGATAAAACTAGTAAATATATACATTTTTAATACTCTTTAGAAATAAATTTGTGGGATATAATATTATAAAATATGAAACAAAAGTAAATAAAATGGAAATTAAAGGAGAAAGATTCATTAACATATAAAAGCTTAAAGAGTGATTCATCAAAATTGAAAACAAAAAGCCATTTCTTAACTTTTCTATTGAAAGAGAATTCAGAGCGAATAGAACGAAAAATAGGGAGAAGTACGTTATACAATCCGGGCGCTACTGATGTGTAAATTTTAAGAAAATTCTGAGTATTATGAGCTGGATTATAAGCAAGATTACTTTGGTAACTGTGTAAAGAGTAAGCAGATGAATTCGTATTAACCAAATAGCCGCTTCTTAAATAAAAGATTTTTAAAACTTAATAAAAGTAAAGATGTTTTAATGGTAAAATCTTAGAGCTTGAAAATAAAGAGAAGCTATGTTCAAGACGTCTTTTCCGCCAAATTGTTCTTAAAATATGTTTTTGAGAAACTAACAATGGTTGTAGGTAGTTTTTAAAAGTTCCACCCCAACAAACGATACCATACAGAAGTTCCCATTGGACCAATCTATAGTAAATCGTTTCAAGAAGTTTCCGACAGCAAAGTTTTCTAAGATGATACTGTAATATTTTTCCTAGGTTCTTTAAATAAAACTTATTACTCTTTTTAGTATTTCTTCTTTATTTACACTTTCCAATTCAAAACAGTAAATCTCAATTTATAATCAACTCAAATAACTTTATTCAAATTTAAATCACACTTGTTTAATAACACAATCCAATAAGCAATACTTTGGCACACTTTCATAATCCAAAATCAACTGTGTCTCGCTCACCGTGAACACTCCCTTATATACTCAAATTAGTTGTTCTCGAAAGTTCTTGTCTTGGAATGTTCTAGATGGTTGGAATAAGGGGAAATACATTTGACATTGGAAATGAGCTTTTTGTTTCTTCCATAAATTAAATATGCAATTTTCCAACAGATGGCGCTGTAGTAGTATAAAGCTCTGTTCACAACAATACATTATATAGGTTGCAGATTTCAAGTATTTTTTAAGAGACAAAGTATGTATGAGCTTTCCAATTCATTTTACTATCAACACAGTTAACCCAAGATATTTGAACTCAGTAACATTTTTGATTAAAAAACAATTAGATGAACATTTAACATCAGTATCAAAAGTAAGTGTTTTGTTTGACATAACACAAGTATAAGAACTCAAGGAAGTATTTTTGCAGTCACAGCTGTGCTGAATTAGTTGTGGAGGATTTTGTTCAAGCAAAGGCAAGTTGACAAAACATAACTTTTGTTTTTTCACTTATCACAAGCTTATGAATTCCAAGCCAATGTCTTAGAGAATCTAAGTCATGATTTATATCAGCAACCAAATCCAAAAGAGAAGAGCTAGAATAAGCACAAGCTAAATCATGAGCAAAACCAGTAACTTTTCCTTTTAAGTTCAAACCAAAAACAGAGTTTATATAAATCAAGAATAAGATTGGACCAAGAACGGAGCCTTGATGCACTCCAATATTAATGTTAAGACTTTCACTTAAAATTGCTCCAATTTTTACAGATTATTTTCTACCTTCAAGGAATGAAGCAAACCATTTCAATATAAAGCCCCTGAAACCAACTTTTTCTAATTTTCTCAACAATATAATATCATGGTCTACGGTATCAAAGACTTTAGTTATATCAATATATAAGGCAGCAGTAGGGTTTTCTAAGTTCATATTTTCATAAATATGAGTGCAAAAATTAAGCAGCGCATCTTCAGTATAGATTTACGAAATAAAAAACGAAATCTTCTCCAAATAAGTTACAATTCTTGTTTAAATGAAAACTATTTGTATAAAACCCTTCGTTGAAACAATTATCAGGGCAAGCGTTAGAACTATTGATTCCAGCTTCAGAAAGAGTATTGAAGCTTTTTCTAATTAACTGGAGCATCAGAAACCACTTTTTATCAAACAGTTCATTGACTATTTTCCATTCCTTTCTTAAATTTCCTCTTTTTGCACTTTAAACTTAATGTATTTTTTTTGTTAATCATTTTTAAAAGGTGCGTAGACATCCAAGGTTTTAGTTTTTTAAGTTTATTTGTTTCTGGAACGAAATGTTTCTGAGCTATGAATAACGTGGCAATTCAGAATATTAACAAATTTTTCAAAAGCTAAGGAGGGATCAGATTCAATGTAAATTTCTAACCAACTTTCCTGATTTAAGCTCGCTCTCAGAACTCAGAAAACTGTCTTGAAAGAATTTTTTTTTACGGTTTGGTATTTTTTCGTTTCCATAAAGTCAAAAAACAGGCAGGTCATACAATGAACAGAAATCTTAAGTTCAGATATTGAGCTACTGAGAGATATGTATATGTTCATTGATACATGTTCATCTAACCGATTAAAATGTTTTAAAAAGAATGTAGTCTTGGGTAAGAACTATACGAAGTGTACACATGTTGCTAAAGTAACGTAATTAACTCGATTACACGAAATTTTTGAAAATAATTAACTGTTAGTTTAATCGACAATCTTAGTTATATTAATAATTGAGAAATTAGGTTGTAATTCGTAATTTCCAAGATTGTTTACTTTAAACAATAAACATGTTTAAATTTAAAAAAACGACACTTAAATAATTTCTCGTTTGATTTAACCGAATAGTAATGGTTGAATAGAACGTCTTATTCCATATTTTAACTGACTGTAGATTGTTAAAATTCAACGTTAATCAATCAGATTTATTTAATTAAGAAACCAAGTTGAATCGTGTAATCTTGAATCGGTAAGCTTGCAAGTTTCATAATAGCAGTCTCACTTGTTTAATTTTAACTGAGTTTTACGTTGTATTTAACCGATCATTCTTCTGCGCGTATGTTATAAGTTCTATTAGCGTTAAAGAAAAGTGTGAAAAAATCAAAAGTACTAAAGAATGTATTTTTCTTTCATAAATATATGTAGAGTTTAATATAGTTTTAAACGTTATAATTTATTAATTTAATTTGTGATCTTCCAAATAAAACACACAGATGTTTTTTATTGGACCTTATTACGATGGCCAGCTTACCAACGACTGAGTCATAACTTAAGATCTAGGTTTGACATGTGGTGTATGTATATGTATAAGACTGCAGGCTGAGCCTATTACATAATAGGCCTACCAGTAACATGCTAGTTGTGTAACATCAGTCTTATATGCATACACTACAAGTCATCATATAATAAAACGGCCAACATGTTTTTTGTGGTACAGTTTTCGCGGCCCCCAAAAACCGAAGGGGCATAAATTACATATTAAACGGAAGCATTTTCTGCATAGATGTGCAGAATGCCAAAATTATTTAAATATACTACACAGAAATTGTTTAAAACAATAAATAAAAATTGCAAAACAATGCCCGGAAAACAAAAACAAAAACAATTAGAAATGTCAAATTGACTGACACATAAAATGTCAAATCCAGAATATGAAAAATGAAAGCATTCAGCGAAAACCCAAAGCCAGAACGCGAAACATTAAGGTGGATTCACATTACACAAATCCGCCAACACGATAAAAATGAACCCTCCTAAGTAAAGAAATATTATCAATATAAATATTAAGCAAGTGTTTTTTTAGTAGTTGAGCTCTTACAATAATCAGAGCAGATTTTTTTTAACATATTCACTTTTTAAGTTCATTGCAGTTATGGCTTTACAATAATAGGGGTATTCAAGAAAAAGTGTAAGCTCTGCGTATTTGTATAAGTCAATTATTTTCAAAACTTATTTACATTTGTCTGCATTTGAATTTTAAATATTCGTAAAAAAAGAGAATACTAAATACTAGAAATGTATTTGTCAGGGAAAGAGAGAAGATAAAAAATGCAGACGTGAGACGCGTCGTCAAAAATGCGGACGAACATGACTTACGATACAAATTTAAATCTCCATGGATGAATGTGTTCCATGGGGTCAAACCTACCTCATTTTCGGAACACTTCCATTTATGTCATTTTTTATTGACAATAAACAGCTGGCCAATCGATGTGCAAACAAAAAAAGTTTTGCAAAAGTAAATTGAATTTATGTTTTTGAAGTTAGCTATGTATATTATTTCTTTAGGCGCGTTATGAAAAAATGATGAGAGTGAAATTTAAAAAAAAATTCAACTGTATGTAACACAAAATTTACAGGTTGACGTCACTGCAACGACGGCGACGTGGGTTCGAGTCCCAATAGAATGATAAATATTTTTTTATTACCGCGATATGAAAAAATGATGAGAGTGAAAGTTTTGGATGTAACACAAAATTCACAGGTTGACGTCACTCCGGCGACTTGGGTTCGATTCCAATGTTATGGCCATAATAACAGCTGAAGGACAATGACATGAATGAATCGAAACAAAAATTGTTAATGTGTCAAAAATGTGTATAGGTTTGAAAGTGTGTTTACCATTAACTGTTTTCCTTTGGACTTCAGGATTGAGTGCTTAGTAGGTACTTCTCATTGCATTCAATAATTAAAAAAAATCATGAATTTTCTGTCTTTTATTGAATGATAATGAATTAAATAAATAAATTGGCACTCGAGAGGCATTTCGAGAGCTGGGTCAGATAGTTTATAATTGATACACTACATAAGTAAAAACTGGAGTTAAGTAAAATTACAATTTAGTTCAATTTAATTTCGGTTGAAGTTTAAAATAGCACAGTAGTTAGATATAAAAAGTAGTTAAGTCGGTACAGTTCGAAGATATTGCTGGATGGATGGTTGGCAATCAAAGAGATCACATTCTTGTTTTTTCTATGCACATTGGTACATCGATGCTGCCAATTCTTTGTGAGTTAGGAATTAAGTCGGTTCAGTGGCTTCTTCGTTAACTTCTAGACTCCTACATACATATATATTGACTTAAAAAATCAGATGAAATTTGGTCTTTTGAGTTGAAAAATATTTAAAGATTTAATTTTGATGTATCAAATTTCATTCTCTCAGTTTCATGTTCTATGTGATGAATCTTTAGAATTCTTTAAAATTTTGACTATAAGACCAACTTTATGTAACTTAGAATTGCATTTTATTTGTCAACTAAATTCTGTTTGCTGCACAACTAATTCTGCAACAAAAAAAAACCTACAATTAATACCAAGCTTAAATTTTCTTTTTTAAGGGTTGATTTCACATTGTCAACTTTGACAAAAAAAGCTTATATTTTGAATGTAAAGAACGCAAGATCTGCCGAAAACATCACCGCAGTCCTTGAAAGTGTTCAGCAGAACCCGAGGCAGTCGACTCCTTACCGCACACAAGAACTCGGCCTTTCGCAGACTTCAGCTTGGTGAATATCACGTTGGGACTTGGTTCTACAGCCTTCAAAGATCCAAGTGGGCCAGGAGCCCAAAGATGCGTGACCATAGACAATGCCGTTTGTTCGCTGACCGGGCTTTCGCTTCTTATGGCCTAAATTGAATCATATGGACCTAGCCAACATGTGGTTGCAGCAGGATGGTACTACGTGCAACATATAGAATACCACTATTGATATTCTGCATGATCAATTTAGGGTTTAGCTTATCTCTCACAGAGGTGGCGTGAATTGGCCACCAAGGTCATGCATTTGCTAGACTTTTTCTTAATATCGTATTTTTCTTGTTTTTAAATTAAAGGGCTGGGCTGATGATGATGGTAAGAATGGATAATTGATTGAAAGATGTTGAATTAAAGTGTTATTAAATCGAAATAGGCAACCAAGGCAGGGTTAATATTGACAATTTTTGGACGCATACTGGTCAGCTTGGCATGATTTTTGTCTGAGTGGCTCCAACATTAGTTATTAACCATCACCCTCCAACAATCATAAGGCACGTCAAAAGTACCAGCAAAGAGCGTGATGGAATCAAAGGAGGCTGCAGTAAATGGCGCCCAACGTGAGGCTTTTAAATAAAATTAACAGAACAGCATGTTAACTAGTATTGAGATATAATGCATGCCTTGTAAAATTGAACAAAATAGATACTTGTCAAATGTTTAGCTAATGTTTTTTCTCTAAGTATACCAAGGATTTGTATTGTTCTAAGCTAGAACAATCTTTAAACCTTTATTAATTATTAGCATTCATCTATTTTGTTTTTTTTTAAGAACTCCGCATTTACGATTTGATTCATAAATCAAAAATGTTAGGTATCCTTAACTTATACAAATTCATGCTATGTATTATTAAATTTGTGTACATTCCGTTCAAAAGTTAAAGCTCCTTCAAATGTTGTCTTATTGATAGATACCCCTAAAACTAAAAAATATAATAGCTAATCGAAATCAATCCCTAATGCTTTTTGCTTTGCCCTGAAAATACCAGCCCATTTTAAAGGCCCCCCTCTTAATTCACATTTACCTAGACCCTTATTTAGCCTTGCAGCAAATAATCAATTACCCTTAAAATGTGAAAATGATTAGCACCCACTTCAAATAGCCCTTAGGATAAGAATTTGTTCAGCCCTTCAAAATATACTCGTATGTATAAAAAAAACGAATCAACCTACAAACCCATACGAATAACTTCCAGTAAATAGATATCCAGATTAAAATGAAGAACCGTATCCCCTTTCCATTGGTAGGCTTGGGGCAAATTTATATTTATTTACACAACATCAAGCCCCTATTTTTTTCTCAAGAAACATAAACTAAGCTCCACCAATGACCGAGATTTATCTTCTTATTTTCTAAAGACGCATTTATCATCCTTAACAGAATAAAAAATCTTATACCGAAAAGGAATATCCTATTCACACCATTTTGAATTTGAAGAACTCCATATTGCGTTGATTTTCTTACCAACTATCCATAGCTATTTATATAAACCAACAACTAACCCTTTTACAAAGGATGCCTATATAACGACACAAGGACGATTTTCTTCTTTTTGAAATTATATACCCGACCGGTTCAAGTGTTTTGATTGGAAAAGTGAAAATCGAGATTAAGTTGACATCATAAAGAGATAGAAGAAGGAAGGACTTTTGAGTTCCAAAGGTTATGAGGACTAGAAATATAAATACACAAAGCCTTACTGTGTTATCCCTTTGAGGGTGCTTGACTATTTGTTATCTCACACGAAAAAATAGAAAGCAGGTTTGTTTTTTTTTTTTAATCAAACGAATATCCTGTGTGCAAGGAAGAGACCTTTGTTTGATTTGTTTTTAATTTAATTAATATTATGATCCTATTACATTTTGGTTCTATTGACAAAACAAGTGAAGAAAGAAAAAATCACCACCGGAAGTGCGAACAGAGTTTTTTTTTATTTATTTTAAATACACAGAAAATAAAAGATGTCTTCATACTTCCGCCCTGACATGCCGCCATCAAAGGAACAAATTTACTTACTCAAGCATTGTATTTGTATGGAATGTATGTGCCTTTGATTAGTGTCTAACGAACCGTTATCATAGTTGATGTCAGTTTAACAAAAGGTGGGCAGATCGCCAGAAAGCCGGCTGGAGGGTGGGTGGTGCTTTAAACTTTTCCAACCAGCAACAAAAAGTCTACGAGTATCAAACAATATACGGGGCAGGGGTTTGACGTTTCATTGCAGTTAAAATGATTAAAGGGTCTAATTCCTTTGAGCGCGGACAGGGAATGCTCTAGGAAGCGACTTGCTGTACTAAAAAGTTTTTTCTTTTCTTTAAATTGTTCTACACATGTCTGTAAGGAAGGGGCATTCTCACCATATGTGCGTGTGTAGGAACAAGGACCCTTCCATGATACCGAAGTAAAGATAACGCTTTAGAATGTTCTTATCAACTCGATTTCATTCGTTTGGCAATTCAAATAATGGCAGAGAAGAAATGGATTCTTTTTGTTAATGAAATGGGAAGAAGTAGGTATAAAGCTCTTGTATTAGAATTTGATTTAGAAATTGAAATGAGGGTGTGGCTATCGCAATACTTAAAAAAATTTAATCAGTGAAGATGGATAGGTTAAGCTTGAATATATTTTTTGTACATATTGTTGTAATTTAAGAAGTACGTATAATGGAAAAAGTAGATGATAGTTATCGAACTACGAACCGCATAAAAAATAACACACAAATGACACCAAACAGTATTGAAAATGATTCGTATTTTGAACGCATCTTTATAGGAGGAAGCTGGCGTTTAGACAACAATTTCGAAAACTCATTTTTCGATCTTCAAAATGGAAGAAGGCACAACTATAATACTTCTCAAAAGGATTTCAGGGATAAATTCAAAAATTACTTTATGAGCCCATAAGGTGAAGTTCCTTGGCAGTACAGGCACATCACGGAAAATAATTAAGAAATTAAATACATACCAGATTTGACTTAGTTGAAGCAGCCATTAAAAATGGAATCAAAAACTGCAAACCCTGAAAATATGGCCACCTAGTGCTATACTTCATCACTTCCGGCTCCACTTTTCGTTTTTTATTTTTTTTCAATTCTTGTGACATCCGTTAATATTTTCATGATTATTAATTAAATGTACATAATAGATTCAATATGATTGACAAAAATTATTTTCTTTACCTGGTTTCGCAAATTATGAAGCTTTCTCTTGATTTCATTTTCAGTGCATGAAAACTGTACTAAAAGTTGCTTATACATATATTTCATTTTTTTTATTTCTGTTCCGACTTTTCTGTAGTTTCCCACAAAACTTCGAAAGACTCATATTTTTCTATAAGTTCGTTTGTCCCCTTCTGTTCAATGTTTTGACATGTCAACTCTCGGACAGCTAATCGCAAAATACGAACTATGTTGGAATTCTGCGAGCTCATCTCCGATAGTAATAAAAAAGTGTGTCCACTCGCGAGTAACTCTCAAAAAATTCGTATGTCGAGAGTGAAAAGTCAACTCTCCGCTAGCTTCTCTCAAGGTTGTGTCCACTTGAGAGTTTACTCTCAAGAGTGGCCTGAGAGTAAACTCTCAAGTGGACACAGTCTTGATAGCATCTAGCAGAGTTGACTTTTCACTCTCGACATAAGAATTTTTTGAGGGTTACTCTCAAGTGGACACACTTTCTTATTACTCTCGGAGATGAGCTCTCAGAATTCCAACATAGTTCGTATTTTGCGATTAGTTGTCTGAGAGTTAACATGGCAAAACAGTGAACAGAAAGGGACTCGAACGAACTTATAGAAAAATATGAGTCTTTCGAAGATTTATGGAAAACCACAGAAAAGTCATTTCGGGACAGAAACAAAAAAATGAAATATATAAGCAACTTTCAGTACAGTTATCATGCACTGAAAATGAAATCAAGGGAAAGTTTCATAATTTGAGA
This sequence comes from Philhelius festivus, assembly GCA_963931855.1. Lineage (NCBI taxonomy): Eukaryota > Metazoa > Arthropoda > Insecta > Diptera > Syrphidae > Philhelius > Philhelius festivus. The sequence goes on along the minus strand of OZ007554.1, from coordinate 67,797,574 downwards.
AACCAGGTAATTTTTGAGGAAACCAGTGATTCCATTTTTAAAGGCTGCTTCAACTAAGAAAAATCTGATGATTAATCTGTGATGTGCCTGTACTGCCAAGAAACTTTACCTTGTGGGCTAATGAATTAATGTGTAAATTAATCCCTGACATCCGTTGGAAAAATATTATATAGTTGGGCCTTCTTCCATTTTGAAGATCCAAGAATGAGTTTTTAAAAATATTGTCTAAACGCCAACTCCCATTCAGTACATCGTGAGTTTCTATTTGTTAATTTTTTGATAATACAAAATTCTGAAGAGTGCATATATGTAGACATTTCCACATCTTTTGCTCTATCAGAACTGAGATGCATTGGTTTTCGAACCCTAAGCCGGTTGGCAATGATACCAAACGCATTTTTAACAATTCTTCTCGCTCTACTCAACCGATAGTTGGAAATACGGTTTGGCGTTGGCTGATTGCGAAATTGATATGGTTTTAGCATGAAGCTTGTCATTGCAAATGCATCATCAGCCACAAAACAATATACATACATAATGTAGATTTGGGATCAGGCAAAAATTTTGTTTTTTTTTTCTATGAATCCGCCGTATAAAGAAGTATTAAAAAACAGATATACGAACATTACATCCAACATCGATATAAGTAAAGTTGTAGTTGGCATCGACAACTGCCGTTAAAACTTTGCTATGAAAGCTTTTATAATTATAGTAATGGCTTCCCATATTGTTTGGTGCTTGTATTATTACATGTTTTCCGTCCAAATTTCCTATGTAAAGAGGAAAATTCCAACGATCTTCGTATATTTATCCAACCAATCTCTCTCATTTTTTTGGAAACTAAAAATGTATTTCCATAGATTTTATGAGAAAAAATTATGTTATGTGTAGGTATAAGGATGTCCCTTATTTCCCAAATAAATTTTAACAAAATAAATTAACAAAATTCATTAAATTTAAATTATGTATGATGAATTTTTAGTACTTATTTAACTCAATGTTTCTTGAACATTCTTCTGACATTTGAGAAACAGTTGATCGACCTTGTGATAAGTCAATTTTTGAAAAGTTAAATTGATCGCTGGAAACAGATGATATACGAGATTTGTCATTTTGTGTGAATTGATGAATGCTTGTAGATGATTGTGAACGTGAGTAATCATCATCAGCTATACGTACCGACGGGCTATCCATTGTTTGACCTAACATGTTTTTTTTTACTTTTTTTTTCTTTTTGTTAAGAATAGTGCCAATATTTTAAGACGCTGTTACTTTGCGCTTGTAAGAATACGTGATGTTTTCACCACTTTCAACTTCCAACTAGCAGGAAAGAATATATCAAGTGGACACGGTTATGAAAGTACTCTCAGAAAATCATCTCCCAAAATTTAACTAGTTAACTTGCGATAGTAAAATCCCAAAAAATCTACTCTCAAATGGACAGGCACCCGAGAGTAACTCTCGAGAGTTTACTAGCGAAAGAACTCTCAAATGGACACGCACCTTAAGGGACCTTGGAGTTCTTTTTACACCCAATTTAGATTTTTCTGCTTATATTAATAAAATCGTGAATAAGGCCAATTCAATGTTAGGGTTTATTAAGCGCTGGTCTAAAGAATTTGTTGATCCCAATGTCACCCGGGCTTTATACAACTCCTTGGTGCGTCCCCATCTTGAGTATGCATCGCAGGTTTGGACTCCTCTTTATGATATTCATATTGAGAGATTAGAATCTGTGCAAAGAAACTTTACTCGTTTTGCCTTGAAAGGACTTCAATGGAGTGATCCTTCGTATGTCCTCTCTTATGACCAACGATTATTTATCTATTCTTCAGATGCAAACTTTGGAACAAAGAAGAACAAACAATGACTTGGTATTTTTCCACCAATTAATAACAGGCGTCACAGATGCACCAGATCTTTTATGTTCGGTTTATTTTAATTATCGGGAGGAGGTTATAATCTTCGAGGCCTCGATATGATTAAGGTCCCAACACATAGGGACAACTATGGCATGCATGAGCCCTTGACACGTATGGGTAGACTTGTAAATTGGAATTAATTATTTTGGATTTTAATAAATAAAAGTAAATTAAAAAACCTACTCAAAACCAGTGGTCCACGCTCCTAAATGTTCTTTGTTTCATGTTATGTTATTGTTTTGTTCTTACGTAATATTATTTGTTTAGTTTTCATGTTTTCTTGTGTCAGTGTTAATTGTAATAGAGTTTGCCTACTAACAACTAACACTGCACTAAATGATGAGCCGGTGGTATAACACAGTTCTCTGTGTTGGCAAACCATTGGTCGAAAGACGGAGCTTGCTGTAAGCTTTCTTCGACCAATTCTGATAGTGTAAAAAAAAAATAAACTGTTTATCAAAAATGTATTTCATTCGATAATTTAACTTTAAAAGTGATTCTGTTAATTAAAATATGCCAAGAACAAGCAAAAAAAAAGAATTTTTTTAAATTGTATGAAGAAATTGCTTTAAATGACTTGGCGCTTTTGTGAAATGTCAAATTAAAAGTCACAATCGATATTTTTTTAGTTTTATTTCTTTTCTTTCCGAATAAAGTTCGAGAGAAAATTTTATCAGATCTGCAGAAAGTTTTTCCCATACAAATTTTGACAGCTCGTTTCTGCGGAGATAAAATTATCTGGTTTTCGAGGTTTATCAGGGTTTTCCGCGTTTACATAAATACCCTTATCATGTATACAACCAGGGGCTTATTGTTAAGATCATACACATCATACATTTCATACAACATACAACATTTTCATGTATCATAAACATCATACAATTTTCTGTTTCTCAGATTACAATGGAAGTGTTGTATGACATTTGTATTGTTGTATGATGTGTATGTTAGATAAAAAAAAACTAAAGTTTTACTAATTTAAAAGTAATATGGGTGATAATCTTAATATATATAATTCTTCTGTGAGTGTGTATGTCACTGAACTTCTCTTAAACGACTGGACCGATTTTGATGAAATTTTTTGTATGTGTTCAAGGGGATATGAGAATGGTTTAGATTCACAATTAAAAAAAAAAAAATATTCGTAGTTAGCAACGCGAGCACGGGCGGCTAGTTTATATATAAAACTATGGAATTCCTATACAATAGTATGTATAAACCATTTTCTTTGATTAATAATAATTGTAATTGATTATAATATAGTTGATTACAAAATTAATATTTTAAATATATAGCTAAATAAATCATTCTTGGATTTTAAATGGAATATCGACGCTCCAAACTTTTCCAGGAAAACATTTGATCCAAAATTAATTGGTCCATTTTGCAAAAATCAGAAAAGTGGTTCTAAGGTTCTATTTATTAATCAGAGCATAAATATACAAATTAATCTTTAAAACTAAGAGCAATAGCTTCATGGCTTAAGGGGGTTCTATTTATTTTGAGTCTTCTAGGTGGATTTCACTTCAAACATAAAATTCTCTTGAAAAATTATGAGATAATTTTGATTTGTGAGTAGCCAGTAAACTTTCCACAAATAAAATTTCTTGTTTTCAGACAATTGACTGCAGCATTAGAATTTTCTGTTCTTTGGACGACTGTAGAAATAAAAAAACAATGAAAATTAATTCAAATTAATTAATTAATTCTATACAGAGTTCGGTAAGGCGTTCGACAAGTTTTCTCATAGTCTTATTTTATTCAAGCTTGTATCTCTTAATTTCCCTTCAGCTTTCTTTAAATGATTCACATCGTAATTGAAGGAAAGGACTTATCGTATTCATTCAAAAGAAATCACTTCTGATGCAATAAATGCGGACTCTGATGTGTCTTAAGGTAGCCACCTTTGACTCTCTGTATAACAATGATGAAGAGCTTTTGTCGATTTGCAAATTCCCTAGGCTTTTTTATAACGGTATGAGACACAGCCGTTTTCTGAGAATCCCGGGCTCCTGCCATGTGCAGCTGATTTTTCAGTCTTCCAACCCTAATTTGTTGATGATTTAATACTTGGAGCGTCAGGAAGTTCGTTGTAAGATATTGATAAGTTTTTCTAAATTTTTCGTCTAGCTTTGAGATAGTTATAAAATAATGGAAAATGCATGAATCTTTCAAAAAATCACAACCGTAATTGAACCGCTGCGCTGAGAAGAAAAAGGAAAACATTCAACAAAAATTGGAAATTGAAGTAATGATGCAAAAGCGTAGCTATTTTTATAGCGCACATTATAAGCCTAAAAACGAAAACATTCCATGTAAGCCTATTTTTAAATGCGATTATAAAATATCATTGAGTGGAAAAATGAACAGATTCCAGGAATATTTTCCTTTTTCCACTCAACTTTTGAAATTTTCGGTTGAAATATTTTTTTTTTTATTTTGTTCGCCGTTATTAAGTTTGTTAGTAGCCTATTATGCTTTTTGATGAGAAGTTCAATCAAACTTTGACACTTTGACAAGACTCTTCCCAGATATGATCGTTTTTCGCCTTAAAAAAGTGGATGTGATCGAGCTCCCTTCTACAGAGGCGGGGGCCTAGGGGGGCGGCAAAATGTCGCCGGTGATGCGGGTAGAGTAGAAATCATATGTTTCATGACAGATCGTTTGACAAGTCAACAAACAACAATGATGTAAATTTGAAATTTGCCACCCTATCTGTGGTTCGTCGTTGACCGCTTTCGTGAATTCGTAGACGGTGAGTAGGGCCGTAAGAGTGCATTCCGTATTGTCGCGCTGATCGCGAAACTAAAACAAAACGTTCCGAAACTCTCGCGAAACTGAAAGGGAGTGTTCCGAAACATATGATATGCATATGCGAGATATGATAAGATAACTAGGATTCGACAGAAACGTTATTCTAGTCTCAGCCAGCCCAATGTTTTTGCTCCCTCCCGCATCACAGAAAGTTATTTCGATTGTGTTGTTTATAGTTTAAATATTGTTGAATCTTCTAAAACTATAAGCACTTAGTACTTCACTCAACCTTTGAACTAGTTTTTGAAAATGAAAAGAGTTAAAGGAAGCGGCGCGGAATACCGCAAGAAAAAGGCTAAGAAAGAAGCAGACGCGAAGACGCGAAATATTTCAGTTGTAGTTCTGGTTCAAAAGCTACGTTAACGTCTTCGGCGGCATCCAGCGGCAGCGGAAGTGATTCCAATGTAAGTAAGATTCCTCCATCTACAATCGTGAGTGGCCTAGAATTGTCCTCCGGCCAATATTCATGGGAATGCATAACTTATTTTACGGGCAGAACAAGAAGACGTGCCTGCCGTCGAATCGGTAGCCAGTCTTCTTCTGACAGTCATGCAGTCATTCAACTTCCTCACTTTTCTTGGCTTTTGAGCTGCAGAGCTAACTGAAGAAGATGACGCACAGATTTACCTGCAGCAATGTGGACTGAGTGTGGATAAGTGTGCTCAGAAACTCTGCGTTTTAAAAGCTCTCCTGGTGGAGAGCAGAGACCGTTTCGTCCAAGCCGCAATCGACTTTTCTAAGACTTTTGGAAAAAACTCGGAATCGATCTCAAAACGAATACAATTCGCAGGAAAAAACGCATGCATGGAGATAAATCCTCGTAAAATCCGTTTATGAAACCGCTAATTCTATTTTACTTTTAATAAAAGATACTTCATTGCCTGTGAAATGATGTCTCGAAATTTAATTTTAGTTTAGTATTGAATGAGGGCGGCAAAATGGGTCTCCCGCCCCGGGGGCCGAGATGGTACGCTACGCCACTGCTGTGACCTAGTTCTTTTTAAATTATTTGTATAGGTTTAGTTTGCCTCTTCTAAACTGGGATGCTGGAGTTGGTTTTTCACAGACTCGAAGTCATTTTTGTGAACAAAATATCAAATAGTTGTGAGCCCCAGAAGGTTTTTTTAATTTAAATAGTGTTTTTACTTTGCAAATAGGTCATCAAAAGCAGAATTGCACTTTAATATTTTAAAATCTCAATTGTTATAAGGTTTTTTTTCTGTTTGGTTTTACATTTCTCTTTCTTCTCTTTCTCTTTGTAAATATATTTTATTTTATTTTTATGTTTTAGTTTATTCTATTTTAACCTTAAGTTAATTATATCACAGTAACTATTAATTGTTTCTAGTCGTAAGTTGATGGCATTTATTGTATGTCAATTTCAAAGCTTTATTGTAAACAAGATGTAAATCTTAAAATCAAGCAATTCTAAATAAATATGTAAATACAATTAGTTAAGTAACATTTGCGTAAAATTTAAGTTGAATTAGTATGATGTTAAAGCTGTTTTAGTATGAAACTAGGTTAAAACTACGATTTTTCAAATAGTAATCGAACAAGCATCATACTTTCTCTACCCTTTTAATAAAGTTAAAATCATAAAATAGCCATTTTATTTTGCTTAGTATCGCGCTAACTTTATATGACTCTGACATTTACAAACATCAAAACAGGTCTGTTTACTTAGTTGTTTACATGAACTGTCATAACGTTAGGAAGCAATTTATTAAAAAAAAGTCTTAAAACGGTACTTGTTAGAAAATGTTTAAAATTAAGATAGAGTTAGTAATCTACTAAAAAGTTAATGAATTGTTAAGTAGTATCATGCTAATACCTTAATAATAGGCTGTTTAAAATTTTGCACCCCTATAATTAAGGTATTAGTAAGATATGCTACTTAACAATTTGCTAACTTTAAAGTAGTTTCCTAACTCATTCTTAATTTTAAACATTTTCTAACTAGTATCGTACTAAAGCAATTTTCTTAGTAAATTGCTCCCGACCACGCCTAAAATAATGGCAGTTCATGAAAGAAACTAAGTAAACAGACCTTTTTGATGTTTGTAAATGTCAAAGAGTCATATGAAGTTAGCACGATACTATAAAAATAAAATAGCTTTTTGATGATTTTAACTTCAATAAAAGGGTAGAGAAAGTATGATGCTATATTCGATTACTATTTGCATAATCGTCGTTTTAACCTAGTTTCATACTAAAACAGCTTTAATATCGTACTAATTCAACTAAAATTTTGCGCAAATGTTACTTAGCTAATGGTGTAATAGGCTTATGTATCTAATTTTTAACAGGTAATAAATTAAATAACCTATTTTAAGAAGTTCGGTATTTGAATTCAAATTCCAATATGATTAAACGTCAAGGCAATTGGGAGCTTGACAGAATATACATACTCGTATCTCGATTTTTCAGTTGTGATGTATGTAAATCCAGCATAATGTATAAAATACAATTATTTGAGGCAGTGTTGGGACTTCTACCACTTAAGTGGTATTTCTACCACTTTTTTCAGTTCATGAAAACCTTCCACCTAAAATTCTAATTCAACCACTTTTTCAACTCACCTTTCATCTATCTTTTTACTTTACAATATACCATATGACCTAACCACACCTAAAATTTTATTAGGACCATAAGTTGAGCGAGCAGTAAAAGATTAGCTTTTTGGGTTATTTAAGCTAGAAGACTCAACAACTTTCTAATATTCCAATTCAAAAAATGATTGGATTTTCTTCAGACAATGCTGCTGTTATGACGGATTCATTAGGCGGTGCTTCACGTTTGAAAAATATTAATCCTAATATTTTAGCGACTGGATGTTCATGTCATACTTTAAGTTTCTGCTCTGCTTATGCTGCTAAATGTATACCTAGGCAAAAAGAAAATTCATAAAGGGATATATATTTCTATTTTTGCCACAGCTTGAAAAAATCAAAAGATTTCATTCCTTTCCAAAAAGCACTTGGGGTTAATAAGCATCAAATTTTAAAGGTTTGCTAATCTCAATGACTTTTATTGGAAATGGTCTTAAAAATAATCATAAAGTAGTGGAATCGCTTGTTTAATTTTTACTTGCGACTTATAGGTACTCGTACTATAAGGCAAGTTATGCATTCGGAAAAAAAATCGAACTCGAGATTTTGATCAAAATTGACATTACGATGATAGCAAAGACCAAAAAAGTCGGTCTGGCAATTCTGTCTGTCTGTCTGTCGGTTCGACTACAGCCTAAACGGCTCGGCCGATTTTCTTCAAACTTGGTAGATATGGGTTTTAAATTCCCCCCCCCGGACGTTTTTTTCTGTTTTTTTTTAAGACCAAAAATAACGGTACCTGCCATACGATTTTTTTTTCGAAATTTTATAAATGTATTTTTTTTCTCAAAAACTGTCCCACAGAATTTTTTAAAAAAAATTTGAAAAATTTCATTTGGTTAAAACTAGCTAATGGTTGAAAAAAATTTTACAAGAAATTGTTATTTTTGGTAGCCCCCCTGGGTCCATTTTTTTTGTTTTTGATCTTTTCGAAAACGGTACAGCCGATTTAAATAATTTTTTTTATGTCAAAGCTCCTCCAAAGTTTGAATATTATTGCATATTCAAATATTCAATTTTTAATTTTTTGGATTTAAAAAGAAAATTCAAAATTTTTTTTTGGAAACTCAATATTTCGAAAACCCCATGCTAGATTTTTTTCAAACTTGACAAATAAAAGGTTCTTAACATAATCTACAAGATTTGAGAAAGATTTGAAAAATTCGATATCTCAAGAACGGCTTAGTATTTTTTTTTTTTTTTTTGAAATTAGACTTTTATCCGTACAATAATAAAACCTTAAGGTTGGCGTACCAAAATTTTTTCTTAAAAATGTTTTAAAAATTTTGTACATAAAAGCTTATTTTTTTAAGGAACCACTACAACGACTTATAATTTTTGTTCCTGCATAAATTCATATTTGCATAGCATTCTGTTTTTTTATCTCTTACTACTAAAAGAATTTAAAAAATTCATTTTATCCTTATGAACAGTTTTCTCTAATAACATTCGTTTTTAAAATTCCTAGTCTATTACATAGGAGCAAGTTCGTGCGACCCAGTCGTGCATTTTATTTATACTGCACTCATTTGAAGAACCTACTTCTAAGGCTTCACTAATTTTTGATTTTTTAAGAAATAAAGACAATTTACTTTTTTTGTATTTTTGTCAATAAATCTGAAAATTATAATTGAGTTAAACAGAATATTTCAATCAGAGAACACAAAAATACACTTTTTGATCGAAAGTATGAATACGTTAAAACTAAATATAATGAAAAATTTTGTAAAGTCCGAAAATATTAATATAAATACAAATATAAGAAACTATTTACCATATTCTAAAATGTATTTTGGCCTTCAACGAAAGGTGCTCATTAGAAAATGACATTGATGAACAAAAACTAATGGAATTAAGAAATGTGCTGTACAGCTATCATGTAGAATTATTATTTAACTTTTCAAACGATAAATTAAAATTATTAAAATATTCAAATCCAAAAAACGTCATTGATGGAACAATGCCATCAGTTTAAGGTCTGACGAGACTTTTACCCCCAAATATAACGAACCTAGAATTGATAAATAATGAGTGGAGAAAACTAATTGGAGCAAATCACTCCAGATTTTTAAAACTGATGACATTGTTTCACAATGGCGTTTGATAAAAAATTTAAAAGATGGTATGGAAAATTTGTTGTTTAAAAACATTTCTTCATATGGGTTGGAGCTTTGTTGCTTACCATATAGCTGTGCTGCTGCGGGACGTAAATTTTCCGATTTGAAAAATGTAAAAAATGAAAAAAGAAATAAATTGGAAACAACAACTGTTCACAACATTTTAGCTGCAAGGGATATTTTATTCAATGATCAAAATTTTAATCCTACAGAAGCATTATTAAAATATGCTTCAAGGTTTAGATTTTCTGAGGGTTTATATAAAAAAAAAATAATTATACTTTTTTGAAGTCTTAACTAATTTTATTATTAATTCAAACGGCTGTTACAGATTTAAGTTTTTGGTTTCGAACGAGTCTAAAATGAAATTGTATATGTATGTGTGTTTAGACTTGCTTTCAGATATAATGTCATCTTTGAAACATAGAGTACTGAAATATTATTTACTTTATTTTTGTATTTGATTTATTTTTAACAAAGTTATTGAATATACGATTTGTTACATAGAAATGGCTTTTAATTTCTACCACTTTTTTACCACTTTTTTGACAACCACTCGTTGGCTCTGCGAAGTCCCATCCCAACACTAATGTGAGGGTCAAAATCAAAAACCATAATTCGTTTCTCTTATAGCAAATCCAGAAGTTTGTTCTCATCTTTTCACAACAAGAACTGTCATTCTGACACAAATCTCAATAATTTCAACTTAAGGTACATATACATACATAAATTGTAGGTTTTTTTTTTTCATCTAGCAGTTGAAAAATGCGCACATGCAAATCAGGGTAAAAAAAAGAAATCTCGGTGTTTGATTCGCTGTAAAAGAAATATTCATGTCGATGGGGGTTTAAAATTTTAAATTGATTCTCAACTCTTCAACCCTTATTTTAAACATGGAGTTATTTCTTCCATTTTAATATCCAACCAATTTATTTTTTTTTAAATAATTCTTTTTATTCAAAAGTAACTAATTAATAAGCAGTGTTTCTTAACCATAAAACTTATTTGGGTGTGTTTATTTTGGTTGTAAAATTTTGAGGTTGAATTTCAGTGGAACAAAAAATTCAAATGAAATTAATATTGAAAATACAAAAGCTGTACATCACTATCACTATGCTTGATGAATAATAATATATCTAATAGTTTAAGATTCTGGCTAATGTAACATTTTCTAACTTCACTTCGTGTGGAGACATGAATTATTTTAAGTTGATTAATTCAAAATACAGTGCATTTTTAATTTTTTGAAATAGAACTTTGTTTTTGAATAAGATGGTAAGTAGATATGGATTAAAATCACAGTTTGCTTTTTCATTAAATTTCTAATTTTGAAAAACTTCAAAAGCTACGAAAATAATGGACTGGATTCCTATACAAACGCTCTAATAGGCGTTTTTCTTTTTTAGTTCAGAACAGAGCCTGAGTTGTCAAAAAATAAATTGTGTTTCTTTTTTAGTTCAGAGCGTTCAGAGCTTCGTAAATGTGTTTCTTTTTTCGTTCTGAGCATGTTCTGAGCGTGTTCAGAGTGCGCTCTATAAGCTCAGAATAAAATAACTGAGCAGACAGAGTACAATGCTTAACACAGGCATTTGACAGATGGAAATTAAAAAAAAAAATGTCGACAGCTAAGTGTTCAGGTGTGTTTCAAAAAATACTCAGAGCGCTCAGAGCACGCGTGGTTCAGAGGATGTTCGGAACATGCTCGACATGCTCGGACTCTGTTCGGAGCTCTATACTGAACTAAAAAAGAAAAACGCCTAATGAATATGGTTCGAATTCTCAATGGCGGCATTAGTGCTATTAGGCGTTTTTCTTTTTTAGTTCAGAACAGAGCCTGAGTCAATGGCCTGAGTTGTCAAAAAATAAATTGTGTTTCTTTTTTAGTTCAGAGCGTTCAGAGCTTCGTAAATGTGTTTCTTTTTTCGTTGTGAGCATGTTCTGAGCGTGTTCAGAGTGCGCTCTATAAGCTCAGAATAAAATAACTGAGCAGACAGAGTACAATGCTTAACACAGGCATTTGACAGATGGAAATTTAAAAAAAAAATGTCGACAGCTAAGTGTTCAGGTGTTTTTCAAAAAATACTCAGAGCGCTCAGAGCACGCTTGGTTCGATGTTCGGAACATGCTCGACATGCTCGGACTCTGTTCGGAGCTCTATACTGAACTAAAAAAGAAAAACGCCTATTGAAGCAACGTGAATTTAAAAAAAGAACCAGAGGCCCTTTCTTGACACTTGGCCATAGGAACTGTAGACATTTATTATTATTACTTATTAAAAACAGAGCCATCTATTTCAATTGAACTTTACATTTTGACGTTATCCAAAATAATAATAATATGAAGAGTGTTCAGCGAGAAAATTTAAAGTTTATTATTCAAAAAAAAAAAAAAACATAATATATGTAGCGCTATTTTCATATTTTATTTACACAAACTGAAGTTTCAAAGGGCGGGTTTTATGTTAGAAAAACAACATTGCTAAATGCCGTCTATTCCGCTCAACATTTATACTACAATAGCAATTTAAAATTTCTGAACAGAACAGACTAGAACAAAGCATTTGGTTCAATGACAAGAACTTCACAGCGGATATTTGTTTCTAGGGTTTGAACTGCTTAGGGATTATTGCTCGACTTAAGGTAACTTAGTCAAAAAGTCGAACGGTGTAAGGTGCATTGAACGGTCATTGGTAAATTCATATTTCAATCTAAAAATTGGGAAATGGAATACGTTTCAAATCGCTTTTTTTTTGTATTTTATTTTGTATTTTACTAATTACGTGACTTTTTTACTTGAGATATAATTTTCTTCTTGTTTTCAATATATTATTTGCAATTGAAATAAATTGAACAATGGTATAGATTTGCCGAAAAATTTTGATTTGCAAAGTTAATTTTTAATCAAAATATAACCCAATTGTTTTGCCAACGAAATAAACGAAATACAGATTTCCAAAATCGGCCTTTTGACAGTTTCAAATCAAAAATTTGAAAAAATGAAAATAAAAATTCAGAACGCAGCTTCTCAAATAGAACCAGGGCCTATTGATTTACAAATCTAAAGAATTACAGCACTCTTAAGTAATACTCAATCGCGAATACGCCGTACACCCTTGGAAAATAACTAGTTAATCCGCAAATCACCAGCATCGCACAACACCGCTTTATCTTACTCTGTTAGCGTTAGTTTACGAGCAGATCATTTAACAATTATTATTAATGGGAAAATTCCCGCTGGACATTAAATCAGCTCAGACTTTTTATTGTATAAAAAAATAAAATGCACGACTGGATCGCACGAACTTGCTCTATGTAAAAGTACTTTCGAATTTAAAATACATTTTATATATATAAAACATGGATTTAATGTTCAAATGCATAAAATTGCCGTCTGATTTCTAGAAAAGTATGAATTTATACAAACAAACTTAAAAAAATCGTTTTATTATTAATTAAATTTTTTATATAAGAAATTTTTTTAAAATTTTTTAAGAAGAAAATGTGGAATGCGAATTTTAAGTATTAAATAATATTGATTTTAGGAAATAATTTTAAAAATATTCGTTCATACAACAAATATTTTTTTCGAATATTTTTATAAACAACATTATTTTAAACTTAATAGGACTCCTGCTGAAGTCGATGTACATTATATCACACTTAATTTTTTTAAATTAAAATCGTTAGAGCGGCTTTCGAGATAAATAAGATTTTGCATTACGGGTGTATGGGGGGTACCGTTAGCTTTGGAGATAAAAAAAATTCGATTTCTCCTCTAGGGAACTACCGAGATTGAAAGAAATAGGTCCAGTGGTTTAGGCTGTAGTGAGAGGTACAGACATACAGACACACTGAAACATGTTTTTTGTGTACTTAATTTTCCTTAAAATTTTTATAAGAAAAATTGATATGCAAATTGTTAGTATTTAATAAAATACATTTTAAAACGTAATTTAAAAATTTATTCGTGTGTCGGTTTTCAAGATATTGAATTTTCAAAAAAAAAATTTGTATTATTTTTTTAAAAATCCAAAAACTGTTTTTTTCGAAAAAATATTTTAGTTTATATTTTTTCACATGCAAAGCAGCTCCGGCATAAAAATTTTGGTTAAAATCGTTTGAGCCGTAGGTGAGAAATTCGAAAATCAAAAAAACGGTAATATGACAGGTACCCCTTATATGTACTTATGTCTGTATGTCTGTACCTCTCACTACAGCCTAAACCACTGGACTCTGGACCTATTTCTTTCAATCTCGGTAGTTAAGGGTCTTCGGCGATTTCCTAGAGAAAAAATTGAAATTTTGTTTAGCTCCAAAACTAACGGTACCCCCATACACCCGTAATGCAAAATCTTATTTATCTCAAAAACGGCTCTCCAACGATTTTGATAAGAAAAATTAGGTGTGATATTATGGACATGGGCTACATTTTGGTCAAAAAAAATTTTGGGGCAAAATGTTATTAACGGTACCGTTCATAGAACCGTTTTTTTTATTTTCAACTTTCTCATTAACGGCTCTAACGATTTTAACCCAAAATTTTTACCAGGAGTCCCCTTAAGTTTAAAATAATATTGTGTATAAAAATATTCGAAACATTTTTTGAAAAAAAAATCCAATTTATTTTTTGAAAAATCAATATCTTGAAAACGTGCGAACGATTATTTTTTGAAATTATTTCCCAAAATATAAATTACTAAGCACTTAAAATTGGCATCCCAAATTTTGTTCTAGAAAAATTTGAAAGAAATTTCTTATATAAAAAATTACTTTAATAAAACGATTTTTGAACTTTATTTGCGCAAATTCATACTTTCCGGAAATTAGACCGCAATTCTATGCATTTGAACATTTTTATCTCATTAAATCCATGTTTTATATACATAAAATGTATTTTAAATTCCAAAGTACTTTTACATAAGAGCAAGTTCGTGCGATCCAGTCGTGTATTTCATTTTTTGTAGATCTAATTTTTATTCGTAGATTAATAAACACTTTAAATTAACGTTCTAAAATTTTTTTCTTAAAAATGTTTCAAAAATTTTGTATAAAAGCTTATTTTTTTAAGAAACCACTACAACGAATTATAATTCTGACTGAAAGAAGCTTCCTCGGGATCGCAGAATATAGAATGCTGCGCTTTCTTAGTCAGAAACCCTTCATGAAACAAGTGCCGCTTGAACAAATCATCAGGGATGGCAGAGATCTTGCTAAAAATGACTGGAAGCAGCATGCTCGGAATCGTATATCGTATCATTGGCGCAAAATTTTAATCGAATTAGTACGATACTAAAGCTGTTTTAGTATGATACTAGGTTAAAACAACGAATTTGCAAATTTTAATCGAATATAGCACCATAATTTCTCTACCCTTTTATTAAAGTTAAAATCATCGAATACCTACTTTATTTTTTTTAGTATCGTGCTAGCTTCATATGACTCTGACAGTTGCAAACATCAAAAAAGGTTCGTGTACCTACTTTTTTACACGAAATGTCATTGTTTTAGGTGTGTTCAGAAGCAATTTATTAAGGAAATTCTTTTAGTACGATACTAGTGAGAAAATGTTTAAAATTAAGAATGAGTTAGTAAACTACTATAAAGTTAGCAAATTGTTAAGTAGTATCATACTAATACCTTAATAATAGGCTGTTTATAATTTTGCGCCATTGATTTTAGGAAATAATTTCAAAAAATAATAGTTCATAGGTTTTGAAGATATCAATTTTTCAAAAAAAAAAAAAAATTCAAAAAAACCCAACAAATATTTTTTCGAATATTTTTATATACAATATTATTTTAAACTTGAGGGGACTTCTGCTGAAAATTTTTGGTTAAAATCCTTATAGCCGTTAATGGGAAAGTCGAAAATAACAGAAAAACGGTTCTATGACAGGTACCGTTAATAACATTTTGCCCCAAATTTTTTTTTTGACCAAAATGTAGTCCATGTCCATAATATCACACTTAATTTGTTTTATCAAAATCGTTAGACCCGTTTTCGAGATAAATAAGATTTTGTATTACGGGTGTATGGGGAGCTTTTGGAGCCAAAAAAATTTCAATTTCTCCTCTAAGGAATCACCGAAGACCTTTAACTACCGAGATTGAAAGAAATAGGTCCAGTGGTTTAGGCTGTAGTAAGAGGTAAAGACTTACAGACTCACTGAAACATGTTTTTTGTGTACTAAATTTTCCTTAAAATTTTTATAAAAAAAATGATATGCAAATTGTTAGTATTGAATAAAATAAATTTTAAAAAGTAATTTAAAAATTTAATCCTGTGTCGGTTTTCAAGATATTGAATTTTCAAAAAAAAAATTTATTATTTTCTTAAAAATCCAAAAACTATTTTTGCGAAAAAATTTTTAGTTTATATTTTTTCAAATGCAAAGCAGCTCATGCATAAAAATTTTGGTTAAAATCGTTAGAGCCGTTGATGAGAAATTCGAAAATCAAAAACACGGTTCTATGACAGGTACCTTGACAACATTTCCCCCCTTAATTTTGTTTAACCAAAATATAGTCCATGTTCATAATATCATACCTAATTTTTTTATCAAAATCGTTAGAGCCGTTTTCGAGATAAATAAGATTATGCATTACGGGTGTATGGGGGAGTACCGTTAGTTTTAGAGCAAAAAAAAAATTTCAATTTCTCTTCTAGGGAATCACCGTAGACCCTTAACTACCGAGTTTGAAGAAAATAGGTCCAGTGGCTTAGGCTCTAGATTGAGGTACAGACATACGGACATACAGACATACGGACATACAGACATACAGACAGACAGACGGAATTGTCAGACACACCTTATTCGTCTTCGCTATCATCGTAATGTCAACTTTGATCAAAATCTCGAGTTCGATTTTTTTTTCCAAATGCAGAACTTGCCCTATAGTACCTATGTATATCGCAAGTAAAAAGTATAAAAATAGCCCCGTAGTCTTTTTTTAATTAATAATAAACTTACAAATTTCCCGCTGAGCACCATTTAGCCTTTACAAACTCAAATGTCAATAATGGAACCAGGGTGAAGTTGTCTTCTATCAGTCCATATTTAATAAGTCAATTATTCTTTCAAATATGTAATAAACTTTAGACGTCTTTAAAATGAGGATACGAAATTTTACAAAATCAAAAATGATTTACGAGTAAACTGTTTGATATTTAATGAACAGCTGATTAATTTGAATTACATAAAAAAATTAACTGCGAAATGGTTCAATCTACTGCATTTTGTCTATGGATCTACTGTGCAACTTTTTTCTAGAAGTGGCAACGCTGTTTCGATTTCAATGAAGAATACTAGCATAGTGCCGGATTAAGACCGGATGACTTTTAGAAACAAGGAAAGAGATGACATTTGTTTAAACCTAAGATGATTATTTTTTATTCAAAAATGTTTTTTTTTTTTATTAACTGTTAATTTCGTTTTAAGATATTATTTTATTTTATTAAAAAATATAAAAAATTTAACTTATTTTTAGAGGTGAAGAAAATGTGTTTTTTTATTGAACAGAAATTAAGTTGAATTGATTTTAAGTGCATATTTTAAATGCATATTTTTCATTTTTAAGTGCATATTTTAAGCGCATATATTCAGATTTTAAGTGCATGAGAATCCGAAGCCTACACATCACTAACAGAATCCACATTAAGCTGGTTTAAATATTAACTACAATCAGATGCATTTTGATTCATGTCCCTGCTACTTAACTTTCGTTAAAAATGTTTGTTTGCAATTGACATCTGTCATTAGTGTCAATCGCAATTGCACGTGCATGTTTTTCTTGAATGTGTTTTGTTTTCATTTCGAATTTTCTCCAGCATCCTGCTAATTAATTAAATAAAAATGGTAATTGTGTTAAATTAAGATTTATATTCACTTAACAACATGATCTCTCTTCTAGGGCAAACAAAAGAAAACGAAGAAAATCCAGAAACAGCGTACTGCTCAGCTCCAGCGTCTCATGAAACCTACCGATGGTCGTATCAAAGACGAGCTTCGTAAAAAACGCAAAGTAGCTATAGATCCATTGAAATTGAAGATAAATGAAGCGCCACAAGCCAGCTCAGCACTCTTCTTCCAATACAACACACAACTAGGACCTCCGTACCACATCATTCTCGACACGAATTTCATTAATTTCAGCATAAAGAATAAATTGGACATAATTCAGGGTATGATGGACTGTTTGTATGCCAAGTGTATACCATACATATCCGATTGCGTGCGAGCTGAATTGGAGAAACTCGGAGCCAAATACAAACTTGCTTTGAGGATAATCTCCGATCCGAGATTTGAGAGAATGCCATGTTTGCACAAGGGAACCTATGCCGATGATTGTATTGTTAATCGGGTTACCCAACACAAGTGCTACATTGTGGCAACAAACGACAAGGATTTAAAGAACCGCGTGCGCAAGATTCCCGGTGTTCCTATTATGTATGTTGCCGCGCACAAGTACACTATTGAAAGAATGCCAGAAGCTTATGGCATTAAGACATGATTTAAGAATTTTTTTTTCCGGACTGAAATGTGGCAATGAAGGGTTATTTTGTATATAAGTTTTATACACAATTAAAAAAGTGCTAAACTATTATTAGAATTGGGTTTTAGTCTTAAAGCTAACTAAATAAGAGAGAGAGAAAAACAGATTTGAATTAGATTGCCTAAAGCCTATTTTGTCTACGTCGAGGTAAGCAATTTATAATTAGATTTTCATCGCTGTTTCAATGGAACAATATTTTTCTTCAGATCAGACCAGAACGAGGCCGTATGTACGTATAATTTCTTAATATTACACAATGTCTTCTGGAGAGAAGAGCGTTTTTTTTTTTAGTTACGCTACGCATATAAAGTGTATGAAAAGTAGTTTATTTGTAAGGGTATGGATAGCAAATCAGCAGCAAGTTTTAAAGGTAGAGAACAAAAAAAACTTGAAATTTCTAGGAAGCTTAATGTTATGGTATTTTTGAAGTCAAGCTTCTGCTTTTCCCTCTTTTAAAAATGTAGATAAATCTGCAATCTCATCTCTGAAGTTAAATGGGTCACTCGGGGGAATAGATGAACCAATGCTGACAAGCAGGATTATCGAATCAAAACTGATTTTTCTGCAAGTTGATGTTCCATCTTTCCTTCTTTGCTAGCAATAGCAAAAAAGCTCTTGAGGTTACTGGAAGCGGAGAACTACATAGTGATTGTTTTTATGCATAAAGTGACTATTACCGAATCCGGAAAGCATCTTTTCATTTTGAAAGAACTCTAACAAAACTCAAACATTTTTGAGAAATATCTTAAAGAACGAAAGCTTCTTAATGACCGGCAGTAGGGCTTTCGTAACAATAGATCCATTGGTATATCTCACCGAACAGTGGCACAAATCTTTACATCGTTTTAAAGAAAGTAAGATTATTGCACTTGATATTTCAAAAGCATTTAATAGAGTTTGGCATCAAGCTCTTTCATCGAAAATCCGTGCATTTGGTATTGATAAATTTTTTCTTCGTTGGATTAGAAATTATCTTTCGGACTGCTCAATACACGTCGTATTGGATGGTCGCAAGCTTAAAATAAATGCTGTTGTTCCCATGGACTTCGTTTTGTCTCCGACTCTCTTTCACATACATATTTAGCAACGATGAAACTTCTAATCTATTAAATTGATTTGCTGATGACAGAACCCTCAACTTCTCATATTCTTTTCAATACTCATTTCCTTGTTCTTCAGATGTGAAACTTGAACGGCAACGTATGATAAGCTCAATAAATTCTGAACTTAACAGCATTGTTCATTCCAGAAAAAAAAAAGAGTTGAATTCAATGCTTCATAAGGTCATTGCTGTGTTTTGCGGTTAAATCAAAATCCTGCCATTATGCAACTGTTCATGAGTGGCACTTGCATGATGAAACCAAATATCTTTACATTACAGACCATCTTTCTCTTCCTTAACTTCACGCCTGCGCTGTGTTGAAACATTTAAAGGGTAATCATAATCCATTGAGCGCGTATAGATTATAAAAAAAAAAAAATCTTCTGTGGAATGACAACATATTCGACGTCACCAAAAATGCTGCTAAGTATTTAGATTTTTTCCGACGATGCAAGAAATTTGTCACCTCTTTTGATCTGGCTGAAATCTATAAAGCCTTTATTCATCCGAAACTCGAGTACAATTTCCATATTTGGATAGAATTCAAAAGAAAGCTAAAGGACTGACTGTCGATAGAAACAAAACAGAATCATTTGCATCACTCGATGAACACCGCCGCCGCAATGTTTCATGTCTTTCGTTGTTTTACCGATATTTTCACAAACAATGCTCTACTGAAATAGCCAGTTGCATTCCCCTCTAAAAGAATTCAACCGTGATACTCGTACTTCTAGGAATGCACTTCAGTTTACCCTTGAGCCCAACTTCGGACGTACTGTCAGATATAGATTCTTTTTTTAGCCGAACTACCCGAATGTGGAATGCTTTAACCGGCTCTATTTTTCCCTTCCATTTTGACATTCAGAGGTTCAAAACCAATGTGCATCGGCTTCTCTATAATCCTTCCCTGTTTTCCTAACGCTCGCACTGTGTTTAATTTAACATTTTAAGGGTATTAAAAACCCCTTGAGTGCGCTTGTTGTATAAAAAAAGCCATACATATATTCAAAACTTTAAGGTCTTCAACATATAAAACTGAATAGTCTGCAAAGAGCAAGTTAACTTTTTTTCACAATTAATTCCATACTTATTCAATTTCTCCAGGAAGATAATCGGATCCATAGTCTCGAAAGCTCGTTTAAGGTCAAGAAAAACGCAAACATGTACAAAGAAGATGAGGAATCGATGAAGATGAGAATTCGATTCCATATTGACACTTAGAGCGCTTCAAAACCATCTGTGGCCAGATTTGTTTTATCGCCACACAAGTTGTTTCACCTAAGATTTGCTTCCTCAATAGCATCTTGTTTCATCATAAATTTGCATGTAGCGATGGAAATACCTATATTTGTCTTATATGGAAAAATTCCACTTTTGTCGAGTTCATCAGCTTTACAATTCCCTGGAATGTCCCTGTGGCTCGGCACTCAACATACATAGGTGAATAAAGCTTGGATTATTTTCAAAAGATTTTTAGAAAAACTAGGGACGAGGAAGAATTTATTCTTCTTCTATGTACTTGTCCTAGTCTATCATATGCCAAAGACGTAGGCTTCATTGAGATATTTCCACTACAAATATCCTAGTTATCTGATAAATATAGACATATCAGTCTCGCATGCTTCATAATAAGCTCCCAGTATTGTAACGAGTAATGATGAATACTCCTAGATAAATGTACTATTAAAATGAACCAAATGTGTTAGTTTCCTTGCTTGCAGCCACTTCATCCGTACCTTAATTTTTAGATAATTTTAATTATATTGGACAATTTAAAATTTGGTTTTGTGGATAGCTAATGAAATATAAGGGAATCCTTTTATTACAACTTTTTTATCTATCTCTTCTTGTACAGGATATTTAATTTTACGGTGGTTTTGAACATTGCAAGTTTAGAGGAATCGCTTTGAACAATTTTTTTTTAAATAAAATAAAAAACATACATACAAACCGTTAATCCCACAGTTTTGCAAAACCGCTAATAGCTTTTTTCATTTGAATCAGAAACTCATTCGAATATATAACAATGAAACAAAAAGTCTCGGAAAATGTACATATACCTACATATTTACAATGCCAAATTCAAAATGGTGAATTTATTTCTCTGAATAAAATTAAACGTCTAAATATATTATTAATATTGTCGAATTTTAGTTCACTTTTTCATAACCACTGCCTTTATAAATATCCATTGCATTCAAAAATACTATGTGTTACAAAGTGTTTTCATTTTCATTCAAAAATTCGATATTTTTTCTCGAATGTTTTGATTGTACACATTAGTTGACCACTTCTCAATGTTTTAAGTCTCAGTTATTTGGTCAATATTTAAGGAATAGGACAAACCAGCCTGATTGAGTTCCTTTCAATAAAGGAAGTAATTTCACCCACCTATATTTAGCTATTTCAATTGTGTAAGACCAAAATTACTAGTAATTTATGTGGTATTAAAATTCATAACTGGGACAAATCGTAGGCTACACCTAAAAATTTTGGTTCAATATTAGGTGCATATGAGCGTAAAAATGGTTGTCAGGGAGGTCTAATTACAGCTGTAATGCGCCATTTTCATGGTATTTCCGATTAGATTTCTCAAGGGTATCGTCTAGTTGCATGTTTGCATCCAACATTAGAGTGGGCTCCTTCCTTCGCATAGCATAAGATCAACAATAGTGATTGGTATATGCTCATGAAACCAAAAATCTTTACAGGGTTAATTTCAAAGAAAGTGTGTTATGGTTGAGATGAATTAAAGAACACTCATTCAATTGTATCGACATCTGCATCTGAAACCATCTTCACTGTGATATACTTGACTGGTGCTGAAACGAAGGCAAATAAATTCAGCGATTGTCTGTTCAATATACTATGAATCAGTTCAAAGAAAACACTTAATCCGCTTGTTCCTGATCTAAAGAATTTTCAGAGAACAAGTAACAAATGCTGTAGTACCCCTTGGCATAATGGTTAGTGCGTTGGACTGTCATGCGGAAGGTCTCGAGTTCGATTCTCAGCCGCTGCTAGAAAGTTTTTTTCAGGGGTGTACTGCCTCTTGCGAGGAATTGACAAATTCTCCAAGAGTATCTCTTGTCATGGAAAGTGCTGCATTAGCCGTTCGGAATCGGCAGAAAATTGTAGGTCCCCTCCGTTCCCTGGTAACACGCACACAGAAATGGTTGAGAGTTGTAAGTCACTAGGTCCTGGTTCACTCCGAGCTGTTGCACCACCAAATTTATTTATTTATTAAGTAACAAATGCTACCGACGTATTTCGATGCATTGAGAAAAGGGAGACTTCTTTGATCTTCTATTCGTAATTCATTAAGATCGTCAAAGCCTTTTCAAATGATTGTGCTCTTATTGGGGGCTATCGTGAACAAAATTTCCCTCGGAATTTTCCCCATCTTCGAAAATTGGAAAGGTCAATACTTCTGCACTGTTCATTGTAAGCTGGCGACTGGCCTTTTTAAATGAGAGCCAAATTCACTATGAAACTTAATTCCCAATATCAATAAATTCCAAGGGAAACTTTCGACATTATTCAAGATGACAATTTTGAAAGTTGGGAACTATTCCCAGGGAAATTTTATTCACGATAGGCCCCATTGTGTTCTCCTATGGGCCAATGTCCAGCAAATATAATGGCTTTGTTTTGACTAGATCAGATTAATTGTTCGAAACTAATTAAAGGTGAGTCATATTTTTCTAAATATAATTGTGTTGGAAAATCTACTTCACCTATTTATTAGATTCAGTGAGAATATGTACCGCTTTATTACTCCAATATTGATTTCTTCCGTTACTAAGCTAAGGGCTAAACCTTGTCTGACTCACTAGTCAGCCCGTTCATGTCCCATTTCAATTACACCGGAATCCTGGAAGAATAGAATTACAGTAGTCATATCGGCGGTGATCAAGGTTTTGATATTACTGAATGTACGATTTGGAAAACAAACGAAGTTTATTCTTAATAGACCGAGAGCCCACAGAAATTTTTGGGTGTGATTGATAAAGAGTCTAAAAAATTGTGATAACAACTTTGCCAAAATGCCTTCTGCCTGCAAGACGCGATAAGAATTGCGTAATTCTTGCTCGAAGAAGACCGCCTTCAAAACGTCTTGGACCTCGATATTTGCAATCAGGGCTCTTAGCTCTTCATTTTGAAGTTATGGCAAATTTTTTATCACAATTTTGTAGACTTTGGAAAGAACTGCATATCTGATGTACTCTTATGCACTATTGCTCCCATTAGAGCATGCGAGACGTTCACATTTGTAAATAACTACTAAAGGCCTAATTATTTTTTTGTTATCAATCACACCCAAAAATTGCTGTTAGTTCTTAGTCTATAACCCGTTAATGTAAATCAAGCGGTAAAAGGTCCAGACGCTTAAGGAATCCTTTGAACAGGATCGTGGAACCCCTGTGGTGCCAACTCTAGCTTTAATACGTTAGAATCCCTCTTGCTAGGGCTGTATACGTCCACAAAACCATCTAAGAGTATAGGCCGCACTTTTTACCGAATGTTTTAATTGTACATGTTAATAAACGTAGTTGAGGCTCTGTACCTAACATTATCAGTGATTCCTACGATTTGTTTGGACTTTACATTAAGACATACATACGTTTTGTTTGTTAAAAAACTTTCCCCTTATTCCGATAGTCGTTTTACTAAAACGCCAATAAAACGACTATGCTCTAGAAACGAAATTGGAATTTTATTGAAACGACTAACTTTATAATTGTAAGAAAAGTGGTCGTACACCAATATGTCATCTTTTGATCCCTTTTGTTTTATTAAAACGACGACCAAATAATACCCGATGTACCATAGAAACAAAATAAACATAATGATTAATAGATTAGCTGAGTGTTTTGTTTTTATTTTGTAATTTGTTCTTTTTAAAATTAAAATGCAAAAACTAGTTAAAAGAAAAATACATGAATTGTGAGGGAGAGAACAAACATTCAGAATATTAATGGAAACGAAAAACAAATTTCGTTGTGAATGCGTCGAGTTGAAGCTATTAACTGCTCACTAGAGCGCAGCGCATGACGTGAAATTGATGGAGGAAAACATTTAACTCATTGTGTTGACCTGAAATGAAAACAAATATCATCAATTTTGACAAAAAAAAAAAAACAGAAATTATAAATTCAAACTTACAATATCGTCGATCTTAAGAATCGATCTAACCGTCTCTGTGGCTAGGGAAATCGCAGAAATACTGACTAAAGATGGTTGTACAACATTCTCGGCGAAAATGTCGGTGATGGCGCCTTTGCGAACATTGATTCCAGCATTCTTTTCACCTTGAGCGTGTCGGTTTCTCAATTCGGTCACCGTTGCGATTGGATTGAGACCAGCATTCTCGGCCAAAGTGGAAGGAATGACTTCGAGAGCATCAGCATAGGCACGGAAACAGTAGGCATCGACACCTTCGACAGTTTGGGCGTAGGCAGCCAGTTGCAAGGCCATTTCGATTTCAGGTGCGCCACCACCACAAATCTGGGAGCGTTGTTTTACCAAACAACGTACAACACATAGGGCATCGTGAAGGGAACGAGCAGCTTCCTCGAGAACCAATTTATTAGATCCACGGCAAATGATGGAAACAGTACGGCCGGGATTTTGAATTCCGGTAATTTTGACAAATTTACTGGTTCCACTGGCAACTTCTTCACACAGATCAGCGTTCACAAGATTTTCGGCAACGAAGTGATCCAGGGAAGCAATAGGACGACAGTTCAGAGTCTTGCAGACAAACTCAATGTCCTCACGTTCCACATCTTTAACCACCAAACACTTAATCTTGTCTAAGAAATGCTGAGCAAGATCAGAAACGGCATCTCTATAAAATGGAAAACATTCTATGAAGTTCATGTTGGGAAAATGAAGTCAAACAATCTAATTTACCTCAAAATAGATTTTTGTACAAGGAGGACATTGCAACCAGCCTTCTTGATTTGCTTGACAATGTTCAAGATGTATGTGCGTTCTTCTTTTAGTACACGATCCATTGCGGCGTAATCGGAAACAATAACGCTGTGGTCCATCTGAAAACAAGACAGTTATTGAATTTACTACATCTAAAATTATGAACATTTCAAACTCACATCTGTCTTTGGTGGCGAAATACAGAACTGAATGAGACCAATCTTTGCCTTCTCAATGCGCTTAGGTGCGTTGGTACCAGCCGAACGCATTGTGAACACCAAGCCATCAATCAACTGGGTATCTTCAATGGTTCCACCCAAACTACGAATGACTTTGATATTCTTCAAATCTACAGCTCCTTCCTTGCCAAGTTCTGTCACCTTCATGACTGCCTCAACAGCCAGAGGAGCCAATAGACTGCTCTGCTGTGACACCACCTTCGAGTTCAACGATGTAGATGCACTCTTAATCAGAGTCTCACGGTCGGTCAACTCAATTGGTTTTGACATCTCATTCAAAATCTCAATAGCTTTGTTGGCACAACGTTGGAACGATTCGGAAATAGCAGTTGGATGGATACCTTTGTGTAGGAGTTTTTCGCACGCTTCCAGTAAAGCTCCAGCTATAACTACAACCGAAGTAGTACCATCTCCGGCTTCGACGTCTTGTGCACGTGAAAGTTCAACCAACATCTTGGCTGCTGGATGAAGAACATTCATTTGCTTGAGAATGGTAGCGCCATCGTTGGTGATGGAAACTTCTCCACTGCCTGATTGGATCATTTTATCCATACCACGGGGACCCAAACTTGTTCGGATGGCATCCGAAACAGCTGAAATAGAAAGAAATCCCATTTAAATATCTAAGCAGGCAATACTATGTGAATTATGACAAAATGGTTAAAAAATTTTCACGACTTGAGTCGGGCGTATTTGTTCAAAATGAAAATGGATAGAATATGTAGAGCGCTTATTAAGAATTTCAAATATATGTTTTGCTGTTAAACATGTAATAAATGGACATTTCAAAACAATTTCCAAAACATGTTTTCAATTAATTCGGAAGAGATCCCGAGAGAAGCTCTTAAACAAATTCAGTATGAACATAGACAATCCGAAAGGTAAGCCAAAAGTCTAAAATTGTAAGAGTAACATTAGAAGACCAAATTAATGGTCGAGTTGCCAAGAAGACTTTGCCATAAGCCTATGCTCCTCGACACGATTTTAAATAAATATGAAGAACGGACCTTGGTAGCTTAGATTATTAAGCTTTTGTGCCTCATCCACTAGCTTTAGTGAAAGCAGCCCTTGTTAATAGGTATTGGGAAGATAGGAGACCTGCTGGGTGCTTTCGTAGCAACAGGTCCACTGGTGATCTAATGCTATGTCCCACCCAACAGTGGCACAAACCTTTACATCATTTCCGAGAAAATAAGATTATAGAACTTGATTTTTTAAAATCATTTAATAGAGTTTGGCATCAAAATCTCTTATCGAAAATGGGTGCATTTGGTATTGACGAATCTCTTTTTCGTTGGATTAGAAACAACCTTTCGAACCGCTCAATACAAGTGGAGTTGGACGGTTTTAAATATGAAATTCATAAAATAAATGCTGGTGTCCTGCAGGGCTCCGTTTCGTCTCCGAAAAGCTCATTCTGATCTCGTTAGCATTGTCAAATTTGGAACCGCGTAGAATTTAATGCTCCAAAAATTCAATGCTGTCTTCTGTCGTTAAGGCGGAACCCATCCTCTATGCCGCTATCCATTTAGCCCAAAAACAAACACATACTGCTATCAATGAGCGCCACTTCCATTGAGGGCACCAAACATCTCTCAGTTCTCGGTATATGCAGCCAGGTAAAATAACTCAGCTTTTCGCAGACTTCAACTTGTCCAATTTTGGGTCAGGACTTGGGCCTACATTTGTCCAACTGACCCAAGAGCTAAAAGCTCATGAAAATATAATTATAACTCCGATTGTTGCTGATTCGGCTTCAGAATGTTTGAAAGAGAACAATAAATCATCTTTAGCAACGGACGCATTTTTGGAGGATTGGCTGTGTTTTAAAGCAAAATTTCCGTGTATGGAGAAACACCAACCAACACGAGATTCACTAGGTGACAATATATCCTCAAAAATGTTACCGTTTGGTGTGGATTTTGGGACGCCGGAGACGTTATTGTTGTGTACTTTTTCGAGAACGAGGTTATTGAGGTGATCACCGTCAATGGCGGGCCCAAATTGAACCATATGGGCCTAGGCAACATGTGGTTTCTGCAGAACAGCGCTTCGTGCCATACAGCCAACGCCACGATTGCATTTCGGCATAAGCGATCTAAAGTTAAGACTATCTCTCGCAGAGATGACTTGAATTGGCCACCAAGGTCATGTGGTTTTTCTTTTGGAGTTTCCTAGAGTCGCAGGTCTATGCAAATAAACCACAATTGACCGATGTCCTTAAGATGAACATAACACAGACCATCGCTCAAATTCAGCCGGAACTATGCGGAAGTTATTGAAAATTTGACCACGCCCTTTCTTCTCAGGATGGAAGAGTACGTATACTGACAGATCATACACAATTGCAAGGTAATAGTTTGCAGTAAGAATAGAATTTCTTGACATACTCGTACATAGGCTTCAAAATCTGAATATATCTAGAAATCTAGAGCTTATAAAGAGCACCTCAGCTCTTCAAAACATCGAAGTTAAACTTGTCACCGAATCACAGGGAATTGTAGCTGATTTCTTGTATAGAAGAGTTAGGCTTGGCTATATATAAGCTTAAGAACTACAAGGCCGCAGGATTTGATGGCTTACCTGCAGTACTCTTCAAATGCTGATGTTTTGGTAGGGTGCATGCATCAAGTCATTAACCAAATATGGTTGAAAGGGAGCATGCCTGATGACTTGACTAATAGCTACATTACATATGACCTATCTACAAAAAAATAATCCTATGTCTTCCAAGAACTATCAAGTGTTATCCCTACTAAATGTCGCTATGTGAAGGACTTAAATCGCTATGTAATAATTTAGTCGGCAAGTACTAATGTGGCTTTCGGCCCCGCAGATCGATCATAGACCCAATATTCAAGACTAACAAATTTCAAGTCGAGACTGACCATCTATTTATTGACTTCAAAGCAGCCGATGGCTGGGATTCACTTTATAAGTATTCGGCTACTGCATTAAAATATAGAAAACTTATTATCCAAGAAGTGTTTTAAAGCTAGAACAAAAATTCTTAACTATTTAATTTTGTATTACTATATTTATTGTTTTTTTTTTTCTAATTTTGCTATATAAAATGTATTTGTATTCGAAAATGTCAGTCTGGTAGACGGCCATAAGCCATACCTATACGACTTATGAAATCTGTTATTTTTTATATTTTATATATATATATATGTATATGAAAATGTTATATTTTTTTAAATAAAAGGAGTCAATCAAATGAAAATCAAAGCCGTATATGATAGCACACGTCAGGACCTCTATATGTCAATGGCCGAACTCGAGATCCCGGGAAAACAGATCCAACTGTGTTGTGTGACATTAGAAAATACGCGGTGCAATGTGCAACTAGGTCCAACTCCTCTGAACTATTCAAACTATGCACAGGGTTTCGACAAGTAGATACGCTATCATGTGATTTCTTCAATCTCATTCTAGAGCAGATTGGGGGCAAGGTTATGAATTAACACGGAGAACACCATATTTAACTAATCTGTTCAACTGTTGGAATGTGCGCACGATATCGACATCATTGACCGTTCCCAAAGTTCCGTAATAGAAGGTGTAAGTAAGTAAAGTTGCATAGTGAAGTTCTGGTATTATATACCTATGCAGTCAGATTATATAATGCGCTACTAACGTTGTAGCTTTTACTTTGTAAGTCAGTCAGTTTTCGATCAGCCTATTTGTCACACGAATGGTCCAACAGTTTGCCTCTTCTAAGTGATTATTATCTTCACTATCATCAATAAATAAATGAAATCTATATCAAATAAAATTATAAAAGAAAAAGACTTTTGTTTTATCTGAAACACCACAGAAGGTGTGTTTTATTCACTGCTGCATAGATAGCGCGGCAAAATTTCGAAAATGGAAATTCTTCCCAAGGAAATTTTATTCACGATAGCCCCCATGGAGTGAGTTTGATCGTTTTATACGCACTGAATGCTACGCTGGCTATGCAGCAATGAATAAAACACACCTAGAGTCTTTCACGGCTGTGGAAAATCAGACGAGACTTGTTGGTTTTGAAGTAAATGACAATAAGACAAGCATGCTATCAACAAACAAACAACCATCTGTCCACCGATTATGGAAAAATGTCACTATTGATAACAAAAACTTCGAGGTAGTTAAGGAGTTCATCTGCCTCAAACTTATTATTAATACCAACTTCGTTGTGATCCGAGAAGGAATTAAACTAGGAAACTGCTTCTACGTCGGTTTAGCAAAACAAATGGGTTCCTCACAAATGAAGTCGGGTATTTTGATTTATTTTTTTCTACTATACTCGAGCAATAAAGCTATGTTCTCAAAGAGAAATTGTTTTCCGTAATTCTTCATTAGCGTTATTCAGCGTAAGTAGTCAATTTCGATAACTTCGGATCGAAGGATCCATTAAAAGAGACCCTTACTACAGCCCTTAAGCCACAAATCTGGCACTTTCATGGTTGGAAGTACCTTAACCTTCCTGTACTCGCGCGTTTTGAAAACACACATATACTCGCGCACGGTCTCTCAGACCGAGATTTTATCTCGTCTGTATTTTCTAGAATATGTATTCTCTATGAGTAGTTCTGCCATTTATTTTTAAGAAAATAATATAATTAAATAAAACAAATAGAAAAATAAATGAAATTTTCCTTTATTTGGAAGCAATAACCTTTCAAACGAGCCTCTCAAAAAAATAAAATTTTTTTAGACCTTAACTTAAATAATAAAAATAAATATTTTCTTTTATTAAAAAAAAACTTATTAATTTAAGTTTATTTAAGTAGCAATCCCGTCTACTCGGCACGTGTGCTTGCGCCCAGCTAAACGATGGAGAACACTTATTTAGGAAGCTACTGAAAACTTCAGGGAGGCAAGGATAATATTTTTCAAGAAAACAAAGAATAATTAATGATTTGTCGGTCTGAGAGACCAATGCGCGAGTATAGAAAGGTTAACTGGGTGTGGGTACGCTCAACGCGCTCCATCTTAAAACAAACATTTTATCAGACTATTAGCACTGTAATAAACCCATTTTGAATACAGTGCGTCATTGAGAAAGCAAGTCGACTAGAAAAATCTGATTCTCACTTTTGTTCCAACTAAAAACAAGTTAGTTTTAGGATAAATCCTCATCATATGTATTAGGAAGAATTCAAATTTATATCTCAGACAGGGATGCCAAACGTAATGAGCAGTCATGAAGTCAAAAATTCCAAACGAACTCAAGATTGCCGGCTAAGAAAATGTCAATGCTAGCATCTAGCCTAAATAATTCTGATTTAGATTTATTGGGTAAATAAAAAACTAATTTCAATCTGAAAATGTTATTTAAAAAATAAAATCAATCAGGTGACTCATTGAAAGAAGAAAGAATATTCCAGACTGAATTTTGTTTACACCCTCCAGGCTCAGCAGATGCAACTACAAACGCCGATAAATCTATGAAAATTAAATGAAACTCACGAATTTTTTCTCACAAATCCTTATTTGTGCTTTCAATAACACTTGCAATGCATTTATTATAAGTTTTTAATTTATTAATTACCTTTAGCTGCTTGAATATTGCTCATACGGACATCGGCCGGCTTACTCTTGTCTTTGAAGGCAGCTCCCTGGGGTTTTAATCCTGCAGACATTTTGCTTTTTGGTGCCATATTATTTCAGAATCAAATTATCACAAAATAAAGTATATTTCAATTGATTTTAAATACGATTCGAATGGATTAAAATTTCCTCGAGATTTGAATAAAGCAATGAAGAAAAATTCTTTGAAAGAGTTTTTTTGCGTGCAATTGACAGTTGTTAGATGTCAAAACTGCTGTCAATTTGACAATCATCGGTACACTGCACTGCTTTTTGTGCACTGGGACAGTTCGAAAAATGTTAAGGTATATACAGAATTATGAAATGTCACATGAATAAGAAGTAGCAAATCTATCTGGATCCGGATCTGGATTAAGGCTCGGTCAAACAGAACGCGTTTTTACGCCGCGTCTCACCGCCGCGTTCAAACGAAGCGTTGTATTACATCGCAAGAATTAATTGAATTGTTGAGAAATTACCCATGTTTATACGATATGGGTGATAATCGTATAAGAACATTGTTTTACATACATATTTAATTATTATTATTGAAATATATGAGACAAATTTGTCTCTTATCATAAATGCCGCATTGCTAGGTCTTCTGTTTGTTGGCCTTCGAGATGTGCGACTCTAGCTCCCGGCACAGCCGGTGATATTTGCCAATTTCTTCTCATTTTTTGGCATATGTACCCGTATTCTTTTTCTTTTAACGGAATTTCGTAAAATAGCAAATACATAGAAGCAATAATTCCTCTTCTGAATCTGAGCTGCTTGACATTATTTTTGTTAGGGAATGATTGTGTTTTGTTTTTTTCATTGCTTGAAAGCTCTCTGTTTGACGTCCTCTGACGCGGCGGTTGCAACGTCGCGTCAAAATAATCTTACCGTCGCGTTAAGAAATCTTAACGCGGCGTTGAAAACGCGTTCTGTTTGACCAAGCCTTAAGTTTTAACATGTATTACAAAAACAATTTGGGATCCTGTTTTCTATCGGGATCTATTTCAAAGATCCAAAAATTAGTCATTACACTGGCGATTGTAGATGGCTCTTTCTCCTTTTTATCCTTGGCTTTGTAAATTTTAAATTATGTCTTGTCTTTTTTCTTTACACTATATAGCTTACACTACCTTACCATAAAAAGCCATCTACTCGCCAGTGTAATAACTAATTTTTTGACCTTTGAAATATAGATCCTGATAGAAAACAGGATCCCAAATTGTTTTTGTAATACATTTTAAAACTTAATCCAGATCCGGATCCAGATAGATTTGTGAATAATAAGGGTATTCATGTAACGAGATAATTTTCCGCTTTGTAGAAAGATATAACTTTCCGCAACATGTTTTCATGAACACCCCCTAAGAAATAATTGCGTAAATGTGGGAAATATTTTGTGAAATTTCAAATTAAAAGTCAGAATCCATACTTCTTTAGTTTACGAGGTTTATTTCTGCACTTTCCGCAGCAAATTTGTGAGATAATTTTATGCGATTTGCAGAAACTTTTTCCCATACAAATTTTGACAGCTCGTTTCTGCGGAGATAAAATTATCTGGTTTATGAGGTTTATGAGGGTTTTCCGCGCTTACATGAATACCCCTAATAAAACGCACCTATTAGCTCACGAGTTTCCTTTATTTAACAATTTATTCCTACTTTCTGAGCTAGTCCTAACTTCAAACCACCCTGTCTGAAAATTCATCAACTCAGTTCATTTCAAAATTCAAAATAACAAAAAAAAATCCAATCAGACTGTCAAATAAAAAAAAAGTAGCCGTTGCGTGTGGGGCTCACAATTCCTAAAATTCTTGAGAAAAGTTCAAGTTTTTCAATAAGAACATCTGGAAAATTATCAAAATTCAATAGTATATTTAAATTCGAATAATTATCTAAAAAAGTAAGTAAGAAAACCAATAAATTCCTCTCGAATGATGGTAGAAAAATCAATATTTGCTGCTCGCCGGGTGGTTAGGAAGTTCTACAAAAAAAAAGTTTTTGTTCATGTAATCTTGTTTACGAATATTCTTTCCACCCGGAAAGTGTTTTGTTCACAAACTGCTAATTAGAACTGTTCCTACTAAATGGTCTTAACGCTTCAATGCTAATCACCACCGCTAGCCAAGATAAGACAGAATCGATTCTAACCTTCGTTGCGGGCGGCTTTCAACGTCCCACTACCGCGCCTCTAACGAATTTGCCATGTGCATCAAATTACATCTTTTTTGTTTATGTAATTCCAGCACTCAAAGATGTCTCGAGGAAATATTGGCTCAACTGGCTTATCAAAATTACAATTAGCTCTCATTGTCGGAACCCCAGTGGTAATCGGAGTTGGCTACTATCTGTACAAAAAGAACAGGAATTCCTCAGTGGGTGACGATGGAAAATCCAACTCATCCAAGAAGATGCCCCTCAAAAGCTTGAAAGATCAGTCAATATCCCTTGACGGCACAGAGAGTGAAAAGGACGTGGAAAAGAAGAAGAAGGCCGAACTGGAAAGTGAGAAACTCTCTCCGTTAAAAGAAGCCACCAACTACAAGAACGAAGGAAATGTGTGCTACCGCAAGGGCAAGTATGACGAGGCGATCTTATTCTACGACAAAGCCATAGACAAATGTCCCTCCCAGAATCACAGCGATCTAGCAATCTTCTATCAGAATCGAGCGGCTGCATATGAAATGCTAAAGAAATGGTCTAAAGTAAAGGAGGACTGCTCGAACTCTATTAAGTACAATCCCCGGTATGCCAAAGCTTACTTCCGCCTTGCGAAAGCCCACGAAGCGACAAACGATTTACTCGAGTGCCTTGACAATATAACAGCCACTTGTATATTGGAATTGTTCCAAAACCAAAATACAATTATGTATGCCGATAAAATTCTGAAACAAACAGGAAAAGTAGATGCTGACAAGGCCTTCGCAAAGCGAGTGCCAATCTTACCTTCGAAGAGCTTTATCAAGACTTTCTTTAAATCGTTTGTTCAGGATCCCTGCGTAGTGAAGGAGGTGAATTTTGAAAACAAAATGTTGTGTTTATTGTTTGTGTTTTAAAACTATTTTTAAGGTTCCAAAATCTGAAGATCCAAGGGGATACGTTCGTGCTAAAATGGCGTTTGATAGTGGAAACTTCGACGATGTTATTCCAGCGTGTACAGAAGAAATCGAATCAAGTGAATCGGAATCGGAATATAAATCCGAAGCTCTTTTGATGCGAGGAACTTTTCATTTGTTGTCTGCCAACTTTAAAGACTCAAAAACAGACTTGGATGCTGTCATCAATAATGGTAAGGAAAGCGTTTACTTCTTTTGATTTCTTATTTATTATTTCAAAAGTGATGCAAGATAGTACTGTAGAGTAGAGTTTACTGCCTTATTTAAAAAAAAAAATCCACACATTAAACTTTTGGAGCTTATACTAAAATTCTTTTGAAATCATGATCGTAATAACCAACTTGGGTTACCACTGCTCTGTCCTATATCATCTGAGAAACAAGCACCTAGCGAGACACTTCTTCAACGACTTGGTGGAGCTCTCTGACATTCCAAGCAAAAACATGTTAAAATTAGTTAACGATACCAAATGGTTTGAAAATTCTTAAACTCTATCAATCAGCCGACCACGAGACTGGAAAGTGCCTCCAAACACATTCAAAAAACATAAAAATGGTCACAGGTGACAATGATAGCACAAACGAAAACGTCTTAACGATGCACGTGTTTCTTGCAGGAATAACATGAAAGGGGGAATGAGCACTTCGCCTATACACCAGCGATTGTCATTCCTGTGGTAAACACGAGTGTCAGCAAGGTGGATGGGCCACCTGTCCCTTAAATTGGTGAAATCTTCACGAGGAAAGGAATAGCCTTTTCGACTTAATCAGCAATACTCAACAAACAAACAAACATACACCAAACACTGACACATCAAACTCATCAACCAGACGATGCAAGGATCCACATGCTCCTACGGGCCTGGTGGAGGGATGATTTCTTTAGTGGGGGTAAAGGAAAGGATCACACCCTTAAAAAGCGTCTACCTTTCCTCAATCAGGTGATTATGTGTCGACAGACATTTCTCTAATGACTTAGAAGTACTCATCAACACCCTTAACGGGCTTGAATGACATAAGATTATCATACATGGGATACACAATCCCTAGGGTATCATTGATTTAAAGTAAGAGTTTTTAATAGAATTAAAATCTTTTTTTATTTTATTTATTCAACTAAATTTTATTACTAATAAAAACTTTTTCAAAAAATAATATATTACACAAAACAAAAAATATTCCATTGGTTTTTAGACTTGTCCAATTATGCACGTTTAAAATCAATATTTTTTCTTTAGTATTTAGTCCATAAACCTTTATTTTTAATTACTTGGGAGCAACGCTTTGGCATACTTTCCACCAAATTATATAGAAATTGCTCTGGAATACGGCCCCATTCCAGCTCTATTCGTTGCCAAAGCTCCTGACTGTTTGATGAGTGATTTTTGTGCTGCCCAACCGTCGTTTCACAATTGACCATACATTTTCAATTGGATTGAGGTCAGGGCTTTGTGCTGGCCATGTCATCGTCGTAAACTGTTGATTTCTCAGCCATTCCGAAATAATTTTTGACGTGTCTTTTGGATCTCCGTCCTGCTGAAAAGTTATTTTACAATCATGTTGATGCAGTAAAATTTACCACCTTTGTCTTCAATATTTTTCTTTGTTGATGATGCCATCGATTTTTACCAAAGGACCAACAGAGTTCCACGAGGAACAGGCCCAAGCCATCACCGAACCTCCTCTATGTTACTGTTTGAACTTGATGTTCTTGAAGTGGTTCTCTAGGACTAGGACTAGACCAATAAAAAGATCTACCATCCGTTCCTATTCTATTGACCTTCGTCTCGTCCGACCAAATGACTTTTTTCCATTGATCAATGGTCCAGTATTTGTGCTTTTTAGCAAAAGCAAAAGGGTATACAAAAAACCTTTGAGTGTGTGCTAATTATAAAAAAAAGAAGCTAATCTAGCTTTAATATTTTTCGCTGAAAGCAGAGGCTTCTTGGGTTTCTTTTTAGCGTTTAACCAAATTCTTTTCAGTGTCCGGCGTGCAGTCCATTCACTAACTGTCTTGTTTATGTTTTGGGCTGCCTGCTTAGGTGTTTTGGACCCACAACTTCTCAACTCTCTTTCCGTCCTTTTTTTTATTGGGGGGACATCGATGTTTTTTTTATTATTAAGCACAAAAGTTTTTGAAATTTTCAAAATTTTGGACACTTCACGCGATGATTCACCACTTTTTAGTAAAAAAAAAATAGCGCGGTCGACGGTATTTTTACAAATTTTTTTCATTTTGACAATAATCAGCTTTACACAGAAAATTATTATTATTATTTTTATTTGTATAATATATTATTTTATGAAAATTTTATTATACATAATAAATGTGTTAAAAAAATAAAAAAAAAATAAAAAAAGATTTTAATTCTATTAAAATATCCTTTCTTAAATCAATTTTTCAAAAAAGAAAAATCATTTGACCACTTTTGCTCGTCACTGTACATTGATCTAAGTGTGACGGTAACAAGATCAACTGTCAGTCCATTAACCTAACCTTAACTAATGATCGTAACGTAATATTATGACATTCTGTAAGAATTTTTTTTTCTCAACGAATCGCTTAGTTTTAAAAAGATCGTAAAATTATTTCCTTCTACCATGTTTAATCTTTATCTTTATTCACCTAGAACACCTCGCCGTCTAGCCGTTTGACCTGGTCCCTAAATCATTTTCTCCTTTACTTTTTTACCATGAATATAAAATTTTAAGTAAATCAGATTGAACTGGCAATGATTATATTCTTTTGGGAGTCTCTGATGGAAATGAAAAATGCTTAGTTGCATACGTATACAATCCGAATAGAAGTTGGTCGCGTGCTTCGCTTTTTTAGCCTTAGTGTCCTTTTTAATTTCTTACTTCAACATTATAGTTGGTGGCGACTTTAATAATTCTGATTTACTTAGAGTTGATTCTCGCTCCTCTCAGCTCCTTGTGGCAGTGGCTGTTTCGTGTCTTAGCATTGTAAAATCTTTCTCTATATATGATACACACTAAATTGATCACCTAGTCTACTCGAACTTTTCATTGTATCTGAACAAAAAAATGTTTTACTAAATGATTAACTGTGTCTTGATGGCACGACACTGTCTTAGCTCCCAAGCATCTATTGGTGAACTTGCGTGAAATTGGTGTTTAAAAAGTTCAAATCTCAAAATGTGAGCCCAGTTCAAATGTACATAATAATCATTTAACTGATACCACCACTCTTCAATGTTTCCGACTTCTTGGAAACCAGCTCGTATTTCCCCTGTTTCCAAAAAATCTATACCTGTTGAACCATCTGACTATCTACCGATAAGTATATTGCCATGCTTGTCGAAGGTCTTGGCAAGAAGATCCTTAAAAAACAAATAATTGTGCATGTTACTGCTAAGAGTCCATATCAATCTGGATTCACAGCTAACAATTCTTGTCCCACAGCAATGGTTTAAATTCTGGAAGAAAAATTAACTAAGACACTGGAAGCATGTGTTCGTCCCTTTTAAGCTATGCAATGTTTAAGAATCAATTAATGTATATTTATATTGTACTTTCAGCTGATGCCGATGCCAATCTCCGATCGAATGCTCTTATCAAACGAGCCTCCCTTCACATTCAGCTTGATGATACACTCACGGGTATGGCAGATTTCGAATTTTCTGTAAGACTTGCACCTAAAAATCCTGATATCTACCACCAACGTGCCCAAATCTACATTCTTATGGATCAGTTGGAGGAAGCACTCAAAGAATTTGAAATATCTGTTAAATTAGCTCCGAAACATCCCATTGCCTACATACAAAAGTGCTATGCCGAATACAGATTGGCGTTATTGCACCAAGATCAGATGCGCCTCATGGTGATAATGAATGAGTTTAAAAATGCAATTGAAAAGTTCCCCGATTGTGTGGAGTGCTATAGTCTAATGGCACAAGTGCTGAGTGACCAAGGACAATTCGAACAAGCCGATATGTTCTTTGAAAAGGCAATTAAACTG
The DNA here is from genome assembly GCA_963931855.1 of Philhelius festivus. NCBI lineage: Eukaryota > Metazoa > Arthropoda > Insecta > Diptera > Syrphidae > Philhelius > Philhelius festivus. Next base: position 67,759,612 of record OZ007554.1, on the reverse strand, counting down.
GCTCCAGAAAACACCTCATTCTATGTACACCGTGGTATAATGATTCTGCAATGGAATGGTGATATTGAAAAGGCCATAGCGTTGATGAAGAAGGGTATTGAGATCGATGAAAAGTGTCAGTTAGCATATGAAACGCTGGGCACCATCGAAGTACAACGAGCCAATCTAGATACATCTGTTGAACTGTTCGAGAAGGCAATCAAATTGGCTAAAAGTAAAACGGAAATGGTGCATTTATGTTCACTGAGAAATGCTGCCATTGCGCAAATTAACGTAACACGGAAATTTGGAATTGATTTGTCAGCTATATCCTCGTTGCCGTCTTTGCCAGCTGTATCTGGAGTGACACCTTAAAGACTTTATTTTTGAACAAATATTTTTGGCACCTAATAATGTCATTGTAATTTGTATTTTTAACTAATTTTACAATTGTTTTCCTCTTGTATTTCACATTTGATTGAGTTCAAAAATATTCGTTTCCTTACACTTGTTTACTTTGTATTTGATAAGTGTTTCTTATCGAATACAAATTAAATAAGAACAATAAATGAGGAACTGGTAAACAAAACGTGATGAGTCCACATTAACGTTTTTTCGTCTCTGTTAGCATTTTTGTACAATTAAACTTCACATCTAAACAGAATCGAAGAATTTTATAAAAAATAAGTAATGTATATTTTTTCAATTCAGTATCAGAAAAAAATCATTAGACTTCTCTGCTTTTGTTCGACAGTTCCTCAAATCAAAAATTATGTATATTAAACTTCTAAAATTCAAATCAATTACTAATTTTGTCGATTTATTTAAGGATATTTTCGTATTCTTAGGCCCTGATACACGGTAAAAAGTTACAAATTACTTGAACAAGTGGCACTGCGAGTGCCGGTTGTTGAGCTTGGGCTTTGAGAATTAAGACAAATTTAACATTCGATTTGAGTTTCAGAATGTACATTTAATATATATGTATATGTAACTTCAAAAAAATTAAAAATTTAATAAACCGTTAAGTAGTATGTTAATAATTTTATGTTTTATTTCCATCCTCTCAATCAGGAACTCAATTACGACACTTGGACCTTCTTTAAGTACCAACTACCAACTTTAAAATACTTTTTGCCCTCAATTGAAGCGTTACATTTTTTTCTTTTATTTTAAGTTCCGAAAAATCTTAAAAAGTTTTAAATTTCGTTTTAATACACTCAGACTGTGAGTTTGAGGAAAACAAATTCTACTTCGACATGCTTGTTTTAACAAAATCTAATTTATTAAATTTTTTGCTCAGGGTTACTGCCTATTGCGAGGAAGGGGCAAATTCTCTTAAGAGTTTTTCTCGTCATGGAACATCATATTATGGTAGTCAAACCTGCAACCATACCTAATATATTGAAACTGACGGGGGTTGATATAAAACTTCGAGTACGAATATCCAAGAAAGCTCTGACTACGATATTATATACTGCATATCATTTAAGCTTTCGAACTGGCTCCGCTAATCAGGGCCCGTATTACGAACTACGATTATCGTTTACAATCCCTCGTTATCGTTAAGTTGCGATTACGTTTTACGATACTCGTTTTTTAAAACGATAATCGTTTCCTCTTACGACTGCTTTTGGCACTCGTATTTCATTGCTTTGACACATGTACTATTTTTGACAGAAATATTGAAAGAATGAAGTTGGATGCGCTTAAAAAAATAGATTTTTTTTATTTTATCAGGCAATATTTTGATGCATCCATTATCGTAAACCATAATCGGTCCATGTGTTGACTATCGTTTTCTAGGGTATCGTTTTTTTGCCTTTCGTTTCGTAATCTGTAATACGGGCCCAGGACAGACAACACCCCAAGGTAGATAAGTTGAGATCTTTGCTGAGATGCACCAACTTACTTAGGTTTCAAATAAGCCCACTCGAATACCAGATGTTGCTGGGCAAAACGCCCACACTCGGTTTGTTTCTTACTTCTTACCCTGATAAGTATATAATAACGGTAAACTTACCATTCGGCACTTCTGACCATTGTATAATATCAGCCAATTTCTCGTGTTCCATTCATCCAGTTAAAGGCAAATGTATTCGGCGCTTAGTTTACTGCTAGTTCAGTTTACTGCGAAAAAAAATATGGTCTAAAAATATAAAAATAATAATTTATTATTTAAGAAAAATAAACTAATGCTAACGGCCCGGTAAAGTTTAAATTTGAAAAACATCAATAAAACCGTCATTTTAAAAATTGGGAGCATTTAGAAAACAGTATGGTAAGTTTATTGATATCAAAAAGAAGTAAAATAACGGTACAACTTCTCTGTAAAATAAAATACTTGATTTATGTTTTAATTTTCATGTAAACTAATTTTGTTTTCCAAATTGATAAACAAAAAAAGAAGGCAACTTCAAAGCCTATTTAAGTTACACAAATCTGTTCACACTTAAATTTTTAATTACCATTTGTAAATTGGTTTATAAAAATATTGATAAATTGAAGCTAGACGTTAAAAATCAAAATGGCATTTGTTTTATGTATGAAAAGAGAAAACGGTGAGGAGCAGTTGTATAGGAGGAGGATAATGGATGCATCAAATCCATTTTATGCATCCATTACTACTAACATTATACTAAACTTACATGTTTTATGAATCTATTCGCCAGAAAAAATTGAACGAGAATGAAATGACATTTCTTTCGAACGATTCGAAAGCGAAAATTTGCTTAGTTTTCGAAAGATAAATGAACTTTCTATTGATAAAGTGAACTTTCGAATCGTTCGAATCTCAAAATACAAATAATTCGAATTCGACATACTTTCTAATGAAATCGAATGTCAAAATAAGGCTGAATGCTTTGAAGAAAGTAAAATTATTGCACTTGATATTTCTAATGCCTTTGATATTGTTCGTATCAAGCGTTTCAGAGATTCTCTCCTTAGCCGTACTACCCGAATGTGGAATTTCCTCCTTTTTAAACCTCTCCAACTTTTCTAAACGCTCGTTGAATAAAAAAAAATTGTCTCGCCTTAGTTATCGTACTTACCACGATTGCATAAGTGGATTGGGGAATCGAATCGAAATCGAATTGAGATTTCGATTCAGGTATATGACCAATCGATAGATTGAATTTAAATAGAATCGAAATGACAGTCGGGCTTTAATTGTGTGCTTGCCAGTGTTTTTGGTTACTATTCAAAATGGCTACACTAAGATAATAAATGATTTGCCTTACGCACGATTTTTGGGAATGTTTTTTTCTCGGAAACTTTATTAGGTAATAACATAATTTTTTTTAAATAATGAATACATGCGTCAAGAGTACGTATTTTTAAATTTTCGAATTTTGGCCGATTTATAGAGGGCGCCAACGTAAACTCATCAAAAAATACATTGTCCCATTGCGGACAGTTAACTACATAATACCTTAAAACAAAATGCAAATTTATTGCACACACACACTAAAAAACCAGCTGTGAACTCGATTCAGGTACACGACACGTACATACTTTCGATTTGATCCAGTTCGTCTAGTGGGATCGGATCGGGTGATCCGATTTGTGATGTACTTTTGTCAAAGCCTGAGGCTTTGCTCGCCGGTTTACCGGGGTTCTATCTAAAGTAGTACTAAGTTCAGATTTTAACGTCAATATTCCTTTATTTATAAAAATACCGAAAAGCAAATCTTAACTTAATTTACATTTATTATTTTATATACTTTTATATACAATTTCAATAGTTAAATGTCTTCTTTGTTGGTATCCTCGGTTTGTTATGTTGTTGTATTCAAACTATAATGCTTAGGCTAGGCGCGCACATTCAATTTTTAGTTTCGCAACTGTTTAGTTGCTAAAATGAAACATATGGGCTTATATGGGACACCGCGCACTTAGAGCAACTCGATTCTCGAAACTAAAAAGTTTGTGTTTTGACACAAACTAAACGATTGCCTCGCATCAGTTGAGCTGTTTTTTATAGGTGCAAGAGAGAAAAGAGTGCGAGCGTGAGTAAAGAGTTGCCAGTGTGCGGTTCTCTTTCAACTGGTGATTAAACTATTTGATTTCGATCACAGTTGCCAGTGCGCGACTAGCCTTATATTACCTTCCTTGGTTTGTACTTTGACTTGATCTGGACCTTGAGTGGCACTTTGTTACACGATGTTACCTCAGTGAAAGTCTTCCGAACTCTGTCCTTTTATCGGTACTTTGCCTAGTGTGGAATTGGTACAAGGCCTTCGAACTCTGCTACCCGATGTTTCCTCGGTAATGGTCCACAGCACTCTGTGTTTTGTCGAATGTATGGCGGTGGCGGTCTTTTATTATACTTTTCAGCTAAACCATGTGTGAGCTGTAAAGCTAGAAAGTGCCCATTTCCGCGCAATATAATGATCTCTTTCGCTACGTCATCGCTTTTACATTACTTGTTATTGTTTTCGTCCACGTAAGTTTAATGGTACGGAGGACGGGTGGCATCATATTTAATGTTATCTCCTACTGCGCTTCTGGTTGCAGGTGCGCGGTAGGCGGTTGGTCGGTTCTTGTATGATTATTAACTCGCCATCCTGGGGCCCTATTTTGTAAAACGATTATCGTTGAAATTACTTCGTTATCGTTGAAATGGGATTATGTTTAACGAGAATCGTTTAATTTTAACGATACTCGTTAGTTCTAACGACTGCCATATACCTATCGTTTAACTTTCGTTTTATCGTTTCTTGATTTATATTTTTTTTTTCATTTATTTAGGTAAATTTTTGACATTCTTATAGTCGAGAAGTTGGTTGCCCTTCAAAAAAAATGTTTTTTTTTCGGTTAAGCTTAGCCACATCTTTTGTACGCCTTTTTCGTTTTACTTAATCGCTCTTTGTCGTGACTATCGTATTCCTCAGGATCGTTGACTTGCCGTTCGTTTCGTAATACAAAATAGGGCCCCTGGTTCTAGGTCACAGTTAATAATAAAAGGGGGCAACCGGCAAGAGGACGATAGATCTCTCCTTTCATCGCTTGATAACTCACCATCGAGGTTCTTGATCGTCGCCCAGAGTTGATGCTTTCAGTGGAGTTCTTCCTTCTTCGTAGATATTTTCCTGTTTCGAGTTCACCACACCTAGTATTTGTTGTTGGTATTGCGATTGCGTAGATAGTGTGGTGTAATTGTGCCATTGATTTATTTCTACTGATAAGATCCTTCCTAATCAGTTGCTGGCCAGGCCATGGCTTGCAGTCGACACATGCTATGGGAGCATGTTGTCGGTTCAGTAGGTATTTATTTTATATAGTTTTTAACAGGTCCGTAGCAGAATTGTAATGCTTCATTACAGATTTCAATCCGATTCAGGTATACAAGAAGGTTAGTTCTGATTCAATTCTCCATATAGTGAATAGGGATTCAATATACTGCCTTAAATGGCATCTCTTAACTCTTAACAATTCTTTGCTCTTTCAAATAAAACAAATAGTTTCCTTCAATTTCAAATCAATTTTATTAAGGATTTTTTTGTCTTTGCTGTTTTTCATGCATTTTATAAACAAATACAGCAATATATAATACAAAATATTCATATTACAGAATATCAATAAACGATATTCTTTATACTACGTTTTCACTAAGAGATAATCCGAGATTTGAGATGGTCTTTCCACTGCACTAAATGATTAAAAAAGAATTAACTTTGACAGCACCCAGCAAAATACTAATGGTGTTTCCTTTGTTCTTATGAAGTGGAAGTGAGAGAAGAAAAGTTTCATTTGTGCCAGACAATGACAAATCATCAAAATACTCGTACTTTAGCACGATATGGATGTAGGTCAGTTCGAATTATAAATTGATTTAATAAGATTAACTTCTAATCTACTAGATTAACGAAATAAATTTGTATGATTAGTATCTTCGTAATTTGAAGAAGTTTCTACCATAAATCCACTTAAATCCACGATAATCTCTTGGCGAAAAGGTAGTGTTAGATTGATTGTTTGTTTCTTTATTAACTGTTGTTCTCTTGAAAGGTTTTAGAAACATTTAATTTGCTCTCAAATCAAAAGTCTTAAATTAAAAAAATATATCAAAATGCATAGGTTTATAATATACTTAAATACATACTTCATGTTATCTATTTGTAAATATATAATATATAAATAAATACAATAACAAAGCACTCAACGCTTTCATTTAGATGGTGATGTTGCACTTCTCCTTAAGGACTCATTACACTATGTGTGTTCGTTTTTTTTTTTGTATTTTTATTTTTTTTTAATAATCTCTTTTTTAAATTAATAAAACGAGAAGGCAAGCAATTATTTGATTTTTGTTTCTTCTTTCTTTTTTTTTGGTTACATATAATATCTTATTCTTAAAGTCTCAAGGTAATCAAATTCTAAAACACTAAACTTCGTAACAAAGCTTATAATAATAAAAATAATAACAGATATATTTATTTTAAGAAAATAATTATAAATAAGCATTGAAGCGAAAGCTTTAAATTCGTTTTACTTAATTTTTGTTTTAAGTTCCAACTTGGTATACTAATAATATTATATTAAGGCTTCAATTTTGTTCATACGAGACTTACAAATAAACAGAACAAACTAAGGTTAATGAGCTTTTATTGAAATATCTTTTAAAATTATTTGTTGCTCTTCCTTCGATGGCCTTGTTCAGCTTCAATTTCTTTTTCCGGTCGACGATCGTTAAATTCTTGAACTTCACCCGAAGCCCATATCACATAAACAATCGAAGTCGATACTAAAACTCCAAATGCCACCCAGAATACTAGACGCCATTCAAGAAGTGTCGCCTGTAAAAGTTCAGATTGAGAATTTAAGTAATCGAATTTTTATTGAAAAATAGTAAACTTACATTCGGTGTCATCACTCCCACAAGGTATGGCGTTATAATTCCAGTTATAGCACCAATTCCATTCGTGATTGCCATCAAGGTTCCTGAGTAATTAGGACTCAAGTCTAGAGGGTTCAACTTCATGCCAGCATAGAAGGTACCCATAAGACCCATGGCGAGTGTAAAGAGCAGCACAACTGCAAGCCTATCACAACCAGCGTATGAGGCTGCCACAATAAATATCGCTGGACCAATTGCAGCTGGAAAAGAAGAGTTGATTTGTCAAAAACCGCATGTAACATGATACATTTCTGTATTTTCAAAACATCAAACATATTCTTACCAATTGTGGTGAACATCTTCCTCGAGTTTGTGATGCCAATTATTTTCTTTGTTATCAACCAATCTCCAAATACCCCAGAACTAAGCGAAACAATCCACATCATCAGATATGGCAGTGATGAGTATATACCGTTTTGTTTGATAGAGAACTGCATAACATCAGCCATGTACTTGGGCAGATCAGTGACCATGATGTAAAAGCCCCAATCATGACCAATTTGTGCGAAGACCAAAGCAATCATTGGAGCATTTGTGAGGATCTTTCTCCATGGTGTAGGTGGCAGGTCTGTTTTACGATCAATGGAACCCATTTCACGAATGAGATAGTCCTTCTCAGATTGCTTGATGAAGGGATGAGATCCTGGGTCACTGTAGCAAAGAACGGCCTGAGAAGAAGAATATATCATTAAGACTATAAAGTCTATTAAATAAGATAAAAATAACTTACAAATATTAGGAACCAAACAACTCCCATACCACCAAAGAAGTAGAATGTCCAATCCCATTCGTATGCGTCTAACAACAGACCAGATATAGAATTACCCAAAATGGTACCAACTTGTCCGCCACCCAACACCAGAGCGCCCAATTTACTTCTCTCCTTCAATGGTACCCAAGATGACAGAAGCACACTCAGAGCTGGAAATGTAGTTCCTTCACCTAAGCCCATCAATACACGCACTGCAATCAAAGCAGTTGATCCTCCAAGACGTATAGCCATTGGACTGAGAAGAGTGAAGATAGCTGTCGATAATATTCCCAAACATAAAGTCCATTTGCCACCGAATTTTTCTGCCAAGATACCACCAGGGATATGAGTTATAATATAACCCCAATAGAACGAGGATAGAATTAAACCCTGACGTGTTTCCGACCAATCGTATTCCCCACCAAGACTCTGTAAGGTAAATGAAAATCTTTTAGTTAAGGTCTAATTGAATTTTGTTAAATAAGCAACACTTACGACTACTGAGCCTTCTTCTAGCGGATCGGCCAGGCAGGCACCCTCAGGGTTATCAGAATCTGTGTGATTTTTACTGACCACCAATTGTGTGATAGCTACGGAGAGGCAAATTCGCATCGTGTAGGCATTCAAAATTGCAAAGAAACCCATTATAGATAGAATTACCCGCTGGGGTATGATGAAAACTGAAATTAGGAAAAAAATAAAATTAATAAAAAGGAAGAAGCTGCTTAAGGGAGATTATGGTATAAAATAAAATTTAATGTTTTCGATTTACATACATATGTATATATAAGATTTGATGAAAAATTTTATAAAACATAAGACTTTTTGCTAGAAATGGGTCTGCTAAATGGAAAAACACGCATAGAGCATACAGGGTGCGAACACTTAACCTCTTTTTTTGAAGGGAACTTATTTAGGATGTAGGGATCGTACCTGGTGATATTGGTACTGTTCCGACATGAGTGGTTCCGAAATTGCGCGTCCTTCCAGGTCTGTTGCCATAATGCGTTGGAACTTTTTCTAAAACGCACCTTTCCGTTTTAGAAAAAGGAAATTTTTTCTCCACTGATGAGACCCACTTTGGGCGATTTTTATTTTATTTTGTATTTTCGAAATTATACTTCTCAAGTCAAGATGAGACTAATGATTTTCCAAAAAAACGGGAGGAGTGATCACATCGAAAACAATGATTAAAGGAAAATATGACGGAATGAATTTGGCTTATGATAAATGATAATACGAGTATGTATACGGGTAAATAGCTATAACAGAAGCTTCAATGAATTCGAAAAAAATCGGAAACTATTTTGTGTTTGGTCGTTCACCTATAACAAGCTTCAATAAAGGAAAAGTCTTTTTAAGTTTGGAATTTCATTAAAAAATGTGCCACAATTTTGGAGCTTATAATTTTTAATAGTCGAATATTAAGTAAAAGTGTTCAAATTGAGATGAAATATCTTACTTTTTTTGATAGCTTATAAATTATAAGGGGCTACAAAAATCAATTTCATTTTATATCTCCTTGCGACATATTAGGTACTATATGACAAGTTATGCATTCGTAATCGAACTCGAGATTTGTATAAAAGTTGACATTACGATGATAGAGAACAGGAAAAAGGTGGTTCTTACAATTGTGTCTGCCTGTCTGTTCGACTTCAGCCTAGACGGTTCAAACTTGGTAAATATCATTTTTTAAATTTTCCGCCCACATGTTTTTTTCTTTTTTTTAAGACCAAAAATAACGTTATCTGCCATTTTTTTAGTTGGCAAGAGTACGATAACTTAGGCGCCAAGAAATTATAACGGTTTTTTGTAGAACAGTTCAATACAAGCATTTTTTACTATGGGAGGGGGGGTCTATCTCCCCCCGTTTGGGCGGTAGGGGCAATTTTATAAAAAAGTTACTAAAATGGAAACAAAAATATTATAAAATAACGGTAATACTTACAATTAAGTATTATACCTTTTTTTAAAGCCAATACTCTGATCTATTAGATAATTTTTAAATCAAGTAGAATCTATGCACAGTTTTTGAAAAAACGAGTTTTAAACTCAAATTTTGGTGAAAAAAAACATAAAAAAAAAAGTTTAAAGTTTAATTTTTCAAAACTGCAAAGTTATATATTATTATTTTTCCTAAAATTCGTTGCTCTAATATATTCTTATTCAAAAACTGAAAACTAGATGATTTTATGTCATCTAGTTTTTGAGAAAATTGAAAATAACTAAAACTACTTTTTTATGGGATATTTGCTTTTTTTGGTTGCTTACGCATTACGGCGTATAAACAGTGAGATATGTATGGAGGGGCATGCTGCCCCCCTGCAACCCCCCTGGCTGGGCACACTATAGGATTTGGGGTAGGTGCGAGGTTGGGTGTATGCAAGGTTTCTTTTGGATTTACAGAATCTGGATTTAAAGAAACTTTGAATTTACCCTATGGTCTATATCCAATGTCTACTAAATATATGTATGTACGTAGCCCAAAGTTGCACATTTAAAATGTTCAGACATGAAAATTTAATACATTATGAAAAATTCACATTACCTAGGTACTACTGTACGAATGCAGCAAATTTATATAATTCCTTAATTAATATGTATGTTTATTGTTTGTGTCTAACATTTTTAATGCTAACATGGTACAGGTTATTGTTTACCAAGGTCATTCGTTATTCAACCTTTGTAAGAGTGAAGTATTTTTTTCTTTGAATAAAGAATGGCGACTAAGCATCCACTACTTCATCCTAAATTAAATAACTTTTCAATATTTCAAAAAAAATATTTCAAAAGCTTCGCGCTCTTAAAGAAATTGGTCTAATTCCAACTAAAGCGTCAACTCCCCTCAACTCCAACTCAAAAAGGTGACAAAAATTGTAAGAATACAATATTATTATTATTATTTATTCATCAACCAGAGCATATTATACTCTTACAGACTAAGATACATAAGTAAATATATAGTTACAAATTTGTAGGTGGGTATATAAAATTCAAATTACATTTAAATGATTTACATAGTTAATCTTTTATTTTAATAAATAACGTTACTTAAATTTTGCTTAAAACTAATGATTTAAAAGTTTCTCTGGTGCAATCCATATAAAAGTTAATCTTAGAGCAATAAACCCATCTATCGGCACATTTTTCCATGGGCCTCAATATTGGCTAGAGATTCGGGAGGTGCTTGCTATAATTTTTTTTTGTGATCAAAATGCCTGTAAACACGGTTTTAATACATTGAACATTGAAAAATTGACTTGACTATTTTTAAGTAACACCTGACTTACTCACAAACTGACTGACTGAGACGCGAAATGCCATGCAATTCTACCTCCTCTGGTGCATTCTTGGTAACCCTAAATGATTTGCTGTACTTTACCTACAAATGAACCACATTAACATACATTAATCCTCAAAATGAAATCACCGTAGTTAAATACCAAAAATCAAAAATTTCATAAAAAGTAGTTTTAGTAATTTTCGATTTTCTCAAAAACTAGAAGGGACAAACCCATTCGGTTTTTTGTGTTCGATTCAGAATTAATAGTAGCATTGACCACAAAAAGCCAATTAAGCACTTCATCTTACAATTTTGAAAAAAATTGGTCTAAACTTTTTTTTTTCATTTTTTTTAACAAAATTTTGAGTTTGCATGCAAATTTTTCAAAAACTATTGACATAAATAATTTAATTTAAATTTACGATTATAGAACAGACTTCTGGCTTTCAAAACCGGTATAGTATTTTATTGTAAGTGTTGCCGTTGTTTTTTAATATTTTTTTTTTCAATTTAAGTCATTTTTTCTAAAATCGCCCCTACCTCCTAAACGGGGCGAGATAGACCCCCCCCTCCCATAGTAAAAAACGCTTGTATTCCGTTATCAATTTTTGGCGCCTAAGTTATCGTACTCTCCCCTTTTAGTTTTATAAAATATTTATTTTTCTCAAAAATTGTTTGATATATTTTCTTGAGAACAATTCACAAAATTTTATTTAGCTAGAGCTATGTATGCAGTGCTTTAAAAAATTTCCCAAAAATGGTTATTAATGTCCCCCCAGAACCATTTTGTTATTCTTAATTTTCGAAAAAACGGTACTACCGATGTTGATCATTTTTTAAATGCTGAAGCTCCCCCAAAGTATGGATAGTGAGGTTTATATTAAAATTTTCAACAAAAAATGTTTGGATATTTAAAAATAATTTCAATTTTTTGTTTTCAAAACTCAATAATTCAATTTTTTTGAAACTTAAAACTTGACACTTAAAAGTTTTTTATTGCAGTCTACAAGATGTTGGAAAAAAATGTATTACATCTTAAAATAAAGGTACCCAGCATAAAAATGTTAAAAAATGGTTTTCGAAAATCATATTTTTTCTCGAAAACGGTGCCTAGAATTTCTTTCTACCATTTTTTGAATTCTGGATTTCTCATTGTTGGTATAGCGGATTTCAATGAACTTTTTATATAGAAGCTTTTAAAAAACATTACATTTCTAAACTTAAAAAAAATATTTTTGAATTTTTGAAAAAAAAAACATTTTTTTAAATTCGATAACTCAAAAGCGAGTCAGTATTCTTTTTGGAAATTTAATTTTTATTCGCACAATAATAAGGACTCAAAGAGCTCGTTCGTGTGACCCTGGCGTGTATTTTATTTTTTTTCTAAATTAAAAAATTGTTGAAAATGTTTACTTCAACGTTATAATAAATATGAGAATTGAGAATAACCTCGGAATATGTAGATGTAAACGCGTCTTGGCCACACTGATAGTAAACTTTACATGCGTTTGTAATCTGCTTTCATAAAAGGATTTTTTAATGAAAATGAAGAAAATTCATGGCTTACCGTTTTAGTAAGCAACTTTAACATACAAATGTATGGGCTGAATCTTTTTAGTGAGAGAGCTGAAGGAAACTATTCGGTTGTAGATTGTTCGATCACGTCAATGAAGTACATATAACTTGAATGGAACACATATGGACGGGTACCACCATTACTGGCTCACTATTGTTTGAAGTGCGAACGAAAAACCGACATCAATTCCATCCCAGATCCTCACATAACCCCAAAAGCTATCCGACACCATTAACTCATCTACACGATATGGTAGTGGGCCATCGTGATGGTTATTATATTAACTCAATGTAGATTCATTTGTGCATGAGTGAATCTTTTCTCGTACTCGTACAGTCGCAAGAGTCTTCAAGGATCTTGAAATACACAAATCCACTAGTCCAGATTGTACGAGTATATCCACTTTAGTTCTGAAAACGTGTTCAACGCTGGAAAAATCTTTGCGTTACCTTTTCTATTTGTTCTACTCTTCGAGTCACTTTTTACTAGTAGATTGAAAACGGCATTTGTGTACCTGGTCCTCCTCCGCTAATTACTGACCAATTCTACTAACGTCCCTCCTTTCCAAGGTCAATGAAACGCTGATTCACAATCAGCTTAAGAAATATCTCGAAAAACGAAAGCTTTCTGACCGCTCAATTCGAGTTGATCTCATGAACACGGTTTTAAGTCTGATATTTATTAAATAAATGCTGGTGTGCCCCAAGGCTCCGTTTTGTCTGCGACATTCTTCTTTTTATCATAAATGATTTCTTGTCTGATGCTTCTAATCTACTTCATTGTCTCGCTGATGATAGCATCCTCAGTTTTTCATGTTCGTTGCAGGACTTAAAAACCTTATTTTCGGATGTAGAACTGAAATGACAGCGAATGTTAAGCTCATTCGAGCTCGTCATCATTTTACAAAGGGGTATTAACAATCGCATGAGATTTGATGCTTTGAAAATACAAGCATGAATGGCACTTACATCAATGAAACTTAAAATAGTCAGTGTGTGTGTAAATGACCATTTCTTATAGAATGATCAATTATTCGACGTTGCCAGAAACGCACTTAAAAGATGCAAAAAATTGTTGTCCCCATCTTATCTGACTACCTTCGACATACATACATATATAACGTACATCCCCCAAAACTGCAGTATACCTCTCATAATCTGGTCTGGTGCCCCCATTAATCATTTAAACCTGTTGGAGAGAATTCAGAATTTCTCTTTTTGATTTTTCCCTCTCACTGTGTGACACAAGATTTCAAGACCTTGCTCGTACCGTGGTCCACAATAACATTATAAGGGTAGTTATATAATCTCTTGGAAAAAAATTGGTTAATGAACGACTTAGGTAAAAATCGTTGAGTACGCACTTACTCAAAAACGTTTTGACAATAAAAAAAAATGAAGTTAAGGGTATAAAATAAATAAATAAACAAGAGGCCAACGGCTCTTAGAGAGCCAAAGATTATGTCTAACAACTTTGAACTATTTGTATTTACGTTTAAGAAGTAATAAAGGGGACTTAAAATTATCTCCTGAGTCCGAACGGCAAAGATGAGAAACACGTTTCATGACAAGAGCCGTTACACCTTCAAAAAGTACCTATTATTTTTTTAGACGCAGGGAATCGAACCTTGTGCCTTAGAGTCCAAAGCACTTACCATTCTGCCAAGAGGGTAACATTTTTAAGTACAGTTGCGTTATGTACTCAAATGGACCTACTTTATATATACACAATGTATGTATGTGGTCACTTCAAAAGATCACGCAATTGACTTTAATTGAAAACACTTCAATATTATTATTATATATTGAAAATTGAACTCACAAAGAAAGATACCGTCAAACAAAAGAAATTGCAATATCTCCCATTATTTCTTAAAATATGTATGTATGTATTGACACAATGAACAAAAAGCTAAACAAATTGTTTCCGCGATTAATTTTTAATATGATTTTTGAGTGATACGCCATATCTTTCGTAATTACCCTTATAAGTGAGGTACCTAAGTGAAATACAAAATCGTGGGAAAGTTTTTACATAATGATCAGTTTGAATCAAAATTCGTGGATTCCCCCAAAAAAAAAACCAAATTGACACTTACATGTCAGCGTTTTTTCATGGTTTATAAGTCAACATTTTTCTGTATCGATTTGAAATTGCAAGTTAATTACAAATTGATAAATGCATTTTTTAGATGAATGATTTATCATGTGTATCGTTGTGGAGATGATGTCTGTCTCATTAAAATATCTCAAATATCTAATTCTAGTCCGATTGTCTAAGAAATATATTCTGATTTGATTATAAAAAATATGACTCAGGGGATTGGTATTTCTTAAATTCACTCAAGCATTACATTTGTGCTAGAAAGGTATACTCGTATAAATCTCAATTTACATCAAACAAAGTTTTTTTTCTATAAAATAATAAATTGAATCATTCCAAGGCGAAACCAATGCGGTGACGTTGGCGAATGATCATAAGTACCTACTTAATTGGTTAATGAACTATCAACTTGCAGTTCGTTTTATCACAAAACAATCAATCAATATTTATTAGTTTAACTTGTAGCCACACTGCACCTCCGATCAACATTTCTTTCCATTAATTTTAAGTCAGGTGTGAATCGACCGGTTTTATTTTAATACTAGTTATACGTTTTGTTGTCATAATGTTGGCAGAATAAATGTTGATTGTAAATAAGATCATTGATCGTGTCGCATATACTTGTGTTGCTGATACTTTATCTTAATATTTATGTACATTAAGTTGGATTTATTTTGTTTCTAGCAACTTAGGGCAATCTAGCTATGTTGAACCAAGTTTTGCTTAGCGCATTCATCTTTACAAACAATTTTAAATAAATGAAAAATTAATTTCGTCACAAATATCAATCAAAAACTTTGTTCTGTTAAAACTGAGTTATACCTAATTTAATCGGTCTTTAGGCGACCTATAGTTAAAATGGGTTTTTGCTGTAATTCTATAAAATTTGTGATTGAAAACAAAACCAAAAGACGAACGGAATATTTTTTAACCTTGATACTTGCATGAAACCAATACTTGGCCCTTAAAACAAATATAATCAAAACTCATAGTGTCATATTCCCTACACAGTGTGCTAAAATCTGCAATGAAATTAACCTGTGGCTTACCAGTTAACTGACAGAAAATCAACAACTTTTGTAGAATTTATTTAACGAGCGTAAAATAATCATTTCCGATTACATAACCTTCAGAAATAAGTAAACACCCGCAATTCATATCCATCCGCAAAAATAAAACATGTGTTTGCAGTAAAAATAATTCAATTAAACTTGTGAAACTTTATTTTATTTGCAAACTGTTAATGTTTTAACTTGTTTTTGTTTTCTTCTGGGAATACCGCATATAGGGTGGTTTCCAGTGTGAAAGTAAATGAAATATATCAGCTTGAACTCGTGATACCATTTAAAAGAATTCGCGCTTATACAATTATTTCTTTTACCTGCGATGTAATGGAGGGCGATACTATAGGGCAAGTTTTGAATTCGTGAAAAAGTTTGAACTGGTAATTTAAATGAATAGTGACATAAGGATGATGGAGAAGAACGTTTATTAAAATTAAAAAAAAATCAAAAAAAATGAAACAAAATAAAAATAAATGGCACAAAATTTTAGTTGAATAAGTACGATTTTAAATTATGAAACTTGGTTAAAACGATTATTTTGCAAATTTTAATCGAATATAGCATAAAACTTTGTCTCAAATTAGCTTTTTTGGCCTTTAGTCCACAAAAATTGGCGTTTCGTCCGGGTGATCTCACATGGACTCATCAGTTGACTTGTGAGGACCTTGTCAATACGCAATTTTTGTTAAGTTCAGTTCATCTTACATGAATTTTTTGACAAAAATCCAATATGAATTATATCCAACAAAGATTAGGAATAATATAATAATAGTGCTAAGTAGACTGGGCCAAAAAAATTGACTATTTTTTTTTTTGAAAGATATATCGAGAATATCATTCAGAATGACAAAAAAAAATTTTCGTAAAAGTTTGAGCCCTTAATATTGAAATTAAGGGCTCAAACTTTTACGAAAATTTTTTTTTGTCATTCTGAATGATATTCTCGATATATCTTTCAAAAAAAAAAATAGTCAATTTTTTTGGCCCAGTCTAGTGCTAAGTCTTCTACTTGGCTGATTTATTTCAGTAGTATATAGAGTTTGTATTATAAAAACCTTCATATAAATAAAACTTTGTCTACCGTTTTATTAAAGTTCAAACTATCGATTACCGTTTTGTATTTTTTAAGTATCGGTCTAACTTCATAGGACTCTTTGACATTTACAAACGTCAAAAAAGGTCTGTTTACGAACGCACGAACTGTCATTGTCTTAGGTGTGTTCAATTATTTACTAAGAAAATTGTTTTAGCGCGATACTAGTTACAAAATGTTTAAAATTAAGAAAGAGTTACAGTCTTGTGGAAATTAATTTGGACAAACAAATTTTCAAATGAATTTGGTAGTAGACTTTGATTTTTGCGTTAACTTTTTGAATATTTTGGTAAATGCTCCATGAATTAGTTTTATTTAAATATTTCTGATGACTTTTTGAAGGTAGGTCGCATTTTTTCTAAGGGTTTTGAAAAGAATGGCATTATTTTTGAAATCATGTTACTAGGTACTGTTATCAATATTTCGGCTTCAAGAAAAATATGGATATCTCGGTGGAAAATAGAGCAAAAGTCATCTCTTTACATGAACATACAGGAAAAACCATTAGGGAGATATCGATTACTGTAGGTGTAGCAAAATCAAGCGTCGGTAGGATAATTGCATTGCACAAGGAAACAGGATCAGTTGAAACACGGAGAAAGGGCAAATGTGGTCGAAAACGGAAAACAGCGTCGTAAATCCTGGAAAAACAAGTGGTGAGCTTCAAAGGGACTTGGAGACAGCTGGAGTACATGTGGTTTCATTAACAGTTCTAAGGCGTCTTCTAGAAGTGGGCCGAAAGGCTCGAAGACCATTAAGGAAACAGCTTTTGACGGACGCTATTTGCAAAAAAATATTAATATGGGCCAAAATGCATTAGGATTGGACTACAAAGGACTGGGAAAAAGTAATTTTCTCGGACGAGAGCCATTTCGAGGTCCAAAGATACAGTGTAAGTGTCGTGAGGAAAAGTGACAAAGAAAAACTCCGACCTGGACATATCGTCCAAGCCCCTAAACACCCGCCAAAAGTTATGTTTTGGGGTTGTTTCACGTCTGAGGGTCCTGAAAGCTTAAAGCCCATCGAAGGCATGATAAACAGCGCCAAGTATGCGGATGTGCTAACGCATATGCTCCTTCCTACTATCCAAAGACGAACTTCGATGCAGGAAACCATTTTTCAATAAGATCTTGTTTCGTGTCACACGTCCAAAAAAATGAAGCAATTCTTCGCGGAGAAAAATATTAAGGTGCTGCAGTGGCCCGGAAACTCACCTGATCTCAATCCGATTGAGAATCTATGGGCTATTATAAAAGCGAGGCTCAGGAAAAAAGACTGTACGACTAAAAACAAACTATTTTCAGAAATTATTGAGGTATGGTTCCACGACCAACAAATGACAAATATATGCGAGAAGTTAATTTCATCAATGCCGAAGAGAGTTAAAGAACTCATAGATGCTTAAGGGGGGCATATAAAGTATTAATTTCATATTTTTATACTTATTTATAAACATTATTCAAAATAAATGAAAAAAATGCTCAAAAATCGGCCTGTCCCAATTAAATTGCACAAGACTGAAGTAATGACAGGCTGCCAAAATTTTTAGCCAAGCTGATAATTGAAAAAAAAATGTTGGCTTAGGACCTGGGAAAATAGCCTCAGTCAAGAAGATACTGAACAGTTGGAGGAGATTATGGCCAACAAACATCTGTTTAAGCGAGTTGTGGATGATGTAGCGATTAAAATAATCGGCTTGACCACATGAAGTCTTTTGCAAAGAGTAGAACAAACAAGAATTCATTGCTTATACAATATGCTCGATTATACCGCTGTCTTAAGTCTACGATGACTGGGATACCTCCAAAATATCAAATTAACGCGACTCGAAGGTCATAAAAAGAAGTTTTAATCTGCCCCGGTTGCAACTTGAATGAGTAGATACCACCGTACATTTTGTGGGAACCTGTCTGATTCTAAGGAGTTCTATTCGTTGAAGGACATTAGGAAGTGGTACGCTTAATTTGAGCACAGAAGTAGGTAAGGGATTGGAACTGCATCGTCAATATTTAAAATTGGCACTGAGTTATCGCCAAGAACTCATAAATGAATTCAACGGTTAGAAATTGCAACACAAAATAATTGTAATTTTTCTTATTAGTTGATTAAAGTCATTGTTAAACTTTTTTGTTTGATGAAATAATAAAAAAATACATTTATTACATTTAATAATAGGAAATTGTAAAAATTAGTCGATTGTACTGTATGAAATGAAATTAACAACATTACTTACTTATTTGCTTACTAGTAAACTACTTTAAAGTTATCAATTTTTATCACACGAATACCTTAATACAAGGCTGTGTAAATTATGCGGCAGGGTGTTTCCATAAACGTCTACCTAATTAAGGACTGCATTATCGACATTCAGTTACTCAGATTTCCAATCGAACTAACCCAGCTCAACAGCAGTACCTATTCCTACTATCTATAAACGTGATTATGACATTAGCCGTGTTTTTTTGGGAAAGTTATCCATAGTACAGTAGGATTTTA
Organism: Philhelius festivus; assembly: GCA_963931855.1. Lineage (NCBI taxonomy): Eukaryota > Metazoa > Arthropoda > Insecta > Diptera > Syrphidae > Philhelius > Philhelius festivus. Next base: position 67,740,363 of record OZ007554.1, on the reverse strand, counting down.
TATGAATAACAATATCGGCAGTAGGATCACTGCCGATAAAAAGAGAAGTGAAATCCTGCTGCGGATAGAGATTTGACGTTTATTCGAGTATCGGCAGTGATCCTACTGCGGATGTTGTATTTGTTTTTCATATAAAACCTACTGTACTACGGATAACTTTTCCAAAAAAACACGGCTATTGGCTTCGGTTAGGACAGATCACAGATCACGCAGCCGGGATTTTTGAACCACAAGTATTTTATTAATATTATTTCAAAATAATTGAACTTATTAGCGAAAAATTTTAAACAGCCTATCGTTAAGCTTTCAATTGTTTTTATTTTTATATGCTTACATTTATGCATATGAAATTTTTTCAATCCAGGCCTCCATGTTGAATGCACCTATTCTGTATTGCAAGTACACATGAAAAGCAATTCGATTGAAAAGAGTTTTTCAATTGGCGGGAGTAGATTTAAGCGGCCTGTGGCGGCCATGTTGTGCCGGTGACATCTGTCAATTCTGTTGTTTATTATTCGATTAGTAAACATGTTCAAATGATAAAACCTTATTATCAAAATTAGTGTTCGTTAGGGCAAACGTTGCGCCCATTTTGCGGTACACTTGGTGGCACTTCAGAGTCGGCTCTTCAAAGTTTGGTGGCCAGATCTGGGACAACCGGTTTGGTAGTCAATCAGCCAATATTCGTGTGTCAAAGTGTCAAAGAAACGCAAGATTGGCCGAGGAAGGTCACATGAATTGACCACCAATGTCTTGTAATTTGATATTGCTAGACTTTTTCTGGTGGGGTTTCGTGAATTCACAGGTCTATGTGAGTTAACCATAATCCACCGATGTCCTTAAGAGTCATTGAAAATTGAACCCCTTCATTCAGTGCCACCGTAAGAAGCCGAGACAGGCATTTAAATGATGTCATATTACATATGTACATAATGGTATACATGGGCCTTTCAAATAAAAAAAAATATTTTTGTTAATACTCAACACATATCTTGTTTTATTCCATCTCATCAACTACTTATTTACCTTAACTTCCTCATTGGAAATTGGAATACCTTTACTAGAGTAGATTTCGACATCTATGTATGAAAATACCCATATCCATAACTAATTGAATTGTTTTATCAATCGGAATTTTTGTAATATCTGAGTATTTGCAACCGAATTCACTTAGTTAATAACTTTGTTAACATCAAAATTCTCTGCGTAGTCCATTTCTGAAACCTAGTCAAGAACATCTTATCCTGAAGAAACTCAAGTGTCAATTTTTTAAAATATTCAACTTTTGGATTATGTTAAGAATTACCTTGATTAATTGATGTTGGAGCGCTCTCCAAAACCAGGATGTGAAAACGGAAATATTAATATAAAGAAGACAAATACTCGTACCTACACAATGCTAAATAATAACAATAATTAAAGGGTCTCCCAAACCAGCGCAAAACATTCGCGAAGGCAGTTTTTTGTTGTTAATTAACATTGTTTATCATTCACTTATTCTGAATGATTCCCTCCGCTTTCGTGTTGGTTTGCGAGAGCTTCAAAGCGTGAAACATTCACCGCGGGCAGTTTTTTATTGTTATTAAGCATTGTTTATCTGCCATTTCTTATTTTTGTTTTTATTGTGAATGATTCGCTCGGCTTTCGCGAACCAAGGCGAAAGTGATGTGGAACATTTGCCGAAGGCAGCTTTTATTGTAAAAAAGCGGTATTATAAAAAACGGGATTTTAAAAAAGCGGGATTATAAAAAACATAATTATAAAAAAAAGGGATTTTAAAAACCGGGATTATAAAAAGCGGGATATCTAACCCAACACCTTATATTTATATGAACAACCACTCACGCACTATTTACCTTTGTAAATGCTTGGGAAACAAAGAAAGTTTTCCATTCGGAATGGAAAACAGAGAAACATTTCAGAAATGTTTCGCGATCGTGCAGACCAAAGTAACCATTTCAGAAACATTTAAGAAACATTTCAGAAACTTTTCAGAAATATTTCTCTGCTTCTGAAATGTTTTTTAAATGTCTTCGCGGCGGTTTGAGAGAGCCTTAATTGACACGAAACATTCGTCACTATAACGAAACTTTCCGAGCACCCGATGACGCGATGTGAAATATGAACATCTAAATTCCTCACCAATTTTTTTTCTTTTAAATACCCACTTTGACAAGGCACAAATACCATCATAAAGAAGCCAAGGGAATAGTAGTAAAGTGCTAGTATTACCCATTTTGTCGTGTCAAAGTGCGTCTTTCAAAGACAAGTGGAAACCTAGCATTAGTTGAATTAGGTACAATCATTTGTGTGAATGATAGGCATCATGTAATTTTAGTTGGCTACAATTTCTTCATATAAAACTTCATAAGGTTTTCGTAGGGGAAGTACTCTCCTTTGCGTGATCCCATTAAAATAGTAAAGAAAAGTTATATTTTGCAACAATTATAAATAGTAGTTGTTTTATTACGCTCATTCAGCCCAGTTACATGAAAATTATAATAAAATATTTTATTATAGGTTTGGAACTCAAACAAATCGCTCAAAACAAAGTAAGCGTGTCAAGATCATGAATAAATTTCTAAACTATGTATAATAAAACACAGATATATGTATATACATGTATGTACCTAGGTATATATCTATTTATTTGTATAGTATATTAACTTCCTTCTGGGCAACAATTTGTTTTTATTTTTTGATGAATAAATAAACAACTGTATATTTTTTGTTCACGCCTGGTATACATATAACACGTTTTTGATCTGTTCAAAATGTTCATCAAACTTTATTTTGTTTAAAAAATTTGTTTACCAACTGCTAATTAGTCTCAATTGTTGGTTGCAAAAGTGTAAGGTCTGGTAGAATTTTTAACTACCTAGTCCTGCCATAAGTTCTGTCCCTAACAAAAACACGTTCTATTTAAAAAATAAAAAAGCAATCAAAATTCTTTTTACGTCATTTATTAAGTATTAAATTTACAATATAAGTATATAAGAAATTATTCAAAATGCCCCCCCTTAGCCTTCAAACACTTTCTTAAACGACCGGCCTCGCGTCTATCGCCGCACGCACGACTTCCAGTGGAAACGAAGCTACTGTCTTCAACAAATCAGCTTTGAGAGACTCAATATTTCGGTGAGGCTTACGTTTTCATAAATCTTTTTCCTTTCTTTCTTTTTATTTTTATGGAATTAAGATCACAATTTAAAATTATACTTTATTCCTATCAAATTGAAATCTGATATTTCAGCTGAAAAATGTTGAGATTTAACATTAGTGGAGCAAAAACTAGAGTTTTAATTGAGATTTCGTTAAAATCTCCATGAAACTTTGTGCCATCAATTTTGAGTATCAACATTTTTCAGCAGAAATCTCAGCTTTCAGTTATAATAGAACAAAGTATATATTACACACTTCCAGTACAATAACGCATGTTCAAACATTGAACACTAGAGTAAGAAGAAGTGATAAGATAAGTGATAGACATTATGTTTGCTTAGGATATCTTATCTAGCAAACATGAGCACACATACAAATTGAGATAACAAGCAACTGATTGCTTGCGCTTGGGTTCAGAGTTTGTGTGTGTGTTTCTGTTATCACTTATCGGTATCACGAACAAAATAGTATATATAAGCGTAGGTTAAGATTTTATAGTTCAGTTCGAATAAACAGTACACCCGACTTTACAACTCGGTGTTTTATTTTTAACTCGCGGTTCATAAATTTCCCCCCACCAGAGGTAAGGGATTTTGAACATTTGGTCCTTCGAAACGGATCCTTATTTTATATTTTCTCAATCGTCATTGAGGCGAAGGAAATTTAAGTAAGAAGTTATAATACATTTTGATTGGTGAAATTTTCTCAATTGCTAAAAAGCAAAGAAAATATAGTTAATTACCTTTCAAAATTATTATTTTCAATAGCGTACTTTACGGCTGACAGTAAAGTAAGTGTAATCGGGACTTAGACACCGAATTAAAAGTGCAGTGTTAAAAAAAAAAAAAAAGTCCAAAAATCAAGTAAAATGGACAAAAAGGATAAACTGTACAAATCCCAAAAACAAATAGGGGATGAAGTTGTGCTTATTCATAACAAACTCAAAAATAAAACAAATCGAACATCTGAGTTTGAAATAAGGAATAGACTAAGTTCTATATGGAGCGAATTCCAGCTAAGCCACTCAAAAATTTTGGAAGTTGGAATCAGCACAGACAAATATTTCGAAATGAATTATTTCCAGTGCATTGAAAGTGAAGTTAGCAAAATAAATGCTTTGCTTGATGCAGCAAAAACACCGATTCGGCCAGGAGAGGATGATGATTCAGTTCCAAAGCCTTCAACTAATAATCAAGAAGATGACGCAACAACAACAGTAAGTGCTAGAACACTGCCGACATTTGCACCAACATTGGGAACATTAGAAACAAACCTCATTAAGATGTTTTACCGACGGCATGAAAACTTCAAACGTCAAATGGATAAGACGGTCGGAGCAGAAAAAATCTCATCCCGAGAAGAAAAAGACGTGGTGGAAAAATTCAATGATCTGAAATTGATTTATAATAAGATCACGGTAGACCTCGGATATTATGACAATAATATTGAGGACATCTACGAAGATTCGGCAAAGAGCGCTTCTAATGTCCAAAAAATGTTTGAAGAGGGAGCAACAAAACCCGAGATCCAGGAGAAGTCCTCCAACCTGAAGCTGGAAGAAGTTAAAATTCCAGTCTTTTATGGCAATTTAAACGAATGGATGTCCTTCCGTGATTTATTCGTGAAATTAGTTCATGAAGTAAAGCATATATCGAACGTAGAAAAGATGTTCAGACTTAAGTCTGTAGTCAAAGGTGAAGCAGGAAAGCTCATCATGCATCTCAACGTTACTGAGACGAATTATGAAGCGGCATGGAGTATGCTCGAACAGAGATTTGAGAATCGAAGATTGCTGTTTACAACTCTGGTTGACAGATTACTTGATCAGCCAACAATTAATGGCGAGTCAGCAAGTTCTGTTAAAAAGTTATTAGACACCACAAATGAGTGCATATTCGCACTAAAAAATCTTAAGATACCACTAAATGATGCATGTCCATTTATAGCTAGAGTGGTTATAAGGAAACTGGACAAAGATACCCTAAGGCAGTACGAGCAAGGGGTGAAAAAAACGAAAGAAATCCAGAGCTTGGATGACGTTTTACAATTCCTGGAGCAGCAGTATCAAACACTTGAGGCAATAAAAGGAAAAGCGAGTGGAAGCAACAATGCTCAAAAGAATATCCAAAAACAACACACGTTTTTTACAGACCAGATAAAATGTTTTTATTGCCAAATGTCTGGCCACCAAACAAAAAATTGTAGAAAATTTTTACAACTTAAAGTGGCGGAACGAAGAAGTTGGACTCGGAAATCAAAAGTATGCTATGGGTGTTTAGACCACACAATAAACACAAAATGCACAAACAAAACAGAAAAATGCCAAATTTGTAATCGTAACCACAATACGATTCTTCACGATAAAGACTTTGCTGCAGAGAAAAAAGGAGAACAACTAACAGCAACAGTGACGAAGGAAGGCGCTTCATCAGCCATTTTGCTGGCAACAGCACAAATACAAGTGAAATCAAAAACCGGTGAATTCGTGCTAATGCGAGCATTAATAGACCAAGGATCCCAAAAAACGATGATATCCGAAGAGGCCGCACAAATATTAGCCATTCACCGGACTAAAGATAGAACCGAACTTCAAGGAATCGGAAATACAACAGTGGGAATATCTAAGAGCAAAGTTTTGTTAGAACTTAAGCCACGTTTTTTGAGTACACATGTAATCAAAGTTGAGGCATTGGTGTTACCAACATTGGCTAAAGCTCAGCCAAGCAGAAGCTTTGAATTTGATTTTAACCACTGGAGTAATTGTGTGCTCGCAGATCCATTATTCAACAAATCGGATAGAATAGACGTGGTAATAGGAGGTGATTTATACGGCAAGATTCTGGAAGATAAAATAATAAAAATTGATGGAGTACTGGGACAATCCACGAAATTGGGCTGGATATTGTCTGGAATAATTAAAAATGATAAACCAATTAAAAAAAAACTAACAACTGCCATTACAAATCTGGAGCAATTTTGGGAAATTGAAGAAGTATCGCAGAATGACTCACATTCAAAAACTGAAGACCAATTATGCCTGGAAGCTTACGCAAATAATAAAGAAGTGGACATCGATGGAAGATATATAGTGGCTCTCCCGCTCAAAGAAGACAAAAAACTTGGAGACTCTAAAAAACAGGCCGTAGCTCGATTTCTTAATTTGGAGAAGAAATTTGAGTCTGACAAAGTTCTAAAAGAAGAATATTCAAAGTTTATGAAAGAATATTTAGAACTAGGTCATATGCAAGAAGTTGAAAAAGCTAACATGGGAAAATACTATTTACCTCATCAACCAATAATAAGAGCGAACAGTCTTACTACAAGGCTGCGGGTGGTCTTTGATGCGTCTGCTAAAACATCAAATGGTCGAAGCCTGAACGATATAATGATGGTAGGCCCTAGACTGCAAAAAGATATTTTTGATATCATCTTAAAGTGGAGGCTATGGAGATATGCTATAACCGGAGATATTGAAAAGATGTACCGGCAAATCAAAATAGCAAGAGATGATCAAGAATACCAACATATCCTGTGGAGAGACAACAAAAACAAGGCCTTAAAGGAGTATCGACTTACTACTGTAACTTATGGAACGGCAGCTGCACCATTCTTGGCTGTACAGACCTTAATGGACATAGCCAACAATTGCAGTAAAATAAACCGTGATACAGCTAAAATAATCCGAGATGATTTCTACATGGATGACCTTATGACAGGGGCAGATAATATGGAAAAATGCATGGAAATTCAACAGAATGTGGCCACAGAACTTAAAAAATATGGTTTTCATTTAAGAAAATGGTTGGCAAATGATTTAAAAATAACTAACAGCATTCCTAATTGTGGCAACAATCAACTGATTGAAATTAAATATAACGAATCAGTCAAGACTCTAGGACTAAATTGGGATCCAGCACAAGACGAATTTAAATTCTATTTAAATTTATCGACTGAAGATAAAATTACGAAACGAATTGCATTATCAAATCTTGCCCGAATATTCGATCCATTGGGTTGGCTTTCACCAGTCACAGTAGTTGCAAAGCTTTTTATGCAGAAATTATGGATTCAAGAAATTTCGTGGGATAGTGAACTTGAAGAGAACTTGAAGAATGAATGGAATAGTTTCATAGAACACATATCTAGTCTTAATGAAATAAACATTCCTCGATGGCTGCAATCATCTATTGGAATGAAAATTGAGCTACACGGCTTTGCTGACGCATCCGAAAAAGCATACGCAGCGGTGGTCTATATGAAGATCAACTCATCAACTACACTGATAAGTGGGAAGAGCAAGGTAAATCCAATAAAGAACAGAAAAACACTTCCGAAATTAGAACTCTGTGCGGCACAACTATTGGCAAGACTTTTGCACAGAATTATAAAGGTCATAAATAGAGATTATGAAGTACATGCTTGGAGTGATTCAACAATAACTCTTTGTTGGATACAAAATAATAAATCCAAAGACAAATTTGTTCGAACCAGAGTCGATGAGATTAATGCACTTATTCCTGAAGCTAAATGGAGACATGTTGTCTCTAAGCAAAACCCAGCCGATGTAGCATCAAGAGGAATATATGCGAACCAGCTAAGCGAACACACACTTTGGTGGAACGGGCCGGAATGGCTTAAGGAACCTAAAGAAAAGTGGCCCAAACAGTGTGAAGAAACATATCGACCAACTGTATTAATGATGGCGGCAGACAAAACCAATAAACACTTTTTAGATGATCTCATGACAAGATACTCCAGTTTTACAAAACTTCAAAGAATAGTAGCATTTATCATACGCTTCATTCGGAAAAAGATGCGAGTAAATGCATTTTTAAACTTTTCAACAGTAGACGAAGTAGAATACGCTTGGAAACTCATTGTGAAACATCATCAAAAAAGCGAATTTGAAACAGAAATAAAATGTTTAAAACAAAAGAAATACATTAATCCAAACAATAGAATTATCAATTTAAATCCGTTCTTGGATAAAAATGATATTCTAAGAGTAGGCGGCAGGTTACATTTATCCAACTTACAATACAATCAGAAGCATCCAGTCATTTTAAACAAATCAAATATAACTACAGCAATAATTGAAGACACACATCAAGCAACATTACACGGATCCATTCGCGTCATGGAAACCATTATAAGGCGAAGATACTGGATCGTTGGATTACAAAATGCTGTAAAAAAATGCATCAGACTATGTCCAAAATGTATTAGATATCGACAATGTGCGGCAGGACAGATAATGGGAAATTTACCAGAATATCGAGTTACTGTATCACATCCATTTGAACATACTGGAATTGATTATGCTGGACCTGTACTGATGAGATGTTCGAAAGGAAGAGGACAGAAATCATTCAAAGGCTATATAAGCGTTTTCGTGTGTATGTCAACAAAGGCAATACACTTAGAAGCAGTGAGCGATATGACAAAAGAAGCTTTCATGGCAGCTTTAAGACGTTTTTTCGGCAGAAGAGGAAAGAGTGCTCATCTATACTCGGACAATGGATCCAATTTTGTTGGTGCAAGCAGACAAATGGATAAGGAATTCTTACAAGCAATCAAACAGAATTCAGACGTTAGTCAGATGCTAGAATCAGAAAGGATTCAATGGCATTTTATTCCGCCGGCAGCCCCTCACTTTGGAGGAATTTGGGAAGCTGGAGTAAAGGCAGTGAAGCATCATCTAAGGCGAGTAGTAGGAGATTCGAAATTAACCTTCGAAGAAATGTCAACTCTCTTAGCCCAAATTGAAGGAGTTTTGAATTCCCGGCCACTCTGTGCATTCAATAGCAACAATCTTGATGATTTAGATGTACTGACTCCAGGCCATTTTTTAATTGGAAGGCCCTTGATCGATTGCCCTGAATCAGAAAGTAATCTTACAATTAATTCCACCGACAAATGGAAGCTTATTCAAAAAATGAAGAGAGATTTCTGGAACCGCTGGAAAAACGAATATTTACATACGCTTCAACAGAGGAGGAAGTGGAAAACACAACAAAATAATGTTAAAGAGAATGATATAGTCATCATCAAAGACGAGAATACACCGCCATCCAGATGGCCGTTAGGTAAAATAACGGAAGTGCACACTGGAAATGATGGAAAAGTACGAGTAGTGACTTTAAAAGTTAAAAACGGCACGTTGAAGCGGCCTATACACAAAATTCTTATATGTCCTCAAGAGTCGACAGAGTCAAAACATACTGACATAAGTAACTCTAATCTAACAATGAAATTAGTAACAATGATTCCAAAAATGAGTAAAATGACCATTATGTTAATGCTACTACTAATGATGACCGCTGTTCTTGACGGAGCACCGCTGGCAATAGGCACTAAAGGGACTTATCTTACACGGCTTCAGCAAAATTCCGCAATATATTTAGACAATATCGGAAAAATGGATGTTGTAAGATCAAATTGGAAATTAATCGTTTTTTACGATCTGGATCCATTCTTCAAAGAGATGCAGGGAATCAATAATCTGACAACACAGTTAGAGAGACAGTGCCATAAATTGACTTACTTCAAAGAATCCTGTGAATCCATGGTTCAATCAATGAGAAGGAAGTTTCGTATATTGGCATCAAACAATGAGCTGTTTATGATGAAGAATAGAAAAAGAAGAGCACCATTGGAATTTGTCGGATCAATCTTACATATACTCTTTGGTACGATGGACGCAGACGATAGAGAGGAAATAACGGAAAATATGAAAGCCCTGTTGGATAATCAACAAAAATTAAAACAGCTAAGTGAAAAACAGACATCTTTAATTGATTCCACAACTAACATATTAAAGAAAACAACTGAGGATGTGAATCACAACCTGGAAAGGCTAACGCAACAGCTAAACACATTCTACACGCACTCAGTCCAATTCCAGAATGCTGAAAAATTGACATTACAATTTCAGTCACTGGCAATACAAGTTAATACTATGATTGAAGAATGTGATAGCATCCAATCAGATATCATCACGTTGCTTGTTGACATGAATCATGGTCATGTAAATCCACACTTACTCAAACCATCACAACTCATGAAAGAGATAGACTTCATTGAAAGTAATCTACCAAGTGATCTCACAATGTTGGGAAAACAGGAAAGGAACATTGTTAAAGACACTTACAACTCCATGGTGGCTAAGGGTACTATTATCGGTACTCGATTAGTAATTAGAGCTGATATACCACTTATTAATTACGTACCATCAGAGGTTTACAATTTGATTCCGTTGCCAATGGAATTTAGAGGAAAGATGATAATAGCACAACCAACTGCAGAATACATGGCGTACAACCCAGTAGAATTGGTGTATACACTGATTTCGGAAACACAACTAAATACCTGCAAAAGGAGCCTGGAAGGAAGATTCTTATGTCAAATGAATTGGGTATGGAATGCAGCTACCGACAGATCCTGTGAAATGTCAGCCTTAAAGAATTCAAAACATGCTGAATGCCAATTCAAGGAAATTCCTTATCATTCATTTTGGAAAGAGTTGTCTGGAAACAACCGTTGGCTTTTCAAAACATACAACCAATCAACCTTGGACCTAAACTGTAGCGATTATGAACAAGGATTAGTGGAACTACCTTCTCAAGGTATATTGACTTTGGCACCAGGATGTAAGGCACAATTTGAAGGAATCAAAATAACATCTGGGTATCAATTAGGATCAAATGTGAAGGCTGATCCTCTTGCGATGACATGGACAACGAATATAGATCTGATAACTGAGAACCAACTAACTCTAACGAACTCATCGCTGGTAGAGACTAGGAACAGCATCCGACAATTGATATCACAAGTTCGTGACATGCGGGAATATGAGTCAAACATTAAATTAGTTAAATTTCATCAGATAAGCGGCCATGTATCCTTATTGATTACTATTGTAATAATTATTATTTTAATTATTTTGTATTTAAAAAGAAAGAATAAAAACTCTGAAATTGACTTCTCCCTGCCTGCTCTATGAGGCGGGGCAGAATGTTCAAACATTGAACACTAGAGTAAGAAGAAGTGATAAGATAAGTGATAGACATTATGTTTGCTTAGGATATCTTATCTAGCAAACATGAGCACACATACAAATTGAGATAACAAGCAACTGATTGCTTGCGCTTGGGTTCAGAGTTTGTGTGTGTGTTTCTGTTATCACTTATCGGTATCACGAACAAAATAGTATATATAAGCGTAGGTTAAGATTTTATAGTTCAGTTCGAATAAACAGTACACCCGACTTTACAACTCGGTGTTTTATTTTTAACTCGCGGTTCATAAATTTCCCCCCACCAGAGGTAAGGGATTTTGAACAACGCAAGATTATTTTTACTCAATCTTTGCTCAGGTTGCTTAAATGTTGGCAATTAAATATGCACGTCTTTCTTCCTGCTTATCTCCCTCATTAATTTGACGTGCTAATTTGATGTTCTTTTATAATATTGTTATAGTATCCTTATTCGAGCACATCTGATTATTCTCGTCTGGGATAAGTTTATCTTGCAGATTCTGCAACATTCACGAGGAGACACCTGACCACATACTGGGGAAATGTGATGCACTCGTGCATCAAAAACATAGGTATCTGGGCAAGCACCACATAAAAAAAAGTGAATTATCTTCCCTTGAAATACTCCAAATACTTCGATTCCTCAAAGGAAAAAAATTGGAGGAAGTACTGTAATAATGAGCTTAACTCATCTTTATGGGGAAAAAAAAGTTACAATACTTCTTCAATTCTTCCTTCTCAATTAAATAATTATTTTTACTAGATATCAAGCTGTTTAAAATCAATTACATTGATCACTGTAATCATAATTCAATTACATATCTGAAAAACAGGTTCATTATTTATATCGCTAAAATTAAATTATAATCGATAAAAAAATGTAGGGGAACACAGGGCTAAATACTGTCGTTTAGTGTTTGTAATAGTCCCTGAAATTTAATTTTGTATTATCAAACGAATAGATTTAACTATAGTAAATAAAATAAAAGTTTAACTTACTTTGATATTAATTTTTTAAGTAAAAAAGTAAAATGGGTAATTTATTTTATTTTACTAAGAATTAGATCTTCACAGTGCTCAAGAGCTGATATTTTCTATGATTTTAAACTTCAACTTAAAGACTCCAAATAATAGGCGAACATACACATTTAAACAAACAGTTTTTCCCCCAGTTGGGCACTGTATGAAATAGAATGAAATTATTGTGTTTAGTCTTCCTAAAACTCACAAAACAGTGTTGTTTCATCATCGCTTTCAACGCCTACACAGGAGTTATGAGCCCATCTTTTACACACAATGGAAGAACATTAGCTTTCCGTCAAATTAAAATATATATATCTTTTTTTGTAAAGCTGTACAAATACCGTTTCCCCAAAGTGTGAAGAAAAAATAATGTCCAGCTAAAAAATAAATAATTTCACATACTTTGAATCAAAAATCGATAACAATTGTAATTGTACTAGAAGCAAGCAAAAAACTATCGTATATTTATTACTTGCGATATAGGTACTATAGGGTAAGTTCTGCATTTGGAAAAAAAATCGAACTACGAGTAATGCAAAATCTTATTTACTTGAAAACGGCTCTAACGATTTTGATAAAAAAAATTAAGTGTGATATTATGGACATGGGCTATATTTTGGTGAAAAAAAATTTGGGGGGAAATGTTATTAGGGGTACCTGTCATAGAACGGTTTTTTTGATTTTCGAATTTCTCACCAACGGCTCTAACGATTTTAACCAAAATTTTAATGCAGGAGCTGCTTTGCATTTGAAAAAATATAAACTAAAAATTTTTTCGAAAAAATAGTTTTTGGATTTAAAAAAAAATAATACATATTTTTTTTTGAAAATTCAATATCTTGAAAACCGATACACGATTAAATTTTTAGATTACGTTTAAAAATGTATTTTATTAAATAATAACAATTTGCATATCAATTTTTTTTATAAAAATTTTAAGGAAAATTTAGTACACAAAAAACATGTTTCAGTGTGTCTGTATGTCTGTACCTCTCACTACAGCCTAAACCACTGGACCTATTTCTTTCAATCTCGGTAGTTAAGGGTCTTCGGTGATTCCCTAGAGGAGAAATTGAAATTTTTTTTAGCTCCAAAACTAAGGGTACCCCCCATACACCCGTAATGCAAAATCTTATTTATCTCGAAAACGGCTCTAACGATTTTGACAAAAAAAATTAAGTGTGATATTATGGACATGGACTACATTTTGGTCAACAAAAATTTTGGGGCAAAATGTTATTAGGGGTACCTGCCATAGACCCGTTTTTTTGATTTTCGACTTTCTCATTAACGGCTCTAAGGATTTTAACCCAAAATTTTTAGCAGGAGTCCCCTTAAGTTTAAAATAATATTGTATATAAAAATATTCGAAAAAATATTTATTGGGTTTAAAAAAAAAAACAAAACAAAAAAATTTAAATTAGTATCTTCAAAACCTATGTACGATTATTTTTTAAAATTATTTCCTAAAATCAATATTATTTAATACTTAAAATTCACATCGCTTGAAAAATTTTAGAGAAATTTCTTATATAAAAATTTTATTTAATAATAAAACGAATTTTCAAAGTTTATTTGCATAAATTCATACTTTTCCGGAAACCAGACGGCAATTTTATGCATTTGAACATTATTATCTCATTAAATCCATGTTTTATATTTATAAAATGTATCTTAAATTCCAAAGTACTTTTACATAAGAGCAAGTTCGTGCGATCCAGTCGTGCATTTTATTTTTTTACTACTTTTGCACCAGAAAGTTCACAGAGTAATAAATCACCATAAATTATTCAAACCAAATGGCCGTTGGAAATAGCTAACAGCAAAACCCGATTCTGTCCTGTTTTTTATTCGGCCCCGTGTTCCCCTAATAACAATCAACTGAAGTCGTAAATAAACGCCTTAACTGATTTTTGTTAAGAGTTATCGTGTGTAAGCAATGTTTTTGTAACATTTCCTATAATTCATTTTTATTGAAAATTATTGCAAACAATAATTCAGAATTTAAAATTAAAAATTAAATTTAGTTATTTGTATTCGAAAATATTATATCGCTTAGTCTAACAGTACAGTTTTGTAGAAACAAAATGTATGAATAAGATGGCTATAAATTGGTTCAGAAATTGCAAATGTTGATGGGGGCGAAAGTCCCATTTTTTCGACTAAATACGGTACAAGCTATTCATTTCTTAACATAACTTAGAAACTATAACAGGCTATTTCTAAGATAAGGCTAGATAGGGATGGAGTATAGTTTATAAGACGAAGTTTTAAGCAGCAGTATCTACTGAAGTTTGAAGTTAAAAAAGAGCTATTGTTTGGATAACCCTTTTGTAGCTTATGAGTTATACATAATTTCATTGCAGCTTGTGACCTTAAAAGAAACTTAGGGTGAGTAAATAGAAGACTCTTAGATTTCCTATATAACGAAGATTTTTAGATAACATAATTTAGTTGTAGATCGAGAAGAGAATGTCGGGTGTTCTAGTTAATTAGTTTAATGCAGCTTTGATAGAAAGGTAGGATAAAAGGATTATTGCAAGATAGGGACCACATTTAAAAGACATACTCAAGGATTACATAGGGTTTGGATATATTTTTAGACCTTGCCTCTTCACAAAACCAAATCAAAAATTGGTCTTTAAAACTTATGCGTTAGATATGTGTGAGTAAATTGAGTTTTCCTTTACATAATATATGGCAAGGTCACGAATCAACAAAACGCTATTAGATAAGGATTGATTAAAGAGATGGACAGAAGATTTGGTGCGATAGTATTAGAAAATATTTGATATGAATTTGGAAATATTGAACTCCAAGCACGTAATAAAGCACCCAAATGAAAAACAGTCTAGTTGAATATGGAACGGGAAAACGACTGATATGTCGGAAAATTGGTTTAAGGAGTCTTGACATCATCGTCGTGGTAGAGTTATATATATATTTTATTTGAATGATCATTGTGAAAAGTGAAAAGTAAGGACTTAAGCAGTTTCCTTGGGGAACACCAGAAGTAGCTCTGATAGGAATGGAGAAAGCCAATCTGAAAAGTTCGTTTTTGATAGATACAGTGATTAAACAAAAATTCCGTATTGGCAAGGCTCTCACTAGTCAAATGTTAAGTCCAAGTGAGATCACCGGTACGGAACGTCAATTTTTGTGGACTAAAGACCAAAAAAGCTATTTTGAATCAATAACACAATTAATCCAATAAAACAATGCTAACCCCCAGTTTCACAGTGGAAGTTTAAACTTAAGCAAAACCATGGCACAAACTTATCTGCCCAGGATAAGATTTTCCATAACAATTTTGAAATATGATTTAAAAGCTGATGAATTTAAGCGGCATACGAGCATTACGAGCAATATACGATATTCCATAAATACACTTAGTATTTGAACTCATGTACGAAGTTATTCCATAAGACGTAGGGTATAGGTATTTCATGAATCTATATGTCCTGTCCTTCGAAATGTGTTTCTCTAATTTCAAAAATACTACGAGTACTTTAACTTTTTTGGATTTTAAAAATTATATTAATTTATAGGTTCGTTTGTTGAACTTTACCCAGGGTTGACCCAGGTTTTCTTGACAACCCTCAGAGTTGTCAACAAAAACTGGGGTTTTCGGTTTTCAAAAAACACCCAACAGCTTTCAACTGTTTTGTTGACAGCTAAAAGCAAGACAAAATCATTTTGTGATCTGATAAAACTTTAAATTTGTTATAAATTAGTTTTAAAAATGAACAAAAACGATTTCGCGTTGTTGCTGAATGTTTCTCCGATGAGTACAACAAACTTTTAATTGCAAATACAAGCAATAACATGCAACATGTGAATCGCCAAACGACAACAAAAGAAATACATATGAAATCTCATATGACTTTTGACAGTTGGATCGTTACCTGAACTCGCCCCAGCAAAATACCTAGATCTACTTCATGGCGAGTTCAGGGCGACCCCAGGTCTCAAAAAACACAGAATTTGCTCACCAGGGTGACTTCAGGTTTTTCAAAAAACGATTTAGGGCGACCCCAGGGTGACTTCAGGGCTCAACGAACAAACCTTATATTATTAAAAAAATTAAAATTATTATTTGGTTCAAATTATCCAAAAAATTTGCTGCGGAAAACTAAAATTTGGTAGGAATACTTAACATAAACCATAATTTTTTCAGAATAGTTCCAAGTAGCTCATTAAAAGCATTTTTTGACATGTTTGGATGTTTTTTTTTTTTAATTTTATAAAGAGTTTTAAAAGGCGAAAAATTGTCTGTGCTCAAAAATAGTTTATGATATTTTATATTTGACGTTTAATCTTTGACGTTTAACGAACAGCTGGTGGAATGCCTACTTCAAAACCCAAAGATAAAATAAGCTTTATGCTAGGTTTTCACTTGTGTTTGAAAGACGCAGAGTGATGTGTGCGGATAATAGCAACTCTCTACACTTATAAGGGCAACATTATAATTTTTGTTCAAGGAAAATGACAGAAGTCATATGGATTTAGCAAGTTACTAAAAGTTAAAGTACCCAGCTTGTGATTTTAACTTAAGGAAAATGTTATATATACGAGTAGTAAGATGTTAAAATTATTTAAAATTAGTGAAATCCTCTTTCTTATTTAGTAACTTACTAAAATAGCTTTAACATAATATTACTAAATCCTTTTAAATTTTGGGACATTGTCTTTTTACCACTCTGTTTTTTTTATGTTGGTTATAAGCATTTGTTATTTCCTCGCATCTCGCAAGAGTAAGTCAGTAAAGAAACATTTGTTTTTGTTTTTAGTGCCAAAGGTTGAGAATTAAACCCAGTCCTCCGGGACATGCTGTTGCGCTTCAAATTTATAAAAGAGAACAGAGGGTATAATAGTTTGCTCAACCTTAAATGAGAGTTGAAACGAGATTGAACTACGATTCAAACTCTTAAATTGAAATGGGTTTGGTTTAACCCGATTGCACTCGCTCATTTAAGTTGAATCAAAATATTTCAATTCGGGATTCCTACCAAACGTCAATATGACTTAAATGTAGAACATTTTAGACTAAATGAAAAAAAAATATAGGAGTGAACTTTTCAAATCTGTTACGAAAAATGATAGATGTAAAATGACAAAGCAAAAAAGTCAGTATTTACTTTAAAAAATAGATACAAGATATCAGTTTCATAAAAATGATGATTTTGACATGTGAGAATAAGCGAGAGCGATATTTATATGGTATTTTGTAACCATTTTTACTTGCGATATAGGTACTATAGGGCAAGTTCTGCATTTGGAAAAAAAATCGAACTCGAGATTTTGATCAAAGTTGACATTACGATGATAGCGAAGACGAAAAAAGTGGGTCCGACAATTCCGTCTGTCTGTCTGTATGTCTGTATGTCTGTATGTCTGTATGTCTGTATGTCTGTATGTCTGTACCTCGAACTACAGCCTAAACTACCGGAGGTATTTTCTTCAAACTCGGTAGTTAAGGGTCTTCGGTGATTCCCTAGAGGAGAAATTGAAATTTTTTTTTTAGCTCCAAAACTAAGGGTACCCCCCGTACACCCGTAATACGAAATCTTATTTATCTCGAAAACGGCTCTAACGATTTTGATAAAAAAAATTAAGTGTGATCTTATGGACATGGACTATATTTTGGTGAAAAAAAAAATGTTGGGGGAAATGTTATTAGGGGTACCTGTCATAGAACGGTTTTTTTGATTTTCGAATTTCTCACAAACGGCTCTAACGATTTTAACCAAAATTTTTATGCAGGAGCTGCTTTGCATTTGAAAAATTATAAGCTACAAATTTTTTCGAAAAAATAGTTTTTGGATTTTTAAAAAAATAATACAATTTTTTTTTTGAAAATTCAATATCTTGAAAACCGATACACGATTAAATTTTTAAATTACGTTTAAAAATGTATTTTATTAAATACTAACAATTTGCATAGGATCAATTTTTTTTATAAAAATTTTTAGGAAAATTTAGTACACAAAAAACATGTTTCAGTGTGTCTGTATGTCTGTACCTCTCACTACAGCCTAAACGACTGGACCTATTTCTTTCAATCTCGGTAGTTAAGAGTCTTCGGCGATTCCCTAGAGGAGAAATTGAAATTTTTTTTTTAGCTCCAAAACTAAGGGTACCCTCCATACACCCGTAATGCAAAATCTTATTTATCTCGAAAACGGCTCTAACGATTTTGATAAAAAAAATTAAGTGTGATATTATGGACATGGACTATATATTGGTGAAAAAAAAATTTGGGGGGAAATGTTATTAGGGGTACCTGTCATAGAACGGTTTTTTTGATTTTCGAATTTCTCACCAACGGCT
The DNA here is from genome assembly GCA_963931855.1 of Philhelius festivus. Lineage (NCBI taxonomy): Eukaryota > Metazoa > Arthropoda > Insecta > Diptera > Syrphidae > Philhelius > Philhelius festivus. The sequence goes on along the minus strand of OZ007554.1, from coordinate 67,721,813 downwards.
CTAACGATTTTAACCAAAATTTTTATGCAGGAGCTGCTTTGCATTTGAAAAATTATAAGCTAAAAATTTTTTTCGAAAAATAGTTTTTGGATTTTTAAAAAAATAATACAATTTTTTTTTTGAAAATTCAATATCTTGAAAACCGATACACGATTAAATTTTTAAATTACGTTTAAAAATGTATTTTATTAAATACTAACAACTTGCATATCAATTTTTTTTATAAAAATTTTAAGGAAAATTTAGTACATAAAAAACATGTTTCAGTGTTTCTGTATGTCTGTACCTCTCACTACAGCCTAAACCACTGGACCTATTTCTTTCAATCTCGGTAGTTAAGAGTCTTCGGCGATTCCCTAGAGGAGAAATTGAAATTTTTTTTTTAGCTCCAAAACTAAGGGTACCCCCCATACACCCGTAATGCAAAATCTTATTTATCTCGAAAACGGCTCTAACGATTTAGATACAAAAAATTAGGTGTGATATTATGGACATGGACTACATTTTGGTCAACAAAAATTTTGGGGCAAAATGTTATTAGGGGTAACTGCCATAGACCCGTTTTTTTGATTTTCGACTTTCTCATTAACGGCTCTAAGGATTTTAACCCAAAATTTTTAGCAGGAGTCCCCTTAAGTTTAAAATAATATTGTATATTAAAATATTCTAAAAAATATTTATTGGGTTAAAAAAAAATTTAAATCAATATCTTCAAAACCTATGAACGATTATTTTTTGAAATTATTTCCTTAAACCAATATTATTAAATACTTAAAATTCGCATCCCACATTTTTTTCTTGAAAAATTTTAGAGAAATTTCTTATATAAAAAATTTATTTAATAATAAAATGATTTTTTAAGGTTTATTTGCATAAATTCATACTTTTCCGGAAACCAGACGGCAATTTTATGCACTTGAACATTATTATCTCATTAAATCCATGTTTTATATTTATAAAATGTATCTTAAATTACAAAGTACTTTTACATAAGAGCAAGTTCGTGCGATCCAGTCGTGCATTTTATTTTAAATTTGAATTGGGCTATTCAAGAAACTGTCTTTGTTTTTTATCATAAAAAATGAGTTCTATTTCGTTTTACTTAAGTTCACTGTAGGTTTTTTCACCTCTTAACGATTCGGAAAACTACTTTTTGTTGGCTTATGAAATTTGATTAAGTTAGATTGATTTAGACCCAAAATTAAAACAGTTCACTTGTTGAAACATATGTACATATGTATGTTATTAAAAAAATTAAATTTTCTAGAATTGTCCGTCTATTAAAAATGTAATAAAGTGGCACTTGAATTTAGGTTAACAAATTTTTCTTCTTCTATGTGTTATAATTACAGCAGAATGTCAGATATATAAAAAAAAACATTAATTTTCGATACTTTTGGCATTGAATACTCAGGTTATTTTAATTAGATTAAACCAATTTTACAAGACGAGTAGTTCTTATGATTAATGCAAAATCATGATAGTGAGTACAAGCTAGATAAGCGATTAAAAAACCTATTGACAAGCGGCTGACCAAAAAATTCAAACAGAAAATCGTGTTTAAATTGTCTTTCAAATAAAAGTAAAGCAGTAAAGAAGATAATAATTTTAAATTGCATTAACCTTAAGATAAAACTTAATTCATGTTTAATGCTACGAGCCTTGAATACTAAGTCAAAGTAAATAAAACTTCATAATAATAAAACCGTCAACAATTTGAAGAATAAATAAAATAGTAAAAATAATTATAATTGATTACGATTATTTATGTTAATATACCTACATTAATCATTTTGTGGTTTTTAATTATAAGAAGAAAAAAAAGGAAATATATGTACGTTATCAATTTTAAATATATAGTACAAGCCATTAGAACATCAATTTCTAATTCAACAAATTACTTATTTCCTACCACAAAATGCTAATCAGAAGATTAATGAATATGACAGCTTAAATACAGGTTTCAAAAATTACTTTTAGAAATGTAAAAAGAAAAAAAAAAGAAAACTGTTCTTTTTTGTTGTATTTATAGCTTTTTATTACATTTAAATGATTAAATGATTATTTAAGTACCACTCTGATTAAGCAAGACAATCTGTTTTTTTTTTTTTTTTTTTGTTGTGTGTACTTACGACCTGTTTAATTTTTCTGATCGACAAATAAGATTCAATTGGATAACGATATAACAACGTTTTTTTTAATTAACATTGGAACATTTTTAAGCATGATAAATGTGTATATTTTATGACCCACCAGCCCATACAAAAAAGGAACTGAACTTAGTACTACTCGAGTTGTATAATCTTTTTTATTTTATTCGCAAAGTTTAAGTCGAATTAAAACTGTATAGGTATGATTCTGAGTTAAAAAAACGATTTTGTAAATTTTAACCTTATTTAACAACATAATATATCTAACTGGAAGCAGCTGAGCGATTTAAGTGCATCTTTTTGTCAATTTTTGAACCTAGCACAAACTGGAACGACATATGTACCTATCCAAGTATATAACTTAAAGCTTCAATATTGCAGAACTTAAACTTAAATAACTACCAACGAAAAGTACAGATTATGCTTCATTTGAGCTCTTCCTTTCTTTTTTTTCATAATTTGTGCGCACTCAAGTGGTTAGTAATACCTTTAAAATGATTATCACAGTACGTGTGTTAGGAAAATAGGGAAGGGTTTAAAAGGAGATATCGATGCACATTAGTTTTAAATTTCTGAATATTACAAGGGAAGGATAAAAAGAGATAGGTAGAGCATTCCACATTCGTGTTGTTCGGCTGAAAAATAAATCTCTGTACTTCACAGTACGTCCGCCGAATTTGGACTCAAGGGTAAACTGATGAGCATTCCTAAAAGCACGAGTGTTACAGTTAAATTGTTTAAGGTGAGGAAATGTTCAATTATCTAAAAAAAAATTAAATTTGGTGGTGCAACAGCTCGGAGTGAACCAGGACCTAGTGACTTATAACTCTCAACCATTCCTGTGTGCGTGCTACCAGGAACGGAGGGGACCTAAAATTTTCTGCCGATTCCGAATGGCTAATGAGCAGCACTTTCTTGGAGAATTTTTCAGTTCCTCGCAAGATTATCTACTGGATAAAAAATACCAACAAAATGACATCATTGTTCGTGAGTTTCTGAATAAAAGGAATAGGTACTATTTGTAATCTTTTTCAGAAAAAATGATAAGTCAAACAAATCGTCACCAGTAATTGATATATTTTATCAAACCGTTAGAAGACTTGGGACTAACCCCAACAAAGTCTACTATTCATCTTCCATCAGTTCTTATGACATACGGATAGTATTCTGATATAAATTGAGATCTTAATAGCTGTAAAGTCTTCCTTCGTTGCAGCGCCAATTTATGTTTCCTTAGAATTCGAAAATTAAACTCTCTGCAACACAATCATCATTCAAAAGCTTTTGAATACTTAAGCTCTATTAGAATCATTAGAATATCAGGATTAAATCATTTCCTTAGGGGACTTTAATATTGCCAATGACACCTGGTTGCGCTACCCTGATACAGATGTTATGTAACCAACTGGTAACCCTAGATCGGACGATTCAAAGCCAATTGATGATTTAACTTCACTATAAGAAATTATAAATTATATATATTTTAAATACCAATGGAAAATTTGCTGGATCTTGTGTTAACTTCCATTAATGATGGAATCGTAGGAGAATCAACTGAGCCTCTTGTTTCTAAAGACTGCCATCATCCAGCACTTCCAATTTAACTTTTCTTAAAACTTGGTATTTTAAAAAAAAACATTTTGACAACTTATTCACTTTTAATTTTAAAAAGACAGAAGACCTACCTCAAAGTGCCTTTAATTGTGATAACGACTGTGATACCTTAAACTGTGATATTTCAAACTGGGATAATTTTGACGAAATAGCCATAACCTTGGCTTTTTAAAATCTTTCCCTTACTTGAATGATATAAGCTTTAATATTTACTAGCCGACCCCACTCTCGAAATTCGAGTGCCAATTTATTTATTATTTATTATTTATGTTATTGGCAGTGTTTTCAAGCAAATTTATTAAATTAAATTTTATTTTATGTAATATGCAAAGTGTTCGACAGTGCAAAAACAAAAATGACCCACAGTGTGTAAATGCGTGTCTCAAGTATATTCTGCACATCTCCGTAACTGTGGCTTTCCAACCATATAAAATTTATCGAGATCGGTTAAATACTTTTGGAGAAAAGTGTACCACAAAAAACATGTTTGCCGTTTTATTATATGATTTAGACAATATTAAGATTTTTTTATCAAACCTTAACAAAAGTTATAAATATCAGGCCCTGATGGTATGTAGTATACCTTCCACTATTTTGAAAATCTATTATAAACTATTGATTGTTGCATATGTCCGTTCTTTTTCTTGTGAATTTCCATCTTTATGGACAAATTCTTCTATATTTCCTCTATATGGCAAGAAAGATGAAGTTAGAAATTATAGACCTATTGCAAGATTATTTTTAATCGGTTATTAAAAAAATATTTGAAGCTATAATTTGTAAAATTCTAAGTAAGGCATTCGATAAACTCTCGCATCGAATTTTGCTATTAAGACTATAGCTAGAGCGACCATTTTGTTGCATGGCTTGACTGCTATTTATGCAATAGATCACACACGGTACTTTTCAATAACCGTACCTTCAAAACTTTTGACCTTAAGTCTGGAACACCACAGGGAAGCTATTTAGCCGCTTTACTTTTTATTTTATTTATAAATGATTTAACATCCGTGTTGAAGTACTCAGTGTCTCAATTATGCAATTATTCGTGAATGTGAAGAATTAGAATATGACCCTAATTCGTTTTTTGAATGATGTGTTCGTAAATGTTTGTTTCTTAACGTGGATAAATACAAAACTATCAGTTTTACGAGGAAGATTTCCGTAACATCTTTTAGTTATTTGTTAAAATGGTGCATCATGTATATCACGTATTAGCGATATGTCTGTACTTGGTGTGTAATTCAAGGGCAAGCTTGAATTCACTCCATAACTAATAGAGCCAATTCAATTCATGGTTAGATAAAGAGAGAGACAAGGCAATTTTCTGATCCTTTTGTTAAAAAGCCGCTTTTCATAACATTTGTTTGTCCCATTCTGGAATACGCTTGTAAAGTTTGGTACGTCTGCGTACCAGACCAGAAGAGGTGCCAAAAAGATTCCTAAGTTTTGCACTTTGGGGGTTAGGTTGGGATAATCTTTATGATCTCCTTCCTTATCACAACAGATTTAAACTTATCGTTATTTCTAGTATTAGGAGCAGACGTTCTTATTTGTGTTTTGTCTTCATTGTTCAATTATTAAATGGAAAAATAGACTCCTTCTACTTTCTTGTCTCGTATTACCTTAAATATTCCTCAAGGAAACTTGAGGAATTGGCCAGAATGCATAAATATTTCAAACTATCGGCCTAATTATAACCGATTTTCTCTTCTAAGTAAAATGCATAAATTATATAACTTTTTCAGCGATAAATATATTAGCCGCGTTTTATTATCGCCAATGATTCATATATGTACATATGTAGATTATCTCTTGAAAATAAAACGATACAGATCATAGTGACAGTAGTGTTGTATGTTCATCTCTCTTTTGCTTATGTTTGCTGATTTCCAAATGTTTCTGGTCTTTTTTATTTACACTGTAGTTTACACTACCTTACTATAAAAAGCCATCTACTCACTAGAGTAACAACTAATTTCTGGATCTTTGAAATAGATCCAGATAGAAAACAGAATCCCAAATTGTTTTTTTTAATATATTGTAATATTTTTGCCAAGGTTCGTTAAATAAAACTTATTACTCCTTTTAGAATTTCTTCTTTATTTACACTTTTCGAATCAAAACAATAAATCTCAATTTATAATCAACTCTAATACTTTTATTCCAACTTAAATCCACTTTTTTAATTACACTTTCCACAATCCAATAGTTCAGCTTTGTACACTTTCATAATCGAAAATAAACTGTGTTCCGCTCACCGTGAACACTCCCTTTTATACTCAAACCAGTTGTTCTAGAAGGTTCTTGTCCAGAATACTCCATTTGCTTGGAACAAGGGGAAATTCATATGGGGATAGAATGTTCTAGTACTTTGGAATAAGGGGAAATTTAGATGCGATGGAAAAGAGCTTTTTGTTTTGTTCCCTCACAAAGCAGATATGTAATTCCCAAAAGATGGCGCTGTAGGAGTATAAAGCTCTGTTCGCAACAATATTGTTGTGAACAGAGCTTTATACTACTACAGCGCCATCTGTTGGAAAATTACATAACTAATTTCTGGAAGAAACAAAAAGCTCTTTTCCAATGTCAAATGAATTTCCCCTTATTCCAACCATCTAGAACATTCCAAGACAAGAACTTTCGAGAACAACTAATTTGAGTATATAAGGGAGTGTTCACGGTTAGCGAGACACAGTTGATTTTTGATTACGGAAGTGTGCAAAACTCTGCTTATTGGATTGTGTAAAACAAGTGTGATTTTAATTTGAATAAAGTATTTGAGTTGATTATAAGTTGAGATTTATTGTTGTGAATTCGAAAGTAAAAATAAAGAAGAAGTATTAGAAAGAGTAATAAGTTTTATTTAACGAACCTAGCAAAAATATTACATTGGTGTCAGAAAAATGGAATAAAACTTATTGTGCAGTGAAGTGTGCGAAAAAAAAAAAAAAAATGAGCAAGTTACTGAAAGAGCTCAACTGTAATGAGTTGAAAAGTGAATTAGGCAAGCGAGAACTTTCTAGAGCAGGATCGAAAAATGAGCTTGTTCTGCGTTTGGCCGAATATTTGAAACAACAAAATGAAGACCCGGACATTTTCGTCTTTGAAGCTGACGCTGAGGAAGCAGACGTGAGTAAAAATGTAGATGTTTCAAATATGTTTAGTCTTCTGCTTGAACGTCTCGAAGAGCAACGAAATGAGCAGAAAAACGAACAAAAGAATGTTCTCGAACGTCTCGAAGAGCAACGAAATGAGCAGAAAAACGAACAAAAGAATGTTCTCGAACGTCTCGAAGAGCAAAGAAATGAGCAGAAAAAACAGCATAGCGAACAAAAAGACCTTTTCGAAGAGCAGAGAAAAATGCTAGAAGGCAAGCTTGTTAACATCGAGAATAATGTATCTGCACTTGATGGGCGTGTTTCATTGCTGGAGAATCAAGTCGACAACAAAATGGAGACGTTTTCAAAAGTGGTAGATGAACGTGTTTCATTGCTAGTCGACAACAAAATGGAGAAGTTTTCAAAAGAGTTAGACCGTGTTCGAAACATAAAGATTCGGGAAAGTTCTGGAGAAACCTTGAGGAAAAAGGAGATGCAACCTCCAACCTTTGATGGACAAACTTCTTGGTCAATATACAAGAAGCAATTTGAGGCAGCTTCTACAGCAAATGGCTGGGATGAGGCTGACAAGTGTATAGCTCTAACCCTTGCTCTTAGAGGAGCAGCTGCTGAGTTATTGCTAACCATACCAGCAGATAAGAGCGGCGACTTTAATTACTTGGTTGAGGCTATAGACAAACGCTTTGGCAATAGCCATATGAAAGAAGTCTTCAAGGTACGACTCTATTCCAGAGTTCAGAAGAGGGGCGAAACTCTACAACAGCTACAAGCAGACATTGAAAGGCTTGTTCATCTTGCATATCCAGATGTTGGAGAAGAGATCCGTAACCAGTTTGCAGTTGAGGCATTTGTTCGCGCCATTTCCGACATACATCTTCAAAGGGCCGTGCGAACTGCTGGAAAACGAACGCTTTCTGAAACATTAGCGTTTGCCTTGATAATGGAAGCAGCTGAGCAAGCTTCTCACGGAGTACATCGACTTAGAGAAGCCATTGTTGAAGAATGCTCATGCCAAAGAATGAATGTCCAAAGGAACCAACGAAACGGACTTACAAAATGCTGGAATTGCAACAAGACCGGACATTTACAGCGTCAATGTCGATTACCACCAAGAAGAGCTTGTCAACATTGTGGACACGGAGTTTCAAACTCAAAACAAGGTAACAAGAACACCAGTGTTACTTCCCGAACAAGTTTTCCAACAGAGAAACGAGTAAGAACCAACTTCGAGGAGCAGAAGCTGGTTTCTGGTACTGATGGCCCCAGAAACACCATCCAGGTTTCTCAGACCAAACGAAACAATAAAAGTCTGACTGTCGAGGCAACGTCAAATGGCAACAAACGCATGGTCGCCATCAACACTCTGCGAATAAGGGCTGACCCCATTTGTGGATGGAGCAATGAAGAAATAAGATCTGCTCAACAAGAAGACCCCGACATTGAACCTCTTCTCGCATGGAAGGAACATGAAGAAAAACCCGCATGGAATGACATTTCCGATAGGAGTCCAGTTTTAAAGGCCTATTGGGCACAATGGGACTTACTTCATGTGCAAGAAGGTGTTCTTCGGCGAAAATGGGAGTCCGCTGGTGGTAAATCCTATGTGATGCAGCTTGTATTACCTCAATCGAAAATCAAAGAGGTTCTTCGAGAGATGCATGATGGACCTTCAGGAGGCCATTTGGGAGTCAATAAGACTTTAGAAAAGGTGAGGCAACGATTCTACTGGTTGCATGCAAGAGACGACGTTAAAAAGTGGTGCCGAAATTGTGACGCTTGTGCTGCAACCAAAGGACCTGGTAGAAAACTGCAAGGAAAAATGATGCAATATAATGTCGGCTCACCGTTTGAAAGGATTGCTGTTGATGTGGCTGGCCCATTTCCGGAAACGAATGCTGGAAACAAATACATTCTGGTGGTAATGGACTACTTCAGCAAATGGCCTGAGGCATACGCTATTCCGAACCAAGAAGCCAAGACCGTGGCCGACCAGATTGTGTTTAACTGGGTAAGCAGGTTCGGTGTGCCTATGGAACTTCATTCCGACCAAGGAAGGAACTTCGAGTCGAACATATTCCAAGAGGTCTGCGCGTTCCTTGGCATTAAGAAAACGAGAACCACACCACTTCACCCGCAATCTGATGGAATGGTCGAGAGATTTAACAGGACGTTAAAAGAGCACCTCACTAAGGTCGTAGGCGACAACCAAAGAAACTGGGATAGGCACATACCACTATTTTTGATGGCCTATCGAAGTGCAGTACATAGCTCAACAGGACAGACACCATCTGAAATCCTGTTCGGAAAAAGCATACGCCTGCCTAGTGAGATAAGGTTTGGACACCCACCACAAGAAACAGGGGATTACGTGAGTGACCTAAAAGAGAGGCTAATCGACATCCACGAAAGGACCAGGACTAGAATGAGCACTTACAGCGATCGAATGAAGACAAGGTACGACACAAGAGCAAACACGAGAGGATTCCAAGTAGGAGATCGTGTATGGCTGTATAATCCACATCGTCAAAAGGGATTGTCGCCGAAGCTTCAACAAAACTGGGAAGGCCCTTATACTGTCGTCACGAAAATCAATGATGTCGTTTACCGAATTCAAAGAGGGTCAAGAGGAAAATTAAAAGTTGTGCATAGCGATCGACTGCACCGATACAGTGGCGAAGCTGGAGATAGAATTGTTCGGGACGAACAATCTTAAGAAGGGGGCAATGTTGTGAACAGAGCTTTATACTACTACAGCGCCATCTGTTGGAAAATTACATAACTAATTTCTGGAAGAAACAAAAAGCTCTTTTCCAATGTCAAATGAATTTCCCCTTATTCCAACCATCTAGAACATTCCAAGACAAGAACTTTCGAGAACAACTAATTTGAGTATATAAGGGAGTGTTCACGGTTAGCGAGACACAGTTGATTTTTGATTACGGAAGTGTGCAAAACTCTGCTTATTGGATTGTGTAAAACAAGTGTGATTTTAATTTGAATAAAGTATTTGAGTTGATTATAAGTTGAGATTTATTGTTGTGAATTCGAAAGTAAAAATAAAGAAGAAGTATTAGAAAGAGTAATAAGTTTTATTTAACGAACCTAGCAAAAATATTACAATATGCTAAAAATGATTTTAACGTAAATTTGACACGAGACAAGTAAATTTAATTTAAATTTACTTCTTTTGACAATTATACATAAATTGTAAACGAATTTTATAAAGCTAGTGAAAAGCTCAGATATAAAAATAAACTTACAAAAATAAACATATCTACGTTAAAACCATTTTTTTTTTAATGACAAGTTGACACTTCCAAATGTCAAAAAGGGTGTTTTCTTAGATATTTGCACGTCATTGTTTTAACTTTGTTCAGAAGTATTTTATTGAAAAAATAATCTTAGCACGATACCAGTTAAAGAGTGTTTAAAATTAAAAAAGTTAAAAATATGAAATTTGTAAAGTGCATAGTATATTACTTACACCTTGATGCAATGTTGTTTCAAATTTTCCATCATTTTTTTTTTATAAGTTTTATTTAAACAGTAGTCTACTAAGACATGTATGCTTGAATCCTTTAAATACTCTTGCACGGTTGTCCAGCTTGTCATTGTTCAAATAGTTAAGCCATATATGTACACTAATTGTTGTCTTAATATTAATTCATTATACTCAGCGACATACCTGTAATTATTTATTCTCGAATGAATTAATAAATTTGAGCGAACTTTTGGGTACGTTCAGTGAAAATTTCATTCCTTTCAAGATAATTAGAAACTGGGAAACTTGCCTTTGAATGTATTCTTTTTTTTTAGTGTCTATATTAGACAGTTGATACAAAATGTTTATAAATAAGGTTTCGGAGTTGAAGTTTGAAGTTTTTAAATACGACTGGTAATGTATATATAGTTCTATCTTTATTTTATTCAATTAAATTACATGCCACTTTAAAGTCAAGGTTTAGACAACCGATTCCAGTGGTAAAGGCAACAGTCAAGAATGGTTTCTTATAATTTGTTGAACTAGCAGGTCCATCTTAATTGATAACCGGTTAAGAATTTTTTTGAGATTAAAGCGGACGAGTTTTTCAAACATTAAGTCATTTAAGAGCAATGATTGTATATAGTAATATTAAATTATTAAATTGTATCATTAAAAAACTTGAAGGTATGTAGATTGTGGAAATATGTATCTTGGTTACGAAAACAACAAACAAAAAACTACAAATTTTGTTCTTTTGATTCTGCCACTGTTTTGTGCTGCGCTGTAGGAATTTTTGTATTTTTCTGTTCGCAAAATACCTGCCTGTTTGTTGTTTTCATAACCAAGATACATATTTCCACAATCTACATACCTTCAAGTTTTTAATGATACAATTTAATTACTATATACAGTGAGCGTCAAAAGTGAGTAAACACCAATATGATTTCTGGATTTACATGGAATTCGAACAAACAAATAAACAATGGATTCTAATAATAAAAATCAATAAAAATAAATCAAAACACAAACAAAAATTCAAAATATAGCCTCTTACAATTTGTCCTAATAAAAACTAAACATACTCTATATTAACGCGTCAGAAGTAAGAAAACATCATAAACAGAATATAAGGAGTACAGTAAAACATGATGGTGTAGGGATGTATGGCAGCATATTCGATCGGGAATCTTGTTTTCATTGAGAGTATAATGAATAATCAAGACTATCTAAATATCCTAAGCAATAACCTTCAATCGACCTTACGCAAATTAGGGATGCTTATCAATTGGATCTCTTAGCAGCACAATGATCCTAAGAATACCTCGCAGTTTCTTAAAGAATGAATACTTTATAGGACTTCAAAGCACCTCCACCACCCTCCCAAATCGCCGGACCTAAGCCCTATACAACATTTATGGGATCATTTGGACCGGAAAATTTTACAAACGGGCCATCAAGTACAAAGATGACCTTTTAAGGCTTTAATTGAAGAACTGTCCCAAATATCCTCCGATGTTAAAAACAACATTGTTGTTTCCATGTCACGCTGACTAAGAGATGTTATGAAGTCTAAAGTTAATCAAATCAAATACCCAATGTTTTACTTGAGGTACTATATTTATAAATAATTTTAAGATATAACAGATGTTTACTTACTTTTGGCGCGTAAAATATGAAGTATATTTAATTTTTATTGGGTAAAAATGCATTAGCTCGTTTTTTGAATTTTTATTTTAGTTTCGATTTATTGCTATTAAATAAAAATTTTATTTTGTATTATTGGAATTCAATTTTTGTTTATTTTTTGGTTTTAATTCCATGTAACTCAAGAAATCATTTAGGTGTTTACTCACTTTTGACGCTCAGTGTACAATCATTCCTTTTAAATGAGTTGATGTTTGAAAAATTCGTCCGCTTTAATCTCAAAAAAATTCTTAACCGATCTTATCATCTACTATATTACTTTGTGTGCCTAAATGATGATATAAGCAAACAATTGAAAGTGGTGTCGAAAATTAATTAAACGCACGTACGTCAAGTCAGAGTATACATATGAAAAATTTTACAATATGTTTTTTTTTATTTATTCTCTTATTTGTATAATCTGGTCTAATAGATTAGCTTACTACTTTTTTTCAGAGTTGAGTCTAGTCAAATTTAATGGATTTACGTATCTCCTAATAATAATTACAACTCTTATTCTCTACTTAACAAAGAAACGTAAAAAATATCTATACACGTTAGACGATTAACTTCTAGACCATGGGATCAAGCTTAAACACTCTTATCATTTCAAAAGCTGGAATTTGAAAAATAAATCCATCTTATTGGGCTAGTTCCAAATAAAGTGATTTTCATTCTCTAGAGAACTTGCGTACATACCTTGTTTTTTTTTTTGTTTAATTTAAAAGCTGCAAATTTATTTGACATGACTTTTGGCAAGTCATAGTGCCAATGACACAAAATACTGGACAAACACGAGTCTCTAAAATGTAAATCCGAAATCCCAATGGAAAAAACTGTAATCATTCATATCACGTCGCTTCTTTTGCTTGGTTATTTTATGACAAACAATTTGTTTGGTAGTTGAATGTGAATAAAAACAATTAAGGCAGAATGTAAACTTTTTTGTTCAATAACCTAAGCCTGCCAAATAACATTTCTTTCCACAAAACGAAAAACACACAAAGAATGATTTATAATTTGGCAAAGTTTTTATATAACAATCTTCAGCTAAGACAGACCTTGATTTTTAACATTTGGATAAATAATTTGTTCCGACTGAGGTCCAAATTTTACTGGGAAAAATGTCACTTAAATTATTTGCATACAGTGTTACTTACAGTGAACAATTATTATCATTTTGTGGTACTTTGGCACTTTTTTTAATTAGACTACGTTCATTCAAACAACTCTTAACAATCACTTAAGAATGGAATTGATTCTATATAAAGAGTTTTTATTTATTTACGTGACTTATAACTCTCAACCATTCCCCTAAAAATGTTGATTTTGTTATTTGCGTTGCAACAAACGTCTGGGAATTGATGTCAAAATGACAATCGGACGCACTTACTATTGCGCCATAAGGTACTACGGATTATGAATTAAGTACACAGTGCAAGCGATTGGCAATACTTTCCTATGTGGTAGAAAATTTATAATTATTATTGTCACAAAAATTACGGTTTAGAGTTTAGACTTGGATATAAAGGGTGAATGAAAAGAACTTAAAATTGGTAACACTGTTCTGTGACTGCCGATTTGACAGTTCTCGGTTGTGTGGAAGTATTTTTGATTGGCATATCATCATGAACAGATTTACTTCGGAGCAACTTTTGCAAATTGTTTCAATTTATTTTGAAAAAATCATGGTTGAATTCGAGAAACTAATTCGGAAAATGTTGGTCAGTAATGAAGGCATTATTGCTCCAGCTATGTGGTTTTAGCAAGACGACGCACGATATAATTAATTCACGGAAATATTTGACAAACGATTAATTTAACGAAATGCATTTTTTTCTATAATGCACAAGAACTAAAGAGGTTTGGACCAGCCTTAAAATGTTTAACATAGTGCGAGCGTTAGCCATTGGATTATTTTCGGGAGGATTTCAAAACTCCAAAACAATTGTGGACTTGGAAGTAAACCAAATCAAAATAACCCAGAACTGTCAAACCAGCTGTCACAGATTATCTACAGGGTTTCTAATTTTAAGTTTTATGCCTCTAAAAAATACTTTTTATTGTGCGATGATGTTTTGAACTTTGTACTTTGTCAATACTCTCTGCTCGAATTTGTTGTCGACCACTATAATTTAATAAAAAAAAAATCTTTTTTTTCTTGGAGAGATATTAACCATGCTGATTCTCAAAGTGTTCCCAGAGAACTCTGGCAGTGATCTCTATTAGTTATAAGGTAGAAGTTTGATATGTATGAAAAATGTGTTAATTTAAGAGCAGGTTACTAACTATTTCTTTATAATTTTGTTTTCAAATAATATCATGATAAGCCTAAATATGTTTTTAATAAAACAACGTTGCTAGGATTTTTGTCATATAAAACCGACAGGTTAAAAGCGGCATTTAATTTTGCCTGTACTCATGGTGGTATCTTCAGGGTGGTTTTATTTTTTCAATAATTTTTCAGTTTGGGTTTTTATTGTTGTTTTATTTTTAAATGAAAATTATCTAAAACGAATTTTTAATTGAGTTTATATTGATCAACCTGTATTCATCACTTTTCCAACATATAATACTATTTAAAATTGAATTGGATATTTAATTTTTTATAAATAACGTATTTAATCTGTTTTCCTTTCTATATTTCTTGCTGATCAGTCTGGAACTTCTAATACGAACCGTAATAGGTGATTATGATTTGATACAAAAACCTTTTTAACTTGATTTGTTCAAGAACCCTTATAACTATTACTTGTTTTGTTTCGTTATCAATCTCGTATATTATTTTGTTATAAAATAATAATTTTAATTCTTTTTGGTGACTGCGTATTTTGACATATAACGACCACGGATACCAACTTCAAACTTAAGGAAGAGAATATAGAATTTTATTTGGACTTTTATTACTGCCCTAGTCTTAAACAATTTTTGCCAGTTAATATACGATTTTAATTGTCAAAACAAATTGTTATACGTTGGTTAAAGCAAACTTGATAAATCATTACAGTTTGTTTTAAATGTTTGAGTGACATCGGAATTAGTAACCCCATATATGTACATACATATACACTGAACCAAAAAAGTACATGATTCCAAGGAAAAACTGCATGTTTTTTAAAGAAAAACTTCATTAAAAACGGGCCATGCGTTTTATGAATTTGTTCCTACAACTATAAAAGGTTCTTAAAATTATTCATTCCTGCATTAAATTAATGATTGGAAGTCATTAAAATTTTTTTTCGATAATTCATGCATTTAATGATATTTTGCATGTAAAAAATGTATGGTTTCAAGAATTTAAAGTAATTTTTCATAAAATGTCACTTGCTCATGTTGATGAATGTGGTTTCATATAATCAGTCACTTTGTTCCTACAATAAAAGAACAGTTTCAAGCATTTTAAGAAATTTTTCATAAAACTTTACAATAAAATTTGTATGAACTATTTATATTTCAAATGTAAAATATCATAATTTGATTTTCCAACAACAATTCTATTGCTTTGGATTTTATGAATGGTTTTTCATCAAAATCATGACTTGGTAATAAAATAAAAATTAATTTTTATGAATTTTTATGAATATTCTTTAAAAATTAATTATTTTGGCTGAATGATCACCATTCATAAAAAGAATGTACAAATTTGTTCAGTGTACATACATATGCATATATGCATTTTGGTGAAAGACTGATTTTTAGGGCCGTTAAAAGTGTCTTTTTTATCAAGAGTATTTTTAAGAATATTTTTAAGAAATTTCAATGACAGTAATATTGTCTTCTTATTATCATTTTAATGTTCATATTTGCTGACAAAATATATAGATAGCAATTTTATTGAGTTTGGTTGTTATGATTGTTTAAAAGTTTTGGATAAGAATTGTGAGGAAAGTAATAATTAATTTAATCTTCATTTTATCTTACCAAGATAAGTTGTTGTTTTTTTTGTATTAAATCGCATCAACGTACATTCTGATATAAACCTTGTTTGAAGTCTACTTCTCCATTTATTGTTCAAGGTTATAAAGTATTTTTTGACAGAACTGAAAATATCTTAAAGCCACTTTACACGATATTATAAGTCATATGCTTTCTCATATGACCTGTCAAAAAAAACAAATCAAATCGTTTGAACGCACCCATTAAACGCATATCACTTCTCAAACGAAAAAGCATATGACTTTTTTGACATTAGGACTGTAGCTAATTCCATTTGAGAAGTCATACGAGATTTGTTATTTTCATGGGAAACATTGAATGGAGTGTTGACATTTGAATACAAAATATGGTAAAATTCTGAAAAGGTATGTAACTATGTATGCGGTTTTTTTTTTAAATATTTCAGATCTCATTAACATATATACTGTAAAATTTTGAATTAATACAGCTATCATTGTTGATAAAACCAATGCCATTGCTTTCTTTTTGTTCTCCTTCATGAAATAACGACAAAAATTTATTTCAGTTTACATATATTTTATATTTATTTTGGATTTTGGTACTCTGAAAATCAAAGGGGAAGTCATAGACGTGTAAAGCATAGATATACCAAAACGGTATGACTTGACTCGAAATGACAGGTCATTTGATAAATCATACAGAAAATGTGATGACAGGTCATATCACTTCTATTATCGTGTAAAGTGGCTTTTAATATATGGGTCGTTTTAAAAAAATTACATTTTTAGCGTTATAGCTTCTATTTTTTTTGCATTTCAATTTAAAGACTTGAAATTTGGCATGGAACTGTGTTTTGAGCATTATAAGAAAAAAATTGCAGATCGATTGATGGTAACGAATAGCCATGGTAATTAATAATGTGTAATCTCCGTGGCCTTTTTGGGATGTGATTTTCATGCTTAATCAGTTTTATTAATATTTTTAATGATGAAAATGATTTTTTATTTAATTTTGGGCCTTGTCGTTTGAAAGGCCTTCTCTCAAACTTCAATTTTATGATATGCCCAAAAAAAAAAAATTGTTTTGTTGTCCGAATACTTAGTTGAACGAGTGTGACAAGATTTGGAAAAAAAAACCTAATTAAACATTTTCGCTTTTTCACACAACTAAACAATTTTTAATAATTTTTTACGATGCATTATCTTATAGTACGTCAAAAAACCTTTAATTTCATGTTTTATTATAATTTAATTATTGCAGTTATTTCCTTTAAAATTTGCATACAAAATAATTTTTTCATCCGAGTAAAAATTCAGTGTAATCTCCGTGGCCTTGTTATCTTTGTACCGTATAAATATTTTTTGGTCTAACCACCGCCAAAAGAAAGGTATTTACTCATACTTGAACCTAATATAATTTGGATGACATTGAATTACATTTACTATATTAAAATTAAGAAATAGGCGATTTTGTAATCTCCGTGGCCTGTAATCTCCGTGGCCATTTTCGTATTTGTTTTTTAATAAATGTTCTTTTAGTTTATAATGGCTCATATTATTATTATTTTTTTAAAATTCTAGATAAATATACTGAATTTCATCATTCCTGACAGTATTGGTACCGTAAAAGTTCCAAGAAAGTTATGTGCCGTTATTTAAAAATATTTTTTTTTACTCTTTCATGCTTTTAAAAAAAATTATTTCGTAAACAAACAACTTTTTTTATTAATTATCCTATTAAATTTATTTGCTTTCCACAAAATTTCAACTATTTATTGTTACTATTTATTTTGTGGATTATTGTTATTTTATGCAAGAAAAGAACATTTTTAGTATACATTCGAAATTTAAAATTTAAATTTTTATCAAAAAATACTCGTAAAATGGAAAATATTTGAAATTATTTTTGCGCAACTCGGAGAACTCCTTTTCTACTTGTTTACTATAGATTTAGAAACTAAAACCCAAGAAAAACTGAAAAAAAAAATTTCAAACGATCAAAAAAATGTCAATTTTTAAAAAATGACCCATACAAAGATACATTTTGAAGAAATCAAAACAAACCAAATCATCTTTATAAAGTGTGATAACTAGGTTTAAATATGTGTGTATGGTGCAAATGGAGAACTCGTCTAGCAGCGATCGAGTGTTTTGTCTTAAAAACAATAATAATGTTTATTTTCTTCCATGCGCAAATATTAAAAATCATTTATAAATTTATTTGTTTATTTTTTGTATTTTTGGAAAAATTGTTTTCACCTGATTAAATCAATGAACATAATATCCGTATTGCCTGAGGAATTTCGTAGAGATTTTTTTTTTTTGAAATAAATTATGTAACAAATAAGCTTTTTAACTTTAATGAGGGCTTAGGCCTAAAGAATTCTTGACTTATACGTGCATACAAAAAATATTTAAACAAAACCCTTCTCTTTCGTCCCACATAGGGATTGTGTTTTGTTCCGCATTTGAAAATACATGTGCATGTGAGTCTGCGAAAACTATAAAACACAAAGATTAGATATCCAAACCTAGCCAATCGAACTTGCAGTCTATTAAGTTACAGTGACTGCATGTATTCCGTTCGTTAACTTATAAAAAAATTTCACATTGTATTCACGCAACAGACTTATTTTAAGGTGAATACGTGAGCACTACTGACTCACTTTGACTTTTAGTAAATACAAATTTAATCAAATAAAAGTTTTGTTAAAATAAAGAAAATAAAAATTAGTTTGTAGTATTTTTGCGGAGCAGAAATGACATTAGATATTGAGACGTCAAAATAAGTCTGCAATCTTGTTCGAGTTTCTGAAATTGCTCTTTGAGATCGAATTTCTTTGAACTTGATTGATATTAAATATACCTACTGACTTTATAGACGATAGTATTAATCTTTTTCAATGGATCAACCACAGTTTGAAAACGGTTTAATATAGAAAGAATATCCAAAAGAATTACATTTTGCAACAAAAATTTAATAATAATCAATTAGAAACTTAAACCCTGGTTGAACCTCAGTTAATCTGCTGAAATTGGTGAGTTAACATTTTGAAGCAATGATGCGAGCATTGCTTTTTTTGTACAACTGGTCCTTAGAACTGAATAATAAACAGCTCATCTTTTCTTGCAATAGCTTCAAGATATTCTAATAATACTTAAACCTTGCTCTTTAATAAATTGCAGACGTTTTGCTATAAATTCACAAATTTTAAGTGAATTTTATTCAGAAATTTAATACTTATCCTAAGAATAATATGTGAAAAACTTTTCAAACCCACAAAAGTTGTATTTTTTAGATTTCCTAACATCATTTTTGGGTACTTATCCAGAAAGTCATTGTTGAAATACTCGTAGTTCCTTATTTCCTTATTTGTGAACGCATTCCAACAGTGCAGTTATTTTAATATGATCATTCTCCAATGACTGAATTGATGAATTTGTTTGAACTTTTGGGTACGTTAACTGAACATTTCATTCATTTCAATATAACTAGTCAATGAGAAACTTGTCTTGCATTTATCATTGAACATACATATCTGCTTTAGAATATAATTAAGACAAGGAAATTTCGGTGTGCAAGTTAGGCAATCGAGGAAAAATGTTTATAAATTATGTTTTGGAGTTGATTAACGTACATAACCTCTAACGCCACTCAGACGTTTACGCAGTCCTAAAAAATTTATCAATCAGAGCTTGAAAATTTTCTGACAGCAGTTATGTTCTCATCTGATCTATGAGATTTAGCATAGAAGAAAATGAAAGTTATTGTTTGATTAAAATGTATAAGGGCATATCCGATCTCGATACGCTTTTGTTACGAACAACTATTTGTCACAACAAACAATGAGATGATCATATCTAGTATTGATAATGTGAATTTACCTTGTACTTATAGATTCCTGTATAGGAATATTTCAACGTTTCAAGAATAAGCGTTGCCACTTCGAAAAACAATCCCCAATAGATCATTAAAAAAATGTAATCCTCGTATTAAACAGGTATTGAAACTTAAAAAACTTTAATTAATTAATTAATAATTTAAATTTGATTTATGTGCTCGCTATTTGTAATCATATTTAAAGATTATAAATTACTTAAAGGCTAGACGCACACATTCAATTTTTAATTGCACAACTGTTTGGTTGCTTATAGAAAACAGATGAACTATTTGGTTGGATGTCCGCGCAGGTGCATATAATTATGTGTTACACAAAATAGCGAACTAATTTTAGGCAATGGTTTAGTTTGTGACAAAACACAAACTTTTTAGTTGCTCAAACCAAGCAGTTGCGCAACTAAAAATTGAATGTGCGCGCCTAGCCTAAGGGACTGTTCGTTTTCACCAAAGACAAATGAAAAAAAAAAAACAAATAGGATTCAGACTTTTAAAATACTAAATTCTTCTGGATGAAAATGGTAGAAAACTTATTGAAATTTAAATTAAAATCCACCTTTTAACTGCTAGATTAAGAGAAATTTGAGAAAATAATTTAGTAGCCACTATTTGCAATCTGATTGTTACGAACTGTCAAACTCTTTTCACATTCCACATACCATCCACATTGCAAGGAATCAATTGTTCGTGCACGACTAAGCTAAAAGTCATTCTTGTTTTTGTTTGCTTTAATTGTCACACGTGACGATTATTTGACGGAAATATCAAAATGGACAAATGTTCGTTTATTCGTCGCTCATTGGTCGCCCTCATACAAATAGTAATTATTAAGAGGCAGGTTGAATTTAGTGGTGTTCAACAACTATTGCTGGACATTAATTAATTGCTTACAAATTGCTTACATTTTCAAGAGTAATGATACTTAACTTGTTGCGATGTTAGTTAGATACAAAACACAGAAGCAAAATAATAATAACAGTTTTTGTCTAAATTAAAGACTTCTTTTAAACGATGCAATATCACCTTGCAATTTTTAAGCCCCTCAGCGAGAGACATTGTGGCGGCGGAGATAGATGATGGTTATTTTTATTGATCGGGTATGTTTCATTATCCATTCGATACTCGTGGATCGTGGGGTTGGGGTGTAGGTAGAGTGAAGAGTGCAGAGAGATGACTACTTTGAACAAAGTTAACTTTTATTAAAAATCGCTTTGTTTAGAAGCATACATGTAATCGGAAGGATAACAAAAGAGAAACAAATATTAAAAATCGCTTTCGTGTATATAGCAATCAAAGCATCCAAATAATTTCTTACGTCATTTGAGCTTTAGGCATGTTTACAACAAATTGGTTGCACTTACAGAAACTGTAGAGCGGATTATTTTGAGAATAACTTTTTAATAGCACTTTCGAAAAAAGTGCAATAAATTTCATTTTGTGCCAGTAGATATACTGCAGGGTGGCACCGTGAGTAGATTGTATTGTCTTCTGCTTTATAGTGTGAATCTGGCCTTATTTTTTTGTTTTGGGCGAAACAGACTTATTCAAAATTCTACCAAACCATTTATAGTTATTACCCACTTTTATTATTTCAAGAGTGATCTGTCAGAAGTCTTTACCGTTATAATTTTTTACCGCAGTGTTGTTAATTGGACTTAGACGATTTAGTTTTGGTCTATTTGCACTACCTTTTTAATTACGACATAGAACTTGCCTATAAATTTGCTCTATAAGTTTTGAATTCATGGAAATCGAAGTCAAAATTTTAACCCATACCGCCCTCTGTACTCGCGCGATTACACCTATACAATCAACGTTTTATTACTGTTTGTGTATGATTTTCAGGAAAGTAGTATTTTAAATTTTAAATAAATACCGGTTTCCGTGTTTTATGAAAAAAAGTTGACCGTTGATGCGACAATTGATGTCTATTTTTTTAGTTACAAATACTCGTAGGAATAAGTAAAATAAATTTAAAAAATAATTTTCAATAGCAGTCTCTGACTTGACTAACGAAGATAGAGAACACAAGTGGTTCATCAGCGTACACTATAACTTGACTTTTGTCACCGCATAGACTTAGCCTAGCTAAGATCTTTTTTTTTTTTTTTTTATAATCTACCCGCGCTCAAGGGATTATGATTACCCTTTAAATGTTTTAACACAGCACGGGCGTGAAGTTACGGAAGAGAAAGAAGGATAGGAAAGATGTGTGGCACGATGTTCTGAGACTGAAGGTTGTTGTCTCAGATATTTTATCTCCAGGGATGGCGGCTGAACTAAAGCGGAGAATGTCGTGTCTTATTTCAATGTCGCTTATAATTCACATTATTTTATTCGTGTTCATCCTTGTTGGGCATACTAGTTTAATTCAATTACATGTTGTTAGTGTTATGCCTGAACAACATGCAATGAATAAACCAGCAACCCATTGATGACAATTTTAGAAGGTTTTTTTTTTTTTTTTTTTTTAATGGAATTAAAACGACATAGACGACGGTAGGGATCGAACCTGTGATCATGAGGTTCACAGGCGAGCACACATCCATCGCGCCACGGCCACCCCTTATTGACGGCCACAAGCCAAATCAATTGAGAAGAAATGGAAATAAGCCCTCCATCCCTATTAATTACTTCTGCATTTTCTGCATAAAACAAAGTCTAGTTTGACAGCTAATGGAGTCTAGGACTTATCGAATTGTATTGTTTTCAACATCAACAAAGACCCCTACGATGTTAAAGCATAAATTCTTGGAAGTGATTTTAATTCTCAATGGTCCCGAGCATATAATGAAGTGTAAAGCGCGGAACATATTGAACCAGCAACAGCACCGTCAACAGCAACAGCGCCCGCCATTAATTTAGAGCCAATGTATTTCACATAAGAACAGCAACAGTAACGCCAACAGCGTCGTTTGGCCAAAGTCTTAAATTTGCTGTTGCTGGTACAGTGTTGTCAACTTTTCCACTGCAATATTCAGTGGCACCACAATGAAAAACTTTTTTTCAATAAATGTCAAACAGATGAAATGACGTTGCTGGTGGCAATGTGTTTGAGAAATGTTTGCTGGTCAGCGTGCTGTTTGCTGTTGACGATGCTGTTGCTGGTTTAATCTGTTTCGCGCATAACTCTGCAATCTCAACAGATTTGTTTAATGCATGTTTAGTCTGCGAGAACACACTATCATTAGGTGCGTTTTATTATCAACGGATTTGGATCTGGATTAATTTTTAACACTTATTACAAAAACTATTTGGGATCCTGCTCTCTATCTGGATCTATTTCAAAGATCCAAAAATTAATTCTTACTCTGGGGGATAGATGGCTTTTTATGATAAGGTAGTGTAAGCTACAGTGTAGAGAAAAAAGACAAGAAACATTTGAAAATCACCAAACATAAGCAAAAGGGAGATGAGCATACAACACAACTGTCACTATGATCCGTATCGTTTTGTTTTCAAGGGATGATCTATATATGGATCCTTGGTGATAATAAAACACGGCTATTGTATTATTTAGCTTCAGTCAAATGTCCATTTCTGTTAATCTTTCTAAAGTATTGAGAAGCAAGGGGGTAGGCCTATCGATCTGAAGTCTTAAAGTTGGGTGAGAGTATATGCCGGCATCAAACTCATCAAATAAAGGGGGCACAATAGATCTTTAGGTTGCAGTGCAAATTCCCACTCAATATTCATTCATTCATACATTCACGACACCTTAAAGTGCCCATCTTCCAGTGCGAAATGTATTAACATTTTTTGAATTTTTCCGTAAGCCCACGGCACAATGTTAATTTTTCAAAGGTATTGGCGCAAAATTTTAAACAACCTTTTATTAAGGACTTAACAATTTACTAGTTAGCAACTTGTTAAACTTTTAGTAATTTACTAACTCTTCGAAAATTTTAAACCTTTCTTTTCGTTTTACTATCTAGTAAATTACTAATTGCCTTTTATTAAAAATGGTGCATCTGAACACTTCCAAACAATGACAGTTCGTGAAAAAATACAAATCAAACAAAACTAAATCTGATGATTTGTCAGAAGTCAAAGTGACAACCTACAATTTATTTTGTGGTTCTTATATTTATCGTGAGAATTTTATCGTCCGCCGATCAGAATACTTCTGCTAATAGCCAAATTCCAGCGGCTGTACATAATTCACAGCGTGTGAAAGTTTTCATGTGATCGACTTTGAAAGCGCATTAACCTTACTACTGTTCACACAGGTAATTTTTGATTATATTTAGTTTCTGAGGCATAAATAGTTATATGTAGATCTTATTTTGTTTCTCGCAGAAAGGAAGTCGAAGAAGATTCGACAGGAGGTGGTGGTGGGGTAATTGAAGCCGGCGCTGGAAGCACATCATCGGGAGATAAATCCACCATCACATCCAGTGGTGAGCCATCAGCGAAAACCTTTAAGACTGGCAAGCAGTACGCTTGCACACAGTGCTCCTACAGTGCCGATAAGAAAGTCCCGTTAAATCGTCACATGCGAATGCACCTCAGAAAACATTTTGTATTATTTTATTTACTTTTCAAAACAATTAGCTCACGAATAATAAAAAAAAACACAATTTAACTCTTTCAAAATAGATTGCCAAGAAATTTCTTCAAGGAAAATGACAGAAGTCATATGGATTTAGCAAATTACTAAAAGTTAAAAAGGCCAGTGTGTGATTTTAACTTTAGTAAATTGTTAAGAGATAGTAATATGTTAAAATCGTTTAAAATTAGCAAAATCCTTAGTAATTTACTAAAATGACTTTAACATATTACTAAATCGTTTAAAATTTTGCGCCATTGACTTTTAGGAGTGTAAGAGTATTTTTCTTTCATGGAAATGCCTTTTCAATTATACATACCTTCCATTACTGCTGACAAAATGCACACAAGAATGGTTAAGAATTTCGAGTCTCCAGGCTCAACGAGTTGGTGCGCCAAAAATGTATTTATTTAGTTTACTTTTTATTCAGAATATCAAAAATATTTTGAAAATAATAACTTGATTGCTCCGCAACAAAATATAATTCCATTTTGCAGACCAGTGCCTGGATATCAGTCATAACCTAAATTTTCCTAAACCGAATCGGTACAAGTGTTTTGAAGCACAATGGGAATTTTTCAAAAAGGTCTATACCTACCACCTGTAAAAGAAAAACAAAATTTTTTTGACATGTACTGCTTCTTGCTAGGAAGTGACAAGTCCTTCAAGAGTATATGTAGCTTGTCATGAAATGGTGCCACACACCATTTGGATTCAGTACATTGATGGTGAAATGCCAAAACAAACTGACAACAAATCATCTGTCAGCTGTCAAATTTCCTGTTATTAGAAACAGTAGGTGTGTTCAGGAAAATAAGATTTCAACAATTGCAGAAACATGAGAATTCTTCTTCAGCAACATTTCTCAGCTTTTGCTGTCAAATACTGAGGACAGACTTTGCTTGCTCACGGTAAATACAAATAATATTATGCAAGTATGTGTCTGTTTTTAAGGTCTCGTTCAACAGTAGAATGAGAACAGCATGCTTTTATTTAAGTGTGCCAAACTTCAAGTAAGTTTTACTTTATTATTATGTAGTGGTGAATTGCAGAGCGTTTGAGAGATTAATTTCACCATCTACTAAATGAAGAAGAAAGGCAAACTCCCGACAGAAAATCAGAAAAGTTTTCTTAAAAAAAAAAAAATATTTTAAAAATGCAAGGGATGCTTTTCTTTCTACAGCCAGGTGTTGAAAGGGGTTGCAATTTTCAAAATTACATCTATTCAAAGGGTTCATCTTCATATTATGAAAGCCCAAATGCTTCTGTGAAGTCTGGATCAAAGAATTCTACGTATACGCTGATTTAAATTAATTTTGCTTTTATGGACTTAGCTGTTCCGATCAACTTAAAAGTCGAATGCAAAATAAGTTATGATGTCAGACGATATGTCTACAATATATCCAAATACACGGCGTACTTATCTTATATTAATAAATATTGTTTTAAGCGGAAAAAACAAACTAGAAATCTTCCGGATATTAAATTGATTTTTAATGAACTGATTTTGAATGAAATGATTTTAATTTTGATTATGATATTCTGAACTATTGTGATATTTGAACATCATTTCGCGCACATAAAAAATAAGTTTGATATGTTTTAGTTGTTGTGAGTGATTTTATATTATTTGCGAAGGTTAAGATGAGGGTTGAATAAGCCTTATTAATAATTTTAACAATGAAACCAAAGTGAATGACTTTATTGTATTGTATTATCAATATATTTTGGTTTTCTTTTGAATTTATTTATATCTGAATTATTGCGAATTTTTGGATTAAAAATTCCATTGAGTTAATTCAAATACAAAAAAATGAAAAACAAACAAATTAAATTTGAATTAATATGCTTGCAATAAAATGATTAACGGTTATTTTTCTTTCACATGAAAACAATTACTGTGAACACAAAATTAAAAGGACCAACATTATAAAAGTTGTAATTAAAGCCAATTAAGAATTTTCAAAGCCTGGTACGATTTCTGGATTGTAAATGTGTTCTGCCAAAAAAAAAAACAAAATGTTCACACACAAAAAAATAAATGCCCAATTTTTGTAATTATCTCTCAATCTCGATTCAACTGGTAAGATCTAGTTTTATACAAGCTTATGAATAAACAAATTATAGCACAAAATAAACATTATTGAAGTGATTGATTAAGTAGATAAGTCTTGAAAGCTGTCACAGTTTAATCAAAGTCTGCGTTTCTTAGATTCTTAAAAATTGATAATTAAACTTTGTTGTATATTAAGAGTTATTTCTGTTTACATGACATGACATGACATTGACATTCTGAATTATATAGCCATTTTCTTAGGAAGCTTATTGATTACGCTAAACAGAAGAACGCCCAAAATCGTATATAACAAATATTATAATGTAGTTCTTTGGCAGCACAATTAATTCAGATGACAGCTGTTATACAAATAAAATGCACGACTGGATCGCACGTACTTGCTCTTAAACATTACTTTGGACTTTAAAAATTATTTTTAAATAAATTGAAAATACGGATTTTTAAATAAATTAAAAATACGGATTTAATGAGATAGAACTATTCAAATGAAAGGTATGAATTTATGCAAACAAAGTTTAAAAATCGTGGAGAGGTACACACATACAGACCTACTGAAACATGTTTTTTATGTACTAAATTTTTTAAGTATTAAATGATATACATTTTTAGGCGTAACTTCAAAATTTAATAGTGAACTGAAAACAGGTATTGACTTTTTCAAAAAAAATTGTATTATTTTTTTAAAAATCCAAAAATTATTTTTTCGAAAATTTTTCTATAAATTATTTTTCAAATTCAAAGGAGCTCTTGCATAACCATTTTGGTTAAAATCGTTAGAGCCGTTAATGAGAAAGTCGAAAATCAAAAAACAAAGGTTCTATGACAGGTACCGTTAGTAAAATTTTTTCCTAAATGTTTTTTTGACCAAAATGTAGTCCATGTCCAAAATCATTAGAGCCGTTTTCAAGACAAATAAGGTTTTGCAAAAGGCTGTATGGCAGGTGCTGTGTGTTTTGGAGCTAAAAAAATTTTAATTTTTCCTCTAGGGAATCAGCTTAGGCTGTAGGTCGAGGCATAGACATTAAGACAGACAGGCAGACGGAATTGCCAGTCCCACTTTGTTCGTGTTCTCTATCATCGTAATACCAACTTTGATCAAAACTCTTGTTCCAATTTTATTTCCAAATGCAGAACTATCCCTATACCTTAATCGCAAGTAAATAAATTGTGAAAAAACATAGGAAATTAAAATTAAAAAATCAAATAACAGAATAGATAATTTTTAAAACTTTTCTTATTTATTTGTATGTCAATTTATTAAGAGGATCAAATTTCTGTCAAACTTCTAAAAATTGAACTGTCAGATAATTATTTTGACAACGTTGTTAAGTTTAAAATTACCAGTTTACATAATGAGTATATATCAAGTTGCTTATTAGAAATTGCTTGGTCCATTGACAGGCGTTTTACAGACAAAATAATTTTGTTTTTCTAGAAATTGACCAATTGTTACGCATCATTACCGATCCTTGGTCTGTTCCACACATCACATAAAGTGCGAAAGAGTAAAATATTTCCCTTCCTAAAAATTATTGCTGATTTCTGCCCAAGAAATTTAAGCAAATGAGCTTAGACGATTGTCAAATGGCAGTCTCATAATGGCTTGATAATGATTTACTGTCAGAAAAATTGTTAGTTCACACCATTGTAAGACATTTGAGATTTTTATATTTTATTGACAGATCTAACAATGAAATAAAATGGCTATAGAGTCTTATGTTGAATTATAGACAAAATATATATGTACATATATTAAATTACATATTTTTATTTGACCAAGTTGAAATATTTTTGTTGTTGTTCTTTTTCGGCTATTTTGGTCACTTAATGTGCAATGAAAATAGTTTCTTTCATTTACTGTTCCCGACTTTTCGACAGGGGTTGCTGTGTTCTTCAGGGGATCATATAAAGTCAAATTAAATAAGTTATTTATTTAATTTTATATAAAAAAATTTTTAGAATCCATGAAATTAATTAATTTTAAAATTATAAATATGAAATTGTTGCACTGCTAAAACGAGGAGTTAACATTTCATTCGGAGTTATAAAGGGCAATATTCTGTCAATTTTTTTTAAAAGAATCAAACCGCAGGTGGATCAGTTAAACAAACTGCATTCTATCTAGAAAGCTTTGGCCAACCTATAATAAACCCCGAACACTTGGTCTGATATGCAGACCCAGGCAAGGCATAGCCAGTATCGTAGCTAACTGACGCGGACACTGGCTAATAGGAGAGCGTCTAGCGAAGCTAGGCATTCCGCCCAACACTTACTGTCGTACCTATGGGGATCAGCGGGAAAAGGAAAAGAAAAAGTAGATCCGTATTTTTGAACATTATGCAAACTGGGTGACTCCGTGAGAATGTCCACAACTTCCAATGTCAATCCATCCACAATTTTGGTCTTTAGCGTTTATTGGTACACAGGGCTAGCCTGCTTGTGGGCGCCATTTCTACCTACGTACCTATAATTAGTGTCTATTTTTTTAACAGTTTTTAATGCATTACTGTGCAAAGTAAAATCACAGTTTTTCTTCTTAAATGAGGTTACCACACGAAGACGATTGCAAGAAAACTCCAATAAATTTCTGTAAAGATTTTTCCTCACGTTAAAGGTTTGGCAATGCTTCAAGATTTTAATTCATTGATTTTGGCGGATTAACAGGTTCAAATCTGGCTCAACTATTATCATATACTTGAACCCTAAACTGCACTTTAACCTTTATTAATCCTCCGAAACCGGTAAGTAAACATTTAAATCAGTTAGTTCTCTTGAATCGGAACATGTCGTCCCGCTTATGTCAGAAAACATGAATGTGCTTAAAGGAAAATTCTACGAATTCGTATTTCAATTTTCTTCTAGATTAGAACAAGGCTTTCAATTATCTAATGAACTAACAGTTACGATATCCACATTGACAGTATATTGGAATGACCTTCAAATGTGGAAATAAATTTGTACACGAGCTGTGTGATATGTAAAGCCACCGCCACCGCCGCCATCATGCTGTAAGTAAATGTCGCTGAAGTACAAAGCATTAATTTCAGACAAAAAAAAATCTGTAAACATCGCTCGGTAACACAATATTTACTAAAACGCCCGCACCTGTATCATTATATCAATGATTTATACACATGTCCCAATGACACCATCCTCCAAAAAACTAGACGAAAGTGGCACGCGTTGAGGATGGAAATACTGTACCACTGTTACTATTGGGTTAAAATTAAAATGTTGTAATTAAGAAAATTGGTATAATTTTGTTCTAAAAAAATAAGAAAAAGTTCAGCGATATTTTCATCATTTTTGTACTCAAGTTTTACTAATTCAACTCATTTGTGAGTCCATATTGACCCATAATTGATATCTGGCTTATTTTTACAAATCAAATAGATCGCATAGGCAGATGTTGACAACTCAAAAATGAGACGATTTTCAAAATAAAACATTTTGTTGGAAAATTCTACGTTCGTTTTTTGTTTGCCTTATTTTTTTTTCTGAGCAGATGTATGAATAGCATTTCTACTTTATTCACGTTTCCAATATTCAGATTTTGAATTAAACATGGAAGACTGAAACCGCGAAAAAAAAAATCACAAACAACTAGTTTCTCTTACGGCCTAAACCGAACCAAGTCAGAAAAGGTGAATTCGAAGACATAAAGAGGTTGAGTAAATAAAGTTTCATTACTTACTAAAGTAACATCTAGAGCAGCAAAAAACTCGTTTTCTTATTTCAAACCTTTAAAAATGATAAACAGGGTAAATCACAAGGCTTTGCTAAGCACTACTTAAGGTTAGGTGATGGAACAATCTGAATGTCAAAAATTCACTAAAATTTACAGAACCCAAACCATTTATAATTTCAAACACAATTAATTTGTTTTATAAAATGCTTGGGAAAAAAATTTAAGAAGAAAATAAACAAAAGTGATCCTACAAGTAAATGGCTTCCTTGAGGAAGGTTTGATAATTTATTAACATACGTTCTTTAAGATATCTAGGTATCTATCTTTGAAAAGGCTTTTTATATGGCATTCAGTTGGCTACCAGAATCTATCACTTCTGTATAAAAGTTTGAAAAGGGGTAAGTTTGATGAACTTGTTCCTTGACTCACAAACCCGTCTTCTTTAATTGAATCGTTTGGAATTGTTTGAAGCTTTGAAAGCGGTCGGTAGTTAAGGACTTCCCGCTGCGAAGCTGATCTATGAATTTGTGTAATGATTGGTTTTTCCAAGTACATATTTAAGAACTGAACCAAACATAGGAATAAATTGAAAATGTTCAAAAGGGATTTCAATAGACTATGTAACCTACACAATTTTAAAAATATAGGAACAATTTCACTACAGAATTCTTCTAAGACTTTTTTCGTTTGTTAATGCTATTTGATCTTATTGTCTAAAGTCTAATGCAAAAATTTTAATTTGCATTTTCTATTATAAAATTTAATTGAAAAAAATCAGCCAATATATTAAAAATCTCCATGAAATTGTATCTTTTAACCCCATAAGAAGTCGAAAACCATACGATTTTTTTTTTAATTTTCAAACCCTAATTACCCTTATAAGCACATTAGCGCAAAATTTTAAACAGCCTTTTATTAAGGCATTAGTGTGATACTACTTAACAATTAGCTAACTTTAAAGCTAACTCATTCTTAATTTTAAACATTTTCTAATTAGTATCGTACAAAAAGAATTTTCTTAATAAATTGCTTCTGAATAAGTACACCTAAAACAATGACATTTCATGTAAAAAAGTAAGTACACGAAGCTTTTTTGATGTTTGCCAAAAAATGTCAAAGAGTCATATGAAGCTAGCACGATACTATAATAAAATGCACGACTGGGTCGCACGAACTTGCTCCTATGTAATAGACTAGGAATTTAAAAAACGAAAGTTATTAAAGAAAACTGTTCATAAGGATAAAATGAATTTTTTAAATTCTTTTAGTAGTAAGAGATAAAAAGAGAATGTTATGCAAATATGAAACTGTGCAAGATTAAAAATTATAAGTAGTTGTAGTGGTTCCTTAAAAAAATAAACTATTAGGTATGTACAAAAATTTTAAAACATTTTTAAGAAAACATTTTGGTACGCCAGCTTTAAGCTTTTATTATTGTACGAATAAGAGTTAAATTTCCAAGAAAAATATCAAGCCGTTCTTGAGATATCGAATTTTCCAAAAAAAACGACTTTTTTTTCCAAAAATTGAAAAAATGTTTTTTTCTTTTAAGTTTTGAAATGCAATGTTTTTAAACTTTTTAGGAGCTTCTTTATACATTAGTTTTAATGTTAGTTTTAAATAAAACAATTTTTTTTTCTCAAATCTTGTAGATTATATTAAAAACCTTTTATTTGTCAAGTTTGAAAAAAACGATCTTGGGGTTTTCGAAATATTGAGTTTCCAAAAAAAAAATTTGAATTTTTTTTTAAATCCAAAAAATTAAATATTGAAAATTTGAATATGTAATAATATTAAAACTTTGATGGAGCCTTAGGATAAAAAAAAATTATTTAAATCGGCTGTACCGTTTTCGAGAAAATCAAAAACAAAAATATGGACCCAGGGGGGCTACCAAAAATAACAATTTTTTGGAAAATTTTTTTCAACCATTACCTCGTTTTAACTAAATGAAATTTTTCATTTTTTTTTTTTAATTCTGTGAGACAGTTTTTGAGAAAAAAAAATATTTATAAAATTTCGAAAAAAACCGTTTGGTAGGTACCGTTATTTTTGGTCTTAAAAAAAAAAGAAAAAAACGTGTGGGGGGAAAAATCAAAACCCATATCTACACACAGACAGACAGAATTGCGAGACCCACTTTTTTTGTCTTCGATATCGCTTCGCTATTTTTTTTCCGAATGCGTAACTTGCCTTATAGTACCTATAAGTCACAAGTAAAACTAAAGTAGATATTCAATGATTTTAACTTTAATAAAAGGGTAGAGAAAGTATGATGCTATATTCGATTAAAATTTGCAAATTCGTTGTTTTAACCTAGTAGATATCATACTAAAACAGCTTTAGCATCGTACTAATTCAATTAAAATTTTGCCATTGGTTCTGAGTAATGGCTAAGTATCTCTGAATTTAAAAGTACGTATGTAGTCGGGCTCAAGGGTAAACTGATAGGCATTCCCTGAAGAGCTAGTATTACGTTTAAGTTTTTCAAGTGGAGGAATCCAACTGGCTATTTGACTAGAACACTGTTTATAAAATAACGGTAACATAATGAAATATTACGACGCGACGCGGTGCTCGAGAGATTCCAATGTTTCTGTTATACTTTTATAACCTAACATTTTTAAAGCTCGTTTTTGTATTCTATCAAAGAGACTCAAGTGAGTATTATTGGAGCACCTGCCCAAATATGGAAATTTTACTCGAGCCTTGTAAGAATATATGCGTATAGATTACAGCCAAATCAGAAGGGGTAATAAATTTCTTGTAACGTCTAAGGAATTCTAAATACTTAGCAGCGATTTTGGTGAAGTTGTTCCCCATTTTACAATGCCATCAAGATCAGAATTTAATGAGATGCCGTTCTAGATCTACATCCAAAGAACAAGTGAATTTATCTGGAAACAAATATGAGAAGCTAAGAGTAGGTACTGTCATCAGCAAAACAATTCAATGGACTAGAAGTTTCAGACAAAATATCATCGATGAATATCAGAAAGAGAGTCGGAGACAAAACGGAGCCCTTAGGTACGCCAGTATTAATTTTATGGACTTCAGATTTAAGACTATCCAATAGAACTTGTATTGACTGGTTCGAAAGGTAGTTTCTAGTCCGTCGAAGAAGATGTTTATCAATTCTAAATGTACACATTTTTGATAGGATAGCTTTGAAATATCAAATGAAATAATCTTACTTTCTCCAAAACGATGTAAATATCTGTGCCACTGCTCGGTGATACGAAATTGATGAGCTGGCTCATCCTACTCATCCTACAGTTCCTCCTCCAAACCTATTGCTTTTAGGAATTTTAGCATTTGGTGCACTTTTAGAGAAGATAGGTTGCTCCCTTCTACCTGGTACTGTCCCAGATGGGTTTTCTTTTGGTGCATGATTGGGCAACACTTTTCTAGTATGTGTTCCCGTGATCCCTCATGCATGTGGCAAAATCTGCAAGTGGCACTGCTTACCACGCCAAGTAGACTAAGATGTCTTCTAAGTTTGCAGTGTCCTGTTAGAATGATTGTAATTATTCTTAGGTTATTCCTAGTTAAGTTGATGCAGGTTTCGAAACGTTGCCGGTTATAATTACCCAGTAATAGTTTTTTCTGTCTCAACTTGGGGAGTTCATTCCAGTTTTTGAACCTGTTTGCCTCCTCTTCTTGTTTTATTTTGGTTTTGATGACATTTTCTCCTATACCACAATAGGGTTCAGGCCCTTTTAGAGGAGTTGAAGCTCCTATTTTTACTGCCTTATCGTTTCCATGAACACCAACGTGACCGGGTACCCAGTGAAGTGTGACCCTGTTCTTATTACCAAGTTCATTTAGCCTGCTTATGCACTCCCACACCAGCTTAGAGCTGATGGTGTATGAGCTTAGTGCCTTAAGTGCTGCTTGACTATCTGGCATAATGGGAATGTTCTTGTTACGATAATTCTTTTCGAGATTACGATCCACGCATTTTCCAATAGCGTTTACCTCCGCTTGGAAGATGCTGCTGGACTGGCTCATCGGTATAGAAAGGTTGGTTTTTGGCCCAAAGATTCCTGCACCAGTCCCTTCGCTTGTTCTCGATCCATCAGTCTACCATTTGATGGTGTTTGTTTCGAGTGTGTAGTTTATTTCCTCTCCTACCCAGTCTTTATTGTTACTGAGCATTGAGAAGCTTTCGTTTTTCAAGATATTTCTTGAGCTTATAATTTATCAGCATTTTCATGATCTTAGAAAGAAGGGATTTGGACAATTTTAAGAGGGGGAATAAGATTCGCCTTTTTTAGGGACTTTTGTAACTGTACGAGTGCGAAAGAAAATTTGTTCCATAAAATCATGTACGCTCTCTATTATAGGAGGAATTATGACACTATCTGAAAGCGTCAAATTGAAAACAAACTGTGTTATAAGTGATTTTGGTTTTTCTTGTGAGCTGACATAAGCAGTGTCATTGAAAACGGGCTTAGGAACTGAAGATCAAGTAGTATTTCATACGTTTTTTACAAATGACCAAACATTTTTACTACCTTTAGGACATTGCAGTATTTTTTGTCATAATTTTTGGTCATGCAAACATTGGGTTCTTTAAATATAATTTTTACAGAACTTTCTAGTTTGGTTGAAATTATTTCGGTTTTCCTAGGTAAGGTTGGTTTTTATAACATCGCAAACTACTTCACTTACTTCTCAAATTTTGGTTAAACAAAATCTGCTTAGGTATATCACATATTTTTTATCGGGATTTTAAAGTGCTCTCGGTGAACTGAACTGGATTGCCAATTTTTTTAGAACTTAATTAACTTATTTTTTTGAATTACTTAACTTCTTATTAAACCAAACAGGTTTGCAAATTTTTGATTATACCTTTCAGTGACGCGATACCAATTTTTGCATTTTCGATTTTATCTTGCAGAAGATATTTTCTAAATTATTCATATCGAAAAAAAGTTGTCCCAATCCACTTTAGAGAACAAAATTATTCAACACTTTATAATCACACTTTAACATAATTATATTCAATATTAAAATCATTTTTATCAAAATTTCCCATGGCTAGTTGCAAAATTCAACTTGATCTCTAAGACTATATGATGGATAGAATTTCTCAATAATAGTTCATTGACAGGATTTACTGGAGCTTTTAATTCGTTACTCATAAAAACAAGATCAATTCACCGAAAATGTTGAATTAATCTGCTTAAATTAACAAAGCAGAGAGAGTTTGTGAATACTTGACGTCATAGTCAAATTATTTATGTTAATTGATATAATGTTTTATTGAGCACAACTTTTGCTCCCAGATTGATAAAACATCAAATCTAT
This sequence comes from Philhelius festivus, assembly GCA_963931855.1. NCBI lineage: Eukaryota > Metazoa > Arthropoda > Insecta > Diptera > Syrphidae > Philhelius > Philhelius festivus. Next base: position 67,686,339 of record OZ007554.1, on the reverse strand, counting down.
GCTTGAAGGCATGATCAGTACAAGACTTATAATTTTTAGTTTTGTATATACATTTTTTCGTGTTAATTTCCAATATGGCCCAACGATATTGCCATAAAGTCTTAGAAACAGTTTGTTTACGAATTAACACAAGAGTTAGTATACCGGCATTTAACAGTTATTTCAAATGAACCTTAATGTGAATTGAATATTGTTGAACATAAACCCCAATCGGCTCGTAATGAACACAAGCCGCAGTTAGGTACGCCTTAATTCATTTTTTTTAATAGTTTTTTTAAAAAGTAAAAAATAAACTTACATCTACTTAATCTCTCATATTTGATGGGTCTAGTTTGTGATAGAGGACTACCGTCAACTTCAAATCGATGCACTGACTCAGACAAATCTCGTCCTGAGTGCAGTGTTTCAGCTGGATGGATAAGGTTTTTATCTTCGCCTGGAGAAAATTTTTTCACCATTTTGACACAACTTAAAACACAACAACTAAAAACACCAAAAAACCAAAAACAATTGAAAATATCACTAGCACAATCTCCTACTCGACCATACGACTATACGACTTCGACTCAACTATTAACCGAAAGTTTTGTTCAATTATGATGGGATAGACAGAACGGGTTGTGGTCAACGACACCGATAAAGGAATTATAAAAGAAGATAAGCAAGTTCAAATTATTATAAGCCTTTATGTTGGCCACCATCATCAGTTATTGGTGTCTATAAATACTTTTGATTGGAATATAGTCAGGGAAAATAATGCCTAAAAGTTTAAAATGATTTAACCATTTAGAATGTAAACAAAAGCTCATTTTTAGGGAATGAAGCTTCATTCAAGGTTGCAGAAGGTATTCTTCCATTCAGAGGTCCGAAATTCATGGTCAAAGCTTTTTTCACACGTTATAGTTGCAAATTGTTTCAAATCGTTATTTTATTTTAAAAAAAAAAGTAGCTTTTTGTTTTATTTGAATTAAATTATTGTGCAGAACTTTTTCTTTTTTTGTCTTTCTAATTTTGAAACCTAGAGTGCGCAAGAAGCTTAGAAACGTTACATTTTTAATTTTTAATTTAAAAGTGAATTAAGGTTGGTAATCTTATTAATGCTTGAAATGGTAACTGGGGCGTATACGTACTATTAGTTTATGAAAAGTGGTTTAGTATTGCTTGATGATTTTCAAAAATGTTTATTACAAATTATAAACCTTGTCAATACAATTTTTGCTAGAGAAAACAGATATACTTTTCCAAGGGTCTTTGACCACTTGAGTTTCAATCCTTCCTCAGAATGGCTTTATAAGGTCGAGATACAATCTTAAAATCAGTTTAAAATAAAAAAAAAAAAAACACTTTTTTTTATTATTTTTTTTTTTTGAGGTTATGTTGTATCAATAAAAGTGTTTCTGATCTCAAAATAATTTTAAATTAAATTTAATTTTATTAACAGGTTTCAGAGGATTTATTTTGTATTTTAAAATTTCATATAAATTTGCTCTTGCGGCTCAAGGCTATAATGTGGAGAAGACTACAGGAATTATGACTAACATCAAAATGTTTGAGTATAGAGTGAGTGTTAAAAAAGTCTGAGAGGATTTAACAGCAGATACCGATACACATTGACTTAAAATGTCTGAGCATCGCAATGTTAAGGAAATATTGGTCCGGGTAAAGCAACATTGCACATTCATGTCGTGAGGCTAAAGGAAGTACCTTTAAACAGTAAGTCCGATGGGTAAACTAATGGGCATTACGGTTGAATTGTTTAAGGGGTTAATGCTATTTACCTAGAACCCTGTATATACAAATAGGGTTAATATATAGTCAAAGAGAAGAAACATTGCGGCGGTGCTCGAGACATTCAAATGTTTCTGTTAGATTTTTATCACCTACGAGTATCATTTTGCAAGCTTTTTTTTTGGATTCTATCCAATGTACTTAAGTCGGTTATTGGAGCAGCTGTCCAAATATGGGACAGATTAGAAGGGCTGAGCGATTTCTTGTATCGTTGAAAAAAACGTGTAAGCATTTAGCAAAGATCGTGGTGACGACGAATATGTGGTCATTCCATAAAAGATGGCCAATAATGTACATTCCAAGAACTGGAAAATATTCGGTTACATCAATGCAAGTACCGCTCATGGATAACTAGGGGGGTGGGTTGCGCTTAAAAGAATGTTTGAAGGACAAAGACCTTAATCTGGATATTAATCTGAAAAAAAACTGGGAGTATTGTTGTCAGCAAAACAATTTAATGGATTAGAAGTTTCAGGCAAAATAATATTGATGCATATGAGAAAGAAAGTAGGAGGCAAAACGGAGCCCTTGGGCACACCAGCATTAATTTTATAAATTTAAGAATAGAATAAGAATTTCCAAATTTCATCAAATTGTGGTCAATATAACCCTACTTTTAATCTGCAAATGTTTTAGATGTCTTTGCAAATGCTGTGGCACGTTCTGGTTCTTATAACAGTTACCTAATGTCATTATTATTATTTCTGGAAAAGGGATAGGTAAGAATCTAATAATTCAACCTAAAGCATTCCTACTATTCCTTTCGATAAAGAAAAGGCTGAAAGACAGACAGAAAAACCATTTTTTCAGACTGTCAACTGCACTGAACTGTCAAAAAAGAAGTATTTTACTTTTTGAACTAAGAGTGCTTTAAGCATCAACATACATTTTTTCTTAGATCAAAGCTCGATCGGGGATCCATGGATGAGCTCGGCAAAAAAAAGACGAGGAAAAAGCTGAACGTGGCTAACTCCATTCATTTTATTTCCATTTTGCGTGAACGAAAATGTAATTAAAAAGGAAAACAAATCTTGAAATAATTTGGACAGTTTATTGAAAAAAGTGACAGTTTAGTCCTCAATTTTATTTCTTAAATAAATTAGAGTGATCAGGTCACGTTCGGCTTAGAGCGAGTTCTATTCACTCGGGCCCCGCTCTTTTGTATACGTCTTATATTATTTTGTCAACCCGTGCAAAGCCGGTATGGATTGACTAGTAACTGATAAAATACCATACTGTTTATCATGCCTAATAGGTATTTTTTTAACTTATCTTTATAGTTTTAAAAACAGTTTTATAATATAAATCAATAATAGCTGAGCTTGAATATTAGATATTGATTTTTAAACAAAATATATAATCTAATAAAAAAACCCGGATACTGATAAATTGTTTAGTTTATTTGTCATGATATTTTGTTTGACATTATGCCTTAAAGTTTATTTGAATACTATTTACTGTTTTCCACCGGCAATTTATTAAGATTAATATAACATTCAAAGAAAATTAGCTGGCCGAGCACAATGGAGACAAAAATGCAACTGCACATGTCAAAATGTTGAATATACATAAATTCAATACATCCAACAACAACGCAAGTCAGCTGCAGATGGAGCTGCAGTTGCAGTTGAAAGAGTTGGCCAAATTCTTACATTTACGTGCAGCAGTTTTTACGTTTCAAAATCTTACTAGTCAAACCGATCGATCCATGTTTACAAAAGGTTGAAGTGAACTTTAAACTCCCTTCAATTCCTCATATAATTCGCATAAGATTTAAATCAGCTGATCTAGATGTTAAAAATCTGTACAACCACGTTTTGTTAATGAAAAAAAATCACGTACTACACTTTTTGACAGTTATTCTGGCTGTCAGTTCCAGTTGCAGTACTCCATTGTGTTCAGCCATTTTATATATACAAAATGGAATTTGACCGCATGTAGATCTTATGTTTTAAAAAATAACATCGTTTTAATTACGTCTATCCATTTCAATTCCCAATCGAACTGTTACATTTGTGAACACTAGAGCCAAGGGTTGATTCAATTGTAATGGCTCAATTTTGTTGGGTATTACTGCTGTAAGTCCTCGAATTAATGTATCCCCATAAAAAACGTATTACAATGTAAGTTCAACTGAACAAATACTCTCAGCTTCTCCATTGGAAATTTAGCTGTGTACTCAGTTGTTGAACCCGGGAAACAACTGCAGTTGCTTTACCAATAACTCCTTAAATATTCGGTATTACACGTCTGCAGTGACTGTATCTCCCTGACGGAAAAAATAAGTACTAATAATGATAGTGATATTCTTTCAAGAGTATCTCATGTTTTGTTTATTATCAATATTTTCAAGCGATCATTCTGGTAGAGGACGTTCCAGCATTGTTTTCGCAAAGGTTTTTTTAAAGGAATAGTCATTTTCGTTGTGAAACTGAATGATTTGAATTTTGTATGGATGGAAAATTAGTCTATTCTTCAAAATAATATCCACTGTTGATTATAATCATTTCAGTTCATTATACTTGAGCTACACTCTCTCACGTCACTGCTATCTTGATAGTCCCGGAGAATTTTCGATAGCCCTTGGCCTTCTAAGACTTCTAAAACCACGACCAAAAAATTAATATGCTCGAAAAATAATTAAAGTGAGTATAAAATGCGAAAAGCATACAAGACAGAGAGTTAAAGCTCTTTAACTTTTGCTCAACCGTGAATGCCCAGTGATCTTCCGGCTCATTGAAATTGGTTAATCCACAAATTAACTGCATAGAACGATCCTGCTGGATACCCATTAATATAGATTAGATAAACAAACCTTTATTATTGTGTTTGTATTACAGAAGCATCTAAAATTCATATTTATAATAGGATACAATAACTAGTTCATTTTTTCCCATATTGTATACATTTTGATAACATTTAACTACCGCCCTTACATGATTGGATTGAGGAATCGAATCGAATGCGAATTAAAATTTTGACCCAGGAATATGTTCACGCTGGATAGAAAGATTGAATTCAAATGGAATCGAAGTGACAGTCTGGCTTTAATTGTAGATGTGTGAAGTTGTGGGTATCATTAAAAACGGCAATATCAAGAGAAAAAATTATGTCCTGTTATAACAGCCTGAAAAAAAATCAATTATTGCACACACAGCCAATTGCGAACTTAATACTTCAATTTGTCGATTCAAGTTTATATAACGGGTATTTTTATGAGGTTATAAAACTTTCGGTAGGGATTACTATGAAACTAGCTGTCAGTATACTTTGACAAATCACCATATTAAGGCTTACACCAGAAATGTATTTCTAAAATTCGAGCTCTACACCGTGCGTGCTTACAGACGAAGCCATCGCCGCTGTAGATTCGATGTCGTGTTTAGCAACTCATCTTCAGAGATGAGGTTCATTTCTGGCTTAACGGATACGTTAACAAACAGAACTGTAGTTTTTGGATTGAGAACAATCCTCATGAGACTCCATTACATCCCGAAAAAATCACTATTTGGTTAGGTTTACATGTCCAAGGTGTCATCGGACCATTTATCTTTAAATCCGAACAGTGCCAACATTACCGTGAATGGCGAACGCTACAGGCAAATGATTCATGATTTTTGTATTCCTTATGTCAGTGCAAATCATTTGGAGAACAAATGGTTTCAACAAAACCTCGCAATATCCCATACAGCGCGTGCAACAATCACTTTGTGAATTGACACCTTGGTATTACTTTTAGTTGGCGTAAAGTTTCTGGACTATGCTGCGGTGGAATCTGTTAAGGTGATAGTTGTCCATTTTGTTGATTGTTTTTTTTTTTGACTATAGCTGTCTCTATAATATGAATAAAGAAAGATAGAGAGCGATTGTCGAAACGACAATCAATCAAATGATACGGCTTCTGATAAACTAGCAATGATTGATTATTGAGAAACCAACATTCGACGCACTATTGACGAAATAAGACCGTGTATGCTCGAAAAAGTGGTACAAAATTGGACCGCCAGGATGGGGTTCATAAATCACAGTCACGAAGGCCATATTCCAGAAATTATTCGTAAACATTATATGCCATGAAATATGTGAGCTAATAAAGAAAACACCCTATACATATTTTCGATTCGATCCAGCTCTTCAAGTGGGATCAGATCGAGTAATCTGATTTCAATTCGATCCAGGTATACAAAGAGCTGAATCCTGATTCAATTCAATTCATTTTACAAGCATAGTAAATGTAACGCCTATTTGGCAGTTATAGAACTTGAACAAGGACACACCCCTTTAAATCGTATTGTTATTCGTTACTTTCTAACTAATACGTACAATTTCTTTCTCTACTTAGCAAAACCGTTTTGATTTATTTTTGCTTTCAAGAATATGTATGTTTGCCAACTAAATATTACCCTTATACACATATGTATACATAAATTAATCCCTTACCCAATACTATATATAAAAATATGTTGTATACATATATACAAATTTGCAACACCTTAATGGACGATCTAGGTAAGATAACTCGATTTTCTAATTTGAAAATATCTTGGTAAAAGCGATTTGTATGTCCAATTTAATTCCGACATATCACTAAATATAGGAAATTTGGGATCAATTAAAGAAAAACTTTAATTTTCGTAGTTCTCATACATAATGTATGTATGCATGTAGGTACAAAAGACCATTGGCATAAAACTTAAGAAAAATGTAATTTAATTCTTGCCACCAGGAGGCGATATTAAAAAATATTAATCTTCAGATAATTAAAAAATAAATTCCACTCAATCTTACACTTTTTTCTCTGTAACTTATTTACATTCAAAGCCCGAAAAATCAATGATCTCTACTAACCGTTGAGTTATTTAAAGTAAGCACGGTAACGTCCAAATCCTTAAGTATAATTTGCATGTAAGCAACTGTTATACAAAACTAAATGAACAGGTGGTAAATAAAATTCACCAAGGAATATACAAATTCATTTTCTTTAATATTTCCGAATGTCACACTTCACTGCCCGCCAAATATGTAATTATACTATTTAATTGCAATAATCGGTAAAAAAAAATGTTCGCAGTTACATTTAGTCGCACAATTTACGATGTTAAAAATATAAGTCAATAAAAGGGGCAACTAATTCGTGATGATTATCATTTATCACTAAACAAATTAAAACTAGATTTTATCTACATAAACAAATTAAACTTACATTTTGCTATTTTTATTCCCCATGTTGGTTGTTCTGTCATACTATTAAATTTTTATAGCACTTTGCACTTTTTTGCTTTTTCCTTTGCGTTTTGTCTAGTTTTGACTTTAGCAATTTGTTTTTATTTTAAAATTTGAATTCCTCAACGGTCACTCAAAAAGTTGAAGGATATTTGTACAAGACAATGAGGTGCGTGATTTTTTTTTTAAACGTTAACACTAAGTATAAGTCACTGACACTTGATTTTAGACAAAACGGAACTTAATAAACAAAACAAAAACAAACAAAGAAAATAATTAAAATAATTTATTATTCTAGGGTGACAGTTTTAGTTCTTATATGTAGGTATTTCGATTAATTTAGCTTTTTCCGGATTGCAGGTGAAGCACAAACGACAACGACAACGACGATCACACAAGGAATGATTAAATGAATTCCAATACAATTCACTTTATACACAATATGTCACTTAGGGTTAATTTCACTGGCACTGACAGTTTATATTTATGTTTGTTCGTTGACTTGACACTGTAACGACAGTCAGTACCTACGGCTGAAAGATGAAAATGAAAGCACCTATATGTATAAGAGCGCGCTTTGGAACGTAAGAGATTCCACAGCTGAAGCTAAATTATTTTGTATAGCAGCTAAGAAGCTAAGGCCGGAGCGTACAGCGTCTGTTCGCTTTGCTTACCAGAAAGTGAATGAAAAGTACCAAGCGATCGTTATGTTGTCTTGGTCTGGCCATACCTGTGAACCTGTGATACCCAGTCTTTTGTAAACCGTTTTTTTTTCTATACAGTTGCAGGTGTGCCTTAAAAGGCATTCTGATCATGTTAACAACAATAATTGTAGCTCTTTGAATTGTCCATGGCCTTAGGGGATTTACAAAGTAGTTTTTTTTTTGCAAACAGGTAAACGCAAAGTTTCGCATCAACTACCTTTTCTCCAAAGCCGGAATTTCTAAACAGGGGTTGTGTATGGAGAGGTCGGCGTGTGGCAGAATACAGTTAAACCACGCTATCATGATTGACATTTGACAGTATTCGATAGGAAAATGCAGTTTCAATAAATTTTGACCATTGATGTTGATATATTTTGAGTAAATACACATGATTTGCAAATGACGGGAGGAAAGAGGAAGCAAAACATCAAAACAAGCTACCGGTATCAAAGAAGCGTTATCATAACCAATATGCCAAGTCTCCACAACTCTACATTTGAGAGTTGTTGACGAAAAAAAAGAAAACAAAAAATAAAACTATGAGAGAGAAAAGATATGTATTTACGTTATGTATACACATACAGCATGTCTGTAACGTAAGTTCAGTGTTGCCACAAAATATCTTATTTCATTTTCTTAGATTTTTATTTAATATTGCCGAATTCGAATTTTAATTAGATCTCTCAACTTACATTATAGTTACCACAGTCGATCTGTATGCAAAATGATCTTAAAATAATTGTAAGGATCTTACTCATGGATGTAATATAAGTACATACATAATAATTCAATCGTCAACATGTTTTTAAAATATTGAAAATATTTTCAGTGAATTTTAGTAGATAGATTTTTCTTTTGTATAAACTTTAACAGAACTTTGGACTGAGATTCACAGAAATGCACAGAGCTTCAAAGTAAAGCAAGGAACTTATTTATTTCAAAAGATAAATATTGTTAGAAAAAGAACTCACCACCGGACTCCGGACAGCTTGTTTGACTTATATTTAAGCAGGGATGTTATTCGATAAAATATTAAATTTTTCCACTAGAAGCTAAGTTCCGTTACACTTCTTCAAAAAGACGACAGACGAAACAACTAAAAAAAAGAATCAGGCTCTTCATGTCTGAAGCTATAGACTGTGTTCACACTGAACTAAATTCTCCGAGCTTTTCTTGACGTTCTTTACTTTATCTCACTCCCTCTGTCAGAGATTTATAAGCCGATTGACATAATTTCCTTGACAGATGGAGAACCATCTATATTTTGATGCATGTATGCAGAATATTTAGTTCGAAATTTGACATTATGTGTTTGCACAGATTAAATTGAGAATAAATATTTCGTTGCAAATGTCAACTGATTGCCCTGAAAATGCATTTGCGGAGCAGAAAATAAAAAAACATTTTTCGATTTTTTTCAAATGTCAACTCTGAAAATGCATTTTTCCGGAGCATAACATAAAATGCAATTGTCCATCACTAACGTGAAGAAGATCTGTTTAGAGCGCTGAATGAACCTGCAATGAAATTTGACACCAGTTGTTTCATCTTTCGTGTTTTTGACGAATTAAATTAGAGGTGAAGAAATGTTAGGGGAATGAAGATTTTAGTTCTAACTGTCAATGGAAAGTAGTTAAATCAAGACCTACCTAACCTATTTACAATGTAAACACGTTGTAGTAAGTACGCACCATTCCCTATGTAAACTGGGTCGTAAGGTAAGTTGCTACACGGAATGTGTAACCATAACGGGCTACACGAAACGTGTAAGGAAGATACGCGGAACGTGTAAACGAAACATGTAATCGTAACAGACTACCCCTAAGGCCGCCGCCGCGCCGTCATAGATTTAGACGCATAAAAAAAAACATTGAAATTTTTGAGATATCGAATATTCAAACAAATATTTTCAAATGTTTTTTTTTATTTTTTGATATGCAATATTAGATTTTAGAGGCTTGTTTAAAAAAATTATTTTGATCCGTTCTGTGGAAAAATGTTCAATTATGTAAGTTACTGCTAGTAATACCTTCATTTCAAATTTTTTTCCATCAAACTAAATATTGTAAAAATTAAAAAATTCAACCGTAATACCCGTACTTCTAGGAATGCTCATCAGTTTACCCTTGAGCCCAATTTCGGACGTACTGCCAAATACAGAGATTCTTTCTTTATCAGCACTACACGAATGTGGAATGCTTTACCCGGCTCAGTGTTTCCCACTCATTTCAATGCGCAGACATTCAAAACCAATGTGCATCGGTATTCGGTATATCCTTTTTAATCCCATCCCCTTTTCCTAATTGCCCGCACTGTGTTTAACATTATAAGGATATTCATAACCCCTTGAGTGCGCGTATAATATAAAAAAAAATACAAATTCTAGGAGCCGTTTTCGAGAAAAATATGATTTTCGAAAACTATTTTTTGACATTTATATATTGGATATCGTTTTTTAAGATAAAATAATTTTTTTTTCTTAATCTTGTAGATAGTATTAAAAAACTGTTAAATGTCAAGTTTCAAGAAATCGAACATGAAGTTTTTGAAATATTGAGCTTTCAAAGAAACATTTTGGTTTTTTTCACTAGGTGACAATTTATCTTCACAAAGTTACTGTTTGGTTTCGATTTTTGGCTATTTTTTCGTTACATCTGTCATTGTAATGTCAAAGTTGATCAAAATGTCGAGTTTGATTATTTTTGAAGAATGTTAAGCTTGTCATTATGTTTATAGTCAGTAAAAATACAGGGCACCGTCTTGTTGAAACCACATGTCATACAAGTCAAGCTCTTCCATTTTGCGCAAAAAAAAGTTTTTTATCATCGCACGGTAGCGATCACCATTCGCAGTAACGTTGCGTATCGCATTATCTTTGGAGAAATACGGCCCAATGATACCGTCAGCCCATAATCGGCATCAAACAGTGACTTTCTCTGGATGCATTGGTAGCTCTTGCAATGCTTCTGGCTGCTCTTCACTCCAAATACGGCAGTTTTGCTTGTTCACGTATCCATTCAACCTGAAATAAGTTTCCCGCTGAACACAATTTTTCTATAAAAAAGTAGATCTTCGGCCAACTTTTCAAGAGCCCAGTTACCAAAAACTCGGATTTGTGGTTCGGCTTCAATTCTTGCATCAGCTATATTTTGAGAGGCTTCAATTCTTGCATCAGCTATATTTTGAGAGGCTTCACATCTAAATCTTTCTGCAAAATTTTCCACGTAGTGGAGTATCAGAGGCCCAATTGCTGTGAATGGCACCGAATCGATAATTCACGGTCATCACTAACACTGGCCGATACAGCTGCGATATTTTCCTCAGTTCGCACTCTACGTAAGCGTGTTGGTGGCTTAATGTCCAAAAATGTAAATTTGGTGCGAAATTTAGTCACAATAACCCGAAAAGCCGCCTCAGTAGGTCGATTAAACTGACCATAAAATGGAAGAAGCGCACGATGAACTTTATTAACAGAGCACACATTTTGATAGTAAAATTCAATAATTTGCAAGCGTTGTTCGTTTGTAAGACGATTCATGGTTAAATTATAGACCAAACTGAAGATGTTTAACAGTGACACAAAACACGAAACGTGCGTGAGCTGTCAAAACCAGTGTTGCCAAAAAACAAAATAGCAAGAAATCACCCATTACAAACAAAAAAGTGAGGGATGACATAATAAATTAAAACAAAAAAACGCTTTTTAACGTTGGCCGCCAACATGAATAAACCAAATTTCTTTTAATGCTAAGTAACTAGCTTAATTCAACTATTAATTGAAAATTAATAAGGATGAACATTTTTTTCGTCCTCTTAAATAATTTGATTCAGTTTGTTTCTTTTGACTTAATTCGAAAAGGTGTAGTGTCCATGTCCATTCCGCTGTGATGAACACACATTTTTTATATAAAATAAAGTAGTCTTTAGAGTAAATAAAAACAATCTATAACGCTTGCACTGCACGTGCCATTTCATTAAAATTATCATGCTGTTTTTGTATTAATTTCTAGGAAAAAAAAATATTTTTTATTGAAAATTATCAATTAAACGCGCCGAAAATAAAATACTAACAATGTTTTTATTTAATTGAATAGTAACTTTAATGCGCAAAGAGTACAATAAAGTTATTTATTACTTATATGATCATTAAAACCTAAAACCGTAAACAACATGCTTAAGCCCCGTAATTATATCAACAAGAATATTTAAAAAAGTATTCCGGTAGAAGCTATGGCTAAGCTGAAAACTCATTCACTATGGACACATCCATTGTCATTAACGGTTTAATAAGCGTGAATTAGCACATATAGCTTGTTTATGTTTAAAGTGGTTGCGAGTCAAGAAGAGTCTCTGTAAGTAAAGGGTGTTTTTCTTAGAGGCGGATAACTTTAAATTGGGGGCACTCTTTTCTATGGCAGTGGAATTGAAAGTTCTCGTTTGTTTCGAGATAAGTTTGGTATGGCAATTCATCACGCTGAAGCGACGTGTCCAAATAGTTCGAATTTGTTTTTAAAAAAACATGGTTCAGTTCGAGGAATACGTCGGACGTAAGTGCGTTTTATGGTGTTCATAATCGTTCATCAGAGCGATTAATTCGAGAATACGATAATACGTATCCCGTAAGATTTCTTATAGTGCGCACATAACAAGTGATTGCTGATGTGCAGCGTAGTGTTGATAATGATCAAAATGTGTCAATCCATCACGCGTGCTCAACAATTAAACTTGTGCCTATACTGTGTGTGAAAATTAGAGCTCTAAACTACATCATGTACGGGCCAGCCGCGGCGGCAGCAATAATACTCAAACACTAACTACAAAAGAATTACTTTTTATATAAGGCCAATTTCATGGATATTAAAAACATTTATCCACCTTTGAAAAAAACACCCTTTACTAGATATTTCGGAAATGCGTGGAAGGTGGAAATCCGGACTAGGACAAAATTGTAGTGGAGAATTTTGTGAGAATTATGATGATGATGATAGTAACGTTCATAGGAATAAAATTAAAACCGAAACTTACTGGGGGTACCACGTTAAATTAAACCCTACTAAACCCTACCTCATGTGCTGGTGGAAGATGAGAATACCAGAACAAGAAAGACCACAAAGGATAAATCGAAGAAAACGGTGTTCGGATACGACGACCAAACTTAGCTAGCGTATTCAAGGAGGGGTCTAACAAATGTTATGCATTGGGGTTTATTGACATGGTTTGAAAATTAATTAGACTAACGTTTTATAAAGCCGAGCCAAGAATTCGCCCTGCTAATTATAAGATCAAAATGAGCACGAAAATTTAACTAAATATCACAAATAATTTCCAGGTCTCGGATAGAAAAACAGATGAAATACCAACATCATTAAAGTAATGTCTTCGGGTGGGTAGGGGTAATCACTGTCGGGAGAAAGTTATTAATTGACATTTGGCAGCATTTAGTTTCTAAAAAATTCTTATCACACCAGCTTTGGAATGAGTTGAGATCGTTTTGAAGAAATGACTTAAATTATTTTCATATCATCAGCGTATATACTCGTAAAGAGATTTAAATCATTAATTACATTGATAACGTGTTTATATAGTTAAGACAAATATCAAAGGCCCAAGGTGACTCCCTTGAGGAACACCCGAGGTAGTATAAATGGGATAAGAGATTGAAAACCTAAACATAACTCAATTTCTAGGTATGAACTAAGCTATGAAAGTTGTTTTTAAATCTGTTTTAAATCTGGCTGTTTTTAAATCTGTGGTAATAACGTCCACTTCATTTTCTCTCAAAAATCAAGTCCGTAAGGTTTGTTGTGGTAGATCTGCCTTTTATAAAAACATTCTGAGAATCTTCTCAGTGGGAATCTTGAAGTGGAAGTAAAGAGCGTAGTACACAATGCTTTCGAAGACCTTAGGAATAGTAAAAAGTTTAACGAAATATTGCTGGGAGTGGCTGACACACGGAGTTGGAACATTTTTTTTTTTGGAATCTGACACGTAAACCACTCGGAGCAGTAAAGAAGTCTCCTTTAAGCAAAATTATCTCTCTGATGATAATATGAACACGAATGACAACGGTGGCTAGAGTCATTTGTGGGGTACTTTTAAGGTTACTAAAAAAACTATGATCAGGATTTTGTGGGTTATCACTGCACGATTGGCTGAAGAAGGTGGCAAACACATTAGTTATTATTTTAGGGCTTGCAGATGTTGTGTCCAAGAATTTAAAGCCTGAGGGGAAACCATCGGACTTACGTTTGACTTTAATAAATTGATAGAATAAGATTAGACAATCTTGCATTATGTCAATGTATCCAAGGTACTGAAATTTGCAGAGAGCGGAGGGACAGCATTGATCTAAGGAATGATTCTCCGAATTTAACAGTAAATCGAAAGTTGGCCTCAAGGTAAATCTATAAGGCCCTTATTTATCCAAACATTGAGTACAATTCCCATATTAAAGACGGTTGGATAGAAAGAAGAATAGGGCATTAAAATTAAAGGTGATAGAACTATAACAAAATCATTTGCATTTCTCGAGACCCGTTATAATATTTCATATCTCTCTCTCTCTCTCTTTCTCTTAGTGTTGGTAGTAGCCAGTTACATTCCTTCCCTTAAAAAATGTATCCCATCAGATTAACCTTGAGCCCAACTTCGAATGTACAATTAAGTTCGGATATTTTTTTTTAGCTGCACTTCACGAATGCTGAATGTTTTACCCGGCCAAATATTTCCGTCTCATGAACATCATTCAGATATTCAAAACAAATGTGTATCGTTATCTCTTTTTAAATCCTTTTTGCACTGTGCTTGAACATTCTAGTCACAACTCCTTAAGTGCGCGTAAAATAAAAAAAAAAGTTCCAATCTATTTGAAATAGACTATAGCTCCAAATGCGCCCGGAGAAAGACAAAGACACTAATCTACGTAATTATCGATCTTACTATACGTAAGTAAATTTTTTTGGCCTATAACGAATTATATCTATATAGACGCACAAGTGTGCATATTAATAATATTAATTACAAGTTTTTTGAATCAGAAACCAGACTTTTCTTAATTCAAATCTGAACTTAGAATCAGTCCAGGTTTTTAAAATATTCCTTTTTAAAAATGATGAAAAATATTTGTTCACTATTTTGACGTTATTTAACAGCAAGAGTAATTTTTATTTACCAGAAATTGAAGCTTTTTCGAAAAGTACTATTTTTTATCATTTCCTTCAAATAAACAGATCTAAACAGAATTTTGAAGAAGAGGAAAACAGTGCTATTTTTATGTTTAAACGGGTACGTCCTAAAAATAAGAACTGATTGAAAAATTCTGAGTCCGGATTAGGATTCGGCATACAGCCTTCTTAAATATTTTTTCCGATTTCTGTAAAAAAAAATAATTTTAGTGTCCAGTATTATTTTATAAGTCGTAAATAGTACTGAAGTACTTTTTGGCATAAAGTTTAGACCGTTCGGCTGTGATGCAAAACGTCTTGAGTCGTAGATTCTCAGCCGCCACAGAAATGTTTTTCAGGGGTGTACTGTCTCTTGAGAGGAATTGAAAAATCCTCTGTGAGTATCTCCTATGAAGAAAAGTGCTGCCCATTAGATGTTCGAAAACGGCAGAAAATTTTAAGTCCCCTCCATTCGTGCTAACAATCACACTTTACAATGTATTGTGTTTCAAATGTAATTTTATTTTTTACAGCGGCTCACAGCTATGACACTATGATGTTTCCTAAAGTCTTGAATTTAAGATGAATTCATTTTTGTTAAATAGCTCACTCATTCATTTTTGACAACAAATGCACCCAATAAAAGTTGTTCAAAATTTATTCCTGTGCAACTTTTGTCATAAGAATTATTGTTTCGCTACTATTGATGTTTTTCGACTTAATCTGTAAGCAAATCATTGATATCTATGAGTTCAACAAAAATTATAAGTCATACGCTATTTGACCTATTTAACAACTGTTTTGATAGAAGGTGCGTCCAATTACTCCCAAGAACAAAGGCTGTTTGAGGGGAAAGTTACCAATGTTATTTTTGGTCTCAGCTGATAATTCTGCGAATTTCCAGTTTTTAAAATCAATTTGATCCTAAACCTAACAAAATCCCATCAGTCCTAAATTACCATCTACCTATGATTGGTTATTACTCGCTAATATGAACACGTTGGATTCGGGTATGAAAACATAATGTTGAGGTTTTAAAGAAGTAGAAAAAGGGTTTCATCATAAAGTCCATGGTTTCGTACGGCCACTGTACATCAAGCTAGAGTCTAAACTGGTAGACCAATTTGCTTTATATTTGGTGCATGTAACGAAAACTGCCTTAACGATTTTGATTAAAACTTGTAACTGTTATGCTTATGACTAAATAAATAGTAATAAAACTGCTTTTCAGAGTTTTCAACAAAAAAAAAAATGGCAAAATTGTAACGAAGCGTTCCATGCTTTCCACTTCATGTTATTTTGGTATTACAAGTAAAATTGTAATTTATCAATTTCGATTCACAAGCACCATGGATACATGACAAGGAAATCACAGGAAAATCCAATACATTAATATTTTTCGTTCACCACTTATATAGTTCACATTCAGTGTCTACTGGAAAGTCATCTTGAGGACCTACTTGGGTGAACGAAAAGTACCCTTTCGATCATACACACAGTCAGGTGGCATAGTAAATTGGTTATATCAATCATTTGAAATCCAGTCGTGCAGACGAATTGGTCATTTAGCTTTCCTTGCTTTTGCGGAGCAAAGACAAGTTAGGTATGTGAAATTGTCCAAGTATTTCTTATTAAGGCCCCCCCCCCACCAGTGGTAAGGGGTCTTAGTTTGAAGTTTAACGTCCTAATTGCCACCAGGGGCTTCGGTACCTGCTGATCTACCAGAGCGTTTAGCCTGCTGTTTAGTGCCACCAGGGGCGTTTTGTACCTGCTGATTAGTGCGACCAGGAGCATTGTACCTACTGATTAGTGCCACCAGGGGCGTTGTACCATTAGATCCCATCATAAGGCAAATGATAGGACGGGTTCGAAGCCGAATTATCAGGAACCAGAATACCCGTAACTAAGTACCAGATCCGAATCACCAGCAACCAGTGCAACCGATATGAAGCAGCAAGACTAAAATCCTGAAGAGTTGATGCCCGTCAATCATTGAATTAAGTGAAATATTAGTAGCAGAATATTGTGTGTTATAGATTTAAGAGTTATTTTCAATAAAGATTTTGTAATAAGGTTTGAAGAAATTTTACTCTGAAGTTTCGTGTTTTCTCCAGGATGACCCTGGCGAGACCGGCGAGCAGAACCTCGTCTGGAAAGCAAAAAGCACATCACAGAATGAAAAAATGACTCAACTGGTTCTGTTTCAATTTCCCAAACGAATTCAAACGTTCCAACTTTAAAATTTAAGGAGCTTGCATATTTTTAATCCTCGAAAATTAGCTTAACTATATTTTAAAGTTCACTTTAGGTTGTTGATACTTATTTTGTGACTTCTGTGTACAGAATTTCAAAACGGCAACCCTAGTTACACTGAAAATAAATTCCTAGGTAATATTGACAAAAACGTTTTGTTGACCTTTAACAAACAATTTTATCGTTTTGATAAAATTTTTGTCAATACGAAAGAATGATTTTGTTGATTTCACAAAATTTTTATAATCCAGCGTGATTTTTTGTCAGTTTAACAAAATATGCACTACAAATAATATTGTCAGTTTAACAAACCAAGTTTCGTTAATATAACAAAATAAAACAGAGATTTTTGTCACATCGACAAACTTTTTTGTGATGTCAACAAAATTTTTGTTGTATCTACAAAAAATCTGTTTTGTAAATGTTTGTCAATATCACAAAGTTTTCGTTTATTTTTTTTTTGTCAATTTAACAAAAAATGAAAACATTTTTGTTAAAATGACAAATATTTTGTTTTGGGATTGAATTATTTTGTAATATTGATAAAATAATATTATCAGATAG
This sequence comes from Philhelius festivus, assembly GCA_963931855.1. Taxonomy (NCBI): domain Eukaryota; kingdom Metazoa; phylum Arthropoda; class Insecta; order Diptera; family Syrphidae; genus Philhelius; species Philhelius festivus. The sequence goes on along the minus strand of OZ007554.1, from coordinate 67,668,644 downwards.
ATAAAACTACTTTGTAGGGAAACCAAAAAATTTCTTTTGTGTGTGATATAGTTCACACTTGGTTTTTGTTAAAAAATCGATGTAAGATTAACTGAACTTAACAAAAATTGCGTGTTGTCCATTCGCCCTCACAGATGGTTGCTTGTGAGATCGTAGGGACGAAACGCCAATTTTTGTGGACTTTAATCCCAAAAAAAAAAACTATTTTGACAAAATTAATTTTGTGGATTGAACAAAAGAAATTTGTAAAATTAACAAAATATTTTGTTGAATTGACAAAATATTTTGTTAATTTAACAAAATATAACAAGAAATTTTTGTTAATTTGACAAAATATTGTGTTAATGCAACAAAACAATTTTGTTAATTTAACAAAACAATTTTGTTAATTTAACAAAAAAAAATTGTTAATCCGATAATAATAAAAAAACAATAACACTAACAAAAAAATTGTTAGTACAACAAAAGAATTGTTAATATAACAAATTAATTTTGTAAATTCTACGAAATTTTGTCATATTGACAAAATATTTTTGTTATTTCAACAAATGTATCTGTTAGCATAACAAAATAATTTTGTGGATACAACAAAATATTTTTTGTTACCTCAACAAAATTCTATAATTTTTGTCAATTTGATAAAACTTTTTGTTGGAAGTATATTGACAAAATTTTTGTCAAATCAACCTAGATTTTTATCATATATACCTAGATTTTATTTTCAGTGTATGATTGCCGTCTGGTGAATGTTTACTGTTGAGTGTGAAGCAAATAAGGTAAATAATGGATAAATTTATTATACAGATCGTTATGATCTTTTGGAAAAGTACTCGATATACTTATTTTATTTACTCAAGTCGGCGCATCGGTCCTCGTTCATAACACACCTCATTCTATGCGACATATGTTCACATTATAAATATATATATATACATTTTTTTATGGCATATTTTACTTAATTTTGTTGACTCTTTTTTTTTTGCAACGACACTTAGTAGAATAGGAACAGAATTGTGGTAATTTTTTTAATCTCACGATGTATAGATTGCTTAAGTAAATAATAAATATCAAATCAATGAATGAAATTGAGCGTGAAAAATTCTTTGTAATTTAAGTTTACTCATTAAGAAATCAATATTTAAATAAGAAATTAAAGTTCGTCAGGTTTGATTAGATACCATACACACATTAATCTGCGACCTAATTTATGTGGTTTTAATTTTTTTTTTTAACAAAAACAAAAAATATAAACAAACAAAATAAACAGAAAACAAAATATTGAAATATTGAAATAATTAAATTTTCATTGCGAGACCTACCATGTGGGTTTATGATTATTTATTAATACAAAAATACATTATCAATCATGTACATTTGACGTGTTAGATATTTTTTTGAAAGTTGTCTAGATAAACAACCTGCAAAGTGTTGCACATTGTACAAATGTGTATTCTCTTTGTCAACACTTCTAACATTAGTTTTCTAAATATTAAGGCTTTACTTAAACTGTTTTAAAAATATGTATTTGCAAACAAAATAAAAGAAATTCTACATATTGTTCTTTAGGCAAAATTATACTGAAAATAAGCCGTAATATTCGAAAACAACTTCAATAGAAGTAGTCCGAAATTGCGTACGAATTTTTAAGTTCGAAAACGTACAGCTTCCTCCTGAGGTGCCAGTGCTTAACTTCATAAAATCGAGTATAATCGATACAATCGAGCATAAGTTGTTCTGTCTTTGATTCAATCGATTCGAAAACAATTGTCTAATCCTTTCCTCAAACTGCCATTAATCGATTATTTTGAATAAACTCGATTATATCAAGTTACGTGCTAGGGACAGTTATCTCTAAATTTAGAAGGTTCGCTTGGAGAATTGATCAATCAAATGCTAACTAGCAGAATTATTCAAAGCTATGCGGGTTTTCTGAAAGAAGATTTATCACTAGAGGGACGCCGCGCCGCAAGGCTGTGTCCTGCCTCTTCTTCTTTGAAAATTGGTAGCGAATGAGCTACCCTTAACCTTACCCCTACGACTAAGGGCATACCACTCAAATTTTTCACGACTCCATCCACTGCACTGGACATTCTGTTTCATCTAAGGCTAGGACCGCACTTGCGATTTTTTGTCGAGGCGATTAAAAAGTCGTAGTCGCTAGAAATTATTGTCATGCACGCACTTGCGATTTTTTTGCCGCGCGATTATTTAATCGCGAAAAATAAAACACACTACTTTTTATGTGAGTGCACGCATTTGCTACAAATAAGTAGCGACAGAAAAATCGCTTGAAAAAATAGAACTTGTTTCATTTTTATAATCGCTGCGATTTTTAAGTCGCATGTGCGTGCATTTACATTTAAGGCCATGTGTCTTACTTTTTGCGACTAAAAAATCGTGGATTAAAAATAGCAAGTGCGTGCATGCCAATTTCTCTTTGCGACTACGATTTTTAAGTCGTAGTAATTTAAATCGCAAGTGTGGGCATATCCATTTGAGTACATGTGCTTCATTTAAGTTTACGACAATCGCATCGCAAGAAAAATGAAACAAATTGCAACTTTTAAATCGTCATGATTTGTTGGTAGCAAGTGCGTTCATTCTCATTTAAATTTATGTGTTCTATTTTTGCGACTAAAAAATCGTGCGGTCCTAGCCTAAAACCCCTCTAAGGCTAGGACCGCACTTGCGATTTTTTGTCGAAGCGATTAAAAAGTCGTAGTCGCTACAAATTATTGTCATGCACGCACTTGCGATTTTTTTTAGCGCGATTATTAAATCGCAAAAAATGAAACACACTACTTCTTATGTGAGTGCACGCATTTGCTACAAATAAGTAGCGACAGAAAACTTGCTTGAAAAAATAGAACTTGTTTCATTTTTATAATCCCTACGATTTTTAAGTCGCATGTGCGTGCATTCAGATTTAAGGCCATGTGTCTTACTTTTTGCGACTAAAAAATCGTGGATTAAAAATCGCAATTGCGTGCATGCCAATTTCTCTTTGCAACTACGATTTTTATGTCGTAGTAATTTAAATCGCAAGTGTGGACATATCCATTTGAGTACATGTGCTTCATTTAAGTTTACGACAATCGCTTCGCAAGAAAAATGAAACAAATTGCGACTTTTAAATCATCATGATTTGTTGGTAGCAAGTGCGTTCATTCTCATTTAAATTCATGTGTTCTATTTTTGCGACTAAAAAATCGTCCGATTGAAATCGCAAGTGCAGTCCTAGCCTAACTCAGCTATTTGTATAAAAACCTCATCGCTGTCATCAATAATGAAGTTAGCCACTCATTCTGAACTCATTCGGTTCACTTAAAAGTAGCATCGATTGCACCATCCCACAGAATCAATTTGATAAAAACTTTCAGGTAACTATCCGTTCTAGAGAAATCCGGGAGGACTTGGAATTTCTGGAAGATGGTTCAATCCATTTTTATACCCATAGATCAAAAACTAATGACGGGGTTAGTAGAGGCGTATGCCCTGACAGACTAAATTTAAGTTTCTCTTTAGTGTTTCCTGTAGAGTGTTCCAGGTGGAACTTTTGGCAATTAAAGAAGTCCTGTCTGGACTTAAGGAAAACGTGATATCAATATAGGATATCCGCATCTTCTCGGGCATTCAAGCAGCCATTAAATCTCTTCATTCTTTCTCTACTAGCTCAATAACAGCCCTTAACTGCCGATCGTATCTGATAGAGATGGCGCAGCAGTTTGAAATTCACTTCCCTACAGGAACTGTTCAGGAAATTGTAAGGCTGATAAACTCGCCAAAAGAGGAACAATGATGCCTTTATTACCAGATAAGTCAAATATAGGTACCTACTCCCATAGCAACGTGTAAGCTTATCCTAAAGCAAGATGCTATACAGAAAACAAACCTTAGGTGGAACAATATCCTAACCTGATTGGCAACAAAACAGATTTGGCCAATGCTGGATCTGAAGCGATCCAATTATTTTAAAGATTAGGGAGAAAGTCTCCAAAACTCAATGTGGTATAACAATGGACGAACTCATGGTCTAAGTGTGTTGGCTCTTCTGCTGAGAGCCACGCCAACCTTAGCCTATACCTAACCATGGAGCTTTGAGAATGGATGACCTTTCTCATTTCTTGAGTAGAAGTGCAAACGTCAGTCAATATATGTAACCTCCCTAAGGAGAGTTTGTTCCGCTGAAGTCTTGGAGCTCAAATGTTCAAAATTTCGTGTTTATTTCTTTCCTTACACTATTTTACTCTTGAACATGGATGTTCATAGAGAGAAATGTTCAGAAGTATGAAATTCATTTTTTAAGATTTTTTTAAATTGTATCAAAATTTTAGAAGCGGTTTTCGAAAAATTTTGATTTTCCAAAAGGTTACGGTTTGTTTTCGATAGTCTATGTGGTAAATCTGCTTTCATTAAAGTCAAAGAGGGTTTCGATGACATACCGCAGATGAAGATCCAAAGTATAAAAATGTCCTTCTTCGGCACCAGTTTCAAGTGAGAGCGCATAGTTTGGTGTGCTAGCTCGTAGTAGAAGAAGAACACCCAAGTATACATAATTGGAATACTTTTCTTATTTCTTCTCCTGTTAATAACCACTTTTCCTGGTGAGATAGTCTACCTCCCTTTCGAAACACCATAATTTCTGAATTTGCCATATTAACTTCTAAACTGCAGTACTCTTCTAGTTCGGATGTCCTCTGCTAGGATGACCATATCGTCTGCATACATGATCAGTCTCACATTAATATTCTCGATTTGAAGACCTCCTCCTAAGCATTCATGTAGTTCGTTTATATAAAGTGCAAACAGTAGGGGAGAAAGGAGACACCCTTGTTTGACTCCATTTAATGTTTTAAAATACTCCGATATTTCTTTCCCAGTTGATACAGCCGAAAAAGTATCAGCATAGACGACTTGAATCAAGTTGACGAATTTAGTTCAGACATATATAGAAAATAATTATTTATAAATTAGCAAGCTCCGTGAAATTTTGTCGAATGCAGCTTTAAGATCTACGAAAAACGCATAGACTTTCTTTTTATCACCAAGTTTTATATGCACTATTGATGCCAAGTTATAAATATTATCAATAGTAGAATAATTTTTCCTGAAACCGGATTGATACACTGTCAGGATATGGTTTTTCTCCACCCAAGCGTAAAGTCTCTCATTTACGATTCCCATCATCGTTTTCGCAATGCAATTCATGAAAGAAAAACCTCTGCAATTACTTGGCTGATTTATATCTAATTTCTTAAATAATAGGAAAATAATTTGAATTATTTTTTAAATAGTTTATTTAAAAAGCAACTTAAAAACCAATTTAATAGATTTGAATTTTTTCCTTTATTTGCATCTAAGTTTTTATAATTCCAATTTTTGAAACTCCAAGATTCTTGAGCTTAAGATCAAGTTCATGTGATAATCTCATGCATTTTATTTCTATTAAAAATATCTTCATCAACAGACCACGGACTCTTCTCTGATGTTGTTGATATCCACTGTTATGAAAAATGTTCAAATAAATATACATCTATAAGAGCTTACTATAGAAACGAATTTTAATGTCTCTTAATCAACAAGTATTCGCGAAAACCACAATTCGGACTCAACATTTCTTCCGCAACCCATTCGACGATCTATTCACCGCTGATGAATAGCAGATCTCAACAATTCGTATGTTTATTAATCGGTAGAAATAGGGGTAGGGACATACAATTTTCAGTCGAATACGAAAGGCAAAATGAGATGCCATTTTTCAGAATAATAATACTCTCATAAATGATTTGTTCATTCCTTGCAAGAGGTGAAAACCTCTAGTGCTATAGGCTAGGTTAGAGAACCTCAGATTTTCAGTGAAAAAACCTAAGCACTAAATATAACTTCAAGAGGTACCGCACACTAAACTCTTATCGTAAGTAATTATTTTCCTGAATCCAAAGTGCGGGATGATATGTATGTGATGATGATTACGATATAGAATCTTAAAGTTAATTCTGGAATACCTCAAGGTAGTGATTTTGGCTCTGTGCTTTTCAGTATATTAATTAATGACACCGTCTTTGTTGATGTATAACAGCTGCGGACAATGTTAAAATCTTTAAAAACTCGCGATTTTGAAGATTGCAGTATACCCCTATTGGTTTTTTGAATGTTGTTTTTGTAAATGTTTGATTTTATCATCGATAAATATAAAATTATTAGTGTCACGAGAAAGTTTTTTTATTTAACAGTGTATGATTATCACCTAAAAGCTTCATGTCAATTCTCATTAGATCACAAAACTTGAATTCATATAACACATTTATTCTATAACTAATAAAATCAATTCGATTTCTGGATAAAGATGGAGAAAAAGATTTTATTACAAAACACCTATTTGTTACATTTGTTCGATCCATTCCATCATATGCTTATCCATTTTGGTCACTCTATTATGACTGTCATAAATAAATTAAATAAAACACAATGGTTACCAAAAAGCGGCTTCCAGTTCAAGATAGTTATCAACATCGTCTGAATATTACTGTCTAAATATTAGTAGCATGGACTTGACTTATGAAAAACACCTTAAGCTTTTGGTTTAAGTTGTTGAAGTTGTCCTCGCCTCCAACCAGAATTAACTATTTTAAAGTTATTTAGCCTTAGTTTATTCTTTCAAAACCAACTTTATTATTAAGCAATGACCTCCTTCAGTTCTAAAAATCATGCACTATCCAATTAAATTGTTGTTTTCTTGCTGGCCTTGCTTTGATACAAAATTGTTAATAAAATAAAAAAAAATAATTTAAATTCCACAAAGTCGAAATACTTCAATGCATAATAATTTGCACTACTTAACATTGCAATGTATATTATATTCCGATAACAATCTTTTTCTCCATAAAATCCAATTTAGTATCTGGCCACCTTATACTCAACAAATAAAAGTCTGGCGGCTGATAAAATAAATAAAAATAAAAACTCTAGCTAAACAAACCTCGAACACGAACTCATTTAACATTTGAAAAAGGCCGAGAAGCCAAAATTGTGTGGGAAAAAATAATGAACCGGATTGCAACTACAAAATCAGAAAGAAGTTGTCCGATGCGAACTGATTGCAAATACAAATCTTCGAATTTAAAAACATACCTACGTTGGTTGGTTCCAAACCAAACATGCGATGAGTACAAGTAGGCTCGTTCGTTTGTACTTACCCCGAATAAGAGAGAGATGACGTTTATGGCATCGTGATGTCTGCATAGTTTTGTATGAAAAGTCTGAAAGACCAGGGCCGTTGTCGGGTAGAGGAATTTAAGATGAGATTGGGGGCGTATTAGTGGGAAAGTATCTATCTATTTGGGGCATCATAATTTAAGAAATATTCACATGAGAGGGACCAACGACCGACGATGTCTTAAAGAACAAATGGGATTTTAATTCTAAAGCCTTCACAAAAACTAGACAAAATGGTAGAAAACTAATTGAATTTATTGTTTAGATATTAAATTTGCATTTTAATTGCTAAAATACTAGTGAGAGAAATTTGAAAAAAAAAATAGTTGTCATGAATTTTAATCTGATTGTTACGAACTGTCAAACTCTTTTCGATTAGTTCCACATACCATCCACATTGCAACGAATGAATTGTTTGCCCGCGGTTATCCTCAAAATCATTCTTTTTTTTATGGTGATTGTTTATCAAATGCGAACGAGTTGACAAGTTTGTTCATTCATAGGTAATTGGGCACTTTCATAATTACATTCGTACCAACTACAAAAACTGACATTTAATGCTATGTCGTAAGATATTGTGATATAAGGAGACAAAGGGTCATTCAACAAGAGGTTTGATTTTAAATCATTAAAAAACGCAATTTTTTGATTTTGAAGAGTGGTGATATTTTTTATTTATATCTTGATTACATTATTTAATAATGGAATACAATATCTGCCAAGTCACCGCAATTTTGTATCACGTTTAATTATAGTAGTGGCTGTTTTTCACTGATGTACTCGTAAGTCCATAAAATTATGGTGAAGCATTAGTGTAGACTTTATGTTTGAAAAAATCTAATAGTCTTAAATCACACGATCTAGGCGTCAAATTGAAGTTTTCATTTCGAGAAATCACCCTGCCAGGAGATTTGTCACGTAATAGAGCTATTGTTTCATGAGTTGTGTGACATGTGGCGCCATCCGGCTTTAATCGTCTATAGCATTCATTTCAAGCAAAAAGTCTGCCAACATCGCTCGCCAACGTAATACATTCACCTTAATGCTCACACCTACATAACTATCGAAGACATATGGTTCACATAAGATTATTCTATTCAAACTGTCCACCATTTGGCTTGGTATGTATAAGATGGACTTCTTTTAATCTGAAAAACCGTTACTACAAAGATCTACCTTCTCTGATGATTTCTTAACTACATCAGGTATGCCACAAGGCAGCCACTTAAGATCTCTTCTTTTTATTCTTATTAATAACAATATTAAAATGGTCATGAAATATTCCCATATCTCATTCTATGGTACATATGATTCTACTCTTCTTCAACTTGATCTCGACAGTTTCTTTGTCTGATGCCTAAAAATTAGCTTAGAGGTAAATATTTTCAAATGTTACTCAATCACTTTTTCTCGAAGACCCATCCAATCTCCTCTCACCTCTAGCTTCTGCATTATTAACCCATATTCACGCTAAGCTAATTCACATGTTTTGGTGTTTTATGTGATAGAGAGCTCAACTTTTACAAATCTTTCTCAGCACTGGGCTTTGTAAAACGATGGCGATGATCTAAAGATATTTCTTACTCCTACATGACCCGATACCTTTACGTAACCTTTGTTCGCTCCTTCCTTGAATACAGCTGTCAAGTATGGCCCCCTTATCAACAAATATTCAACCAGAATCGAGAGCACTCAACGTTATTTCCTACGTTTCGCCGTTGTGGTATGTCTTGAAATAACCCTTTGGTTTTGCCTCCGTATCGAGACCGACTTCCATTGATTAACTTGGATACGCTGGAAGAACGAATACTTGCCCACACACCGCACCGTACCTTTCATTATTCCAACGAAACTATTTCTCGCATGCTCGGAGGATTAATTATAACATTAACTCTTTCGACTTTAACCGCCCTGTCTAAAACTCTGTTTGTTAATCATTCTTCAAAATCACTACAGTCCTAAATTTATATGATTAGAGCTATAATTAAGTAAGACTAAATATTAGCTTGTATTAAGCCTAATAAATGGGGGTATTGCACCCACCAAAAGCAATGACAGCTCAAGCCAAAAAAACTGCACCAAACTGTCATTCGTTGTGAGCGAAGACGATGTTTCACTATTAATTTTAGATTTACGGAGCCACAGATATGAAAATTTTGTTTGTTACGTACCCATATAAAACGATTCAGCACTCAGGATAATCGGGTACAGAAAATTACCAAACGTTTATGGGATATTTTCACCACTTTTATAGTCTAAATCGATCTATAATTAATAATCAAAAGTAATATTAATGACAGTTTACTATTGACAGTTAAAAAATGGCGCGAAATTTTACATGAATCCCCTTGTCCGAAGACAACAGGCGCAAAGGCTGACATTTAATACAAAGCCGTTAGAGCTTGTGACATAAGGAAACATTGTGACACATTATGTCATTTTGGGAAATTGACATTAGACCATTAAAGCGATCAAGTAGATTAATCTTTACGTATGTGTTGCTCCTCATGCATATTTTACCTAATACAACCCTGAACTGTTGATTTTGATGAACGATGCATACAAATTTAATTATGGTAATTGATTTCATGATCAGGTTTCAGATGCATTTGCACAACCTGAGCAGGATGATACTTGAAATATGAGGAAAAACTCGTCACCAGAACAAATCGAACAGCAATTATTTTTATTAAGGAAAAACTTTGTGGGCCTTAGCCCCTGGCTAAATCAATAGATGCAGAGATGTATGAACTGGCTGTTGTGAAGTAAAAATTACTCTTTGATGACCAACTTTGGTCAGGAATTCACATAGTAAGTTTCCATTGGTACACCATCATACACACGGTGATGATGATGACCATTTCTGTATAGATACGGGTTGTTGAATGGAAAATTCCTTCGAGTCTCGTATGTGTGATTTCGCAAGCATCTTTGCATCAGTTATAGTAACAGTGTGCTATCTTGTTTCGCTCAAGGCTTCTTCAGGCTTATAGCTATTAAATTTGCATCTAACTATTGGAAAAGCGAGTTTAATTAAAAACTGCAGCCACACAGTCTAGCTTGTTTATTGAATGATGAGGAGAAAAATGTATCGCAAAATATATTATTTTTTTTTGTAAACGTTTTGATGTCTTCTTTCCTGTGCAATTACGATCATGATATTTTTTAAAGTCAATCAACTATCTGGGTGGTACATGATAAGATTGAAGTTAATGGCACAATATCCACAGGGGGAATTATTTAGGCATGTTATTTGGAACACGATGCTTTATCGTCTGCCATCAAAACTATTTTGTAGTTTTTAAACTATTAAAGTTTTATAGAACCAAACACTTACAACTATTTTAGCTATAAAATTCTTAAGTGTAAATGTAAAAAAAAAAAAGATGAATGGGATAATCGGTAGAGGAAAGTTTTGAGGGTATATTTCATTAATTGAAAGCAGCATGAGCATGATTTCTGTTGTACGAATCTTAAAGACTTACTCCCTCCATCATTTAAAGACCTTTAATAACTATGGTTGGAGTAGTAGAAACTTTTTGGATTAATGTAATTGGCTCCACTCAATTCCTTAACCATGGATTGCCAGAGATTATACGGGTCAATTAGTTTAAAATAATCATTGTACGGTAGAAGAAAAATACTTTCAGCCTTTCACACCACGGAACAGCTTATATTCGCCAAAATTGAGGAGGAAAAGATGTTTGTCAGACATGCTTAGCATATTAGAATAGCCTCCGAACAAATGTTGTTTAAAGAGATTTTGTAAAATATCCTCTTACAAATGTAGTTATGTGACATTAAAATTTAAGTTCCGTTCCCGAAAGTAGCTACAGCTTCCAATTTAGATCTTTAGTTATTATGATATATAGTTATAGTTTTTTTTTTTTTTATTAAATAATATGATTGACAAAAAGCACACAAAGGCCTTAGCCTGAAAGTGAAGGTGTTTTCAAATAAAACAAAGATCTTTAAAATAATGCCCTACTGGATTGCAAGAACTTTCTCGTGCGGTTTAAGGTTACGTTGAAGATTTACTCGTAATGTTTAAAAAAATGTTTAACCAGCTGTCAAACTTGACAAGTATTATTAACTTGTTTGTTCAGAACCTTTTAGAGAATTATCATTGACGGACTTTTACCCCACAATATTTTGATGGAATTTATTGGGATCAGCGATTTGCTGTCATTTCATATCAATTTTGATGTAAATGATCAATTTCTGTGTGCTTTATTTAAATCAAATGTTCTATTGTTTAAAAAAAATAAACGATGTTATCACATTTTTACGGGAAGTTTTAAAAAAGTTAAATCTAAAGATCTTATCTTTCAGAAAAGTTCTTTTGTTGTAAAATTTTTCCAGTGACGAAATATTATTTATATCATTTTAAAGTGCTCCTGAAAGAGTGGAACAAAATTGATTGAAATATACCTACAGGACTTGTTAAAAAACAAGACAATTATCTCAAAATATGTCAAAAGCCTACTTCCGTATGTGAATTTTTCACCCAAATCGCAATTTTATTAAAACCACTTGGCTTCTCTTTGCAAGTACGAAGTTTAGGAAAAGGTTTCGGTGGCACTGATTTTTACTAGCGCAATTTCAAGCGATAGATCGCTTAAAAGAATTTGCACGAATGGGAGTGGTTTCAGTACACAGCTTTCAATCACTGAAGATAGCAATCGATCAACCTTTTTGTTGCTTAAATGAATGCTTGTGTGAAAATCTCAACAACAAAAATATGACGTTCAGTTGACAGTTCTGCTGTCACATGTTTCCATAACAATAGCAAAGTCCGCATTGCATATTGGTTTTTGATATTTTGCAAAAAAGATAGTTCAGTGTGTTCATATCTTCAGTGCATTTTCAACTAATTTCAGTACGTGGTGTATTTCTTTGGATAAAATCCCAGTGAGGCATTTAATGTTCAATCGGCAACGAAAACATTTTATATGACCGTCGAGTCAATGAAATTGATGAAGAGCGTAGACAGCTTTTGGAGACAACTCAAATAAGATTTTCGATAAATTTTGATGCCAAAAGAGTAGTGTGCGTGCTAGAAATTATGGAGCACAGAGGGTATAACGGAAGAGACAGATCTGCCCAAATATGACATGTATATGCGGACGATATAGACATCATTGACCTATCTCAACGATCCATAATGGATTCATGACAATTGAAATATAGTTGAACCTACGAAAACTTTTAAAAATGTCCGTTATTTAACATCGCCTACTGTTTCATAGTTTTCCATATTATATTATTTCCTTGGCAATAAAATCGAGCTCATCACATGCGATCGGTGTATTTTTTGTCTACCATACATTGCTTAGAGAAGTTCTCATATGACCTAATGAGTCCCCGAACTTGAATTCATTTCATACCTACGAGTAGCCTTGAGGTTTCTCATTCTTTTTCAAAGCGAACATCATCAAGCCAATTACTTCTTTGATATTAATTTTTCAATTGAAGTTTTCAAGGTCAAGTATCTAAGAAGCCTCTTGCCGGCCTTAACTGTCTACCAGTACCAAAATTAATCACTATATTTGAATTGAATACTGAATAATGAAACACATAGATACATCATTGTGTTAATGTGACACATTTTCCATATTGAGTACATCGCATACCAATGTAAAAAATTTTAAATTCTGTTGTGCTCTGCCCACATTACGATGCGTGCGCCACCAACTTAAAGTTCAAAAGTAGTTCAACATAAGACATACTATACAAAACGACAACAAACAATAAATCAATTCAACAAAAAAGGTGAATGCAGTCAATTGATGTGGTATTACCTGATGTATGCTCCTCTCTAATCGTTTTTTCCTTTATTTTTTCATGCAGTAATAAATCAATCAGCAACAAACAACATAAAAGGGTGAAAGTGCGTTAAAATGACAAAAAAAAAGTGATTAACTAGCAAAGTGTAGACACTGACTTAACATGTCCAATTGCAATTGATTCGATTTTGTGTTTAACAAATAAAATATGCGTGAATGCAAAGCGCTAATGGTATAACATTATGTCTGCCAATAGGTGCAGAAATTGTAAAATTCTTCTTTAGCAACTTGTAATCTAAGGAGGGCAACAAGTTTTATGACTAAGTCTCAATAAAACTTGTCTGCTCTTATTTTTTTTATTACGCACGTGAAAACTTTATTTGGTTAAAATCTAAGTCGATGCTAAACTGTATTGAAATTGCGGTATTTCACAGAATGAAAAATATTTAATATTTTGAGTGCAATATTTTTTATTTCATATTCATTGGTTTTTATTGAAAAACAGAAAGAGTGAACGAGAAAATTAATACCGATGTTATTTGGTCAAATCAAACACTACTTTTTTACTAAAGGTATTTTCAATAAAAAAATAAGCTGTGTATGAGGTAATAACAAAATTCTTTTTTTAATTGAAAGGTCCATGAATTACATTATGTATGGAAAATTATATCGTTCAAATGCTCACCTAAGCTTCTAACGGTGGCACGGATCCGAGTGGTCCAATTTTCAATTATCCTTTGGCATAATCCGCCTGAATTTGAGCAATGGCCTATGTTATGTTCACCTTAGGCGCATTAGTCGATTGGGGCTTATTCGCAAAGACCTTCAGAAAACCCCACAAGGAAAAGTACAGGGGGGTTAAATCGCATGACCTTGGCGGCCAATTCGTGTCACATCTGCGAGATAACCTTACCCTCAAATCGTTCATGCAATCGTAGCGTCCGCTGTATGATTGATTCAATTTGGGCCATAAGAAATTCTGTAGCGCTGGCCATTGACGCCTAACCAGCGTCGTTTTCAAAAAAGTCCGAACCAATGATGTCGCCCGGCCCAAAATCCAAGCCAAACGGTAACTTTTAGAGGATCCATCGTCACCTAGTTTACCTCTGTGGGTTGGTGTCGTCCATATGCGGCAATTTTGCTACGGACACAGCCATTCATCCAAAAATGCGCCTCGGCTCTAAAGATGATTTTTCGGCCAAAATTGGGTTCCTCTTCACATGCTCCGAAGCACAGTCAGCGAACAAACGGCATTGTCTATTGTAATGAACTTTGAGCTCCTGGATTAATTGGATCTTGTAGGTTGAAGGCCCAAGCCTCGAGAAGGCACAGCGACGAATCGACTGATTAATTACCGAACCGGTCGTCTCAAATTTGGCCACCAAACGTTGAAATCGACTATAAAGAGACACTATACTAAACGTTTGTAATAACAAACGCTCACTTTGATAATATAGTTATCATTTCGACGTGCTGCTCAATAATGTAAGATGCCATGGTAATTTGGGATCAGTAATTGAATAATAAATAACAGATTTGACAGATGTCACCAAAATAACATGGCCGCCACAGTCTTAATCCATTATACCACCATTAACTCGAGATGTCATCGAAATATCAAATATGCACCATTAGATAATTATCACTTCGCATTGATCAAAGACTGTACCTACCTACAAGTACCAGTGCAGGCATCAACAAGTCTTGAAATCTACCCCTAATGCATCATTATAGCAAACAAAATTCTCACTTGAGGTAACATACACGAATGGAGAACGTCGTCTAATAACTTAGTGTACATAACTAAAGGCATCTAGCTGGGAGCCGTGGCACGATGGTTGTGTGCTCGCCTGTCAACCTCATGATCACAGGTTCGATCCCTGCCGTCGTCTATGTCGTTTTAATTCCATTAAAAACCTTCTAAAAATTGTCATCAACGGCTTGCTGGTTTACTCATTACATGTTGTTCAGGCATAACACTAACAACATGTAATTGAGTTAAACTAGTATTCCCAACAAGGATGAACACGAATAAAATAATGTGAATTATAAACGACATAGAAATAAGACACGCCATTTTCTCCGCTTTAGCTCAGCCGCCATCCCTGGAGATAAAAATATCTGAGACAACCACCCAACAGTCTCAGAACATCGTGCCACACATCTTTCCTATCCTTCTTTCTCTTCTTCCTTCTCATTCTTCACGCCCGCGCTGTGTTCTAATATATAAAGGGTAATCATAATCCCTTGAGCGCGGGTAGATTATAAAAAAAAAAAAAAAAAAAAAAGCCGAGCTGGCTAGAGAGAATAAATTGGTTGAGGTCGCAATTAATTAACTGTAACCGACATAAGCGCAGCAATGCAAAAGATTTAAATTCAGTTGTTCTTGTCAGTTCTGTACGACAAAAATAATAGCAGATTTTAGATATTTCAAACCATAAAATCATAAATTTTAAAAATATTAAAGGAATTATTATAAGTTGCCTAAATATGGAATAGTATTTTAGAATTACATTTCGATCAATTCTAGAAAAAAATTGTTAGACTTTTAATCAAACAATCCTTTCATTTTCTTATTTTCACAGTTAAGCGAAGAAGGAAATCGAACCCACTTTTAATGTAATTTTACAGTTTATAGGTTGAATAGTATATTTTGACGTTTATCCAGAATGAAAACTAAAATGTAATTCATTGATCTCACTTGACAGGTAAAGAACGAAAAGTATAATTATAATTGGCACACTTACCTTTATGCAGTATTAAGTGCGAAATATTACTAAGAAAACACTAATAGCAATTTCGATTAGTGAGTCAGTGAAAATGCTGCTTTTGAAATGAATGGAATAGCATCTAGATCAGGAGCGAAACCAGAAGTATTCAAACGTTGACAGAGATAACACGTCGCACTATGGGACCAAATGGTGCAAACCATCTCAAAAATCCATAACTTTTTCGTTTCTCAATATTTTTTTTTGAAATTTTGCACACTTATACTTGTATAACCAAGAATTTAAAATATTAAAACGTTTTATATAGAAATAAATTATTTTCTTTTTTTTAAATAAAATAAAATAACAAATTTGTAGATTTTGTTTAATTTATATGGTCAAAATTTATTGGAGCAAGAATTGTTGCAACAATTTGGATGAAATTTGTACAGTTTTTTTCTTTTACCGGTAAAAACATCTGATAGTAGTTTTTGTGAAATCCGCCCACTACCACGCCCATATTTTTTTGATTTTTGTTATTTTCTTATTTTTAGTGACCAGGAAGCCGAACATTTTTGTTTGAGGTTTTTTAAACTCAAGACATCAGATGCATATTTTTTCTGCCCACTTTCACGCCCCTTTTTTTTAATTTCCAGCTTAAGGTTCATTAAAAGCAGGCCTTTTTTTTGATTAAGTTTTATATGTAGAAATTAATTTATGAAAAGTATTATTTTTTAGTAAAATCCGTGAACTGCCACGCGCCTTTTTGATATATGAAAGTGTTTCACCCTTAAGACAAAAAAAAAACAAAAACGTAATTCAAAAGTATCTTATTACTAGGTTATGTATCGATATTAATGTATGTTTAAAAGTTCTTTAGCCTCATCAAACAATTCTTTGGTATCATTTTTTGTTTTTGGTTTTTCCAGACTAGATTTATACGGATCAGATGTATGTATATAATAACGTGTGAAGAACATCTTCGTTCGTAGCTGATCTTGAACATTTCCTTGCATTATGCAATCTAAACCTTTTATAGTTCTTTTTTTGTGCTTCCTGAGCATCTTCTGATAACTGCCCGATTGGGAAAATTGCAAAGTGTTCTATGATTTTTGAACCATGTACTCGTATTAAAATTTTGTGCACCGAAGATGGCATGTGGTACCAATTGTATTTGCTAACATATAACGGAGCTGTCGCAAGGGTATACTGGCCAAATTTTGTTTGATCAATAGGGAGTCCTGAAGACATAGTTTGTAAGATAATATATTTTTTTTTTTATTAATTC
Source organism: Philhelius festivus (assembly GCA_963931855.1). Taxonomy (NCBI): domain Eukaryota; kingdom Metazoa; phylum Arthropoda; class Insecta; order Diptera; family Syrphidae; genus Philhelius; species Philhelius festivus. The sequence goes on along the minus strand of OZ007554.1, from coordinate 67,651,647 downwards.
TTCATCAACACCCGTTATCTCAGCAGAGCATTGGTAATTTTGTAAAAACCTTCTGGCTGTATTACCATCGTTGCTGTTTGAATTTTAATAATATTGGAAATAACTGATAAAAACTTATAAATTTTGTGGAAACATAGTCACTTATATGATGTTTATGAAAATGTGTTTCACATTTTTTAACAGTTATTTTTTTGAATTTTTGACAAAAAATAACATTTTTTTTTTTTAAATTTTGAGCTTAAAGTAATAAAATAATGGTCTAAAACTTTTTGAAATACATATTTATGTGCATCAATAAAGGTACCACATTTTTGCCAAATTTTAATTTTTTTCATCACTTAACAATAAAGTTATAAGAATACGAATTTTTATTCTAAAAATTTATTTTTCTTTCTCATCATACGTTTTTTTTTCTTGAACAAAAATGCATGAAAATGCGAAAGTTTTTATTTTTTCTTCCAAATTTAGAATATTTTTAGAATACAAAACAGCCATTAACTAAACGGAGGCAGCCGGAGCTAACAGAGAAATCTCTAATTGAAAACAAAAAAATGAAAAAGATACTGCACCTTACTCATTTTTGTTTATTAATTTACTGGTGAACTTAATTAAAAAAAATATAACTGTTATAAAGAAGAGGGTTTGGACTTTTCAAAAAGGTATAATACTTATACATTCTGTCCAGAAAAATACGAAATAATTGACTTCAAACTCTCACTTCTAATAATTCTAAAAAATAAAAATATCGAAATGTCATTTTTAACGGTAATTTTAGGTACCTAGAACAAAAGTAAGATACAAAAAATTTACTGTGTTTGGAAGAACCCTATTTCTAGTATATAATCCCATAATTAGATTTTTCAAATTACGAAATTCACCAAAACCATTTTTGAGATGGATTTCATCATTTGGTCCCATAGTGCGTCGGTGCATCATTTTGTGTATTGATAATTTTGTTGGTAAAGTTATAGAGTCCAATAGTCAAAACAAAAAGAAAGAAACAGTGAATGCTTGAGTGTAGTAGTATTGATTATCAAAATCCAATTCATAGTTTCGAAAAAAAAAATATTTTTGAAAATTTTGAGTAAAATAATTTTATCACTTATGATAAAATGACACTCAATGTAATCTACTTGCCTCATTTTCCATTGGTAAAATAAATCAACTTATTTTCGATTTATATGTGTCAAAATACCGATGTTTTCAATTTTGCTTTCCATTGGGCAAAGAAAATTGATTTTTTTTTCGATTTTAAATCTTTGCAAATCAAAATTTTTGGTGGGTTAACTGCTCCCTGAACTATACAATTACAAAAATTAATAGAACATGGTTGTGCCGTCTGCCTGATTGACAACAATTATTAAAAAATGTTTTATATGTAGATCTACAATAGTATATTTAGTTCCGATTTTATTAAAATAATTAGTTTTGAAGTTTAAATGTTACGTTATTTATTAAATTAACAATTTTCCGACAGTATACTTTCGCTATAGGCCAGTGCAAACTTGCAGTATTGGAATATTTTTGTAACATCTGCTTTATTTAGTAGCTCGATAGTTTGTTCTCTTGATAGGTATTCACATCCTTGTCTTACTCAGAACTGGGCATCTGCCTATAAAATGAAAGGTGTCTTCTCGTTCTCGCAAGTTACAGATGGTGCATAAGATAGGTAGGTCTTGTCTATGTGGTATAAAGTTGAGTCTTAGAAGCTCTCCTCCTGAACAAAATATGGTAGAAATTTCATCAACACTGCATGAGTCTCGAGAATAATTTGTATCCTGCAAATTGTGATCCAGTCGACTGTATAGTTCGGTACAAAGATTCCGATGCCTCTTGCAAGTACTTCCCTCTAATCTGTTAGTCCAAGCCTTTTATCACTTCATGTGTTTCCCCAACATCCAATTTCCTCTATGTTCAGGGTGCAATATACAGTAGGGTGTGTCACTTTTGTATGGCCGCAAAAAAGTACTCTTATTTTTAAATGTAATAGTGCTCAAATGTTGTATTAGGGTCAGAGGTTTAAGAACATGTAAAAAAAAAAATAAGATATCGTTCGTCTTTGGCTCGCTCAAATGGGTTGAAGTTGAAAAAAAAAATTTAATTTACAGTAAATTTTTTTTTTTTTTTTACGTATACTAAAAAAAAAAAATTAACAAAATACAGAAAGAATTTTTGTCTTTACAAAAAGATATACCACGATATTGTAGGTGGTTCCGTTGATTTTTAAGAATTTTTTTTTGAAAAAAAAGAAAAACGATTTTACATAAAAAAATGATTTTTCTTCCTTCTTTTATTATTTCATATCTTCTTTACCAAGTGTTCAATTTAAACAAATATAAGCTTAAAAGTTTTTCCTTGCAATTATCTTTGACTTGAAAGCCTAAAAATATTTTATATAATTTTTTTATATCCACACGGTGCAATTTAAAACAACACCTTTTTCAAAAATCTCGAAAAATCAAATTTTTTTGGAGTTCATCCTATTTTTGAGGGAGCCAAAGATATTAATTAAAATGAAAATTGTAAACGCAGGATTTAATTTTGATAAGCAATGCAACTTTAAAAAGCTATTACATTTGAAAATACCATAGTTGAGCACTTTGACACACCCTAATATACAGCCAATCCTTGAACCATCCCGATTTAGTCTCTATTGAATGCAAAGCTATTTTCTTTGGCAGTCTATAGTTTGGCATTTTTAGCACTTTTATTATGTAATCAACGTTTAGCTTGAAAGTTTTGATGATAAGTGGAGATAGTCCTGTTTCTAACATTATCATGTAGTTGGGTGAGTTCGGTGGCAAACGAAATATTCTTTTTATATAGAACCTAGTTTTTCCTGCAGATGCTTCACAATATTCAAAACGTCACTCGTTCTACGAAATACCTTCAACCACGCATATGATATGTTTCTCTGCTTCATACACTCTTTGTCAAACCATGCTTCTAGGGTTTTTTTTGTTGGCAGTAAGAAGAGGTCGACTCCTGAATTATACATTCGATCTTCTGTAAGTCAGCTAAACCTTTGATACTCAACATGTTTTCTAGCTTGCTCTTGTAATTTTCTGCAAATTTTGGCAGAAGCATCAGATCGACAATTTCGGGATTAATGATCTCCATATGATCAAAGGTTACTACCATGGGCATATATGGTCAGAGTAAGGTACCTGTAAGACTTCGAAGTTGGAGATGTCATTCTTCCAGTCACCTGAGAAGAAGCTGTAGTCTATAAAAAATGCTCCCTAGGCTCCTACAATTGTAAATTCAACATATGGATCACCTTCACTCGTTCCATTTTGGAGTCTTAAGCCGAATTCATCACACATTTCTAACATTTGAATACACCTCAATTTACTTGTTTCATAATTGGATTGTCGATTAATGCCCTCTGTTGTGTTTTCCATTCCTTCTTTTTTTTACACTCTTGCATTTAAATCTCCGATACATTGTATTTTGGAAATGTGTTTTTGGGTTTGTTTAATTTATTTCATTTCGAAAATTTATAGATGCTCAAAAAAAAATCAAGCAGTTTTAAATGATGAATAACAAAAAATTACATAAATAACAGAAAAAAATCCATTTGTCGCGAAAGAAAAAACAATGGGGGCATTCACTAATGTAGTGACTACGTAGTCTTTTAGAATGCAAAGCTAATCAATCCTAAACTGTCATATTAACGACAGATGAAATCATACGAAATAATAAACATTTTAAGTTTTGAGTAGCCAATTTTTGTTGTATATCTGCGGTTTATTGCATTAAAAAAATACATTCCCTCGTAAAATTTTATTGCATATTTTATCTGCATCTTCGATCTGGGTAATGTATATTTTCATATTGGACCATTAATTTTATTTTCACCAAAAATTAAACTTGTATTTTCATTGAACACCTTATTTTGTGAGATGTCAAAATCATTATCCATTAACTTTGAAGCCGAAATTTGTACACTACGTCAGCTTATTTTTTAGTTCTATTTAGCCAATCATAGTGACAGTGAGTATACAACGTAGTCACAAAAAACGTTTTTAAAAACGTTTGATTCGTTTTTCATATTTCCAAATTCTTTATTTATGGTGTTGTTATTATGAGTATAAAATAAACACATGTTGAATTAACCTTATTAATTTGAATTCTCTTGAAGAATTTAAATATTTAAAATTCCTCTCGTAACGCTTTGTAAACAAAATAATAATACTTGGTCAAGGAGAAAATAAACACATTTGCACATGTAAAACCTTTGAATCATAAAATTAAAACCCCTAAAAGGGGATTTTTTTTTCATCCTTAATAAATATGTACAGGTTTTCATATATTTTTTTTAAAACTGATATTCTTTCGGGGAACTACCAAGTTTAAGCCATGGATTTTTGTTTACATTATCAAATTTTTTAACAAGCATCTCACATGATATGGAGTTTATACAAAGAGAAACCAGTAGGAATTCATCGGAAAAACAAACCTGTTGAAACTGCTAGAAGTTCGAATTATAAGTTTTTGTTAAGTTAAGCAGAAATCCATAAAATTAAACATTGCTAATTTTATTAACGTAATTTTCTATAAGATCGATAATAAAATTAGGTTGCACACATTTATTCCTAAGATCTTCAGTCGCATCAATAAAAGTTGTTGAAAAGAAGTATTGAATTTCGTATCAAACAATTCGAATTTTATTTTTGAAAAAAACAACTGATACTTTGTTCATCGCTTATGAGCAATTTTTATATTTACAATCGGTGTAACAATATAGTGAAAAACTTTAAACAAATAAACAAAGCGCTTAATAGTGATAAGCTAAGAAAAATGCAACGTTTGTATGCATAAGCAGAGAAATTCGCACGACTGCTTTCGTATCAATGGAAATTTTGTCCCATCTGACATCATTCACAATATTGCAGGTCAATCCACCAACACTCTAGACTTGTTTCTTACATCTATCTAAGCCTTATAAATACACTCTAGTTATATTATCACCTCTAGGTGCATCAGACCATTGTGTCATATTGCCAAATTTCTTGCGTCAAAAAAACCCAGTTAGAGAAAAAATTCCTAAGAGAACCGAGAAAGCCGACTGGACCGGTCTCAACGATTTCTTCATAAACTTTAACTGGTCACTAGGCAAAAAATACTCTAATGTCCCAAAGGTAGTGCACATTTTATTCATTTGTAAAACATGTTCGAAATACTACTTCGTCTTCGATTCCTACTCTAATCTTCAATGACACTTCTTTTGTCAGCTTACAAGAAAACTTGAATTTAGTGATAGTGTCTTGCCTCTTCCTGAAATTGAGAGCTTAAACGGTTTTATGGTACAAATCTTCTTTCGCACTCGTACAGTTACACGAGTACTAAAAAAAAACCTCTATATGCACAAATCCGCAGCATCGAATAGTCCCTCCATTATTCTGAAGAGATTTTGGCAAAACCATTGTTTAAACTTTTCCATCTGTAATACTCTTCTGGACTTTTTCACAGTGGGTGGAAAACAACATAGACGAAATCTTCTTCCCCCTATAATTATCGTGCGATTGCACTTACGTCCCTTCTTCCAAAGATCATGAAAACGCTAATAAATTCTTACTGACAGTCAGTATGCATTTCATAGCAATATGTCTACTGATGATGTTATGGTATATCTCACCAAATAGTGACACAAATCTTTACATTGTTTTGGAGAAAGTAAGTTTATTTCACTCATCAAGCTCTTTTATCGAAAATGCGTGCATTTGGTATTAATAAATCTCTTCTTCATTGGATTAGGAACTGTCCTTTGAACCGCTTAATACAAGTTGTATTGCACGGTCTTAAGTCTGTAATTTATAAAATAAATGCCGGTGTTTCAGAAGGCTCCGTTTTGTCTCCGACTCTCTTTTTCATATTTATCAATGATCTTTTTCCTGAAACTTTTTATTCATTTTGCTGGAAAAAGTACTCTCAGCTTCTCATATTCGTTTCCAGATGCACCTCGTTGTTATTTAATTTGATTTGGATTTTGAATGGCAGCGGGAATGGGGAACAAAAAAGAATTTAATTTTTTAAAAACTCAATGCTCCATTGCGGAAATAAAGGGTGGTTAAATTTTAAGGGCCGATGTTGAATGTGAACCACACCTAAACGTCAAGTTTTTTTCTGAATTTCATTTGACATTTCTCAATTTCAGACTAACTCAATTTGAACCATGGAAAAATACACAATCGAGCAACGCGTTAAATTTATTCAGGCTTATTATGAAAATGGGCGTTCAAATCAAAATGCATATCGTGCACTTCGTGATTTTTTCGGTCAATTTAATCGCCCAAATGTGCGTACAATCGGAAAATTCGTGCAAAAATTTGAGCAAACCGGGTCTGTAGGAGATGTGAAAACACCAGTGCATGCTAGTACAGCTCGTACTGCTGCTGTTCGCGATAGTGTGGCTGAAGAGCCGTCCGCCTCAACTCGTCGTCGTGTCCAACAATTGCACCTTTCACGGTCGTCGTTGATGAACATTATGCATAAAGACTTGCATTTACACGCTTACAAGGTGCAATTGACTCAAGAACTAAAGCCTCTTGACCGTTTCAAGCGTCGTCAATGGTCAGAATGGTGGCAAGAAATGGCAACAGTGGATGATCAATTTTCGAAGAAAATCATCTTCAGTGATAAGGCACATTTTCACCTCAGTGGACTCGTCAATAAGCAGAATTGCCGCATTTGGGCGAATGATAATCCAAGAGTGATTGTCGAAAAACAAATGCACCCACAAAGAGTGACTGTTTGGTGCGGTTTATAGGCTGGCGGCATTATCGGTCCGTATTTTTTCCAAAATGAGTTCGGTCAGGCAGTTACTGTGAATGGTGTTCGCTATCGTGAGATGATAACGAACTTTTTATGACCCGAATTGGAAGATATGGATGTGAACGATATGTGGTTTCAACATGATGGTGCCACTTGCCACACAGCTAACGAAACAATGGCCCTTTTGCGCGACAAATTCAATGGCCGTGGTGGCGATGTCAATTGGCGGCCAAGATCATGTGATTTGACACCGTTGGACTTCTTTCTTTGGGGTTATTTGAAAGAAAAGGTGTACGTCGATAAGCCAGCAACAATTCAAGAGCTAAAGGATGAGATAATTCGGCACATTAAAGGCATAGAACCTCAATTATGCCTCAGCGTCATCGAAAATTTGGAACATCGAATGGAGGTGTGCCGCCGAGGCCGCGGCGGCGGCCATTTGGCCGATATTTTGTTCCATACTTAATTGAACCATACCAATATTATCATAATAAAAAGAAATGACAATCATTTCCTAAATAATTTGTGTTTTATTCAAAATCAACATCGGCCCTTAAAATTTAACCACCCTTTATTACCAATATTCACATAGGGTTGCGAAATATTTTATACCTAAGTATGATAAGCAGAACAAGGCTTAACGTCGCTTTCAACAATACCACTCGAAGATTTAATCATGTGGGGGTGGCCGTGGCGCGATGGTTGTGTGCTCGCCTGTCAACCTCATTATCACAGGTTCGATCCCTGCCGTCGTCTATGTCTTCTTTAATTCCATTAAGACCTTATAAAATTATCATCAATGGGTTGCTGTTTACTCATTACATGTTGTTTAGGCATAACACTAACAACATGTGATTGAGTTAAACTAGTATGCCCAACAACGATGAATACGAATAAAATAATGCGAATTATAAGGGACATAGAAATAAGACACGGCATTTATCCGCTTTAGTTCAGCCGCCATCCCTGGAGATAAAAAATCTGAGACACAAACCTTCAGTCTCAGAACATCGTGCCACACATCTCTCCTATCCTTCTTTCTCTTCCGTAACTTTACGCCCGCGCTATGTTGAAACATTTAAAGGGTAATCATAATCCTTGACCGCGAGTAAATTATAAAAAAAAAAAAAAAAAAATGTGTCAAATTTCTAGTGTTAATATAACAAGTAATGTACCTCGATCACCTTGTGCGGTTTCGAACTCTTATATTACTGTTCAATATTATCCAAACACAGTAACCTTGCACTCTATTCAACAGGATAGTTTATTTCCTGTGGCAAATCACAACAACTCATGCAACCGCGTTCTTCTTGTCTGTCCTAAGAACACAGTTTTTCGTTAACGTTAAATTTGATCAAAATCTCGAGTTCAATTTGGTATAATCCTATAACTTGCCATATAGTACCTAAATTGCAAGAAAAACTACTTATACAAAAACATTAATTTGCAGCCAATATTCAGGCTCAAAATTCTTAAAAAACATTGTTTAACAAAATGACGTAAATTATGTTCATTAAGGTCAAAAATCTAAAAGGATCCCTTGTTTGAGGAATATGTTAAGTGTTGTTTAAATTTGGCACACGTGCACACGACTAAGTTTTTTATAATTTCCGCAGTTCTTATTTGCGACATACGTAAGTTGTAATATTGACGGCAAAAAAAAAAACACTTAAATACCGTCGTATACACTCATTTAAAATGTCTTGATCTCACCGCGATAATATACGAACTTGATTGTGAACACCATAAAGTTAATGTGTGTACCTCTTTTATGACCGAATTACGCCAGATTATATTTGCGAATTATTTATCGAAGTTTTATTAAATTGGGATCATACGCTTATTGTCTTGAAATTTATTGAAGTTGAAGTTGAAAGTCCGTTGTAGGCAATACAAATAATAATATTTCGAATCGTTGCAGCCATGCAAAATTAAAAAAAAAAAAAAAAACATTTACGACAGTTTTCCATGCATTTAAAACAAAAATCAAATACAGTCGACTATCGATAAACTGAAATGTTGTTCGGCACCAAACTCATAGCGGAATGTCGAAAAGTTTTTTTAAACTAATTTAAAATTAAAATCTTAAAAACTAATTTTGAATAGATTAACTTTAAGCCAATAAAGAAACACATAAAATAATTCATGGAAACATTAATAGATTAATAGATAGCCAAACCAAAATTAAAACGAGAAAGTTGAATTTTAGAGGAGAATTTTATTTCGTCAGAAAAATAAAATAAATTTGAGATGCAAAAGCAACTCATTTAATGACTTACTTACCACTCTCAACCATTCATAATTGCGTACTATTGACAGAAATGGGGAGACTACAATTTTGAATTCGACTAGTGTGACTTCCGATAGAACCTCTATTTTTGATAATATCCAAAATCAGTCGCAAAGTGTTTTCGTAATGACTGTGCTTCCTATGTTAAAGAGCAATGTTTTGGAGGCTATTCAACAGATTCAAGCTTGCTGAAAAAAGACAGCTTTATGTTGACATAAAATAAATAAATGAATTTGGTGGTGCAACAGCTCGGAGTGAACCAGGACCTAGTGACTTACAACTCTCAACCATTCCTGTGTGCGTGTGACCAGGGAACGGAGGGGACCTACAATTTTCTGCCGATTCCAAACGGCTAATGAGCAGCACTTTCCATGACAAGAGATACTCTTGGAGAATTTGTCAATTCCTCGCAAGACGCAGTACACCCCTGAAAAAACTTTCTAGCAGCGGATGAGAATCGAACTCGAGACCTTCCCCATGACAGTCTAACGCCAAGGGGTACTTTATGTTGTCGAAGCATTAAAATCCACTCGGTTGCTCATACCCATTCGTAAAGTGCTGTTAAGTTCGGAATATATCTAAAATTTAATTCCACAATCGAATTTGAAAAGCTTTGCGTGCACTAAAGGGATTATGACTACCCTTAAAATGTTTGAGGAAAGTTGGAGAAGTAAATTAGAAGTTTCGGAAAGAAAGAGAGAGCCTTAAGCTAGTGGCTTACTACTCGGAACCATTCCTGTGTTCATGTTAGCAGGAATGGACAGGACCTAGAAATTTCTGCTGATCCCGAATAGCTAATGAGCAACACTCTTCATAAAAATAGATATTACTGAAGGATTTTTCACTTCTTCGAAAAAGGAGACAGCAAACTCGTGAAAAAAATATTATTTTAGCGGTTGAAAGTTAAACCACTGACCCTCTGCATGACAGCCCATTATAGCAAGAGGTACTTCAAAGAAGTTTCTGAAAAGAGATAATTTATGAAGAAAGAAAAGAGTTTCGGAAACAAAACAGAACCTTGAGGCACACCAACATTTGTTTTGTATATAAGGAGAGATTATTATTATCTATTACCGCAACAACCGTATTGCCAGTTGATTGTTGACCAACGTTTCCTTAAAAACAAGGGACGTTAACGTTAGTGTCTGCATTTGCAGGGGAAGAAATATTCACCTTTTTTGACACTATCTGGAAAAATATCGTTTTGCTTCTCTCAGAAAAAGTCTGAAAGAGTAGGTCAGAAAAAGGTTAAGATTTGCGAGAACATCTCTTCAGAACTAAAGGGGATATCTATGTGGACGCACGAATTTATGTACTTCAAGACCCTTAATGATTCTTTCCAGTGTGCGAGTCTAAAAAAAAATACATCACATAGAACCAATTACGTTCTCAAATACAGGAGGAGTCATACCACTGTGTGGCAGACAATGGTAACTTTGTAGCATATTGAGCAATTTTTGAATTTAAAGGATTTTTTTTTTGAAATATTCATAGCACTTGTCCACTCTGTTTGCTCACTTTGAGCAAATGTACAACTGTTACATGCTCATGCTCAGTACTGTGGGATGGTGAGGTAATTTAATTTTACCAAAACTCCTTATTTTGAAAATTCTACCTATTATGAAACAAGATTAGGAATTGTTGAACTAACTACGCTCATTCAGATTATATAATACACTTGGCAAAATTTTTCAGTCAAAGATCACGAATTCACCATGCCGGGTTAATTATTCCATAATCGTGTTGTACGACTAAAATTGGAAGCCAATTTTTCTGATCCTTTTTTTTAAAGATCAAAACTTTAGATTTATCGATGCTTACAACGATGCAACGTCTGCGAACACTCATTTTGATACTCGTAATAAAGTTTTATCATTTAGACGTTCTATTCAATCATGTGACTTGCCATGGTGATTTGGCATTAGTAATTGAACGATAAACAATAGATTTGACAGATGTCACAAAGATTATCTTTCCTGAATCTAGATTGAAATAAACATAATTTTTTGTAAGTTTGTATATACATTTTTAAAGTTGCATTTAAAAAATATATTCCTCGATAATTTTCTGGTTCATTTTGATCTCCTTTCTTAAAAATTGGCAATATTCGAGCTTCCCAAAAATGATCTGATATTGTTACAAAATAGTTTTTCTTTACAAATATGAAACCAATAAATTACTTTCTGAATGCCTAAGCATGTTCCACTCTTTAGAGTTTAGACTAAGAGCAAGTAGATACATACGGACCGGTTTTAAAAAATATATTCAAACTCAAAAAAAAAGCATAAGAACCGGTAAGTTAGTATTTTATTTATTTTACATATGTCAATTAGTCAATCCGTTGTAATTAATATAATTATCTAAACGCTCGTATTTAATTGCTAACTACAATACAATCGTTTTTTATAATTTACACCAAGATCTTGATCAATTTTTCTAATCAATTTGCTTCTAATCTTATGGCATGCTGCCGTTTATATCATGCAGTTTATTCGAAGATTTATTTTTGTTCTTTTTTCGATAAAAAAAAACTAAATTTTCAATTATAATTTATTATTATATCCCTAGATAATGTTTGAGATAAGAATATATATAATCTCTACGATTGTAAAATTTAAACAAAAAGCCTAATAAAAACAATTGCTGGAAAAACAATTAAGTTAAAATTAGACATGCCAAAAAAAATTCAATAAATTAATTGGCATTTTGTTAATTCATGTGAAATACAATTTTATTTCCCACTGCCAATATCATGATATGCTTGGAATCTAGCAATTTAATATGCATGTTAAGCTGATGCCTTCAGTTCTGTGAACTTATATTTATAAACAAGTAAATGTATGAACGTTAAAATTAAGAGACTTTTTCTCACAAAACAAATAAAGGTTAGAGTTGAATAAAAAATAATTATTGTTGCTCAATATGACAATAATAAACTGTTAAAAGTTTTAATATGACTTACGAACATAAGAACTCATTGGCTCACTTAGAACTTATTTTTTTTTATAGATTTGCACGCACCAAAGGGATTATGACTACCCTTATAATGTTTGAAAAAGAGAATATATTGTTTTAAATTAAAGTTGGATTAACGATCGGTAGAAGACGTTCGGCGTCATCTGGAATGCATAAGACATTTAGACGGATGACGGTGTCTTCAACGCGGCTCAGTGCCAGATGACGATGGGCTGGCCGCCGCCGCACTATGGGACCAAATGATGAAATCCATCTCAAAAATGGTTTTGGTGAATTTCGTAATTTGAAAAATCTAATGATGGGATTATATACTAGAAATAGGGTTCTTCCAAACACAGTAAATTTTTTGTATCTTACTTTTGTTCTAGGTACCTAAAATTACCGTTAAAAATGACATTTCGATATTTTTATTTTTTAGAATTATTAGAAGTGAGAGTTTGAAGTCAATTATTTCGTATTTTTCTGGACAGAATGTATAAGTATTATACCTTTTTGAAAAGTCCAAACCCTCTTCTTTACAAAACAGTTATATTTTTTTTAATTAAGTTCACCAGTAAATTAATAAACAAAAATGAGTAAGGTGCAGTATCTTTTTCATTTTTTTGTTTTCAATTAGAGTTTTCTCTGTTAGCTCCGGCTGCCTCCGTTTAGTTAATGGCTGTTTTGTATTCTTAAAATATTCTAAATTTGGAAGAAAAAATAAAAACTTTCGCATTTTCATGCATTTTTGTTTAAGAAGAAAAAACGTATGATGCGAAAGAAAAATAAGTTTTTAGAATAAAAATTCGTATTCTTATAACTTTATTGTTAAGTGATGAAAAAAATTAAAATTTGGCAAAAATGTGGTACCTTTATTGATGCACATAAATATGTATTTCAAAAAGTTTTAGACCATTATTTTATTACTTTTAGCTCAAAATTAAAAAAAAAATGTTATTTTTTGTCAAAAATTCAAAAAAATAACTGTTAAAACATGTGCAACACATTTTCATAAACATCATATAAGTGACTATGTTTCCACAAAATTTATAAGTTTTTATCAGTTATTTCCAATATTATTAAAATTCAAACAGCAACGATGGTAATACAGCCAGAAGGTTTTTTCAAAATTACCAATGCTCTGCTGAGATAACGGGTATTGATGAAGAATTAATAAAAAAAAATTATATTATCTTACAAACTATGTCTTCAGGACTCCCTATTGATCAAACACACATCTTTCCTATCCTTCTTTCTCTTCATTAACATCACGCCCGCGATGTGTTGAAACATTTAAAGGGTAATCATAATCCCTTGAGCGCGGGTTAATTATAAAAAAAAAAAACAAAATTTGGCCAGTATACTCGTACCCTTGCGACAGCTCAATTATATGTTAGCAAATACAATTGGTACCACATGCCATCTTCGGTGCACAAAATTTTAATACATGGTTCAAAAATCATAGAACACATTGCAATTTTGCCAATCGGGCAGTTATCAGAAGATGCTCAGGAAGCACAAAACAAGGACTATAAAAGGTTTAGATTGCATAATGCAAGGAAATGTTCAAGATCAGCTACGAACAAAGATGTTCTACACACGTTATTATATACATACATATTATACATACATCTGATCCGTATAAATCTAGTCTGGGAAAACCAAGAACAAAAAATGATACCAAAGAATTGTTTGATAAGGCTAAAGAACTAATAAGATACTTTTGAATTAGGTTTTTTTTTTGTCTTAAGGGTGAAACACTTTCATATATCAAAAAGGGGCGTGGCAGTTCACGGATTTTACTTTTCATAAATACATACTTTTCATAAATTAATTTCTACATATAAAACTTAATCAAAAAAAGGCCTGCTTTTAATGAACTTTAAGCTGAAAATAAAAAAAAGGGGCGTGAAAGTGGGCGGGAAAGTGGGCAGAAAAAATATGCATCTGATGTCTTGAGTTTAAAAAACCTCAAACAAAAATGTTCGGCTTCCTGGTAACTAAAAATAAGAAAATAACAAAAATCAAAAAAATATGGGCGTGGTAGTGGGCGGATTTCACAAAAACTACTATCAGATGTTTTCACCGGTAAAAGAAAAAAACTGTACAAATTTAATCCAAATTGTTGCAATAATTCTTGCTCCAATAAATTTTGACCATATAAATTAAACAAAATCTACAAATTTGTTATTTTATTTTATTTAAAAAAAAGAAAATAATTTATTTCTATATAAAACGTTTTAATATTTTAAATTCTTGGTTATACAAGTATAAGTGTGCAAAATTTCAAAAAAAAATATTGAGAAACGAAAAAGTTATGGATTTTTGAGATGGTTTACACCATTTGGTCCCATAGTGCGCCGTGCTGCCGCTTCTCGCTGTCAATCGGGTGTAGTGTTGACAGCACCTCTTCTTATGCCGGAACTAAAAAGACGGAAAGGGAAAAGGTTGACAGGAAAGAAGTAGGGCGAAGGTGAAATAGGGAGGAGGATCGGTGACAGGAAAGAAGAAAGAAAGGAAGAAGGAATAAGGTGAAGAAACCTGAAAAGTAAGAAACACGACATAGGGAGAAGAAGAGAAAAGACGCACGATGTTCGCTGTGAGGGTCGCGGCATGCTTGTTCGGCTCGGCTATGACTCGCCGGTTGGTGGGGGGGGATCTTGCCCTCACAGACGAACTACTCCTTTTTCAAAACATTGATCATGCCTGAAAGCTATTATACAAAAAAAAAATGCGATACCACCACTTAATTTGATTCACCACACTCGATGCTGATGATGTCGCTTCAGCTTGGCCTTATAATTCCCACCCCTCCGTGGAATCCGGTAGGCCGCTCACTAATACGGATTCCCCTTTGTTGGACTCCTTTAGCCCACCATCACATCCATTTTCTGCATACTTATCGTCACTCTCCTTCGCTTACCCTTCTCACCCCCTTAGAATACTTCTTACTCCGCCATCGAGCTATTGGCCCGATCACAGAAAGAATACAACAAGATTTTGGTTTTCAATGTATCATACATCGATATTCTCTCAACCTTTATTCATTACTCGTAAAGTTTTATCCAAAAGATAGCGAAAAAATTCAAACAAATATCAGTTATATATAATAATTTTAAATGTGACATATAGATGATTATTCTTAAGCAGAAACGATATATAAAATGATTCTTAAAACTTTAGATTGATCAAAAGTTATAACAAAAAACATTCAATATCAAAAATTAACGAAAATTGTATGACCAAAAGTGTGCACGTACCATGCGCAAAAAAAAAAAAAACCCTGGAAGAATCTCCGGTTTTCTTCGGCGGGAACCCTCCCCACGGTCTCGCAACTAGGCGCTATGCGTAGCAGTTCACGCTAGCTATAAAGGAAACCAAACGCTAAACCCTTTTGCCTTCCTATATATAGAGCTCTATTTATAGCTACCTAAAAGGGGCAAAATCTTGCTTCCCGCGACCGAGACCCGGACAGAATCCCACCGCGAATTCTTATCAAAAATGCCGGTGTAGGATTTTCCAAACTCTTTTGGGCGGCGGCACTTAGATTTTATCAAAAAAAAAATTTTAAAATTTGGTCTTAACATTCACTAAATTATAAAATTTCGCCTATCATCGCTTGAATAAAGGTTCACAATATACTTATATCTCAATTGACAACAAAATTAACAAAAAAAAAAGGTGTTCTGGAACTCGGTAACTTCGGGCTGGACTCTTGCTCCTTATCTCCTCTCGTCTTAGCGGTATCCGCTTACTCGGGCCAGTCACGGACAGTTCCGTGAGATTACGGGGCGGTTTACCGTAAATTCCGCAAGGAACAAAAAAAACGATATGAGTCGGTTGCGGAAATGTCCGCAGGATTACGGAAAAAGTTGATCCGCAAGATTACGAAAAAAAAATCTGCGGGCTCCCAAGAAAAAAGGAAAAGGAAAGAAAACAAGGAAAGGGGTGACGCCTCTTCGGCTCCCGCTGAAATTCGTAAAATGTCTATGAATACCTAACATCCCTATTACTTCCAACTAGCACTCTCTTACTTGGCACCCGGAGAATCACGGGCTTATGCTCAACCCTTTTTTTGCTGTGCCGTTTCTGGCAATGGCCACAGATGATTCCACAGTATATTTTTTTTTTTTTTTTCAGCCAAAATCACCCTGGAGCGTCGCAAAGAAGAAAAACGTAGGGCATTAGTTCCGTCGTATTTTCTTGCGCACAGAAATTATTTTTCACAAAAAAAACAAATGCAAAAAAAAAAAAACACTCACCCTTTCATAAAAAAGTGTCACTAGAACTTACAAAAAAATTAAATTCGCGGCTTTGACTTCTAGTCTATGATTTCTCGTGTATACTATACGTACATATAATTATATTTATACCGCACTCTACTGAACACCTTTTTTTTTCTTCAAAATCTATAAAATGTTTTTAGCACCTGCTTACTGACACGGTTGAACTTCAAAAGTCCTCTTCATTTACATAAAACCACACTCTAACCTCAGCTTGATTGTTCTCGAAGCATTCGTCCGTAAAATGCATCGTCATGCACTCGGCCATTTTTAGCCGATGCACTTGTCAAACTCAGCTATTAGCCTGTCTACACGTATTGCTTTCTTTCTTGCTGTGTTTGTTCGTTGCCGAGCAAATGTCATGCAATTTGCCGTCGGCAATTTCACTACCTTAATTAGAGTTCGTTTCAGATATCTAATATAGGAATTACAATGTAAACATTATTTTTTTTTTGTTCTATGCCCCTTATTATTTACCTTTATTTTATAATTTCTCTAACCTTTGAACCTTTTATTGTAGTTTTAGCTAGTATTTAAGTTTTGTTTATTCCAAAAAAAAAAAATCATAATAAAAATAAAAATTCTCATTTACACAAAAAAAACTAATTTGTTTCAATTTGTTTACGATGGTCATCAATCATCACTATAATGAACCACCGCGCAACTTCAATACGTAAGAACTAACATAAAATCTAGTGTACGCCTACCCTTACTAGTTAATAATTTAAATTCCACTTTAGATAACCACTTCCAGCCACTTGACATCCACATTCCAGGAATTCTTTCCACTTCCTTCTTTTTACGTTCATTCATCTTTTTAATATACTATTTCCTTTTACTATTTAGAGTCGGCCATTGAGGAACCCAGGACCCACCACCAAGTAAGCGGAGGACGACGACATCGCCACAAAAAAATTCTGGTAAGTTTCATGTTATATTTCAATTTTCATATTTCAGGTTTATATTATTCAATTTTATTTATTATTTTACTATATTGTTTGTTTTCCTTTCAGATTACCTCTCTCTGCTGATAATGACCAGCAGTGAAGATGAGGACGGTGGTGATGGCGGCGGTGACCTCTCGCATGGCAGCAAGAAAAATATCGGTAAGTATCTACCTAATCCTCTAATATTTGTGCCATCCGTTTTCAGATAACGAAAATAACGTTTATTATCTTTATTTCCAGCTTCAAATTTTAGCGCCAGCGACGCCTCTGCTGCCGACAAAACAACATGCGTCAAGGGGATGATGTCCAACTTCAGCTCGGCAGCGAGCATCAAGTATCGTAAGTATTTTTTTCTTTTTTTTTCCATTGATAATTTTTAATCACTTCTTTTTTTCTTTTTCAGGTACTAATTCTGCGCCTGCGACGCGCTCTGCTGCCGCACGTCAGCGCTTAATCTTTTAGCCAACGAGGCAGCCGTAACATGTTTGTGCACAGTGCAAGCGTTTTAGGAAAGTTGGAGAGGATTTAAAAGGTTATACCGATGCACATTGGTTATGAATGTCTAAATATCATAATTGGATGGAAATATAGAGTCGGATAAAGCATTCCACATTCCAATCAAGAAAGGATCTACGTCTACGTCTGAAGCTGGGCTCAAGCGTAAACTGATGGCCACTCCCTGAAGCGCGAGTATGACGGTTAAATTGTTTAGGGGGAGGAATGCAACTGGCTATTTCACTAGAACACTGATTATAAAAATAACGGTAGAATAATGAAATACAAAAAAATATTGCAGCGGTGCTCGAAAGAGCAGAGTTATATTTCCTCAACTTATCATTTTTAAAGCTCTTTTTTGGATTCTATCCAAGAGGCTCAAGTGGGTTATTGGGGTACTTGTCCAAGTATGGGTTATGGGAATTGTACTCGAGCTTTGGAGCCTTAGAGATTACAGCCAGATCAAAAAGGGTGAAAAATTTGAGCCACTATTCGGTGAGATACATTCCATCAGATCACCAGTGGACCTATTGCTACGAAATCAATACTGCCGGTCATTAAGAAGCTTTCGTTTCTCAAGATATTTTTTAAGCTGAAAATTAATCAGCTTTCCATTACCTTAGAAAGAAGGGATGTAAGTGCAATTGGACGATAGTTAGAAGAGGAAAAATTCGTCTTTTTTGAGACAGGCTGGCCAATGCTGTTCCATGCACTCGGAAAGAGACATGTAGAGTAGGACAGATTAGAGAAAAGCTTACGCAACAGTTTCTCCAGCGCTTAAGAACATCTCTTCAGAACAATACGAATGATACTATCCGGGCCAGCTGATTTTTGTATGTCAAGATCTTTCAGAACTCTTGCAACTGTACGAGTATTAAAAAAGATTGGTCCCATGAAAAGGTTTAAGTTCTCAAGTACAGGAAGAGTAATAACACTCTCTGGCAGCGTCGAATTAATAGCAAGCAAATTGACTTAATCTAGTGAGCTGACATAGGGAGTGTCATTGATAACGGGCGTTGGGTAGTAGGACGAAGTAGCATTTCGAATATTATTTTACAAATGACCAGAAATTTTTACGACCCTTGGAACATACAAATTTGGTCTGTCGAATATGATCATTACAGGTTTTTCTTGTTTGAACTTATTCCGGTTTTCATCAGTAGAGTCGGCTTTATACTCGTACTATCTTTATAATTACTTCTCTGACCTTAATAACCTCTTTACAACTCGGTTTTATAGACTTTTCTTTAATCGGGATAAAATTTTACACTCCGAAAAGAATTAAATTTGTAATCATATTTGCACTGGAGTCAATGTCACTATCGATGATGCATATAGTGACCGGTTAAAGTTCGTGAAGAAATCGTTGAGACCGTCCCAATTGGCTTTTGCGTATTTTGCCAAACGGTTCTCATAGTTTTTTTTTCTTTAACTGCGGGGTTTGTTGACACGAGAAATTTGCAGATATGACACAAAATTCTGATGTGCCTAGAGGCGTTAACACATTTATAGTGTAATTATCAGTGTCACAGGTAAGGAACAAGTCTAGAGTGTTGGCGGATTAACCTGCAATGTCAGGCTTACGGCCTGTGAATTAAAACCACATGAAAAGTTTATATTTAAACAAGTGCCATATTATGGTTGAAGCTGACAAGCAACGTCATTAGGTACATACATATATGGACAGGCCATGATGAGGGAAGAATAGAGGCACTAAGCTATAACCATAGCAGGCTGAATTCTATGTGATAAGAATTTTCACACACCTGGGTTACACTATGTGTCAAAACTGGTGGCCTATTTTGTACAGTATGGACATATATATAAAGCACAGGAATTTTTAAAAAAATGGACTTCAATTGGAAAAGGTCCTATGGAAACAATGTTTCCGAAACCTTGATTGGTAGAACAGTCCAAACATCCCTGTGAAGGAAATATTCGTGGAAGACGCAAAAAACCAAAAGGGTTGAAGATCTGCTGGCCTCGAAAACTATAGCGACAATCATTGTTTTCCCAATCTATATCAACTGAAGAAGATGAAAAAAAAATTGCTTCCGGTCAACCAAGAGGCAACAAAAATGACAGCATTTTTGTTGATCTCCAAGAGCTTCTTAATAAGACGGAAGTTCTGGCCATAGTCAGTATTAACAATGTTTCACTGATTCAGAAAGCATTGATGAATTTATATTTTTGATTGCGGGTTTTTTGGTTGGAGACAGTCCCGGTACAGAGTTATGGAATACTCGCCGTTCTTCATCTACTATGTACATATATTTCAACCCAATCAATTTTTTGTTTATAAAAGAAAATTCAAAAGTTGTTCAAGAAGAAGAAGCCAAAATGAATAAAATTATAGCTCAGCTCTCTAAACATTGTTTTCAAAAGAATGGGTTAAGCATGCAAATTTGTTTTGAAATGTTATTAACAATGATCGATGGAATCATTTATAACATTTTATCAAAGACATATTCCGCAGCAAAATTTTACATATACGGTGCAACGGAAAAAGAGAGATGAATAAGGAAGCTATAAAAAGCTTATAAAAAGCTATCAAAAGTGAATAAAATTATACCTTCGCCAACAAATTTGGTATGAAATCTGACTTTGTTGAGCTTATGCCAGAGCTGGTAATATTTTGAAAATCAAACCTAGAACAAGCTCAGAAAAATAAGATTTAAGACAAAGCTAAAGCTTTTCGGATTTCATCCACAGTTTCAAAATTAGCAACAGTAAAGGATGATGACCTCGAACTTTATTTTTCGGAATCAGAAAATTTAGAATATTTTATTCAAAAACACATATCAGTGAAGAAAACTATTAGACTGGTTAGATAAAATACCATTTTTTTTTAAATATATTTATATTTTTTCTAATTTTATTTATCCATTCTTATTTTTTAACAAGTAAATATTATCAAATAAAAATGTTCTTAAATAAAAATTGAAAATACATGGATTTTTTTTAAGATGTAAGATTTTCTGTTGTGTGTCAGAATTTTATGTTTTTTAAGTATACATTTATGCTACTTCCAAGTAATAATTTGAAATTAAATCCTGATTTCTGTTTCCCAAATCGCTAATATTCTGATTTGTGTCCACCATCTCCATACACTAGACGTACTGTGCGATATTTCGAACAAGTTTCATTATTCGTAGTCACGGGATGAGACGAAATGTTATTCTCCGCAAAAAGATAAACTTAATATCCCAAAACAATTCACTCAATTGAAACTTATTTCACATTTTTTCTCAATAGTACATCGGTACTTTGCCAAAAATATGTGAATTCATCACTTCTTAGCCTTGTCCATCGATAGCGATATTCATTTGACGTTTTAATTAGCTTATTGAAAGTAATATAGCTATAAAGACCAAATTGTTAAACTACGAACATTTCTATGCGTACTCAATAATTTATTACATTTTAGACCCCATAAATCATTAATTTAACAACCGAAAGCCCGCAGACTTGCTTCTAAAATAATTATACCCTAGGTATGTACATACATACATATATTTTTATATTTTTGTCACCATGCGAAGTAACGCACACTTTCGATTTCATTACCTTTATCATCATTACCGATCATCTCTTGAACTTAAACTTCAAAATCTGACAATGAACGTGTATTGTACTCGTATGTATGTTTCTATTTTTAAACTTCGTATTTTTAAGGTATGCATGTGCGTTTTGAATAAAACTTAACATGACTGCAAATCAACTTCCGGTTGATGGTACACGTAAGCAATGCGTTCATTCGGCAAGGACATTTTTAGTCGATTACGTGAATTGAATGTTTACTGCAGTATTTTAATGAAACAAACAATAAATTATGTACGGATTGAATATATGTACATTCAACTGTTAACTGATCACATTGGGTGACGTAGCCATCATCTCATTACTAAAACAGTTCCGGCGCCGCCGCACAGTGGTACCTTTGTTATATTTTTGTCGACAGAAATTAATTTATTAATACAAAATTAATTGCGTAAAATTTCAGTTGAATTAGTACGATGTTCAAGCTGCTTTAATATGAAGCTAAAACAACGATTTTGAAAATTTTAATCGAATATAGTATCATACTTCCTCTACCCTTTTATTAAAGTTAAAAGCACAGAATACTTATTTTATGTTTTTAGTATCCTGCTAACTTCATATGGCTCTTTGACATTTACAAACGTCAAAATAGATGTGGTTACTTAGCTTTTTGCACAAACTGTCATTTTTTTAGGTGTGTTCAGAAGTAATTTATTAAGAAAATTGCTTAAGCACGATAAGTTAGAAAATCTTTAAAATTAAAAATGAGTTAGTAAACCACTTTAAAGTTAACAAATTCTTAAGCAATATCATACTAATATCTTAATAACAGGCTGTTTGAAATTTTGCGCCGATGAAATTAAAGATTTGGTTTGTTTATATTTGACGTGCCTTCAAGGGGTTATGACTACCCTTTAAATGTTTTAACACGAATGTTTAAGTAGAGGAGGGAGTATTATGTAGGATATACCGATGTACATTTGTCTTGAATGTCAGATGCCAGAGTACTTGTTTTAGACGACTGGAAGAAGCTTTCTCGGGATCGCAGAATATAGAATGCTGCCCTTGCTTAGTCAGAAACCCTTCATGGAACAAGTGCCGGTTAAGCAAATCATCAGGAATGGCAGAAATCTTGCTAAAAATGACTGGAAGTAGCATTCTCGGAATCGGAATGGTATATCATTGTAATTTTTTAATCGTAAAAATACGTCATAAACTACGTTTTCATGAGTATAAATAAGGTATTTAAAGGTAAATTTCCAAATGCAATTTTAAATCATCTCATTTCTAATAAAAATTCGCATTTCAAAATGACATAATTTCAACAAAATTTTGCAGGAAATTAAGTTTGTAATTTAGTGAACGAACACACCCATAGAAATATATTTTGTATTGAAATGTGAAAACTGAATGTAAGTAAAACAGAAACTGAAACAACTAAATTAAACCATCCACGCCAATTTGAATTGATATCTACGAGTATAATTGCTGTTAATGCTCTTAAAGTTGCCATCACCGACTTGTAATTTTGGTATTAAATTTCAGTTATTTGTATGCGTTCTTCTTTCATGAGCTTGAACTTGATGAAAATTGTATTATTACTGAATGTTTTGACAGTTTGGGCATTGGTTTAAGGGTGTGTTCGCAGAGATAGTACAAAAATGTCAAGTACCATTTGAAAACTCCTTACATAGACATTAGGTGCGTTTTATTATTCACTAATCTATCTGGATCCGGATCTGGATTAAGTTTTAACATGTATTACAAAAACAATTTGGGATCCTGTTTTCTATCGGGATCTATTTCAAAGATCCAAAAATTAGTTATTACACTGGCGAATAGATGGCTTTTATGATAAGGTAGTGTAAGCTACAGTGTAAAGAAAAGAGACAAGAAATAATTGAAAATTTACAAGCCCAAGGATAAAAAGAGACGGGCTTATAACACTGCTGTCACTAAGATCCGTATCGTTTTATTTTCAAGGGAAGATCCAGATCCGGATCCAGATAGATTTGTGAATAATAAAACGCACCTATTATATATAAATGTATATATGTATATATATGTATATTGGATCTCTGTTAAATTATTCAATCAATAATTATTGTTAATTGAGGTTCTCTAAAATAACTGGAAGAAGAAATTATTCATTATAAATCGTCAAACAACTTTAACAAATATTTGAGTATGTTAATGATGATGAAAATTAATGAAATGTATAAAAGAGCAATTTTAATTTTTTTTAACATATAAAAGTTATACAGAAAGTTACAATTTCTTTTAAAAACTCGCTTCAGTTCAATTTTTAATAAATTCAGGATATGATAAAAAAAAAAGTCTTCAAACTTGACCTTAACTGTGAAATAACTTCAAATTCTCGAAATTATTTTTCTCAACAAAATTCAGCAAAAGGACCGCTGTACACCTCTATACCGGCAGTTAAATTTAAAAACAAAGCATGATTCTATAAACAGATATGTAAATTATTCGAAAAGTTAACAAATTCAAAGGGTGTATTTTTGATTATATTATTATTAGGAGGTGTTAATATTACTTTATAATGGCACAAAGTAACGAGGGGCTCGTATAATGCCGTAATGAATGTTTGAGAAACCATTGACCTTCACAAGAGCCGAAAAATTCCATTGCTAATTCAAATATTTCTCAAATTGAGTATTAAAATGCAATTCCAGTAAGGTCATGAGAATGGAAATTGGATTGGATCCAATTTTATGCTTATAAACAGTTTTCTCTAATAACATTGGTGAAAAATTTTAGTTGAATTAGTACGATGTTAAAGCTGTTTTAGTATAAAACTAGGTTAAAACAACTAATCACATAACTCGGAGACAAAACAATACAAAATTAATTAAAACAACGAATTTGCAAATTTTGATCGAATATAGCATCATACTTCCTCTACCCTTTTATTAAAGTTAAAATTATCGAATACCTATTTTATTTTTTTAGTATCGTGCTATTTACAAACGCCACAAAAGTTCTGTTTACTTAGTTTTTTGCACGAACTTTAATTGTATTAGGTGTGTTCAGAAGCAATTTATCAAAAAAAAATGCTTAAGCACGATACTAGTTAGAAAATGTTTAAAATTAAGAATGAGTTAGTAAATTACTTTAAAGTTAGCAAATTGTTAAGTAGTATCATACTAATACATTAATAGTAAGCTCTTTAAAATTTTGCGCCATTGCTATCAATATGATTTCAACGTTTTTCCTGACACATCAAATTTAATTAACTTTTGATAGAAAAAAGAACGCACTATTAAATTCGCTCTGTTTCTAAAAATTGGAAAAGGTCGTCTTTGGTGGCAAAACTATTATTAGCTTTACTGACACAAACATGCATACAGATTTTCCACATTGATTTCAATTCAAATACCCCCACAAGAGAATTCCGGGTCAAAATCCGGATCATAAACACAAATCATGTGTATCGGCCTATATGGACGATTCCAAGACGAATAATGGGAAAGAGTCAGGTAGTTTTCCAGATAACTCACCCTTAAATAGATTGATAAAGCTTCTTAATGTCTGATTTGAAGTCTGTTTCAAGCAAACGAGTATCCAGTTTGTGAAGCAACAAAAAGTCTTGACACGTGTCAATGATATCTTCATTTTGACAGCCAATCGGCAATAAAAGGTATTTCCTCAAAAGTCAAAGAATCATAAATGGTGCACCGTTGCAACTGTTGCGCTTTGACGCAACTAGTATAAATAACAAGTATAGATAACTCTGCTCAATAAACCTTCGATGGATCCCAAGACACCACGGAAACAAAATTGAGGATGAAATGAGGAAAACGGGATTATCACTTGATCTGAGCCAAATCGAGAAAGAAAAAACTAGAATTCACCACAGTTTCCTCAAAGTGGCAAATGACAGATGATCAACACTTGAGACTTTTCAGACTTAGAAGAGGCTATTTCAGGGCCTTTCTCGAAAAAATAGACTACCTTTTTGAGCTAAGCAGGCTTCAATTATCCTCCTTGGTAGGAACCCTGAAATAGTGAATAATATTTATACTACGAGTACATATACATTTTAAAATCTTTTCAAACATTTTACCAACTATAAATATAAAGCCCAACTTGGGATTTCAGGAACAATGTACATATGTATCTACATATAACTAAGACCTATAATTCAAACTACTATATTCAATACACATAATACTTTTAATAAGTATTCGCTTAGCTTGAAGTATAAAAAAATCTTGTTAATTCTTAAGTTTATTGCTCTTTGAGCATATTGAAAAAAGTGTCACGTTTAATTTTTTTATTTTTTATTTTATTTTTTTTTTGAGAAAATTGGTCTTGAAAATTGGACTTCCGAGTAGTCGGGGATTTTATTCAATGTTGTTGAGTATTAAATTGAACTTTGATGTCTTATTTATTGGTGAAAGAACTTTTAGGAAATTTATAAAAAAAAACTACCAAACCATTAGCTCTATCTAAACTTTTCTCTACAATATCTGATCTTTAGTCTTCATCATTGCACAAAATAAAACTAAGCCTCATTCATTAATTAAGCTGAAAATATTTGTCTCTCAAATTTGGAAGAGCATTTACATATGTTTATACTATGTTTGAAAAGTTATTGAAAAATAATTTACTTCATGGCTGTAACTACTCGTAATACGGAAATAGTTGATCATGCTAGAAAATGTGTGCGTAATTTTGTGGGTGGACGTGGCGTATGCGTACTTTTATTTTATTGTGTTTAATTGATCTATATGGCAAGTATTGGCTTCGTGTGGTTCCGTATAAAAATGTTCAACAGACTTAAATCAAACTTAAAATGATGTTATTACTTATTTGACAATGTGCTAATTGACGCAAGACACGTATCTGAAATTATGTTAGATTTCGAGGAGCAAACGTCAAATTTAACTATTTCCCTGTCACGTCAAAATTCAAACTTGATTTTCGACTCTCCTGAAAGTATTCAGTTGGGGAAAAATGATAATTCTGATTCTGAAAAGAAGAGAAATTTGCTTTTGGATTTAAAATCGGAATCGAAACGAGAAGCACTCATACATTCACATGTATGTATATTCAAACGTCAAAGTCTGCAGCTGTCATTTTTTATCCTAATCATGCGAAGTGATTTTCTTTCAACAAACATTATTTTTGATTTTGAAATGAATAACATTAAAAACATACTCATAAGTAATCCTATTGTCTTGCAAAATTTGTTCCTCGTCATCAAGTGATGATGATATGATGATTGTTCTCTTTTTAATAAAGGAGTTTGCCAAAAAACAAAAGTGCATAACTTTGTGGAGGATGTAGTAAAAAAATATTAAGAGGAACAATAAATATTTATACCTTCTAGCTTTTATGCTAGCTACACACGAGGCAACTGTTGCCGCAACCACAGTACTGTTGGAGCAACCGACCAAAAATATCAAAACTTTTTGATATTTCTGGCAATGGTTTTGTTTACATTGTTGTATTTGTTATTTCTTTTTGTGTCAATGATAAGATGTGAGTAACAACACCAATATAATGGCGTAAATGTGATTTTTTGACTTCTCGGCGTTTTTTATGTTACAAAATGGAGTCATTTAAAAAGAACTGAATTCCCCATCGTAATGGCGTCATTTTTGGGAGATTAAAAGATGTGGGCAGAATGTATAATGAGAATATAATGGTGAAAACAAGCTCCCAACTATGTATCTCGATTCTACAATAGGCGTATTTTATTGGTAATGTATACATAGTGCAGCAATGGAAGTCCGAATAAAATGCTTTTTTGACTGCATATACACTTTTACTTTAAATTTTAAAGTTGGTATGCTTTGCATTTATACCCGTGTCAAAATCAGCTGATTTGGAACAGAAGTAAAATAAATATGTAATTTCTTACAAAAATAATACAAATTGAAATGAATAAAGATCCAAAACAGAAAAGGGCTATACATAATTTCTGAGTTTCTTTTAACAAATCATCTTAATTTAGTAGATACGAGTATTTCAGACTCATTAAGTGAACAAATTAAAAGGAAATGAAAACCAAAAATGAAATATATACCTACGAATAAACAATCCACTTTTGAATAAGCTAAGGGATGCGTTGGAAAAGTATACGTTTTGTTGTTGTTTATGCTGAATTAACATCACTGAAAAATTTGTTGTCAAAAAAGTGGCAAAATTATTAATAAAATCAAATTTCAATGGCATGTATGTACACAAAGTCAAATTAAGGGCTCGTTGTCAGAAAAAATCATTTTCATGTCCTTTTTAATCGTTTGGCATCGCAGCCATCCTTCGATGATTTTCATACTCTCACGTGACAGATAGGGAACATGCACACGCATTAAGAGGCAAAATTTTGACCATTGACTATTAAGGTTTACCGTCTAATCGTAAATTAATATTTCAAACCACATAATTTTGCTCTTGTGAAAATTTACCATAAAATGAACAAATATCACCGAACACATTCTCGAATAATCAAAATCTGTCAACCTCACGAAAAATAAAACTTTTGCAACCAATTTGAGTGTCACTGTAATCCAGATGCTCCAAAACTTTATCAGCACTATTATGTGCACTCTTATTACTGCCTAGTTTATACGCACTATTCCTTTGTTGTTGTTTACTGTGTAAAATTTTACTGCGCTGCCTATACATTTCCCAATAAAAAACGACTAATGTAAATGTTCGAATAAGCAAAATTGGAACTTTATAATTCTATAGCAAGCTCTAATAGTCGAAAATCGAACAATTTTAGTATTGCCAATTATTTTTTGTCATATTCGGAAATTCCGTGCTACCTTATTCTAAAGTAAATGTCTAAAGTAAATGTCGAATTTGTGAATTTTGCTTCGATATCGAATGTGCTTTTGAGCAGAGACTAAAGGAAATTTTATTTCCAAATGTAAGCAATTTATTGTTAATATTTTATTCAATATTTTGCAAAACCACTAGTTCATAATTTTTGCACATGAAATCATCTAATAACTGTACTGCGAAGGTGTCTCATTTCAGTATTCTTTTCCAAAATGTGAGTGATGCAGTAATCCAGATTCCAACACTAGAACTATGCGAAATAGACTAAGAGCCCACTCAAATTTTGGGTGAGATTGATAACAAAAAATAATTAGCATAATTAGATAGGCCTTTTATAGTTAATTAAAAATGTGAAAGGCTTGCATTCTCTAGTGGGAGCAATAGTACATAATCGTGCATCAAGTATGCAGTTCTTTCCAAGTCCAAATAGAAGGTCACCTTCAAAACGTCTTGGACCTCGATATTTGCAATCAGGGCGCTTAGCTCTTCATTCTAGACTCTATCATGCGAGACTCTATCGAAATTCGGAGATCCGATTCGACTTTTATACATACATAATAACAATTTAAATTAGAATCGGACACAACTTTCGAATCGAGTTGCATAGTTGGGCCCCAGAATGGATGGACTATAATTGGCTATGCAATAACTTACGAGTAGCTTATTAGTTTTAAGTTTTATTTCAGTTATTGCGGAGAATAATATTCCTTTTGAAATTTCTTTATATTTTAATTTTTAAGTTTTCGATTTAAATTGAGCCAGCTGATGCATGCGATCTACTGGGGAAAAGTCTTTCATCTCCTTGAGCTGCGCAATTTATTTTCCGTGGCAGTGCTGTGGTGGTGAATACGTTGAACTTTCACATGCACATAAAAAAAGACAGAGAATAGTATCGAAGAACGGAGGGAAAGAAGTTTCTGCATAGAAAGCAGAGAGCATATATGTAGCCTAAATTATAAATTCACATTTATTATTCATAAATACAAATAAAGTTAGTTTAAAGAAACAGGACTTGAAATCGTAACAAGCGTTATAACTTCAAAACGAAGTGAAAATGAAATAAAATGCACGACTGGATCGCACGAACTTGCTCTTATGTAAAAGTACTTTGGAATTTAAGATACATTTTATAAATATAAAACATAAATTTAAAATGAAATTGCCGTCTGATTTCTGGAAAAGTATGAATTCATGCAAACAAACTTAAAAAAACCGTTTTATTATTAAATAAATAAATTTTTTATATAAGAAATTTCTTTAAAATTTTTCAAGAAAAAAATGTGGGATGCGAATTTTAAGTATTTAATAATATTGATTTTAGGAAATAATTTCCAAAAATAATCGTTCATAGGTTTTGAAGATATTGATTTTTCAAAAAAAAAAATTTTTTTTCAAAAAGCCCAACAAATAATTTTTCGAATATTTTTATATACAATATTATTTTAAACTTAGGGGGACTCCTGCTGAAAATTTTTGGTTAAAATCGTTAGAGCCGTTAATGAGAAAGTCGAAAATCAAAAAAACCGTTCTATGACAGGTACCGTTAATAACATTTTGCCCCAAATTTTTTTTTTACCAAAACGTAGTCCAGGTCCATAATATCACACCTATTTTTTTTTATCAAAATCGTTAGAGCCGTTTTCGAGATAAATAAGATTTTGCATTACGGGTGTATGGGGGGTACCGTTAGTTTTAGAGCTAAAAAAAAAATTTCAATTTCCCCTCTAGGGAATCACCGAAGACCCATAACTACCCAGTTTGAAGAAAATAGGTCCAGTGGCTTAGGCTCTAGACCAAGGTACAGACATACAGACAGACAGACAGACAGACAGACGGAATTGTCGGACCCACTTTTTTCGTCTTCGCTATCATCGTAATGTCAACTTTGATCAAAATCTCGAGTTCGATTTTTCTTCCAAATGCAGAACTTGCCCTATAGTACCTATATCGCAAGTAAAAATGACCTCTTAAATTTTTCGTCTTATAATTAACTCAGGAACAAATAATTCTGTCTGCAGTGGTTAGTAAATGAAACCGTTTTTAGAAGATTATTATACTTTCAAAAGTCAATACCTAAATTATTCTTAACCAAATTATAGATTTGAAATTGGAGCAAGTTCATATAACACAGTTACGCATTTTGCTTTCCCAATTCAAAGAGATGGAACATAGTATAAACATATGTACATATGTATGTTACTTAAGCTAGTTTGATTGGAAATCGATAATATCAATAATTGATACCCTTGAGGCTATTTATGATTGTGTGCAAAAAGATCTTACTGGGATAAACGCGTTGTTTTATGATTGAAATTCCTTGTTCTTGGACAGGGTCTATGTCAGATCAATTTCCTTCTATCAAAATTAATAAAATTATGATATCTACGACTTTAATGTTTGTATACGTAAATTATTGCCTAGAAGTGTTAAGAAATTTTTGTTTGCAAAGCGTTTACTTCTTTGTAAGCGTGATGAGTTTTAAATCCAAGCAGCAGCGGGAATGTCTGAATACCGTAATGGGAGGGAATATTGAGCCACATTAAGCATTCCACATTCGTTTAGTGCGGGTAAAGAAAGAAACTCTGAATTTACTAGTTCGTCCAAAGTTAGGCTCAAGGATAAGCTGATGGGCATTCCCTGAAACTGGAGTGTTACGGTTAAACTATTTAAAGGGAGGAATGCAACAGAAAAATAATTAAAGGAAAAAAATTACGGCTTTGCTCGAGAGATGCAAGTGTTTGTATTATATTTCTCTCACACTCATTTTTAAAGATTATTTTTGTACTCAAACTTTGGACAAATATAGGTCTTAAAGATTACAGCCAGATCAGAAAGAGTTTAAAATGTCTTACAACTTAGAAGGAAACATAATCACTTAGCAACGTTTTTGGTTGCGTCGAATATGTGGTCATTTCACACAAGATCAGATGCACATATCTACCGAGAACTTAGAGCTGTTCGATTTTCCTCAATGCAAGAAAGTGTCGCTTATGGAGACACACAGGAGACAGCTCATAAAATAAAAGTCTAGGCTGTTTTTGGTTCCCCACTTGGAAATGCTATCGAGATCAGAATTTAATAAGCTTATTATAAACTGGCCTTATAAATCTAAATCCGAAAATCAAGAACGTGAATCTGGAAAAGAACATGAGAAGCTGAGAGTACTTTCGTTAGCAAACCAATTAAATGGAATAGAAGTTCCAGACAAAATATCATTGATGAATATGAGAAAGGTAGTCGGAAACAAAACTGAGCCCTATGCCATAGGGCATAGCATTTGTTTTAATAATATCAGACTTCAAACCATCCAATACCACTTGTATAGAGTGGTTTGAAAGTTAATTTCTTCACCAATTCCATTTGCACGCCTTTTCGATAAGAGAGCTTGATGCCAAAACTCTATCAAATGCTTTTGAAATATCCAGTGCAATAATCTTACTTTCTCCAAAGCGATGTAAAGATCTGTGCCACTGTTATGAGAGATATACCGGGCATTGAGAAGATTTCGTTCTTCAAGATATGTCTTGAGTTAATTATATATCAGTTATTCCATAACCTTGGAAAGAAGGGATGTACATAATGCAATTGGACGACAGTTAGAGGGTGAAGAAGACTTGCCTTTATTAGGGACAGGCTGGACAAATGCTGTTTTCCATCCACTTGGGAAGAGACCAGTAGATTAGGACAGATGGAAAAGCTTACGCAGTAAATTTTGCCAGTGTTGAAGAATTTGTGAATAACGAGATCTTTCAGTACTCTTGCAACTGTACAAGTGCGGATGCGGAAGCAGTTATAAATCGTTTACACTCTCAAGTACAGGAGGATTCTGGCAGGTTCGAATTGATACAAGAAATCTAGAGATATAATACAATGGGCTGATGTGCCTAGAGTGTTGGCTGATTGATCTGCATCGTCAGCATGCTGAATTCCGTGTGTATTTAACTTATACTTGTCTTAAACCGTCTTATTATAGTAATTAGTCGCTTTGATCATGTTGTATTATCTGAAAAAGTCCTTCGTTGTTGAGGAAGCTGTCTCACTTCTGTGGTTGTTCCAAGCGAAATTTTCTGTTTACTTGATTTAATTTTTAATACAAACGAAATTATTATTATGACTTCTAGGTGTCACCTTCACAATTAATCAAAAAAAAAATCGTCAGACGTCCAATTATACATTTGAATTGAAATATTTAACTTGATTTTAATTAATTAAAAGAAAAGATAAAAAACGGACGCAGTTTCCCTAACAAAAAATTATACTCGAGCTTCAATTTCTACCAGTTAACCCTTGAGTTCAACTTCGGAAGAACTGGTAAATTCAGAAGTTATTTCGACGCACTACAAGAATGTGGCATATCTCACCCCGCGAAATATTTTCCACCCATTGTGATATTAGGTGCGTTTTATTATCCACAAATCTATCTGGATCCGGATCTGGATAAAGTTTTAACATGTATTACAAAAACAATTTGGGATCCTGTTTTTTATCGGGATCTATTTCAAAGATCCAAAAATCAGTTATTACACTGGCGAGTAGATGGCTTTTTATGGTAAGGCAGTGTAAGGTATAGTGAAAAGAAAAACGACAAGACATAATAGGTGTGTTTTTTTTGCAAGTCCATATAGAATTGTAAAAAAAAACGACATCGGGACTAAGCGCTTTACATGCAAATGCAACAACTACTTAAATCTATACAGAGTTAGCTAAGACCAGATAATTATCGAGCGTTAATCTAAGACCCGATAAAAATGGTGATGCCAAAATAGTATTATCTATATGTTATCGATAATTTGCTCAGAGACGTCAAAAGTGAAGTTTTTGGATTGGTTGATGCTAGCCGTCAATAAGCTGACAAATGTCATAGCGTACACAGTGCTTCCAGCTGTGTGGAAAAAAAGCTCCTAAATCCCGATGTCGTTTTTTTTTACAATTCTATATGGACTTGCAAAAAAAACACACCTAATTTAAAATTTCCAAACCCAAGGATAAAAAGAGACGGACTATAACACTGCTGTCAGTAAGATCCGTATCGTTTTATTTTCAAGGGAAGATCCTGATCCGGATCCAGATAGATTTGCGGATAATAAAACGCACCTATTTGTACATTCAAAACTACATAATGTGTATCGGTATCTTTTTTTAAATCATCTCCAACTTTCGTAAACCCTCGCTAAAATATTCTAAGGGTAGTCATAACCCCGTGATTATGACGTGATTATTTAAAATGTGATTATTGTATTAAATTCCAATTCCAAAATTGCTTTAAATCTCCTCCTTTTTAAAATACTATATGCTGAATTTCTCAAATACAAGTCAAACAATCCTCTATTTATTTTCTTTAAGTTTGATTTACTACGCCAAAAAATATTTGAAGAAATTTCATTATCACTTCTTGACTGCAAAAGTGAGGAATATTTCTGAATAGGTGCGTTTTATTATTCACAAATCTATCTGGATCCGGATCTGGATCTTCCCTTGAAAATAAAACGATAAGGATCTTAGTGACAGCAGTGTTATAAGCCCGTCTCTTTTTATCCTTGGATTTGTAAATTTTAAATTATTTCTTGTCTCTTTTCTTTACACTGTAGTGTACACTACCTTACCATAAAAAGCCATCTACTCGCCACTGTAATAACTAATTTTTGGATCTTTGAAATAGATCCCGATAGAAAACAGGATCCCAAATTGTTTTTGTAATACATGTTAAAACGTAATCCAGATCCGGATCCAGATAGATTTGTGAATAATAAAACGCACCTAATGATTGTCTTTATATTTGTGGGAACTCAGATCTATAATCTGGCTAATTGCAATTAATAAACATTATTTACCCTATATCAATTGGAGCAAAAATACAATGTGTCTCTGCACCCATTCATTTTGTTTTCTCTGAGCACACACCCTTATCAGACTGTCATCTTGACAGCAACTTTTATGTGCCAAAATCAAAAACAGCTGTCGCCTCAAAAAAATATCAAGTGTTCGTCACTTTTTTCTTTCTCTTCCGTGTTCCGTATTTTTGTAACAACTTCTAAACAAATGAGTACACACACCCTCGTGCAAAAGATTTAAATTTATTAAAAAAAGCCTATTTTCTTAAATACCAGTTAAACCATTGTGTTGTGTTCAGTAATATCTGTGTTCATTTAAACAAAATATCTATTCCTACAACACGATTCATTTCACCATGACGAGTGCTTTGAACAATAATAAACAAAGAAATTAAAAAAAAATAACCTTGGCTCATGTTGATAATATGCTGAAAAAATAGTAATCAGTGAATTTGCAAAAAGAAAACGATTGCAAAGGGAATGGATTCAATTTGGGTCGAGTTGGGTATTGCATCCCAACATGTACGAGAAACTTCATTGCCAGATCGCTTTGTAGTAATTGTTGATAAGGGCTGGCTGCAGGGTCTCGAACAGAAAAAGAAACTTACAGATTTCCCCATATATCCGGGACTCGACAGACGAATTCATCCAACAAGACTAGAACATCCTTGGACTAAAGTGCATGTGCAAATTTATCACAAACAAAACCATAAAGTATTTCCATTGCCTAGGTATCGCGATGCAAATGTATCGGATGATGTGGGAGACTTGCCAATGACATACTCTCAGGTAAGCTTGAACTTGAAAACTTATACACCTTCATTGTTTGAAATTATGCAACAGATTCTATTGTTTGTTGAAATAAGAGGAGTTTCAATAGAAAATACATTTGAAGAGCCCTTTACTTTGAAATTTATCTTTTGTATACCTATTGGTTTCACTTATTCATTTGAATCGTAACTTTGGGTTAATTTAAATTGAAAAGATGAACTTTTTTAGTCACTTTATAAATTGTTAGTTCCGAGCAGGTTCAATTAGAGATTCGTTAATGGTTCAAAGATCAAATCAAAACGCAAATAGAAATTCTGCTATTGTTTTTGGGTTCAATGGAGGTGAAGAATAACTCGTCTTAAATTAAAGGAGATTTAGATATATCCAACACATTTTTTAATATATTCACGATGGATTATAAAGCTTTTATGGTTTTGATAAATGAGAGTGTTTGTTGTTGTTATTACACCGCTTATAATTTAAAAGCCTGTATAATAATTCACTTTTTGCGTAGTTTGACGCTAATTCAACGCTGCCAGAAATTTTTATACAACGAATCACTTTTCGGTTTCTTATTTGAAAGGTCTTGATGTATAGGTACAAATAGGCGGGGTAGTAGCACATCTAGTTTTCTAAGAGCTGTTTTTCTACGCTGGTAGAACTTAGTTAAAGTTTATCTATCTGGTCTCTTTCTGAGTTGATAGAAAAAACAATTTGTGCAGCTCTTCACAACAAATAGCGAACCTTTTTCACATAAAAGCAATTCATCGATTTCACTAACGTTTCCTTTTTCCAAAGCAAAAAAATAAAGAGTTTTTACTGGCTATAATAGCAACAAGTCTAACAGTGAAATTTTATTTTATTTCTTGTTTGGTTTTAGCTATTTATAATGACTGATATTCTCCCAGTGGTTGAAATGTATACATTTAAAATATTTGTATAGATACGTGAAGCAAAAGAAACATTTCTAACCTAAGTCCGATTTATATTCATTGGAGACCTTATCCGAAAAAATCCGATCATTAACAATTAAGAAAAATAAAATAAATCGATTCTCTTACTGTTGGTTGATTTGATTGTAACTGACAACCTAGTAAGCAGGCAATTAAGAATGATTTCATACTATTTCGTTATATAATTAGATTGTGGGTTGTGACGCTTGTATAACACGTATTATAACGTTTGACGCACCAAAATAATCATAACTGTACTCAAACATATTAAGGGTAGTTGTGAATCGAAACATTGTCAAATTTGAAAAGTACGAACAAATTATACAGCCCTACAGGTAAAGCCAAAGCTATGGAAATATTTAGTGTAGTAGAAGTTAAGTAAGTTTTAAATGTCCTTGTGCCCAGCCAGTTACTGAAGAAAAAAAATCAGTCCATGTTTGTACTCAAGATTTATAAGTTGATAAGCGCTGTATGAACTTTTTCTGTTTTACTTTTGGCTCCTACGTCCAAAACTCGAGTATAACTCACACCTTTGGACAGGTGCTGCACAAACTTCTCTCCGCTTATTGGATAGAATTCAGAACAGAGCGTTAAAACTGATAGGAAACATAGCTATCCTGGATTCATTTCCATCTCTTGAACACCGTCGGAATGTTTCATGTATTTCCTTATGTTATCGCCTCTTTCAAAAGCAATGCTCACTCGAAGGAGCCAGTTGCATTCCTCCAATTTATCAGTTCACTCGTCATAACCGCTTCGCTAGGAATGCTCAAGAATAAATCAAGCCTAACTTTGGTCGTACCGTCAAACATAGAGATTCCTTTTTTAGTCGCACAACACAATCCAGCACAGCTTTCTGTGCCATTTCAATTTAAACACATTCGAGATCAATGTTCATAGAAACCTCCTTTTACTCCCCTCCTAATTTCCCCATCGCCCATGCTGTGTTTAATATTATAAGGGTCCTTAATAAACCCTTAAGCGCGTGTAAATTATAAAAAAAAAAATCGTTTTTCTTTCTCAAAAATTCAAATCAACCATTTCCCTCCATTGTACCCTTCTAAATACCCTTCTAATTTCTAAGTACCCTTCTACTATAGTCTGTCAAAGCTCTTCAAATCCAGAAATCTCACCATAACTTCAAAACTGCTGCTCTACAGTACCATGGTCCTGCCAGTACTCACATATGGATCCGAGACTTGGGTGCTTAGCAAAAGGCACTCCGACCTCTTAGCTGCGTTCGAGAGAAAAGTCTTAAGGAGAATTGTTGGCCCCATATGTGAGGAAGGACGATTCCGGAGACGGTACAATCATGAACTGTACGCAATCTACCTTGAAGCAGATATCGTGACAAAAATTAAGCTCGGTAGACTACGGTGGGCAGCGCACCTAGCTCGCATGAGCGAAGAGGAACCTGCTCGGAAAGTTCTTTGTGGTACATTCTATGGTAGACGACAGCGTGGTAGACCATGCTTGCGCTGGAGAGATGGCGTAGACCAGGACGCCCGAAGCCTTGGGGTGCGCAACTGGATGGCGTCGGCTAGAGACCCAGATAGGTGGAGAGACTTGTTGAAAGAGGCCAGGACCGGAACCCGGTTGTCGAGCCGATGATGATGATGTACCCTTCTAAAAACCGACTCCTTAAAATATAAAAATCAAAAACCCCACATAATTCAAATAACCTTTACCTGCCTTAGAGAATGCATACATACGCACATTTGTGAGTTTTCGTTTGTGCACGTCTCGCAGCAAATCCTATATATTTTAGCCTTTCCTGATTGATAAAATAAGTTGTTGCGAGGCAATAGGAGTGGAATAAAAAATAGGGTAGGATTTTGGGCATTTCGATTTTATTACTGGGATGGGTACGTAGGGTAGAATAATTAACTAATAAATAATAACGCCCGGTAAAGGTGGGATCTTGCCCCCGAAACTAGCCCTTACCTCCAACAAAATTCATTCATGCCACTTTATTTTTCAAATTCGAGTCCTTGACTTGAAAAACCAATCCACACCGAGAACGCCGCTAATGCTAATGCGGACTGGTCTTTGACTCTGAAGAATTACAACTTACCTATGTCATTTAATGTCAATCAAGATAATAAAAGAGAAGTAATTGATTCGTTTGGAAGACATGATTTAATTCAAATTAATAATTGGACAAACAGTCTTAAACGATTGCTTGATCTTGTATGTATATGTTGATAAAGAGTTAATAGTCTCTATTGATGAATCTTTGAATCCAATTTTTCCAAACTCTTTTCTATTTTAAACCAAAAGAAAATGTAGATCCAAAAAAACACTGTTTTTTAACTACGCAAATTCAGACTTCGTTGGCATAGCGAGTAATAAGTTCGAAATTACTTGGCATTCTATTTGTTTTTATAAGATTTTAGAAAACACCCTACAGGAGAATTTAAATATGCATGTTCCTATGGTTCGAGTTACTCTATAAAAAGCAATCAATACAAAAATATTAATACATAATCATTTTTCAAATAAAAATTTCTATTTCTGAAGTGAAAGTTGGTCTCTCGAGATTAGAAACATGTAACCTTTCAGGACCCCATTGGATTCCTCCAATAGTTCTTTTAAAAAAATGAGCAGCAGCGCTTGCAGGCTTATATTTTAAACAATTCTCTTGAAAATGGAGGATTCCTTACCGAGGGAAAAACTCATTTGTTATTTCTATTCGCAAATCGGGTCCTTAACAAGAAATTTTAAACTATCGACCAATTTGTAAGCTTTACCCATACTATTTAAAAAAATTTGTCTACAAGAAATTGGTTCTCTTACTTAAGGAAATCATTCCTCTGGGCCAACATGGTTTTTTCGCTGGAAGGTCAACATCAACCAATATGTCGATTTTTTCAAACTTTATTCTTAAGTAATGCTAAGTCATCAGCATATGCAATTATTTGGACTCCACTATATTTAAGTCTCATTAGAACTACAGTATTGTGCAAATTAATTGGGACATGCAGATTTTTGACCATTTTTTTCATTTATTTTGAATAATGTATATAAATAAGTATAAAAATATGAAATTAGTACTTTATATGCCCCCCCTTTAGCATCTATTAATTTTTTAACTCTCTTCGGCATTGATGAAATTAACTTCTCGCATATATTTGTCATTTGTTGGTCGTGGAACCATACCTCAATAATTTCTGAAATTAGTTTGTTTTTAGTCGTACAGTCTTTTTTCCTGAGCCTCGCTTTTATAATAGCCCATAGATTCTCAATCGGATTGAGATCAGGTGAGTTGCTAGGCCACTCCAGCACCTTAATATTTTTCTCCGCGAAGAATTGCTTCATTTTTTTGGACGTGTGACACGAAACAAGATCTTATTGAAAATTGGTTTTCTGCATCGAAGTTCGTCTTTGGATAGTAGGAAGGAGCATATGCGTTAGCACATCCGCATACTTGGCGCTATTCATCATGCCTTCGATGGGCTTTAAGCTTTCAGGACCCTCAGACGTGAAACAACCCCAAAACATAACTTTTGGCGGGTATTTAGGGGCTTGGCTGATATGTCCAGGTCGGAGTTTTTCTGTCACTTTTCCTCACGATACTTACCCTGTATCCTTGTACCTCGAAATGTCTCGTCCGAGAAAATTACGTTTTCCCTCTGCAGTCCAATCCCTATGCATTTTGGCCCATCTTAATC
Source organism: Philhelius festivus (assembly GCA_963931855.1). Taxonomy (NCBI): domain Eukaryota; kingdom Metazoa; phylum Arthropoda; class Insecta; order Diptera; family Syrphidae; genus Philhelius; species Philhelius festivus. The sequence goes on along the minus strand of OZ007554.1, from coordinate 67,612,321 downwards.
TTTTTTTGCGCATAGCGTCTGTCAAAAGCTGTTTCCTTAATGGTCTTCGAGCCTTTCGGCGCACTTCTAGAAGACGCCTTCGAACTGTTGATGAATTCACATGTACTCCAGCTGTCTCCAAGTCCTATTGAAGCTCACCACTTGTCTTTCCAGGATTTATGACGCTGTTTCGGACCAACATTTTGTCGTCATTGGCCGTAGTTTTCCGTTTTCGACAACATTTTCCCTTTCTCCGTGTTTCAACTGATCATGTTTCCTTGTGCAATGCAATTATCCTACCGACGCTTGATTTTGCTACATCTACAGCAATCGATATCTCCCTAATGGTTTTTCCTGTATGTTCATGTAAAGCGATGACTTTTGCTCTGTTTTCCACCGAGATATCCATATTTTTCTTGAAGCCGAAATATTGATAAACAGAGTACCTAGTACGAGTAACATGATTTCAACAATAATGCCATTCTTTTCAAAACCCTTAGAAAAAATGCGACCTACCTTCAAAAAGTTATCAGAAATATTTAAATAAAACTAATTCATGGAGTACTTACCAAAATACATATTCAAAAAGTTAACGCAAAAATCAAAGCATACTACCAAATTAATTTGAAAATTTGTTTGTCCAAATTAATTTGCACAAGACTGTACCTTCATCACGAGTGTCCAGAGAAGCGGAGAAAGAGCCCCACCTTGTGGTTTGTGGACTCCCTCTGGAAGTAGATACTTTGATCTGTACTCCCCCTTAGTAACTAAGTTGATTTTAATTTTAATATAAACAGATTAACTTTGAAAAATAACTTATTATTTTACTTCATAAGGGATTTATTGTATCTCTAATTGATGTAAATAAATAAATTAAAATTAATGGATTAACGCTCTTATTAGAATCTTTAACTACTTTGAATCCATCTTTGTTTTATCATCTTTTATTTAAATATTCTGTGACAAACCGTTGAATTCTTTATCTCTTACATACCGTCTGTTATATTAAATTTATTTTATGAAATTCCGCCCATATGATAACTTAAAGTTCCGCTTTACATTAATGAAGTCATTATGAATTTGCTTATCAAGACAAACCTTTCCAACTATGGGGGATCGAACCTAAGGAGTTTGAATTGAGGTTGCCATTCAATGTATTTCTTATCGCCATCTTTTTATGTTTGTATGATGCTCATTGTGTAATGAATGAGTTAAGATTGTTTATTTTTTGTAAAAGAATGTTTGCGTCATTTTGACTATTTTTGTTCTATTTCTTTAAATATTTCCTATCGTTAATTCTATTTTTAAAATTAGTCTTATATAATGTTTACAGTTAACAAAATAGACAGTCATAGTAATGAGTTCTCTTGATTTCTCTTTCAGGCACTTAGTTATGTTACTAATACGAATTTCAAAAATCTCTGGGAAAGTGCGTACAAAAAGTATCCCGCTTCTCATTTAAAATTCTCAAAGCAAATCACGCAAAGCATTGGAGGTAGTGGAGGAAGAAACCTGGATCATTCTTTTCTTCCATACGACCTAATACTGCGAGAACTTATCCAACGTATTTTCAATTGCTCAGTAATACAATGCAATACTCATGCAAATATTGAACCGAGTGTCTGTATATTGCCAAATGGTGGTGATTGTCATGCGAATGTACTTCCAGCGCTGGCCGCTATTGAAACTAATTTACATATTGCCGTCATATTCTATCCAACAGCCATCGAGACTTCCCTGTATGATTGCATAACATATAGCCCGGCTATATTGAGTAAATCTAACAACAAATCTCTATTCATAATCTATCAACTGCTTCAACTGACAAAACATCTGTCTAGATTGGGATTGTTCCTTGGCGATTTGCGTTTGCATGATATTCTTGTGGAAGATAATCTCTGGTTGCAAATAATTCCCAGAATTGAATCAAATATCATTCAGCAAGACTTAGATGATGCTTCTCCATTGACAGATAATCCAGCAGATGACGATGATGATGATGAGTATTCCGCTAGTACAAAGCTTGATTTGAAATTCGCCTATGACTTGGAACAGTTTACACTGCGAGAGTACTGTGAAATGTGGTGCAATGGTCAATTATCCAACTTTGACTATCTGACAATATTAAACAATGCAGCGGGTCGAAGTGTATCAAATCCCGAGTATCATCACATTATGCCTTGGGTGACAGATTTCGCACATCGCAATGGGGCCAATTGGAGAGATTTATCAAAAAGTAAATATCGTCTGAACAAAGGTGATGTTCATCTGGATTTGATGTTTAAATCTCATGGAGCGACTTCAAGTCACGATGTTCCCCATCATGTGTCAGATTTTCTCTCGGAAATAACTTACTTTGTCTATATGGCAAGGAGAACACCTCAGCATATACTTTGTCATCATGTTCGACCTATTTGGGTGCCTGCTGAGTATCCCGTCTCAATTTTGCGATTACAAGAATGGACACCTGATGAATGTATACCAGAATTCTATTCAGATCCTATGGTTTTCAAGAGTATACACGAAGACCTACCAGATCTAGAGTTACCCATGTGGGCGAGTTGTCCAGAGGATTTCATTGCAAAACATCGCGAAGCACTCGAGAGCCAGCATGTGAGTGAGAGGTTACAGCTGTGGATCGATTTGAACTTTGGGTGAGTTTTTGTTTACATTTTTTGTTGTCGCTTATTAGAAATGAAAAAGTGAAAATTGAAAACAAAAAAACACATCAATTGCTAACGTAGAAGGTAACAATGCTGATAAGAACTTAATACGCCCACACGTACACTCTTTATTATTTTTTTTTTTTTTTTTTTCAAACCTTTTTAACGAAGTGAATTTTTAAGAAAAACACTGTTATCTCTTATTTTATTGCTTTCAATCTAGAGTATAATATTAAGTTATTCATTGACTCAGTGATTGAGTTGGAACCTCACTGAAAATCAAAGGGTTGTAAACATTTCTCGGACAAGAATCATTGAACTGCGAATTTTTGTTTGTTGTTTGTGATAGCTTTGTTCTTTATCACATGATCTAGAAAGTATTTAAATGTAAACAAAAAATTTAATCAGCTATTTAGTTAAGAGAACAAAGGTAAAAACACCTTGTAAAATATGATGCCAATTAATAAAGATAATTAATTGCGAAAAGTTGCATTCATGCAGCTTGGAGGGGTTAAATCCTTTTGTTGATAGATGTTTGATTGTATTTCAAGATATATCTAGATCTAAATGCCAGTTAATGCGCTGATTCTCAGAAAAATATTTGATGCTATGTCTCGCCGAAATGTGGAATTCTTCTGCAGAAAGTAAGGTTATTATTAGATTTTTTCAAGAGAATAAACCAGCATCAACTATGCATTTCTGTCTATAAATTCCTAATCTCAGCTCTCCTCAAGTACTTACTACTTCCTCTAAAGATTTGACCTCAAAGCATTTGGAAGATTCTTGGGGCCAACAAATGAAAGAGGGAGAGAAGTATCTGCACTAAGGTACTTCTTTTTGGATCCAGGCAGTAGCGGAAGAATTACATAGTAGTTTTTTTTTTTAAATCAACATCAACAACACAAGTTACTGAACAGAGTGGGTGGGTGGGTGTTTGAATTCGTCGTTCGAGCCAGAGTTAGATAAGAAGTCTTGAGTTTCAATTGTGTGACTTACTAAATGACTAAATTTCTCAGCGTAAGTTTGATACACACGCTTCCCTCTACAGAATAACTATGACAGTAAAATTTCCTTATTTGATTTTAACTGAATAGAGAAGATATCTTTTCTGGAATATAATATGGGAAAGTACAGCTTGTACCACATTTCCTCCGATAACGGCCTCAAGCTGATCGACTATGCTGCAAGCGAAACATTGTGATGACTAATACGCTGTTCACATATTTTAGCATTCAAAAGATGATATGATAATCAACCGTTCATTTATTCTCAATTCAATTAACCAAATTGCATTTGACACTGGGAACTGTCCCAGTGTCATGCATGTCCGAACGATCCAAAATATAGATATAGCCAAAAAAGCTTCGAATATTCTGACATCGAAGGCAAAACAAGAAAGTAGAGAAATTCGATATCGGACAACTGCAATCGCAAGAGTTTCAGATCCTTCTCCCATCGAATAATTAATATCCTCTTAAAAAGTGCAATATCTTACTCATGAAGTATTGAGAACCAACAGCCATCGGAGATACCACTTCTGACGTTCTGTATTTTACGAGACCACCACAAGGAATCTCTTTGTTTGCATGAGCGATGACTCAGACCCGATCCTTAAAAAAGGATACGCTCTGAACAACGTTATCTATAGAGGCGTCAGACTCCTTAACATCGCCCCTAAGATCTTTTCTTCCGAAATATGTGAATGTCAACAATCTGCGTATCAATATCAATGTTACATTAGCCCAGGAATGTATACCATCGACCTAATATTCACTTTACAGTAGATATTGGAAAAAACCCAGCTATGAAGATCAATGTTAAGTTTTGGAGTCTTTGCCAAACTAGTCAATTTGTAGAGAATGATGATGAAAAACCTTGATAAAAAAAGGTTCAGGACAGGAAGATGCGCTGTCATGCGCCTTCTTGAACATATTTGGTGAGAGGGTGCATAAACAGACTAAATGAACTTTACAAACAGAACAGGGTCACACTTCAATGGGGTACCTCTTCACGTGGTTGTTCATGGAAACGAAGACACAGACCCCTTAGCAAAAAGAGGCTCATCAACTCCTTCAACAGGGCCTGAGCCCTTTTGCGGAATAGGAGAAAATGTCGTCAAAAACAAAATTAGACAAGAAGAGGAGGCAATTAGATCCAAGAATTGGAAAGAACTCCGAAATCTGAGCAGTCGAAACTACTACTTGGCAATTGCAGCCAGCAACGTTTCGAAAACATGTAGATTCTGCATGACAAAACACTCAGGCACATCCTAGGAAGATGTTGTCCATTCATGCACCAAAGCAAAAACCATTTGGGACAATATCAGGTGAAAATGAGCGAACTATCCTCTCTGAAAGTGTCCAAAATACTAAGATTCCTAGGAGAAATGCATTTGGAGGCAAAATTATAGGATAAACAAGCTCATATTGAATGGCACTATAGATCTCACGTAAACACAACCTTTCCGCCGAATTACCGACATGCGTCAACAATATTGACGTCATCGGAATAACTAAGCCAGAAGGTGAAGAATCTTGAACCTGATCAGAGTTGGATCTGAACGCTGTAGAACATTTTGGGAACAAAGCAACAACAAACTGTTGGGGGTGTGCAGCGAAACCAAATAGAAAACGACCTCAACTAAATTAGAGTGCTAGGACCGATAAAATGGAAGAAGCTTGTTGGTTAAGCTCCAAGTCCACTCCGGACTGTAGCGCCACCTTAAGTAATGAAGTAAGATCCAGCATTAAAAATTAACTTAAATTATTTCAGTTTTTTGAACCTTTACCCCTATCCAATCTACTACATTCCCAAAAGACCCTACATATTGGCATGGCCAATTTTACCTGCAGTATTATCAAACACATAAATTGAAAAACTCCAATGAAGTTTAATTTATCACAACTTCATTATAATTTCAGGTATAAATTGACGGGAAAAGCAGCTGTAAAATCGAAAAATGTTTGCCTCAGTATGGTTGATAACCATAAAAATCTATGCCAACGGGGAATTGTTCAACTCTTCACACAGCCTCATCCACCTAAACGTTTTCCATCAACATGGTTGTGTAAAACTCCACCAAGGTTAACCGATCTCAATCGTCGACTTGCTAAAAGTCAAGATGATATCTCATCGTCCAATATCAAATCACCCTCCAGAGAAGTCGATTCGCCTTTATTGCAGACAACTCCACAAAGATTTGGAAGAATAAGTCCCAAAACCACACGAACACCGAACACAATTATCGAAGACAACACTCAATTGATTGAATCTTCCTCATCAAATTTCTATCCACCTCCAAAGATAATAGAACTACCAAAAGACTACAAGCCTTATGCTTTTTTACAGAGTTTGGAAACAATGGAAATGTTTTTTGCAAAAACTTTCCTCGGCCAGAGGGCAACTCAAAATCACACCGAAAAAATGGCACACAATGATTTGCTTTTTGAGGAATCGGAGAATTCTTTTACCAACCAACTATTTGCTGAGAATTTTTGTCAAACTGAAACACAGGCTAAGTCGACAGATAGTCGGACGAAGGCGAAGAGTTTTATTGTACCCCAAGCGGGTTCGAAGCGAAACCTTAAGCAAATTCTATATGAGAAACGCGAAAAAGACCTGCAAGTAATTGGTTGTCTTATGGTTGAATTATTTGTATTGAATAAGCTCCGGCCTCTTATCGGTTTGCATTCGAGCTTCGAAGACCGACTCAAAGCATGTCGTTTGGTGGCAGCTTCAAATGCTTCAGAAATTCCCAAATGTCTACGATATGTCGTTCAATTACTATTAAATCTCAATAATGCAGGAGTAGTCACAGAACAAGGTTTGCCACCTCCAACTGCTCACCAGCTGCTCGAACCGATTTTTGCTCACAATCTTATACCTTTTCCTAACACCTACTTCCCGATTTACACCTTACTTCGAACTCTACATAACTTTGAGTTTGACTCTATGCTTCTCGATCTATGCACACACTTTAATTGCGATGGGAAAGATTGTTCCAGATATACAGAGGTTGATCGTAAACGGGTGCTTTTCACTCGAAAAATTGCTGAATGTAAAGTTAAAGCGTGCTGCGTTCAAATAGAAAAACTGCTGGAACCAATTGCCTACGAGCAATTCGGGTCAGTGGAATTGCTCCTGCCACACATAATCGATTTGCTGCGCAACGACGAAACATCCATCTTAACAGCATGGTACTTATTTGATTTGGTTGCCACAGCCGTTGGTATTCGAGAGACGCAAAAATATTTACTCGACCCCATTATGAAACTGTACGATACCGAGTCATACGACCGTGCCACGATTGGCACGCGAAAACCAATGGATGCAACCATAAACTCCATTCGCTTTACTACAAGCTCCTCGTTCAAAAGTCGGAAATCAGTAAAACTCTACCATCACAGTTTCCTCTTGCGTTTGATTGTTAGATTCGGGTTAAAGTGTTTCTTGGACAACTTTATTGCACCTTTAATTGAAGCCGTCGGAGGCTATAAAGAGCCCGAAAATAGCTCTGGTTTTCATTATCATAGCAATTCAAATTTGCGTCAGAATCGGTGTGGAAAGAATTTCAAATTCAGCTGTAATGACGAGTCGGAAAACTCATTAACGCTGATTTCTCCCGAAGCTGATGCTACACTCTCATTTGATGCTTCGATGAAACAAGAAATCGAAGACGTATTTAGTTTCGATGATGACAACTCGGATAAGTCCAGCAATGTGATTGATCCGGAAAATAAATCGGTCGATTCATTTGACAGTCGACCTCTGAACGCCGAAGAGGCCACAGAAGATACCCGAATTTATACGCCAGAAAAGATCGCTATTAATGAAATCTTCTATGGTCAGCGATTATCGAATAACTCGTTTGATGAAGACAAGATTTCCATCAATAGTCAAACAGATAGTCCTTCAAAAATGGCGGACTCTTGTCTGATGGGTCCAAAGTCACCGACTATTGCCATTCCCAGTGCTTTCAGAAGATCTTACCAGCTGAATACTATCGATTGTGTGATTGGGAGTAAGAAAAGTGTTGACTCTTTCGATCTGATCGACGAGCCCCAACAGCAGCAGCAAGCAAAGAACAACAACAAGAGTGAACCCAATGACTCGCTTCAGGCTTCAGTTATATCAAAACTATCCGAAGCCAAGTCCTTGCAGAATAATCGGATATCTGAAATGAGTTCAGAGAGTTTGATTTGGCTATCTCATCGATTGGGCCCGGTCCTAACTGCTCGTTATCTGACAAAGAACCTTTTGAAAATGTTATCACTGTGCTACGTGGGGCAGGAGAATCTTCTACCCGAGAACTATGATGCAGAAGAGTGCAGCAATTTAAACTATTTCTCAACGTCCGATGCTAAAGTTGTCGGAGACAGGAATGCTGAAAGGGTTCTGGAGTGCTTAACAGCTGTAACTGGTTTGTACATCAAATTTAAGAAACCAGAGGGATTCTATGTAATTTATTTGCTCATTTCAGCACTTTTCGGTGAGGAATTCATTTTGTTGCAATACTTTCCACACATTGGAGAGCTTGTTGCTCTCTGTCAGAAACGAATAACTCCCAGTTTGGAAGGTGCCCTGATAAGTTCACTGCAACTGCTAAAATATCTGGTACCGTGCTTGATTGAAACCACCATAATGGAGCGATTAAAGGTTAGTTAATATATTTGCGGTTTCACAAAAAAAAAACTTTTCTAATTCTTATTTTCAGGATGTTATCTTGGACACGATCATAATCCCGAGTATTGTTCTCCTTGGTTCAACACGTTGTCTGATGCCCAGCGGCTTTCTTGGTCGTAGTGTGCTTGCACGCAAACTCCTGGATGTTATTTATGTATTATCTGTTCGTATTGGTCCTGATATGTCCAGAGAACACCTTTGCATACCTGCTCTTCGAAAATTCTTTCTCATATTCGATAAAGCCTACGGAATTGGTGAGAATTTCCGCGATAGTTCTGACGACATTGGCATCTCACCACCGAATTACATGGTTGGCGGCAACGAAGACGCTGGTGATTTTCAAAATCATCAAAAAGAGAACGAAGAAATTCGTGATGTTTTCAGTCCGAGTTTGGCTCACTGTTCATACCTGTCATTTTTGCGTTTCCTCGGCGAATCGATTATGACAAAAACTGTAGTCAATCTGGAGTTCATACTAACACTGTGTCACGAATTCGAGCAACCCGACCATTCTTTACCGGATGACGGAACTGCAGCTTATACACCAGAATCGTCGAGAAGAGGTTCTGTGGAGGAGCAGCAGCAGCTGGCAGCGAATAGCTTTGGAACTACAATGATCGGCAACCGGATTGAAGTGGCGACAACAAGTACTAAGCAGGAAATGGGTCCGATGGAAGTGCTCGATATGGTGGCTTATAAGTTTGACCAAATCGGAAAGACGCGTTATTTGCGAGGGAATTGGTTGGCATATTGGCGCCATGAGATCAGTCGTCCAGACAAAGATTCCCATCTTAGTTTGAAGCAAATCAAACTGCAAACCTTTGCTGGACATACAAATTCTGTTCGAGCTATAGTTGCTCTAGACAATGAGAACAGTTTCATGTCGGCATCAAAGGATAAAACCGTCAAACTATGGTCACTGCGAAGTGAAGGTGACGGTAAAAAAGTTTCATCTTGTCAATTCACATATAATAGTCATAAAAAATCAGTGCATTCGTTGGCCTTCTTAGAATCAGCTAGATTTGTTGTGTCCTGTGATTCTGGGGTCCATATGTGGGATCCGTTTATTGGCCGTCCCCTTGGTATTTTAGACTCCCCCAGACATAACCCCGTGACTGTTGTTCGTTGTTTTCCTTCGCCCAGTCCACTGATCATTGCCGGAACGGCTGAATCATCAGTAAAGATCATAGATTCTCGAACTATGCAATATGTAAACGAATGGCGTTTGAGTTCGAATCTGAGCAGCACAGTCAGATGTCTAGCCGCATCGCCATCCGGCAACTGGATAGCGGCTGGGCTTTCATCAGGTGGCATTTCAATTCTAGATGCTAGAACCGGAATTCTGTTATCATCGTGGCGCCCCATGGAATGTGATATGTTGCAGTTAGCTGCGTCAAATGATACTCAACTTATCAGTTCGGCTTTGGATCACAGTATTTCTGTGTGGAATGTAAACGACAGCAGTCTTCTATATCAACTTAAGTGAGTAAAAAAAAATAAACATTAGCAAGCATATACGAATGTTATTATCGCAAATTATTTCTTCCTAGACCCCCACCAGAACCAGCCCACTGCCTTCAGCCTTTTGGCTCTGAACTAGTTTTTGCCACCACCGCTAATCGCATTGGTATCTACTCTGACATTGGAAATCGGGACGCTATATGTTCGGTGACGAAACTTCGATCAGAAACACTGCGAGGTGTCCTTACTAGCCTTGCCGTTTTACCTTTAAACCGGACATTCCTCGCAGGAAATGAAAGTGGAAACATTGTCCTATTTTGTTAATCTCAGTATATTATTCTAGCATTTCTTTGATTTAGTTTGTAAGTCCCTAAAAAAATACATTATTGATGAGCTTCGTGAACAATTATTATTACCTTATACGAGTAAATATTTATTAATACATTTCGTTTTATTATTAAATTATCTATATAAATATACAAACAAGACAAAGTGATACCCAGACATACACAGACGATGTATAGTTCTTTTTTTAAGTGATTTATCAATTTTATTATTCAAGAGAGTGCAACACGTTTAATTTTTGTTATTTACTTGTTTTATTTATATTTTTTGTTAATTGCACTCTTAATCCCATGAAGACACTATATTCCATTATTTATTAATGTAACATAACAGCAAAATAAAAAATAATAATATTAAGAACATTCCAGTTGAACAAAATTGCAAATTGCAAGCTAAATAAATGAATACAAATAAGTCTATGAAATTATGAAAATAGGTATAAATTAAAACATAAATAAATGTATTTGCATATTCTAAAAAAAATTTAATTTCCTTATTATTCAAAATTATCCGGCTGGAATGAGGGTTGTAAAAATTTCTTTTAGGCATTTTGTTTGCAACGACTTCTTCTTCTTCTTCTTCCTTTGTTTCGGCGCTGTTATGATCTCGATGTCGAGGGGATCATAACTCTCCCACGTATCTGCTTCACACTAGTGATCCGCCTGTGGGGTTCGCCGGGTTGACCTCAGAAATCGGCGGCAAGCCTCCCGGTTTTGTATTGTTCCATTTCTGAGGCCAACTGAATGCTGGTGTTTTTGCATTTGTTTGTACCAGGAGTGTTTAGGCCTACCTTTCTTTTTATTCCGAATTGGAACGTTGTATGATATTGCCTTTTTGACGGGGTTCTCAGGATCTCTCCTTTGAACATGGCAATACCAACTAAGTCGGTCGTGTTCAATTTTTTGGGAAATGGTATTCTTAACATGAAGGCTTCCTCGGATCTTCGTACTTCTAATTCGATCAAGCTTTGTAACTCCTGCTGTCATACGAAGCATCTTCATCTCAGCTGCCGTTAGCTTACTCTCATACTTTTTGTACATTGTCCAACATTGTGAACCGTATGTGAGTGCTGGACGCACAACTGAAGTGTAGAGCTTTCCTTTCAGCTTAGGGGGCATTTTTCGGTCACAGAAGATAGCAGAATTTTCCCGCCACTTCATCCACCCTACGCTTACGCGATGATTGATATCGTCATCACAAGTAGCTTCGTTATTTATCATAGACCCCAGATATTTAAACTTTTCACACTTGGGAAGCACTACTCCATTCAAATAAATGTCTGGAATAGGCCTGTGTGGATCAGAAAATGGGCAGCATAGGTATTCTGTCTTTTTCGCGCTTATGCGGTACCCACTTCCTTCTAGAACATCCACCCATACGTCAAGTGCTCGTTGTAGGGATATCGGGTCTTCACTTATGATGGCTCCATCGTCAGCAAAGAATAACTGATGCACTTTTGGATCCGTCACTTTGCCTTCAAGCAGGTAATCAAGAACTGTAATATAAATAAGAACTGCTATAATATATTAGTCTTCGTTAATACTCACAGGATTTGAAAGAAAACGTAATATCAATCAAAGATATCTGCATCTTCTCCGACAGCCAAGCAGTTAATCGGCCCTAGCAAGGTCTCCGTTCGGAGTGGAAAATTGTCCGCAACGCATACTTTGTCGGAGGTTCAAATTGCTTTCGAGGTATACTATCGGAAAGAATAATAATACACAAATGCGTTGGCGCAATTTGTTTCGCGAAGAATTTGTGTCGGACGAAACCTGAATAACACAATCATTTTATTAAGCTGTCAGAAATTTCAGCAGTTCGGAAGAATACCTCGAAGCAAAAATCTTCCGAATCGTACAAAATCGGAGAATTTTCCGTTCCGAGCGGATACCTCGCTAGGGCCGAATAAATCTCTTCATTCTATATCTACCAGCTGAAGAACAGCCCTTAATCGCCGATCGTCTCTGATGGAGAAAACACAACAGTTCAACATTCACCTCTGTGGGGTACCGGGCAAAAGGACATTTCCTGAAATTGGCAAGCTGACGAACTGGCTGAATGTGGAACAATGATACCTTTATTTCCAGATAAGGCACTCCCATCGCCGCGTGTAAACTTATGCTAAAGCAAGATGATATACAGATAAGAAACCTTAGGTGAAACAATATCACCACCTGCTTGGCGACATAACATATTTGGCCAATGCTAGATCAGAAGCGCTCAAAAGGTTTAATAATTTTTAATCAGATAACACATGCCTAGGCTTCCTAATAGGTGTTACAACAGAACACTGTTTGATATGCAAGCACGCAACGTGGCTTGGAATTTCTTTTAACGATTTCTGCAGAAGCTGCTTGTCCTTCAAAATTCTTCGGGCCATAAGAGCCGAAAGCAATGTATGAATATACTCGTCAGTAGAACATATATCGCAAGTTAAATCCCTAGAATAAAATTAAATCTCGTTTGAGGTTTGTTACACTCTTCAAAATGCTATATTTAGGTAAAGAACACTGTCGAAGGATGAAATAAAGGTTATTCCAATTGAAAGAGACGATAAAATATTCTTTCTTCTCCCAGAAGATCAGTCTTGCAATTTCAAATACATCTTAAAGACTGTCAAGTATCGTGGAGGTAGTTTAAGCCAGAACATGTGCAAATGCCCTGCTCTGACTAACATTTTTTGACGACATTGATGAGCTTTCGGTTATGAAGATCAAAGACTTGATTTCTTTTTCAACGCGACGAAATGGCTCTAGGACTAACTCCAGTGGCCGGATGATTACTCAATCGGATACGTTGCTGCTTCAGTACCAATCAACAAGCGGCCAAATTTGGCACAGCGTTTATGGCTTTGGTGGTCCAGGGGTGGAATCGCGTAAGGTGATAGTTGACTATCAATTCGTTGATAGTCGTTTTTGACTATAGCTGTCTCTATCATATCAATTTAGAATTATAGAGAGAGCGATGGTCAAAACGACAATCAACAAATTGATAATCAACTATCACCTTACGCGATTCCACCCCAGTTGAACGAGAGATTCAATTTCTTATGGTTATGAAAATGCACACACACAGCATACCACAACAAAAAGACACATCAAAAGCTACATCCTTTGTTTTTGAACTCAGTCCAAACGAGTTATGGTATCAAAATGACACTTCAGCACTAATTGGGCCACAAGGCTGTATTGCCAATTGTTGCCATTCTTACTTACCTACCTACCTAACAGAATGTCCCATAATATTTTACATTATATGATGTGCGCCACACAGAACCACTCATTGTCGACGTTCGTGGTATGTGAAGCCACGGCAGTGACCTTCTCGCTCAATGCTCTGTAGACTAGGGCAACTCCAGGTATGAGCGTGTGAGGTATAGCGTCCAAAATCTTATTTCTTCTTCCAGGAAATGGACGGCATTTACTCTTTCATATATAAAATCGTTACCTGTTTTCGTCTCGTGGAGGCTTTGCCTAACAAATATACCGCCGAAGATGATCGTTCTTTTCCGATTAAAGTCCCCAAGCACAATTTTGACATATCACTCTTGACCAGCTCCTTTGGATAACTCCTTCGTGACAGGTTCTTCAGTTTCAATGGTAGGGGAGTGTGTGCATAGTGGTCATGATCAGGGTGACCATGATCGCTTATCTGCTTAAAATCAATAACTTTGATTCCTATCCGATTTACCACTACGAATCCGTATTCTTACATTGTGCAATCTTTTATCGAAACAGTTATAAATGCCGAACTTTATCTTTTCATCACTCATGGGCACATCCACAGTATCTTGTGGTTCGCTCTGAGATCTGGTGCATACTCACAGGTCGCTATTCTTTGGTGTTTCTAGTAATCATCCGAGAGTCTTCGTGTCTCATAATTTCCAAACCGCGGTTGGATAGGTTTCATAGAATTATTCACCGTAAGTCATCTGCTTTTCACCCCATTTACCGTTCTGTTAGACGTTAGAGCGAACAAAATTTCAATCTCCTGTCTTTAATACTAGTTTTGAAAATAAAAATTGCTTCAGCCATTAAGACTGTAATTTGGAGGAAGAACTGCAAGATGAGTAGGCTCATCCATATTCAAGTGGGGGCACAATGTGTCTCCAGGTCGCTGTGCAATACCACCATTCATAAGACTGCAGGGGTATAGCCAAACAAACGGACACTATAAGGACACACATTTTTGTCCTCCCTATCAACACAATGTCGAGTTTGATCAAAATTTCGAGTTCAGTTTTGCGAATCCATAACTTTCCATGGAGTACACAGTATCTATGTATGTACGTACAGTACATATACAAATATCGGAAGTAAAACAAAATTGTGTATTTAATAAATTTTATTATCGAAAAGATAATGCACAGTTCTATTTTTCCTAAAAAGAAAATATTTTAAATTTTGTCTTTATCGATAAACTAAACAAAAAAAACAATTTTAATCTTCAAAAAGAGCTGTTGTAAAAAAACAAACAATTAAAATCTTTTTTTCAACAATCTTTTTGAAAAACTCTGAGCAGAACTATGACACAGTCAAACTTCATACTTCAATTCTGCATTCATCATATTTTGGAACTTTTTTTGTTTTGAAACTATTCTTACGCTCGTGTACAAAATAAGAAGAAATTAATAATAAAAAAAATAATGTATGCGAAATGGTGTTAAATGCTAAGCAACTCATTCAAACTTTCCGATTAGATCTATTGAGCAATAGTTGATGGTAGGTTAAGGAGTGTATTCTGCCCTGATGGCAAGTAGGCAACTCCACGTGATCTGGATAGTTGATAAGCGATATCTTCAGCTGCTTCAATTCTACGAAGTTCAACAAGACCATCACCAGCTTCAGCGAAAGCTTTAGCTAAAAGACCAGCTGCTGCGGCATCACCCTCAGCTGAAATAATGGAAGCCAATTTTTGTTGTTCTGCCTTTTCAACGACAAAGCGAGCTTTTTCGGCTTCTTGTTGGGCAACTTGTTTCATTTCAACGGCCAATGTGAACTCCCGGCCGAAAGTTAAATGTGTGATGGAGATGTCGTCAAGGATGAAGCCGAATTGTTTGGCACGAGTGGTCAATTCCTCGGACACACGTTGTGAAACCATCTGCAAAAATAAAAAAAAATATTAGTTAAGCTGTAATTAGTTTGTGTACAAATTGATAGATTGGGTATAAAACATGATTTCGGGAAACCTTGTCATTTCTAACATTTTGAGCAATAACTGTAGATAGTTTGACTTCTGACCACACATTTTCAGAAGATCAAACTGACATTTTTTCTGCAGTTCAACTAAAAAAACCGATTTCATTCGACTTCTTTAAAGAAAAAAGTGGACGAAATTAGGGAAAAGCGTTGGAAGGAGACGGATCAACTGAGTAATTTAAGTTTTAAATTTTTAGTAACAACAAAATCAAAAATCCTGTGTATTTGATAAAAAATTACAATTTAAAAGGATTAAGATAACACTAGAGCATTTTAGGTTTTAAAGTTAAAGAAAAGAACGAAATATCCTGTAAGATTCTTATTTGTAGTGGAGCTTCGTATTTAGTTGAATGAAAGTTAGCATTTGACTGTCGTAGAGAGTGGTCGATAACAATCTATTATGGGGTCTCTAACGCATCGGTCGAGTTTTACAACTCGTTACGATGACCGACATTTTTGGCAAAAAATCATTATGAGCAACGAAGCACATTTCGACTTGGCTGGCTTTGTTGATGAACAAAACCGTTATTAGGGCACACAAAAATGATTGATACAATAAAGACCACTACACCCTCGTAGAGGAACTATATGATGTGTGATTTTGCGCGGCATCGTCTTTAGGCCACATTCCTTTGAAAATGTCATAGACAATGCTGTAACAGTAACTGGTGACCGCTTTCGGGACATGTTGGAAAACTTTCTTGGGCCGAATTGGAAAAACTAGGTCTACAGAACATGTGGTAACCTCGATGCTTAAGGACAGCATTTGAAACGAGACTGCTGAAATAACAATAGAATTCTGGGAAAACGTTTGCGCAACGGTCAGAGGCGCCAACTTAACCGATATCATATTACAAACATAATGTTAGAGACCATATAAACAATCAATATAATATGAATTAAAAAATTGTATTTCATTTAAAAGTTATTGAAAAAATATCGACCTGGAACATAAAATGCACCCTGCATAACAATTGCAAATTAAATTTAATTTGTTAGCTTATTAGTCATTAATTTAGACCCCAATAATAGTATAATATTATATTCCAGAAGAATTTATAAATAATATTCCGACTAAGCGAAAAAAATATATTACAATAATATCGATAAATATTTCAATAATATTATTTTATTTCGCTCCAAGCACGTTGACAGCCTTAACAATGCAAAATGAGAGTTGGCTTTAGTTTGCATAAGCATTTAATATACTGATGATAGCTTTTCATTCCTTTTTGGGGTTTCCTTGCGCACTACTTAGTAAAGAGTTATAATGGGACCTATCGTGAATAAAATTTCCCTGGGAATTGTTCCCAACTTTCAAAATTGTTATCTCGAATAATGTTGAAAGTTTCCCTTGAAATTTATTGATATTGGGAATTAAGTTTCATAGTGACTTTGACTCTCATTTAAAAAGGTCAGTCGCTAGCTTACAATGAACAGTGCAGAAGTATTGACCTTTCCAATTTTGGAAGATGGGGAAAATTCCGAGGGAAATTTTGATCACGATGCACATTTTTTGTAGTCGTTACAAAACATTGAACACTTAGGCCAAGATTACACATGTAAGTTACTTACGTAAGCATCTTCGGAAAAAACGGCTCTGTAAGTGACTTAAAGTATATTTGTAAGGTTGTAAGTTCAGAGAAAAACCTACAAGTAGGTACATACACATTTTTTCTCACTTACGAAATTATCACAGCTTACACAAGTCGCAGTGATAAGAATTCAACTCGTTATCGCGTCAATTCGTTCGGTTATTATGTTTGTGGCTATTATTATTATTCGTATTATTATTATTATTATGAGTTATGGTTCTTAAGCATTTCTTACCATCAGTTTATCTAAAGTGTAAACGTTCTTGTAACTTACTTCTGTAAGACTAACCCCCAGTTTCACAGTAGAGGTTTAAACCCCACTTTTGGTTTAAACTTCAGTTCAACAATAAATTTGGTTTCACAGTGTACTTTAAACCTTGAACAGAGTTCATTCTGTACTTTACGTTAAACGACACTATTTTGCCGTTTAAACCTCAGTTCAACAACCACTTCACACATTTGAAAATAGAGCTTACATTATTTGCATTATTCAATTTTTTGTCCTGTTACAGGTCACAACTAAAACAAAGCAAACTTACCTTGTATGTTTTTCCATTGATTCAGATAGAAAGATAAAACAATTTACTTACCCCCAGTTTCACAGTGAGAGTTTAAACTTAAGTTCTGCTGAACCTGAACTGGAGTTTAAATTTGAAGTTCAACTCGTCCGGTTTCACAGTCTTATCTGAACTTCAGTTCATTAAACGTAGTTTAAGTAGATTATTTTCTCTTTCTATCTGTATCAAAGAAAAAACAATCAAGGAAAGTTTGCCTTGTTTCAGTTGTGACCTGTGACAGGAAACAAAAATTAAAAATGAAAATAAATTATATTTTCAAATGTTTGAAGCGGTTGTCGAACTGAGAATTAAACGGCAGAATAGTGTCGTTTAACTTAAACTACAGAATGAACTCCGTTCAAGGACTGTGAAACCAAATTTATTGTTGAACTGAAGTTTAAACCAAAAGTGGGGTTTAAACTTTCACTGTGAAACTGGGGGTTAAACTACGTTCAATGAACTGAAGTTCAGATTAGACTGTGAAACCGAACGAGTTGAACTTCAAATTTAAACTCCAATGCAGATTCAGCTGAACTTAAGTTTAAACTTCCACTGTGAAACTAGGGGTAAGAAATATGATCGAAATTTTGAATAAAAATGTTAAGAAAGTGCCAGAAATTGGGGTTTCAAAAAATGTTTCAATAGAAAGAAAAAGGAATTGTCAAAATCTTCACTAAATAGACTAGATCATGGCATACAAAATAAAGGATAGAAAACAAAGTATTGATTTTTTTTCAATTAAGATTCTGGAATTCTTTAAAATAAAATTTTGTATTTTTCAAGACTAAAATTACAGATCGAATTTTGTTGTGGTCTTTAAAATACATAATTGAAAAATTGTGAACTACAACAGGGAAACACTGCAAACCAAAAGTTTGAGTCCAACATAGTCAACTGACTTCGTTAATGCCTGGGGGTTGATTTTTTGAATTAAATATTGGATTTTTTACCTAATTTTTTTATCTGAACAATACGCAACACCTTCAGGTAGTAAAAGTTGAATTTTTAATCCAGATTTTTTTTAAAACGGTGTTTTTTTTAATAAATGTGGAAAAAATGATTATATGGATTATTGAGACGTATTTGGATTTTTCATAATTATAAATTTTTATGACTTTTGGTTGTTGATTCAGCACTTTTTTATGACGCCGAACATAAAAAAGGTTTTCAAAACCGAAAAATTTTAGACCTGGATTGCAAGTTTTTTATATAAAACCCACGTTTTGAAGTCATAAGCATTTATTTGAGATTCTTAATCTTTTGAGTAAACAACTATACTCTGTCCAACAAAAATTGTCAGTACAGGGAAGATAGGACGTTTGTCTCTCATTCTGGTTGCATTGCCATATCGCCTTTTAAAGCTCTCACAGGGATTCTGTAGTTTATATTATAAATCGCCGCAAATGAGAGTAAAAAACGCGTAGAGCTACCGTCTACCGATTCAAAACGACTGAAAACAATATTCAATTTACCTTTTCCCACAACGCCAAGCGGTAAGATAATATGCGCGTTTTTTTTTAAGTTGAAAAGCAATACGACAACAATCAACATACTCATCTTCTTAAAATGTGTTCTCAAAAGCTTCAAATCCCAAAAGCTCCTTAATAAAAACCACTCCTTGCTTGCAATTGAGAATGATAATGGTTACTCTGTTTTGATGTAGATAAAGAGCGCACGATCGTATTGAGTGACACTTGACACTCTTGAGTCTTGACAGTATCTCATCAGCAGTGGGATACGACGGTAATTTTGGGATGTACAACTTTTTGCAAAGAATTACAACAACAATTCCTTAAGAAAAGTCAGTGGCTTGCTCTTTTTTTACTGGCATTTTTCCTTACGCATTGTAGTGAGGGTGCATCAGGCGCCACTGCTTTAGAAAAAGCTCTCCCATAAGGCCTGTACTGACAATTTTTGTTGGACAGAGTATACATAGTTTAAAATGGGAAAAGTTGCGGAAACCACGATTGAAAAACGTTCTGCAATCATCAGCGGGAAGTTGCTTTGCAGTTGAAGATATCGAAGGGCTGCGTTCAACCTGCCACTGAGCGGCACGCTCAAACCGGACTTCTTGAGGATAAACCACGGCCAGGACGGCCTAGATCTACAACTAAGCACGACATGCAAATAAAATAAAATAGACGAAAAACAGCACGGGAAATACGTGCTGAAATAAATACAACACGGAATAAGCCGCTGTTCTTGACAACCGTCAAACGGAGGCTAAGAGATGCTGGACTATATGGACGAGTTGCTGTTCGAAAACCCCTTCTTCGACCACAAAACAAGCTGAAACGGTTAGAGTGGGCCAAAAAGCATAGACTGGATGGAAGAAGATTTCAATAGTTTTATGGAGCGATGAATCGAAGTTCGAGGTATTTGGTACAAAACGAAGGATTTTAGTTCGACGCAGCGCTGAACAAAAGATGCTACCTGACTGTATAGTTCCTACCGTCAAGCATGGAGGTGGTTTTGTGATGGTCTGGGGATGTTTCTCTTCAAGTGGAGTGAGAGATTTGACTCGAATTATTGGAAAAATTAACAAAGAGGCGTATAAGAAGATACTTGAAGAAAACGCTTTGATCTCTGGACTAAGATTGATTGGTGAAGGATTCGTATTCCAACAGGACAATGGCCCGAAATATACGTCGAGACTTTGCCAGGATTACCTAAAGTAGAGAGAAGACGAAGAAATTTTAAAAAAAGTCATGACTTCTCCGCCGCAATCACCGGATATAAACCCTATAGAGTTATTGTGGGAGGAGCTGGATAGAAGGGTCCGGGATCATTCATTCATTGGAATCTGCGTTGTGGAATACATTACAGGATTGCTGGAACAATATACCAAATGAAAAAATTCAAAAACTTATAGATAGATTGCCAAGAATTGTAAAAAAAAAAAATAATCGAGTGTAGAGGAGGCTTCTTCGACGAAAATTGGTTTAAATCATTTTTTCTTTTTTTAAATAAATTCCTATTTGTAAACAACATAATGAAAATATTTTTCTCCTTATTTTGTCTTTATTTATGCTCCTCATAAAACTTTTGGCCTGCAGTGTAGATTGACTTTCATGTTTAATCAATTGATTGATTTTGTTTTGGGAAATACTATGGAAAGGTGTTAACTAGGTCATTTCCCAAAATCGCAAAAATCTTCCCTCAACCTTATTCTAATCTTGCTGACCTTGATTTAGACGTTAGCGTTTTAGTATTCAGATCAATGAATATAGAATAAGCAATATTATTCAAACCAAAAACTTACCTCACGCTGTGTAATGAGCTCCCCAGCATCGAATTGAGCCACAACAGACTTGAGTACTTCTGGAGCAATTGAAGGCAAGACCCTCTCATCATAATCTTGACCAAGAATAGTGTAAATTTTTGGCAACTGATCGGGAATTGCCCTATACAGAATACGAAGTGTGATGCTGACATTTTGCAAATCCTTGCTACCAGTTACAACTGGTACATTACGGGGTTGCGATCGAATGTCATAGATGATTGGACGTTGAACCCATGGAATAAAGAAATGTGTACCCTCGCCGACGACTTCTTGTTTCACTCCGGTAAACCGATCGAATATGACCGCCCGGTGACCACCGTCGACGTTATATAATGCAGAATTGACGACTCCGCCGACGACTGCAACACCCAAGCCCAATTGGCCGATACGATTGAAGAATTGTGCAGCCATTATTGTGATCTAAAATTAAATATTAAAAATGATCTCATAAATTTACATTAAAAGTCCAAGAATCTTTTGCGTGAATTCTACAGCGATTTCATCACTTTGAGGTTAGAAAATTATGTTTGCGTATTTATGATTTGATACGACTTGAAATATTCATAATTTGATGGTAAATGACATAGCAGTTGGTTTTTGAATTAATTGAAAATTATTGTACAAATTTAAACTCAGTAATACTAACTTGTTTTTATAATTTAAAATCGAACGAAGTAGAACAACACCGCAAAATGGAGTGTACCTTGTGAGAAAACGAGGAGAGAAAATTTGAAATGTCAAATATCAAAATTACAAACTGTCAAAAAATACTGTTTGATTTCATAGTAAATTCACCATCGTTAACATAAAGAAGTGCTAGTGATTTGTTTTTGATTAAAAATACTGTCCCTCCAGAAATGATTTATTAGTTTTTCTTTTTTAAAGCCTAGTACGCAGATCGAGACAAGACAAATTTTATCTCTACAATTTTAATCTCTACAAAACTTTTCCAAATCTCGCGCAAAAGTTTTAAGTTGGAGAGAATAAATCTAATTTAATATGTTTTTTAGTGTATAGCCTAGTACGCAGATCGCGCTAAATTTTATCTCCCACATTTTTCTCCAAACATCAGCTAAAATCCAAGCTAAATTTAGACATAAGCACTTTGTGGAGAATATGTCACAGAAAACAGCTATTCTCTAAATGAATTTTTTCAAAGATTTAAAAGAATTTGTTTTAAAGAATGAGAATTATGAATTACATATGAGTGATTTTTGTTGTCGAAAATCTTGTAGACTCCCGTCACCAAATATTCTTCTAAATATTATTCAAATATTATTCAAATATTATTCCCTTTCAAATTGAAATTGAAATTTAGCTCGAGAATAAATGTGCCGGACAATTATTTCATGCGCTAAATTTTGACAGATAAGTTATGTACAGTTCGAAGAGAAGTTTTGATTTTTTAGCTGGAGCAGCATACCTTTCGGCTAAAATGCTTGACATAATTTTAGCTTGGCTAAATTTTGGAGAGAATTTTGTATGGAAGATAAAATTTAGCGCGATCTGCGAACTAGGCTTATCTCTGGAACGGGTTTTCATACAAATGTCGTTCATACTGTTGCGGACTCCTCGCACAGAAGTTTTGGAAGTCTGAAAATAATCGAATAGATTGTATTAATGAAAAAGGAAATGTTAGGAAATAGGAATAATCCACAAAAAAAATAATACTTACCATTCTTGCCAAGGTTGTTCTGCTGGTGCCTGTTGCCTGTTGCTGTGGAGTGGTGATGGTGATTGCAATACATCATAAATGTCCGAATGTGGAAGAAAAATAACAAATAGAACCAAGCAAGTTTCCAGTCTTCCAGTCACCTTTCAACTTCTCAACTTTCTCATGTAAGTGTCAACTTACACGGATTGGAAAATAGTTTTACATCAATAGACGAGTTGGGTTGAAAGATCAGTTGAAAGATCTTAACTAAAGGGAAACTGACATTTTTGACAATTTATTCTACCAAGTAAACGTTTTCTGTCATTGGGTATGCTATATTAATTGTAGATATTTCGATTAATTGTAGTTGATGGATTTCTGAACCGCAAATTATAAAGGCGATGGTTGTCGCAAATGGATAAAGGTAGGCTGTGGTAAATCCATTTCTTTAAATGTCAAATCTTAAACTGGTGTGAAAGAGAGTTTGACAGTTTATTTCATGGATTTGGCAGGAATCTACGAAAACTTTACCCCATACTATCCACGAATATTATTTTTGAGGAAAAATTCACTTTTTCTAAAACTGAAAAGGTAGAGTGGTGGAAAAGTTGATAGAATGGTGAGCTTAGTGTAATTTTACGATTCATATGGGTTTCGTGGGAAGTATTCGTTGACGTATGACTTTTAGACCAACATCTTTATAAAGAAAGAAATTTTCATGAACGTTTCCTAATTACGATACTTGCACCGTGGAACTTTTTCACAAGTGTCGGCGTGTAAACGTATGATAATTCCTTTTGGTGACGTCATCTGCTAGATAATAGCGAGAGTTGATGATATCCTCATATTCTATATGATGTGAAACTATTTGTTAATTTGTTAAGATGGCGGATGCGATGTTTTTTTTAGAAATGTCAAAATAAGAATTGAGGGGAAATAAGATGAGACAAAATGAGCGAGGCGAAACCAATACACTGAAATCTGTAAAGAAAAAAAAAAGATCAAATAGCGGGTGTGTTGGATCGTATGATGATAACTGTGTGAGAGGAGAAAAAAATACATTGCTTGGAAAAAAAAGTGGCATGTTTGCTGGTTGGAACCCTGTAAGGGGGAAAAGTCAAGTGACAGATTTCATTATGTCTCCAAGAGTGAATACGAGCAGCCGTCTTGAGCTCAGATGACACTGTGTTTTTTTGTAATGTTTAAAGTACAAAAAAAGTAAGAATCTTATTTGTGGTAAAATTCACGTTTGTGAATAATAATTTATTAAATCTTATAGTTTTTTTTTATATAAATAGTAAAATTAATTACAGTTTTTTTTTGCAAATTTAAGATCTTTAAAATATTAAAATAAAGTGCATAAAATCATTCGGAGAATTCCTAAATACATTGTTTTTGGAATAATTACTTCAGTAAGGTGAGATTTATAGAGGAAATTTTGCAGTGGATTTAGTGCTAAAATGTAGTAAATTTATACAGGCTACCATACGCTATTTTTGTTAAATCTCTGGCGGTTCCAGCTTGCCAGCGGAGCGCTGGGCCGCCACATCATTTTTTTCGTTCTGCTTTTGTGTGACTGGTGTTGAAGTGGAATTGTGCCAACTACAACTTTTTGGCTCCGTTATTAGCCTGCTCCAGTTCTGCGAGGAATTTTTTTGTGAAAAATCCAGTTTGTGGTGCTGAAAATGAGGTTGTTGAACGTCCACGAGTATATCAAGTTAAACGTCCAGTCCGTATAGAAGTCCTGTTGAATCCCGAATAACCGTTCTAACGGGATTAACAACTTTTTTTTCTGGTATCTTGGTCACCAAAGCTATTGCTGAAATCCTGGGATAAGAATTACAACCCGATTTCGACTGACTATTCCACATCCAGAATACCCACATACAGGGTGCACCAGGTTTGAGTTCAAGAAACTAAAAGAAGATCGTTAAACAAGTTTTAAGTAATTTAAATGTCCAAAAATCATTGAGTGCTTTCATAAAATTTTACATTTATAAAATTGGACAGAAAAGTTCTGTCGATAAAAACGTCATTTAAGTTTCATAATTCAGCGTTATTAAGAAAAGGACCTTCTATGTCCATTTGATCAAGTTTTGTTCCTGATTAACGTTTTGTTCATCATTAACGTCCTTTTGTTCCTGATTAAAGTGTTCTTTGTTAAATTGTCTAAAGAAAAACGAGACGTTGAAGTTTATTCTTTTAAAAAGTATCAAAATTTTTGCTTTATTTATTCTTTTAAATACATAATTTTTCTAAATTTACATTTTTTCATATTACTTTTATTATTACTATTATTTTTTCATTATATTTTCATTTTTATATACGTCAAATACAAAGTGTAAGTGAAACGTTTTGATTGTCAAGGTCTGTCATTAGGATTACTCTTTTTACTTCAATTTTTGCATTACCTAGTACCTCCATAGAGCTCTTAGGAAGTTTAGGATTTTTTTGTTAGTTTCCTGGTAGACCTGAGTATTGAGAAGGCTACTTTTGAGTTTGATGATAGTCCTTTTGAGAACATTTCGGCTCACGTTGATTTTTATTGATTACACCGTTTAATTTCATTTACCTGTAAGGATAATTAAATTTTTTTGATTGAAACTTTTTCTTTTATATTCCAAGCAAATGCTTAAATTATATTTAAAAGCCAAAAATAATAAAACTTCGACAAACGTCTTTTGTGAATGAATTTGATGTCTTTTTTTTGATTTCGCTAGAGAAATCATGGGCTATTAAGTGGTAATTTTCAGGGGTGTGGATGGTAGCAAAGCTACTGCGCTGAAGATGAAATGACCGGAACCTGGCATCGACATTTTTGGGGGAATCCCAACATAGCCAAAGGATTCCTAAGGTTGGGTGGGTTTGGCTACACTGCGTTAACACCAGCAGTGCCTTGAAGTGGTGATCGTCTGTCCGCGGTCGATTCTTTTGATTTTTCTTTTAGGCCTGATTTGTGTTAATTTTCGTTGCAGATGCGGTTAGGTTTCGGGGGCAAGATCCCCCCCATTCCGGCGAGTTTAGCTGAGCATCGCAAGCAGGCCGCGTTCCCCGGAACCTACCTCTCCTATCCCTTTTCTGAACCTTTCCTTTCTCAATTTCCTATCCTTTCCTTATTTTTCCTAACTTACCACAATACCGACTATCCAACGATTCCTCCTGCCCCGCAACAAAAATTATGGCGCCCAACGTATTGGCTGTTAGTTCAATGTTTTGGACTTAGTCCAATGTATTGGCTTTTAGCTAATATTTTTTTTGTAGTCTTCGTTTTTGTGAGTTGAACCAAACTTACTGTGGATTTTCAAACTCGTAAGTCTTTATCAAGAAGGTTTCAGACGTACTTAGATAAATTGCGACGAGTCTTTGGAAATCCACAGTGACTGCGGTTAGTGAGTGTTTTCTTTCTTCTTAAAACTGGACTGGAGGTAGATTTTCGGATTCGTATGTCTTCACCTAGAAAGTCTCGGACATACTATGGTGAATTGCGACGAACTCCGGAAGTTTACAGCCAGTACAGTACTTTTTCTAAGTCCTGTTTACCTAACATTCTCAATCCCAAATTTCAACTTTTTACTTTTTCTAAATTTCAATTTCGTTCCTCATATCTCGTCTTGGTTTTCGATTTGGATGCGGTGACCGTGTTTGACGGGTCGTTGAACATCGCTGCACCGTTCCAACCTTTATCTTCTTTCATCTAATTTTTGAGTTTTTAGCTCAATTTTTGTGTCTCTTTTCTCTCGCCGTTTCAAGTCTTCCAACAAAGTCCTAAGAGACTGATTGGAATAGCGGGAACGGTGAGGAAAACTACATCTTGTCTTTTGTGAATTCTCTACTTTTTGTAATTCCCTTTCCTATATCACCGCTTCAAGGAATTTATTTTTGTCCGTCCGATTCCGATGTCTATTTTTGAAAGATGCCATTAGTAAGGTCGTATCATGTCGAAAAAAAACCTCCGCAGACGCTACCTGAAGCACCCCGAATCCGTATTGAAAAAAAAACTAACGAAATACATATTTTCAAAATTCGAAATTTTGAAAACAAAAACTGCCTAGTGAAAACTTAAATCAATTATACCAAAATAGAAAGACTTTGTTTGTTTTTACTTCGTTTGCTACATACGAAAATTTTCTATGTTTATTAGCAATTGAAAATTTGTTTGATATTTATCTTAAAACTACTCTTAAAACTACCCTTAACCTACTCTTAAATTAATAACTTTATTATTTACACGATTCAAAATTTATTGTTTTTGAAAGAAAAATTACGTTTTCTAAGAAAACAAAAGTTATATTACTTTACTTTTCATAAATTTACTACGTTTAGCATTACTTGTTTTCTGGGAAATTCTGGTTCTTAAAGAAAACTCACCTATTTGTTAGTTGTAAGATTTGTTCAGTTTTTTGTTGATAAATTGATATTTTTGTTGAAATTTAGAGATGTATCCAGTCGGTAGAGAAGAGGATGATCGTATCCACAGGATCATAAGAGATTCTGAAGTAGACGAAAATGTTAGATTGACTAGGTCAGCGAGCCAAAATTTAGATGTTACCGAAAGACGTCGAGTTATGTATTCTCCTCTCGAGACTGATAGACATATCCGCTCCACATCCAATATACCCGCCGTTAGTTCTAGTAGGCCAAATGAAGATCTTCAGACTTTCAGTAACATAGATTCCGTTTCTACTCCTTCGTTTAGTAACCTCAGTGGTCAGAGAGCAGAAGCTCTACCTCTACGTGGAAGTTTTGGTTCAATGAATCAAACGGTTAGGCCTAATACGGGAAGGATACCACCTGTACCCCCTCCTAGGCCAGATGGCATAAATCCAAGTAACGGGGGTGGGTATAGAGACATTTTAGAAAGTCTTTCTCAAAGACCACCTGCAAGTAAAAGGAAAGAAAAAAATATAATTCCTGAAGATTTTAGGGCTTATGTAAATTTAGCTATTGTTGAAGCTCTTTCAACTTACAAACAAACAGTACATAGTGAAGTGGCGAATACTCTGAAGGATGAGATTCAAAACCAGCTTGGTGCATTCCTCAGAGATCTGAATTTAAGTCGGCCATCTCCTCCAAATGTCAATGAAGTACAGAAAGCAACTCACGGTCAGTTTAATTTTCCTCCACCCATCATTCCACCAGCTCAGCAGCTTCCTCGGTCTGATTCAGGAAGCAGGAGTGCTTTTGTTCCTCCTGAACAACAGCGCAGGAGAGCACAAGAACCGTTCAGAGTGAATCAAGAAAGAAACTCTCAACGTGAAGGTTTCCAAAATGCTAATTTTGGATCTGCAAGAAACAATAACACGGTTCCGATAAACCAACCAAATCCATACACTTACCCACCTATGTATCCATATCATTATTCAGAGTATAAAGCACCCATTAAGATCAATAAATGGGGTCTTAAATTTGAAGGTCCACCAGCAACTTTAACGGTTGAAGATTTCGTTTTCCGTCTAGAGACATTGCAAAGCCAGTACCAGTGTCCGTGGGCAGAAATCTTGCGTGATTTCCACCTTTTGCTTTCTGGAAATGCCCTTGACTGGTTCTGGCAATTCCATAAGACCAATTACAGGCCCGACTGGCCCACTCTTCGAGAAGCCATTATACGCCAGTTCAAAAATAATCGATCTGATTACGACATTATGCGTGAGATAATGGACCGTAAACAGGGTTTCTCGGAGAATGTCGATGATTTCTTAGCAGCCATAAACAGAATCAAGTCGCAAATGAGAATTCCGATTCCAGAAGTAGAATTGGTCCGGATATTAAAAAAGAGTCTGAACGACCGGTTCGTTAATTTGGTATATCCGATGCCAATTTATTCCTTGGATCAGCTGAGGAACGCCTGCAAGGATGTGGAATCCGCTTTTCCAAGGAAAGAAAAAGAAATTCCCAAATTTTCAAAACCGCAAGTCAAACATACGGCTAATGAAATTGAATATGATGACGCATACCAGTACTCCGATGAACAGCTGGCAGCTCTCCAGTTTGGTGGAGCTCGTCAAAAACTACCACCACGAAAGTATGTCGATACTTCGAAGTTCATTTGCTGGAACTGCAAAGCACTGGGTCATTCATATTTTGAGTGTGAGTCCGACGTCCGTAACCTGTTTTGCTTCAAGTGTGGGCTTGAAGGTGTGAAGACCCCACACTGTACTAGATGCAATACGGGAAACTGGCAGAGGGACGTGAAGGCGACGGGGGAATCACGTCCGAGCCAAAGTTAGAACCCGAAGTAAACTCAAAAGTTGAATTCAATCCTAAAATAAAAAGGGTTGAAGTTCCTCTTATGGAAGGGGAACAAAATCAAGTTACCATCTTGAAAAGAAACAAAACTGAAAATAAAACAGAAGAAACAAATATAAAATCTAATTTAACCCATATAAAACCCTTGCATGTAAGAATTACTGAATATAACCACGCACGTTCTAGAATTTTTAATAGCGAAGTATACATCCCTTCTAAAAAGATTATCAAGGCTAGATCTAGGTTCGAGTCTAGAAGAGAAACTAGAAAACATATTTTGTCTACTGTCGTTGATTTATCATCAGATCCGAGACCGTATGCAAAAATCAAAATAGGGAGTAAAGAGGTCCTCGGATTACTCGACAGTGGGGCCAGTGTAAGCCTTTTCGGCAAAAATTGCTTACAGCTGGTCAGCGAACTGGAAATTCCCATTACAAAGTTTCACTCTCGAGTTAAAACAGCAGATGGTAAAAGCCAATCGATTGTGGGAAAAATACAAGTAAAAGTAAACTTTAAAGGGAGAGAAGAATTATTAACGTTTTTCCTAGCCCCTAACCTAGACCAGGAGATCTACCTCGGGGTAGACTTCTGGAAAATTTTCAACTTAGCACCGAACGTTATCAGTTCAATTTCGATGACCGAAGCTTCAGATGTCTCGAACGCTCATCAGCTGAGCGCTGACCAACAGGCCCAATTGGATGCAGTCAGGGAGAAATTTCTTTGTTTCGACCGTGATGGTCTCGGAAAGACGATGCTCATGGAACACGTCATTGATACAGGAGATGCGATCCCTGTGAAACAGCGTCACTATCCTGTCTCTCCGGCGATACAAGCCATTTTGTATGAAGAGTTAGATCGGATGTTGAGCCTCGGCGTTATCGAGGAGAGTGAAAGTCCCTGGTGTTCACCAGTAGTGCTCTTGCGGAAGCCAGGCAAAAATCGACTTTGCCTGGATTCTCGCAAGGTGAATGCACTGACTAAGAAAAATGCTAATCCTCTCCCCCATATCGAGGGGCTCACCAGCCGACTACCGGATACTTACTACATTAGTAGTATTGATCTAAAGGAAGCATTCTGGCAGATACCGCTGGAGAGACGGAGTAGAGAAAAGACTGCCTTTGCGGTACCGGGAAGACCCTTGTACCAATTCACTGTCATGCCCTTTGGGTTGTGTAACGCAGCTCAAAGGTTGTGCCAGTTAATGGACAAGGTGATTCCTGCACGACTTAGGGATCGAGTCTTCGTATACCTTGACGATTTGTTGGTCATGGCACCGGATTTCCAGACGCATATTGCCCTGTTGAACGAAGTAGCCGACTGCTTGCGCAGAGCGAATCTCACCATCAACATGAAGAAATCCAAGTTTTGCTTCCAAGAGCTAAAATATTTGGGCTTCATAGTTGGTGGTGGGAACCTTAAAACCGATCCTGCTAAGGTGGAAGCCATTGTTGACTTCCCAGTCCCCAAAACCCCAAGGCAGGTTCGGCGGTTGCTTGGTTTAGCAGGGTGGTATCGGAAGTTTATCAAGGATTTTTCTAGTCTGACTGCACCCTTGACGGACCTGTTGAAAAAGAAAAACGAAAAGTTCAAAATGACGGATGAAGCGCTGAGAGCGTTTGAGGATTTGAAGCAAACGTTAATCAAGGCACCGGTTCTTACGCATCCCGATTTTTCAAAACGTTTTTACATCCAATGTGATGCTTCGGATGCGGGAATCGGTGCGGTGCTGTTTCAGAAAAACGCGCAGGACGAAGAGGTCCCGATTTCCTTCTTCTCACAGAAATTCAATAAAAGTCAGAGAAACTACAGTGTCACCGAGAAGGAGTGTATGGCTGCGGTGATGGCTGTTCAAAAGTTCAGGCCGTATGTCGAAGGCATGGACTTTACAGTAATCACGGATCACTCTAGTCTCCGCTGGCTAATGACCATGAAGGATCTGAGTGGTAAGTTAGCCAGATGGAGTTTGCTATTACAGTCGTATGTCTTCGACATACAGCATCGAAAGGGCAGCCTGAATGTCGTTCCGGATACTCTTTCTCGGGTACACGTAGATTCTCTGACCATTGAAGAAGTAGCCCCACTGATCGATCTTGAATCACCTGAGTTTCACTCCGAGGAATATTTAAATTTGATTAACACCATCACAGAAAATAATGTTGAACTGC
Organism: Philhelius festivus; assembly: GCA_963931855.1. Lineage (NCBI taxonomy): Eukaryota > Metazoa > Arthropoda > Insecta > Diptera > Syrphidae > Philhelius > Philhelius festivus. Next base: position 67,581,493 of record OZ007554.1, on the reverse strand, counting down.
CAGACCTTAAAGTCGAAGACGGGTATGTTTATAAACGTGCTTTTAGATGTGTAGGTGATGAAGCAATGCAAGAGCATAGTTGGCTTCTTTGGGTACCTTCAGCTTTAACTGAAGATATTATAAGCAAAACCCATAACCCACCTAAAGCCGCTCATGGTGGTATTGCCAAAACTTTATTTCGGGTACGACAGTACTTCCATTGGCCTAACATGACGGTGCAAGTTCGTGAATACGTGTCTAATTGTTCAGTGTGTAAGCAGGCAAAAGCGTCAAACCGAATATCTCGCCCTCCTATCGTCCATTCGTATTGTAGTGATCGTCCGTTTGAAAAATTATATATTGATTTTCTAGGGCCCTACCCTAGGTCGAAGTCCGGAAATGCGTACGTGTTCGTCGTGTTAGATCATTTGTCTAAATTTGTTTTCTTGAAAGCTATGAAAAACGCAAACACTATGAGTGTTATCAAATTCCTACAACAAGAGGTTTTTAGCATGTTTGGAGTGCCTCGTATAATACACTCCGACAATGGAAAGCAATTTCTTGCGAAAGAATTTCAAAACGTTTTGGAAAAATACGGAATTAAACATTTTAGAACAGCGAACTATGCACCCCAATCGAACGCGTCTGAAAGGGTCAATCGCACATTGTTAGCAGCAATCCGCTCTTATCTAAAAACCGATCAACGAGACTGGGATTACCATCTAAATGACATTGCATGTGCCTTAAGGAGTGCAGTTCATAGCTCTACCGGCGTATCTCCTTACTTCGCTTTGTTCGGTACGAACATGATATTGCACGGTAGCAGCTATGAACTGGCGCAAAAGTTAAACGCGGTAGACGATAGCGAGTTGTTGGTTTTACCTCGACGCGATCGATTGGAGTGTATACGAAAAAGAATCCGAGAAAATATTTTGAAATCAAACGAAAGGTGCGCAAAAACTTATAATACACGTACACGAAACGTTAGATACCTACCCGGACAGGAAGTCTATCGACGAAACTTCATTTTAAGCGATTCTTCCAAAAACCTATCCGCCAAACTATGCCCGAAATATGTTAAGTGTCGAGTGGTCAAACAAATAGGAAGACAAATGTATGAGCTCGAGAATTTATTTGGCAAAAGAATTGGTATATTTCATGCCAAGGATATAAAACAATAAACATTTGCGAAAATCGTACCACCGAAACAGAACCACCCCAGAACACTTTTATGTCACGTTGTTTGTCGTAAAAATCCCAAATCGTACTTCAGAAAGATTGTTTCAACATTATTTTCTTTAAAATAAACACACCCTGTACCTTCTTGCATCACCTTAAAGTTTTTATCAACGAAAGATAATCTGCGATTAGTTGTTTCAAAACAAACTATCTCGTTTCGGGATTCCAAATGCTTTTAACACCAATTTAGATGAAAAAAAAAAAAACGAAACGCGCCGAATACGTGAACCACCCAGAATACCGTACCTGATTCCAGAGAACCTCATGAACTGGTTCTACAACCGAAACAAACTATAATGTAGTTATATGTCCCAAGTACCTGGTAGTTTTTAAGTAAAAGAAACCCCTTCTTCTGATTCCTTAATCAAGAATACAAAAATCTCACTTCCATTAGCATCATGGTCACTTTTCCGAGCACAAAACGAAATGAATGTAAATACACTTGATTGGATTTCTCACACAGTACCTGATAATTTATTTCACTATTTGTTTTGTTATTTATTGTATGCATAAATGTCCTTACATAATTATTCTTAATTACACAAATGTCCTTAGATATTTATTCTTAATTAAGTTTAACTATTTATAATTCTGCATCAATTAATTAATCTTGAGTTCACTTGGATATCAATCCATAATAAACAAACTGTGATAAAACCATACTCTGTGATATAATTGTTTTGTGTTAATTTATTAAACCGTTTTTGTCTATTAGTTAATCTAATGTACCTAATATTGTTATCATCTACCTTGATTTGTTGACATTTGTAATCCAACGATGCTAATTCGGGTCAAGGCACTTTCACTCTAGCCAAGTCTGGGTAGCTAAAAAAGAAAAGAAAATAAATAAACACGAGCAAACAAATATAATAAAAAGAAAAAAATGCTAACAGGTGCTGAGAAATTCTCCTGTGTAGTTTTGGTGAAATTGTGGTGGTTAAAATCAATCTCCAAATTGTGATTCCTGAGATACCCATATGCAGGAAGAACAGAATAATACACGCTTTAGGTCTCTGTAGTGCACTGGACGGTGGACAGTATGGCAAATTCCTAAACGCATATCTTGCGCAAATACTGCTAAGCAAACAGTTCCAGAATGCAAATACAAAAACCTCTGCTAAGCAGTGTCCCAAAACGCTACTTTCTTGCGCAAATGCACAGGCATTTGTGCAAATGTCAAACATTTCTTGCGCAATTCTCTTACATAGGCGTATTCTAATTTGCTATATCTGCTTTGCATGTGTTTTGCTTTGCAAATCTTGCGTTTAGGAATTTGACCTATATGCATAGCGTATAAAACATAACAAAATATTTGGAAGGCATTCTTATCCACAGATCTCTTCTATTGCTATAGATTCCAATGTTTGTAGCCGGCTCTATATAGGTGCATGGTGGATATACATTATCCGGTGTATAATAGGTTGCAATGTTTTAACCGATGAGTTACCTTCGACGCAATAGTAATCTGAAAAAAAAAATATATTGAAAACAAGGCCATCAGAAAATTAGAAAAAAAAAGGGCACAACAATGTGTTTTCTTACGAGAAATTTGAGTAGTTCTTTTTGCCCGGCTTATTCGTAGCGTGGGTTGACTCCCCACGTCCCTTCCCCGTCTCATAAAGCAAGAGGAATCGTAATCCCGGCGTCCTTTTTGTTGTTCATTGTTTTTGGAGTGTATCCAACAAAATGAACAACATTTGTTGCGGACTCCTCGCACAGAAGTTTTGGAAGTCTGAAAATAATCGAATAGATTGTATTAATGAAAAAGGAAATGTTAGGAAATAGGAATAATCCACAAAAAAAATAATACTTACCATTCTTGCCAAGGTTGTTCTGCTGGTGCCTGTTGCCTGTTGCTGTGGAGTGGTGATGGTGATTGCAATACATCATAAATGTCCGAATGTGGAAGAAAAATAACAAATAGAACCAAGCAAGTTTCCAGTCTTCCAGTCACCTTTCAACTTCTCAACTTTCTCATGTAAGTGTCAACTTACACGGATTGGAAAATAGTTTTACATCAATAGACGAGTTGGGTTGAAAGATCAGTTGAAAGATCTTAACTAAAGGGAAACTGACATTTTTGACAATTTATTCTACCAAGTAAACGTTTTCTGTCATTGGGTATGCTATATTAATTGTAGATATTTCGATTAATTGTAGTTGATGGATTTCTGAACCGCAAATTATAAAGGCGATGGTTGTCGCAAATGGATAAAGGTAGGCTGTGGTAAATCCATTTCTTTAAATGTCAAATCTTAAACTGGTGTGAAAGAGAGTTTGACAGTTTATTTCATGGATTTGGCAGGAATCTACGAAAACTTTACCCCATACTATCCACGAATATTATTTTTGAGGAAAAATTCACTTTTTCTAAAACTGAAAAGGTAGAGTGGTGGAAAAGTTGATAGAATGGTGAGCTTAGTGTAATTTTACGATTCATATGGGTTTCGTGGGAAGTATTCGTTGACGTATGACTTTTAGACCAACATCTTTATAAAGAAAGAAATTTTCATGAACGTTTCCTAATTACGATACTTGCACCGTGGAACTTTTTCACAAGTGTCGGCGTGTAAACGTATGATAATTCCTTTTGGTGACGTCATCTGTTAGATAATGGCGAGAGTTGATGATATCCTCATATTCTATATGATGTGAAACTATTTGTTAATTTGTTAAGATGGCGGATGCGATGTTTTTTTTAGAAATGTCAAAATAAGAATTGAGGGGAAATAAGATGAGACAAAATGAGCGAGGCGAAACCAATACACTGAAATCTGTAAAGAAAAAAAAAAGATCAAATAGCGGGTGTGTTGGATCGTATGATGATAACTGTGTGAGAGGAGAAAAAAATACATTGCTTGGAAAAAAAAGTGGCATGTTTGCTGGTTGGAACCCTGTAAGGGGGAAAAGTCAAGTGACAGATTTCATTATGTCTCCAAGAGTGAATACGAGCAGCCGTCTTGAGCTCAGATGACACTGTGTTTTTTTGTAATGTTTAAAGTACAAAAAAAGTAAGAATCTTATTTGTGGTAAAATTCACGTTTGTGAATAATAATTTATTAAATCTTATAGTTTTTTTTTATATAAATAGTAAAATTAATTACAGTTTTTTTTTGCAAATTTAAGATCTTTAAAATATTAAAATAAAGTGCATAAAATCATTCGGAGAATTCCTAAATACATTGTTTTTGGAATAATTACTTCAGTAAGGTGAGATTTATAGAGGAAATTTTGCAGTGGATTTAGTGCTAAAATGTAGTAAATTTATACAGGCTACCATACGCTATTTTTGTTAAATCTCTGGCGGTTCCAGCTTGCCAGCGGAGCGCTGGGCCGCCACATCATTTTTTTTGTTCTGCTTTTGTGTGACTGGTGTTGAAGTGGAATTGTGCCAACTACAACTTTTTGGCTCCGTTATTAGCCTGCTCCAGTTCTGCGAGGAATTTTTTTGTGAAAAATCCAGTTTGTGGTGCTGAAAATGAGGTTGTTGAACGTCCACGAGTATATCAAGTTAAACGTCCAGTCCGTATAGAAGTCCTGTTGAATCCCGAATAACCGTTCTAACGGGATTAACAACTTTTTTTTCTGGTATCTTGGTCACCAAAGCTATTGCTGAAATCCTGGGATAAGAATTACAACCCGATTTGGACTGACTATTCCACATCCAGAATACCCACATACAGGGTGCACCAGGTTTGAGTTCAAGAAACTAAAAGAAGATCGTTAAACAAGTTTTAAGTAATTTAAATGTCCAAAAATCATTGAGTGCTTTCATAAAATTTTACATTTATAAAATTGGACAGAAAAGTTCTGTCGATAAAAACGTCATTTAAGTTTCATAATTCAGCGTTATTAAGAAAAGGACCTTCTATGTCCATTTGATCAAGTTTTGTTCCTGATTAACGTTTTGTTCATCATTAACGTCCTTTTGTTCCTGATTAAAGTGTTCTTTGTTAAATTGTCTAAAGAAAAACGAGACGTTGAAGTTTATTCTTTTAAAAAGTATCAAAATTTTTGCTTTATTTATTCTTTTAAATACATAATTTTTCTAAATTTACATTTTTTCATATTACTTTTATTATTACTATTATTTTTTCATTATATTTTCATTTTTATATACGTCAAATACAAAGTGTAAGTGAAACGTTTTGATTGTCAAGGTCTGTCATTAGGATTACTCTTTTTACTTCAATTTTTGCATTACCTAGTACCTCCATAGAGCTCTTAGGAAGTTTAGGATTTTTTTGTTAGTTTCCTGGTAGACCTGAGTATTGAGAAGGCTACTTTTGAGTTTGATGATAGTCCTTTTGAGAACATTTCGGCTCACGTTGATTTTTATTGATTACACCGTTTAATTTCATTTACCTGTAAGGATAATTAAATTTTTTTGATTGAAACTTTTTCTTTTATATTCCAAGCAAATGCTTAAATTATATTTAAAAGCCAAAAATAATAAAACTTCGACAAACGTCTTTTGTGAATGAATTTGATGTCTTTTTTTTGATTTCGCTAGAGAAATCATGGGCTATTAAGTGGTAATTTTCAGGGGTGTGGATGGTAGCAAAGCTACTGCGCTGAAGATGAAATGACCGGAACCTGGCATCGACATTTTTGGGGGAATCCCAACATAGCCAAAGGATTCCTAAGGTTGGGTGGGTTTGGCTACACTGCGTTAACACCAGCAGTGCCTTGAAGTGGTGATCGTCTGTCCGCGGTCGATTCTTTTGATTTTTCTTTTAGGCCTGATTTGTGTTAATTTTCGTTGCAGATGCGGTTAGGTTTCGGGGGCAAGATCCCCCCCATTCCGGCGAGTTTAGCTGAGCATCGCAAGCAGGCCGCGTTCCCCGGAACCTACCTCTCCTATCCCTTTTCTGAACCTTTCCTTTCTCAATTTCCTATCCTTTCCTTATTTTTCCTAACTTACCACAATACCGACTATCCAACGATTCCTCCTGCCCCGCAACAATACCTTTTTGGAATCTCCTCTCGATGCTTTCAAGAGAAGCATCAGCACCTCTTACATAAAACTAGTTTGACAAAAATCACTTTCGGAAATACGGTGGCTGTCAAAATTTGTCCCGCAAAATAATGCTTGTATCATTCTTTTTCCTGGCAAAATATAGTGGAGACATTTTGTAGAGCAATTCACAATAGTATGAATTTTGCGCGCGAGCTGCGTACTGCTCGGAAAAATATCCGAGACAAAATTTGTCCCAGGAAAAAAATGTATGGAAGACAAAATTTTTCCCGAACTGCGTGCTAGGCTTAAGCTTTGAGTACAGCAGAAGGCACTGAGCAGATCCAAAACAAGTTGTATGATTTAATTATTGAAGAACTGAATTCTTATTGCATTGATTATCACTATTTAATCTATGATTTCCTGTTTTTGTTGCGCATAACTAATTGCAAAAAATACATACAAAATGCAAATGAAAAAGAACACATTTACCCCTGTTCTGATTTTCGTTCCGAATTGAATTCGTTACCGAAATTGATTTACGTATGGATTTGAAAACGACGTTCTTAATTTCGTACGAATTTGTCTTGCAGTGGTACCAACATTCAGACAGGTTTTCTGTTACACATGGTGTCTTCCCTTTCATAAAAGACAAAAAAAACTGAATTCTTATGGCATTGATTATCACTATCTAATCTATTATTTCCTGTTTTTGTTGTGCATAACTAATTGCAAAAAATACATACAAAATGCAAATGAAAAAGAACACATTCACCCCTGTTCTGATTTTCGTTCCGAATTGAATTCGTTACCGAAATTGATTTTCGTACGGATTTAAAAACGACGTTCTTAATTTCGTACGAATTTTTCTTGCAGTGGTACCAACATTCAGACAGGTTTTCTGTTACACATGTGTCTGATGGGATTACAAATAATCCACAAAAATATCAAATAAAGTTAATCGTACAAAAAAGACTTCCGTTCTATATAAATGCTTTTTATTAAGAGAAAGGGAAACGTTCTAGAATGATCTAAAGTTAAAAAGATAATGAATGAGTTCAGATACAAAAGGAAACAAATATACCTTAAGGGTCAACACACAATTTGAAGTTCATTATACCAACACCCTTTCTTGAACAAAAATTACTTATTAAACTTAAGTACATATTCCAAAATTATTTTTACAAAAATTAAATTTGTTTCCACACAATGGTTTTGTTAATGAATCTGCCACCATTCGGTCAGTTGGAGTATATTGTACATCGATGTTCATATCCTCAATGTGTCCTCGGAGAAAATGATGACGAATATCGATGTGCTTTGTGCGTGGACGAAATCCAGCCGTCGAAGCCAGATCCACTGCACCTTTGTTGTCACAAAATATAACAGTCGGCTTTGATATGATGGAAGTATCAATTTCTGCAGCCAAGCTTCGAACCCATAGTACCTCTTGGCAAGTCGCTGAGAGTGCCATGTACTCGGCCTCTGTGGTCGACAAGGCCACTGTTCTTTGCCGCTTACTTGCCCACGAAATAGGACCTCCGTGCATCTTGAGAATGTAGCCACTTACTGAACGACGTTCATCAATTTCGTTTGCCCAATCCGCATCGCTATAAGCCAATAACTTGGAGCTACCATTTCTGCAGAATTCAATTTTATCGTTGATTGTGCCCTTTAAATAACGCATAATTCTTTTCACGGCTTTCCAATGCGCCTGACCTGGATTCGACAAATATTTACTTACAACACCAACGGCATGAGCTATGTCTGGTCTTGTCCCTTGCGCTGCATATAAAAGACTTCCAACGGCTTCTCTGTATGGAATATTCTGCATTGCAATACGGTCTGTTTCATTTTTCGGAGACATATCTGAAGTCAGTTTTTGATTTGGGTCTAAAGGGGTCGTCACAGGATTGCAGTCTGCCATTTTAAACTTGGTGATTACTTCTTTCAAGTAATCGCATTGATCCACCCAAAGTTTTCCTCGTGTTCTATCCCTCGTAATCTTCATGCCCAAGCAAACAGAAATTTCGCCAAGATCCTTCATCTTGAATATTGTCTTAAGCTTATTCTTTGTCTTCTTCATTTCATCAAGGTCATTCGATAGAATTATCAAGTCATCAACGTAGACCGCAAGTATCTGAATGAAAGTACTTGATTTTTGTATGTAAACACACTGGTCTGTGCGTGTCTGCAAATAACCCATGGACTTGAGAACGGAGTCCATCTTCTTGTTCCAGGATCTGCTACCTTGCTTAAGACCATATATTGCTTTATTAAGCTTACAAACTTTATATTTCTGAGCTTCTACTACGAACGGCTCAGGTTGCTTAATATAGAGATCCTCATCTAGATCCCCATGCAGGAATGCATTCTTCACATCCATGTGGTGAAGGTGAAGATCATACCTAACAGAGAGTGCAAATAATAATCTAATTGTATTTGTTCTTACCACTGGTGCATAGGTTTCTTGGAAATCTATGCCTTCGATTTGTCCACAGCCTTTTGCTACCAGCCTAGCCTTAAATTGCTTGTCTCCAGTACCAGTCCCCGGTTTGGTTTTAAATACCCATTTAGCGTTAAGTATTTTTCTGTTCGGCGGAGGATCTACTAAAGACCATGTATTATTTTCCATTATTGCGTCATACTCGTCTTGCATAGCTGCCTTCCAGCATGATGCATTCGGACCACTTAAAGCATCTTCAACTGAGATAGGATCGGCAGGATCATTTTTCACAGTTAAATAAGTGATGTAATCCTGAAATTTCCTCGGCTTAGGTGTTCTATTTGAACGCCTTTGTGAATTCTCTGCATCGTTTGTTTCAGATGATTCGACTCTGCTTGACTCCATGTGGATGCTATCGTCTGCGTCGTCCCTTTCTTGTTTCGGTATCTCCGTAAGCTCAAATGGTTCTCTTATTTCTTCTGGAACTATCATCTCGCCGCTATTGTCAACAATTGTCTCATCTCCTTCATCATCACTGCTTTCAACCAAAGAATCGTCACAAATATCCTCTGATTTCTCCAAAAGAATTGGAGTGACAATCGACTGATGTGAAGTCTTATCTTTTCTCTTTTGAAATAAATCATTTTGTTCGATTTTTCCATCTTCAAAAAAAATCACATCTCGACTTGTCACCAATTGTTTCGTCTTCGGATCAACAAGGCGGAATCCTTTAGTTTCATCACAGTAACCAGTGAAAATAAGCTCTCGAGACTTCGGATCCCATTTCAATCTCTTCTCTTTTGGGATGTGTGACATAGCTTTGCAACCAAAAATTCGGAGATGGCTAACATCTGGCTTTTTATCCGTCCAAACTTCTTCGGGTGTGACATTCCGGGCATTATTTGTCGGTGTCCGGTTTATCAGATAAACGGCTGTTGCCACGGCTTCGGCCCAATACTCCTTAGACAAACCAGCATCGAACAACATACTTCGGCCTTTTTCTACAATCGTGCGGTTCATCCGTTCCGCAACCCCATTTTGTTGTGGAGTGTAGGCAACTGTAAGTTGATGTCGGATTCCTGAATTCTTCAAAAATTGTTTGAGTCGCGAACTCACGTACTCGCCACCATTATCTGATCGAAGGATTTTAATTTTTCGATCGCTTTGATTTTCTACCATATTCTTAAATTCTTTAATTGCCTCAAATACCTCGTATTTCGCCTTTAAAAAATACACAAAAACTTTCTTAGAGCAATCATCAATCATTGTAAGAAAGTACTTTGCCCCTCCGATGGAAGTCGTCTCCATTGGCCCACATAAGTCGGTATGTATAAGGTCAAGTACATTATCAGCTCGCTTTGCTCTGTGTTTGAAAGGTTCTCGATGTTGTTTTCCTTTAATACAATTCTTGCACTGCTCATTACTGCTTTTCTCAAAATTGCATCCAGTCACCAGACCATTCCGGAGAAGGTTCATATTCTTACGGCTCATATGACCTAAACGCCGATGCCACAACATTGCTTCATTTTGTGTGCAAGCAATGAATGCATTCTGGCATGGTCGATCTATTTTGAATATTCCATTGTCATCGCTGGCCGTTGCCAAAAGCTCTCCATCAGAACTTGTGATTTTACATCCATCAGAAGTAAATTCTACTTTGTGGCCTTTCTTTACTATTTTACTTACAGATAATAAGTTGGCCGAGATATCTGGAACATAAATCACTTCACTTGCTCTTATACTATCAGTTTTATTATTGATAAAAACAGGAATCATTGCGTTTCCGATCGCAGTGCCTTTCATTTTTTCATTATTTGCTGCGTAAATCTCAGAGCTACATGGACGCGCCTTTTCATCAAGCCAATCTGCATGAGAAGTAATATGTGACGATGCGCAAGAATCCAAGTACCATGCCTGGGGGTCGGAGGCATTAACGGCACAGCAAGCAAGAAAAGTCTTTTTCGTTTGAACACAATGTTGCGATGATTTTTTAACTTTATTTTTGCAGTTTTTACTGATGTGTCCATAGGCGTTGCAATTGAAACAGCGAGTTTTATCCATAGTCATTGAATTCTGTTGACGACTCCGTTGTCTGTTCCAAGGTTTCATCAGTAGCGCGGTTTCAGATTCACAATTAACAGAATTTTTGTCAGAAATCTCTTGAAGAAGCTTTGTCTTAATTGAGTCGCCTGTTATTGCGACACCCGAGCTCTCAAGACCCATTATCATCGGTTTGTACTCGTCCGGCAAACCAGCAAGTAACAACGTACCAACCCATTCATCTCCAACTTGGAAATTCAGCGCATTCAGTTTGTGTGCAGTCGTCATAATTTTGTTGACGTACTCGTTGACTGAAGCAAAATCAACGAAACGAGTTGTTATCAACGCTCTAAGAAGACTTACTCTCCTAGTCAATCCGGAATCCTCGAATGCTTGTTGCAACTTGTCCCATGCATCCTTTGCAGAATGTGCATCCTGAATATGCATATAATTCATGGAATCAACGGCAAGGATTATTTTTGATTTGGCCTTGGTAATCTTCTTAGTATCTTCTTCGGTACCTACGATGCAATCCCAAAGATCCTCATGCTCTAAGTATGCCTGCATGGCAAATTTCCACGTGCTGTAGTTATCTCTGCCGGTGAGTTTCTCGATCGAAGGTATTGTGTTTGACGACATGATTCGGCTGATGCAATCTAATGAATCGGATATTAATATTTCTTTTTAGATAAAATATTTCTGGTCCAGATAAAGTATTCCTGGGCCCATAACCTGATGGGATTACAAATAATCCACAAAAATATCAAATAAAGTTAATCGTACAAAAAAGACTTCCGTTCTATATAAATGCTTTTTATTAAGAGAAAGGGAAACGTTCTAGAATGATCTAAAGTTAAAAAGATAATGAATGAGTTCAGATACAAAAGGAAACAAATATACCTTAAGGGTCAACACACAATTTGAAGTTCATTATACCAACAGTGTCTTCCCTTTCATAAAAGACCAAAAAATAGTTTTTAAAGATATATTTTTAAAAATACTTACATACATTTTTAGATTTATGAATTCAAATTCTCCAGAAAAAATCGAAACGAAAGTATTACTTTCGTAAACGAAAATGAGAACAGGGGTGATTAGAAGTGTTTTTTTGGAAAAGTTATCCGTAGTACAATAGGATTTTATATGAATAACAAATACAACATCCGCAGTAGGATCACTGCCGATACTCGAATAAACGTCAAATCTCTATCCGCAGCAGGATTTTCACTTCTCCTTTTATCGGCTTTTACTATATGTTCCCACCAAATCAAAAGCTGAGATTTTAGCTGGAAAACAACGTCGTTTAAGTGGCTGGTCGTGGATCTTCAATTGTTGAGTCAACTGCACCTTGTAAGCGAATAATCCGAGATCTTTGTGCAGAATTCTCCTAACTCTCGGCTACAGCAGCCACATTCTCGTCTCTGTGCACTATACGACGACAGAGATCATAAGTGTTGTCTACTCACACCAGTTTCACGAACTTTTTGCACAAGCTTCCGTACAGCAGGTGCGGTGGGTACTTATTCATTTCGGCCAAAACTTATTTGAAAAAAAAACGTACTGTTTGGGCTACACAGCACTCACTTCGGAAATAAGTTTTCAATATTTTCTTACGTTGTTCAAGCGTAAAGCGACTTATTTCGTTCCGCGAAGGTATGAAACTGACTTTCTGTCAAGATTTTGAGCGGGAAACAGCTGTCTGTGTCAAAATAACCTATGGTTTAAGAAGAATAAACCACTATTTGTCCAATAAAAATATGCAGTACACGTCTTATGGGAGAGCTTTTTGAAAATCAGTAGCGTGCTATATTTTTGCACCATACTAAATTGAAAGAACTTCTCCATAAAAAGTGTTTGCGCGCCCGTAAATTTACGATTGCATCTGACGCAGACCAGACGTCCTATTGATCGCACATCTGAGTGTGCTGTGCACTGAATTGCTGTGGCCTGTGGCTGTTGATGCTATTCAATTTCAACCCCCATTGAATATCGATGTGCGTACAGAGTTACCCTTGTTCATTTCGTAACTTGTTCAGTTTTTTTTCCTTGGGTTTCTGTTGAGGTGCTTTTGATTTTAGAGCTTTAAAAAAAGGGTCCATTTAAAATCAACACTACGATAACCCTGTGAGAGCTTTAATGAAGGACAGATTTATGCCATCCACTGTAGCCAGAATGCGAGGCAAACGTCCTATCTTGCCCACACTGCATATGTTTATTGGACAGAGTATAGATGGAATATCCGGGGACATGGCTTCAACTATATGCTAATGTTCTTGTTTCTCAGTTGCTCCTCACCTAAAAGCATATTTTAATGTTAAACTAGGGGACAACAAATTGGTACAAAACGTCAATAACCCCGGCAGGCTTGATGCATTATGAAAGCCTCCCAACTAAAAATTTTACTTCTATATTCATCTAGAAAAGCTTCTTATTACTATTTCTTGCACACATTTAAGGGTTGATTTGGCATCATTATCTATTGTTAAAAAACTAATTTGGCATGATCAAAAATTTTAATAAAACTCTGCCCTTTTTATAACGTTCTTAAAGACTGCTGTTTGTGATTTATTTTCTTCTCTGGAAATTTATTTTATCTTTCAAAGAAAACTTCAATATATTCATCAGGTTATGGGCCCAGATGCGCCAATTGAATAAAGATAAAATTATAAGTAAAAAGTAAATTGTTATTCTTGTTTTGAGAAACCATAATGGCGAATATTCCGATGATTGAGAGACTGAGGGGTCGTGAAAACTACGACAGCTGGAAGTTTGCGACAGAAAACTATCTTGTGTTAGACGACTTGTGGAAGTCTGTTCAAGGAACCGAAGTCAAGGAAGAGAAGATAGCCATGGCAAAGGCAAAGCTGGTATTGCTGGTTGATCCGTCGTTGTACGTTCACATCAAGGAAGCCAAGACTGCAAAAGAAGTATGGAACCAATTGGCCGCAGCGTTTGATGATTCTGGACTCACGAGAAGGGTTGGGCTTTTGAGAGAGTTGACGACTACTCGCCTAGATGAATGTTCTTCAATTACAGAGTATGTGGACAAGATCATTGGAACGGCTCACAAGCTCAACGCCATCAAAATGAAAGTCGATGATGAGTGGATTGGTAGTCTGCTCTTGAGCGGTTTGCCAGAAAGATTCCAGCCGAAGATTATGGCAATTGAGAGTAGCGGAATCAAGATCACAGGTGATTCAATTAAGTCTAAGTTATTGCAGGATTTTGAATGCTACAATGGAATGCTTGATGGGAGTGATTCTCGTCGTGAATGTCAGGCAATGGCGGCAATCAAAGGCAAACACAAGAACAAAACCCGAGTCAAGTGCTTTGGTTGCGGTGGTTTTGTTCATTTCAAGAAAGATTGTCCCAAGAAAGTAAACACGGGCAGGTTTGCTATATTTACATCATTTTCTGTGCAGGAAGCTGACCAACTGTGGTTCGTGGACTCTGGGGCATCGTCGCACATGGCAAAAAGGTCAGCTGACTTTGAAAATTACATACCTTCTTCTTCGCAAGAATTTGTGACGTTGGCTGATGGATCCAAACTGCAAGTTGCTGGTAAAGGCAACATTTCCATTCGTGTACATGGTGAAGGTGGCATCAATGAAGTTCTTGTGCGTGACGTTCTACATGTTCCAGAAATAAGTTTCAATTTAATATCTATAAGCCAGATAGTAAAGAACGGAAATTTAATTAAATTTGATGAAAAGGGTTGTAGAATTGTTGACAGCAAAAATAATACTTTTGCTACGGCTACTGAGATTGATAAGGTGTATAGATTGACAGCCATATTTATAAACTCATTATAGTGAGTACATAAGGCTATGCAACCCTTATAATGCCTCTAAACGCAAAATCGTTATTTATAAAACTTATGTGACGTTGAATAGAGGCATTATAAGCTAAACGCGTTTGGAGGTTGAATAGTGCCTACATAAGGACATTTTAGTATTGAACTGTCACATTCACTTTGACATCACATTGAATTATAGAGATTATCAACAAAATAAAATGACTTGTACTTGATATTAAACTAAAAGCTTTGTTATTTTTATTTATTGAAATTAAAATGTTATACTAATATATTAAAAACAAATTGAATTGAAAATTGTTTAGAATTAAATAGATAAATATACTTGTTGGTGATTTCTCTCCACGGATCCTTCTTCATCCGGTGTGTTAGTGTTGCAATTTTTATTTTGCATTATTGAATTGTATCTTCAATAACTTGTCTGAGGAGTATTCCAGCTAAGATAAAACGAACAACAATTTGATTTCCAGTATGTGCTAGAGATAATTATGTACATACCTTATCTGATGAATCAAAGTTAATTGTTCGAATTCTTTTAACTTTTGGTAGTTCCATTTTTGTTTATTAAATTCGATTTACAGACAAGATGTCTTTTCTCTTTTTTTGACGAACAGCTGAGTGTTATGAAGGCTAAATGTAATAGATTCTTACTTTTTGGTACTTTATTTGACACAAACTCTTTACAACTATGCAGGGTAGGCAAATGTTTTATAAATATGAATTTGCATAGTGGATGAATAAGTCCTTATCACTGATCTCTATAATACACTGGATAGCGCATTCATCCAAAAAAGTTGACTCCATTTGAACATTGTTATATTATGAAGCTGCCCACGGTGCCGTATAACAGTATAACTGTATAACATCTAAAACAGCATCATAAAGCGCCGAACAGATTGAACCAGCAACAGCACTGTCAACAGCAACAGCGGCCGCCATTAATTTAGAAATAATGCATTTCAATTGTTCAACACACATAAGAACAGCAACAGCAACGCCAACAGCGGCGTCGTTAGGCCAAAGTCCTAAACTTGCTCTTGCTGGTGCAGTATTGTCAACTTTTCCCACTGCAATATTTAGTGGCATCACAATGCAAAACAAAATAGAACGCAAAATAATTTTTCCATTTTGCTACTTTTTTATTTTGGTTGAAATTATCGTGTGAATAAAAAACAATATATAATTTTTGATAAACTAAAATTGCAAAATTAAGGCTAGCCGCGCACTAGCTGTTCTTAGTTGCGAAACTGCTTGGTTCGAGCAACTAAAAAGTTTGTGGTTTGACACAAACGAAACAATTGCCTAAAATGAGTTCGCTATTTTGTGTAACATATAATTATATGTACCTGCGCGCACATTCAACCAAATAGTTCATCTGTTTTCTATAAGCCACCAAACAGTTGTGCAACTAAAAGTTGAATGTGCGCGCCTAGCCTAACACAGCAACTTCGACATTAACGTTAGACCTTAACCCTAAATTCGATGTCGCTGTACAAATGCTACCAACTTTTGAGGCGAAATTTGTCAGTATTGTCAACACTTAAATGAAGATGTAACAACCATCTTTTTGATTCGTCTATTTATTTTGGTTTTGACAATGGAAGAATTGCTTAAAACAAATAAATTTTAGTACGACAAATTGTGCAAGTCGTATACATTGACGCAATTTACGTTAATTTTTATCGTTAAATGTACGGCAAAATCATTTCGCATTTGAATATATTTTGATTATATGCTGTCAAAAACGCTGTTCACTTTGTAATCTATTTCACAAGACTTTTGATGTTGAAGTTTTCGTTGCTGTTAGACTATTCGCGCACATTCAATCTTTAGTTGACCAACTGTTTGGTTGCTTATAGAAAAGAGATGAACAATTTGGTTGAATGTCCGCGCAGGTGCAAATAACTAGATGTTACACAAAATAGCGAACTCATTTTAGGCAATCGTTTAGTTTGTGTCAAGACACAAACTTTATAGTTGCTCGAACTAAGCAGTTACGAAACTAAAAATTGAATGTGTGCGCCTAGCCTTAAAGTTGCTGTGTCAATCTGTTTCCCGCATAAACAAGTGCAGTCACATTTGTTTTCCTCTTTCTCATGTCAAAATATTTTTTTTTGTGAAAAGAAGACGTCAAATTATGAAGCTGCCCACCATCTGTCATCTTCAATTGGAGTCAAAAAATCTGTTATACAATGTAGGGAATGCGCTATCCAGTGTATTATAGAGATCAGTGGTCCTTATGCAGTGCATAACTATTCACGCGTTCAGCGAATTCTAATAAATAAGGCTGTGAATATACTGAAAGACAATACTGCTAAGGTGGCAACAGAATCTCAAGTTGATTTATGGCACAGGCGAATGGGTCATCCGGGTGCTGAAGTTATGCGCTCATTGAACTTGGTCGGTAGTACTAGTGATGAGGGTTGCATTGTATGTTGCGAGGGTAAGCAGAGTAAGCACAAGTTCAAAGCGTCTACAAGTTCCACAACAGATTTTCTCGAGTTGGTTCATTCAGATGTTGCTGGTCCGATGGAAAAGCCGTCGCTCGGAGGTGCTAGGTATTATGTTTTATTCTTGGATGATTTTTCTAAAAAGGTGTTTGTCTATGCCACGAAGAATAAAAGTGAAGTTCCAAAGCATTTTATTAATTTTAAAAACATAGTTGAAAATCAAATGCAAAGGAAGATTATAATTTTTCGCTCAGATAATGGCGGTGAATTTATAAATAGCCAGATGAAAAAATGCTTTGAATCATCGGGTATAATTCATCAAACTTCAACACCATATTGTCCTGAGCAGAATGGAATGGCGGAAAGGATGAATCGATCGCTGGTCGAGAAAGCGAGATGTCTACTTTTCGATGCTGGTTTAGACAAAAGTTACTGGGGTGAAGCAGTGTATACTGCAGCTTATTTGATAAATAGAACTCCGATCAAATCGTTGAGTAATCGTTGCCCAGAAGAAGTGTGGACTGCTTCACAGGTGAATATTAAACATTTGCGAGTTTTTGGTTCTGTTGGAATGGTTTTGGTTCCAAGGCAAAAGAGAACCAAGTTTGATGTAAAATCCATTAGATGCATCATGGTTGGTTACGCTGAAAACTCAAAAGGCTACCGAATGTATGACCCAGTAAATAAAAAAATGCATATAACCAGAGAGGTGAAATTCATGGAAGGCAAGCGTTTTGAAGGTCAGAATTTAGTGGGGAATTTGAGAAAAAATTCTGAACCTATTGTTTTTGTTGAAGCTGTTGAGAATGATGCTGTTGTTGTTGGAGGTGAATCTGTTATTGTTGCTGAGACTGAAGCTGTTGTTGAAAAGATTTTTCCGTCTGAAAATTCATTTGATGATGAAGATGATGTGGACAGAATCTGTGGACAGAATGTTCGTTGGTCAAGACTTGGACTCCGATGAGATATTTGACGATGCTCATGCTGATATGGATGAAAATTGTATCGAAGTTTGTTCAAGTTATGAACCGTCAACCAATTTATCATCAAGTGGGGAAGTTGCTGATGGATCTTTGAGACGTTCAAATCGAGTGAAGAAGCCTAAGATTTTGGAAAATTTCGTAGTGTTTGTCAACGAAAAAGAAGTCGATTCATCTGATGATCCTGTAACTTACGATGAGGCGGTTTCAAGATCAGATGGTTTTAATTGGAAGAAAGCAATCAGTGATGAGTGTGAATCTTTAAAAGCAAACAACACTTGGGATGTTATTGAGCATCACCCTGGAATAAAACCCCTGAATTCAAAGTGGGTTTTCAAGACCAAACGAGGCGTAAACGATGAAGTGATCCGGTACAAAGCTAGGTTAGTAGCGAAGGGAAACAACACTTGGGATGTTATTGAGCATCACCCTGGAATAAAATCCCTGAATTCAAAGTGGGTTTTCAAGACCAAACGAGGCGTAAACGATGAAGTGATCCGGTACAAAGCTAGGTTAGTAGCGAAGGGATGTGCTCAACGGAAAGGCATCGACTTTGATGAAGTGTATTCACCGGTAATCCGATACAGCTCATTAAGATATCTACTGTCACTTGCAACAAAGATGAGTCTTCACATCGAGCAGCTTGATGCGGTCACCGCTTTTTTACAAGGTGAGTTATTGGAAGATGTTTATATTACTCCACCTAAAGGTTTAGAAATACCTATGAACAAAATTTTGAAGTTAAAAAAATCCATTTATGGACTCAAACAGTCTTCAAGGACATGGAATCTTAAGTTAAGCAAGGCTTTAAAAGAATTTAATTTAATACAATCACGATATGATCCATGTATTTACTATAATAATACAAATACTGAGTCGCTTTTATTTTTGGCAGTCTATGTAGATGACTTATTAATTTTTTCAAAAGACATGAATGTATGAGATAAATTAAAATCTTTTTTAAAGTCAGAATTTCAAATGAAAGAGATACCACAAGTAAGTTCGTTTTTGGGTATGACCATAAGCTAGACATAAATCAAGAACAATATATTCTGAAGTTATTAAATCGATTTGGCATGAATAATTGTAATCCAGTATCAAGTCCTATGGATGTTAATGTAAAGTTAAGCAGGGATAATTGTCCCAAATCTGAAAAAGAAAAACTTGAAATGTCAAATGTACCCTATCAAGAGTTAATTGGAAGTTTGCTTTTTGCGGCTCAAATCAGTCGTCCAGATATTTGCTTCGCCATAAATTTTTTGAGTAAGTTTAATAATAATCCAGGTCGACTTCACTGGTTGGCAGCAAGGAGAATTTTGAGATACTTGAAAGGAACTTTGAACCTGAAACTTTCCTATAATCGAAATGGAAATCCATAAATTGTAGGATTTTGTGATTCCGACTATGCCAATGATTTAGATGAAAGGAAGTCAGTAAGTGGATACGTGTTTCCGGCTCAAGGAGGAGTAATATCCTGGGGATCACGAAAACAGGCGACCGTTGCACTGTCTACAGCCGAGGTAGAATACATCTCTATGGGAGTGGCTGTACAAGAAGCAATTTGGCTGAAAGGAATTCAGAAGGAGTTGACTGGAGTTGAATCATCTATGAAAATCTTTTGTGACAGTCAATGTGCCATTCATCTTGCATCGAATGAATGTTATCGTCCACGCACGAAACATATCGACATCCGACATCATTTCGTCCGAGACATGGTGGCAGAAAAACAGATCCAGCTGAAATCAGTTCGCTCCGAAGAAATGGCAGCAGATATGGGTCGTTTTAAAAAAATTACATTTTTAGCGTTATAGCTTCTATTTTTTTTTTTGCATTTCAATTTAAAGACTTGAAATTTGGCATGGAACTGTGTTTATATGTCAGCATTATTGGAAAAAATTTGCAGATCGATTGATGGTAACGAATAGCCATGGTAATTAATAATGTGTAATCTCCGTGGCCTTTTTGGGATGTGATTTTGATGCTTAAGCCTTGTCGTTTGAAAGGCCTTCTCTCAAACTTCAATTTTATGATATGCCAAAAAAAAATTGTTTTGTTGTCCGAATACTTAGTTGAACGAGTCAAGATTTGGAAAAAAAAAACCTAATTAAACATTTTCGCTTTTTCACACAACTAAACAATTTTTAATAATTTTTTACGATGCATTATCTTATAGTACGTCAAAAAACCTTTAATTTCATGTTTTATTATAATTTAACTATTGCAGTTAATTCCTTTAAAATTTGCATACAAAATAATTTTTTCATCCGAGTAAAAATTCAGTGTAATATCCGTGGTCTTGTTATCTTTGTACCGTATAAATATTTTTTAGTCTAAACACCGCCAAAAGAAAGGTATTTACTCATACTTGAACCTAATATAATTTGGATGACATTGAATTACATTTACTATATTAAAATTAGAAATAGTTTTGTAATCTCCGTGGCCTGTAATCTCCGTGGCCATTTTCGTATTTGTTTTTTAATAAATTTTCTTTTAGTTTATAATGGCTCATATCATTATTAATTTTTTTATATTCTAGATAAATATACTGAATTTCATCATTCCTTACAATATTGGTACCGTAAAAGTTCCAAGAAAGTTATGTGCCGTTATTTAAAATTATTTTTTTTTGTCTTTCATGCTTTTAAACAAAATCATTTCGTAAACAAACAACTTTTTTATTAATTATCTTATTAAATTTAGTTGCTTTCCACAAAATTTCAACTATTTATTGTTACTATTTATTTTGTGGATTATTGTTATTTTATGCAAGAAAAGAACATTTTTAGTACATTCGAAATTTAAAATTTTATCAAAAAATACTCGTAAAATGGAAAATATTTGAAATTATTTTTGCGCAACTCGGAGAACTCCTTTTCTACTTGTTTACTATAGATTTAGAAACTAAAACCCAAGAAAAACTGAAAAAAAAATTTTTTCAAACGATCAAAAAAAATGTCAATTTTTAAAAAATGACCCATATATTAACGAAGCCTTTATCATCTTCTATGATTCGAAATTTTATTAAATTAATTGGTTTGTTAATTAAATAAGTTTTTAGTGGGGATGTTGATTTGGCATCATTATCTATTGTTAAAAAACTAATTTGGCATGATAAAAAATTTGAATAAAACTCTGCCCTTTTTATAACGTTCTTAAAGACTGCTCTTTGTGATTTATTTTCTTCTCTGGAAATTTATTTTATCTTTCAAAGAAAACTTCAATATATTCATCAGTATAAAACTCCAAAGAGTTAAAAGGGCGACTTTTTTTTAACTTCTATTCCATCTTTATGGAGTAAATTGTGTTACTCCGAAGAACATACTTATCGTTATGTTATAGAGGTAATATATAAGCTTTATTGCAGCAATTGCATCGATAGTGGAAATGAAAAGAAGATTTACTGTCACAAGAATAAAATACTTATAGGAGTATGTGGAAAATAAAAAAAAATATTTATTTTTGTGCTTATTTGATTTCATTTTTATTTTGATGCTTTTCTTTTTCTTTTGTTTTTCGGCTTTTTCCGCATGATTTCTGTAAAGATCTTAGAGTTGATTATTTTTTATGATTTCATTTTTACTTTTATTTTTAAAATTAATTTAAAAATTACATACATGTGTAGGCAGAATGTGGGAATCGAACTGGGGTCCTCTCGCACCAAATCTCTTGCTCGCTAACCGCACGGCCAAACTAGAATATGTAAAACTTAGCGTTGAATTGGGATCACTTTTATCATGAATTTAATCCTATAAAGTCACATAGGCTTCCTTTATAGGTGCTTTTAACACTTAAATATTAGAAGGAAGCGATATTTATTGCTTCGTAATTCGCATAAGCTGTGAAAAAAGCTAGAGTTCTGGTATACCTAGCATATGTTCCAGTATTAATTTATTGATAAATTGATTATTCTCAGCTTCTTCATCGAAAATCTAGCTGTTAAAAATGTGTCGTGTACTGCAGTTGCAGTAAAAAAGTCTCGTCAATCAATCGACAATACAAATCACTGTCGCTAAAATAATTCGTAAAAAATAGTTTTTTTCTTAAGAAACAACATGATTAAAATTTTATATGAAATTTAAATGAAACTTAATATAGTTTTTTAAATAAATTGCACTATTGACTTTTTACTTGCGATATAGACATACATATGGCAAGTTATCTATTCGTAAAAATAAGACGATGCTTAATTTTGGAAAGCTTAAAATTTAAAACTTTATAATACAATCTACAAGATATATGACAAATTTTTTTTTTTGAAAATGTAAAGAAATGGTTTTCCAAATTGTATTTTTATCGAAAACTTCACCTAGAATTTTGATAATTTTTGTTCCTTTCGATTAATTTTAACGATCTATAATTCAATACAAATTTTGAAATTATTAGATATTACCATTGTATATATATCTTATAGTAATATCGAGAAGTCGAAAGATTGTGGCGGCATCTTCAGGCTACGGACCGCATTTGCTAAAATGTGTCTCTGCTAAATTTTGGAGACTTCAAAATATGGGTGTAGAGATAATGGAAGAATGAGAAAAAATAAATTGTATTGAGAATGTGCGCAAAAAGAAAAAATAGGAATAGTAACAGAACGAGAAAATTATATTCATGGATGTGTACGTGACGTTTTGTGAGGATAGGGAAAATATATTTGTATGAAAAAATATAAATCTGTGACCATGGTTGCCACAAACAAATAAATATAAATATAGAATGTAATGATGACTGATAGAATTAAAGAAAGTTTTTTGATGTTTTGGTTAACCTTATTTTACTAAGTACCTTAAATACTTGTAAATAAAATTAAATATGTATGAATATGTATGTGTACAGTAAATTATTAGGATAACAACTCGATTTACGCAATTAATAGAAATTAAGGCAGATGCAATAACCGAGTCTGTTGCATGGGTTATATTTTTTTAAATAAATAAAATGCACGACTGGGTCGCACGAACTTGCTCCTATGTAATAGAATATGAATTTTAAAAACGAATTTTATTAGAGAAAACTGTTCATAAGCATAAAATTATTTTCCTTTTAATTCTTTAAGTAGTAAGCGATAAAAAAAGATTGCTATGCAAATATGAAATAAGAAAAAAAATTAGTAGGCCAACTTAAAGCTTCTATTATTGTATGAATAAACGTTTTCGAGAATAATACGATTTTCGAAAACCATTTTTAGCATTTGTATGGTGGGTAGCGTTATTGTTTGGTTAAATACATTGAAATTAGTAGTTTTGCGCAAGTAAAGGAACACGTTTTGAGAAAATGAAAAAATTTATCAAAATCTCAAAATTATATGGAATAAACGATTCGAAACATAATGCATTGAAAATAATCAATTTGGCAACCATGACTTTCTGTCTGATTTTTCCTCTGCAAATTTTAAAGGTTTTTTATGGATTTGTGAATACATGTATACAGTTCAACCTCGATATAACAAATCGGAAGGGAACAAGTAAATATTCGTTATATCAAGTAATTCGTTGAACTGAGGTTTGTTATGTTGAGGTTAGATTGGTCTAAAATTAGTTATAAAGAGGTATAAGAGGTAAAAGTGACGAGCAGCAGTATTTGCATTACTTTCCATCAAACAACAATGATTGTTTTACGAACAAAAGCGGGTCGAAACCTGTAGCGACATGAATCACATACTATGAGATTAAGGGTCATACATTGGTGGGAACTTTATATAAAGGTTTGGGTTGAGAAAATTCTTTAGTTAAAGGTGTTTATCCTTTTTCTTGATAGTTGAAAATTCGTTATAAAGAGGTTGTTCGCAAAAAATGTTCGCAATGTAAAGGTATATTTTACATTAACTCTTATGGACAATTTAAGGGGATTACGAAGAATTTGTTAAATCGAGTAAGTCGTTATATTTAGGTACCTTATATTAGGGTTGCACTGTATTTTTGTTTACTATTTAGACATATGCCATATCAAAATATTTTCTTGCAAATAATTTTCCCGCTTTTTTGAATCAGTTGCAGTGCCAGTTGAAATAAAAATTTCTTCTTTTCTTAATATAATCAAGATATGAGAAAAAAATTTATTTTACCTAAAAATAACGGTACTCTCCATACAAATGTCAAAAAATGGTTTTCGAAAACCGCATTTTCCTCTAAAAAGGTTCCGAGAAAATTGTTTTCTTTCAATTAATTCTTACGATCTATAATTTAATAAAAAAAAATAATTTGAAATCAAGATACCTATTACTGAATGTACATAGGTACCGTCGAACGATTTTTTTGAATTTTGAATTTTTCGTTATCGGCATAACGGATTTCAATGAAATTTTGTATAGACAAGCTTCTAAAAAGTTAAAAAAAAACATTGCATTTCAAAGCTTTAAAAAATATACATATATTTTTGAATTAAAAAAAATCATTTTTTTTTTTTTGAAAATTCAATATTTCAAAAACGAATCAGTATTTTTTTTTTGGAAATTTAATTTTTATTCGTACATTAATAAACACATTAAATTGGGCTTCCAAAATTGTTTCTTAAAAATGTTTTTGTATATAAGGGTCATTTTTTAAAAATTGACATTTTTTTTGATCGTTTGAAAAAAATTTTTTTTTCAGTTTTTCTTGGGTTTTAGTTTCTAAATCTATAGTAAACAAGTAGAAAAGGAGTTCTCCGAGTTGCGCAAAAATAATTTCAAATATTTTCCATTTTACGAGTATTTTTTGATAAAAATTTAAATTGAAAATTTCGAATGTACTAAAAATGTTCTTTTCTTGCATAAAATAATAACAATAATCCACAAAATAAATAGTAACAATAAATAGTTGAAATTTTCTGGAAAGCAACTAAATTTAATAAGATAATTAATAAAAAAGTTGTTTGTTTACGAAATGATTTTGTTTAAAAGCATGAAGACAAAAAAAAATAATTTTAAATAACGGCACATAACTTTCTTGGAACTTTTACGGTACCAATATTGTAAGGAATGATGAAATTCAGTATATTTATCTAGAATATAAAAAAAAAATTAATAATGATATGAGCCATTATAAACTAAAAGAACATTTATTAAAAAACAAATACGAAAATAGCCACGGAGATTACAGGCCACGGAGATTACAAAATCGACTATTTCTTAATTTTAATATAGTAAATGTAATTCAATGTCATCCAAATTATATTAGGTTCAAGTATGAGTAAATACCTTTCTTTTGGAGGTGGTTAGACTAAAAAATATTTATACGGTACAAAGATAACAAGGCCCGGGAGATTACATTAAATTTTTACTCGGATGAAAAAATTATTTTGTATGCAAATTTTTAAGGAATTAACTGCAATAATTAAATTATAATAAAACATGAAATTAAAGGTTTTTTGACGTACTATAAGATAATGCATCGTAAAAAATTATTAAAAATTGTTTAGTTGTGTGAAAAAGCGAAAATGTTTAATTAGGTTTTTTTTTTCCAAATCTTGTCACACTCGTTCAACTAAGAATTCGGACAACAAAACAATTTTTTTTTTCATCATTAAAAATATTAATAAAACTGATTAAGCATGAAAATCACATCCCAAAAAGGCCACGGAGATTACACATTATTAATTACCATGGCTATACGTTACCATCAATCGATCTGCAAATTTTTTCTTATAATGCTGACATTTAAACACAGTTCCATGCCAAATTTCAAGTCTTCAAATTGAAATGCAAAAAAAAAATAGAAGCTATAACTCTAAAAATGTAATTTTTTTAAAACGACCATAAAAGCTTATTTTTAAGAAACCACTACAAGGAATTATAATTTTGTTCTTACATAAACTAATCTTTGCTTAAAGCATATGGCATCCTGTTTTTAGCTCCAACTGCTAAAAGAGTTGTTTTAGTCATTTAAAAAATAAATTTTATGCTTATGAACAGTTTTCTCTAATAACATTCGTTTTTAAAATTCCTAGTCTATTACATAGGAGCAAGTTCGTGCGACTTGTCGTGTATTTTATTTTTGTTAATCTACAAAAAAACGATTACTTTGATAATTACTTGATAAAAAAGGTACAAATGATATGTGAAAAAGGTAAGTTTTGAGAGAAATTGTTATTATTTTGAATTGTAAAAACATGAAAAATCAACATTTTCGTATGATTCTTTTTAATTTGTTTGTTTTTTCTTTTTTGTGTAGATTATGAAAAAACATAAAATAAAAAATTAGAATATAATATAAAAACTTAATTCGATTGCTTGTAAAAAAGTTATCAACAATTATACGTGAATAAGTGCGTTTACATGAACATTTGAAGCCCTGAAACTAGTATAAATTAACATTTTTTTCATCCTCGAAATTTTTTCATCAATCCGCCGTAAATACGAAAGTAAAACAAAAACATTCTAGAGAAAAAAAAAATTTTCTAAAATTTGGAAAAAAAATGTATGGCGGATAGGTACTTATTTAAAATTAAAACAGTTTAATTAGGTATCTACTAATTTCCATAAAATTTATCGCCAATATACCTACTTTTTATAAAGTTTGTCATTGCAATTATTATGTTTTCTAGAACACATTGTATCTTTGTAGCATTGGTTGAGAGTTCTCGCTTCAGATAGTAATTATTTGATTTTTCACCAGAATTGAAAATTTCAAATCAAATGATAGGCATATCTCTTTTTTTCAATACCTACAAAAACCATGCAAACAAGAAAATGTGTTCAGACAAACAAGTTCAAGCGAAAAATATATCTACCTCAATACATACTCACAAAAACATACAAACAAGAAAACAGAACAGGCCAACAGAAAAAGGTCAAAAAAGAAATTGTTTTTCATTTCCACCACTCGGAAATCTCCCTACTCAATTACTCT
The DNA here is from genome assembly GCA_963931855.1 of Philhelius festivus. Classification (NCBI taxonomy): domain Eukaryota; kingdom Metazoa; phylum Arthropoda; class Insecta; order Diptera; family Syrphidae; genus Philhelius; species Philhelius festivus. The sequence continues at coordinate 67,554,760 of OZ007554.1, read as the reverse complement.
ATCTTTCGTTGAAAAATGAAAATAATAAAATTTCTCTTTCTTACTACTTGTTTCTATCTTTCTTATCCTACTCTCAACTGACAAATTTTGCTGATTTCAGCGACACCACAGGCTAGGGACTCTAACATAAAATCACGTCAATTGATAATACTATAAGATATATATACAATGATATTACTGACTGTGCCTACCGCATTCAACTATTTTTTGTAATTTTAAATTTCTCACTATCGGCTTGCCGGATTTTAATAATATTTGTTTAGAGAGGCTTGATAAAAGGTTAAAAAAAAACTTCTATCCAAGAAAAAATTTAAAATATTTTCTTGGTTTAAAAAAATAAAACTTTTTTGAAAATTTGATATCTTTTTTTCAGATTCAATTTTGTATCCGTTCAGTAATAAAAATTCAAATTTTGCTTATCAAATGTTTTTCTAAAAAAATGTTTTAAAAAACAGTTTCGACCATAAACTTTAATTTTTTGAAATTGCCATTCTTTACATTTAGGCAAGTTTGTTCGACCCAATCCTACTTTTCATTTATTTTATATGAATAACAAATACAACATCCGCAGTAAGGATCACTACCGATAAAAGGAGAAGTGAAATCCTGCTGCGGATAGAGATTTGACGTTTATTCGAGTATCGGCAGTGATCCTACTGCGGATGTTGTATGTATTTGTTATTCATATAAAATCCTACTGTACTACGGATAACTTTTCCAAAAAAAACACGGCTAATGATATAAATTTAAAATTATAATTAGTTTGTTTTTCATTTCCTTTTTTAAAATCAATCAAAAAGTCTATTCCAAATTAGATCTCAGAGACTCCTGTTTTCTTATAAATTAAGCTATTGGAATTAGAAATAATGAGGTCGTGTTATTACAGCACACATTTTTTAAAACACCCTATTTAATTAGATTCTTAGCGACATCTGTATTTTCGTTACTTGTAACGTATCAGTGGTTCTTGTAGTCGGTTCTCTACAACTTTTTCAAAAGCTTTTAAGTTGTCGTCAGTTTCATGAAAAGCTCACACATGAAACGTGACGTTTGCAGCATCGGCATCGTCTCAAGAGTCAAGAAATCGATGTCAGTTTGAAGTTTCGCAATTTTCATTATTCATTTTGGAAAAGTATCTTGTTGTATGGTTTGATTACGTGCATTTAAGGACGTCCACAAATTCACGTGCACGTCTCGAGTTTACCACCGAGGCGTCATCACCAATCCGAGCAAGTATCAAGAGCAAAACCAAACCAGCAACACAGCTGTTTCTATTTTGTCGTTGCTTGTTTATTCGATTCACTAGACCTAGAGGCTGACTCGGGGAGTATTTAAAACCAAGTACGAACATAAACAATTCATCATTCAGTTCGTCGACTCCAAACGAATAGGACCCAGTTTTCAATTGAATAAAAAAATAGTTTTGTACAAAAAAAATTTGTGCGAGAAAATAATTCCAATTAAAATTATCAAAATGAGTTCACTCGTAGTAAGATGCACAAAAACTCACTGTGAGCTTATTACACAAATTGCCAAACAAGGTACAGATATAAAAAAAATATTTTGCGATTATTTCTGTGAAAATAAATGATGAAATTGCTTTTGATTTTTATATGTGTTTTGACAACATCTTTTTCTAACCTCAAACTTTTCTTCATCTTCCCAAAAAAAAAAAAAAAATAGCAACTTGTTATTCAACCAAATCTGTTGGACCAAACACAGAAAAACCCAAAGTTAGTGCTCGTTTAACGGAATTCCAAAAGAAAATGCGTGAGAAAACTCCAATTGGCAAATTGGATGAAATCGTCGGCAAGCATCCATACCAAGAAAAGGAGCCACTTAAGCCATGGCCAAACAACACCAACCCCTACACCGGTGAAATTGGCGGACCTGCTGGCCCAGAACCGACCCGCTATGGTGATTGGGAAAGAAAAGGTCGAGTGTCAGATTTCTAGTCTCGTTTGATCAAGTTCCTATCTTCATAAGTACCTACCAATTAGTTAGTTTAAGGATTTAAATATAATTTAGTTTATGATAGTCTTCGCGAAAATGTAAATTAACTTATTTTTTTAAAGACTGCTTTCGTAATCTAAAATAGTTGTATAAACGAAGGAATAGAATAAAAAATTTAAATGTTATTCAAAGAAAAATATGATTTTGTTTGTTTTTCTTTTCCATTGGTTGTACCCACCTATTCTTGGACAATTTGAATCGAGTTTCGTTGTGGGTATGATGAATATTAAAGGTTAAATTGAAGGTGGAATGGTGAAAATTAATTGGATGGGAAGTCTAGAGATTCGTTAAAGAGTATCGATTTTGGTAACTAAAAAAACTAAAGTAAATGTTTTAAGGATTTGGTTGAAAAAGAAGATTCTAAGTTTTCGAGTATAAACAAATTAAATTCATGACTGTAAAACCAGATTTGCTGTTATGTTCTGCTAAAAATATGTATGTACATTTTACATGTTTGCAATTTTGAATTAAAAATGCGTTCTTTAAAATTAAGAACTTTGGAACAGTTGAAACAGGTCTGTATTATTAATTCAGATTATCAATTTAGATCCGTTTTCGTTTTTTGGATCAGTTATTACTCCTCCATGTTTTATAGTGACCTTTAAATATTTTGGATTCAGCCATCAGTTTCTTTCAAATTATATTCTGTTTCATTAAATAATAACTGTTTTCAATTCGACAGAAAAGGATTAATATTAACTAATTTGCTTAAATTAAGAAATTTGAACTACATAAATATTCATCATTATTCCAGTAGTCGTTTACAAAGAAAAAAACGCCATTAAAATGAAACGGCTGCAGAGACAATATATTGATGTTTAAATAATTCGATAAGGACTGCGTTCTCTCCGTTCTTCACTTTTCTAAGCATTACAACTATAGTCGTTTTAATAAAATTCCATTAATTGTCGATTCTAGAGCCTCGCCGTTTTATTTGCGTTTTAGTTAAACAACTATAGGAATAAGGTAGGCCTAAACACTCCTGGTACAAACAAATGCAAAAACACCTGCATTCAGTTGGCCTCAGAAATGGAACAATACAAAACCGGGAGGCTTGCCGCCGATTTCTGAGGTCAACCCGGCGAACCCCACAGGCGGATAACTAATGTGAAGCAGAAACGTGGGAGAGTTATGATCCCCTCGACATCGAGATCATAACAGCGCCGAAACAAAGGAAGAAGAAGAAGAAGAACTATAGGAATAAGTACGAATATGTGTGTAGGTCAAATTTCTTAACTTAAGCAAATATGTTAATATCAATTGTTTTTGTCAAATTGAAAACAGTTATTCTTCAATAAAAAAAAAAAAACAATATAATTTGAAAGAAACTGAGGGCTGAATCCAAGATATCTAAAGGTCATGGGTAAAACATGGAGAAGTAATATCTGGCCCAAAAAAACAGACATTTTTTTTTGAAAATTCATGCTGACAAATTGGCGGTCGTCTGACCAAAATACAAACATCAGGCGGTCGGATTCGGGTTTATGAACTCATCTTTAACTTTGTCAAACATTTAGTTTAGCAAAGCAGTAGAAATCTTTTGGACATGCCTTACCAGAGAATCATCATTATTGCCATAACTATTATATATTTTTAGCTAACGATTTTTTCTATGCTATTTAAACTATAACATGAATTACTTTGTAATTATTCGCGAATTTATTGTTTTAAAACGGTTAAAGTAGGTACGTTGAAAAGCTTGTTTTAAAAAATTGTTGTTTTAAAATATCCGACACATTCACTTGGTTTATAAAAGTTTTTTAATTTTTAATCAAAACGATTAAAGTAAATGCAAAAATATATAAACAAAGGTTCATAAAATCAGAAGCTAAGAAGACACCCGTTAACTTAACCACAAAATTCGCGATAAAGGAGAGAAAAGCCTAATAAGTTATTCAGCTATTAGTTAAATTCGGCTAAAAACCCATATAATCAATTAAGGGAATTATTTTAGATCCCCGATGAAAAAGGGATCGAGAGCAAAAAGGTGGAAAAATGATTACTTCAACGAAATATTATAAACATCAAGTCATGATCGTTGTATTTAAGATTATTACCTGAGGAATAACAAATATTGAAGTTGAAGGTACAAGTATTATTTAAGAACACATTCAAAACAAACATCCTCTTTGTAGGTAGCACTAATAAATTTTGATTGCAACCCACGACCTACACACTTTATGATAAGACCTATTTCAATTGGAAAGCAAACAGTCATATTTCCTACAACGTTTTCATTTTCATTTCATTTATTTATTGGTGATATAAAAACCTTAAGATTGGTATCTTTTTCGTGGTTTTAAAATTTACAAACGTTATTTAAGGAAAGAATATTTGAAATCGATTGATTAGTAAGATATTCAAATTTATTTTTCGAAATTACGTTGGGTTTTAACAAATGATCATCGGCTTTCTTGCTATTTAATAATATTTATTAATACCTATTTTATTTATTTATGTATAATATGCATTTTATTAAGCTAGTTTTTGTTTTTCTTTTAATAAGAAAAGAAATCAGTTATACTTATGTATTTAAATATGCATGTGTGTTTATATCTTATACAAAACTTGTTAATTAAATCTCTAATTATACAGACATTCTAATGAAGACAAGCAAGTGCATTTAGAGCACATTGATTAGACCGAACCCATCTAAACACCAAATGTGCTATTTCCATGACCGACCTATGAACTATAATCAATGTTGCTCGGATGTTATGCTCTTTATCATATTCTCACTCAATTTCCACAATTGCTCAGACAAACTTTTACTCTGCGCCAATTTACTTGGTTCACAGAAGAAACAATTATTGAAATATAATCCAGTGAGGCCAGTGAGTTCAGTGGCCGTTGCACAGTAGACCGATGTCGCTGCGGCTTGTTGCTGAAACAGAAAAAACAAACAAGGAGAGATTCCAAAAATAAATCAAAGTTGCAATCAGGTTACACCACATAATGTATCTCAAACAAACCACTGATTTAGTAAATGGTCGGGCAATTGCAAAGAGCAAACGATAGAACCACCAATTGCGGCTGATTTTCGTTGAAACCATATTGCCTGGGTGCAAAGAAAATACAGATATTCCTCGATTTTTCCATTTCTATATGAAACAGTTAATTAACTGAAAGAATTGTGTATGGTTTTTCGACAAAATGAAGAATTACCTCAGCCAGATGCATAGCAAATAGCACATTACATAGCTTGGCGTTGTTGTATGCCATCATGCTCCAAAATTTGGCCGCAGGCGGTGAGAGATGCTGCTCGGTCAAATGATCTGCGGGTAGGGTGGAGAATCTGAAAATAAGCAAGAGGGAAGTAATAAATCTTATTGAGTGCGAGAAAACAGTTATAAAAGGAAGAAAAAAGTGTACGTGACTAAGCGCAGACAATCAGAAGTTGTCCGTTCCGTTGGTAGTGCCTGGCTGGCGGACTGATTCTCTGTGTGAGACCTTGTGCTAGGCCGTGGATGTTTGCAAATATGTGCTTCCGTAGTAAATAGTGTAATTTTTGTAATAAAAAAAATAATATCTATTTATACGACAATTGTTACTGATTAAGATTAATTATCTATTCAAAATCGATATAAATTAAAATGCACCTTATTCAATTTATATCTATTTTAATAATATATGCATTGCACAAAGCTACAGATAATAAATCTAGCATATTAATTATTAAAAAACATGTTCTGTTAATTCTTCATACTTGATTTTGTACTTAGGAAATATATATCTATCTATCTATCTATCTATCAGTGAGTTAAAACAGAATAAATTAATAAAAATAAATTATAGTTTTGGATTCATATACCTATAATTTGTAGTGGAGTTTCGGGTGGTGTCGTCATATTCCTTTAAAGTTTTGAATGTTAAGACTTTTAGACAGTTGAAGTATCGCAAGCACATGAGGTAACTACATTCGGTAACAAAATAATGACCTTGAACTTTTTTATTTGAATAGCAAAAACCAAAATAGATAATTAAGTGGGAAGAGGTACTCATATTTGTAAAAAAAAAAAAATAAAGAAACAGAAAAATAAAACGTTTATTATACTGAAAAATAGTGATAACGAAAAGATTAAGATTAAGTAGTCAATTTAATAAAAGGAAAAGGTGTCAACATAGAGCCTTGCTAAAGGCTCATATTTGCTTGTTATATGAGTATGTTGCTCAATGATATATGACTGTATGCACATATATACATGCTATATACTAGAGTATAATACTGGCATTTCAATCGTTAATAGGGCGTTTGAACAAGTTGAATACGTCACAGCGCTTTAGTAAATAAATAATGTCTCGAAAACCCACAGTCGGCATTCTGTTTCGAAAAGCCAAAAGTGTTAAAAAAAAGGTTAAAAGGGGGTATTCTCTTTAGATGTGAAAAATTCTAGCTTGGGAGAGAATATGTAGATGTATTAAAGAAGGTTCAAACCAGGTAGAAAGAGAAATTAATTAAATATGAAAATATGTTTTTTTTTTTTTAAATCAACGAAAAAATAACAATACCTATTGGAATATTTTTATTTTTAATAATGCTTTTATACGTGAATATTAGTCGTATGGTAAAAACTACATACATTATTTTATGTCTTCTAGTTATTGAAAGAATTGAAAATTATGAATACTATATAATTTTTCCATAAACAAAAAAAAAAACAATTCTTTTGAGTAAGTATGTATTTATTCTCTGTTCAATAAAAATTTAGGACAGTTTAGGAAAGCTAAGGGTTTGTCTTTAACACGCCGTCTCCACTAGCGATAAATCCATCGCAATCGCAATAGCCAAAGCAGAAAGCAGAGAGCAGAAGAACTGTCAGATTTTTGTGGCTGGGCATTTCATCGCATACTTTTTTAGTATAGTGAATAATTTTAATGGATATAAATGAGTTCTATGGACAATTTCAAATCAGATTTTTTTTAATTTTGTTAGAAAAACGTAAACCCCAAGCAAAAGCTTTCTTCGCACGCAAAACTCAAACTCAGTTAAATTAAATTTGGTTACGCCAGAACAATATGACAGTTCTCCTTGCGATAAAGCAAGCGATGGATGGTATGCGATGAGAGCATACTTTCTATCGCAAGCGATGAAAATATAGCTGCGATGGCGGTCTCCACTTGCGATAATGAACGCATGCTTTAAAGCATGCTCTGGATTCATCGCTAGTGGAGACCGCATGTAAGGCTTCTTCCAAATTATTTCATCAAGCCAATAGGTCCTAGTAGGCCATATTATTTTTTCAAAATACTAGCTTTACTTCATTTCTTCATTTCAATTCATTGTTTCGTGTATAATTGTAGTGTTCTTACTTTTTGTGATTTAGTGAAATTTGAAATATGAATTGAGATAAAAATGACTCTGCAAGTATTGTTTTTTTTTTTTAATTGAATGTGGTAAAAGAATATATATAAATGCTTTTCAGGACAAAAATAAAAAAAAGAGTTATTATTACAACGGTAAAAATGTTAAGTGTCACCTGTAGATGACACTGGGCATTGTGTGTATTAGTAGTAGTAGTATTAGAACAATTACTGAATCATTGATGGCGATGGGATTTTAGAGCTATTGTACGTCTTACAGGATGACTTTAGATGAGATTGTTGAGGGGTTGCACGCTGGAAACGATACAGGTGATATTGTCTTATTTCCACCGAAAATTTCCACTTAAAAATAAATATTCTTGTAAGAAACGTGATGTTTTATTTCTACAAGCAAAAAGAGGAAAACAATACACGCAGTGCCCAGTGTCACCTCTAGGTGACCCCCCTTTAAAAAAAGGGGGAGGATGGTGTTTTGTTTTGATATTTTTTTTTTTGTCTATTTTAAATCCATTCATGCTATTAAGAAGAAATCGTTTTTTTGTTTATAAACATAAGCATGGGAATTGAAGAGTTAATTTCAATCCAGGTTATGAAAAGAAAAGTTATCAAATAAATAAAAATAAAAAATGTTTACCTTAAAGGTAAAAAATAGCCGTATTCATAAAAACCAAGGAAAAGAAGAAAATTTGTTAATATTTGGTTGTAGACCCCCTATTGCTTATAACGGCCTCACACCGTCGGTTCAAAGAATAAACCAAAGCTTGACATCTCTCTAGTGGAATACCTTTCCATGCAGACTCAACTTTAATTCAGAGTTGATTATTGTTGGTGGGTTTTGAAAGGTTCTCTATTGGGTTGAGGTGATTGGGGAGGCCAGTCCAAAACAGAAATATTATTATCCGAAACTACTCCTTAGCTTTTTTGCTAGTGTGATTCGGCTGATTGTCTTGTTGGAAAACCTATCTGATTGGCATATCGTCCTTTACCTAAGTCAGCATGGTTCACTGAATAGTGCCAACGTAAACGTGCAGTTCGATCACACCATTTATTCAGTATATGGGACCTACTCCAGGGTATGAGAAGCAACCCCATACCATTTTCGGTTTTTCGCGTATACGTACGCACGTATTTAGCCTTTGATGGTCGTCGCACATACATGGTGGGCCATCTAGTGCTTTCTTTTTAAATCATAGGTTATTTTGACACTAACAGCTGTTTCCAGCTCACCATCTTAACAGAAAGTCAGTATCATACCTCCGCGGAACGAAATAAGTCGCTTTGCACTTGAACAACGTTCAACAGCTCAACATTTCACGCACTTACCAGATGAGAATTCTGCACAAAGATCTCGGATTATTCGCTTACAAAATCCAATTGACTCAGCAATTGAAGGCGAACGACCATCCGCTTGAACGAAGTTTTGTTCCATAATTAATGGGAATGTTTGTTCTTACTAATATAGCTATATATATGTACATAAAGCATGGACAATATTTAATTTTATGTATTCTATTTCATTTTCGAAAAGAAACTTGTATTTGGCCTACTCTTTATAAATAAAGAGATGAGAATTTTTCAAATAAAGATAACTGTATTTTCGCACCTTTATTTAAAATTATTTTTTTTTAGTACGAACTTGTTCCTATTTAATACTTTTAGCATACAGAAAATTATTTAAAGAGGCTAACTTCTTATGAAAAATATTGTTCTTTTTATATTTGATTGAGTTTATATTTAATATTTTTAGGACAGATATGCAGAGAATCATTAAAAATAAAATGCACGACTGGATCGCACGAACTTGCTCTTATGTAAAAGTACTTTGGAATTTAAGATACATTTTATAAATATAAAACATGGATTTAATGAGATAATAATGTTCAAATGCATAAAATTGCCGTCTGGTTTCCGGAAAAGTATGAATTTATGCAAATAAACTTTAAAAAAAAAACGTTTTATTATTAAATACATTTTTTATATAAGAAATTTCTCTACAATTATTTTTTCGAATATTTTTGTATACAATATTATTTTAAACTTAAGGGGACTCCTGCTGAAAATTTTGGGTTAAAATCCTTAGAGCCATTAATGAGAAAGTCGAAAATAAAAAAAAAAAACAGGTCTATGGCAGGTACCCCTAATAACATTTTGCCCCAAAATTTTGTTTGACCAAAATGTAGCTTATGTTCATAATATCACATCTTATTTTTTTTTATCAAAATCGTTAGAGCCGTTTTCGAGCTAAATAAGATTTTGCATTACGGGTGTATGGGGGGTACCGTTAGTTTTGGAGCTAAAAAAAATTTCAATTCCTCCTCTAGGGAATCACCGAAGACCCTTAACCACCGAGATTGAAAGAAATAGGTCCAGTGGTTTAGGCTGTAGTGAGAGTACAGACATACAGACACACTGAAACATGTTTTTTGTGTACTAAATTTTCCTTAAAATTTTTATAAAAAAAATTGATATGCAAATTGTTAGTATTTAATAAAATACATTTTAAAACGTAATTTAAAAATTTAATCGTGTATAGGTTTTTAAGAAATTGAATTTTCAAAAAAAAAATTGTATTATTTTTTTAAAAATCCAAAAACTATTTTTTCGAAAAATTTTTTATTTTATATTTTTTCAAATGCAAAGCAGCTCCTGCATAAAATTTTTGGTTAAAATCGTTAGAGCCGTTGGTGAGAAATTCGAAAATCAAAAAAACCGTTCTATGCCAGGTACCCCTAATAACATTTCCCCCCAAATTTTTTTTAACCAAAATATAGTCCATGTCCATAATATCACACCTAATTTTTTTTATCAAAATCGTTAGAGCCGTTTTTGAGATAAATAAGATTTTGCATTACGGGTGTATGGGGGTACCGTTAGTTTTAGAGCTAAAAAAAAATTTCAATTTCTCCTCTAGGGAATCACCGAAGACCCTTAACTACCGAGTTTGAAGAAAATACCTCCGGTAGTTTAGGCTGTAGTTCGAGGTACAGACTTTTTTCGACTTCGCTATCATCGTAATGTCAACTTTGATCAAAATCTCGAGTTCGATTTTTTTTCCAAATGCAGAACTTGCCCTATAGTACCCATATCGCAAGTAAAAAGGCGAAAGTATTCGGTTAACGATTTTTTTAAAGGTAGGCAAAATTTAGCGAAAATTGGCCCTTACTGATCGAATCCTCGCTTGTGTACACCAAAGTTTTATCTATTTTAAAATAAGGTAAGTGAATTAGTTGCTATACCTATCTCTCCGTCGATACCTGCATCCTATTATTCGTGGTAAAGACAGCTTACTCATTTCCAATAATCCGCACATTTGAAATAACCTTCTACTTGGTTTTAAGATACCATAAATGTACATAATGGCTGGTATTTTTTTTTTTTTACTTGACCTGTCTCAATCACAACCATTTATTTTTTTGTGTTCTAAATACGTAGCAAATATCACGTATACCACTTAAACCTTTACGAAACGAAACATCAAACAAAACAAAAGCACAAAAAAATGCATTGCGTCAAACATCTGGCCGCTGGACAAAGTCCACAATAATCTTTGAACTCCTATCAACATTGTTGTAATTTTTACTTACGACCACAACGCTGTGCACCGGCGTGGCGATAAGAAGAAATAGATTTTGAAGCCTATGTGAATTGTAAACAAAGATGATCGATTGCTCAATGAATGTATACTGGAATTCTATATTTAGACATAAAAGATTAGATTTTAATTGAGATTGAGATTGGGATTGATTTGTGTCAATATTATTATTATGACCATGGGTGATCGTTGTTTATCTAATTGCGTAGATAGATATCAATGAGTTCAATTAGGTAAATTTAGAACCAATGCGAACTATCGATAATCAGATTGTAATATTTGCTACCTTTAATAAATGCGTGATATGTCATTTCGATCATGTCAATCATGTAACATATTTGGCGACAATTATAATTAACATACATAGCTAGTTCCTTTTTGATTTTGATAACAATATGTCTTGTCAATGTGACTTTTAAGTAATTTGTTTATATGATTAATAATAATTTGGCATTCTCGTTTGATGCCGGTTGTATCTATACCGGGAATTCTTCAGGAGAAATCTCATTTAGTGTTTTTTTTTTTATATTTATAAATAATTCATTTTATACACAAAGCAAAATCAAATCAAACTTGAAATTCGATTTATTTTTTTGTCTATTTTTTATTGGGTAGAGTAAAAAAATACGAAATATAAATGCGCAATAGAATAAAACACACTCGTGCAGTGAAAAAAACATTCCAATAAAAAAAAAAACTTGTTTTCAAAATCAAATTCTCATGCTTCATTCTCGTAGAAGATTCTATTAGAAATATTCTACAGGGTGTCCCACAGTCACCGCCCCAAATGAAAACCATGGATTCCGGAGGTCATTTTAAGTCGAAAAACTTAAGAGGTCATTTTCTCGTTTTCGTCCCGTTTTCGAGTTATAATGGTTTTTATTATTTTTCCCTTAACTGGCTTTATCTTTGCCAAACTGCGTCCGATTCGTAAGATTTTTTTTATAACCAATCAAGAATTTATTACAGTTTTAGTTTGTCCAAAAACTTTTTTTTCTGCGGACAACCGTTTCTCCGCAATTTTGCATCAAACCCAATTTTTTCGTTTTTTAAGTAGTTTTTTCACTTTGATATCAATTTATTCAAAAAAACACGTTAATGAGTATTAATTTTTTTCACTTATTATTAAAGCCCAGTTCATTTTCTAAAATTAAATATTTTTTTTTCCTTAAAAAGAATACTAAATGCAATTATAAAAAAATAAACAAACTGAGTGAATTTAAAAAAAAAATAATTTTTAAATACAAAATTAACTTTTTCTGAGCTATTGTGGTTAAGAAAAGGACAAATACATATCGCCGCCTGAGTACTTAAATGCCCCACAGACCAGTTTTTCGGGAAACTGAGTTAAAGATGCAGTTATACTAATTCGAATATTCTCTATCGTTTGGCGCTATCCCCGTTGCTCTATCTTCATTATTAACGAAGTTACATAAAGCCAGTTTGCTCCATAGACCACTAATTTGTGGGTCCTTTTAGTGCTTATTTGCCGCATATTCAAAATTTGTACTAAGTGGGGCAACCTTTGTAGAAGAGTTCTTAAAACGTTCATTTAATGCATAAGTGCCCCATATCCACAGAAAATGGGATATAGAGCATTTAAGCTCTCATATTTATCGTAACTAAGTTACATTTTCAGTGCTTATGTGCTCTATATCCTCTATGTCTCTATATGTTTTATATCTTTTAACATGCAAGAACAACATGTGGTCCAGGTTTCTATCGGAGGTTATTTCAATAACGCAAAAGTAAGTTTTCGCTTTGACGATGGTAAAGAAAAAAGAAATCATTAAAGTCGAAAAACAATTAACCATGGGGTAAATAGATATGGGTGCACTCAATGCAGTCTTGTAGATTTTTTTAACAATTTAATTTAAGCATTTTTTTTTATTTTTTACTAAAGTGGATAAAATCAAAAAAGCTAAAAAAAATATAAATTTAAAAAAACTTTTGAAAATAAATAATACTTAATACAATGAAATGTTGACGAATTTGTATAAACTATTCCGAATTAAAAAAGAAGTCTTTTTCTGGAAAATTTTAAGGACCAAAGTTAGTTTTAAGTATTTTTCATACTTTAGTATTAAAATATTTAAGCATATTCTTACTTATTTTGTTGACTTAGAAATAGTCCAATATGAGATTTAGTAAGGTATACCCACTAAATTTATATTATTTTTTGTTTTATGTTCTTATCAATAAAAATAAAATTATAAAAAATAAATAATGCCAGTGATTGTGAATTTTTTGGTTCTTCTTGCTTACACTGAATTGCCTCCTTTCAGTGCACAAAAGTCCTATATCCATAGGAAATTTTCAATTTGCTTTTCATCGATTTCGCATTCGTATGGAAGAGGGTCCTATATCCATTTCTGACTTTTTTCATACTTTTATTTTTAAAAAAATAACCGTTACAGTTTTTGACTTCTTTTCTTCAAATTCCAACAAAGATATTTTCAAAAAATGTATATTAAAATTCAAACATTATATTTCTCAAGAAGAAAGTAAGGAAATTATTTTTTAAACCTTAAAATTCGTTTTCTGGGGAACATTTTTTTTTGGATATGGGGCATTTAAGTACTCAGGCGGCGATATGTAGATAAAGTTAATTAGTAAGACCGTTAACTAATGTAAACAGTAAAGATGTGCATTATGATTTGAAGGTTGTAAATGTCGTGAACTAGTGTCCGCGTCGTGTTCTTTCACTTGATACCCCATTTTGGATTTGTTATTTAAGTTGTAGTTTTTTTCAATTATTTGCGAACAATGGATTACACTTATCAAGAATATCTGGAAATGTTATTAACATACGCTGAAATGGGACAACTTTATCTATTTTTCCTTTTCTTAACCACAATAGCTCAGAAAAAGTTAATTTTGTATTTAAAAATTATTATTTTTTTAAATTCACTCAGTTTGTTTATTTGTTGTTAATTACATTTAGTATTCTTTTTAAGGAAAAAAAATATTTGTTTTTAAGAAAATGAACTGGGCTTTAATAATTAACGAAAAAAATTAATACTCATTAACGTGTTTTTTTTGAAAAAAATGATATCAAAGTGAAAAAAAAAATTAAAAAACGAAAAAAAATTGGGTTTGATGCAAAATTGCGGAGAAAAGGTTGTCCGCAGAAACAAAAGTTCTGAGACAAACTAAAACTTTAATAAATTCTTGATTGGTTATAAAAAAAATCTTATGAATCGGACGTAGTTTGGCAAAGATAAAGCCAGTTAAGGGAAAAGAGAGCAAAAATCATAAAAACCGTTATAACTCGAAAACGGGACGAAAACGAGAAAATTACCTCATAAGTTTTTCGACTTAAAATGACCTCAGGAATCCATTGTTTTCGTTTCGGGCGGTGACTGTGGGACACCCTGTATATAACATTTGTTCAGAGTTTTATACGTTGTATAAAAAGGGTGTACTTTTAGTGGCGTTTTAGGATGCTCATAGTCGCCCATTGCTTTCGAAATACATTAACTCTAAACGATAATATGAATCCCGTAAGACGCCATACAATGCACACAGAGCCAGTGGTTCCACTATTCTTCAATTAAAGTAGATCTACTTCTTTATTTTTTCAAAATATTTTAAAATCTACTTCCTACTTCGCACCATCAGCAAAATACTGAAATCTACTTCATTTTACAAATCTCTGTTTCAACCCACTTCAATTTTACTTTTGTAAAGCCCAAATCTACTTCTTTTTGTCTATTTCACTCTACACATAATATGCAACCCCAAATCAAAATCAAAAATCAAAATTTTTTTAAAAACAGATTTATGTAAAAATAAAATGCACAAATGAGGCGAATGTTCTTGCTCTTATATACAAGTACTTAGTATTTACAATTATTATAAAACATCGATGTTATCAGAGAAAAATATTCAAATGCATAAGAAATATGAATTTATTTAAAATTTGTAAAACATATTTAAAGATACCTTTTATGCCGTGTTAAGAAGAAATTAATTGCACGACTAGGTCGCTCGAACTTTCTCTTTTGTTTTTTGGATGTTATTAAAGAAAAATGTTCGAAAGCTTAAAATTCATTTTTTGAAAGCCTCAAACAACTCGTTAATTCCTCCATACATACATATGTATGCATGTGCAAAATTTTTAAAACATGATTTAGAAAAATGTTGATACGATAATTTTAAGTTTTTATTATTGTGCGAATAAAAATTAAATTTACAAAAAATGCAATGTTTTTTCAACTTTTAAAAGCTTTTCATTGCAAAATTTAATAAAAATCTTTTATCCAAATAATGAACAAGTCAATTCAACCATTGGGCAATGTCCTAAAGGCAAAAGAAACTTCTGGTCTTTTGTGAAGAAGGTACAAAATTCAACTTCATCTTCGGTTCCAGAGCTCATCTATAACGAAAACCCGATTACTAGCTCTTTAGATAAGCCAAATGTCCTGGCAGCTCATTTTGCTGCTAGCTTTACGTTGCTACGAACATAAAACATTCAGTGGGATAGGTATATTTCCGCACTCGTACAGCTGCATGAGCCCTTCGCCCCTTCCGCTCGTCCGTATAGTATACCTCCCATTCTTCTTAAGAGATGTTCTTCCTCAATGGCAAAACGATTTTATAAGTATATCTCACCGAAGAGCGGAAAAAATCTTTACACTTTTTTGGAAAAGTAATGAAACCCTTATTCTTTGGATTAGAAATTAACTTCTGGATTATTCAATACATATCGTATTGGACGGTTTCAAGTCTGATCTTACCAAAATAAATGCTGGTGTTCCCAATAGCTCCGTTTTGTCTCCTTTGCTTGTCGTTGAAGCAAAATGTATCCCTTATGGCATTGTCCTTCAATGGCACTTGCATCAAGGAAACCTAAAAGCTCTCATTAATTCGTATGTGTGTCAACGACGATTTTCGTTGTAATGTCCACATTCTCGAGAACGCTAAAAATTCTGCTTAATGCTTAGGATTTCTATATCTATATAAGGGATTTTTCACCTCTTTTGATCAGGGGCCAAATTACCGCATCAGTTATCGAGTAATACGTGACTGAATTATGTGAGTTTGGCATTACCGCTTACGTTATCGAGCAATAAATTACTCCAATTTGACATTTTCATTCAATCAGTGATGGGACTCACTCACTCGTCACTGAAGCGGTAATTCGACCCCTGGTTACAATTTATAAGACAATTTATAAGTTTATACGTCCAAAACTCGATTATAACTCACAACTAACTAACTTTGGGCAGTAGCAGCACAAACTTCTCTGCATTTATTGTATGGGAGCGTTCTCTTGAGCACCGTCGGAATGTTTATGTATTTCCTTATTTTATCGCTTCTTTTATCTAGGCCCACCACGCCCTGTAGAACCATGTTAAGTTAGTAAAATTACAAATGTGGAGCTGGTGAACAAATACGGACTTCTTCACACCAACTTTTCTTATGTTTTTTAAGTGTTTTAAACAATTTCAATCGAAACTCTTCCCATCTTACACAAAATAAATACATATATTTCACACCGGAACGAACATATCCTATTAGTTTTTTTTAAACCTCTATCACAAAAATTAATAGGATAAGTTAGTTTTAGTCTGCGTAGAAAACTGTCTCTATCAGCCCTATCTTCACAGCAAGGAAAATCTGTTTCCAATCACTTTCACAGATAAAATATGCCTTTGTGAAAACACAAAGTACTCCAAATAAAAATTTCCGATTAAAAGTAAATGCATTTAAAGTAAAATCGAAAAAAAAAAAACACTACACAGTTTACAATGTAAACTGTATTAAAAGATAAATGCCTATTTTTGTTTGTTTATTTGACCTATTTTCAACTTTCTCACACAAATGCTTGATTGTTTACAATTTGAGTAGGTACATGCTCTATTGTTTACATTCGACGACGCCCTTTGAATATTTCAAAATAATCTCCCCCAGGCAGATACTACAATCACGTGAATATGTAGCGCACGCACATGATTCACATTATATTCACCATAATGTCGCCGTCGATCGCATTAGATGCAGGCAAACGACCGTTTTATTTCTTTTGTAACCTTGGCTTGGAAAATAAGATGCACGACTGAATTGCACGCACTTGCTTTTATAGTAAAAAAGCTATAACGTGGCTAAACTTCCAAGATGCTTGGTAACGTTTTACTAATATAATGATATTATTAAAGAAAATTTATGAAATATGTTAAAAATTATATAAATTGTTTGTAAAATTTGAACGATATGGGTTAAGCCGTTATTTACTTATATTTGCTTACTGGAATAATCCAAAAATAAAGCGAATATCTAAAAAACTTTAAAACCAAGTAATGAAAGTTTTTATTAAAACCTAAATTTTTTTATGACGCCAATATATACTCTATTAGAGCAAGTAAAAATTAAAATATGGTTTCATAAGGGTTTCATAATGATCAAAAGGGCAATTGAATCAACAATTGTACCGGGTACTGCTATTTGACAATTTTTATTTTTATAGAAATAACTAAATTATCTTACTTAATCATAATTGAATTTATTAAGTATATGGAAATTAAGAAATTAATGTACTAAAAAAAGTGCATAAACGATTCGCATTGATTTTCCGTTCATAATAGATAGTTATATAAAGTCTGACAGTCGTTCTTATTAGATTTCCCTGTCTAGTTAGCAAACTGTCTAACTAGATTATGTAGTTGGAAATTTGCTTTATTCAATTAAATAAAACCTCACTTTAGTTAAGGTTTAACTAACAGATTCCGCGGTCCAGGTTGGTAAGTTACAACCGTTTATATTATGATTTTGGATTTTTTTTTCGAAAAAAATTTCATAATCCAATTAAATTAAGCAAAAAAGTTAAATCTTTCAAAAAGTTCCCATAAGAAGAACGGTCAAAACTCCACACCAATCAAATATCTGCAAAAAAATTCAAATGTCGAAAAAATTGTTTTTTCGCTAGCAACCTTTCAGTATAGTACTTTCTTTAGTGGTTTCTTCTTCAGGTATAATCTATTGCGCAGAGAGAAGATTCAAGAGAACAAAAATGGTGAGCAAGAGATTTAATGAATGAAGGTCATTTCTTAAATTGTTCTTTAAAATTAAATTGCAATTGCATGTTTGAGTTTATATAATTTCGGTGCATTTATAATAAAAAAAAATAAAAATAAGGAATAATTTACATTAATTTATTTTATTATGTCAAATAATAATTATAAATTTGTATTGCAAAAATAAATATAATAATAATATAATTTAAATAATAACTGTACATAAACATATAAAGCATAGAATTTTAAGAACTATTGTCAATTTAATAGTCGTTTGAAGAATCATCAACTGGATTAATGATAATTGAATCAGATATTGTGTCCCTCAGTTCTTATAGCTTTTGCACAAACTTTTCGCCAATCGTAATCGGTTATTTTTGAAAATTCTTTTTCCGCTAGTTTTTGAACATTTAATAATTTGAATGTTGTCTTTCGGTTGCCCACTCTTCCCTTGAATATGGTGTGGTGATGTAGATGGTAAATGTAGGTGGTAAATGTAGAACCTCATGGCCCATGTTGTTTAATTACCTCATAAAGTTCAAGTTTGCCGGTATTTCATCATCTCGGATTTTCGGCTAGAAGAAGTGATTTGTTTTTCATCCCACTTGTTCCTCTATCCAATGGCAGAAATTTTCGAAATTCATGTCATGGCGATTTTCTCCCGTTTTCGCACCAGATTTGAATATAAGTAGGGCTATTTTCACAAAGGCTTTTTCACCATCTTTGAAATTGACTTTTTCATTTCTGTCAGACCATGCCATTGGCCTTGTATGTGGCTATGAATATAACTTTCGTCAAATTTAATGATGTCATATCCTTTTGTTCTATACTACCGGTTTTTCCTAAGATACTTCACTCGACAGAGTTTGATATAATTTCTTTCACAAAGAAGTTTGCGGTTGTTTTGAATTTTCTTGTAGAAAAATTAATTTCTTCTTTAGATCCTGTTGAGCGATGTAATACTTATGTTAAGCTCCAGATCTTCTAAGACTCGTTCTTTTACATGTTTAACACTATTGCATTTTGCAAGATTTAATTTTTGTATTTATTTTATTATTATAAGTGGGCTGAAAATTGCCTTGGAGGGAAGAACAGAGAAATTTGAAGCTATCTGCGCAGTAGAATGGCCAATTGAATTCGTTCAAGCTATGACAATTATACATACAGTGCCAAGCTGTGTACATCCAGGCTAAATTGGATGGTTACAGGCTTTTTATTTTTGCTAAGTTCAAAAAATTTAAATACATATATGTACTATATTTATTGCTCCAAACCTCCTCTAAAAACAATGAAACACTGTTTTAGGTTAATTCAACAGGAGAGGCATTAGGACTGGTTACATGGTTTTTTATTACAAAAATGTCTATTTTAATTAAGAACAGGAAGAAAAAATATGATTAAGTGATTAATCACTGTCGCTCGGACAACTTTAACTGCTACATACAAACGTTAAAAAACGGATTAAATTTATTTATTTTTGTAATTAATATTTATTCATTAAATTAGATAGACATACACCCCTGTTCTGTTCTGTTCTGTTTTGTTCCGAATTGAATTCGTTACCGAAATTGATTTTCGTACGGATTTGAAAACGACGTTCTTAATTTTGTACGAATTTGACTTGTAGTGGTACCAGCATTCAGACAGGTTTTCCGTTACACATGTGTCTTCCCCTTCATAAAAGACAAAAAAATAGTTTTTAAAGATATATTTTAAAAAATACTTACATACATTTTTAGATTCACGAATTCAAATTCTCCAGACAAAATCGAAACGAAATGAAAACGAAAGTATTACTTTCCTAAACGAAAATCAGAACAGGGGTGATGGTTTTAAAATAGATGTAGAAGATCAAGAAGCCAAAGATCTAACAGATAAGATGAAAATTAGGTAAAACTTTATGAAATAATTTGTACGATGCAAGTGGGGGAGAAATTCTACCATTCTACCTACAGACAAACGTTAATACTAACGGTAAAAAATACTATTTTTTAAAAGTTTGAGTTTGTAAACTGCAACAAATAAATTTGCATGATTTGTTTGTCCAAATTGAGAAATTTTCAATGTTGTGTGTCACTTGTGGGCCAACTTAAATATATGCCGTCACGCCATCACTTATGCTTTCTATTTTTTTTTTAATTCGAGTGTTAACACCCTATTTATATTGGAAAGATTGAGTATTGTATCAAGGGAGTTTTTTAGTAAGAAAAATGCGCTCGTATATTAAAATTAATTTACATGTATAAATATATAAATATATGCTTAATTAAAACATTTTAAGAAAAATTAGCGTATCAAGTAATTGAAATCACAACTGCACAAATAATTAATATTTTTAACAAAATACATTTGTAATGTTTTTTAAAAAAACTCCCATTACAAAAACTTGGTTGCTGGATTCATCCAATACAAACTTTTTTAGTTGAAATTATTTAAAAGTTATTCTAATTAACAGTTAGAAGAAGAATATTAAAGCTTCCCTCACCTTTGATAATATCCAACCTAGCTTTCGTATAGTTTGAATATTTTCAAGTACTTAAGACGTATTTATTTCAAAGACTAAGGTTTAAATTGCCTCCAAGAAATGTGCTGAAAAAGGCCAGCTGGGCCTTCAGCCGTTTGCACCCATTGCTAATTAGAAGATCAGGTTTTAGCCAACCGACAAAGATATTAATCTGCAAGCAGTTCCTGCGACCAGTAATCACCTATCCCTTCCTAGTCTGGTTTTGAATCTCGAAGACAGCTCTGAAGAAACTTCAACTATTTGAAAGGAAGATACTGAGGATCTGCACTAGAATCTGCTTCGCGCGCCAACGACAGATATCTAGTTCATTCAACGAAAAAACTAATGCGGAACGAACGTGAGGATGGCCACAGAACGACATCCCGAACTGGGTTACCTCAGTGTGATGGAAACTCTGGATAACAACGTAATCATGGACAACGAATGAACACCCTGAAGATGATAAAGTCAACCGACTTTTAAATTTTTTTTTTTGTCTTGTAAATTTTATATAAAGATATTTAAATTTAAGTCACTGTACATCGTTAGACCCCTATTAGCCTACATATGTAAATTTTCATACACAGTATCTTATTAGTTTTAAGCCAAATTGTAAGAAGTACGTTCAATAAAACAAGATTAAGTTTGATTGAATTGAATTACCAGGCACTTTTCATTAAAACAAATAAACCGAGTTGCAAAGTCCATTTTGTTAATGTTATATCCAATTTAAATCGAGGTCATTTGAATCCATAACTTATGTTTATGGTACATAATAAAGTTTGCAAATTAAAAGCATATAAAATCTTACCTGTGTGACTCTGACGATAAGACAACAACTCTAGTTTTATGATCAAACAATGCTTCCAGTTCTAGAGTGAGATAAAAATGTGATAAATGACTAACTTGAAACGTTGTTTCTATTCCATCTTCAGTAACCGAGTATGGAAGGGCAAATACGCCAGCATTTAAAATCAGGTAATCAACATGACTGCAAGTTATTTATTATAGACTATTAAAACCTTAATATGATCTTTGGTTTCAAGTAAACTTACTTTACAGTTTCCTTGAGTTCTTTGGTAAAGTTCTTAACGGATTGCAATGAACTTAAATTAAGTAGCATAAATCTACACTTTCGGCCGGCAGCTGATTTTTCGTTGGAAATCTTTTGAATGGCTTCCTCCGTTGATTGTTGATTCCTACACGCAAAGATCACTTCACAACCATGCAAAGCTAATGATCTTGCAGTTTCTAGACCAATGCCAACATTGCAACCAGTAATTACGGCTAATTTTCCCGAAAGGTCTTTGCCATGGAGCACTTGAAGAGCAGTTGTACTGGAATCGAAACGTTGACGTACTTCGGCTATGTTCATTGTTGGTACCTCGGCAGCAAATGCTAATCGTGGATCTGTGTAAGTCATTTGATTGGTACTTTTTTGCAGAAATGCAGGGCGATTAGTTTTTTCATCGAGTATTTTCTCCCAACCAATTGGCAACTCCCCGGATACACGCTTTGATTTGCCAGTCCTGGGATGAACCCATTGAGTTGATTTGTTTTGGTGGCTGCAATTAGAAATTGATTTTTATAAAACAAAAATATACAAGATATCGTTATCTAACTTTGTATAGAAAACATGACCGTCGTCAGTGGCTCGTTCTTCCCATCCAGGAGGTAATTCATCCTCACTATCTGAATCGGGTAGAAATCCTGGCATATTCAAAAGAAAATAAAGTTCCTTATAATGTACAAAAACAATTAAAAATATTAATTTATTTAAAAACTCTTATCACTTAATGCGATGACAACAAACAAAATTGGAGTAGTTCTGTTCGAGTTATAATTTTTTTTAGACTGACTTTTACATGTTTTTTGATATTTTAAGGCTAGGCGCGCACTTGCATTATGCACTTGTGATTGAAATCAAATAGTTTAATCACCAGTTGATAGAGCACCACGCACTGGCAACTCTTCAATCATTCTTACACTTTTTTTTCTTGTGCTTATAGAAAACAGCTCAACCTTTTACTTGCGCGAATCGAGTTGCTTTATGTGCGCGGAGTGTCATATAACCCCTATTTCATTTTAGCAACCAAATAGTTGCGAAACTAAAAATTGAATGTGCGCGCCTAGCCTAAATGGCAGTCAGTTTCAGTCATCACATTCAACATAGTTGCTATACTATCAAAAAATATTTTTTTTTCATTTATTAAGAATATATCTTCACATAACACGGTAAAAAGTAGACTCTACACAGCACAGATACAAAACTAATGAATTCGCATTCAACGAATTCTATTCCTACGTCCTAATTGGCAGCCATAGCGCGACTGAGCAACGAGAAATGATCGCTTTCCTTATTAAAATTAAGAAGCTGCTGCGCGATGAGGTATCAGGGTCGCTCATGATCGTTCAATCTACATTGTGGGACCGACGCGACGCCATGAAATGTAGTTTCATCGCTTCAAATGAAACCCGTTTGTATTTTTTAGGACCATTGAAACTACTAATGTTGTCGTGAGATGTTGTTTACGAAGCCCGGTAGTGCCTTGAGCTACTGATATAAGGACACACAGTTTGGTAATGCTACCATAAAGTGATGTGACCTACCAAAGTTCATCGTTCGGTTGTTGTGAAAATTTCAGCCTTATTATGAAATTTTATAGTCAATAATTTCTATAAATTAGTTGATAATTTGGTATTATGGGTATCAACTGATAATTTTAGACCGATTGTGAATATCTACTTATCAAAAGTTCATTGTGAATGAGTTTTGTTTATTTTCTTTTTTGACTTTTCACGTTTGAAATATTTATGTCGATTTCCTTTACTCACTAGGGATTTCGATCCCTTGTCAAATTTTTTCTTTTGGTGTGCGTATTTCGTATACATGTAAATCCCTCTTCAAATACGGATGTGAAATCTGTCGAGAGATCGAAATCTTCACACAGAAATTGATTTCTCATTGTGTAAAGGAAATCGACATTATTTTTTTTTTTTCGGCCACCAAAAGGAAAATTCTTTGTGCTAAAATGTTGTTCTTATAAAAAATTCATTATAACTCCCTTCAAAACAGAATTCTATCGAAGTCATTATACTTTTTAAATTTTTTCGCCTTTAAAAATATCGAATAAATTTGTATGTTTAAGCCTAGTACGCAGATCGAGACAAGACAAATTTTATCTCTACAATTTTAATCTCTACAAAACTTTTCCAAATCTCGCGCAAAAGTTTCAAGTTGGAGAATTAAAAAATAATTTAATGTGTTTTGTTGTATATCTCTGGAACGGGTTGTCTTACAAAAATCGTTCATACCTTTTTGGAATCTCCTCTCGATGCTTTCAAGAGAAGCATTAGCACTTTTTACATAAAACCAGTTTTGGCAAAAATCACTTTTGGCTGTCAAAATTTGTCCCGCAAAATAATGCTTGTATCATTCTTTTTCCTGGCAAAATGCGTACTGCTCGGAAAAATATCCGAGACAAAATTTGTCCCAGGAAAAAAAATGTATGGGAGACAAAATTTTTCCCGATCTGCGTACTAGGCTTTACGTTTCAATCAAGAATTCGTGGTTGATAAAAAAAATCGGTGTATCTACTTTGTTGATATCCGTAATACCATGTCTATCAAAAAAAAATCATTCATAATAATGATAAAATCTAATAAAATTCACTGTCAATAAAAATGTTGATATTCGATAGTCATAATACTAACTCCTTCAATTTGTTGATATGCACCAAGTATCTTGTTGATAGCTGTAATAGGGCTGTATGTTAAATGCCAATATTTTAAAAGAAAACTTAACAATTTATTCCACCGTTTGGTCAAGGAAACGGATCTACCAAAGAACACTCCTTGTCTGTATCTAATTGGACAATGAAACATACCTTCCGTGATTTTTTTTGCGTCTGTCAAACAAACGTCATCTATAAATGCATAAGAAAAATAAACGAGAAAGAAAAGAATATTATTTATGTCGTCGGTGAGCAAGTTATGTCAACATTTCTTTTGGATTTAAAATTAAAAACTTCCAATCAATTACAAAACAATGAGAATCTAATTCCCAGAATCAGACAAAGTGATTTATCTTACAATGATTTCTATTGGAATTACATGAATGCCAATTGGCCAGTGATTTTAACATCCATATCCAACGACTGGGAATGTCGCCGCCAATGGATAAAACAAACGACCACATTAAACAACGAAACCACCGAAATAAATTTCGATTACCTCAAACAAAAAATTGGCAATTGCCAAGTACCAGTAGCGAATTGTTCCAAAGAATACTACAATAGCCATGAGAAATGCGAAATGAAATTCTTTGATTACCTGGACCAATGGCAGATGTCTGTCTTTGATACTAATCGTAACCTCTACCTCAAGGATTGGCACCTGAAGGCGCTAATACCCGACTATGATTTTTACAGAGTTCCTAAATATTTCGCGTCCGATTGGCTAAATGAATACCTCATCGATAGAAAGTTGGATGATTATAGATTTGTTTATATGGGTCCAAAGGATTCGTGGTGAGTTATTTATTAACAATTAATACCATGTACTTACTACTTTAACGCATTCAAACAGAAAGTCGATTGCCTCATCATTCTTTTGAAAAGTTTTTTAATTGTATGGCTTTTTTAAATTCAATTGATAATAAATATCTAAAAAAATATTTAAATCATTGCAACCAGTGAACTTCATTTTAATCCTCATTACTTACTTCGGGTTATCTCCTTGTTGTCTTTTTCTTCAAGGACCCCCTTTCATGCAGATGTTTTCGGTTCCTATAGCTGGTCAACCAACATTGCCGGCCGCAAACAATGGCTCCTTTTGCCACCACAAGAAGAACTGAAACTAACCGACTCTCTAGGCAATCTTCCGTTTCGCATCACCGAACAAAAACTCACCGAGAAAAATGTAAAATTTTTTACAATTATACAAACAGAGAATGAATCTATTTTTGTACCGTCCGGATGGTATCATCAAGTGTGGAACCTAACCGACACCATATCTATTAATCACAATTGGTTCAATGCGTGCAATGTGCCAACAATTTGGTGCAATCTCGCCAATTGCATGCAACGAGTTATACACGAAATCGAAGACTGTCGTCTGATGGATAATTTCGAAGAGCATTGCCAGACCATGTTGCGCGCCAGCTTCGGCATAAACTATTCGGATTTTTTGAATATTTTAGAGCATATCATCGCGAAACGTTTGCATCAATGCACCAACAATAATAATATAGAAAATATACTTTTTGATACTTTTACACTGAGTGACTTCCATGTGCGATATGATTTAGCGATTATCGCCGATGTTTTAGAAGCAATAAAAAATGATGGCGTTGTGCAGACGAGAGCGGACTTATGTGATAGATGCGAGGAATTGGCAGATCAAACCAAGGGTTTCAAATGGAGTGAGAATTCAAATCAACACACAAATGTTGAGAGAAATAATTCCTTTTGTTTTTAAATTGCAAAAAAAAGGAAACAACTGCCTACCGACAGATATATTTTAAATATATTTTTAAACTATGAAAAATAGAAAACTCTTTTTATTTTTGTATTTATTAGAAATTGCTGCGTAATATGGTAATCCTCAATATAGGGAGATTAAACCGGAAAGATAATTTCACTGCACCAAGGACGAGACGACCATTGATGTATTTAAATTATTTAAATATGAATTATTAATTATGTGACTTTGTCTATCTTGGGTATCTATATTGGGATGGACCTGATCATGTGGTCTCGGTAGCGTGATGCGTAGGGCACTGGCTTCTGACGACGCTAGGTCTGGGTTCAAATCTCAGTCAAGGCAAAAAGTTTTTCGATAAATCTTGATAGTATAAAGGCTAAGCACCACTAATTAAGGAGTCTGATGATCGGCTTGGCAACCGTGAAATAGCTATAACTCCAGCCAAATAAGAACCCCCTTGGTGGTAGTTCATTCAAGTTGTTGTTGTAATATTCAAAAATTCATAAATATATGAAGCTTCGCAGGCACACTGCATGTATGTAACCATACAAAAACCCCTTCAAAACTATCTTGGGTATCGACACGTTTACACCTGAAGTACAAAAATCAACTGAAAAATAACTTGCCAATCGCTGTTTTTTCACGCTAAGAGCGTAAATTAGGAATTTAAGGGAATACATTATTTGAAATATATATTAAAGGGCTCTCGTTGAGTTTAAACGATCTGTACAGACGTTTTTTATGAGCATATATGAATCCACCGACTTAGATGGCTAGTTCACGGAAATACAAGGATCCCATTCTAGGAGAGAAAGTCCTCTTTTTTTTGCAAGTACAAGGAAAATGATTGAAACGAGACAATGCGGAGATGACTTAGGAATATGAAACAGGATAAGATAGGACATAGGGACCGGTCGGACAAAAGGTACGAAATGAATCACACTCAAGGAACTCAGAAACGGCCGGATAGAGCAATAAATTCGAGTATACTCGGACTAACACATCTGGGAACAGAACGATTAGGTCTTGCAAGTTGAAAATCAGGATAAGAATAGTTACACGGACCAGAAATAGGCAACGGAAGGTATATTGGGAATAAGAAGTAAAAGAATGTCTACCATTGGAGCAAGTGGCATGTATGCGATGCACAGCTGAGCTCGTCGGATTAGGGAGGGCTTTGGCCCCTTTATTTAGATATCACCTCTTTAAAAATAACACATTTATTATACCTTGCTAGCTTTTACTTTAGCTCCACAACCGTACAACACTCAAAAAAGTCTGATGCCTCTTCCCTCTCAATCTGGAATTTTAAGATAACATGAAACAAATATAAATTTGGTAAATTTAAATGATTTTCCTCTTATTCCTACAAATAAATTAAGTTTGAAAATCTACTAATATATCATAGC
Organism: Philhelius festivus; assembly: GCA_963931855.1. Classification (NCBI taxonomy): domain Eukaryota; kingdom Metazoa; phylum Arthropoda; class Insecta; order Diptera; family Syrphidae; genus Philhelius; species Philhelius festivus. The sequence continues at coordinate 67,527,421 of OZ007554.1, read as the reverse complement.
CCACCTTAAGGGCATAATCTCGTGTTTTTTTTTTGTATTAGGAAAAATTTATATTTAAGCAATGAAACAAAATGGATGTATACATACTTATTTTGTAACCACCTAAACTTAAGAAAAATATCTAAGCAAACGGGTCTGGCCGTTAGCCCATGGGCGACGCAAAACGATCCAGAGTGAATGATAGTGCTATGTTCGTACCGATTCTCCCCAATTCCCAATGAGAAGTTCATTTTCTAGCCGAAAAATCAAAAAGAAATCAAAACCCCTAACTTCCTACCTAAATAGAGTTTTGTTATTAAATGGGGTTGCAAAACGTTGCGACTAGAGGGCTATGTGAGGAACCTCTGCTCACGCGGACTCTTAAACCACTAAGCCCGTATAGTATCTTCTGTCAAAAAGGAAGCTATACAACAACCAGAAAAAATATAAATATCACGCCAAAATTCAAAAATTCAAAATATGGTTTTTGATGCTCCTACGCTATTAAAATTTCGTCCAATGGTCCTAAGGTCGGAAACTTGCTGCTTCTTTCTTTTCGAAGGCTTATATTCCGTTTTGTGCTAACTTTTATGCGGGGTGTATTTTTGTGAATGTATGTAAGTACTGTCATTAGTACTGCCAACTCCATCTTAGGCAGCAGTCATAAAAATCGGAACGACTGGTTTGATGATGAATGCAAGCTAGCGACTGAACGTAAGAATGTTGCGTACCGAACAATGCAACAATCTCATAGAACGCGGGCACGCGAAGAGGAATATAAAGAGCTCAGAAGAACAGAAAAACGGCTGCACAGACAAAAGAAATCAGCCTGGGAGAAGAACCTAATCTGTGAAATAGAAAACAGCCGAGAGCGAAGTCCGCACCAGGCGCGGAAGTTCTACCAATCCGTCCGAAACATGACGCAGTACACACCACGCTGCACATACGCAAGGACGGAGAGGGAAATCTGATCACCGATCCTGAAAGCATACTGGAGCGATGGGAAGTGTACTTTAATGAATTGCTAAATGGTCAGGTCACTGCAGAAGTGGAGGCTCCACTACTTCAAGAAGAATACCCTATGTTGCCGCCACCAAGCATAGAAGAGGTTGAGAAGGCTATAGGCCGGCTTAAACAGAACAAATCCCCGGGAGCCGATGGCATACCAGCCGAATTATTTCATCATGGCGGGCCAGCCTTACGTCAAGCAATTCATGATATTATAGTGCACGTATGGGAGCAGGAAGAAATGCCAGAAGACTGGCGAAAAGGCATAATATGCCCCATACATAAGAAGGGAAATGTCACAACGTGCAGCAATTATAGAGGTATCACGTTGTTGAGTACCGCCTATAAGATACTCTCCTCTATCCTACAAGACCGGATAACCCCATACGCTAAAACCGTCATCGAACAATATCAGTGTGGTTTCATTCCAGGCAAATCAACAACTGATCAGATCTTTACTCTTAGGCAGGCGATGGAAAAATGTCTAGAATTTAACATCCCAACATACCATCTGTTTATAGACTTTAAGGCCGCCTATGATAGCATAGCCAGGGTAGAACTTTACAAAGCCATGAGAGAATTCGGCATCCCAAATAAATTGACAAGACTATGTAGGTTGACCATGACCAACGTAACAAGCCAAGTAAAAATAGCCGGATTGCTATCCAGACCAATCAACATCTTTAATGGACTCCGACAAGGGGACGGTTTGGCCTGCCTCCTCTTCAACCTGGCGTTGGAGAAAGCAATCCGTGACTCTGGCACGGCAACAAGAGAGACCATAGTCAACAGGTCCAGCCAGTTACTAGCTTACGCAGACGACATTGACATCATCGGAAGAACCGAACAAGCTGTACACGATTCCTTCATCCAGATCGAGCAGGCGGCACAAAATCTGGGGCTGCACATTAGTGAAGGTAAAACAAAGTACATGGTGGCGTCGAATGCGAGAGGAACAGTTGGTCAAACAATCAAGGTAGCGGAGCACGAATTTGAAGTGGTGCAATCCTTTAAATACCTTGGGTCAATAGTAGCAGCCGATAACAATATAGAAGAAGAAATACGCGGGCGGCTTCTCAAATCCAACAGAGCCTACTATAGTCTGTCAAAGCTTTTCAAATCCAGAAATCTCACCATAACTTCAAAACTGCTGCTGTACAGGACCATGGTCCTGCCAGTACTCACATATGGATCCGTACTCACATATGTGAGGAAGGACGGTTCCGGAGACGGTACAATCATGAATTGTACGCAATCTACCTAGAAGCAGATATCGTGATAAAAATTAAGCTCGGTAGACTCCGGTGGGCAGGGCACCTAGCTCGCATGAGCGAAAGGAATCTGCTCGGAAAGTTCTTTGTGGTACATTCTATGGTAGACGACAGCGTGGTAGACCATGCTTGCGCTGGAGAGATGGCGTAGACCAGCCTGGGTTTTGCATAGGCTTTCCCAACTCGTAGCAAAATCTCGAACAGCAGTTATGTTTAATATTCTTAGGACAAGTCTTTCAGGATAAATTAGTGGACGCATCTTCCTTAACCGTGAGTGACTTCAGACAGCAAAAATCTAACAAAAATATCAGCGGGCCCACATAAGACACTTCGGCGACCAAAAAAAAATTCACCTTGAAAAAAATTACATTCTCTTCACTTGTTCCTAAAATATTCCTTTTACTTTTTAAACTCACTCCAATGCACAAAAGTCACTTCCAAATCACTAAAGTTTTTTCCTTTAAGAACCTAAATCTATATTCTTGACTAGTTTTTCTCCGATTCAAACTCAGCAGCCTTACTTGTAGCTAGTCGTTAACTCGACGGTGGTTCGATCAAGCCTATAAGCCTATTGTGCTATCGGCAGCATGTCATTTTCCGACTGGGGTGGTAACAAAATTTACACTGCTGATCAACCAACCAACATACCAGGTACAAAGATAAAGCTTTATGCAGACGACTCAATCACATACGCGACCGCTTTTTCACCAGAAATTGCTGCCAGGAAAGTGCAAGAGCACATTAAAAACCTATGGTAATACTATCTCAAATGGGGACTGAAGATAAACAGCGAAAAGACTGAACTCATCTGCTTCCGAACACAAGTGACTGTCATTCGAAGACGAGCGTTTGCAACACGCTGAAACACAAATTGAAAAATAAAAAAAATTCTTAATCTAAAAAAATCTTAATGTCATTTTCCGATTCTACGTACCGCTCATCGACAACATACCACTGTATATTGTAAAACAAGTTGAACAAACTTTCTCATACTCGTAACACTACTATTGCTAGTATCCTTTTTTCATAGCTACTTTCATAATTGCCTAACCTATTTTTATAAGGCACAGATGTTGTTCATTGCCGCCGTTTGAACCCAGCCCTTTGACCGAGGTCGGAATACTCCATGCCCAGAACTTTGACCGAGCCATGTCAACCGTGTCGGAACGATTCGCCTCTCAGAGCTCAACTCCTAATTGCTTTCAATAAGACGGATTTTAGGGATCTAGATAGATGTCGGTCGGCAGTTCAAAAAGTCGCTACCCTTCGCCAATAGAATTCCTAGTTCCCTAATCATTAGTACTAATCGCTTTTATATTATGGTTTTGTTTACCTTGGTATATGTATTAATAATACTCTTTCTTACAGATATTATTCCACCAGCGAAATATTTGTATTCGGAAGTACCTCTGGTCGGCGCCCGCTGCTTGTCGAGCAGTACGGGCACTTTTGTAGTATGTATATTAACTTTAAGTTCTTTCCTTTCGGGTAGCCGCAATATGATACATAAACCAGCTTTGAGTTCTACTAGACAGTTTTGCCTAAGGTCCCCACTGAATGGGTAGGTTCCTTGGTCGAGGGCTATGTTCACCCCTAAATGTTGCCCCATGGAAGTAATGGAAGTATGAAAATACGCCATCCTTTCAGCGCAACTTTTCTATATGAATACTGTTAAGAACATTGTTTCGTATCTCAGAAGTTATATTTAGGTTTCTTGACAAGTTGAATCTGAGCAACCGTGCGATTCCTTATGACAGGCAATCAAAGACGATTTGCCTTTAAGGGATTTTTCCTAGGGACGAAGTCTATTGTATTAAATTAGCAATTATAAAATTCTTTCTTCCTTTAATACCCTAATATCTTGAAGCCTTTATTTACAGAGTGATCAACTAGTCTTAGACTAGCAACTCTTTTTTTTTAAGATTAACCATAAACACCTTTTTTGTTAAAGTATATGCTATCATCTTAAAATTATAACTTAGCATTCATTGGAACTAGCAAAACCCCATTGTTAATCAGTTTCCTTACATCCTCAGGACTTTGGCCAATTTCTGCTAAAATTTCACAAGCCATATCGAAGGGACTAACATCTTTCTCAAGTTTTATTTTGCCAGGAGTTCTACTCAGTTTTGGGGCTGGATTTGGAATAATTTCGTCTTCAGCGATTTGAATAAATGAATTTCTAGATTGATTATGATCATTTTTCATAACATCCTTCCAATCTATCACTGGACTCACACAAGCATCGATATCTTCAAAGATCTCAGTCCATTCTTGTTGAGTTTTTGTTAAAAATTCCCGAGTGACAAGTGCCTTTCCTTCTTCATTAGAAATAAACTGATCGATGTGTGGTAATCCAAGTTTATTGACAAATTTTTTAAAGAACTTATCTTCAAGTGCACCGACAGACATATACTTGCCGTCTTTCGTTTTGTATGTGTCATAGAAAAAAGCTCCGGTGTCCAGGAGACTAGTCCCACGTTCTCCACCAGACCAAATTGGACTTTTTTGAGACATGGTAATCCAACTCGAAATATATGCAGCACCTTCAACCATTGCACTATCAATGATTTGTCCTTTTCCCGATCGGTGGCGTTCAAGTAAAGCCAGACAAATACCCATAGCACATAGAAAACCACCTCCAGCAAAATCAGCTAGAATATTTATGGGAGGCGTTGGTTTTTCTTTGTTTCTGCCCAGGAGGGAGAGTATTCCTGACTGTGCAAGGTAATTAATATCATGCCCAGGTCGTTTTGCTAAAGGCCCATTTTGACCGAATCCAGTTAAACGGGCATAGATTAATTTAGGATTATCTTTGCAAAGAATATTTGGTCCTAGATTTAATTTTTCCATGACACCTGGTCTGAATGGTTCTATCAAAACATCATAAGACTTACATAATTTTCGAATAATATTCTGCCCGTTTGTATCTTTCAAATTAACCGGAAGTAAACGTTTTCCATGTTTAAGAAAATTCAAGGGATTCTCTGGAACCTGAAATGATTTAGGTTAGATTTTTGGGGCAGGCATTTGAAGGTGTATTCAATACTTTATCTACTACAGTCACAGAAGCACCAAAATCGGAAAGAACTTTTCCACAAAACGGTCCAGGTGCGAGGCCACACAGCTCTAGGACTTTAACTCCTTTAATGGGCATACCTAGTGTTTTTGTACTTTGACCTTTTCACGAAGCAGTATTAAAAATTTGTTCAGTTAACAATCGATATTTCAATAACTTTTCATAACTAGATGCTTTTTTTAGTTTATTTTTGATCAACAACCATAATTTCCTTAAATATATAATGGATGGTTTAAATAAATTGAGAAATTCAAGTTAGTAAATTGGGACTGTCAATAAAGTCCAACGTTCAACAAAAACAAAAGAAATGAAAGTAGTACATAAATAAATAAACAGTGAAAAGAAATAAAAACATAGAATAGTTTCAGTGAAGCCAATTCTTCATTATTTAAAGTTGTATACTCGTCGATCGACTGATTTCATATGTTGCAACTTCTTGCTTTATTAAAAGTGGATTTACATGTTTTTTGCATCTGCAAAATGCAGAAAAGTAGAGAGAGGCAGATGTATGTCGAAACCCGAAAGTGGGAAAAAAAAGTGCGAAACTATGCAATGCAAATTTAACTTACCTCCATTTTCTTCCATTTCGATTCAATGTTTTTTTTTTCATACCATGCGTCCGTCAACGAAAATTATAGAAAATGTGAAAATATCGCAAATTTACAAAATGCAGACGAAGGAAATGCTATAATAAAGATGAACATGTTCGTCTATACTATAATCTTGACTTCTACATTTCTCGAATTTCCTATAAAGCAGAAATGGGGTCCTTCTGCATTTTGCTCTTTTTCTCCCTATCTAACAAATATGAATTCTGAATTTGGCATACCTTTTTTTTTGCAGAAATCAAGTGCAGATAGACTGCTTTTAAACGAAGCAATACCTTGCGATTTTTAAGCCCGTAGGAGAGAGACGTGTGTGGTGGCGGGGGTACACAAAATTGCTAGGGTTGGAAAAATTGCAGAGTTATGCGCGAAACAGATTAAACCAGCAACAGCACCAGCATCGTCAACAGCAAACAGCACGCTGACCAGCAAAAATTTCTCAAACACATTGCCACCAGCAACGTCATTTCATCTGCTTGACATTTCATATGGAAAAAAAAGCTTTTCATTGTGGTGCCACTGAATATTGCAGTGGGAAAGTTGACAACACCGCACCAGCAACAGCAAATTTAGGACTTTGGCCTAACGACGCTGTTGGCGTTGCTGTTGCTGTTCTAATGTGTGTTGAACAATTGAAATACATTGGCTCTAAATTAATGGTGGCCGCTGTTGCTGTTGACGGTGCTGTTGCTGGTTCAATCTGTTCCGCGCTTTATCGTTCTTTCTTCTTTGTGGTTTTCTTAACTTGTCAGGTATGTTTCATTTCTATTTGGCGTTCGCTCAGTGAACTTCGATCTACTCACTAGAGTAAAGAGTGCGGAGAGATGACTCCTTTTCAATAGAAGTAAAGTTAACTTTCATTAAAAATCGCTGTGTTTAAAAGCGTCCATGCAATCGAAAGGAAGCCAAAAGAGAAACAAAGATTAAAAATCGCTGTCGTGTAAAAGCAGTCATACATGTAAATCCACCATTAATTTCGATTACGCGGTACACGCTGTGTACCTGTTATATGTTTCTATGTGTGGGAAAATAAATATAGTGCTCTCGGAAAGAAAATCAACTGTGTGAAATAAGAAGAAGCAAATAATGACAGATTCAGTTTGCAACACCTTAACTTTTCGGTGGGGTAAAATTGCAATGTTTCTGACTCACGTTTCATAAACGTCCGAAGACTGCTTAAAATAAAATGATGTCGCTAATCATTCAGCTATTTATTAAACGTTAAACATTGATGTTATTGGTTCAGGCAACAGACGTTAACTTTGCTTACTTTCTTCAACATTCTAAAAAAAATATTTTAAGATGTTCTTTTTTCCAACCTTATTATTTTTTCTTTAATTATATCCTAACTCAGCCATTTTAAAAAAGAGAAAATTCTGCTTTCGATGTTCCTCGAACTGAGTTAAACTTAAATTTGATATGTTTTTATCAAATTGTTCAACATTATAGACGTCATTAGCTGTGTTTTTTGGTAAAGTTATCCGTAGTACAGTAGGATTTTATGTGAAAAACAAATACAACATCCTGTAACCGGGGCAAAAGGATGAGGACCTGTGGATAGGATAGACTTCTCGTGTGGAGGGGATTGGGATACGTCGGTAGTTTTTTTTACATCGCAGTATCCGCCCTTGGAGGACGAAAAGGTCCACCGGCGAAAGATATTCCATTCCTTTTTATTACCGTCTTCGAATTTTCTCATTGTTTTGTTTCTTGTTCTTGTCATAATTTTTTTTGTTAATTTTTTTTTTGTTATTTTTCACTCAAACTACCTACTTACATTAGCCCGATCAAATTCGTTCTTCATTTTGTTTAAATTATTTTATTAGTTTTTTTTTGTGCAAGAATGCTCGTTTATACTCGTACATATATACGTACATATAAAGAATCGCTTCTCTAATGTTCAATTGAATAATGGTAAATTTTGAGAAAATTAAATAATGAATTTTGTTATGTAGATAAACAAATGGAGTTTTTCATTATGAGGTTGTGAGAGATTTTAATTTCAGGGGGTGCGGAGGACCAGCACAGATATGAACGGTGAGGAGTGACGCAAGCAGCAGTGGTAAGCGTATAAGGGGAATCTGAAACAATATAGGCCTACAGATTCCAGGTGTGGAGAGGGTTGGCCAATATCGGTAAGAACATCAACCGATCCTCCGAGTGGTAGATACCATTATATATATATATATAGGGATGTAAAGAGAGGCATGATTGTTTTTTTTGTAGCGAGGCGAGGTTCAACAAAGGGGGCAAGATCCCCCCCTACATCCGGCGAGCTAAGCCGTGCCACGCCAGCATGCCACAGCCCCTTTTTGTTGAACATTCGGACCCTTCCGTTTCCTATTCCTTCCTGTTCCCGGTCATTTCCGTTTCCTACGAGTAAACCACTTCCTTGGAATCCTAATCCTATTCCTATCCTATCCACAGGTCCTCATCCTTTTGCCCCGGTTACAAATGGCGCCCATACGTATGAGTTCGATTTTTTGCGTGTGTCAATCGTTTATTGTCCAGTCAGTTTGTAGGTGTTTTCACTGGCATCATCAGTATGACTTGTAAGTCTTGTTTTGGAAAGCAATTAAGCATACCAGTCCAAATGCGATAAGGAGTTTTGAGGTTGTCAGTGGAAACAACTAGAAACAAGACTATTTAGTGTATAATTACATTCGCTTTCGGGTGATACCTTGCATATGACTTCGAATGGATGGTCGTGGACGTACCTATCGAATTGCGATGGATGGTTGAATTTGATAGCGGGTGTGATTAAAGTCCTGTCTAGTTTGGGTTTGTTGCTGCGGTCAGAGTCGAAACCAAACGTAAGTCTTGATCGGGATAGCTTATTAGAAGGCCCGATCAATTGCGACGAAAAATTTCGGTTCTGATGGCAACAACAAACTTAATATTTATGTATGTATGAATGAATGTATGAATGAATATAGAAGAAGTATCTACTAAACTCGGAGAAAAAAAGATTGCGCTGCTGCTGTGTCACATCCTCAGGGAAGCGAAAACAAACACCACCGTTCGACGCTGTCCAAAAACACCCCCGATAACTATGATAAGAAGAAAATTTTTAATAAATAAAATAATAAATACATTTTTAATAAATAAAATAATAATAATAAAATACATAGCTTTGAAAAAATTGGTAATCGAAAAGAAAAGCAATTCTGTATGTACGTATAGTGGACATTTTTGTGTTGGCCAATTTTAGTGAAGTTTATTTTTTTTCGGGGTCCTTATTAGTTTGTTTTGTGTTTTGCAGTAAATGATGTAAGTGAAGATAGGAAAGTTTAACAAAAAAAAATAAAATTCTTCAAATAGGCAAAATAGTCAAAAATCAAGTTTTATTTAGAATAGTTAAGAGTTTGTTAATTGGGGTATAGATATTTAAAGATAAGTTTTAATTTATTCATATTCGTAAGTGAGTTCATAGTTTTTGGTATATTTAATAGGTTAGTATTTTTTAGGATTTAGGTAACATTTTAAAAATAGGTCAGTCTTAAGTTAGCTTGTTAGTTATATATATATAGGTTTTCGTTATATTTATAAGTGTTTTTTTTTGAACTTAGGTAGTATTTTAGAAATAGGTTAGTTCTTAGGTTCGATTGTTAGCAATATAGATATATGTAGGTTTTTTTTTATATTTATTAGTGTTCGTTTTTTTTTAGACTTAGGTGATATAAATTAGTTCTTAGGTTAGATTTTTAGAAATATAAATATAGGGATAAGAAAAAAAAAAAGAAGAAAAAATAAAAAACAAAAAAAAATATACAAAATATTGAAATAAATAGTTACATATAGGGATTAATAGCTTAGAATCATTATCTGCGTTAAGTTTATAGTGTCCTCAGGAGAGAAAATTGTTGTTCTTTTTGTTTGATGAGGTAATGAACCCTGAAAAGGAAAAAGAAATTTACAAGGCTTTGTATAAAGAAAATCGGATAGTTACTCGTGCTCATTTAACAAACCTTATAGAGAACATTGATAAAATGCCTCTAAAGCACACTCCAACAAAGAAGCCAGAATCTCAGGGAGCAAATCCGGTAGGGACAAGTTTTATTCCTCCGGTCTTTTCTATTCCTCCACCTGAAATTCGAAGCTCAGTCAGTCGGGCGGGTAGCTCGAGCGACTCAATATCATCACCTGCTTTTAGTGGTCTGACGAACGCAGAAGCCACAGCGACTGGGGAAAAGAGTCCATTAAGAAATGTAGGTGGGGGAGTAGAAAATATACAATCCGATATCTCCAACAACAGGGAGACAATGACTGTGAGAGAATCTTCAGAGGGCCAAAACAACACAGGTGTATCTGCCGATCTGCTAGCGGCTATTAATATGGCAGTTGTTAACGCTTGCGAGCGCTACACCACAGCTCTAAAAACCGAATTGGCTGAATCCCTGAAGTTGGAGATGAGGAAAAATTTCGGGGAATTAGAACGAAGAGCTAACATAATACCTCCAGCTGAACCATTGGCAGCAACCGGTCGTAGCAATAGTGTGCTGGAAGTTGGGGTAGAATTACCGGTGAGACAACCTGTTCCGGAGCCTCAGCGTCCACCGCAACTGGATATTGCGTCTAGGCCTTTTGTTCCAATAGAAAATCCAAATGGAAATGCTAACCGGATTCCATACTGGGAGCAAAGGTCCGAAAGTAGAGGATACCAGCTGGATTATAATCAGGGGTCGAATGGAGGAGCGCGGAATCCTAACGGTGGGTACTTCCATCAACCACACGTTAATTCTCGCGCATTTTTAAATCTAAATAGTAAGACACCTATAAAAGTAAATAAATGGGGTTTGAATTTTGATGGTAATTTGGAAGTACTTACCGTGGAGGATTTTGTGTTCCGACTGGAGACTTTGCAGAGCCAGTACGTCTGCCCCTGGGCTGAGATCCTAAGGGATTTTCACCTTCTTCTTTCCGGCGCTGCGCAAGAATGGTATTGGCAATTCCAGCGAGCCCATTATCGTCCTGACTGGCCCGTACTTCGTGACGCATTAATGCGTCAATTTCGTAATTCCAGATCCGACTACGAGATCATGAGGGACATGATGGACCGAAAGCACGGCGCTGGAGAGACAAGCGATGAATACTTTGCCGCTGTTAATAGGCTTAGGTCACAGCTCAGGGTCCAGATACCAGAAATGGAACTGGTTTCGAATCTTAAACGGAACTTGAATAAGAAATTGAGCCAGCTGGTATACCCACAAGCCATTTATACGCTTGACCAGTTGCGAAGGGCGTGCAAGGACGCCGAGTATGCATTTCCGGACAGGGAACGGGACGCTCCGAAACCACACAGGCCATTTCCTCGTCATATGGTTAACGAGATGGAGATGGATGGTGAGCAAGTTTCGTTCAGTGATGAACAAATCGCTGCGTTTCAGCAGACCGGGCCTCGACCTAAACCAACTCGTGGAGGGAGCGATTCTAAAGGTTTGACCTGTTGGAATTGCAAATTGCAAGGCCACTCGTTTATGGATTGTCCGTCAACCACAAGGAATCTGTTTTGTTACAGGTGTGGGTTAGAGGGCGTGATTACTCCGAGGTGCCAAAACTGCAACCCGGAAAACAAGTTCCGGAATGCGAAGTCGGTGGGGGAATCGCGTTCCACACAGACACCCCAATCCAAAGAATAATTAAACCTGATGGAACTGAAAAGAAAATTAAAATTTTAAAACGTAATGTAGAAGATGAAGTGAATGTAGGTAGAACTAAGAATCAAACAATTATTAAGCCGTTGCATGTAAGAATAAAGGAATACGAATTAGCGAAAAATAGAATCTTTAATGAACGAAAAACTGGGGTTACAAAGAAAATTCAAAAAACAAGAGATAGATACAAACTTAGAAAGGAAACAAAGAAAAATATTTCGTCGACTGTATTAGATGTTAATACAGATCCTAGGCCGTATGCAAAAGTTGTAATAGGGGGTAAAGAGATTCTGGGTTTGTTGGATAGTGGAGCAAGCGTGAGCATATTAGGGAAAGGGTGTATAGAGTTGGTGGCTGCTACTAAAATGGTAATTCTTCCATATAAGGCGGGGGTTAAAACTGCTGATGGTAAGTCACAGTCCATTGTCGGAAAAGTTGAAGCACCAGTCTCATATAGAAATATTCAGCAGACAATAACCTTTTACCTAGTGCCTAGCTTAGAACAAGAATTGTACCTTGGGGTAGATTTTTGGAAGAAGTTCCACATTGCTCCTAATATCGTCAGCTCTATTTCGATTCTAGAGGAAGAAGCGGATCTTCGAGACGCTCATCAGCTAACACCAGAGCAGAGGTCTGAATTGGAAACGGTCAGGCGGAAATTTCTTGATTTTGATCGCCATGGTCTCGGAAAAACGTCGTTGATGGAGCATGTCATCGATACTGGGGACGCTGAGCCTGTTAAGCAGCGTCACTATCCTGTTTCTCCAGCGGTACAAGTCTTATTGTACCAGGAAATAGACCGAATGCTTAAGCTCGGCGTTATAGAGGAAAGTGAAAGTCCTTGGTGCTCGCCTGTTGTCCTTATCAAGAAGCCAAGTGTGGACGGTACTGTAAAGTATCGTTTTTGCTTGGATTCTCGTAAGGTCAACGCGTTAAGCAAAAAGGACGCAAATCCACTTCCTCATATCGACGGGCTTATCAGTCGTCTACCCAATACCTACTATATAAGTAGTGTAGACTTAAAGGAAGCGTTTTGGCAAATACCGTTGGAGAAGGAGAGTAGAGAGAAGACTGCGTTTGCGGTACCGGGGAGACCCTTATACCAGTTCACGGTAATGCCTTTTGGGTTGTGTAATGCAGCTCAAAGGCTTTGTCGTTTAATGGATAAGGTGATTCCTGCACGTCTCAGGGACAACGTCTTCGTGTATTTAGACGACTTGCTAATCATCGCACCGGATTTCGAGACACATATCACCATGCTGGGCGAAGTAGCCGAGTGTTTGAGAAAGGCAAATCTCACCATCAACCTTAAAAAATCAAAGTTTTGCTTTAAAGAGTTAAAGTATTTGGGTTTTATTGTTGGTGGTGGGAAATTGAAAACCGACCCGGCGAAGGTCGAAGCGGTGGTTAACTTTCCGATGCCGAAAAATGCCAGACAAGTCCGCCGGTTGCTTGGTCTAGCGGGGTGGTATAGGAGATTTATCAAGGATTTTTCCAGCCTGACCGCTCCTCTAACGGACACTCTAAAGAAGAAAGATGCAAAATTCAAAATGACGGATGAGGCGATTTTAGCGTTCGAGGAACTTAAACGAGTTTTGACAACAGCTCCTGTCCTCACTCATCCCGATTTTAAGAAACGTTTTTATATTCAGTGTGATGCTTCTGACTCTGGAATCGGAGCAGTGCTATTTCAGAAGAACGATGAAGGTGAAGAAGTTCCGATCTCATACTTCTCTCAAAAATTGAATTCATGTCAGAGAAACTACAGTGTGACCGAGAGAGAGTGCATGGCAGCGGTAATGGCCGTCAAAAAGTTCAGGCCCTATGTCGAGGGGATGGATTTTACAGTCATCACCGACCACTCCAGCCTCAAATGGTTGATGAACATGAAAGACTTGAGTGGAAGGCTGGCCAGATGGAGTTTGGAGTTGCAAGTCTATACCTTCGACATAGAGCACAGGAAGGGAACGCTAAATGTCGTGCCAGATACTCTTTCTCGGGCACACGTAGAGAGTATCGAGATCGGAAATATTGCTCCCTTGATAGATCTGAATTCGGAGGAGTTTCAGTCCGACGAATACAAGGAGTTAATCGAAACGATTCGTGCGAACCTGGAAAATTTACCAGATCTGAAAATAGAAGACAATTTTGTCTATAAACGTGCGTTTGCAGTAGAAGAAGAGGAACCAGTGTATGAACACAATTGGCGTTTATGGGTACCCTCCGGACTGTCAGAAGGTATTATTGAGCGAGCTCATAACCCTCCTCAGTCAGCCCATGGAGGAGTTGCGAAAACACTTCATCGCATTCGTCAATTCTTCTACTGGCCAAATATGACAATTCAGATAAAAGAATTCGTATCGAAATGTGCAATATGTAAACAATGTAAGTCATCTAATTCAATATTACGTCCTCCTATAACAAGCAATTTCAGTGTAAACCGTCCGTTCCAAAAATTATATGTGGATTTCTTAGGTCCATACCCAAGATCTAAGTCTGGTAACGCCTATGTGTTTGTGGTGTTAGATCATCTGTCAAAATACGTGTTTCTAGAGCCTTTACAGTCAGCTAATACCAACAGCATTATTAAGTTTCTCCGTAATGACATTTTTAATGCTTTTGGGGTTCCTCAGATTATACATTCGGATAATGGCAAACAATTTTTAGCCAAAGATTTTCAAAATCTCTTGCAAAAGTATGGCATTCGACATTTTCGCACTGCAAATTATGCGCCACAATCCAACGCTTCTGAAAGAGTGAACAGAACGCTATTAGCTGCAATCCGCTCGTATCTTAAAGAAGACCAACGCGACTGGGATATGCACTTAAGTGATATAGCAGGCGCGTTGAGGAGTTCAGTTCATTCTGCCACCGGTGTTTCACCATATTTTGCCCTATTTGGTATAAATATGGTGACTCATGGTAGTGCATATGAACTGACTCAGAAGCTAAGTGTAGTCGACGATGGGGAACTGTTAATTCTTTCTAGGCACACCAGATTGCAGTGTATTCGCAAAAAAATAAACGAGGGCATTTTAAAAGCCAAAGAGAAAAGCGATAAAGTTTACAATATGCGCACTCGAAATGTGAAATACGTTCCTGGACAGGAAGTGTTTAGACGTAATTTCATTCTAAGTGACACGTCAAAATATTTATCTGCGAAGTTATGTCCGAAATTTGTCAGATGCCGAATAGTAAAAGCTGTAGGAAAAAATATGTACGAACTTGAAAATTTAGCAGGCAAGAAAATTGGGATATTTCATGCCAAAGATATTAAACAGTAAACTCTAAAAACACCAAAATCTGTGATAGATAAAACACCTAAATCTGTGATAGATAAAACACCTAAATCTGTGATAGATAAAACACCTAAATCTGTGATAGATAAAACACCTAAATCTGTGATAGATAAAACACCTAAATCTGTGATATAAATGTCACTATGGTTATTTAATCTATGTTTTTTTTTGTAATATATATCAAGACGACTTAATACCCTTTTTTTTTTGTTTCGACTACATGCATATTTAATTTGTTCTACATTATGTTCGTTACAGGTATTATTATAGTATTATTAGAGTAATTAATTATTTTTTTTTGTAGAGTTTATTAGAGTTATCCATAGTTAGTTTTTAGGTTTATATATCAGAGTTTATTTATTTATTTATTTTCAGAGTTATATATATTAGAGTTTATTTATTTATTTATTTACATAGTATATTTAAGTTTAGTTTATTTGTGTTATTGTATAATACCAATTCTTTAAATCATTTCATTCAGTGTATTTATATATGAACTTTATTCATTTGTTTCTATCATTTTATTCAGTGTATTTAAGTACGTTAATTTTTTTTAGTGTAGGGATATTATTTTATCAATTTTACTTAATTTATTTAAAAATTTTATAATTATGGTTACATATTGTTTGAAATTTTAGATATTTAGTTATTTTATATATATTTGCATGTTCGAAAAAAGGTAATTTTCATGTTAGGTTTTCTGTTCAAACACCCTATTCCGAATTATGTTCTATCGCGATTAACTTCCTTTAACAAAGCCAAATTTTCTCGAAAGAACTTGGTTATGTAAATTTCTTCCTTTTCAGACATCCGTTGAAATAGGCAGAGGGGACAGAACAGGCTCTTAAATATGTCCTGCTAGGAGCTGAAATTATATTATGTGCAATACTCAAACGTGCAATAAAAATCTAACTAACTCTGTGATATTTTTGTTGTCCAATGTGTGTAAGTTCCAGTGAATTACAGTCCTGTCCATTAGTAAAGGAAAGAATTCATAATGCCACACGAAACACTCACTGAAATCAATATGACTCAGTCAATTTCCTTTAGGAAAATTGATTTCCCGTAGTCAATTGAGCTGAGAAAAGTGTCTTTTCAATTCCCATCTGTGATAGACAAAGAATTGTTGTTAAGTTTTTACCGAAAGTACGAAAAGCATAATATTAAAGCTTGTGAAAAGGCATACCGAAAAGAAAAAGAAAGTGAGAACGACTACCGTAGCTAAATTGGATATAATAGCCCGGCTTACTCAGTCGTTAAAGCTTGAGAACTTTAATCTCAGGGTCGTGGGTTCTTCCCCAACGTGTGTTTTATGTTAAGGTAGCCTTTCACCGTCTTTGTATGGCTATCAGAAACCAAAAAAATCCGGAGGTTTGTTATGGCTCCCTACGATATGCATTGCAAATACATCGTCATAATACTTAACCTATTTGGGTTAAAACGGATTCTGTCCCATTCGATGCAAACCATCCAGATAATGGCCCTTATTGCGAGTGTCGTTTGTTAATCTATCGACGACTTTTGTCGAAAATCGATCATCGAAAAATTAAGATATTTGAAATTATTCTTCTATAAGATACCATAAGCTGTGTTTTTGTACGTGGTTACAACAACATTAAGTTATCTAAATAGCTTTGGATACAAATTTTAACGCATCAAACGTTTTGGCACTATCGACTTTTATCGAATCGAACGGTAACGACACTCATAATTAGGCCCAATGTCCCTTTGGACCGAGCAGCAACTGTAGAAGCCGCGTCGAGTGGAGATACAATCAAGTACAAACAATACAAAGGTGTTGTTGGTACTGCGTCGTATCAAGTGGAGCCGAACACCGAACACGTTCCACAGAACCGCCGTAACGCGAGATAAACCCAAATAAATAAAAACATGCAATGTTAGACAACGGAGCAAGAAAACACATTCTTGTGTTCCAATTAAAAATGTAAAAATTTTATTAGTATATTTGTATGCTTATATATAAACTACTTCTTACCAGTTTACCCAGAGATCGACTTGGGCATACCCTGTGGAGACCTTTTCAGCGATGATCAGTTCTAGAGGTCCGCTGCGGCATAACAGAGCCTGAGTCTGAGAGCCAGGGTGCGAGGATCCGCGAAAAATCCGCTCCTAGTTCCAAGAAAAATTTCATATTAATTAAGCAAATTTTATAGCTTTAAGTTTTTTTTTTGCTTACCTGAGATGGATTTCGTCTCTCCGTGTGGACCATGAATGTCCATGTCCATCGGTACCACCGGTGTCCGCATTGTTTGGCCCCCGCGTAGGAATGCCTTGTATTTGTCCATCTAAAATAGAAAGAAGAGAAATAGGATAAATAATTATGTAGTAAAATAAAGAAAAAGCAAAATATTACCTGAATGTGAGAAATTTCCAACAAATTGTTTTCATGTCATTTCATTTGCCAGTCAGCTGGGAAGGAGAAATGCATATTGTTTAGAATTCTGCTCTGAAGTGTCAAACTTATATGTCAGAACGTGAGAAAGCGTTCAGGGAACTTTGAATCGGATATGATAAAGGGTGCTGATATGAGATAACCACTTGGGTAGTGAATACACCCTGGTCATATGAGAGGTCTTTTTATACCTGAGGGGGAGGTTTCAGGAAGGGCGGGCTCCTCCAAAGTGGTGTCGCTAAAACCCCAACGGATCTCATTTACCTCATCGAACGGAGGGATAGTGGTTTTTTTTTGCTAAAGAAGAGGAACACAAGCAGGAGAATGTTAGGGTTTTTACCAGCCAAGTTAGTTCCAGAGGAGAGTTCGCGCACTTTAGTTCGACGAAACACGAAAGGCAAAAAAAAATCAAACGCGGTAAAATTTTAAGTAAAATTCAAAACGAAAGTAAAAATAAAGCGCGGGAAAATTTAAATTTAAAATTTAAATTCAAAACGAAAACAAAAGTAAACGCAGTAAATTTATAAATTAAAATTCAATTAAAAAACAAAATAATTAAGGTGCATGCTAATTTTATAGTAAAGCAAGGAAATCAAGTAGGACGTTCAACGGTGGAATAGAAAATCGCTGCATAGGTTTTCTCGATCCTAGGTAAGGTGTTAGAAAAAAAAATAAAGAAAAAGGAAATTTAGATTAGGTAAATTAAATAAACCTAATCGGTAACAGGTTTGGTGCTGGAGGCTGGCGGTCGGCGAGAGGGGACCGCCGAATATTTTATGGTGGCTGATACCAATCAAGGTTTTTAAAACAAAAAAGAAGCAAATTTCTTACCGCAGACTTAAGTAAAAATACACCAAGTCGTAGAAGCCAAATAGACGAAAAACAACACCCTACGGGTATAACACTTAAAAGCCCCCCAAGACACCAACCCCCAAATTTCCCGTATCTAAGCCACCCACCGTTGGAAGAATTTTTACCGGTAGCACAAACCGCAAACAAAAAAACCGCAAACCATCAGTGCAGCAGAGTAGAAAAAGTACTGCCTACTATAAGGGATAATGCCAATTTGGATGCAGTGGCAGTTAAAGATTTTTATTTAAAAATTTTTTATTTAATTTCATTACATTAGAGACTTAAACATTTTCATTTTTTTTTTACATCGTATTTGTTGTAAAGGGAGTTGGAAGAGGGTGTGCAAAGGAAGGGAGTTTCGTCCCACGATAAATCGGTAGGTCGAAGCTAGCTTCCTCTGGCAGTCGTCGTATCGTAAACTCACGCTGAAGCGTGCAACCCCACCCCTATAGAGCGCTCTCTAGGTAGGTCGGTCTCGTGGTCTGTCCGGGTTTTACTAAGCGGGCGAGGCTGGGCTCGACTCCTGTGGAAATATAGACTTCTCGTGTGGAGGGGATTGGGATACGTCGGTAGTTTTTTTTACATCGCAGTATCCGCCCTTGGAGGACGAAAAGGTCCACCGGCGAAAGATATTCCATTCCTTTTTATTACCGTCTTCGAATTTTCTCATTGTTTTGTTTCTTGTTCTTGTCATAATTTTTTTTGTTAATTTTTTTTTTGTTATTTTTCACTCAAACTACCTACTTACATTAGCCCGATCAAATTCGTTCTTCATTTTGTTTAAATTATTTTATTAGTTTTTTTTTGTGCAAGAATGCTCGTTTATACTCGTACATATATACGTACATATAAAGAATCGCTTCTCTAATGTTCAATTGAATAATGGTAAATTTTGAGAAAATTAAATAATGAATTTTGTTATGTAGATAAACAAATGGAGTTTTTCATTATGAGGTTGTGAGAGATTTTAATTTCAGGGGGTGCGGAGGACCAGCACAGATATGAACGGTGAGGAGTGACGCAAGCAGCAGTGGTAAGCGTATAAGGGGAATCTGAAACAATATAGGCCTACAGATTCCAGGTGTGGAGAGGGTTGGCCAATATCGGTAAGAACATCAACCGATCCTCCGAGTGGTAGATACCATTATATATATATATATAGGGATGTAAAGAGAGGCATGATTGTTTTTTTTGTAGCGAGGCGAGGTTCAACAAAGGGGGCAAGATCCCCCCCTACATCCGGCGAGCTAAGCCGTGCCACGCCAGCATGCCACAGCCCCTTTTTGTTGAACATTCGGACCCTTCCGTTTCCTATTCCTTCCTGTTCCCGGTCATTTCCGTTTCCTACGAGTAAACCACTTCCTTGGAATCCTAATCCTATTCCTATCCTATCCACAGGTCCTCATCCTTTTGCCCCGGTTACAATCCGCAGCACGATTACCGCCGATCCTCGAATAAACGTCAAATCTCTATCCGCAGTAATGATTTCACTTCTACTTTTTTCGGCAGTGATCCTACTGCGGATGTTGTATTTGTTATTCATATAAAATCCTACTGTACTACGGATAACTTTTCCAAAAAAAAAACACGGCTACTGTACTATTAAAAAGACTTTACGACTTTACTATTTTCCATCATGGTTTATCACACGAATTCGTGTCAGTAAGTTTTTGTTTCTGTTTGTTGGAACAAATGCCGTTATTATGGCTGTTCCAGCAAAAGACAAGCAACACCAGCAAAAAATGCTTAAAAGTGGCTTAGGTATCATTCGGTCAATATAATTGGAGTGGCCAGCGCACAGTCACCCAATCCAATCTATTTGAGAACTTCTGGGCTGATGTCAAAAAAGCTGTTTCTGTTATTAAATCACCCAGCAAAGAAACACTTTTGCCTGCAGCTACATCAGTGAAAGACTCCTAGGACGAAATTCCAATCAAGAGGTACCAGGATTTGATAGATTCTATGACCAGACTTTATGAAGCCGTAATTGTCAACAAAGAATATGCGACAAAATATAAGTTTAAGTGCAGTACACTACTCATTTGTTATAGTTATAAAAGAAATCTTTAATTTTGCCTAGTTTAAATTCCACAATGAAATTGTAGTGCTATTTTTTTATCGCTTGTTCTTTAACTTATTGTGACAAATCATCAATATTTTCCAAATCAACAAATTAATTTTGCAATTATTTTTCTTAATACCTTCTTTGGAGTTAATTGTGTTTATTGGTATATTGAAAATTCCTGGAACAATTTATTTGATTTTTCTACTTAAAAAATATTAAGGGTATTCATGTAAACGCGGAAAATCCTGATAAACCTCGGAAACAAGATAATATTATCTCTGCAGAAACGAGTGTCAAAATTTGTACGGGAAAATTTTACTGCAAATCTGATAAAATTATCTCACGAATTTGATTCGGAAAGTAAAGAAATAAACCTGATAAACTAAAGAAATATGGATTCTGACTTTTAATTTGACATTTCACAAAATATTTCCCACATTTACGCAAGAATTTTTTAGGGGGTGTTCATGAAAACATGTTGCGGAAAGTTATATATTTCCACAAAGCGGAAAATTATCTCGTTTCTTGAATACCCTTATTGATTCTTATCACGGTGCTATTTTTTTTACTGCAGCTATATGTGGTGGTACGGTAGACGAAATTGCTGAGGTAGGTAAAATTCCAGATTTTTTTATGTCGATTTCCTTTACACACTAGCAGCCGTATCTATAAGATTTTCTTAAACTGCATCTAAGAGGTTATTTAGTTAAGCATACTTAAATATTTAATTTGGCTTTAAATGACGAAACTTCAATTCGTATCTATAATCGATTTTTCATTGGTACTTAACTAAACAATGGTTGTGTCCACGTAACGTAAAAGAATGTGAAAATCTAGTACAAAAAAAAATGCTGCTTCATATTATACAACACAGCTGTTTTGTGACACCTTCTTTCAGTAAATAACGTGGAAGCGTGATGCGTAGGGCAATGGCTTCTGACGACGCTAGGTCTGGGTTCAAATCTCAGTCAAGGCAAAAAGTTTTTCGATTAAACTTGATAGTATAAAGGCTAAGCACCACTAATAAAGGAGTCTGATGATCGGCTTGTCAACCGTGAAATAGCTATAACTCCAGCCAAATAAGAACCCACTTGGTGGTAGTTCATTCAAGTTGTTGTTGTAATATTCAAAAATTCATAAATATATGAAGCTTCGCAGGTACACTGCATGTATGTAACCATACAAAAACCCCTTCAATTGGAAGACAAATTTTTTTATTTGCGAAATCAAATAAAAAAAATGGTTATCGAACACACCTACACCCGCCGCCATAAATAAAAGAAAAAAAGAAAAGATCTGAAAATTGGGATGCCTCCTACAAGGAAACTTTTTATTTTAGAATTTGCAATAATACACTACAAAACAGAATTATTTTATGCACAGATTCTCTTCCAACGAGGAAGAAAGTATCGATACAAACACTTCAAAGGCTAAGCGGGAAGCTTGGACGAAATTTCTTTGCGCGTACACATAAGGGGTATTCACGATCTAATGCAACAGGTCTTTAATCAATACAAATTTTATGTTTCTTAAATCGTTGCACTTTATAATTCTAATATAATATCATAACAAACAATACCTACAAACTCACAATTTGAAACTTCAAAATTTCAAAGATGACAATCGATATTTCAAAATACACTTTAAAATGCCTCTAAGTGACCCTTAAACGCGGTTGATGGCGTTTAAGTTAAGAGGCCTTTAAGTAACGTTACTTAAATGTGAAAATTGATTATAGATACCGATTTCATACTTAAGAGCTGTTTAGAGGTATTTTAAAGTTAAGTAACCTTTAAGATTTGTTTATAGATTCGCCTGTAGGGATTTCGATCCGTTGTTAATTTTTTTCTTTTGGTGTGCGTATTTCGTATACATGTAAATCTCTCTTCAAATACGGATTCGAAGAATTTGATCTCTGTCAAAAAAAAAAAAATCGATTTTCTTGGTGTGAAGGAACGTAAAATCTCTCGAGATCGAAATCTTCACACAGAAATTGATTTCTCATGTGTAAAGGAAATCGACATTAGTTTATTTCAATTCTTGGATATGTTTTATTTTCCACTGAGCCTTCGCTCAGTGAACTATGAACTTAGATTCACTAAGAAGAGTAAAGAGTGCGGAGAGATGCCTCCTGTTTGTTTAAATAAAGTAAGCTTTCATTTAAAAATCACTGGCGCAAAATTTTAATTGAATTACTACGGTGCTAAAGCTGTTTTAGTATGATACTAGGTTAAAACAACGAATTTGCATCATATAGCATCGTACTTTCTCTATCCTTTTATTAAAGTTAAAATTATCGAATACCTACTTTATTTTTTTAGTATCGTGCTACCTTCATATGACCCTTTGACATTTGTAAACATCAAAAAAGGTTCGTGTACTTACTTGTTTACACGAAATGCTATTGTTTTAGGTGTGTTCAGAAGCAATTTATTAAGAAAATTCTTTTGGTACGATACTAGTTAGAAAATGTTTAAAATTATGAATGAGTTAGTAACTACTATAAAGTTAGCAAATTGTTAAGTAGTATCATACTAATACCTTAATAATAGGCTGTTTAAAATGTTGCGCCACTTTTATTAAAAGCATCCATGCAATCGAAACGAAACCCAAAACGGAAGCAAAGATTAAAAATAGCTTTCGTGGAAAATCGCAGTTTGATTTGTCGTCTTAACATAAAATACCTTTCGATATTTGTATCTGGCATTGCTGCTCTGCCAAAAAAACATCGAAAAAACGATTGGCATTTCTACAGAATGTCAAGCAAAAAGATAATCCATAAATTTAAAAAAAAAAGAAGAAATCAAGCAAAACATTTTTTATTTTGTGTTGTTTCCTTCGTTCTGTTCTGCGTGTTGTTTGGTGATGTTTTAAATTCAGACCTAGTGCATAATACAAAAAAAAAACTCAAACAAAATTATTTAACAATTTTAAAAACAAAGTTCAAGTGCGTGTGACTCATTCAGTGATCGGATCGATTTAAATATCACGATTATAAAAAAAACTTCGGGTTAACCAACCGAAAACATGAAAAATTGTTCGCAATTTGCAGTGGCAAAATAGAACCTTGTACAAATTTGAGGAACATAAGCGAAAGACCTTCAATAGAAGGAAAAAATTGGTTAATAAAATACAAACAACCGTGAAAAAAAGAACAACAGAACAAACTCATATTTGTCTCTATAATTTAAATCCACATAACAAGGGAGAAAGTTTTAATTAATAATAATTAATTCGAAACGGAAAATACCTCTTGGTTGATTTTCCTCCTCCATCTGTAAGTTAAAAGAAAAAAAAAAAAAACAACTTGCATGCTTTTGCGACTCTCCCACAGAAAATTAAACAAAAGTTGAAAAAAAAAAACAGGAATTTCCAGACGAATGTTTTTTTTTTGTTGGTTTTTTTTTTATCGATTTAGTTTTCAAGTTGAAAATTTTCTTCTTTTTTTCTTACCTGAAAACCATGAAAGTATTTTTGAAGCCGTCTATGGGTTTATGGTTGCGTTGTTGTTGTTCGTCGATCGATTGTTGTTTATAATACACTTCGCACGAAAAATTAAGGGATAAGGTTTTTTTTTTTTCATTTATAACATAATGCTTGATGGTGATTCGATGTATTATGCTTTCATATTTTAGTCCATAGATTTGACAAAGAAAAAAGCAGCAATTAAGAAATACATTATATGTAATTATTAGTTATAACAATAATAAAGATTTGATTTGTGTATAGCTTTCTTTGATAATTAAGAAAGTTGTTTTTTAGTTTCTGGAATTTCTTTAGTAATTTATAAATTGAAACTGGTAAGGGCGGGTTGTAGAAATAGCACAGGGCTGATGATTCCACCCGGGTAATCATCTACCCGGTTACCCAGGTTGCTTGTACCCGGGTAGTAAATTACCCGGGTAATCGTGTGTAATGGGTATTACCCGGGTAGGTAAAATTTCCCGGGTACCCGGCTAGCGGGGTATAAAAATGCAAACTTCTTTTTTTCTATGTAAATCGCTTTTTCAAAAACAATTTCAAATCCTGGAAAAAATTAGATATGATACAATTAGGTACAGCGACAAAAGTTCAGAAAAACAAAACATTTTATTCACTAGGTAGTCCAAAAACTAAAAACAATGCTTTGAAATACATACTACATACAGCTGCGAGCAGTAAAATAGTAGTGGGCGCTGTCATTTTAAATATCTTTGAGTTTGTAGAAATACAAAAGTTTTTTAGCATTAACTGAATTGCGAAAGAGAAGTACATTTCCCTACTATGTCCATACAAAAATGCAAACTGATTTATAAAGCCGCAAATATATTTTTTTATTTTTTTACACATGATGCAACAGAATTTTCAAGAGCAATAAAATAGTAGTATGATAGTAAAAAGTATTTTATTCGAAAAATAATTATATTTTAAAGTTTTTTTTTATTAATAAACTTAATACTTAGTAGCATGACCATGATTTTTTATGACAGCTATACAACGCTTTTTCATAGAATCTACAAGGCCTTCGCATCTCTTCAGTGGTATAGTCTGCCATGCATGTTCAACTACAGCCCAAAATTTGTTGTTGTTTTTGGGCCTAGCATCCCATACCGCTTTCTTAATATCTGCCCACAGTTTTTCAATGGGATTGAGGTCAGGAGATTGAGCTGGCCAATCCATAACCTCAATTCTATTGGCCCGAAACCATTCCTTTGCCAACTTACTAGTATGTTTCGGGTCGTTATCTTGTTGGAACGTTCATTTTAGCGGCATGTCCTCCTCAGCAAAAGGCAGCATAGTGTTCTGCAGTATTCCTACGTATGCATGCTTGTCCATTATATTATTAATTTTATGGATTGGACCCACACCTCTGTAGGAAAAGCGACCCCAAACCATAATACTTGATCCGCCATGTTTAACCGTCTTTATGGTGTATCGGGGATCATATTGTGTATTAGGGGGACGCCTTACATACTGACGAGACCCTTTACCTCCATATAGAATGATTTTGGATTCATCAGTCCACAATACATTCCTCCACTTCTCAATGGGCCAAGAGAGATGTTCTTTGGCGAGCTGAAGACGCCGGGTCACGGGTTTTTTTTTCATAAGTGGCACCTTGCGTGGGCTGCGAGCATTTAATTTATGCTCTCATAGTCGTCTTCTTATCGTATGAACACCACAAGTTAGGTTTAACTCGTCGCGGATTTCCACAGCTGACATTGTTGGTCGATTTTTAGCGCACTTTGTGACTTGACGTACGGTAGTCTCCGAAAGAATCCGCTTTTTGCCCCGTTTTTCGTCTTTTTTTTTGTAAATGATTGCATTAGGTATCATTGGGGCTGAACATCCGACGAGTTTTTCAACTTCCCTATACGTCTTGCCTTGATTTATAAGATTTTGAATCCATGTTCTTTTTTCTTCGCTGCAATATTTGCTTCGTCCCACTAAATTATGCATAGTCATATTTTTTTACTTAATACATAAATAATACGTAAAAACTAAAACAAACTTACTTTTTTTTACAAAAAATCGAATATTTTACTGTAAATAATGTTTTTTTTTAATAATTTTACTTTTGCTACTATTTTATTGCTCGCTAAGAAAAATCAAATTTCGAAATAAAATAAGCTGTAAATAATAACGGTGTTGATTTGACAACAAAAAAAGCATGGCCAGGTCTGTCACATATAATTGTTCCTAAATGTAACCGTAATGTAGACCAGTGGTACACAGGATTCGAAATATGTAGCGAAATTCATTTTACCAGCAGGCACTACTATTTTACTGCTCGCAGCTGTATATAGGGAATAAATAATTTTTCAAAATTTCATAAATTTTTGATGAGGAAAATTTTATAAGTTTAAATGCTAATTTAATAGATCTTGATTTTTGTGTAATAATACCAACAAAAAAACATTTTCTGCGGCCAAACATGATCTTTTCGCAGTAACAATATTGCCTGCAGTCGAAAAGAGCCTATCTGAACTGGCTGATGTAGCTGGAACAGCAAGGTATCTCTTCGCCAAAGACGCTATAACGGAGATAGAGCGTTCCCTTGAGCGCCACCATACAAGGGGTTCAAAAAGTTCGATATTCGAGGTTCTGCTATGTACTGCTCAAACTGAGAGATGTCTAGTAATTGCCCTTCAGTTACAAAGAGGAAATCTAAATAATGGTAATCACTGCTCCCACTAGTACGGATTTTGTCTGCTACTTCACTGTTCTCAGCTTTAAGGTCCTTGTATCTTGGGTCTAAGAACGATGCTATTTGGGCAGGTAAAATCTTCTCGGCTGAGGACATTTGGCCTAGGTGAAATATAAACCATCTTAGAAAGGAATAGCGGTATTGACTTCGGATATATTTTATTTAATAGAGTTTGACTTCAATGTCTTTTTTTTTGCTGTACCCGGGTACCCGGGGATTACGCGAGTTGCTCGGGTACCCGGGTATTACGCGGTCGCCAAAAGTACCCTTAATTATACACAGACAGGTCCAATTATTATTATAGTCCTGACTTTCTAGGCCACAGTCTTTTATCAGTGGGCAATGGGGTATACAACAAATATAATTTTTTGTTGCTCCGTGAAGTGCTTCGATACGTGCAAACTTTTCAAACTGTTATAATTTTATAAATTGACATTAGTTAGTTATGTGCTTTCTCGTCTTAAAGCTGAACAAAAATTATAGATTTCAACATGTAGATTAAACATGTACAAAACTTTAATCAAATTAGTAATGAAGTTATAACTATTTAAGTATACTAGTAGTGCCGTTAGTCCAAATTCGACACCATTGACTACACTCTGGAAATTAATTCTAACTCAAATAAAAGCTAGCTAATTTTGGTTTTTGAAAAATGATTTACTTTATTATAAATTTGGAAGAAATTGCCAAAAAGTAACAGATCAATTAGATACAAAAAATATTCATTATTTTATTAAACAATTATACCACCAAAAAAAAGATTTTATTTCTTGAATTCTACTGGAATCTATTATGCCCATTCATAGAAACTTAGGCATCATAAACTTTTGGAAAACTCACAACTCACAACCTTATATATGTCTTCACTGACATAGACATTCAAACAGACTATATTTCACCGTACATAGATTTTAACTCAGTCGCACTTAAAAATATTCCAACAAGGGAGATATGGGTATACGACCTGGTACTAAACACAAATCATGTATCGGTCTTTACAGGCGGCCTCAACACGGAAGCTGGGGTAGGGTCAGGCACCTTCTCGGACATCCCACCCATAAATAGATCATTAAAGCTCCCTAACTTTTGCATTCTTTTCCAAGCGGATGTGTTTGCAGTTTGCGAGGCCGCCAAATGAACTGACGGACGAGAATATTGATATCTTCATAGATAGGGGGTGGCCGTGGCGCGATGGATGTGTGCTCGCCTGTCAACCTCATGATGACAGGTTCGATCCCTGCCGTCGTCTATGTCGCTTTAATTCCATTAAAAAAAAAAACCTAAAAATTGTCATCAATGGGTTGCTGGTTTACTTATTACATGTTGTTCAGGCATAACACTAACAACATGTAATTGAGTTGAACTAGTATGCCCAACAAGGATGAACACGAATAAAATAATGTGAATTATAAGCGACATAGAAATAAGACACGGCATTTCTCCGCTTTAGCTCAGCCGCCATCCCTGGAGATAAAAATACTGGTTGCTCGTTGCCGTAGTGAATAAAGATTGCCCTGCGAAAAAAATTCACTCACCCTTCCATAGATCCCGGAACATTGTGACATTTATGGAAATGAAATGGCTGATGAAATATCCAAAAACGGTTCATCATTTTAACCGAGCCAAATTGTACCCTGGGTACTTAGCCACTGGGGCAGGTCAAAGTTTCCTTAAGACCGCAAATGACAGATGGTCAACAATTGGCACCTGTCAGGTTTCAAGGAATCTTAGGCTAAATATTTCAAAGAAAAAAAAAACAGAGCCTCTTGAAGCTTAACAGACCTCAATTGTCTGGAATTCTTACAGGTCACAGCATAATAGGAAACCACATGGGCATCACCACATCTGACTTATGCAAAGGTTGTCAAGACGAAAAGGTGGAAGAGGGCTCATCTCACGATCTTTGTGAATGCATCAGCCGAGCCAGAACTAGAAAAGATGCTGTCGGAGAATATTTTTTCGACGAACTGGGCTACATCTCATCTTTGCCACTAAAACCATCCTTAACTTCATTCAGAAATAAATGAAAATGGTTCAGGGAGGCACACAATACTTAATACTTTCAGTAAATCCTTCCCATCCCTACGTTACCTACACCCTGGGGACCACAATGGATCCATTGAGATCCGAGTAAGGTTATACGGCTTGCCGCATCATCACCCCACCTAACCTATCATGTTCAAAAAAAGTGAGCAAAATATGTGCATGAGATAATCCGCCTTTTTGAAATTCTATTTCTTGTATAAATGATGCCGATGAATGCCGAAACTGTGCCAACAATTTTGCATCAGTTAAGCATTTTATCAAGTCTTCTAATTTAGATTTAAACACTCGGACAATGATATCAGTCAAAAATAATTTGATGCATCATGAGTATGGATATTATTTACTGTTTCTGGCCAGTTTGGATTACAGGTCATTGTAATGAATACATTTGGTTTACCAAATTTCTGAACTATGGACATTGAACCCAAATAATTTTGATACTTATTACGTGGATCACCAATAAATGATGATGCATGTACAATACGCCGTCCAAGATTTAAACTTTATCATTTTGATTAGTACCAAAATAATCCGTAAGATTGTTATACAGTTCACATCTCAAATTTGCTTGATTTGATCTTCTTATTAAATGCAAACGTAAGCCTTAAATACGCACATACACATCAACAATCCACTGCAGAAACAATTTTTGGCAATGATGTAGAAAATGAAAACTCATTTCTAATGGCAAGTCTCTACGCTACATATTGCAACACTGTCACTGGATTTCTGCGAACATTTGCTCTTGACGTGCTTCCTATATTACGAACCATATCCACATTCCACCTTGTATCACCGAATGGATTTCTGACACAGATATACTGCGAACGTTTCCAGTTGTCTTATAAAAACCAACAATGTTTCTTTCAAATGTTGATTCACCATCAGCCGTATTGAAGATAGCGGCGACATCTGTCTGAATGGCATCATTAAATCTCCTCACACACTTCTCTACAAACATTCATTGGCTCACAGCAAAATTGATGCATTGTTCTAAACGAATAAATAAATGCATTATCGCTATCTAACTCAATTGCAATATCACGCATAAATTCTCTGTTAACCTATACGCAACCGCAGTGTCTACATAGTAGAAATATAAATGTGCATAACAGGGTAATTGTCCGTTCTGAGTCAAAGCACCAACATGATGATAAAATATATAATGTATTTTAAAATAATACACACCCTGCATACAATTTTAATCGATTTGTGCTTCAGAACTCAACGAAGAAAATGCAGAGTTGCTCGAATGTTCTCAAAAAAGTTCTTGAGCTTTTCAAGAAAGTCATTCGAACGCAAACCATTAAATAATTTATGAAAAAAAGTTATGAGTTAATGAAGGGACCGAAACTTTACCTTTATTGGAACAGGATGTAAAAGAATTTTTATCATTTTG
The DNA here is from genome assembly GCA_963931855.1 of Philhelius festivus. Taxonomy (NCBI): domain Eukaryota; kingdom Metazoa; phylum Arthropoda; class Insecta; order Diptera; family Syrphidae; genus Philhelius; species Philhelius festivus. The sequence continues at coordinate 67,497,564 of OZ007554.1, read as the reverse complement.
ATTGACTTCTGAACTAAAATGTTTAGGTTCACAAAAACAACAGATCAAATTTAGTGGCTCACAACCAAAACTATTGAAATTTCGAGGCACAGTATATGTAAATATTATCCATTCTATCATCATGATCAAGATCCATTGGAAGATAAGTAAAGTATGAAATTCGCAATGAATATTGTCTGGTAATAGTTCCTCGTTTTTCGATACGGCCTGTTAAAGTTCTACGATGCGGCATTTTAAATCGAAAGAGACTAAGACTAAGAACTGGGGCTTTTTTACGCAATACTGTATTTAAATGCAGTGCATGAAAAATGCGACTTGAACCCCATATTCATGTCTAGGACGCTCAACTCTTTAATTATATATAATATTTAAGTTTCAACACTTTTTATATGAGCCTTAAGAAAAAATACATTTTCAATGCAACATTACGCACAAAAGCCCCAACCATGACATGTAAGACTTATACTTGCATATAAAGACTATAGATTTATTTTAAAATAGCAGTATGAAATTTTGCTAAAATTTGTCTTAAATGAAAAAATATTCAAATTAGTTCAACTGTACTTGCACTTCACTAAAGGTGGTAGTTTCTTGTACAACAGTACATTTGGGTTGCTCCCTAAGATTTGTTGGCTTTTTGAGGTATTTCCAACCGCTCACACAACTCCGTTAAACCTCTTGTGGTGTGTATTTTCCTATTGGTTGGTTGGTTGGTTCACTTGAGTTCTTCGCCTTTTTGAGGTAAATCAGTAAAATATTTTCACAGAAAATGGTAACACAAAAATTCATTAGGGCTATTTATGTATAATCAATCAAAATCAAAAATTATACTCACTTCAGTTTAACTGGTGATTGGAATACAATTGAATGACCTTTTTGATTAAGCCTTCTAAACTTCAATTCCACAAACAATATTGAAGGAAAAAAATGTTATATTTTTCAAATTTTATTAATCAATAAATATTTTTGGATTAGCCATAAAATTTATTTAAGACTATTTATATATATAGATTAATTAAATATAGTATCATACCATCTTTAATGTGATTTCCATTGGTAAAATAAATAAATTTATTTTTGATTTGAATCTGTCAAAAGGCCGATTTTGGAAATTCTTGTATTCCATTAGGCAAATAAATTAATTTATTTTTCGATTTAAAATCAATTTTGCAAATCTAAATTTTTCGGCAGATTTACACCTTAGTTAGTAACTTACTAACTTAATCGGCTTCAGTTCCATGAAAGGTCGCTGCAGGAGATATGCATATGACGGCTTTCTATTCTCTACAATCCTGCACATTTTGCTTTCAGATAATTGTTTGTTTATTGATAGCATGTACTTGGTATGCCCTTGAAGAAGAACAAAGTTTACTTGAAGGACTCTATTAAAGATAAAGTTGTAAAGTGTTTAATAATTTAGCTAATTGTTAATTAGTTTCATATTAATACTTCAACACTGGACTTTTTAAAACTTTGCGCCAATGTACTTATCTTAGTCTTTTAAAGTAGAAAAGATTGTTAAAAATAAAATAAAATAAAATAACGGCTCGTAGAGAGGATAAACCTAGTGACGTACAACTCTCAACCATTTCTGTGTACGTGTTTCGAGGAATAGAGAGGACCTACAATTTTCTGCCTATTCCCAACGGCTTATAAGCAGCACTTTTCATGACAAGAATTACTCTTAGAAGGTTTGTAAATCCCTCGCAAGAGGCAGTATAACACTGAAAAATTTGCTTGCAGTAGCTGAAATTCGAACCTAAGACTTTCTGCATGAAAGTCCAACGCTCTAACTGTTATGCCAAGATTGTTCAGTTATAACAATTCATTTTATCCAAAGGATTTCTTTAAATTGATGGATTTTTGTAGGCTTCCACCTGACCAGCGGAAATCACCTTAGTGTTTTAAAAGATAACCCCGAACAAACAGACAAGCTGATATACAGGCAGGCAAAGCCTTTATTTTTATTTTATTTTTGTTTAAATTTATTCGATTTTCTGATCAGCTTAATTTGCTCATGAGTGTAATGTTTTTTTTTTTAATATGTATTGGAAAACAACCTTTTAAATTTTCGAATTTAAAGTGCTAATTGAATGTGAAGTGCCGTCAAAATCAGTTCGTTAGTTTCGAAGACAAACCTGGACAAACTGACAGAAAGGCAACAATTTAAGAAAATGATAAAGAACTATTCTTCATAGCAGGCAAAAATCATTGAGATAAAAAACTCAATTGTTACAATTACAGTTACACTTAAATTGTATTAATTTGTATAGACTTAAAAATTTATAGTTTTATACGTATTAATTTTGTAAAAAAAAGTCTGGCTTTAACCATGTCGAATTATTAAAACCGCACTTCCATTCGGAAGAGTGAAGGCATGCTAAATATATCTCAATCACTATGATATAATAAAATATTAAAATTTAGGCAAACTCAGATGACCTTTCTGGTATACGAACCGCTGCCTGCAATGAGAAATTATAATAACAACAATATTGTTTAAACTGATAAAATTTCAAATACTGGGTTATATACATAGATTGATTGTGCCTGCAGTGATCTGGAAACTATAAATTCAAAAATACACTATTTATCTAAAAGTTGGCGCCTATCTCAAAATCGTCCACAACTTTGGACGACTGTCTTTTTCATTTGCCTCGTAAGCCCCATGTAGGAACACCACCTGAACGTTAGAAAATACAATTTTTTTTTCAGAAGTGTATTATAAGCGCAAAACTAAACATATTTTTCTATTTCTTTGGTTTTTTATTATTCTTCTATTTCTTTCTTTCATTTTCCTATCATTTTTCTATATATATACAAAAATACAAACACACACAAAACCTAGAAAGAAATGGAAGTTTTTAACACAAAATATGCAGTTCTAACAAAACGAACGGATCTACGCCTTGATCTCTGCGCCCTCCAAGATGAAAAAGAAAGTGAAAGAATCCCAATCGAACCAGGAACACTGGTTAAAGTTTATGATACAACAACCACTGGCGGTGGCGGAACTGGAGGCAGCGGTAACAACAACACACTAAACAACAACAATAGCAATAGCAACAGCAAAACAACATCCGTGCAGATTCTTGATTATTTCAATCACAATCCGATCAGTGAGAATCTATACGAATGTCCGACATCACATCTAAAACGTATCCACCAGGACATCTGGCCATTTGGTATTGCTATATCAGATCCTGCACGCCGCTTGCAATTCTTCTTGAGCACAGAACAATGCAAGCATATTTTGTATCTGCGAGAGGGCGAATTGGTGGCTGTGAATGGAACATTATTCGGAAATGCAACGCGCTACGAATGCATTGTTCGGTATATTGGCCTTGTGCAGGAGATGGGCCCAGGCTACTATTTTGGGCTCCAAATTAGGGTAAACAGCATTGAAAATAGCGCTATTATTTTTTGTTTAGTTTGTCTTATAATTATTTTGTTTATTATTTATTTTTGTGAATTCATATTGTTCAGTTATCATTCTTTTATTATTCACTTTTGTTGCACTGTGTGGTGTTTTGGTTCTGTGTTTTTATTTCTTTAATTTTTCATTTCTTTTCGACATCATTTGAAAATACATTTGTGTTTGGTGGTTGCTTTCAAAACAAGAAGGAATATTTGTTTGCTATACAGATCTAGATGTTAGAAAACTCATTGGCACCATACTCACAGCTAAAACACTATCTCATTTTGTCGTCTGCAATATTAGGGTTTTCATACATTACATCAAATAAAATCAGTCTCAAGGTTTTGGTAATTTGATAAACTAGTTTAACTATTTTTTAATAAGGTCTTATTCTAAGCTCGATGAACCATGACTTTTAGAGACTGATTCACACGCTTGAATTATAAATAAGTTATTTTTTGTAAAAAAATGTATATTTTATTTAATAATCTCAATTCCAACAGAGTTCAGAGAATGTCAGTTCTCCACAGGAGTTGGAAATTCCCTATGTCATCAACTATATGCAATGTGACCCGCGATTAGCGTTGATTGTTTCCGCCGACTGGATCGAACCTATTGATATCAAGAAAAAATCCTTCCCCCGAGAACTTCTTTGTGGGACTTTAGACAAAGCCCGTTCAGCCATTGGACTAACAGCACGGCAATCCACGTCTCGAAAAAGCTATAAAAAATCACCCACCAAAAAAGATTCTGTACTCTTCCCACAATCAGAGACACAGTTCTACGTGCCTAGTCCAAGTACAGCCGATGATTACGCCAGTAGCAGTGGTTGTGAAGAAGTTGACACTGCAATGGATCGAGGAGGACGTAGTCTAACATCTGCACAAAATCCAAAACACCCACGCAAAGAGAAACCCACAATAACACATAATTTCACCAAAGACGATTCCACGATCTCAATTCCGGTGCCGCAAACGCAACAGCACCAGCAACACGATCAAAAGGACAAGACTAATCAAAGTAATCAAGAAGATTTAGTTCCATTGGATAATGAAGATTATAATAAATATGTTGAAAACTACGAGCGTAATTTAGAACAACGCCAACTGTATGAACAAAGCATTCCACCGGGTATTTTGAAATCCAGCAAAATCACTCAGTCTGCCAATAATCCAGGTGGGACAGCAACAACAACTGTGAAAAAGAAACTCGTATCAACCAGCACAGAAGTGCCCGTAAAGCCAGTTACCATTATGAGCTTAGAAGATCGTGATATCATTGTAATTGATAAGGCAGACATTAAAGAGTCTACCAAAAATGAAGCGAACGTTATCGTTGTAGATAACCCAAGACAAACAAAAGAAGTTGACTTGGCCGATCTGCTTGGTGGCAATTGGCCAAATAACGCTGGTGACGCTGCAATGGTTCTGAACACAACTTCAGAACAAAATAAATCGCCAAACATGAGTAATGGTGGCGCAAATACTACAACTGCCGGTGGCAGTGTCATTTACGTCAGCAGTAGCAGCAATAGTAGTGTGAGTAGCATGAATCAGAAAATAGATAGTAGGAGTAAATCAGCGAATCCAGTGTCACATTTGATTGGCACAAAAAGTTTGGATCGAAAGAATCGGGATACAAACTGGCCGCATTCAGATATGGTAGTGATTCCGGTAACTTCAACAGCAGGAACAACAACTACAGGTACAGGAACAGGCGCCGCCGATCCAATGAAAAAGGAAAAAAGTAAGTAAATATAACAAAATTTTTTTCTATTTATAGTCTAAAATTGCTTTAAAAAAATTACAAAATATCTTTTAAAAAACATCAAATGTTTTAAGTACGCAAGTTTATATCAAAGTCCAATAGGTGTGAGTCACTTCGTGTCACAGTATAACGCAAAATGTTTGAAAGAAATCTTATATAAACAGTGTACTGTACACATTTTTTTTTATTTGTGTTTATTACTTATGAAATAGAAGACGATATTTTTTTCATATGACGGAATTTATATCTTAAAAACCCATTGTTTATCTTTCAACTAAAAGTGTAGATAGATATACATGTACATATGTACATTGTACGTACGCTTGTAATTCATAAATTGGACCATAGCTTTGTCAATTATGTTTCCATTATAAATAAATATGTACATATGCATAAAAAAGCTTTAAAGTATAAATACCGGTCCACATGTTTTTATTGAGTTTTTTTGTTTGTGGGATATGAGTATGTAGTTTGTAGTTAATTAGATTCCTTTTTAATTTGCCATCGTTATACTTTTATAAACCAACCTTAATCCTAGTTCGGACCACTAGTTGCTTGCTGTGTTCCCAAAATCTTGATTTACTCTTGAAATTGATTCATGTTTTCCCGATTAATAATTTTATCCAGAAGAACAGTTGCCAAAAAAAAAGAATTTTCTGAGTTTATCTTTTAATACGGTGATTCGTAAAAGTGTTCCAAAAAACAATGCCCGTAGTACCCAAAGACAAATAAATCCAAAATGTACTAAAAAAATACTTAAAATAAAAAAAATATGGTTTTTCATTTTATTTTTACATCAATGAATTACTAAGATTTTCGGGGTGTGATCCTGAGCAAGATTTCTTTGTAAGAACTGGAAGTTTTTGCCTTTTATTTTAACTCAGTAGTTTTTTATATTTTGCGCGCACTAACGGCAATATGACCACCCTTAGAATGTTTAAGCACATTGCGAGCGTTTAGGAAACTTGGGTTTAAAAGGAGATACCTATGTACAATGGTATTAAATGTCTAAATATTACAATTTGTTATATTAGGTTCGTTTGTTGAACTTTACCCAGGGTTGACCCAGGTTTTCTTGACAACCCTCAGAGTTGTCAACAAAAACTGGGGTTTTCGATTTTCAAAAAACACCCAAGAGCTTTCAAATGTTTTTTTGAGAGCTAAAAGCAAGACAATATCATTTTGTGATCTGATAAAACTTTAAATTTTTTATAAATTAGTTTTAAAAATGAACGAAAACAATTTCGCGTTGTTGCTGAATGTTTCATCCGATGAGTACAACAAACATTGGCCAAATTCCTAAACGCAAGATTTGCAAAGCAAAACACCTGCAAAGCAGATATAGCAAATCAGAATACGCATATGTAAGAGAATTGCGCAAGAAATGTTTGACATTTGTAGAAATGCCTCTGCATTTACGCAAGAAAGTAGCATCGATCGCATTTTGGGACACTCTGCTTAACAGAGATTTTTGTATTTGCATTTTGGAACAGTTTGCTTAGCAGAATTTGCGCAAGATATGCGTTTAGGAATTTGCCCATTTAATATTTAATTGCAAATACAAGCAATAACATGAAACATGCGAATCGCCAAACGACAACAAAAGAAATACATATGAAATCTCATATGACTTTTGACAGTTTGATCGTTACCTGAACTCGCCCCAGCAAAATACCTAGATCTACTTCATGGCGAGTTCAGGGCGACCCCAGGTTCAAAAAACACAGAATTTTCTCACCAGGGTGACTTCAGGTTTTTCAAAAAACGATTTAGGGCGACCCCAGGGTGACTTCAGGGCTCAACGAACAAACCTAATATGGGAAGCTGAGAATACTGTTGTCAGCAAAACATTAATGGACTAGAAGTTTCAAACAAAAAATTATTGATGAAAATGTGAAAGAGTCTGAGACAAAAAAAGTCGGAGGCATGAAAAATCAAGAAAAATGAAAATATGAACTTAAAAAATATGAGAAGAGAATTAGCATAGTAACAAGGTATGTTACTATGTTTAGAAAACATAAACAGTTCTTCCTCCAAGTTTATCCCTTTAATGAGTTTGATTATTTGAAGTGCCTTCCAGAGAGGATAAATCACTCTCTTCTACTTGGTAGCGTCCCAGATACTTATTCCTTGAATGCATTAGTGCTTCGCAACCGCCTAGTATGTGTTCCGGTGTTTCGTCATGAGTATTACAGAATCTGCATGTGGGGCTGTTTACTAGGCCAAGAACAATCAACAATCAATATTTGGCAATATTTGGGTTCGGTAATTCCTTTCGCGATTTCGACCTTCACATTCCGCTTTGGCATTGACTTCCGCCTAGAAAATGCTAGTGGATTATCCCATTGGTACGTAAAGTTTGGTTATAGACCCAGTCCCTTCTGCCGTTCTCAAACTATCCGTGTACCACTTAATGGCATTGGCCTTGAGTTCGTAGTTTTCTGATACGCCTACCCACTCTTTTTTACAACTTAACTCCGTTCAAAACTTACTACTGTATGCTACGTGTTTGTTTGCAAAACAATCTTTCAAAGAAATTTTGTTATTTGTATTCTATTTCTATTCTTCTATTCGTTCTTCCTGAGTTTTTTTTTTTGAAAACCATCGCGTTTGACTTATCAAGATTTGCTGTCAAGTTCCATAAGGTCCAGTATTCTTCGAGCCCATTTATCATGCGTTGTAGTGCCTCAGGTGAAGTGGCTACCAGAACAACGTAATCCGCAAACAGCAAGGCTTTAATGCTTTGGTTACAAAATTCGATGCTTCCAGGCAGATAGTCTATAATATCGTCTATAAATAAGGCGAAAAGTACCGGGCTCAACATCCTTGTCTCACACCAAAAATCCTCGTCCTTGTCCATTAATTAACATGACTTTGTTGATAACACTTTGTCCACGAAGAACGTGTATACTCCTTAAAACGAAGATATGTTCTATTGTTGAATACCCCGGTCTGAAGCCAGCTTGATACTCTTTAAGTTGATGTCTGCTATTTATCCACCTTAACTACCTTGATCTCCTATTATTGTATCAAAATTCACTTTGAAATCTACGAAGAATGTGAACAAAGACATTTTTCTCAATAAAACGTCTTGCGATGCTCGTAAGATTGAACATTTGGTCAATTGTTGAAAGACCAGCCCGAAAACCAGTTTGGCAACAGTTTATAATATATTGTTGCTTTCAATCCAACTAACGAGCCTACAGTATAAGATATGTGCAAAAAGTTTTCTTAGTGTACTTAGAACGGATATGCCAATATGTCTTTTTTCCAAATGTTCACCGCTTCCAAAAAAAAAAACAGTGTTTTCTCCCTTTTTGAAAATTTAAACATTTATCTCAATTAAATGCCAACCTTTTTTTTTTTTTTTTTTATAATCTACCCGCGCTCAAGGGATTATGATTACCCTTTAAATGTTTCAACACAGCGCGGGCGTGAAGTTACGGAAGAGAAAGAAGGATAGGAAAGATGTGTGGCACGATGTTCTGAGACTGAAGGTTGTTGTCTCAGATATTTTATCTCCAGGGATGGCGGCTGAACTAAAGCGGAGAATGCCGTGTCTTATTTATATGTCGCTTATAATTCACATTATTTTATTCGTGTTCATCCTTGTTGGGCATACTAGTTCAACTCAATTACATGTTGTTAGTGTTATGCCTGAACAACATGCAATGAGTAAACCAGCAACCCATTGATGACAATTTTAGAAGGTTTTTAATGGAATTAAAACGACATAGACGACGGCAGGGATCGAACCTGTGATCATGAGGTTCACAGGCGAGCACACATCCATCGCGCCACGGCCACCCCTTAAATTATTAAATTATTTCTTAAGCGATCATCGTTCAAGAAACAATTCAGCATTCAACCTGTATCCGTTTACCTGCAGCAGATAATTCTAAAGGTTTTCCTTTTATGTATATGTTTTAAGAATATATGTGTATTATATACATGTACACATGATTCGATTAAACAGATACAAATACTCTCTCTGTTAATGAATCACCGACTATTTAAAAATTTCAATATTTTTTTATCGCTCATCATAAATCATTTGTTTAAAAATTAAAGTAAACATATAGCGGTTCATAATTTATTTTGTTTTACAAAAATAAAACTTAAAACCACTGAACACTGTTTATATAAAAAATCTCTCAACACTTATCCCAAAACATTTGCCAAACATTGATAGAACTCCAACTCTTACTACACCACAATTTGGAATACAATATCGTATCCAGATTAAAGATGCTGACCCATGGCATTTAACAGGCAATTCTGCCATTCAAAATTTTAACTTAGACTCTCTTTGCCTATTGTCTGTTTATATTTGCTCTCACTATTTGCAGGAAATGTATGAAAACATGCCAACGTTTTCGACAACAAGTGAGAGTCTTACTTGCGCGTCGATCTATTTTTGGTACTCTCCCCATAACATAAACTCTGAAAATAGACAGATGAAAATGTTCAGTTGACATATTATGGGTGGGAAAAAAGGGAAAAGGCTAGTTGGTCATTATTGATTCTTCAAGTCAGCCACTTCGAACAATCGCGGAAGGTATTTGAAATTTTGAAAACAAAAAAACAAATTCACCATATTTGTCGCGCATTAAATCATTTATTGGCGATTGTGTCTGCCTTATGGCATCTGCTCTCTATAAGTTTTGAAATAATAACGCAATAGTTCTAGCAAGAAAACAATGGAAACAACAACCGAATGGTATCACCAATACACAAATGATATTCCGCTTACAGTTCTTGAGCTATTTTCATACAACGACAATGAAACTTCTTCCAATGGTGGATATGGAGGTTGTTTTTAATTTTTCTTTTGCTCAAAAATTCTCTTCATTTCTTTTTTAATTTTACGAAGAAAGACTAAAGGATGAATTTGTTCCATTTGCAGAGTTGAGAAACACAATCGAACCATTGTACGATAATGTCAACACACTTCCAGCTGTACAGCAAAATATTGCTCTCGCCTCACCTGAAGAGGAATTCATTCAAGCTTCGCCTATGCACGATGTCCCTGGGACCAATTTGGGCGTTGGATCAATGGTGGAGGTGTCAACTGAAACTAGTGAAGATCTGTACGGAGTTATACGATGGATTGGATGTCCACCGAGTACAAAGACTGTTATGGTAGGAGTTGAGCTAGAGGATGAACAGGAAGACAAACGTTTGCCACTAACCGATGGTGTTTACAATGGAGTCAGGTAAATAATCCGTTTAAATTTCATTGAACAAAATTTACAAACTCATATTCTTTTAGACTCTTTAAATGCCAAGAAGGACGAGCACTGTTTCTGCTGCCAAATCAAGTAACAAAAGATAGGCGTTTTGTAGAAATTGACACCCCACAAGGAGCTGCCAAATCGGCCGCAAAAACATTAGACTCGAAAATGTTTGGTCAGGTTGAATGTCCATCTGTGCCCGGAGCAGTCTCGCCGCTTAGTAAGCTGATAACATTTTTCTCTAAAATTAATATTAAATAACAATAATGTTTTCTATTAGAAATATACAATTTGGATGAATTAGAAGAGATGTGCGGCAAGTTTAAAGGAATTCAAGGTCATCACAACTCTTGTTATTTGGATGCAACACTATTTTCGATGTTTACATTTACAAGTGTATTTGATTCGTTACTCTTTAGACCACCGGAACCAGAAGTACAAATGATAATTACTTTTTTTCTGTAGATTTTAAAGTAACGATATTTCTTCTTTTGTCACTGTCAGGACATATCCCACTATGAAGAAGTACAAAAAGTTCTCCGAGAAGAGATTGTTAATCCTTTGAGAAAAAATATGTTTGTGCGAGCTGATCGTGTTATGAAATTGAGACAATTACTTGATAAGCTTAGTTCTGTAAGTGGATTAACCAGCGAGGAAAAAGATCCTGAAGAGTTTTTGAATAGTTTATTGGCGCAGATATTACGGGCTGAACCGTTTCTTAAGGTAAGTTTTTAACCTTTAGCTCGGTATCTATTGTTCATGATTGGTCTCGGGTTGAGATATCTCTGGCTGTGTAGACTCTCGTTTTAAATGATATGTTGAACAGTGTCTATTCTCCTAGATAGTTGCAACTTGTTTCGAAAAGGAGGGCACATTAATAAGTAGATCACTAAAAAATTAATTTGTGTTTTTTTGTAAAACATTGGTAACTCCAATGTCCTATCGAAACATAATCTTCATCGGAAGTTATAGTAGTAAGCCATATGCGTTTGAAACAGAGATAATATAAGTACTAGTTTTATCAACTGCTTTCATGTTTACGAGAAGTGTTCTTTTCATTGAAATAGAACTGTTTCCTTTAACGTTTTGTCTGATGATCTATTGGAAATCATGTAATACTTCTAAAAGTTATCCTTTAAGGGGCCAGTTATAGCTCATCAGAAAAGTCCATCAGAAAAATTAGAACAATCGAAATCTGAAACATTTTTCTCATGGCCGGTTATAGCTACCAATAATTTTACGTCAGAAAACAAACAATTTTTTCTTGTCATATCGTCAGAAAAAATTTTTCTGATGCCTTCGGAACAGAAAAAAATCGGAACACAAAAGAAAAACGAAATGGAATATATTTTGAGTTTTGGCAATCAGCTGTTCAGAAAAATCAAATTCCATCAGAAAAAATATTTAAATCCATTTTCTGAGTAAATGTAGCAACAAAATGTTTAAATTCTTTTTGTAAAAATTAGTCCAATCAAGTATTCGTCTAATTGCATAAAAATTTTACTCAAAATCGAGTCGTAATATGGTCAAATTTGGAAGACAAAATTTTTTCTGATGGACTTTTCTGATGAGCTATAACTGCCCCCTAAGGTTAATTGACAATAAGCAAATATGTAGTAACATTTACGACAAAAGTGAAGATGGCTTCAGTTGCGGTTTCTTAAGATTTCCTGAATTGATGGCGGAGCAATTTTAGTTGTCTCCTTCTTATTTCTAAAACATGATCATATCGTTTGCAGACTTTGTGTACGTCATAGCATAATATCGTAGGGCAACTCTATGCAGTTTGCTAATGCATGATTTTCCTAAGAGAAGTAAATGTTATTTTCATCCCCAAAGCTGGCAAACCTAGCCATGTTAATCCTAAAGATCTAAGACCTATTAGCCTTTCATCATTCCTTCTTAAAACATTTGAACGTCTGATTGAAATCCATTTGAGGGCAAACATTGATAAGTCCTTACTATCCAATGCTCAACATGCTTATAACAAAGGGAAATCTGTAGAAACCGCTCTACATACGCTGGTTCGTACTATCGAACACTCCCTTCATCATAAGGAGTTCACCTTAGTTGCTTTCCTGGATATAGAAGGAGCTTTTAACAATGTCGACGCATCCGCAATCACATCTGCGCTGTCATCTCTGAAGGTGGATAAGTCAATCAGTAATTTGATAAATCATATGCTGATAAGCAGGATTATAAATTCAAAACTGGGCGATTTTACTACTCGAAGGACTGTCAGTAGGGGTACGCCGCAAGGCGGCGTCCTCTCTCCTCTCATTTGGAACCTAGTCGTAAATAAACTACTAGTGATTCTTGAAGGGGAGGGGCACAGGGTGATTGCCTATGCGGACGATGTTGCGATAGCGATATCTGGTAAGCATCCTAATACTCTGAAGGAACTCCTACAAAATGCTCTAAACAAGCTTACTAACTGGGCAGATCAATGTGGACTCGGTGTCAACCCCCACAAAACTGAACTTGTCCTATTTACCAGGAAATATAAAATCCCACAAATAGACCCTCCCCTCATCAAAGGTATACCGCTTAAATTCTCAGACAAAGCAAAATATCTGGGTCTTATTTTGGACAAGAAATTAAGCTGGAAGCCCAATATCCAAGAGAGAGTCAACAAAGCCAACATAGCTCTTTTCTCTTGCAAAAAAGCCGTAGGTAACAAATGGGGTCTACAAACTCATATAACACACTGGCTATACATCTCAGTCATTAGACCGATACTTACATATGGAGTGACAGTATGGTGGACTGCGCTGGAAAGAGCAACAAACCGTGATATGCTCAGCAAAGTCCAACGAACAGCCTGTTTAATCATGGGTGGAGCTCTCCGCTCAACTCCTTCTGCTGCACTTGATGTTCTTTTTCATCTCATACCGCTAGATATTTTTAGCAAACAATCGGCCGCTAACACAGCCATTCGACTTAAAGCCTCCTCGCAGTGGATCAATAATGATATTGGTCACTCTACTATACTGAACTCGTTCAGTAGTCTACCTAGTAACGTCGATTACACCACCCCTCATCCAAAATTTGATAAAAATTTTCAAGTATCCATCCCTTCCAGGTCTTCTTGGGAAAATGAGTCGTTGTTGATAGACGAAGCAATTCATTTCTATACAGATGGATCTAAAACCGATGACGGGGTCGGTGGAGGCGTATACTCCGAAAAATTAAATCTTTGTCTATCTTTTCGTCTTCCCAATCACTGTAGCGTGTTCCAGGCAGAGCTTCTAGCAATAAAAGAAGTCCTCTCTTGGCTCAAAGAAAACGTTATATCGACAACCGATATACGTATCTTCTCAGACAGTCAAGCTGCCTTAAAGTCACTGGACTCTGTCTCCATTAACTCACAAACAGCCCAAAATTGTCGATCATCTCTGGTGGAGATGTCAAAACAGTTTAATATTCACCTTACATGGGTGCCGGGGCATAGAGACATTCCAGGAAATTGTAAAGCTGACATACTTGCAAAAAACGGAACAATATTACCTTTGTTGGATAGCAAATCTAACATCGGTATACCCCTAGCTACTTGTAAACTTATGCTAAAGCAAGATACCATAAAGAAAGCTAACCACAGGTGGACCAGCACCCCAACTTGCCGGTCTACTAAACTGATTTGGCCATTGTTTGATGCTAAACGCTCAAAACAACTAATTTCTATTGGTAGATTGCATATTAGCTCCATCATAGGTGTCCTTACTGGGCACTGCCTAATAGGAAGACATGCTTTTCGTCTTGGAGTTCCTGCAAATGATTTTTGCAGAAGCTGCATGGATGAAGAAGAAGAGGAGTCAATTCCCCACCTTCTATGCTCTTGTCCTGCCCTAGCGCAAAGACGTAGACTCCACTTGGGAGACTACTACTATAACGATCCTAGTGATCTAAATAATTCCGACATTCACTGTCTCAAACGCTTCATTATTAGCTCAAAATGGTTTAACGAGTAAGGGGGATTTTTGAAATCCCAACGGACCAAATATTGGTCTAAGTGTGCTGACCTTTTCCGGTCAGCAGCCACTTTAACCTAACCTAACCTAACCTAAGAGTAAGATAATTTGTCATAGGTTGGAGCAGGGCTGTAGCTAGAGTTGATTTCAAGGTAGGGCATCGGTTATAACATGTAGGGCGGAAGTAAAAATTTTACTTCATATGAAATATGATTTGATCTGGTAAAGGTGGTACTCAATTGTCTGGAGGGGGTGATAGATAAGTGCTAAGCATTTATTTATATAATTTTTTTTTTTTTTTTTTTTTTATAATCTACTCGCGCTCAAGGGATTATGATTACCCTTTAAATGTTTCAACACAGCGCGAGCGTGAAGTTACGGAAGAGAAAGAAGGATAGGAAAGATGTGTGGCACGATGTTCTGAGACTGAAGGTTTGTGTCTCAGACTTTTTATCTCCAGGGATGGCGGCTGAACTAAAGCGGAGAATGGTTCATAATATTATTTCTCTTAACATTATATTCAGTATATGTACCTACATAGACAACAATACAAAGTTCTTTCATTAAAATGACTGAATTCTTTGATTCGACATATATTATAAATACGAAGGACTTCATCCAGATCAACTGACTTGGTTCTTTTCTTTTTAAAGGCCAGAAATACCATGTTTGTCTTACTTTCGTGACTCAATGATAGCCTTTGAAGCCTATTGATTGCAGTCAAAGTTGAAAACGTAGATTCGCACACAGTAGTGCTACATCCTATGGTCGCCACAGATGTAATTAGTAATTTTGTTATGACATATTTAAAAGTATGTATTTATTCATTGTCATATAAAGAGGAGCAAACAAAAAGACTTGGCACTGCAGCTTTAAATAAAGTAGCGTTAAATATTTGATTTTCTTGCAGTAACTTATGGCCAGTTGCACCAAATTGCAATTAAATGGGCTTTCGCTAAAAGTCTTAAAGTTTGTTGATCTGATAAATTTATCTGTTTTGGTTCGTTTATTGTCCTTTAAAAATTAAAAGTGGATTGGTGAAACTGTAAATTTTACAAATAGTTTTGTTTTCTCACACTTACTTAAGTTTTTCAACGGTACCATTTTGTCTACATCCAACTCATCTATACTCGCTACTGAATTTAGTAGATCGTCGTTGTCCGAAAATCTCCTTTGTAATTTAGCTATTAGTATGTCCAACGTTTTGAAATACTCAGACTTAAAGGATAATTTATCATAAATATAGCATAGCATAGCGCTACATCTCTTGTCTGAGGAAGAACAAATGTTTGAGGAGCGAGCACTTCGAAGTATTTTAGGGATCACTCTAATCCTTTGTAGATGCGTGAGTGTGAAAAGGAATTAATCCTTATTTTTTTCCTGACTTTATCAGTACTTAAGGCAGAGGGTTTCTTTGCAGAGGGTGGGTAACAAAAAGAAGTTGGCAAAGACCACTTTGTTGGTTTCGCACAATCCTTTTTACTTGCGATATAGGTACTATAGGGCAAGTTCTGCATTTGGAAAAAAAATCGAACTCGAGATTTTGATCAAAGTTGACATTACGATGATAGCGAAGACGAAAAAAAAGGGTCCGGCAATTCCGTCTGTCTGTCTGTATGTCTGTATGTCTTTATGTCTGTACCTCGAACTACAGCCTAAACTACTGGAGGTATTTTCTTCAAACTCGGTACTTAAGGGTCTTCGGTGATTCCCTAGAGGAGAAATTGAAATTTTTTTTTTAGCTCCAAAACTAAGGGTACCCCCCATACACCCGTAATGCAAAATCTTATATATCTCGAAAACGGCTCTAACGATTTTGATAAAAAAAATTAGGTGTGATACTATAGACATGGACTACATTTTGGTCAAAAAAATTTTTGGGGCAAAATGTTATTAACGGTACCTGTCAAAGAACCGTTTTTTTGATTTTTGACTTTCTCATTAACGGCTCTAAGGATTTTAACCAAAAATTTTCAGCAGGATTCTCCTTAAGTTTAAAATAATATTGTTTATAAAAATATTCGAAAAAATATTTGTTGGGTTTTTTGAAAAAAAAATTTTTTTTGAAAAATCAATATCTTCAAAATCTATGAACAATTATTTTTTGAAATTATTTCCTAAAATCAATATTATTAAATAATTAAAATTCCCATATTTTTTTCTTAAAAAATTTGAAAGAATTTTTTTATATAAAAAATGTATTTAATAATAAAACGAAAAGTTTATTTGCATAAATTCATACTTTTCTAGAAATCAGACGGCAATTTTATGCATTTGAACATTATTATCTCATTAATTCAATTTTTCATATTTATAAAATGTATCTTAAATTCCAAAGTACTTTTACATAAGAGCAAGTTCGTGCGATCCAGTCGTGCATTTTATTTCTCCTTGTTCTTACTTTTTTTCCACTCAAACTCACTCTTCACTCCTTCCGAAATTCGGCCACTTTCTACCGATTTGCTTTAACTTAAGCCCTTGGCAATTTCAGGATTCTCCTGCATTTTATTAAGCAGCATACCGCTTTGGTCTTTTTTTATTGCTTTGCTCCTGCATTTTAACAAAAAACATATATTTTAAATTTTATCTTAAAAAAAAAACAAACAACTTACATTTTCCGTCTTATTGTACTCTCGTTCGCCTAATAAAAATAATGTCGATTTCCTTTACACACTAGGGATTTCGATCCCTTGTCAAATTTTTTCTTTTGGTGTGCGTATTTCGTATACATGTAAATCCCTCTTCAAATACGGGTTAGAGGGATTTGATCTCTGTAAAAAAAATCGATTGTTTTGGTGTGAAGGATCGTAAAATCTGTCGAGAGATCGAAATCTTCACACAGAAATTAATTTCTCATGTTTAAAGGAAATCGACATAAGTGAAAATTATGACTATCAATGGCATATCTTTCCGTCCGAAATGATTGTTCACAATAAGGGGAATTTTTCGAACATGAATAATTTTTCGGGTTTAACTCACAATAGGCGAAAAGTGAATTGTCAAATTTTCCGGGTGGAATGCTGTTCGGGTGAAACTCACAATAAGGCTGAATATTTTTTTGGCCACAATCAAGGCCATTCGGAATTCCAATTTGAGCATCACTTTTTTAATGTCCACACTCTAAGCGACGTCATCACCCTTAAATCTGTCATTTCTAACTTCATCCAAAGTCGTCAAAATCAATGAATAATAATTATCGTGTACAACTTTTGTTACGGCCAAGTGTCCTGACCAACTCTGTTCTAAGAGCCGGGAAATCCTTTCATACAATTCAGCTATTTTTCCATGCTAAAAAAATTCATGTAACTTGATGCATTGATCAAAAAATAAACGAATGAAAGTCATTTCCGAGATAATCCTAATGGCTACCAAATGCAAGCGATGGTTAAAGCAGTGGACGTAATGGATTTTTCAACCCAATTTATTTTCTATTCTGGTTATGTTATTCAACGTTAATTCAGTAAAATTGGCTGCATCAAGATTTTCGGTAGTAGTAACTGTCAGCAACGACTCATTGACAATTCCATCTTTAACGTAGCGTATTGCTATTCCAGTTCTCATTGTGACGTTGTGGGGTGCACTCATATCGGGAGCTTTCATTTCACTTTTTTTTTATATCAAGTCAATAGTATCAATATAATTTAAATAATCTGAATCAACAATAACTATGTCGTGCAGAATTTGTCGGAAAAAGACCATTGGGTCAGAACTTAAAGTAGAGTGCAGTGATTGCAACAAGTTTTTTCATGCCAAATGCGCTAAATTAACAGCAAACGAACTTGATTTTTTTAAAAAGACAAATAAAGCCTGGAGGTGTTCTTCTTGCTGCATTCAACGGCGAGCCTCTTTGTCTATTGAAAATAACTTGCCGCCTTCACATTTCAGCCCTCCACCTCGCTCTGCATCTGCTTCCTCACCACCACTACTATCAGCAGACCCGCTGACACCAATCTCATCTAATGCATCTTACACCGACAAAACTTCTACCACCACAACCGCGTCTTTTATCAACACCGCCACCACTACCACAGTCTCAACCGCTTTCACCGCCGCCGCCGCCTCCACCACCAGCACAATCGCATCGCTGGCAGGAGGTAATTCCACTGTAACTTTGGATATGGTTTACGCCGAAATTGTTTTGCTAAAGTAATATCATAAGAAACAAATCGATGTCCTTATCGCAAAAAATATTGAATGTGAAACTAAAATTCTACATCTCGAGGAAAAGGTGAATAGCTTGGAGCAACAGCTTTTAATGAATAGCATAGAAGTATTTAACGTTCCCAACAACAACACTGCAATGTCGAACGTTGACACAGCTCTCAAAATTTTTAGCCAAGGTTTAAATCTGAATATAAACGAAGCTGACATCGATCAATGCTATATGAAGAAAATAAAAACAAAGCAATCAAAGAATATTAACAGCAACAATTCAACGAGCACCACCACCACCAACATTCTTCACGTCAAATTCAACTCTCATCTACTCAAGGAGAAAATTATGAAAGCAAAAAGAGAAAAAAGAGAGCAGCTTACAACAAACTTATTCGATGCGCAAAGGAAACCTGAAAACATTTATCTAAATGACTGTTTAACTCATCAGACACGTAAACTACTAAACACTGCATTGTCGCTGAAGGCTAAGAAGGGATTTAAATATGTTTGGACCAGAAACGGGACAGTTTTTATGCGGAGGAGTGAGGGTGACAATTCAGTAAGAATTGTTAGTGCTAATGATTTTGATAAAATAATATGAATTTTGTTCCGTCTGCCCTCCGTCCCAATCCAAACATGTGTGATTTTCCAGTCAATGTACCTTGTGAGTTTTGTTTTTGTTTACAACAAAATATCCGTAGTTTGAGACAAAATTTTTCGGTTCTTGTAGCTCATATTGAGTCGCTCATATGTTTACCTGTGGTAATAGTTTTAAGTGAAATTTGGATATATGAAAATGAACTTTGTTTATATAATATACCAGGTTATTCGCTGTTTGGTAATTGTAATGAATTATATCCATCGGGAGGTGTAGCTGTTTATGTGAGAGATGGTTTTGTATGCGAGTGCTCAAAAATTGAAATTTCTAGTGCAGATGCGTTGAAGTTGTCATTTTGTTATGAAAATGATAACTACACTATGCTGTGTATATATAGACTGCATGATTTTAGTAAAAGTATTTTTATTGATGAATTAAGCAATATTCTTGGTAAAATTAAGGCTAAAAATTTGATTTTATTAGGTGACATTAACATTAATATATTAAATGAAATAGATAAAGACACAGAGAATTACTTATTTCTATTGGCAGCAAATGGTCTTAAGAGTTATATAAACGAGCCAACCCGTGTGACAGGATCTTCGAGTACTTGTATCGATCACATATTCGCTAGATTTAATAAAAAACATAGTAGTATTTCTTATGGAAAGGTGTATGATCTTATGTTGACAGACCATCACATGGTTGCTCTTATCAACGTTTCTGATTCCACTTCAGGAAGCAATCGAAAAACACTCAAGAAAACTAAAAACTGCACTGATTACTCTTTATTACTGGAACTTTTAAAGTATGAATTTTGGGAGCCAGTTTATTTGGAAAGTAACCCATCTAAGGCCTTTGATTTATTCAATTCAATTTTACGTAATCATATACATTCCTGTACTTTTAGTTCTAGTCAAAAACCAAACAGAAATAAGCATTTAAAGCCTTGGATGACTATTAATTTACTTAAGCAGATTTCTAAGAAAAATACTTTAAGTATTAAGTGCAAAAAACATCCCCAAAACAGATATCTCAAAAGTTATTATGTCTCTTTATGTAAAACCATTAAGCATAAAATAGAAGAAACGCGTAATAATTATTATATGGGTTTATTCGAAAAAGCAAATGGAAATATAAGAGAAGAATGGAAAGTGGTAGATAATATTTTAGGTAAGGATTCGCGGTTAGTCGAAATAGATAACTTGCAAATTAATGATATTTCCATAACTGACTTAAACTCAATATCAAATAAATTCAACGAATACTTCACAGAAATTTCAGATAAACTTAAACCTTCAGTTGATCCTTGCTCAAGTTGTGATTGTTCAATATTTTCGAATATAACGTCAGATAGTTTACAACCAAATAGTTTTGTTTTCAAACCAATATCTTCGCGTGAAGTTTACATGACTATTTTATCGTTAAAAAATAAGAATTCGTGTACTACTGATGGTATTTCTAGTATTTTACTAAAAAAAATTGCCCTATATGTAGTCGATGTATTAAGTTACCTGTTTAACGCAAGTGTTGAAAATGGTTGTTTTTTCAAGAGCCTTAAGTGTGCTGAAGTTGTGCCTCTTTTCAAAAAAGGTAATAGAAAGAATGTTTCCGACTATAGGCCTATTTCTCTGCTTTCAACTTTCTCAAAACTTTTTGAAAAACTAATAAAGGTAAGAATAATTTCCTTCTTGGACAAAAATAAATTTTTCAGCGATAATCAATTTGGATTTCGATCAGGAATGTCTACTGAAGACGCTATTTTAAGGCTGTGTATACAATTATATAGCAGTTTAAATTGTAATAAAACAACCATGGCTCTTTTCGTTGATATGACTAAGGCTTTTGATATGGTTGACCATGACGTTCTATTAAACAAATTGTATAATGCTGGTTTTCGAGGGGTAATATTTAAATGGTTTCAATCCTACTTAAAGGAAAGAGAACAAAAAGTTAATGTGAATGGAATTTTTAGCAATTCACTTCTTTTAAAAAATGGAGTCCCACAAGGCTCCGTTCTCGGTCCATTATTTTTCTTAATCTATATAAATTCTCTTTTCGATCTTAAATTAAATGGTTCTCTTACTGCCTTTGCTGATGATATAGCATTCACATATCAATTTAATACTACTTTTGAATGTGTTGCCAAAATTAATGAAGATTTAGAAATCCTTAGGACATGGTTTGCTGCTCATAGGCTAATTATAAGCGAGAAAACTAAGTTAGTAACTTTTAAGCTTTCTGATAATAGTCTTTTTGATTATAACCTTTGTTTTCATGCACACAATTGTAAACAATTCTGCTTGCCTATTCATAAATGTGGTGATCGTAATTTCTATTCTTATAACCTTTGTTCCGATAATTGTTTTAAAATTGAGTCAGTGATGAAATTTAAATACTTGGGAGTTCTAATCGACTTCAACTTAAATTGGAAAGAACATATTCACTCCCTGAAATCTCACATGATGTTGGTTACTCGTAAAATGTATCTCATAAAACCATTTTGCTCGAAAAAAGTTTTAAAACTAGTTTATAACGGTCTTGCACATTCAAAGCTTCAATATGGAATTTCCAGCTGGGGTGGATCATACGCAAATACTTTTAGACCCCTTATGTTAGCTCAAAAACATGTAATACGAATTATTTGTAATAAAAACCGTTTTGCTGAAAGTTGGCCTTTATACAAAGAATTGCAAATTTTACCAATGAGACATCTCTATGTTTTCAAAGTTTTAAGAGAGTTCTTCAAACAAAGTGGCAATATTCCAACTAGAAACTCACAGCTTTACAGTCTACGTATAAATAACTCACATCTTGTTACTGTACCACTCGCGCGCAGAACGCATTTCTCTCTTTTTTTCACAAGTACAGCTCCCAAACTTTTCAATAAATTACCGTTATTTATAAGGCAAACTACTTCTTTTAGTTCATTTTTGAAAAAAGTTAAAGACTGGCTATTCACACATGACTATGAATGTATTGAATCCTTTTTAAGAACCTTACCATATTAAGCAGCACAAACATATTATGTACACAGTAAAAATAATTTCTTGTTGTTTTTTAGAGTATATTATTTTTGAATTGTTAAGTTTGTTATTTTGAATTTATTTTATTATTCCTTTTTTTAAGTTTACTTTTATTATTAATCAATTTTTTGAAATAGTTAAATTCTGATTGTCACCCCACTTCAGATATTACTTGAATTAATTTATTTTGGCGTGTCGTTCAACACTAACTTTTATAGTTACCGAATGTTCACTAATTTCATTCAATCTTTAAACATTTATATTGTATTTATAGCTTTAAGTTTGCTTGAATGAATAAAATTATCTATCTATCTATCTATCTATCTATATTTTCGCGGTTATTTTATCTCTCGTACCATCCTCCATTTCTAATTTCTATTGGTAGATTGCATATTAGCTCCGTTATAGGTGTCCTTATTAGACACTGCCTAATAGGAAGACATGCTCACCTCACCTTCTATGTTCTTGTCCTGCCCTAGCGCAAAGACGTAGGCTCCACTTGGGAGACTACTACTATAACGATCCTAGTGATCTAAATAATTCCGACATTCACTGTCTCAAACGCTTCATTGTTAGCTCAAAATGGTTTAACGAGTAAGGGTGATTTTTGAAATCCTTGTGGCATCACAAATGACCAAATATTGGTCTAAGTGTGTTGACCTTTTCCGGTCAGCAGCCACCTTAACCTAACCTAACCTAACCATCCTCCATTATATTAAACCAGTTTAGGTCCGATTCATTAATATCTTTAACAATGGAACTTCGTACTGCTATAATCATTGCTTGAATTATTTGATTTTGAATTTCGGGGAACGATATGTTGCAATTTGTGTATATTATTAAGAGACTCTTTCAAATTTGGATCTTTCATGCAGGTGTATTCAAATAAATTCTGAAATAATCCTTGTTCTTTTTCTTCCTCCAAAATATAATTACCATGCAAAGCTAATTCGTTGACAAATAGTATAACCTCAATAATAGATATAACGTAGTACCTATGTCTCTCTAAAGCTTTTTGATGTATCAACGTTTCAAAAATGCTAGTTTTAGAGACTATTTGATTTATCCTGCCACATCGCCATAGCTTGGTAATGGGAAATGGATTTTTCGTGTTTTGGATTACGATACGATAGTTGATTTTTAAGGTAGGACATTGCCCCCTAATGCCCTCCTCTAGCTACGTCCATGGGTTGGAGTTGCTGATGATTCGTCTGATTGCTTGCAACTCAATAGATTAAAAATTGTATTATAAGTGTAGAAGTATCGATTGTGATGTAGATCTTAA
The DNA here is from genome assembly GCA_963931855.1 of Philhelius festivus. NCBI lineage: Eukaryota > Metazoa > Arthropoda > Insecta > Diptera > Syrphidae > Philhelius > Philhelius festivus. Next base: position 67,474,113 of record OZ007554.1, on the reverse strand, counting down.
AACGTGAATAAAATTCGATTAAATTAACATCTCAAAACATTATTTGTCTCACTCGCTGTACACATCACAATTCATCAGAACTCTTGAATATTTTGGTTTTAGAGAACCTATATTATGAAAAGAACCGCCCACTACCCTCATGCTTGAAAATCCTGTAAAATTACATGCTTTCCTCAAACTCCTTTGCTAAATTGGATGAGGAATTTTATCTATGGTTGATGGCTTCAGTGTCGTTTTATATGGGGGATAACTCCAAATGTACCTACCGTTTATCGGTTTTTGTTAAATCAATTGAAAGAAATCCTCCTACATTGATGAAAGAGATCGGCTTTCCCGTAGAACGCAATTCCATGGAAGGGAAGTTTGTTCTAATATTGAGTTTTTGTTTGTTTTTCTCAAATCTTTGGCAAAAATTTAAAACGATTCCCTTTTCTGTTGTTTCTTTTAGATATAATTGTTTATATTTAAATTAATGTGATTTACTTTAATTTTAGCTAAGTTCGGGTCAAGACGCTTTCTATTATCAACTTTTTGTTGAGAAAGATGAACGACTTTCGTTTCCCTCAGTTCAACAACTATTCGAGCAGAGCTTCCTTTCATCCGATATTAAATTGAAGGAAGTACCATCATGCCTTATCATTCAAATGCCACGTTTTGGAAAAAACTTCAAAATGTATCCAAGAATACTTCCATCACAAGTACTTGACGTCACTGATATTATTGAAGACTGTAAGTTTAATTTTTTTTTAATAGACATTTTGAAATCATTGAGCATAATTTTCTACCACAGCACCTCGTCAATGTTCTGTTTGTGGAAAATTGGCTGAATACGAGTGTAAAGAATGTTTTGGTATATTGCAATGTGGTGTTGGATTAGAGAGCACAGCATTTTGCAGAAAATGCCTTGAGACTGTTCATTCCCATGCAAAGAGGTAAGAACAAATTGTTATTACTAAATCAACAAAAAATGTTATATTAATCGAATATTTTTGTTTTTTTTTAGAGCAAATCACACACCTAAAGAGATCTCAGTTCCCCATGATTTCAAAATAATGGTTGAACATTTAAATGTTCCACGCTTGTTTATGGAACTTTTTGCAGTAGTTTGTATTGAAACTTCCCACTATGTAGCATTTGTTAAAGCTGGCTCGGGACTAGATGCACCATGGTGTTTCTTTGATTCCATGGCAGATCGTAAAGGTAACTTTTTTCATTCTTTTTTTTTTCTTTTAAATAAAATTTATTAATCGTTTTACAAAAAGGTGAACAAAATGGGTATAATATCCCTGAAATGATATCCGTTCCCGATTTGCCGCAATGGTTGTCAGAGGATGGAGCTCGAGCAGTTAATGAGACATCATCCAATGATAAAATGTTACCGGAACATGCCAAACGTTTATTTTGTGACGCATACATGTGTATGTATCAAAGTACAGATGTTATGATGTACCGTTAGGATTAAGAATACAAAAATTAAAAATATTAATTAACAATGCAAATACAAAACACACACACATAAAAATATTAATAATAATAATAAACAATTTAAAATACATGATATCCAATTGTGAACACATAGTTGAACTAAGCTGTAGAAACTTATTTATTACGAATAACGATAACAAAATTGAATGCAAAGCATTATTAATTTATTAATAACATACATACAATATTTTGTCGTATTGTTACCTACTTTTAAACATTTTACATTTAAGTAAATATACACCACTAACGGAACTCGATTTATTGGTCATTATTTGTGTTAAAAGGATGTTTCGGTGGAATCAAAAAAAAAATAACATAAGAGTGGAGTGACAGCATTTCTTCGGAACCAATTTTTGAAATCGGGGTTGCCTTCACAAAATAAAGAAGTTTTATGGATGGCTGGAGTGGATTTCCCAATAAAGCAATACGCCAATTAACAACGCATAACCACCAGGAGTTAAAAGATTTTCGGCTGTAAATGTGGATATTTTTCTGTTGATAAAATATGGATCCCATCGCAACGTGTTGAAAATGTTGCGGGTGGCTGGAACTGGAAAATTTTTTAATGAGGTAAGCAGTATCCAAACATTTTGTTGTAATCCAAGAAGCTCATCATCGTCCAAATTGTTCCAACAATGCCCGAATGAACTTGCTAGTCCAATATTATACAAAATGTCACTCTTGTCTGGGTACCGCCCGGGTCATTGTGGTATTGATGGGAATAAACGGGCAGATGAGGTGGTCAAGCAATAATCAGTCCTACATAACTCAGTTGCGGAAAGAGTCAACATTTCGTTTGGAGTTGTGAAGGGCAATATTTTCTCAATATTCCTTAACGAATCAAATCGTAGGTGGAGCAGTTTAACTAACTCCATTATATCTAGAAAGATTTGGCCAACCTATAATAAATCCCGAATACTTGATCTGATATGCAGACCCAGGCAATACATAGCCAGGATCGTAGCTACCTGTAGTGGACACTGGCCAATAGGAGAGCATGCAGCGAAGCTAGGCATTCCTCACAACACTTACTGCCATTTCTTCTGTAAATGCCCTGCTCTGGCATTGACAACATTGACGATCTTTCAGAAATAAAGATCAAAGACTTGATTTCTATTCTCAACGCAATGATGCCGGATGATCACTCAATCGGATGGGCTACTGTTTCAGAACCAGTCAGCAAGCTGCCTAGTTTGGCACAGTGTAGATGGTGCCAGATTAGTGTGGTGGTCCGGTTAGTGATCCAATTTCCGGAGGATTGTTCAAAAGCAAACATACAATAAGAGACATCAAATCCTACTATACTTCATCCAACAAAAATATGCAGTACACGTTTTATGGGAGAGCTTTTTCAAAATCAGTAGCGTGCTATATTTTTGCACCATACTAAATTGAAAGAACTCCATAAAAAAGTGTTTGTGCGCCCGTAAATTTTCGATTGCATTGAAGCAGGCACGACGTCCTATTGACTGCACATCTGAGTGTGCACTGAATTGCTGTGGCCTATGGCTGTTGGTGCTATTCATGCCCCTATTATGGATTACAACTCAACTTAGTTGAGTTGTCATCAACACAACTCAACTCTTAGGCAACCAAACAAATTTTTCGTATTATGCAAGTCAACTAAAATCAGTTGTAATGAAAAAATACGTTGCCGTCTTTTAGGAGTCGATTTGCTGTCAAAACCAGCTGCTCAACATGAAATACATACAAAACCAAGAATAAGAAATTGTATGATGGAAAGTTCTCTCGATTTGTTTTTCGGTGGCTTGGAAGATGAAAATTTCCTTAATGTAGAAAAAATAAAAAAGAATATCCGTATATTTAATAAACTTATGTACACTTCTATTCCTAAAGTATGCATTTTTTTGATTCGAAATAGTTTTCCTAAAACAACCAACGTTCCTCAGCGATTCCACCAATTGTTAAACTTGCTACTGCTCTTCGTTTCATGAGCGAAGGAAGTTGCCAAAAGTGTAGTGGCAATGATTTTAATTTAGGATTCACTCCATCGATAGTGTCAGTTGAATTAAAAAAGTGGTACATGTGATTGAGGAATTCATTTGAGGAAAATCGATAAATGCTCAGCTAACATAGAGCAACAAGTCGTTCAAATTGTGATGGCCATGTAGTTTTCGAACTAAAATACACTCATTACATTTTATTTTTATTAAAATTTTTGTATAACTTACTGTTTTGTGTCCATATTTTTTATCCGAATGCAGATTTTTTCATTAAAATGTTCTACACAACTGCTTCGAACCAGTTGTCTGATTTTGACGCTTACTACAACCGAGACACAACTCAACTTAGTTACATAATACGAAGAGACAACTGAAAAGTCGACCATTTTGTTAGTTGTCTGCTAATCGACAACTGGTTGTGCTTTGACAGTCAACTGGTTGTGATCGATAATACCAATTTTAAGAATTACAACTAAACTATAGTTGAGTTGTCTTCCATAATAGGGGGGTCAATTTCAACCCCTATTAAATATTGATGTGCGTTCAGAGTTACCCTTGTTCATTTCGTAACTTGTTCAGTTTTTTTCCCTTGAGTTTCTGATGAGGTGCTTTTGATTTTAGAGATTTACAAAAAGGGTCCATTTAAAATCAACACTACGATAACCCTGTGAGAGCTTTAATGAAGGACAGATTTATGCAAATCACTGTAGCCAGAATGCGAAGCAAATGTCCTATCTTGCCCACACTGCATATTTTTGTTGGACAGAGTATAGATGCTTTTTTTAACTTAAACCCAAGTGGATGACTCCGTGAAAATGTAGACAATTTCCCATATCAATTCCATCCACAGGTTCTTATCAGTAATGGTATCAAAATGGTGCATTTCAACGCTAATTGGGCTACCGGGCTAGACTGCCAGTTTTCGACATTTCTACTTATCAAGCTTTAACGTTAGTATTCTCGATCTAATAGTTAAGCGCCTGGTCTGTTGCAACAATAATGAAAGAAAGCAACAAATTAAAGTAATCTCAAGTCATTGATGTTACTTCATGAGATGCTTGTGAATAAACAACAATGAAAAAGGAGTTTAGTTATTATTCGTCCATTTGTAAATATCTTCATTTATTTATATAAAAAAAAGAGAATATAAAATTTCTTAAAACTAAACAACCCATATACAAAATATAACAACGTGTATATAAAAAAATAAATGCAAAACTGACAGAAATATTTAATTTGCTAAAATATATTTTGAGATTACTCATCTAAGACCAAGTGTATGATAGGCTTGCTTTTAACAACACTATCACCCTTTTTCGCCCCGATACTCTTAATTACACCATCTCTTGGGGCCTTCAGTACATGTTCCATTTTCATAGCAATTATTACAGCAAGATTATCACCTTTTTTAACCAAATCACCAGGTTTAACCAGAAGTTTTTCAAGCACTCCAGGCATTGGTGATGCAACAAAATTTCCACTTCCACCACCAGCTACTTCTTCACTGGATGTCAAGAATTTTGGCTGTCTAATATTGAAGCTGAATCTGCCATCGGAAGCAAAAACATCCAAGTTACCATTGTAAAGTGTCGAGTTAAAAATCGAGATGTCTCCATCAATGTCCAGTTGAATTGTGCACGTCTTTTCGCAATGCACAAGCAATACTTTGACATTCCTCCAAGCACCACCATTCATTCGCATTTGAATGTCGTCGGAACTGCTCCTTAGCTCTACCCTGAACGTTTCCCCATTTAATTCTAAAAAGTACTCCCTGATGAAGTCATGGTTCACTCGAAAGCGTAAGGCGTCTAAGAAAGGATCGCCTTTTGTGAGCGCTTGCAAGCTGGAATTCTTTTTAACAGTATTGTCTTCATTAAGGAACAGAGTTGCTGCTGCTTTTATTGCCAGCTCTTCGGTGACATTGATTGGAGGAAACAAAGAATTAAAATGTTCATCAATGAACCCTGTGTGAACGTCACCGGCTCTGAAATGTGTATGAGAGGTGAGGTCAATTAAAAAGTTAACATTTGTTTCCAGACCTGCAATTTGATACTCTCCTAACTTAGCTATAAGCAAGTTCAAAGCGTGTGTCCGATCTTTACCCCAGACAACTAGCTTGGCTATCATAGGATCATAGTGAACAGAAACCTCATCACCTTGCCTGACACCGGTCTCAATCCGAACATTCTCTTCAGGTCTCGGAGTGGATAGGTGACGAAGAGTTCCTGCTCCTGGGAGGAAGCCATTTCTGGGATTTTCAGCATAGATTCTTGCCTCAAATGCATGGCCCTTCTTTTCAATTTGATCTTGAGTGAGCGGGAGTGGTTCCCCGGAAGCAATTCGAATCTGCCACTCAACCAAATCTGTATTGGTTATCATTTCAGTGATTGGATGTTCCACCTGCAAGCGCGTATTCATTTCCATAAAATGGAACGAGTGATCAACTTTGTCCAGAATGAACTCAACAGTTCCAGCTCCAACGTATCCTACAGCTTTAGCAGCTCGCACACCCGCCTCGCCAAGTTTTTGTCTTAGTTCTTCGGATAAACCAGGTGCTGGTGCTTCTTCGATGATCTTTTGATGTCTTCTCTGAACAGAACAGTCTCGCTCAAAGAGATAGACTGCGTCACCATATTGATCGGCAAAGACCTGAACCTCAACATGACGGGGTGAGCGGACATAGCGTTCCAAAAGCACCGAACTATCTCCAAACGATTTAGCCGATTCTGTTCTAGCCGAATTCAGTGCTTCGAGGAATTTCTCTTTGCTCTCAGCAATTCTCATGCCCTTGCCACCTCCTCCGCGGATCGCCTTAATCATCAAAGGAAATCCTATTTTGTGTGCTTCCTGTATAAGTTTCTCATCACTTTGATCCTCACCATGATACCCATTGATAATTGGCACACCTGCAGCTGCCATAATCGACTTGGAGGTACTTTTTATTCCCATATCACGAATCGCCGATCCTGGGGGTCCAATAAAGATAACTCCCTCCCTTTGGCACTGTTCGGAGAATTCAAAGTTCTCCGAAAGAAATCCATACCCAGGGTGGATTCCCTGGCATTTAGTCTGTTTGGCAATGTCGAGAATTACAGAACTCTTTAAATATGATTCAGAAGAAGCGGCTGTACCGACACGATAGGCCTCGTCGGCCATGAGTGTGTGCAATGAGTTTTTGTCCGCATCTGAGTATACAGCAACGGACCTTATTCCAAGTCTTTTAGCAGTTCTTATCACTCGGCAGGCAATTTCGCCGCGATTAGCAACAAGAATTTTTTTTATTGGCTGAACATTGATCGTTTTGTGCGCGGGCCGAGTCGAAATTTTCAAGTGTGAAATTAAGTTATGTACCGTATTGAGGTGCTTGAACATATTTTATTAGTAACAATTTTACCAATAACCGAGAATTGCTTTTTAAAACAAAAATTTAAAAGGAAACGTGTTGAATGTTTATTATTATGATAATTGGATTTTTTTTGTTATTTATGACAGCTGCCAATGGCAATTGTCACGTCAAATTCTCTTAGTCTTTTTTAATGCCCTCTGTATTTTAAAAATAGAAACTTGCCGCAAATCAGTTATTCAATCGAAAACTTCATTGAATTTGAATTTGCGAAAATTTTTTTCAACATTTTACTTGATTTTTTAAATACTGAAAAAAAAAAAGGTTTTTTAAAACATAAAAAGTATAATAAAAATAAATATTTACATAAATAAAAAAAATAAAAACCAAGGTATTAAGCCTTTTTTGCGTATCAAAGATTTGATATACAAAAAACGAAAAAAGAAATCAGTTTAAAAAACTGTATCTAATAAAAACCATAATGTCCTATTAATAAGAATATATGGGGTTCTTTGCAGGACAGCATTTCGGAACACCCAAAATATGTTTCTGTGGCCATCACTCTGTAGGAAAATGAACTGAAAGCTAACCCAAAATAGATCCAGGTAGAGAACAGGATCCCAAATTGTTTTTGTAATACATTTTAAAAATTAATCCAGATCCGGATCCACATAGATCCGTAGATAATAAAACGCACCTAATAAAACGCGGCTATAGCTAACATGTTTGTAAATTACTTTAATACTACGTTTCCACTGAACGATAATCTAGATTATTTTCCAGTTGGATTTAAAATAATCTAGTAGTGTTTCCACTGGACTTGTTAGATTTATTTTGACATCTTAAATCTTAATTATAAGCAGTGTCACAATTGAAAGTTTTGTTGGCTATTAAAAATAGAATAAGAATGTTCTGAACTGAAATTAAAATTTTAGTTTTAAATTATTTAAATGAAGAAAAAAAAAAATCAAGTTTTTGATGGCGGCCTTAAACAGACAATCTGAACGTCAGAGGAAAAAACGCCAAATGTATATTTTAAAAATAATTGCTCTGAGGAAAACAAAAATGTTACTGCATAAAAGATTGAAAACGAGAAACATGTGGGTCAAAGTAAGTTATCAGTAATTGTATTTTTTTATTAACATACATAAATAAATTGTATATTTGTCAAATCCATTCTTTTATCTTTCAAAGCCTCGAAGAAGTACTTTTTGGGAAGAAGACATCGTAAGGAATGATGATGTTTTCTTTAAAGAGAATTTTAGGATGTACCTCGCAGATTCATTATTTTTTCTGCCCAAGCCTCTACCAACAGTGCTTCCTCTTTCTTCGACCACAACGTCCTTCTTTTTGCTTTTGTTTTCTTTTCCTTAGAAATACAAATATTTAAAATCTTTTTTTCAACTAAAATACAACCGTATTTACCATTACGCTCCAGCCAAAAGTTTTTGCGGCATCAAGTACTTTGAAGCTGTTTACAGTTATTAAAATGTTTTTTTTTTTTTTTTGTTCAGTTTGTCAACAGACTGGCGTGCCATCATGTATTCTGAAGAAATGTGCCTCTTATCTTTCATATCCTCTATATATGTTCAATCAATGAATCTCTAAAAAGCTCAATTTTCGCCAAAATATAGAAAACTCCATACATTATACCAATTCACAAGAAATTATCGAAAAATTAAGTAACAAACTATCGACCTATTGCGAAGCTTTCTGTAAAACTATATGTAACGTTCTTTTCTTCAATTTTATTTCAGTTATTTGTAATAATCAACATGTTTTCTGTTTTTTTTTTTTTAAGAAATCAATCAGTTCCAATTTACGTCCTATTGTCAAGATTCTTTTGAAGATAGTGAACAAGTTGAATATGTTTTTACTAAATAGATGATATAGTGTTTCTTTTAGAAGTGAAAACACAGCTTAGTTCATCGTTAATTCAGGTGTTCCTCAAGGTAGGCATTTGGGCATAATATTATTTATTTTATGTATAAATGACTTGATGTCGGTCATACTAAGTTCCTCTATTCTTATCTACGCTGATGATATTAAATTTTACAAAAGAATAAAATCTCTCCCAATTACTGTATGCTTTTACAAGACGATCTTGTTTGATTTAGGGAATTGTGCAATATAAACGTCTCTTTTTAAATATAAAAAATTGCAAGTCCATTTTGCGATAAAAACAATACTATTATATATACATATTATTATATGTTTGAATCGTGTCCTTTAAATAAACTGTCTGTATTTTCCGATCCTGGAATCATTTTTGATTCTAAGTTGTCATTTATTAAGCAATTTTATATAGATTTTGAGAGATTTATTAAAAGTTTCTCTCATGAGTTTCGAGATCCATACGTTCTAAAAGCTTCTTTTTGTATCTTACAGGATCAATTCTTGCTGCATTGCCGGTTTCTTCTATGGTCACAACAAGTTATACTACCTCCTTACTCTCAAAGACTTAAGCTAAGATATCTCAAAACATAGACAGTACCTATATTTTTGTTTCGCTGCTGGAATTCTGAATGGATCCAAATCATTTCCATCAGTTCTATGTTAAATAAATTTTATTTTTAGTCTAGCCAACGTAAGGAGTCAGCAATCCTTGCGTCCAATATTCAGTAGATTTATAACTATGGTGCAAATAGCCTTCTGAATCAATTAATTGTAATATTTAACAAATTTTATTTCCTATTATTTCTATAAATGACAGTTTCAAATGAACTAAATGTAAAGCTTTGTTATAGGGCCATGTTATTTATCTAAGACCTCTATTTTATTGAATTTATTCATTACTTTCTTCAGAGTAAAGCTAGGTTTCCTCTTGTCCTTTAAAGACTTTGACTTTGACAAGACACAGTGCTAATACAGGGTGAATTTTATGTTCTAGGTCGAGTTTTTTTGGTTGCCATTTTTTTGTGAATGAAATTTGACAGCGTGGAGAGAGTTGTCAATATCAATTTATTATGAGAGATATAATGCAACAACAACTTGTTGACTAAAAACATTTACTAAAACATTTTATTTAAATAATTGTTCAATTATAAATACGCAAAAAAAATAAGGTGACTTTTTTGGTTTCTCATATACCGAGCAAGTAAATGTTTAATTTTGAAAATTTGCATAACCTGGGAGATAATGAAAAGACCGGGTAACAAGTAAGCCAACGTACGCCAGAATAGATTAATGCAGTGAGGCAAAGTGTTATTGAATGCCCGAGCACCTCTTATCGACGCTTAACACAAGACTTGGGAATCTCTCCGTCATGTTTCTTAAAAATTTTTAAAAAAGATTTGCATTTATGCCCGTAAAAATTTCAATTGACAAAACTGTTGGAGGGAAATGACAATCAAACATAAAAGTCCCGTAAAAAATATTAAGAACAAAATGAAAAACACTTAATACAATCTTCAAAGTAGAATTGCTAGTTGAATATTTTATCAATTCCAAGATTGAATTAAAAATGGTGTTAAACAAAATAATTAAACGAATAATAATGTTTAAGTTTTATTTCCTTAATAACCATTATGGTTGATTAAACACCCACTTCATTATTCAGATATAATAGACCTTTGATTAATTTTTGTATGGTAGGTACTGTTCAATAGATATCTATAAATAATCTTTAATAATTATTTTAGCCTTATTTAAATTTGAATTTAAAGAAAAAAATATGCTTTCAAATAAAAGAAAGATCAAAACGAAAAACATAAATGTTAAAAAAGAGAGCCAATTTCTCATATTAAGAAAAAGACGATATGTAACTATAGTCAGCCGTGAAAAGTGTTGAGATCTTAAAGTACGCCAAGTTCTAAGTTCTTTGATCACTGTGGTCACAGAACCATTGTAAACTTTACTGATATACGAGTATGTAGATATTCAAACAGACTATATTTCGCCGTACATTCTCAGATAAATGAACCATAAATAGATTATTAAAGCTTTTGCAGTGTTTTCCAAGCGGAAGTGCTTGTAGTTTGCGGGGCCGCAAAATATCTTTCCACATGTGAACTGACGAACAAGAACATTTTGGTCCTTATTCGGAATTCAACACCCCCCACCAAAATGCACTTATTTTAATGAATCGATAAAAAAAAGTGTGCTGTTGATAAAAACATCAAATTATGGAGGAGAAACACTTTTTTATGGTAAAAAAGTGAAGTATAAAAAAATGAATATAGGCCATAGGGTAAATTCAAAGTTTCTTTAAATCCATATTCTGTAAATGCAAAAGAAACCTTGCATACACCCAACCTCACACCTACCCCAAATCCTATAGTGTGCCCAAGCAGGCGGGTTGCAGCTTGCAGGGGGGCCGCATGGCCCCCCATACATATCTCACTGTTTATACGCCGTAATGCGTAAGCAAGCAAAAAAAGCAAATATCCCATAAAAAAAGTAGTTTTAGTTATAGTACTGTGGGTGGTCCGCTTATACTTCACTTTTTTACGATAAAAAAGTGTTTCTCCTCCATAATTTGTTGTTTTTTATCAACAGAAAACACTTTTTTATCGATTCGTTAAAAAAAAGTTCATTTTGGGGGGGGGGGGGGTAATTCCGAATAAGGGCCGACAGTACTGTGGGTGGTCCGCTTCTACTTCACTTTTTTACCCGAAAAAAGTGTTTATCCTCCATAATTAAATGTTTTTTATCAACAGCAAACACTTTTTTATCGGTTCGTTAAAAAAAATGTTCTTATTTTGGGGGGGGGGGGGGGGGGGGTAGTTGAATTCGGAATAAGGTCCAACATTTCGTCAATTGTCAGTATTGAAACCCGACAGGTGTCATTTGTTGACCATTTGCCATTTGTGGTCTTGATGAAACTTTGGTGAATTCTATAATTTTACTGCTCCAGTGGCATAAATTTCCAGTGTACAACTTAGCTCAGTTCAAGTTATAAACCGTTTCAAGCCATTTCATTTTCATAATTGTCACGGTGTCTCGGGACCCATCGAAGGGTGACTAAATTTGTTTCGCCTAGCAATCTTAATTCACTACGGCAACGAGCAACTTATTTTGATTTAGTGACAATCAATGAATCTTTTGTCAGATATTTCAAAGAAAAAATCCTAGCATGTGCTGGAGCTAGCAAACCTCAATTGTCTCTCTTGGTTGGAATTCTTATGGGTCACAACTCAATGGTAACCCATATGAGCAGAATGGGCATCAGCACATCTCACTTATGCAGAGGGTGTCAAGACGAAGAAGTGGAAGAAGGTTCATCTCACTTAATTTGTTAATGCCCCAGCATAGTCAGAACTAAAAAAGATGCTCTCTGAGAATACCTTTTGACGAACTGCGTGACGTCTCATTTTAGCCACTTAAAAGCATTTTTTTTTATTTTTATTTACTAGCTGCCCCGGCAGACGTTGCTCTGCCCTTTTTCTGTAACACAACAAAACATTGATTTTTTATGTTAATAGTTCCTCCCCGACAGACTTTGTTCTGTCAAAAGTTGTTGGCCCTTCGCAGTAATAAAACATATTTTATTTATAGATTTATGCCTCTATAATAAACAACGATTACTTACAAATATAAGTTTTCTATTTTGTGCATTGCAAGACTAGTAGTATAGTAGCAATAATCAGTGCCGGATTAGCCACGAAGCAAGAGTAGCAAATGCTACGGGCCCCGCGCATTTAGGGGCCCCGCGTACCAACGTTTTCTGATCATAAAAAAGTATTATTTATATGTATATTAGATTTAGTTACAATTACTAAGAAGAAAATATTTGCACCAAAATGATCAACTAAAATTTTATTTTTCTATCTGCTGGTCATACCAAAAATCATGTTTCGCACCGCACTACACGCAAATTGGACAACGGTATGAAATGCAGGTGTTTATTGTCACCATTGATAACGTACTCACTGCTTTAGGTAAACGTATGAACAGAACAGTTATCATAAAATTGCTGGCATTTTCGGAATATTCCGAGAGCTAAAATCTCTTCCTGATTCAAAATAACTATTTTGGCCTTTAGTCCAGTCCACAAAAATTGGCGTTTCGTCCGGGTGATCGCACATGGACTCATCAGTTGACTGTTAGGGCCTTGTCAATACGCAATTTTTATTAAACTCAGTTCATCTTACATCGATTTTTTGACAAAAATCCAATGTGAACTATATCCAACCAAGATTAAAATTGTAATCATTAACGTTGGAATATTTTGCTATTTTGAATCAATAATTCAACAAGTCCATTAATAGTGAAGTCTTCTACCTGGCTGATTTATTTCAGTAGTATATAGAATTTGTATTATAAAAACCTTCATATAGAATCAAAGCTGATCCACGGGCAAAATATTCCAACTTTAATGAGTACAATTTTAATCTTGGTTGGATATAGTTCACATTGGATTTTTGTCAAAAAAATCGATGTAAAATGAACTGAATTTAATAAAAATTGCGTATTGACAAGGTCCTCACAGTCAACTGATGAGTCCATGTGCGATCACTCGGACGAAACGCCAATTTTTGTGGACTAAAGGCCATAAAAGCTATTTTGAATCAATAATTCAATAAGTCCATTAATAGTGCTGTCTTCTACTTGGCTGATTTATTTCAGTCGTATATAGAATTTGTATTATAAAAACCTTCATATAAAATCTCTTCCACCAGAAGGAATTTTGAAAAAATCTGCAACCATAGTCAGTGCTTACGCAGATGGAGGACAGTCTGAGCAACGAATTAGTGCAGTTCGCTTCAATGCTCAATTCTGATGTGGCTGGTATTATTGACAGCAGGAATCTTGAGGCTCTGGAAATGCAGGTTTACAAGCTGTTGATAAATAACTTTTTACAATCTTGTTTCCCGAACGTTGAAATTGCTTTGCGCATTTATTTGTCTCTCATGATCACCAACTGCAGTGGTGAACGATCTTTCTCAACATTAAAACGTGTTAAAAATGAATTGAGCCAACAACGTCTTAATCACCTCACTTTAATGAATTTTGAACATGATTTACTCCGAAAAGTCGATATCAACAGCATTATTTATAAATTTTCCCAAATTAAATCAAGAAAAGTTTTGTTTTATTTAATACCATAAACTTGATAAGTACCTAACCTAAAACAGTCTAAGGGCCCCTTAATAGAATTTGCTACAGGCCCCGCGCTGGCTTAATCCGGCACTGGCAATAATGTGGTATTTTTATTGTAATGCCTTATCGTACATGATATTTTTTATTTGATTACCTGGCGCGTAAATAAATAAAGCTGTTGGTTTTCCGACGCGAAAGTAGGCAACATACAACTTTCTATGGGTTTTCCAGATTTCGCACTGGAAATTGCAGTCGTTTAAATTCAATCGGTACGTCAGTTGGTACTATATTTGGATGCGGGGTATAAGCACTTCCTCTCGCTTATATTTTCCCTTTAGAATGGTTGCTTCTAACACATTGTTCAGTTATTTTTCCATTGCTAGTCGTGTACCGTTACAAATTCACGGTTGGTTGATATTTCGTAACATTATGACCACCGATCTTAATAGAATATTATTGGGAGGTAATCCTGGCAAATCTATAGTGAGTTTAAAAAATCTGGTGAATAATTGACGACATCATCTTATAGTTAGTTGCACAATCAACTGATTTCTATATCCTTAATGCACTGGCGACTGGCCATTTCATTTTGGATTTTGAAATTTATTTCATTTTTTTTGGCAGCTATGTAATATAGAATGTCAAAGAATCGTGTGAATTGAGCACGATGAAAATGCTATAGCTCGTTCACTCAACCAACAATGATCTCTGTAATTTTGAGCGACGTTTGGGAGCATCTTTTCTATAAGCTCAGTTTTTGATTCTATAAACTGACAAAAATGTACAGGAAATGTAATGCAGTCTGTCATAACATCTACAGGGATTTTACCATTACTAAAAATGTCAATGAGTTGTTTTGAAAATATTTATCCGGATCAATCATTTTGCAATTCGACACGCATATTCTTGCTCAAATTTAGTATCTTATTTTTTTTTCCACAAAATGGAGGACTTCAAACTTGCATTCAGTTCATCCGCTGGTGTAGACCATGGAATAAGTGGTAATATTTGACAAAATCATCGCTCCACCGAATTGGTTTTGATTGTTTCGCAAATTTTTCAGTGTTCTGTCTAATGCCTTCAAAGACTTTTTATGTGCCATCTTGCATTCATCCCATACTACGAGTATCAACTTGCATTGCTGCAAAACCTTTGTTCTTTGAAATGTTGCAGGTCGGAGTTTCGTTGCTTTGAATATTCAATGGTAATTTTAACTCTGAATGGGCTGTTCAACCGCCTTCCAATAATTTAGCTGCAATACCAGAGGAAGCAAGTGAGAGTGCAATTCCATTATGTAAGCGAATTATTGCTAAAATCAATGAAATTAAAAATGTCTTTCCTGTACCACCAAAAGCATCCAAAAAGTAAAACACTCCAGTACCATCATTTACAACTTTCATAAGTGTATCAAAGACATACTTTTGTTGTTGGTTCAACAGCGGAACATATATTCGAACCGATTCCCTTAAACTAAAGCATCGAGATTGAACAGTTTTTCACGTTGCAACTCTTGATTAAAGACGTAGGTCGTGCATTGGGCGATTAGGTGCGGCCATGCCTAATTGAGATAATACTTTGTTCGACATCATCAAGCACATGTCTTCAATTGATACCAACCAACGCCTCATTGTAAATTTCTTCTGTGAATTGTAAATGTTGATTTCCTGTTCTATTGCGCATTTGATGCAAGATATCGTCACACATTATCATCTTTGTATTTGATCCATAAATCAATTGGGTTCAAGCATGTTGTTATAATTATAGAAAACAATGTTCGTATTTGTTGAGCTTTTGAAGAAATTACAGCGTCATTTAAAGCTTGATCCCAATGACCATCATTTTCTAACAGTGGCAAACGCTGACAGGCTTCTTTATGAGAACCATATAATTCACCATTAACAGTTCGTAAATTTTGGAATGATGTTGGGCTTCGAACATTGACTAAGAGTAATCTATATAAATAAAAATGTAAATGTACATATGTTTGTTCCGAATCGCTAATCTCAGAAAGTTTGAGATTCATTTTTATTTATATAGATTAATATATAGTAAATGCAGTGCCGGATTAAGCCAGCGCGGGGCCTGTAGCAAATTCTATTAAGGGGCCCTTAGACTGTTTTAGGTTAGGTACTTATCAAGTTTATGGTATTTAATAAAACAAAACTTTTCTTGATTTAATTTGGGAAAATTTATAAATAATGCTGTTGATATCGACTTCTCGGAGTAAATCATGTTCAAAATTCATTAAAGTGAGGTGATTAAGAAGTTGTTGGCTCAATTCATTTTTAACACGATTTAATGTTGAGAAAGATCGTTCACCACTGCAGTTGGTGATCATGAGAGACAAATAAATGCGCAAAGCAATTTCAACGTTCGGGAAACAAGATTGTAAAAAGTTATTTATCAACAGCTTGTAAACCTGCATTTCCAGAGCCTCAAGATTCCTGCTGTCAATAATACCAGCCACATCAGAATTGAGCATTGAAGCGAACTGCACTAATTCGTTGCTCAGACTGTCCTCCATCTGCGTAAGCACTTACTATGGTTGCAGATTTTTTCAAAATTTCTTCTGGTGGAAGAGATTTTATATGATGGTTTTTATAATACAAATTCTATATACGACTGAAATAAATCAGCCAAGCAGAAGACAGCACTATTAATGGACTTATTGAATTATTGATTCAAAATAGCTTTTATTGCCTTTAGTCCACAAAAATTGGCGTTTCGTCCGAGTGATCGCACATGGACTCATCAGTTGACTGTGAGGACCTTGTCAATACGCAATTTTTATTAAATTCAGTTCATTTTACATCGATTTTTTGACAAAAATCCAATGTGAACTATATCCAACTAAGATTAAAATTGTACTCATTAAAGTTGGAATATTTTGCCCGTGGCTCAGCTTTGATTCTATATGAAGGTTTTTATAATACAAATTCTATATACTACTGAAATAAATCAGCCAGGTAGAAGACTTCACTATTAATGGACTTGTTGGAATTATTGATTCAAAATAGCAAAATATTCCAACGTTAATGATTACAATTTTAATCTTGGTTGGATATAGTTCACATTGGATTTTTGTCAAAAAATCGATGTAAGATGAACTGAATTTAATAAAAATTGCGTATTGACAAGGTCCTCACAGTCAACTGATGAGCCCATGTGCGATCACTCGGACGAAACGCCAATTTTTGTGGACTGGACTAAAGGCCAAAATAGCTATTTTGAATCAGGAAGAGATTTAAGCTCTCGGAATATTCCGAAAATGTCAGCAATTTTATGATAACTGTTCTGTTCATACGTTTACCTAAAGCAGTGAGTACGTTATCAATGGTGACAATAAACACCTGCATTTCATACCGTTGTCCAATTTGCGTGTAGTGCGGTGCGAAACATGATTTTTGGTATGACCAGCAGATAGAAAAATAAAATTTTAGTTGATCATTTTGGTGCAAATATTTTCTTCTTAGTAATTGTAACTAAATCTAATATACAAATAATACTTTTTTATGGTCAAAAAACGTTGGTGCGCGGGGCCCCTAAATGCGCGGGGCCCGTAGCATTTGCTACTCTTGTTTCGTGGCTAATCCGGCACTGAGTAAATGTCTTTGAGAGCAATCTCATGTAGGCTGTTTACATGTTTACAATGTTTGTATATGAAAATTTATGTCAATTTAAAGTTAACAAAAAAAAAATGTGACATGTGCAAAAAAGATAAGTAATTTGGCTATGAAACAATAGCAAAAAATTACGAAAATTATGATTAAATGACAATTCTGTAAATGAAAATAATTTAAAAAGTAAAAAGAAAATTTGCGATTTATAAACTCGCATGATTGCATATTTGACAAGGTATACAAATATACTTAAATTCTTTCAGAAATCAAAGTGGTTCAATAATACTTTCACTAAATTCTTCCTCTTCCCATTCTTACATTACCCACACCCTGGGAAGCATAAAATGGATCCATTGAGATCCGATTGAGATGATACGGCTTGACGCATTATCACCCCAGCTAAACTAACCTGAAGCCAAGTCGAGATTTTGATCGGACTTAACATTACGATAATAGAGAAGACAGACGAAAAAAGTGAATCTCACAATTTTGTCCGTCTGCAAGTTCGACTACAGCCTAAACGGCTCGGCCATTGATAGATACAACTATTAAATATTTCCCCCACACATTTTTTTATTTTTTTTTTGCATCAAATATAACGGTATCTAGCGAACGATTTCTTCAAAATTTTTAATATAATTTTGTTCTCAAAAATTCTTTAAAAAAAATTGTGAAACAGAATTTTTTTTAAAGAATTCAAAAAATGTCATTTAATTGAAGCTATGTAATGCTTGAAAAAAATTCCGAAAATGGTTATTAAGGGTTACCCCCTAGAACCTTTTTATTTAATTTTTAAACTCAATATTTGGAAAACGGGAGCGTTTTTCCCGCTTTTTATAATCCCGTTTTTTCAAAAATCCCGCAAAAAAAGTTTTAAAATACCGTCCTCTATACTACCGTTTTTTTAAAATACCGCTTTTTAAAATCCCGTTTATTCAAAATCCCGTCTTATACCGCTTATCCCGTTTTTTAGAATACGTAGCTAAAACTTATTGATTTTATATTGGTTATATTCCAGATTCTTTAAATACTAAAGAAACTTTGCATACACCCAACCTCGCACCTACCTCAAATTCTATAGTGTGCCCAAGCAGGGACCTCACTGTTTATACGTCGTAATAAGAAAAGGAATTATAAAAACGGGATTATAAGAGACGTGACCAACCCTTCGAAAACCCCATTCTCGATTTACTTAAATACTTAAAACTTGACAGATAAAAGTTTTTTAATACAATCTACAAGATGTGAGAAAAAATTTGTATTTCATCTAAAAACCATACAAATATTAAAAAATGGTTTTCGAAAATTTTATTTTTCTTAAAAACGTCGAAATTTCTATCGACTATTTTTTACGATTTATAGTTAAAAAAAATTGATATTAGGATATTACTGAAGGTACCTACCGACGAACCATGCATTTTTAAAATGTTTAGTCTTTTACATAAGAGCAAGTTCATGCGACCCACTCTTGCATTTTATTTTAATTGTATATGTTCTTGAAGCCTTACCGCTCACCAATCTTTATCGTACTATACAACATTCGGAAGTACTCCATTTATAAGAATTTTTGAGAAAGTGAGTGGATGCCACGTCCCATGGAATGAAAAATTCTAAACTTCGATTTTTTCATTTGTGTGCACAACAAGACCTATACCATTGTGCGAGATTACAAGGTTTTACGTGTCAGGGACTGATCCATAATTATGATGATCTATCAGTGAGTCAGGCAGTATTTTAGCGATTTTTGAATTCCTAATGCCAAAGAGTTGAAATTTCGAATGAATCTATTCGTACTAAAGTTAGAAGGGGTCCAAAAAAACTCCTGATTTTGTTGCTTAAAAAGGGTGTAGCGCCCTTTGACATACAAAAATTGCAGTCAGCGTGATTGTGCCTTTGTTTTTTAATTGAATTAGTATTAAATTAGTACGATGTTAAGAATGTTTTAGTATGAAACTTGGTTAAAACGCCGATTTGTCAAATTTTATTCGAATATAGCATCATACTTTCCCTACCCTTTAGGGGTTTCAGAAGAAAATAGCCTTAGCAAGACACTAGTTACAAAATCTTTAAAATTAAAAAAGAGTTAGCAAACAACTTTTAAGTTAGCAAAAATTGTTAAAAAATATCATAGTTCATACCTTAACATTAGGAAGTTTAAAATTTTTTTAGAAAACAAGATTGTTGGAGTACCTATATGAATGGTTTATTTTTTTTCAAAAGTCAATAAAATTATTAAAAAAACATAACAATTCTTAGTACTTACCGAATTTGCGGATTGAAATTTTAATACGCACATTTATTTTCAACTGATTTGTATTTACAGCAATTAAAATTAATGACAGTATATTGTATAAATTACATTTTCTTCTAACATAATTGCATTAAATTGTTTTATTGTTTTTTTTTTTTTTATGGTTATAGTTTCTTGTCTAAGCAATCGATGTATTTTAACATTTTAAACTTATAAATCTATATTATATCTAATTTTTGTGTTATTATAATTATTTTGATATTAATTTATTTCTTGGTATATTTAACTTACAAAATTAAATACAAATAAATTAAAACATTTATTTTATTTTAATATTTTTTTTAACATCTTATATATTGTTATATTTAATTCATAATTGATTTTAGTTTCTTACATCATTTCGCCAAGTGTTTCTTTTTTATTTTAAAGATATTTTTTTTATCATTTGGTAATCTTTTTCATTAATTTGTTCAATTGTCTTTGGTATTATTTTATTACATTGATTATACAGTAAGAAGTAAGCAATTTGTATATTGATTGCTTGTAATTGTTCTTCATTTTCACTGGTTAGTTTATTTTAATTTAATGTCGGAAAAATATTTAAAACAAAATGCTAACTTACAGTTTTCTTAGTAAGATTTTGCTATTGTTTCATTACTAGGCGTTTCTCATTTTTAGTTCAGAATAGAGCTCTGAACAGAGTCCGAACATATCAAGAATGTTCTGAACATCTTCTGAACCGAACATGCTCTGGGTTGTTTTTGAAACATACCTGAACACTTGGCTATCACCATTTTTATTTAAATTTCCATTTGTCAAATGCTTGTGTTAGTCATTAAGCCATGTCTGCTCAGTTATTTTATTCTGAGCTCATAGAGAGCACTCTGAACACGCTCAGAACATGCTCAGGACGATAAAAGAAACACATATTTGAAGTTTAGAAAACTTTCAACTAAAAAAGAAACACAATTTATTTTTTGATAACTCATACTCTGCTCTGAACTTAAAAAGAAAAACGCCTACTTACAAAAAAAAAAAAACGAATAATAAGCAATAATTTTTGTTTCTCGAAGATAATAATAAAAATGTTCTTGCAAGATGCTTAACAAAGAATAAAATTTAAGTTATAGAAACTATATTTGTATATTTCTTAAATAATATTTTAATTTTTGTACTATGTAACATCTTATTAATAAAAAATAATGTTTTCTAATTTTCACATTCACAGATTAAGGCCTACTTCTTAGGTTAATAAATTTCAATCATTTGATATAAATTAGACACGTAAAACACTTAATATTTACATTTTGACTAGATATGGGGTGGCTCTTCTGTTGGACAAAAAAAAAAAATAAGCACAATATGTTTCCCTACTTCGAAAATCACCAAGTATGCTGTTGTATATTTATTGTATACTGAAAATTACCCAGTACCTACATTTTAAGTATTTGTACTTTTAACATTCAAATTTCCAATTTTTAGTCACAACTTTTTCTACTCATGTGAAAGTTTATTATATGGTTAGTTTTAATTAAGCATTTGCTCAAAATTGAGATCTCAAACTTTCCAGATTCATTATTTATTTTTCAAAAGAAACGATACTACTCATTTTCAATAGAGAAATAAAAACCAAACATTTTATTTTAACTTGTATGCATAATTATTCCTCCTGGATATGAAATTATACAATTCAAATAATTTTTAGATTAGAATGTTGGAATTTAAAAAAGTTGTAGTATTTTATTTCAAATACAGGGTGCGTTTTATGTTCCACGCCGATATTTTTAAAAATATTTTTTAAATAATAATATTAATTTGTCGCTTTTTTCAAAATTAATTTCGCGTATTTACATGTGAACAATTATTATTTAAATAAAATGTTTTAATAATTTCAACAGGTTGTTGTTGCATTAGATACTCCAAAATAAATTGTTATTAACCTCTCTTTACAAATGTCATTCACACAAAAATAGCAACAAAATAAAATTGTCTTGGAACATATAACACACCTTGTAGTTGCATTATATAATTATACATATCTACATATTTTTAAAATTTATATTATTGTTAAAAACAACAAGCATGTTTGTTTGGACGTGTGTATAGAGGCAAAGTTTACAAAAATAATAAAATGCACGAGTGGGTCGCACGAACTTGCTCCTATGTAATAGACTAGGAATTTTAAAAACGAATGTTACTAGAGAAAACTGTTCATTAGGATAAAATTAATTTTTTTTAAATTCTTTTATTAGTAAGAGAAAAAAACAGAATGCTATGTAAACATGAATTTATGCAAGAACAACAAGTCGTTGTAGTGCTTTTATATACAAAATTCTTAAGACATTTTTAAGAAAAAAAATTGGTACGCCAACCTTAAGTTTTTATTATGGTTCTAATAAAAATTAAATTTCCAAAAAAAATATTGAGCCGTTTTTAAAATATCGAATTTTCAAAAAAAAAATAATTTCTTTTTTCAAAAATTCATAAAATACTTTTTTTTTAAGTTTTGAAATGCAATGTTTTTTTAAACTTTTTAGAAGCATCTCTATAAAAAATGGTTTAAAATCCGTTATGACGATAATGAGTAATTCAAAATTTGAAAAAATGGTTCTATAGTAGGTATACGAGCTGTAATATCTTAATTTCAAAATTTGTTTTTATTAAATTAAAGATCGTAAAAATTAATTGAAAGAAAATAATTTTTATCAAAATTCTAGGCTCCGTTTTCGAGAAAAATACGATTTTTAAAAACCATTTTTTAACATTTGTATGGTGGGTACCCTAATTCTTAGGTAAAATAATTTTGTTTTTCTCACATCTTGTGGATTATATTGAGAAACTATTTTTTATCAAGTTTGAAAAAAAAAATCTAGCATGGGGTTTTCGAAATATTGAGTTTTGAAAAAAAAAAAATTTGAAATATTTTTTAAAAATCCAAAAAAAAAATTGTTTTGAAAATTTGAATACACAATTCTATTCAAGTTTTTGGGGAGCTATAGCAAAAAAAAAAAAAAATGATCAAAATCGGTTGTACCGAAAGGTTCGTTGGGGGTACCCTCAATAACCATTTTTCGTAAAATTTTGTTTAACCATTACCTAGTTTTAACTAAATTAAATTTTTTTTGTATTTTTATTTTTTAAATTTCTCGAACAGTTTTTAAGAAAAAAAAATATTTATAAAATTTCGAAAAAAAATAAAATGGTAGGTACCGTTATTTTTGGTCTTAAAAAAAAAAGTAAAAAACGTTAGGGGGGGGGAAATTAAAAACGATATCTACTAAGCTTAACGAAAATCGGCCGAGTCCTTTAGGCTGTAGTCGAGCAGACAGACAGACTGAATTGTGAGAACCACTTTTTTCGTCTTCGCTATCATCGTAATGTCAACTTTGATCAAAGTCTCGAGTTCGATTTTTTTTACGAAAGCATAACTTGTCTTATAGTACCTATAAGTCGCAAGTAAAAAATTATAACGCAGATTCGTATGTATGTTGTTTTTATTTTATTGGAATAGTGACGGAGACCTACGTAACGTTTGAACTTTGAAAAAAGGAAGTTATTTTGCCAGTTCCTGCATTCACACGATGCCATTAATGTTAAAATTTAAAGTATCTTGTACTTGTCACCTAAATACCCATCCAACATGATGCAGAGTGTGTTTAATGTTCCAGGTGGATTTTATTTATTTGCCATTGTTGGTTGTGTGAATTAAATTTGTCAGTTGGCATTTGACAGTCGTAGAGAGAAAGAGAGGTCGATAAAAATTTATTATGAAGCATCTAACGCAGCAAAAACATGTTGAAATTATTAAAACATTTTATTTAAATAAAATTGTTCAATTATAAATACGCGGAGAAAATGCCAAGTTACCCCACAATCCATTGTTCTGACGCCTTCCGATTTCTTCGTATGGGAGTTATTAAAGGAAAAAGTGCAGGAAAATTGCTGAAATTACAACAGAAGTCTGCGAAATTGTTATGCAAAATATGGATCATGAAACGCACCCTGTATTTAAAAAGTATCATTTGGATATAAATGGGTTTTCAAAAGAGATGGATAGGTTTTGACAGTTGAAGGCGGCCATGTTTGTACGTGTCATTTTTTAACATTTTTGATGGTGGAGTCTGATCAAAAATTTTTTTTTACGAATGCATAACTTACCATATAGTACCTATGTATATTTCGCAAGTAAAACTCATGTTCAACGACGGTTTTTAGCCGAACGGATACGACAACAATTGTAACATAGGGGCTACTACTATACAACCGTAGAGCACGTTGTAACTAGTGGTATATCGTAAAGGAACAAGGTTGAGCTTAACTTAAGCATGTCTGCTGCCAGGATCAACTTGATGCTCCTTTAAGCATGGCTTTGTTATGTTTGTAAGGGAAGGAGAGCTATAGGATTCTGAGATTGGTCTATATAGACGGGTTTTTTCATGCCTTTACGAGGTAAGCCATAGTACAGTTTTGAAAGTCCTACCAATTACACATCGATTTTGTTACGCAAAGCAAAATACCGACTTTTGGATGAAGCCAAACAACACGATGTGGCAATTATCTGGAGAAAGTCACTGTAAAGCTTAGATTGTGGGCCGGAGGCATCATCAAACTGTTCTTCTTCGATAACGACGGTGGCATTAATATCATTGTGAACGAAAAGCGCTAAGAAATCGATAATTACCAATTTATTGGATGATATGAATGTGTACTACATGTGGATATAACAAGATGGCGCTGTCTGATACCAAAATGGACATTTGGAACCAGCGACTTGAAGACATAATTAATTCACTCAGAAGTCAACTATACAATGAGATAGATGATCGTGCGATTAAACCCCGTTCAATTTTTTCTTGTGGGAATTGCGTAATGTCGTTTTTATTTGGCAATCCGGAATCTCTCTCCGATGTGGGATCCCAACTGAACACTTTTTTGATTCTTATGATTTTGAAGTTTGTTGTGATTGTATATGTGAAACAACAAATGTGGACAATAATTTTTTCTATTTTAAAATCAAGAATAATGTTTGTTGAAAAAAAATCACTTCTCACAATTAGGATACAAAACATCACAACTGTCGAGTTTCACGTTTAAGTATATGAATGTGAAAGTGCTTCTATTTTCAATTCTGATTTCAAAACCAGCAAATTTCAGAATGAAATGAATCAGAACTAAATTTTTTTCCCAAGTTAACACTTTCAGAAGAGTCCAGAAGGCTTCCGGATTGCCAAATAAAAACGACATAAGTTGTAAACAACCGATTTTTAAAAGTCAATAGTCAACAAACTCATGTAACTCGATGAAATGCCAGGTTAAGACCACCAAAAAAGTTCAACATAACTAGGTGTTTGAATTATGGTTACAAATAAAGACGTTCCAGATTAAGTCAAATAATACTTATGTATACATACACGTTTATTATATTTTGTGAGAATTAATTATTGTCTGCCATTTATAAATTAATTAATTAATATCATCTTAGTTCTTTGTGAATCTATAAGAAAATACTCTACACATCCAATTCTTGAGAACGTGCCAATAATTTCAATTACTTGTACATGAACAACACAGAGTATTTCAATTTCAACAACTGATTTTCTGTCTGTATTTAAGTAAAATAATTCTCATGTATTTTTATCTAATTATCGCTTGGCCGAAAGAAATAATGTCATTTGGCGCCCCACAAATTACCTCCCGTCATGATTTTTATACACATAGCTCATGCCTCATTCCGTCTTCAAATTCACAATGACGCGCCATACCGGCCGCCTGGGCTTTGCTGAGCAACACAAGATTCAATAAAGTGCACAACAAAGTTTATCCTGATATTGCTTTAATGGAATAGTGTCGATTTGGTATAGCAATAACACCTATCATGCTCTCGGGTTAGTTGGTTGAGTCTTGTTTCTTTCATCCATCATGCGTCGTCGTCGTCGTAATTGAGAGGAGATGTGTAGTAATTTTACTTTCCCCAACACCAGCATTTGCTGTTGATTACTAACATCATAATCAATATAGGTTCTTAAGAGGATTTTATATCGTTGTTCTCACTATAAAAATTGCTAGCTGGGGGTGCTTCGTAAAATATAAATGAATAAAAAAAAGAAATATAAGAAATATAATAATATTGTTTGAGTATTAACATATCGAATGCCCAATTTCTTGCACTTGATTGAGTTCTGACACATTTCTTCTAAAGTTTTAGATCTCCGATCAAGAATTTTAGTTTTACATAAAACTGCAATAAATTTAGATTTAGACCCTAATATTCAAGGTTCAAATGACATACATATTATGCGCGAAACAGATTAAACCAGCAACAGCACCAGCATCGTCAACAGCAAACAGCACGCTGACCAGCAAACATTTCTCAAACACATTGTCACCAGCAACGTCATTTCATCTGCTTGACATTTCATATAGAAAAAAAGGTTTTCATTATGGTGCCACTGAATATTGCAGTGGGAAAGTTGACAACACCGCACCAGCAACAGCAAATTTAGGACTTTGGCCTAACGACGCTGTTGGCGTTGCTGTTGCTGTTCTTATGTGTGTTGAACAATTGAAATACATTGGCCCTTAGTAATAGACATTCATAGAATCGGTTTTAAAGTCACTTTTTGTTAGATGTAGAAAAGTTGCTTTTAAAATTTCGTAGTAACAGATCAAATTTACAAAAGTCTTATTTATACCAATAATTGTGACTCATTTTCATAATTTCGTTATTGTGAACTGATACACAAACAGATTTCTATTAACCAGATTCGTAAAGTTCTATTGTGATTCTATCGTTTTAAATTTAACTTAGTTACAGGAAAGCAGCTTTTAAGTATTTATAATTGAAATTTGTTTTATTTCTACGAATGTTTGGTTAAAATCGAGCTTAGGCTAGATTCGGATCTATTACTCAGGGCCATTGGCTCTAAATTAATGGCGGCCGCTGCACAGTGTGGGAATTCGCGAATTTAGCGGAATAAAATTAATAACGCTTGCATTTTAAATTTTTTTGTAGTTTTTTTTTCTGTTTAGTTCATTGAAAATGTCTATACAATCAAATGTAACTCACATTTTGGTCATATTTTATTTAAGTTTTTGTAAAATGAGCTTTGAAGTGACAGGTTGTTTACACCAAAAAGTACTTTTTTTTTGAAAATCATAATTTACAAAAAAATCTTTTGAGGAATGATGTGTTGTTTAATTTTATTACAAATATGAATAAAATAAAGAAAAAAGTTAATTATTATCAGAATTTACTAGTTTTTTTTTTGCAAACCGATATGTCAATGCCGTTGTTTATGAACTAAAGAAACTCCATTCCTAAAAAGGGTATTAAAACGTACAAGAAATTTTATATCAAAGGAAGTCTTAAATTAGTTTTATTTCTAGACAATCAATGTTTATTTTTATATTGGTAAGTGTTGTATCACGAAATTTTTCTGGCATACATTATCAAGGATACCAAAAATTAAAAGAACCGAAAACTTCCTGTCGAAAAAATACAGTTTCACTGGAATAGACAATTTTTATTTATCAATTCTGTTATTCTTGTAAAATAAAAAGCAAGTTTAAAACAATTTTATTTAATTGTTTTTTGTATGTTTTGTTTTTATTGTGAACAATTTTACCTTTACTATAATTTTAACTACATTCAACAATTCAACATATGTATGTACATATAACACATTTTATTTACATTTTAGATTAGTTTGCAATATCCAAAATTTCAAGAACCTCAGGCTCTAAGTTACTGCGTTTTCTTTTAGGAATACACCTTAGGCTTGCTAGATATGGATCTGATGTAAGAAGCAGCCTATGAAATCAAATTTTATGTAAAATACGCATAAAAAGCACTTTTGCTCTTCAAATAAAAAATTCGTTTTTTTTTATTTTTAAATTAATTTATTTTTGTTGCTATTATTGGAATACCCTTTATCCGATATAATAGTTTTTTTTTATTAATTGATAGTTTCCGTTTTTAATTTTTTAAATAACTTAGTTCTTTTTTTCTTTACTGTTAACTTTGAATTTGAACACCCTGTATTTTTGTTGTAACTATCAAATTCACAAAATTATTGTTTTTGGAACACCCCGTGAAATAAAAAAAAGTTTTTTTAGTTTATGACGTTCTTCTTCTAACCAAATCCCAAAAAGTTATTCGATTTTGACGGTATGCCATCATTTTTCTGCTGGATAGTCATTAAGAAACATTGAAAAAAAATATATCACAACATAATTGGGGTGTCAAATTTTAGTGATTCTTGATAGATAATAAATCAAGCTTTGCAGTGAATATTGTTTCGAGGCGCAATAACGCGGAATAACTAAAGTTTTGCTCTAATAAAGGTACAAACATCGAAAAAAAACACATTTTTTTAACTTCAACCACCAAAACAAAAATGTGAAACACCCTGTGAAATAAAAAATTACTTACATTCTTATACCTTGATATTTAGGAAATATAAAAAAAATAAAACTTTTATAAAAACACACACCAAACGCATGAAAAAAAATTAAGAGCAAAGTAATCTCTTCCAGCAAATATACAGAATAAAAATCGCCAACTGCAACTTCAATGCAATTTTTTTTTGTTTACATGATCCCCACCCAACAGTGCTTTTGTTATCACTATCTACAATCTTTTAGCTTTAAGAAAAACCGGTTTTGGCATCAATCGAGACTAGTCATTTTTCGAATTAAATTCCGCTAAATTCGCGAATTCCCACACTGTGCGCTGTTGCTGTTGACGGTGCTGTTGCTCGTTTGAAAAAGTTTCTTCAAAAAAAGTTATTTTGACATTAAAAACTGATCTAGGATACATTTATCAAAGCCCCAAGAACCGTATAAGAATTCAAAGAAAGAAGGTACCATGTATAGATGACGCGAAATTACAGGAAAAATCTGATCCGTTTGTGCTGTAGTTATTGAAGATACAAAAAAGTTGGGAACATGACCGCAGACAGTCCCTCAAACCAGTCCGCTGGGTTGCAATTAGGATGGAGCAATTCTTGTCTCGTTTGGTGTTTTGTTTCATTGACTGTCATACTAATCAAGCTAAATGTGTTGTAAACTGTCAATATTTGCTAATACTCCTTATTAGGCCTTTGAATAACAACGGGAAATCCTGCTATTTATGGGGATTCCTTTTAACGATCTAAAAATAAGAATTAATTCTGTCGGATAGATGGCTATTTAATATTTTAAATGGTGTAAATAGGCGTTTTTCTTTTTAAGCTCCGAGCGGGGCACTGAGTTGTCAAAAAAAGAACTAAGTTACTGACAGCTCAAATGAGCTGTCATTTAACGACAAAAGGCAGCATTGAGTTTTTGAAACATTAAATTCCACTCGGTTGACAGTGCTATCGAGATTAGAATTTCATCCGAAGAACAAGGACATGCATCTGTAAACGAATATGAGAAGCTGAGAGTACTGTCGTTAACAAAACAATTCAATGGATTAGAAGTTTCAGACAAAAGAAAATTGATGAATATCAGAAATAGAGTCGGAGACAAAACGGAGCCCTGTGGCACACCAGCATGTATTTTATGAATTTCAGACTTAAAATCATTTAATACAATTTGTATTCAGGGGTTAGAAATGTAGTTTCTAATCCATCGAAGAAGGAATTCATCAATACCAAATGCACACATTTTCGATAAAAGAGCTTGATGACAAACTCTATCAAATGTTTTTCAAATATCAAGGGCAATAATCTTACTTTCTCCAAAATCGATTATCTATTACTAGAGCACTCTCTACTCTTTGCTACACATGTCACAATTAAATAAAAAAATAAAAAATTATGACATATAAAAAATCGCATAAATGTTTGCGACTCTGGTTCACGTAAGTCGCAAATTATGTTGCAAATCAACATTTAGGATGTTCACACAATTTGCGTCGAAAAGACATAGGTCTGCTGTTTTGGCTTAAGATATGATGAAAGCAATCAAAGCAACTAAGAATCAGATGTAACACAAGGAACGAAATGTGCGTAGTGTGTGGAAAAAGGATTGGCTTCTGCATCGTTAGGTGAAGGGCTTTTGCTCGAAATTGTTGATAGAATTGCTTAAAAATGAATCAAATTTACGAGTATGTTATGGGTTCATTAGGCTGTCGGCCGATAAAGCCGGCAGTGTCTTTTATAATTATAAAGGTTATAGGTATTTCATTTGTTGCATTTGCCATTACCTTTTCTTCTGGTCAAAGTTGCCATTACAATAAAACAAATGAGTTTAGATTTTTTTTCACATCACACATAACAAAAATTGTAAACATTATTGGCAGAATCTTAGATCTTTGGAAAACCTCGAAATATGCTTATTAGAAGAAGACTTTTCTCTGCTGAAAAATACTATACATCATAAAGTATTGCGTTTAGAGTTAAAGGGCATCAATTTGAATACTTTCGATTGCTTTAAAAATGAAGTTGATTATACAAATATGATTTTAATAAGGCCGATTTCATCAGCATAGCTAAATCAGTTTTCAAATAATGTAGATCAGACCAAAAACATAAATGTTAAAAAAAGAGCCAAGTTCTTCTATACAAAAACCTTTGTGTAACAAGTCAGCCGTGAAAAGTACTGAGATCTAAAAGTACGCCAAGTTCTTATTTCATGAAGGTTTAATACTGAATATTTAAAGTAGAATAATATTGAAACAGCTACAATGTAATAGAGAAATTTTATTATTTAATGATTACTGACTAAAATTTGATGGGCTTACTTGGCAAGTTTTTTTTTATGCCCAAATTCGAAAGGTTTTAAAAACTTGATAAGTGAACCCATCAAATTTTAGTCAGTAATCATTAAATAATAAAATGTCTCTATTACATTGTAGCTGTTTCAATATTATTCTACTTTAAATATTCAGTATTAAACCTTCATGAAATAAGAACTTGGCGTACTTTTAGATCTCAGTACTTTTCACGGCTGACTTGTTGCACAAAGGTTTTTGTATAGAAGAACTTGGCTCTTTTTTTTAACATTTATGTTTTTGGTCTGATCTCAGATCTCACTCCTTTTTGCAAAGATTTTAATATTTTGCCATGTCAAAATCTCGAAAGATATGGAAAGATAGAAGGGTGTACTCTACCTACTAAAATTAACTTAGTTTATAGCTTCCTAATTTCTTTTGGTAAATTTTTTTTTTGTTATTGGTTGTTTTGATTTGCGCTTGAATTATTTCTTCTTGTCCTGGCAAGATACCTTACACTAACATACCTACCTTAATTACAGCAATCAGAAGTGCTCCATATAAATTAAACATTTTCTCAGAAAGTGGGTGGATACCACGCCCCCTGAATGGAAAACCTCAATTTTTTTTTGGTCCTTTATATTCAATTTGAGCCCTACCGTTCTACCAAATTTCATTGTTCTACTACAATCGGAAGTGTGCCATATTTAATTTACATCAGTTCTGTGAAACTGGGCGGATACCACGCCCCTGAATGAAAAACCTCTAATTTTATATTTTTTTCTTTACCAAAGTTCATCGTTTTACAGCAGTCGGAAGCGCTCCATTCAACCACCACCAATTCGGATAAAGTGGGCGGATACCACGCCCCCTGAATGGAAAACCTCAATTTTTATTTTTGGTCCTTTATATGTAATTTGGGCCCTACCGTTCTACGAAATTTCATCATTTTACAGCAGTCGGAAGTGCTCCATTCAACGAACACCAATTCGGAGAAAGTGGGCGGATACCACGCCCCCTGAATGTAAAACCTCAAATTTTCTACTTGCATGACAAGACCTACCGTTGTGCAAAATTACAAGATTCTATGATGTTGGGAAATGCTCCATAATTTTAATGATCAGTCAGGCAGTCAGTCAGTCAGTCAGTCATCAGTCAGTCAGTCAGTCAGTTACGGTTTTTGTGATTTTTGAGGCCTTTTATCTCAGGAACCGCTTATGCTAGAAAATTGAAATTTGGTGAGACGCCTGTGCCTGACTAGCTTAGCAAATAATCGGAATTTCAAGTTTCTGACTTTATTGGTACTGAAGATAGGGAGGGGTCAAAAGTCGCCTGAGTTTGTTCCTGTAAAAATGGTGTAGTGCCAAAACTTGGATGGGCACTACCGTGCCCTTTGATGTGTTTTCAAGACGTTGAAGGTAATTATAAGACTTACAAAGCCTTCTCTTTCTTTCTCCTTATGATGCGAATGAAGAAAAATAATAAGCATATTTGGTTCACAAAAAGTTTATTAAGAATAAAGAATGCAATGTACTCCTACTCCTACTTATGTGGCATATAATGGTATAGGTAGAAGCAATAATTTTTTCGGTCTAATTTTATACAAAATTCAGTTTATTCTGAAATTAATTATGATATTATATTATATCTCTTTCAGAAGAAGAAATTTTATCTGGGCTCGGTAAATTGGACAATAGACTCGAGTCTTCCACCCGATAATATTCCCAAAATTTTCATTAAAAATTGCAAGTGCAACTTATATGAACCGTTCCAAATAATTTTCAATCTTTCTCTCAGAAATGGTGTTTTCCTTGATTCTTGGAAAATACATCACTCCTATTTTTAAACAAGGTTCTAAGCAATCAATTGTAAATTGTAAGGTATAGACCAATTGAAAACTTTAATTGATTCACAAAATTGTTGAGTCCTTAAATTGTAACTAAATTGTATGACGCTGTTAAACAACATATCTCACCCTATCAAAATAGTTTTGTCACTGGTAAATCCATAGCAACAAACCTCATGTTATTTAATAACTATTGTATCAATGCGATTGAGAAAAGAAGCCAAGTAGAAGTTATATATTCTGACTTCTCAAAGGCTTTCCATAGAGTGAACCATAAACTACTATTGTTAAATCTTTTAGTAAAATTTGGTTTAATGAAAACGGAACTACTATTAATAACTCGAGCATTCCCCAAGGTAGTCATCTCGGACCTCTCATATTTTTACTTTTTGTCAATGATCTACCGAGTTTTGTTTTAGACTCACGATGTCTGTTATTCGCAGATGATTTGAAGATATAGGTACCTAACGATCGTGTGGTGTGATTAAAAAACGAATCTCTATATTTGACGGGACGACCAAAATTAGGCTCGAGGGTGAACTTATAAGCATCTCTAGCGAAACGGGTATCACGGGTGAACTGTGGTCTATTTCACCAATTTGTAAAATGATTTTCTGTTTCACAAACTACAAACATAATTCCAACAAATTTTTAAGAAGAGAAACAAAAAGTAGGGGAAATTGTAATTTACAATTACAACGTTTAATTTCCAGACTTGTAGACTACAATTTTTTTTCACAAATTTGTAAGTCGGCAGATAGAGAACATCAGCAGCTATGAATAAGCAAAATAAAATTGCTGCATCGGTGTCAATGATAAGTTTTTTTCAGTCTCATTTTCAATCCGTGGTCCAATTTATCCTATTATTTCCTCTGCCTTAACACGTTTCAAGCGAAACTTTTCGTTTAATGTAAAAGTATCAGAAATTTCGTAATTTATACGCGGTCGATAAATTTATCTTCGTCTATTTAGCACGAAATGGTCACTTATATCACTATCGGTGCTACTATGCCTACGACGTAACGACATTCTTGAACTGGAAACGAGATCCTTATTGAAAATTACAAATTGTAATCAAATCTACACATCATTGTAAGAAATTTTTATAAACTGAACAAAATTGTAAAGTTATTTCATTTTGTGAAATACAAACTTACAAAAAAAAATTATATTTTACAAATTTGTATTTGTAAACTACAAAAAAAAAATAGTTTTGGTGAAACGAAAATAATGTAATTTCTACAAAGTTCCCTTTGTAATCTACAACTACAATTTTGTAAAACAATTTTTTCGTGAAACAGAATGAATCAATTTTTCTACAAATTTGTTAAAAAAAGCACTTGTAATTTACAATTTGTAAGTTGGTGAAATGGACCACTGATTGCGGGGAGGAATGCAACTGGCTAATTGGACTGAGCATATTGCTTGTGAAAAAAGCGATAGAACAAGAAAATACATGAAACATTCCTACGGTGTTCAAGGGTTGGGAATAATTCCATGATAGCTCTGTTTCCTATCCGTTTTAACGCTTTGTTCTAAATTTTATTCAATAAATGGAGAGAAGTTTGTGAGTTATACTCGAGTTTCGAACGTAACGCCTCATAAATTGTACTCAGATCAGAGGGGCTGAAAAATTTCTTACATCGATATAGAAATCGTAAGCATTTAGCAGCATTTTTGGGAGTCTCGAGAATGTAGTCATTCCAACGAAGATCGTCGCTGCCACACATGCTGTGTGCTGGGAGCTTTTCGGCTTCTTCGATGCAAGTGTGCCATTTAAGGACAATGGCATAAGGGGGTTCATTTTGCTTCAACGACAAACGACAGTATTGAGTTTTCGAAGCATTAAACTCCACACGATTTTTTATACTCCATTTAACAATGCTCTAAACATCAGAGTTTAATCAGTTTATCATACGATACCGTTGCAATTCTACTTCTGAAAGAGCTGGATGTGAATTTGAGAATGAGAATGATAAGCTGAGAAGAGTGTCGTCGGTAAAAGAATGAAGTAGATTAGAAGTTTCAGACAAGGGATCATTTATAAAAATGAGGAAGAGAGTGGGAGACAAAATGGAGTCCTGAGTAATACCAGCATTTATTTTGTAAGGATTAGACTTGAAACCGTTCAATGCAACATGTATTGAAAGATCTAGAAGGTTATTTCTAATTCAAAGAATTAGGGTTTATTGGATACCAAACCTACGCATTTTCATAAGAGAGCCTGGTGCCAAACTCTACCAAATGTCTAAGAAATAATCTTCCTTTCTCCAAAACAATGTAAGGATATCGGTGAGATATGCCATCAGATCACCAGTAGAACGATTGCTGCAGAAACCATATTACCGGTCATTAAGAAGCTTTCAATCTTCGATATATTTCTTGACCTGATGATTGATCAGCGATTTTTTTTTTTTGCTTTGCAATTGGTCGATAGAAGGACTGGGAGGAAGGGAAGGGAAGATTCCAGAACAGTAGGAGCGATAGAAAAGCTTACGCAGTGGTTTTGCTGCAAGTACATATACAAAGCTAGTTATTGGGTTGTCATTGGAGATGAGTGTTAGATCCGAAGATAAAGTTGACAAATGACCAGAAGTTTCGACTGTCTTTGGGACATTGCAGTATTGTTTTTCTAAATTTCTGCTCATGTAAGAATTTGGTTCTTTTTATAAAAGCGTTGCAATAGTTTCTGACTTGTTTATGCTTTTTTCGATTTTGCTCAATTGGGTTGGCTTTGTAAAAGCGGAAACTCACTTCTCTGAACCTTCTTTACTGCTTGTGTCGAATCAAGACTTTTCTTTAGACTTTATACTTTTAATTCTGTAAGGAATAAACGTACGCATTCCAAGAAAAATCACTTCTCTGATCATATCAGCACTGGCATCAAATTCACTATCGAGGAAACATAGTGACCAGTTCAAAATTAGAAAAAAAGTTATTATTAAATCAAGATGTCCGAAACCTTGTGAGATTTAAATCAGATTAAGGTTTCTTTAGGGATTGAATAATGGTAATTTTTTTTACAATGAAGCATTTAACTCTGATATGAATCATGGCTAACTTCGTATATACTCGACTAAATCTAATTGACTGAGTACAAAAATCTAAAAACTGACTGAAAAGAAGAAATTTAACTAAATAGTGAGATTTGATAAAAGTTCAATTTATAGTATACCAGTTGTTTAGAAGCAAGAGAACAGCATACTCCCACAAGGAACAATTAAGATATCAGCATTGCAGATACGAAATTATCGAAACTGAGAGGAGCTATCGAACGTGGATGTGTCCTTTTAATTAAGTCCTTAACAGAAATTAACCTCATCAAAAATTTAAAAATATGTCAATTTCTGTTTGAATTTAATGTTTTTTATTTCTTGATTGATTTAATATTAAAACAAAATTGTAGACAAAAATTAAAAATAAACATCATTTTCGAGATGACCAGCACTTTTCCTTAAATAAAATCAATAAACTTCAATTCTAAATAAATATTTTAATTAAACTTTTCATATCTTAAATAATTTACGTCCGTAAAAAGAGCCACCTATACGTATTTACTCTAAGTATACCATTAAATCACAAAGGTTTTTGTTTTTCTTATGATTTTAAATTTTCTTATGTTTTAAAATTGTCTTATTCTTATTTTCTGTTGCAGCTCTATGAAGCCATCCACTTAGCCTTTTTAATCAACTACTCCCACTACCACTTCACT
Organism: Philhelius festivus; assembly: GCA_963931855.1. Classification (NCBI taxonomy): domain Eukaryota; kingdom Metazoa; phylum Arthropoda; class Insecta; order Diptera; family Syrphidae; genus Philhelius; species Philhelius festivus. The sequence goes on along the minus strand of OZ007554.1, from coordinate 67,438,155 downwards.
CTCGATGCCAATGAAAAGAATTGTCACTTATCCTTAATAATAATAACAGTAATGATTAAAACTCTTAAGACTTACACAGATATAACTATATACCTATGCAGTGCATTAAGGTTTTGTTTACATTGCTCTCGGAAAACTATGCTGATGGGGAGGGTGTGTCTGTGTAGGCGTTTTCCCCAATTTGTTGACCTCGAGGATAATAGCTTTTTGCAGATTTATATAAACTCCCGGAATGGTTGACCATAGTTACCGTTTGTTTCATTGAATACCGCTGCTGTGCTGTCAGCCATGATGTTAATGTTGTTGATGACAGTCATCGGTTGCTGCTGTTGTTGGGTCTGTATGATGCTAGGATTATCTGCAAGGATGCTACAATCGAAGTGCTCTGCAGTTAGATCGCCCCCTTCACTGCCGGTGGGTATCTCTTCGCCACGCATCAAAAGGATAACATCGGTTAGAGCGGTAATGTAGTTCTTAGCCAATGTGAGTGTCTCAATCTTGGATAGACGTCGTTCTTTTTTCACGTGGGGAATTACCTCGCGCAAGGACTATAGTTATGTAGATATATAGAAATACAAAGATTGCACAAAATACTGTTTGTAAATCAATCAATTTAAATTTCTTACCTGGAATGCATCATTCAAGCTGTGCATCCGCATTCGTTCCCTCTCATTCGACTCCAAGCGCCTTAAATTTCTTTCCTTTGCATTGAGTGCCCCCTTCCGCCGTCGATTTTGGGCTGAGTTCGAATTACGACCCCTACTAGATGGTCGAACACTACCACCATTGCTACTGCCACCACCACCGCTTGTGTCATCGCTCTGACAGCTGGAATCTGTCATTTCGGGATCATAGTTGCTGCTGCTTATGATGGGGTTAATGCTATTTGGAATGTTGTTGGCTTGTGAAGTTCGTCGACTTGCACGTCGGACGGGACGAGAGATTCTCTCTTGTTCCGATTGTATTGTACCTTCGGAAAAATCCAATGTTTGAATAGTGAAATCCTGAACAGCAAGAAGTTCACTAATTCGTTTCGTGTCCATTGTGGTGAAATTGTGTTGATATTTTGTTTTTGGAAAAATGATTCTTTATGAAGTGGAAATTTAATAGTTATCAACTTCGATGCTTATTTGGGTCGACGGGTTAATCGGTTTTTGTTGATTGGTTTTATTTGTATCCAGAGAGTTTATTTTTCATCCATTTTAAATCTGTCGAATATTAAAAGAAGAAATGAACTCATTTATTATTGTTTATGAATATTTAACAAGCTAAAGAAGGTATTAAGTATAAATAAACAATGGGCATAAAATATGTATTAATATCTGTATTTCTTTAGTGCTCAATATTTAGAGTATGTGTGGATACAGTGGTTTTCTAAACAAAATAATAATGCTTTAACAAATATATTGACATCGTAGAAGAAGTAGGTATTTCTAGTTAGGAATAAAATTCTTCAAAACGATTCGTTAAACAAAAAACTTTAAGGATACTTCAATCTTGAATGCAACGACTTTTGGATGAATTCTGATCCTTTTTCTTTAATATAAAAAAAGAATTGTGTACACTATAATATAATTATTTCCTCATATTAGTCAAATTTTGAAATACGTTATTGTTTGAACTACTTGGAAGCACCGGTAAACAAAATTATGACAACATCGGTCAAGCCATTTAAAAGATATCAGGGAATAAGCCAACGCTTATGATAATATGAAATAAAATGCATTCGAGACCCGTTCTTAGTGATCAGCAGTATACACAAAAAGGTGTTTTCAACATCGTTTATGACGGACAAATAAGAGAGGACCAAGATGGCTGCCCTGAAAAACAACCGTGGAGGCAAAGATGCCGCTGAACAATACAATTACAATGTCTATAGTTTTCTCTCCAAGTAGGATCTCACCAATAGGATGAAAAATGGTGAAAAACTAAACACTTCAAGTTTAACTTAAATAATTTGGTGAGAAATCTTTATCGAATGTTTAACTGAAGTCTGTAGTGATTACATCGACATTGTAGTTTTTATCCAGAGTGCATAACGTCACTAAGACTTATGAAGGTCTGTTTTTGTGGATCTACCCTTTAAAGAAAACATGCTGTATTTGAGAAACTATTGACTTCCAGTGAAAACATAGAGAGTAATGGACATTGCTTTCAAAGAGCTTGTGGATAATTTGATATTTCACTCTTACTGCCTTTTTTATGAATTTAGGAAAAGTTAGCTTTTCCATAAAGTAGGGAAATCTGCTTGTGAAAGTGAATCACATAAAAGTGGTATTATTTTGCAAAGTTTTATAAAAAAAAAAAAAAATTTAAGTAGTTTTGTGAAAAGATCTAATCTAATAATCATATTAATATTTTTAGTGTTTAAATATACTTAATAGTTTTGATCCACAAGAGAAAATCTTGTGCGAGAAACGTTCCCATGGCCGTAGTTCTCTTTTTGAATTAACCGTATAATTAGAATTAATAATTTTAGTTATACCACTGTATGTAAGAGTGGGAATCTGTTCCACTTTTCATATTGACGTTAATTTATAGGTAGTGGGGTTTTATCACACACTTAGCCATAGGTAACTCACTGGAGACCGAACATACTCTAATATCTCAGTGAGAACTAACTCCACTTTGAAGAGTGGAACAGATTTCCAGTCAAAGTGGGATGAATTCCCAAGTGAAGCAGATTCCCATTAAATGCACCTAATGTTACATGACAGGAATATTGATCTCTTGCTCAGTCCGAGGCATTAACACCAAAGGGACTATATTTTACAAATCTGCCCAAATATTGGGGTATACGGACAATATTGACGCTATCGGAATCGGTTGAAGATTGGGCCAAACTTGTTGATCATCAAGTAAATTCCATAAAACGTCAATTGTTAAGGAGTTCATCTACCTCGGAGAATTTAAAAATTAAATATCTCTTTCAAGTTAAATATATCAGACCAAAAACATAAATGTTAAAAAAAAAGAGGCAAAATCTTCTATACAAAAACATTTGTGTAACAAGTCAGCCGTGAAAAGTACTGAGATCTAAAAGAACGCCAAGTTCTTACTTCATGAAGGTTTAATACCGAATATTTAAAGTAGAATAATATTGAAACAGCTACAATGTAATAGAGAAATTTTATTATTTAATGATTACTGACTAAAATTTGATGAATTTACTTGTCAAGTTTTTAAAACCTTTTGAATTGGGCATAAGAAAAAACTTGCCAAGTAAGCCCATCAAATTTTAGTCAGTAATCATCAAATAATAAAATTTCTCTATTACATTGTAGCTGTTTCAATATTATTCTACTTTAATTATTTGGTATTAAACCTTCATGAAGTAAGAACTTGGCGTTCTTTTAGATCTCAGTACTTTTCACGGCTGACTTGTTACACAAAGATTTTTGTATAGAAGAATTTGGCTCTTTTTTTAACATTTATGTTTTTGGTCTGATCTCAGATCTCACTCCTTTTTGCAAAGATTTTAATATTTTCCCATTTCAAAATCTCGAAAGATACGGAAAGATAGAAGGGTGGACTCTACCTACCAAAATCATTTTAGTTTATAGCTTCCTATTTCTTTTGGTATATTTTCTTTTTGTTATTGGTTGTTTTGATTTGCGCTTCAATTATTTCCTCTTGTCCTGGCAAGATACCTAACACTAACATACCTACCTTAATTACAACAATCAGAAGTGCTCCATATAAATTAAACATTTTCTCAGAAAGTGGGTGGATACCACACCCCCTGAATGGAAAACCTCAATTTTTTTTTGGTCCTTTATATGCAATTTGAGACCTACCGTTCTACCAAATTTCATTGTTCTACTGCAATCGGAAGTGCGTCATATATAATTTACACCAGTTCTGAGGAAGTGGGCGGATACCACGCCATGAATGGAAAACCGCAAATTTTATATTTTTTTCTTTGTATGCAATTTAAGCCCTACCGTTTTACCAAATTTCATCGTTTTACAGCAGTCGAAAGTGCTCCATTCGACCAACAACAATTCGGAGAAAGTGGGCGGATACCACGCCTCCTGAATGGAAAACCTCAAATTTTCTATTTTTTCCTTTACTTGCATGACAAGACCTACCGCTGTACAAAATTACAAGATTCTACGATGTCGCGAAGTGCTCCATAATTTTGATGATCTGTCAGTCAGTTACAGTTTTTGTGATTTTTGAGGCCTTATATCTCCGGAACCGCTTAAGCTAGAAAATTGAAATTTGGAAAGGCATCTGTGCCTGACTAGCTTAGCAAATATGCGGACTTTTAAGTTTCTGACTTCATTGGTACTGAAGATAGGGAGGGGTCAAAAATCGCCAGAGTGTGTTCCTGTAAAAAGGGTGTAGTGCCAGAACTTGGCTGGCCACTACTGTGTCCTTTGATTAATTTATCATAACTAAAGTGATGTAAAGTCCCACGTACTCAAATAAATGCAAAAGAAATAAATATTAATTTTAAATAAAAAAATGAATTAAATACTCCTAAGAAAATTAAAGCAAATCTCCCTTTTCTACATTCAACATTGAAACCTGAAACTAATTCAGATTCTTCTGCAGCAAAATTAAAAGGTGTTCGATTTGTTTCTGCTAAAGAAATAATTAATAAATAAATATTAAAAAATATAAAATAAAAAAAAACAATCTTAAATCCTACTATCCTACTAATCCTACTAATATTATAAATGTGAATGTTACGATGTATGGATGTTTGTTACTCAATAACGCTTGAACAACTGAATGGATCTTGATAAAATTTAACACACAAGAAAGTTATAGTCTGGATTACCGTATAGGCTACTTTTTTTTATTATCAGGGGAGGGGCATTGGGTGGTCGAAACATCCCAAAATTATTTATCTCTACTTCTATCTTCGTATTGCACTGAAATGTAGTACATATACATAAGTAGTTGCATTGAAATGCCATACTTTGGTGGTGCGGGCCCAGAGGAGGGGCATAGTTTGATTAATTTACCTAAGTAGTAACGATAAAAACACTCAAAAAAGTTTTTAAGAAAAATAAAACAAAAATAAAATTCTCCGAATTAAAAACAAAAAAAAAATTGACAAATATTTGTGTTTTTTTTTTAATTTAAATTATTTTAAGGTAAGTTAAACTTTATGTGCCTACATGTTTAACTACATACATACATTGTAATAGGATAGTTACATACGTATGTGATTTGCTCATTGTTTGTTAGTTTTTTTCAAAATATCCTTCGCTTGGCTCCATTACCTTTAAGAAAAGGACTTGATTGGATTTATTGGTTTGCTGTTTTGTTTTAGTCCAGGTACATGCATACGTTAAATAAAAATAATTCGTACGCTTTCAACTTCCCATGTTGAACAGGAGATCAGTTGTGACAGTTCTTGGCTAAGCTAAACGTGTTTATTATTTCAGTGGTCATCTTTTTCAAATAGAGCTGTTCAACGATGACACACAGAAGTAAAATAAACACCCAAAAACAACATTCCGTACTTCACACAAGATTTCCATTTACACAAGATTTCCAATGCAAGAAAAACTGAGCGAATCTACAGAAACTTTTAGACACATGATTTATTTTGACAAACTTCAGTTGAAAAAAAAAATTTGCTTGCTGGAGTTCCCGCACGGGTACGCTAGTAAACTTGATAATAATAAAAATTAATTATGTATCATATAACTATTTATGGAAATTACAAAGGATAATAAAATTAAAGCTAATATGACTTCATAAGAAATAGTTTGAGCTACAGATCGTAATCCTCCTTATAATGCATAATTAGAATTTGATGATCAACCAGCAATTATAACTGTATAAACTCCTAATCTTCCTATTCTTGTACAACATATAAAAAATAATAATAATTGCTTTATATGTAAATAAAAATCAATTGATTAAACTAATTATTATAAAAAATAATAATCCTAAATTAGAAGAAAATAATTTAATAAAAAAAGGTATACATATTCATAGTAATAATGATAAAAATAAAGAAAAATTAGGAGACAAATAATATATAATAAATAATAATATAATTTGATACTAAAGGATAATTTTGTTCTTTTGTACATAATTTAATTGCATCACAAAATAGTTGGAGAATTTCTATTAAACCCACTTTAGTTGGTCCTTTACGAATTTGAATAAAACCTAAGACTTTAAGTTCTAATAATGTTAAACAGCAGCTCTTACTAAAACACAAATAATTAATATTAAACTTATTACTAAAAGAAATATTTTCTATATAAAATAAGTGACATTTATAAATTCTAAATTTATTACATTAATCTACCAAAATAGTTTTAAAGTAATTATTTATATTCTATAAATTAAAAATGAAATTATTTAAATATTTAAAGCTTTCGTCCTAAAATATTGTACCTAATTAAAGATAGAAACCAACAAACATTACAACGATTTGAAATCAGATCATGTGAAATTTTAAAAGTCGAACAGACTTAAGATTTAAACGGCTACACTTAAACTTATATCTTAATCCAACATCGAGGTCGCAATCTTTTTTATCGATATGAACTCTCAAAAAAAATTACGCTGTTAAACCTAAAGTAACTTTATTATATATTCATTAAAAATGGACCAATTATTCATAAATTAAGATTTACCAATAAAACATATTTTTTTTATTATAATTAAATTAATCTTTAAAATTTAAATATTTAAATATGTAAAGATTCATATAGGGTCTTCTCAGTGGCGTAGCGTGCCATCTCGGCGCCCGGGGCGGGAGACCAATTTTGCCGCCCCATTCAATAAGTACTTAATTAAATTTCGAGACATCATTTCACAGGCAATGAGGTATCTTTTATTGAAGGTAAAATAGGATCAGCGGTTTCACAAATGGAGCCTTACGAGCAGCGAAGTCAGAAATAACTTTGTCAAAATCAATATTTGCAGCCAATACTTGTTCAATCGACAATATAGCCAAGTTTGATAGTCTAGTGGAGCTCAAAGTGGATCTGAGATAATTTTTGATTAGCTTCAACTTCGAAAAACTTCTCTCACAACTAGTGACACTAATTGCCAAAGTCAAATATATACGAATCAAGATGACTATATTTGGAACCGAAATCCCAAGATTCAGTTTTTGAATAAACTGGAGGAGCTCCAGTGATCCTTTGCCTCTTATATCTTCCTCTGATTCAGAACTGGCGACAAACTGCTGGAGACGCTTCCGATCCATCTGAAACTCGTCCTTGTCGATGTCTTCTAATACATGGGAAACATCACACTCGTACTTGCTGTCCAAAAGTTTCGCTGGCGTCAAAAATCCGAACTTGTCCGCTATTTCTTGAACTTGCTGGAATCGAGTCGTCATTTCTTGAATAATCTTCTTAAATGATGTGAACACCTCTCGACGGACTTCATGCTCGTGAGACAAAACTTCAGGTAGCACTGCAGCCCAAAAGCCAAGAAAAGTGAGGAAGTTAAATGACTGCATGGCTGTCAGAAGAATATTGGCTCCCGATTTTGTGTCGGAAGTTTGAGATGAATCCGTCAATTCTTCCAGTACCTCTAGAACCTCAAACTTATTTTCAAGCGTCTTGACAGTTTCATTTCTAGCGCTCCAGCGCGTTTCAGTGACTCGTTTCACTGCTTGACCTGCGACGGCAACGAAAGCATTTCACGGAGCAGTTGATGCAGAAAAGAAGGCAAATAGCTTCTCTAGAGTTCCAAAAAACGCTCCGCTACGTTTTTCACTGATTCAGAAGCAGCATGTGCCCCAGCCAAGTTGAGTGAGTGGTTTGTCCATGCAACGAATGTAGCTGACGGATTCAGTACTTTAATCCGGGCTTGAACTCCATTGTGAATCCCTGGCATTGTGGCAGCGTTGTTATAAGCCTGTCCTCTCAAGTTCTGTATGTCCAGTCCTTCTGATGTTATCTTCGCGATTATATGGTTGCTGAGATCTCCTGCATTTTTTCCTTTTGGTACGAAGAAGTCGATGAAAGATTCTACCACGGCGACCTTTTCTCCTTCGATATGTACGTATCGCAGAACCTGGCTCATTTGGTCTTTGTGTGAGATGTCTGGTGTACTGTCGAAGATTACGCAATAACATTTAGCTTCTTGAATGCGACGGATGATGGTAAATCGAACTTGCTGTCTCAGTAAGTTTATAAATTTATTCTGGGTTTCTGAAGATAGATACGAAACTGAGACTCTTGCTCCCAGCTTTATCTTTGTCAGGTGTTCCATTAGAAGGGGGTCATATTTAGCTAGGAGGTGCGCTAACTACAGAAAATTCTCGCGGTTGCAACTGTCATCTCCTCGATGTCCTCTGAAGGCCAGATTCTATTTGGCTAAGAACTGGATAATATTCAACAACCGGTACAATACATCCCTCCACTTCTTCTCCACACATTCGAAAACTTTTTGTTGTTTCTGATCGATGGTTGCTTTACGGTTCAGGCAAACTTCCAACTCCTTCCATTTCAAAAAGCTCTGCTCACGGTCCAGGCTGTTCTCATGGTCTACGATTCTTGGATTTAGCTTCCACCATTTGTTGAATCCTTCTTCAGATGTGAAGTTGTTGCGCGACTCGCGAAACTAAAACGGAACGTTCCGAAACTCTCGCGAAACTGAAAGGGAGCGTTCCGAAACATATGATATGCGAGACTGAAACTGAAACACCCTGTGAAATAAAAAATTACTTACATTCTTATACCTTGATATTTAGGAAATATAAAATAAATAAAACTTTTACTAAAACACACACCAAACGCACAAAAAAAATTAAGAGCAAAGTAATCTCTTCCAGCAAATATCATCATCATCATCATCATCGGCTCGACAACCGGGTTCCGGTCCTGGCCTCTTTCAACAAGTCTCTCCACCTATCCCGGTCTCTAGCCGACGCCATCCAGTTGCTCACCACAAGGCTTCGGACGTCCTGGTCTACGCTGTCGTCTACCATAGAATGTACCACAAAGAACTTTCCGAGCAGGTTTCTCTTCGCTCATGCGAGCTAGGTGCACTGCCCACCGGAGTCTACCGAGCTTAATTTTTGTCACGATATCTGCTTCTAGGTAGATTGCGTACAGTTCATGATTGTACCGTCTCCGGAATCGTCCTTCCTCACATATGGGGCCAACAATTCACCTTAAGACTTTTCTCTCGAACGCAGCTAAGAGGTCTGAGTGCCTTTTGCTAAGCACCCAAGTCTCGGATCCATATGTGAGTACTGGCAGGACCATGGTCTGTACAGCAGCAGCTTTGAAGTTATGGTGAGATTTCTGGATTTGAAGAGCAAATATACAGAATAAAAATCGCCAACTGCAACTTCAATGCTATATTTTTTTTTGTTTACATAATCCCCACCCAATAGTGTTTTTGTTATCACTTTTTACAATCTATTAGCTTTAAGAAAAACCGGTTTTGGCATCTATCGAGACTAGTCATTTTTCGAATTAAATTCCGCTAAATTCGCGAATTCCCACACTGTGCGACGCCTTTGAACAGATTCAAATGTCTGGAGGCTTTGGGGCAATAGAGGAGTGAAAGCCCCCTCGCCCATCGCCCCTAATTATTTAAATAATATACATTTGCTTTCAGTCGAGTGTTTCAATAATTTATTGCGAAACCAAGCAAATTATCTAAACAAACATAAAACAAATATAGACTTAAACAAGAATTATGTGAAAATAAATTAAAACGTTGATGAATGGAACCTTGCTAGCTTTTTTCGACGAAAATTCACTGAAATGCAGTACGAATAACTTTTGTCTCCCCATCGTAGTTAAAAGCTATTTTTTTTAAATTTTCATTTTTGAAAATGATCGCTCTCCAGTGCAATTAGATACTATCAAAACCAAAAACATTATCACTGCAATTTCAATTTTTAGGAATGTACTCGTAGCTCTGCAATTTTAACCTTCAAGAATTTGGAAATATTTAGCTCGGTAGATTGGTCTTTTCAAGTAGTTGTTCGATCACAGGGATAAAATTGGATACTTTGAATTGCATCTTGTGCTTTCATGTAAACGAGTGGATTTAATTTCTTATTTCTTGTTCAAATTGCAGATTCAAAAATCATTTTCAGGTACTGCAACATCTTGTTTGTAGCGTTGGATTTTTCCTTCCTTTTTGAAAAAGGTGTGATGCTTCCTTATGATGCCTTTTTGCTCCTTAAAAGAAGATATTCTGGTTAGAGCTTCTTCGATTACAGAATAACGGTTTAGAAATAGAATATTGGCTTTTGTAGCTTTAGTTCGACAAGACCAACGAACATGTGATGAATGGCTGTGTTAACAAGCAAAATTGCCGAATATGAGACAACACCAACCAACATAAGGTTCACCAGGTGACAATACATCCTCAAAAAGATATCGTTTGGTGTAGATTTTGGGCCGCCGACGTCATTGGCTAGTAATTTTTCGAAATCGAGGAAAACGATGATCACCAAATTCTTAGGGCCCAAATTGAACCATATGGACCTAGACGTCATGTGGTTCTCTCATCGCGAATGAAAGATTTGAGGGTAAGGTTATCTCTTCCAGAGGTGACGTAAATTGGCCACCGAAGCCATGCGATTTGTCTCTTGACGTCGTAGGCCTATGCGAATAAGCCACAGCCAACCGATGCCCTTCAGATGAACATATCACAGGCAATCGCTCAATTTCACCAGCCCTCATTGAAAAACCACTTACAATACAGTAATACATGGTACAGTTCCACAGTGCTAAGAAGCTTCAGCGGTTCCTTCGGGTGTGCTCTTACTTTATACCCGAAACTACTAATGTGCATGAGTTAATGCAGGATAATTAACCTTGGAATCATTAGCATTCTTCCTGACATCTGACTATTGGTTGGGCAGAGACTTCTTTTACAAGGTAGCTAATTTTTTCTATCTACATACATACATAAGTATATTTAAGTCATTTAGTAATGCTGTCCTTCATTTTAACTAATTGATGTAGATACGAGTAAAAAAGTAAAAAGCTCCATTAGGATCGTTGAAAAGGGTTATTTTTAATTTGGTTCGTTTTAGCGAATGATATTAATTAAAAACAAATGAAAAACATTACGCACATCTCCATATGGGGTTCCAATTAAAATTTAAACTGCAACAATCGATGGCTTATTTTCTCTGGTCCGTATAGGTTGTTACAGACCCGGAGTTCTTAGAATCATTTTTCTGTTATATTATGTATATGTATATAAACATATGTATTTAGGGCTACATATTTACATCTACTTAACTGAAAGTAACAGGCGAGGCGTCCCGTAGAGAAGTTCGTATCCGCCCCACCCACATACCCCGTAGATATTCTAAAATTATTTAAGTAGAACTCGATAGTCCCCCTGTATGAACCCCATCTATTACTTCTTCCATCCCCCTGCGACGTCGCCATCGTCGTCGTCAATTGCGTTGGGAGGTTTGATAAACTCTTGTCGACAGCTATGCACACAACATATTTTATAAAACAAAACAAAAATTGATCCGCTTTAGTATAGTGTTTATCAAATCAATATAGAGCGGGCTGGCTGGCTGGCTGGTAATGCCACACATCCCCTCCCGCTCGCTCATATGCTCAGGCAAAATAAATTATAAGTCAAACAGGCTTTAGATCGTCTCCTTTTCCCTTATTATTATTTTCTTTTTTTGAAGTTGTTAATTAAGGGATAAAGATAACAGGGAAACCCTTGTGTCGCTTAACACAAAATACTCTTTTTAAATGTGTGATGAAGTTTTATAGCCCAAAGTATGTGTGTCATTGCACAGTACGGATGTTCTGAATTAAATGCAGGGGAAAGGGGTTGTAGTTGACATGAAAATCACTTTATTACCACCTACATCATCACCTCGTCATTATTGGCGCAACAGTCTACCGTGTCGCCGGTGGACTTCCCAATAGTCGACAAGATGGCGGGCGGTGCGGTGGAGATGTGGTGCGACGTGGGACCTTGGCTTAGGGTGGAAATGAAGTGGAAAAAACGGTAATTAAAGTCGTCCTTATGACGTTTGTTCGAGTTGACATTTTATTTACATTACTTATTTTATATATCCCGTTGTTAAGTTTTCAAAGTAAACTGACATTGGTTTCGTTTTGTATTTGTATGTCAATAAGTGGAAGTTGAAAACGAAATGGATTTTAAGAACAAGAGTAGAAATAATTACACTTTGTGAGGGGTCATTTGGGGTTCTTAGTATAAAATATTTAATCAGGAGGAAAAAGATGTTGAACCTAAAAAGCTAAATTTTTTTCATTCGATACAAAGAAAACAATAATGTGGGTAATGCATCTTATGCTGCCCACAACATCAACAACCAACACAATCAAGAATGTTCTTTAAAGTCGAGTTCAACCCAGAAATTCCAATCCACCGTCTATTTGGCGTTTATATTCGACATTGATTCAATCGCGACAAATGGAATCGAGTAAATCATGGTTAATTGAGTTAACTGATATCGAAATCGATATTCATTGAAATGATTGAGATTGGGATCGATTGAAATGAAAATGTGTTAATACTTTTTTAATGATCGGATCAAAAAATTGAATCGTTCCTCTATATAACCAAGAACTTTTAACATGAGAGTTCAAGTTACTTCAACTCAAAAATGCTTTTCGCCCAAGTACGACAATGAGCTCATTACTTAGCCGCTCTAAAGAGTTTAATCTATTTTTACTTGCGACTTATAGGTACTATGTATAAGACAAGTTATGCATTCGTAAAAAAATTGAACTCGAGATTTTAATCAAAGTTGACATTACGATGATGGCGAAGACGAAAAAAGGGGGTCTCGCAATTCTGTCAGAGTGTCTGTCTATTCCACTATAACCTAAACGACTAGACCGATTTTCTTTAAACTTGCTATACTTATATCATTTTTAATTTTTTCCGCCCACATGTTTTTTTCTTTTTTTTAATTTTAAGACCAAAAATAACGGTACCTGCAATACGATTTTTTTTTTGAAATTTTATAAATATTTTTTTTTTTCAAAAACTGTTCGCAGATTTTTTTTGAAAAAATTCTCAAAATTTCATTTAGTTAAGGCTAGCTATTGGTTAAAAAAAAATCCGAAAATGGTTATTAATTGTACCTCTTCGAATCATTTTTTTTTGTTTTTGATTTTCTCAAAAATGGTTCAACATATTTTGACTTATACTTACTCCCCAAAAGTTTGAATATTATTGTGTATGAAAATGTTTCAAATTTTTTTGGAGTTTTTACTTAATACAGTCTACACGATGTGAAAAAAAATAATTTTATTTTGCTTGAAAATAATGGTACCCACCAGGGATGGAAAATGAAATTTTTCAATTGTTCTGAAATCTGGAATAGAATTGTACTGAAATGATGTCAATTGTACCGAAAACGAATTTTGTATGAAAAAAAAAAATTAATAATAAATCAACTATTTAAAAGTTTTCCAAAGTATTTTATTTAAAAAAAAAAAAACAAAGCACAAATGATCAGGGGCCTGTAACACAAAGCTACAAGTCTACAAGTCAACAGCCACTTGTAGGATTATATAAATCTTACAATTGTAGATTATTTCTGTAACACAAAAAAAAACTTTACACTTGTAGAAAACAAAAATTTCCCTACACTTGTAGACATTCTGATTACAAGTGCTCATTGAAAGAAAGATAAGCAACGTGATAGCATCTTAATAAAAATAAAATGCATGACTGGATCGCATGAACTTGCTCTTATGTAAATGTACTTTGGAATTTAAAAATTATGCATGTGTAAATATAAAACATCGACTTAATGAGATAATAATGTTTAAATGCATGGAATTGCCGTCTGATTTCCGCAAAAGTATGTTGATGCAAACAAAGTTTAAAAATGTTTTATTATTAAAGTAATTTTCTTAAAACCCAATATATATATTTTTTTTTAAAAATATGTGCATATACAATAATATTTTAAACTTAAGGGGGCTCCTGCTGAAAATTTTTGGTTAAGATTGTTAGAGCCGTTAATGCGAAAGTCGAAAATCAAAAAGCCGTTCTATGACAGATGCCGTTAATAACATTTTGCCTCGAATTTTTTTTTGACCAAATGTAGTCCTTGTGTGTAATATCACACCTATTTTTTTATTAAAATCGTTTGAGACGTGTTTTTGAGATAAATAAGATTTTGCACTACGCTTGTATGATGGCGTGTACCGTTAGTTTGAGAGCTAACAAAAATTTCAATTTCCCCTCTAGATATTCAATGAAGAACTTTAAGAAAATAGAGGTACATACAGACAGACAGACGGAATTGTCGGATCCAATTTATTCGTCTTCGCTATCATCTTAATTCAACTTTGATCAAAATCTCGAGTTCCACTTTTTTCCAAATGCAGAACTTGCCCTATAGTACCCATATCGCAAGTAAAAAGGATAAAGAATCCGTTCGAAAATATGTAATTGCCGTCTTGGTAAGAATCCATGAAAAAAACATTCTTTTTGGTGCCTTTTTGGATTGGGATTGTATTTTTAATACAAATAAGCATGTTCTGTTCCTGGATCATTTCGCTTAGATTTTATATGTTTTCCATTAGTACTATTTTTTTTTTAAATACATACATAATATATCATTAAATAAAAATTTAATTATTTCTAAGTAAATCTAAGAAAAGTAATAGAATGTATTATTTTGTGTTATGTTTAATTTTTAGTTTACTGAGATTTAAAAATGTTTAACTTTTCAAAACCCTATAAAGTATAGGTATATTAAATTACCTATAACACTTTTCTCTAAATTTGCATTTATATACATATTGTATAACAATTATTACCGAAATAATTTACTATTGAAAAAAGATCACAAATATACACTTTACACAAAAATATATTCACAATTTGATATTGTTTTTTTGGTTAAAAATATCTTAACTACGAAGAAAAAAATTATGGAAATGGTAATTAGTTGAAAATACTGTTTTTTTCGTATATTTAAATACATCTTCTTCATCCTACAAGTCTTGAATCACTTGTAAGATTGAGTGGATTATTCTACAAGTACGATTTAGTTTTTTTCTACACTTGTAGCTTTGTGTTACAGAAAGAGGGAAATCATATAATTTCCCACTTGTAATGTTCGTTCATTACACTTGTAGAAGAGCCAGCAAACTTGTAGCTTTGTGTTACAGAAATTTGTTACACTTGTATTAATTCACTTGTATTACAAGTACTTGTAGTTTTGTGTTACAGGCCCCAGGTTGTCTTCTTATAAAAACTTAAATAAATATAAATAGCTCCAGAGAAAAAAATACTGGCGCAAAATTTTAGTTGAATTATTACGATGTTAAAGCTGTTTTAGTATGAAATTAAGATTTTATTTTTTTAGTATCATGCTATTTGCAAAAGCCACAAAACGTCTGTTTACTTAGTTTTTTTTGCAAGAGCTGTCATTGTTTTAGGTGTGTTCAAAAACAATTTATTAAGAAAATTGCTTTAGTACGATACTAGTTAGAAAATGTTTAAAATTGAGAATGAGTTAGTAAGCTACTTTAAAGTTAGCAAATTGTTAAGTAGTATCATATTAATACCTTAATAATAGGTTGTTTTAAATCTTGCGCCACTATCTTCATTTTAAAATTGCATAACTATTGTATTGTATTGTAATGACGAAACTAAATCTTTTACTTGTCCATTTTTACGGCACCAGCTTAAACAAAAAAATTTAAATATAAAACTAAAATTCACAAATTCAATATCTTAAAAATGCACAGCCGAAAAAGCGCAATCTTATCCACAAGTTTACAGTTTAGTGTTTAGTAAACAAAACGATGCGATGTCTGAAAAAAATCTGATCGATTCAGAGCCAGAAAAGCAAGACGCCATCAAGAAGTGAAAAGAAAACTGTAATTAAAAGTTATAAGACCTTACAGCTGAGAGTTATTGTTCTGGTATGAAAATGAATGCATTAAGGCCAGGATGATGTATTCAATTCAACTTTCAATTTCCTTTAATGTGCTTTTTATTGTTTTTTTTGTGAAATATGTACATAAAATTGGAAATTTTGAAATTGTACTGAATTGAGACGAATTGTACTTTTGTACTTGTACAAACTCAATTGTATCGAATTCGGTACAATTGTACCGAATTTTCCATCCCTGGTACCCACCATACAAATGTTAAAACATGGTTTTCGAAAATCGTATTTTTGAATTTTAATATATTTTTTTTTCTTTAAATTAATTTTTACGATCTATAATTTAATAAAAAAAATGAAATTGAGATATTACAGACTGTACCTACCATAGAACCATTTCTTAAAATTTTGAATTCCTCATTATCGGCATAAAGGATTTTAATGATTTTTTTATAGAGAAGGTTCTAAAAGGTTTGAAAAATATTACATTTCAAAACTTACAAAAAAAATATGTTTTGAATTTTTGAAAAAAAATCCATTTTTTTTTTGAAAATTCGATATCTCAAAAAACAGGTCAATATTTGTTTTGGAAATTTAATTTTGATTCGTACAATAATAAAAACTTAAATTTGGCGTACCAACATTTTTGCTTAAAAATGTTTCAAAAAATTATATAGTATAAAGGCTTATTTTTTTAAGAAACCACCACAACGACATTTAATTTTTGTTCTTACGTATACTAATATTTGCTTGAATCACACGGTATCCTGTTTTCAGCTCCAACTACTAAACGAGCTGCTTTAGTTATTTAAAAAAATAATTTTATGCTTATGAACAGTTTTTCTCTAATAACATACATTTTTAAAATTATAAGTTTTTTACATAAGAGCAAGTTCGTGCGACCCAGTCGTGCATTTTATTTATTTACTTTTTTATTCAAAACCAACAATCGATACAATCGAGACAATATCCATTTGTTAAAAAAGATCGTGCAAGAGAAAATGCTGGAAATTTTGGTTAGAGACGGTGACAAAAATTCGAAAGAAATAGAGGAATACAGAAGTGTTGTTGATTTTGAGCAAAAATTTAAAATTTTAGCACACCTACATATTTCTATAAAATTCAAAAATAAATTTATAAATAAAAATTTCCATTTCTTGGTGAAAATACGGCCAGGAATAACGTCTTCGGAGTCCCTTCCATCGCCAGTTTGAGTAATCTCTCGCACGAAATGACTACGCGATGACGGTTGCCGCCATGGTAGAAAAGGAGACTGCCAAACTTTGATCGCTTTTGGTCTTGAATTTTTGTACGGATCGCTTTCGTCCTTTGTTGAGTTTTTTTTTTTGTTAGAAAAAAAAATTAAAGTAAATTTGTCTATGAATAATAAAAAAACTCAAAAATTGTTAATAAAATAAACGCGTTACTTAACTTTTTGTGTATAAACGTGAACGTCACTATAAAACTAGTTACATAAAATATACCACGTGTTCTTAAATGAAAATTTAATCTAGTTTTCTCTGCAAGCATCCCCGAATTAAAATAATAAAACTATAAAATGCTTAAAACTAGTTAAAATACCAACTTAAGAGAAAAATGGTAAAAATCTTAGCTTTACAATACGTACTAACTAAACATACAAATATAAGTGATCATGCAACTATTAGCAATACCTTAATAAAAATAAGCTTAAACGCACAAAAAAGAAATCAACCCCAGATCAAAATCTCTAAAAGAAGCACCCCCAAGTTGTGCCAAGTTCAATTGCTTGAGTCCACTTGCATAGATTGCTGTTCTTAGACGTGTCCATGTGGATCCTCGTAAAATAGCTTCAGGCTTCGGCCACGCACTGAGCGACGAGCGACTGAGCGATTGAGCGGCGATTCGCTAAGCGACCGACGCAAAAAAATTAAAATCCATTAAATTGTATGGAGGTGGCCACATAAGCCCTGAGCGACTTGTGAATATTTTAAGCGACAGAGCGACGTCGCTCAATCGCTCAGTCGCTCAATCGCTCAGTCGCTCAATCGCTCAGTCGCTCAGACGCTCAGTCGCTCAATCGCTAAGTCGCTCAGTCGCTCATCGCTTAGTGCGTGGCCGAAGCCTTAGCGCTTAGCTGTTGTTTAGTTCAATCAGGCAGGTACAGTACGGTTCATTTGGATAGAAACACTATTTTATTTTCATCTTGTATCCATTTTTCTTTTTTCAAACATGAAAACAAATACACGTAGGTGAAAATTTATTATGTTCTCAGTGGAACAATATAAAATAGCTTGTTTCATTAATGTCTTAAAAAAATTAACTTTAATACTCGATCTTCCAGGAATGCAAATCAGTTTTCTATTGAACCCTATTTTGGTTTATTTTTGGAACTATCTTCTAAGGCACTGACTACAGAGAGCCGAACCCAGTAAATCAGATGTGCAAAACTGCAAGCTGTATATTTTCGCTTAAAAACTCTTTTCTGAGCCCTGGGACACGTCAGCATTTCTTTTATGAATAACAAACTTGAAACCATCCAATACAACATGTAAGGATCGGTTCCACTCTTCAGTGATACATGCCATCAGATCACCAGTGGAACGATTGCTGATCATTAGGAAGTTTTCATTCTTCGAGATATTTCTTGAGCTGTAAGAAAGTGCAATTGGACGATAGTTAGAGGGGGAAGAAGATTCACCTTTTTTAGGGACATGCTGGACAAATGCTGTTTTCCATCTATTCAGAAAGAGACCAGTAGAATATGAAAGATTGAAAAGGTAACGCAATGGTCTTGTCAGTGTTGCAGAACATCTGTTCAGAAAAATCGGATGTAAACTATAAATACAATTATTTTACTAAAGTTCTCAAAACAATATATGTATGTATATGTATATATTTTATTATTTGAGAACTTGTGATTTCGAAAGTTTTTCTATAATAGTAAAAATATGTATATAAAATTGTTTTTGTTTCATTCAGGACTTACATTATGTCCCATTTTCGAATAAAAAATTCAGGACTTATGAATCAGTACGGTGAGACATAAGTCCCGAATTCAATTCAGAACTTATGACCTAGCAAAGTGAGACATAATTTATTTATTTATTTATTTATTTATTTTAAAAACAAAAGTGTAACCTAGGACCTTTACAGATCATCAAAGAGGCCACTAAGTCAAAATATAATAAGATTAATTTAAATATAAAAAAGTAATAACTTAAATTAAACTATTTTTATTTATTTTTGTTTGTTTGCCCTTCATACATACATATATCAATCCAGCACATCCATCGTACAATAGAAAGAAAAGTACATGAACATAAATATATATAAAATATGAAAAATCCGCAGCAAAAATTTAATAAGTTGTATAGTATTACATAATTAATAACAAAAATAAGTTCAACCATAATCGCTACTTTGTAAGTATTGAAGAATATCTTTTTTAAAAACGAGAAAAGACTTTGAAATGTTTCTGATATGATCAGGCATAGAATTCCATAATATAGTTGAACGAAACATATATGAACGGGTCATTATATTAGTTCTGTGAGAAACGGCTATTATATTGGTCGGGTGGAGTCGAAGTCTACTAAAAGTAATTTTATTGAACATATAAGATGGTGCTTTGGTTTTAATAACTTTAAAGAGAAAGAAAATGGAACGGAATTCTAGAAAATTTTCAAAAGATAAACCAAGAAACTTGAAAACAAATTCGCTAATATGATCATATCTTCTTCTTTTGAAAACATATCTCACAACAGAGTTAAAACAGACTTTTAATTTATTACGTAAATTGATATTACAGCCACTATAAACTTCACAGCCGTATAATAATATGGGAAGAACTAGGGCCTTGCATAACTTCCAGCGAATTTTAAAAGGTAAATAATAGTTAATAGAATATAGTTTCCTTAGTGTAAATGTAATTCTTCTAATTAGGCTATTTATATGGCTTTCCCATGACAGCTTGTCATCAAGATAAAAACCGAGCACCTTTACACTACTTTCGTATGGAATTGTGTTGCCTTCAAGAGTAAGCATGTTTATAGGTTGAGAATCCAAAGAGATTCCAAAAGCAATGGCTTTGGATTTTCCAGCATTTAGAACTAATGAATTTTCCTTTGCCCAATTCAGCACCATATCAAAATCATAACTAACTTCCATCACACACTTATTAGGATCACATTTTTGAGAAGAATTAAGCAACTGGACGTCGTCAGCATATATAAAAACAGAGCTATGTTTGACAACCGCAGGCAAATCATTCACAAACATTGTGAAAAGGATTGGACCCAAAATCGATCCTTGGGGAACGCCCCGATAAAGAGGCAAAGTCGACGAAGTTTTCATGTTCATGGTGACAGCTTGTCTTCTGCCATTAAGAAAGGAGAATATAAGGTTACATGCAGTTGACGAAAACCCAAACTGCTTTTTCAGCTTAAGGCAAAGAACATTATGGTCAACACTGTCAAACGCTTTGCTAAAATCAAGAAGAAGAAGGATTGATACCATTTTTTGATCTATGTTTTTTCTGATAGTGTCAGTTATATTAATTATGGAAGATGTCGTACTGTACCCCTTACGAAAGCCAGACTGGTTTTCAAAAAACCTGTTAGATATCAGACTGTTTTCCAGGATTTGGTCCTTCATAATTCTTTCGCAAACCTTAGATAGCGCAGGGAGAATGCTTATGGGCCGAAAGTCTGAGAGTAAAACGGGTTTATTATTTTTTGGAACCGGGCATATTCGAGCAGTTTTCCAATCTGAGGGAAAAACTGAAAATGTAAGAATAGAATTAAAGAAAAAGAGAAAATGTTTTCCAAATGCAGGAAATATAAGTTTCAAAAACCTCACCGGGATTCCGTCAGTCCCAATTGCGTTGGAGTTAATAGTAGATAGTGCTTTAAAAAGTTCATCTTCAGATATATTCCGAAAAGAAAAAGAATCTTCTGTTTCTGGGTAAAAAACATCAGTTCGAGAGCCACTATTAGTAGTGGAACAGGATGAGAAGTAGGAATTCAATGAATCGACATCAGTGATTGTACTACAGTTTACTGTTGTATTTTTAATACCAATATCATTTATTTTTGACCAAAGTTGTTTGTTAGTATGTAAACCAGAAAAAACTGATGCAGCAATCTTTCTTTTTTCTAATCTTACCTCTTTGGAAACTAGATTTCGATACGTACAGTAGCAATGCCAGACATAAGTCCCGAAAAAAAAATCGGGACTTATGTCCCTGCGCCGCAAGCAAATTGGCTTTTTCTTGTGACTAATAAAAGGAGTGTCATTGAAGAAGAATGCGTAAGAACCGAATAATAAGTAATATTTGGTGTTTTTTTTTACAAATGGCCAAAATGTCTTTTTCATCGGTTTTGTATTCTCTAGTATGATTTTCATGTTTGTTTTATTGTTATTTGAATATCATTTCTTGTTTTCGTCTTGATCATTTCTCTTAGATTTGAAAGTTCTCTTCTTCTATTAGGATCATGTGATCTTAAATTTTTCTTAAGTTGATGACATATTTTGTTTCTGGGAGATTTTTTAATTTTTGTACTAATATGTCAAAGAATAATATACGCTGAGCTGTGGCTTAAGACTAACTTTATTGTAATTCAATGAGTACAAACAAAGCTTAATTCTAACTTATAAACTAGGTATTAAGTATAAGAGAATGTAGGAGATAGTTACTCGATAGATATCAATAGGGATGAGACTTCATATATATCACTCCTCTCAACTTAATTGAAAAATTACCATATACTAATAAATAATAGTAAATATATAAAAATGAAAATGTAATATACCAAAGCATCTAAACTAAATAATCAAAATTCAAATGTCAATACAATTGTGTTTATATTGATATACAATTACTTTTAAATAGAATAAAGCAAATAAGATAGGCCTCATATTTCTTCCCAACTTAAATTGAAACCGTACCAAAATTTTAAATACCATCATTTTCCATATATTATTCTTTCTTTCTTTCTTTCTTTGATTAATTCTACTAGATCTTCTAGGCAAATAATCATAATCCTCACTGTCTGATCTTTTCCTCTTCCTATTTTGGGTCTAATAACTACTCCTGGCAACCATTTATAACTAAATCCATTTTTCATCTTATATAGAATTCTCTCTCCAATTTTAAATAGATTCGGCTTAAGATAAGCGGAAACTTTTGATTGATTTTTGTTTTCTCTACTTTCCCCGCTATTACCTTTACTCAATTTACGAATTTTCGGATTTACATCGTCCATTAAAGATTTAATTTTAAACTTGAATATCATATCATTTGGAGTTTTATTCGTCACAGTGCATGGCGTGGAACGATATTTCAGTAACAGCTGATCAAGTGTTGTTTGAAGCGGAGTAGTTTTGTCCGAAGATATATCACTTAACCTCTTTTTCAGACTAGTTTTCACAGTTTGAACTGCCCTCTCTGCAATCCCGTTTGACTGCGGGTGATAGGCGGGGCTTTTCAAGCATTTAATATTATTTGATTTACAAAAACCTAAAAATGCTTCCGAATTGTAAGGTGGACCATTATCTGAGACGATTGTTTGGGGAAGACCAAAATAAGAAAAGATTGTTCTCAATGTTACAATTAGACTTTCCGCCGATGTACTTTTCAGAATTTTAACATCAATCCATCTACTGAAACTGTCCACCAAAATTAAAAAATTCTGACCTTTGAAAAAGAAAAAATCTAAATGTATCCTCTCAAAAAAAAACTTTGATTTTGGCCAAGGTTTTTTAAATGTTGAACTACATTTGTTGCTTGACATTTGACAAATTTCACAAAAATTTGCGTATTCCTCTATATCCTTTTCAATACCATCCCACCAAAAATATTGACGTCCCAACAACTTCATCCTTACTATACCTATATGACCGTCATGAAGTATCTCTAACACTCTTGGAACTAACACTGATGGTATAATAAGTCTATCATTATAGAAAAGACAACAGTCCTCCACATTAATTTCCATTCGTCTATTGAAATAAGGCCTTAAGTGTGGCTGAACTATATCTGTCCAACCTTTCTTACTAACCTCCTGAACTTCTTGTAAAATAGGATCACTAAGTGTGGCTTCTTTTATGTCTTCAAAATTAAGGCTATTCTCCACAAATGGTTTTAAGCTCCGCACGGCATACTTTTCAAGTTCGGTGGAAACAGGAAGAGGTAATCTAGAGAGTCCATCAGCATTGGACATCTGAGAACCTTTCCTGTACCTAATAGTGTATTGATACATATTCAAAAATATTGCCCATCTCTGAATTCTAGCTGTTGCGACAGGTGGAGATGATTTTGTCGAACTAAAAATTTCTTTAAGCGGCTGATGATCACTGTATAAAGTAAAAGTTTTACCATATACAGGGTGATTTGCATAAGGTGTGACAAAAAGCTAGGGCGTGTAGGTTGGACTTAGACAAGAAAAAAATCGTATAGGAGGGGGGGTCTATTTCCCCCCGTTTAGGCGGGAGGGGCAATTTAAGAAAAAAATCACTTAAAACAGAAAAAAAATTATTAAAAAATAACGGTGACACCTACAGAGTAATGCTATAGCATTTTGAAAAGCCAGAAATACATTCTTTAATTTTGTTTTTAAATAAAATTGTTCGAGTGAATAGTTTTTGAAAAATTAATTTTCAAAATCAAAATTTTGAAAAAAAAAAATGAAAAAATTTTTTTTAAACATTTTTTTTTCAAAATCTTACGTAATTAAGTATTATTTTTGTATTCAATATTCAATGCTCTTATTAATTTTTGATCAAACACAAAAAACCGGATGTCAAAATGTTTTGTAGTTTTTGCGAAAATCAAAAATAACAAAAACTACTTTTGTTCTAAGAAAAGCCTTTTATTTTAGTTTTTATACGTCTTTGGATTCTTAGGTGAATTTACGATTGAAAGGATTAACTTTCTTTTTACTATTTTTTTAATTATCGTCTTATAAACATACAATAATGTGACAAAGTACTTGATTAACCATATTTCACACATTTTTTCATTGAGAACACCTGCGTGAGAGCATTGGTTTAAAATTGACCTGCCACTTTTTTATTATGGTGGGGTCGGCTTGGCGTAGGTGGATTTACGAAAAAAAGGATTAACTTTTTTTGTAAATTTTTTTTATTATCAGTCTTATAAGCATACAATAAAGTGACAAAGTACTGGATTAACACATTTTTCATTGAGAACACCTGCGTGAGAGCATTGGATTAATATTAACCTGCGAATGTTTTTTAAATAATTTTTTGTAATAAGCTTTAGTTAAAAAATAGTTAAAAATTTAAATAAACAGTAATTATGTATTTTATCTAAATATACATGTATTTCTTATTTTAATTGATTTCAAGATTCAGGAACATTTTTGTTCTTATTTCGCAATTGCATTTTTCTGTCACTAGTTAGGGCGTGTAACGTTGCATTATTTAAAAAACATTCGCAGGTCAATACTCGTATTAATCCAATGCTCTCACGCAGGTGTTCTCAATGAAAAAATGTGTGAAATATGGTTAATCAAGTACTTTGTCACATTATTATATGCTTATAAGACGATAATTAAAAAAATAGTAAAAAGAAAGTTAATCCTTTCAATCGTAAATTCACCTAAGAATCCAAAAACGTAAAAACTAAAATAAAAGACTTTTATTAGAACAAAAGTAGTTTTTGTTATTTTTGATTTTCTGAAAAACTACAAAACATTTTGACATCCGGTTTTTTGTGTTTGATCAAAAATTAATATGAGCATTGAATATTGAATAAAAAAATAATACTTAATTACGTAAAATTTTGAAAAAAAAATGTTTAAAAAAAATTTTTTCATTTTTTTTTTCAAAATTTTGATTTTGAAAATTAATTTTTCAAAAACTATTCACTCGAACAATTTTATTTAAAAACAAAATTAAAGAATGTATTTCTGGCTTTTCAAAATGCTATAGCATTACTCTGTAGGTATCACCGTTATTTTTTAATAATTTTTTTTCTGTTTTAAGTGATTTTTTTCTTAAATTGCCCCTCCCGCCTAAACGGGGGGAAATAGACCCCCCCCTCCCATACGATTTTTTTCTTGTCTAAGTCCAACCTACACGCCCTAGCTTTTTGTCACACCTTATGCAAATCACCCTGTATATACTTATGAAATTTTTTTACAGAAAATATAATGGCCAATGCCTCACGGTGAATCTGCGAATAATTTTGCTCTGCTTGACTCAGTGTACTGGACACAAATAAAACCGGTCGCTCTACACCATTAATCACATGCGACAAAACACCCCCTATGCCATATGGACTGGCATCGCATTGAATAATTATTTCCTTCTGTGGATCGTAATGTACCAACAAATTATTATTCAAAAGAAGCTCCTTGCTACGCAGAAATGCCCGATCACAACATTCAGACCACACGAATTTTGCATTCTTTTTTGTGAGATCATATAACACTTTGAGCTCGGCCGACAAATTTGGAATGAATTTGGAATAATAATTTATCAGTCCCAGATAAGATCGAAGCTGATCAACTCCAGTGGGAGTAGGAGCCTTCTCAACGGCTTCCACTTTGCCCTTACTCGGTTTAATTCCTTCCCTATTCAAAACGTGACCCAGGTATTCAATTTCCGACTTAAAAAGTTGACATTTTAGGCTATTAACCTTGACACGGTATTCAGACAAACGACCTAAAACCTCATCCACAATAGAAGCACATTCTTTCAAATCTTTCCCTCCTATTAAAATGTCGTCAATATAGCACTTTACATTACGAATTCCTTTTAATATTTGATCCATAGTCGACTGAAAAATAGCTGGAGCACATTTAATACCGAGTATGAGCCTACGGAACCTGAACAAGCCTCTGTGTGTGTTTACCGTCAAAATTTCCTGACAATCTTCTGCCACCTCTAATTGGGTATATGCACCTTGCAAATCAAGAACACAAAAATATGTGCACCCTGCTACGCTGGCGAAAATCTCCTCCATCAAGGGTAACGGATAATGGTTAGTTTCAACCATACGATTGACAGACACCTTGCAATCTACACAAATTCTCACTCCCCCTTTCGGTTTTTCGACCACCACAATTGGAGAGGCCCATTTACTATAGCGAACTGGGTATAGAATTCCTTCAGCAATTAATCTGTCTAATTCCTTGTCTACCGCGTCTCGCAGACCAAAAGGCAAAGAGTATGGCTTGCAAAAAATTGGTGTAAAGCCTTCTACACAAACAATTTGAGCCTTAAATTTCAAAATAGGCTCCGATTTGTCGCTAAATACATCTTTATATTTTTTTACCAACGAACTTTGAATTGATTTATCCATATTCTCACCACCTACGACAACCTTATTTAAAAAATTGTTCCTCCACCCGGCGAAAAGGCAATCCAACCACTGACGTCCTAAAAGAGGTGTAAAATATTTACCACTATCTATTACAGCCAATTTAAGGCTCTGGCATTTTACCTCGCGCTGCCTGACCTCCACTGTGACCAAAATATAACCCACGACATGCACTACGCTTCCAGATATAACATGCAACTTCTCCTCAGAATTGCGTAACACATGATGTTTAAAATTATTATTGTACGTATCCACATGCATTACCGAAGTGCAAGCTCCCGTATCAATCTCAAAATTTAGTACCGAATTATCACAAACCAAATCTATGTACAACGGCACACTACCAAAATCTAACTGATTAATAAAAAATGGGTTGTACTCTTCTGACCTTACGTTATTTATGTAACTGAACCTGTCTGAACTGTTACTTATGTCGCTCTCTGAATCTGAATATGCTTTCAAGTTTCTTATACTATTTTGATTTTTACCGAACTTATTTTTCTTTGAATACATGTTTTTTCGTTTGAAACAATTCTTACTTATATGGCCAAACCTTCCACATGAGTAGCACTGCATATTACGCTGATCGAAAGCTGATCTTTGGCCTCTATTCACCTCCCTTTGATCTTCTTCTTCGTGCCCCGGACTTGTTGCTGGTACCTTGTTGTTGTTCCCGCGTTGCTGTCTACTGTCAGTTTCATTCTTCTTGAAAACTTTTTTTGGATTTCGCATCACATTCACCATTTGAGACGACGTTGCCTCTCCCATCGCGATCACCTAGTGATCAATCATTTCCATGTTGAGAGCTGCATCACAACTTTCTTTGAACGTCTTTGGTGTGGTGTCAATAAGTTTCGACTGAATCTTCTTATTGCGGATTCCCATTAAGAACTTATCTTTCAAGGCCTCGTCCAAAAAAGTACCATAAGAGCACGTGTCAGCTAAACTCTTAAGTGCCACGATATAATCCCCAATGGTTTCATCATGATTTTGGTTTCTATTCAAAAACCTAAATCTTTCCGCTGTTATGTTCTTTTTAGGCTCAAAATGCGAAGATAGCATTGTCACGAGCTCATCGAAAGTGTGCTTCTCTGGCTTTTTTGGCGCAGCTAAGGTTTTGGCTATCTTATACAGCTCTGATCCTCCAACACCAATTACATTAAATGACACCTTTTCTTCATCTTTCTCCAACTTGTTGAGTTTAAGCAAATGCTGCATCCTCTCAATGTATGAAATAAAATCATCGCCCACGTTTAAATATTCTATACGACCGATAAAATTCGTCATCTTGCTCACGGTAGCTGTAAATCGGTTGTCTTCTTCGGTTTTGACTTTTCCAGGCGCAATTTCAGAAACTGATTCCATAAAAAAAACTAAGCAAGATTTTTTTTTTTTCCAAGTTTTCTCCTCGTCGCCAGTAATATGTCAAAGAATAATATACGCTGAGCTGTGGCTTAAGACTAACTTTATTGTAATTCAATGAGTACAAACAAAGCTTAATTCTAACTTATAAACTAGCAGCCGTATTTATTAGAATTCCCTAAACGCGTGAATAGTTATGCAATGCATAAGGATTTATTCATCCACCATGCAAATTCATATTTATAAAACATTTGCCTACCCTGCATAGTTATAATGAGCTTGTGTCAAATAAAGTACCAAAAAGTAAGAATCTATTACATTTAGCCTTTATAACACTCAGCTGTTTATCAAAAAACAAAAAAAAAAAACATCTTGTCTGTCTATCGAATTTAATAAACAAAAAGGAAACTACCAAAAGCTAAAAGAATTCCAACAATTAACTTTGATTTATCAGATAAAGTATGTTATTATCTCTAGCACAATACTGGAAATCAAATAATTATTCGTTTCATTATAGCTGGAATACTCCTCAGTAGGGTTGCCAGATTTTTCTTGCACCTCGGCGGGACAAGTGGCTTAAATAATGAAAAATCCCGGGATTTCATCATATTGCCCGGGACAAAATAAATAAAATGCACGACTAGGTCGCACGAACTTGCTGTTACGTAAAAGACTAAGAATTTTAAAAATTAATGTTATTAGAGAAAAATTAATTTTTTAAATGACTAAGACAACTCCTAAAACAAGCTCCTACTAGCTAAACATAGGATACCATGTGATTCAAACAAATATTGAACAATGCAAGAACAAAATTATACTTCGGTTAGTAGTTTCGCAAAAATATAAGCTATGTAAATAATGTTG
The DNA here is from genome assembly GCA_963931855.1 of Philhelius festivus. Lineage (NCBI taxonomy): Eukaryota > Metazoa > Arthropoda > Insecta > Diptera > Syrphidae > Philhelius > Philhelius festivus. The sequence continues at coordinate 67,409,776 of OZ007554.1, read as the reverse complement.
TATATACATTTTCAAATCATTTTTAAGATAAAATATTGGTACGTCAAGTTGAAGTTTTTGAATTTTTCGAATAAAAATTAAATTTACAAAAAAAGATATTGAGCCGTTTTTGAGGTATCGAATTTTCAAAAGAAAATTGATTTTTTCAAAATTTAAAAAAAAAAAATTTTTTTTAGAGTTTTGAAGTGCAGTGTTTTTTAAACTTCTTAGAAGCTTCTCTTTACAAAAATTTATTAAAATCCGTTATTCCGATAATGAGAAATACAAAAGTCGAATAAATCGTTCTGTGGTAAGTACTTACAGTCAGTAATTATGTATCTTGATTTCAAATTTTTTTTATTAAATTATAGAATTCTTATATAAATTATAGAATTTGAATACACAATAATATTTAAACTGCTGGGGAGCTAAGTTTTAACTGAATGAAATTTGAGAAAAAGAAATATTTACCTATGTATAAAATTTTAAAAAAAAAATCGTATGGCAGGTACCATTATTTTTTGGTCTTTAAAAAAAATAAAAAAACAATTGGGGGAAAAAATGTTCGTAAAACTTGGTAGATATATCGCAAGTTTAACGAAAATCAGCCGAGCCGTTTAGTCTGTAGTCGAACAGACAGACAGACAGACAGAATTGTCAGACCCACTTTTTCGTCTTCGCTAGCATCGTAATGTCAACTTTAATCGAAATCTCGAGTTCGATTTTTTTTGTCATTTTCATTTGCAAATATTTTTCTTTTGTCAATTTTAGTGACAGATGTCAGCTTACAAAAATAAATTTTTCGTTAAACCTAACCTGCTTGATTGAAATTTTAAAATTAATTTCTTAAGGTTAAATGGAGGGCTCACAGCTGTACCGAACTAAGTCATTTTAAAGAAATCCAAAATTAACGCCAGGATTTCCGCAAAATTGACCTCTATTTAGAGCTGTAATGAACTACATAGTTCATTTAGAGCTAGATAGTTCTATTTAGAGCTGTAATGAACTATACATAGTTCATTACAGCTCTAAATAGAGGTCAATTTTGCGGAAATTTTGGCGTTGGTTTTGGATTTTTTTAAAATGACTTGGTTCGGTACAGCTGTGAGCCCTCCAAATCACAATGTAGTTCACAAATCATAAATTGTTCGTTATCACTGAAAGATATTAAGGTACATGAGGCATTATTTTTTGAGTTTGAGTTCCAACCCGGGAAAAAAGCTGTCCCGGCGGAACACATGAATTTAAGTCTGAAATCCGGGATGTCCCGGGTAAACCGGGACGTCTGGCAACGCTACTCCTCAGACAAGTTCTTGAGGCTGCAATTCAATAATGCAAGATAGTAATTACAACACTAACACACCGGATGAAGAAGGATGTGTGGAGAGACATCACCAACAAGTATATTTATCTATTTAATTCTAAACAATTTTCAATTCAATTTGTTATTAATATATTAGTATAACATTTTTGTTTCAATAAATAAAAATAACACAAAGTTTTAGTTTCAATATTAAGTCAAATGCATTTTTTTGTTGATAATCTTTATAATTCAATGTGATGTCAAAGTGAATGTGACAGTTCAATACTAAAATGTCCTTATGTAGGCACTATTCAACCTCCAAACGCGTTTAGCTTATAATGCCCCTATTCAACGTCACATAAGTTTTATAAATAACAATTTTGCGTTTAGAGGCATTATAAGGGTTGCATAGCCTTATGTACTCACTATAATGAGTTTATAAATATGGCTGTAGGTATTAAGTATAAGAGAATGTAGGAGATAGTTACTCGATAGATATCAATAGGGATGAGACTTCATATATATCATGTACGAATTTTTTTAATGTATGTCTTTTGCTGTAGTTTTTATGGATGTTATTATTCAAGTCAGTAAAATTAATGTTTTCTGTAATTCAGTTTGAAAGCAATTCCTTACTTACTTTACTTTGAATTATTCTCTCATTGAAAAAGCGAATATTCATTATGTTCTTTTTACTTGCGATGTATAAGCTGCGGTAAAAAAAATAGCACCATGATAAGAATCAATATTTTTTAAGTAGACAAAATTAAATAAATCCGTTCCAGCAATTTTCAATATACCAATAAATACAATGCACTCCAAAAAAGGTTTTAAGAAAAAGAATTACGAAATTCATTTATTAATTTGGAAAATATTGATGATTTGTCACAATAAGTTTAAGAATAATTAAATTAAAACTAGGCAAAATTAAAGATTTCTTTTATAACTACAATTAATGAGCAGACAGTAGTGTACTGCACTAAAACTAATATTTTGTCGCATATCATCTGTTGGCAATTACGGCCTTACAACGTTTTGTTATAGAATCTATCAAATCCTGGCACCTCTTGATTGGAATTTCGTCCCAGGAGTCTTTTACTGCAGCCCAAAATGTTTTATTGATGGTCGATTTAATAATATAGAAACAGCTTTTTTAACATCAGCCCAGAGGTTCTCAACTGGATTGAGATCGGGTGACTGCAAGGACCACTCCATGACATTCTAACCAAACCACTTTTAAGCCTTCTTGCTGGTATGTTTGGGGCCATTGTCTTGTTGGAAAACCCATAATAATGGCATTTGTTCCTCTGCATAAGGCATGATCACTTTTTTTAGAATATCAACATAGAAGAGTTGATCCATGATGATTATAATCCAATGTATAGGCCCAATTCCATAGTAGAAAAAACAAACCCCATATCATTATGCTTGAACATCCGTGCTTAACCGTTTTGATCGTGAATTTAGGGTTATTTTCCGTATTCGACAGTCTCATTACGTAAGAACGAGAACTCTTGCCACCCAACATTACAATTTTGATCTTGTCCGTCAATAAAATGTTCCTCCATCTTTCAACTGGTTCAAATGTAGTTCTGCAAAGTTCATGGTTTTTTGAATGCTTAGTACTTAAAAGAGGAACTTTTCTTAGGCTACACGCGAACAGTTTCAACAAATCATGCCACAATATTCAGTTCCTTTTTAAACTCCTATGCAGTCTTAAACGGCACCTTCTTACTTTCGCGGATTAAACGTTTGACAAGTAAGGACGTCATAGCGTGTTTTCGTCCACGAGACTCAACTTTTGATAGATTTCTTTTTTTAGTTCCACACCGCCCTTATTCAAAATCTTATTTATCTCGAAAACGGCTCTAACGATTTTCATAAAAAAATTAGGTGTACTATTATAAAGGTCGACTACATTTTGGTATAAAAAAAAAATTGAAGCAAGATTAAGTAAAGACATTTGTTGGGTTTTTGAATTTTTTTTCTTCAAAAATCAATGTCTTGAAAACGTTGGAAATTAGTTTTTGAAATTATTTCCTAAAATCTATATTATTAAATTCCTAAAATTGCATCCAACATTTTTTCCAGCATCACCATATTATCAACCCTTGAATTTCCTTGGTTTAAAAAATTGGTAAATAATATTCTATTGATTTATTTTTAAGTTATCTGTTTTTTATTTTGTTAATGTTAATGGCCTTTTTTACTTCGGTTCTTCTTTGATTCTTCTTCTGCCTGTTTATTGAGAGATTACTTATTGTGAGTTTTTGGTTTGGTAGATACATATGTATGTCTTTTTCTTTAATAGTGGCAGTTATATTTTTTTGGTTTCTTTATTTTTATCTTTTTTTATTCTAAGTAACTGCAATGAAATTAAAACCCCTTGCCAAATGGTAAAACTTACTTACTTAAAACCATGCTTGTGTGAGTGTTGTCGGCAGAAATGGAGGTGAACTTAATTTTTTTACCAAGTCTTAACGTCTAAGATGACAAGCACTTTTTTGTGATAAGAGAGAGCCAGTATTTCAGAAAAACACATTTTTGCTTAGTTCAAAAGCATTAATCCTTAACCCACTGGATGTGTAGTGAACGTACAGACGGGCTTCTTCAATATCATTTTATTAAGTTAAAGACTCAAAGGGCACGGTAGTGCCCAGCCAAGTTCTGGCACTACACACTTTTTACAGGAACAAACTCAGGCGATTTTTGACCCCTCCCTATCTTCAGTAGCAATGAAGTCAGAAACTTAAAACTCCGAATATTTGCTAAGGTAGTCAGGCACAGGCGCTTCACCAAATTTCAATTTTTTAGCATAAGCGGTTCCTGAGATATAAGGCCTCACTGACTGACTGATCATCAAAATTATGGATTTTTTTTTTTTTTTTTTTAGATTTAGATTAAGAATTTTATTTTTCAATTTGTTTTATATACAATTTGACTTAAAACTAACTTATTACTAAATTAAATCATGTTGGCTCAACAATAGGGGCCCAACGTTCTTCATTTGGCTTTACATAATGCTATTTGCTTACAATATCATATTAATGTTTTCTTAATCTAATTCATGATTTTTTAATATTAACTAAATAATAATTTTTGATGAGTGGGTGTTTTAACCCCTATAGTATTGATTGTTGTTCTTCTCGTAAAAGGGTGCGTTGTCGTTATGGATGATGTCTTCAAATTGATCGTCAGTGATGGCTCGGGTGTATAGATACTTGTCACGAGGCTCTAGTTCATGCTGGAGAAGTTGTTGCACTTCTGTGTTGGGATGATCTTCCAGGTTCCTGATGATTTTTCCGTAGAGCTGCAGTAAATACTCGTCTAGTGGTATTAATTTTGCTTCTTTATACAGATTCCTTGTTGGTATATATTTCTTCGTCAGTGGGTTACGGTACAGTCCAGTGCAAATGCGGAGCATCTTTCTTTCAAAAAGCTTCATCTTTTTCATTGCTGTAGGTGAAATAGTAAACCAGATGGGAAAGGCGTAGGTCAGAACGGGTCGAATAAGTTGTTTGTACACAAGCAGCTTGGTTTTCTTACTTAGTCCATTTCGCCTCCTGAGAAGCGGATGGACCAAGTGCAGAGAATAGTTGGCTCTCTTCAACATCAAGTCTGCATGCCTTTTGAATTTGAATTTGTTGGAAAAGTTGATTCCCAAGTATTTCGTTGATGATTTGACAGTCACTTCAGAGTTGTCTGGAAGCTTTATTTTGATTGCATCACAGCGTGTTGCAAACGCTCGTCTTCGAATGACAGTCACTGGTGTTCTGAAGCAGATGAGTTCAGTCTTTTCGCTGTTTATCCTCAGTCCCCATTTGACATAGTATTCCCATAGGTTTTTAATGTGCTCTTGCACTCTCCTGGCAGCAATTTCTGGTGAAAAAGCGGTAGCGTATGTGATTGAGTCGTCTGCATAAAGCTTCGTCTTTGTACCTGGTAAGTTGGCTGGTTGATCAGCAGTGTAAATGTTGAACAGCAGCGGTCCAAGTTTTGATCCTTGAGGAACTCCAGCGTTAATTCCTTTGGTTGATGACACATGTTTTTTTACCTGTACATAAAAAAGTCTATGGGTTAGGAAATTTTTGATTATTCTTACTAAGTAATTAGGAAGTCCAAGTTCCGAGAGTTTGAATAGCAATCCTTTTATCCAAACGCTGTCGAAAGCTTTTTCGATGTCCAGCAAACACGCTACAGTTGTTTCCTTTTTGTTGAGTCCAATTGTAACATCAGTATGGAGTCCCAGTAATGGATGTAGGGTAGAGTGTTTATTTCGAAAGCCATACTGAAACTCCGGTATGACATCTCTTTCTCTGCAGAAAACGTTGAGTTTCTTCAATATCAACGCCTCCAGTATCTTACTCATGCTGCTGAGCAAAGAAATTGGCCGATATCCTTCCACATTTGCGCGGTTGTTCTTCTTCGGGACAGGTACCACTTTTGCGGTTTTCCAGGCTGCAGGGAAATAGCTGTTGTTCAGGCAGTTATTGAAGATTATAGTCAACAGGAGAACAGCAAGATTTGGTAACCTTTTGAGTACGTAATTAGAAATCTTGTCGCTTCCTGCTGATTTTTTGGAGTTTCCAGTGAAGATAATGTCAGCTACTTCTTCAGGGGAAGTGAAAACATCTGTCAGCGTCGGCTCCGATGATGGGTTTTCCTCGTTGAACAGGGTCACGGTTTCGGTGGTCGCTGATATCTCTTGAAAGCGAGTTTCAACGTCTTCGATAAAGTCAGGAAGGTGTACGGGAGGGCGGTCTTTGAAACTATCGTGAAAATGATTTGCAAACGCTTCAGCTTTCTCTGCAGAAGTTGTTGATACTTCTTGTCCATAAAGGATGGTGTCTGGAATTGAGTTTGGTCTTCCAACAATCAGATTGATCTTTTTAAACGTGTCAGGTCCAGGTTTGATATCTTCGAGTCTCTTCCTGAAATCCTTTTCCTGGTGATGTTTTATTGCCTGGTTGAACATTGTGTTAGTGCACTGAAGTTCTGAGTGTAGCCGACGGTATTCGACACTTTCCCTGTTAAAGGTCCTGTGGAATATTCTTTGGAGGCTTTTGCGAAGTCTTTGCCGGTGAGCATATATTAATTGTATATGTTGGGGTAAGTTTGCATATTTATCTCTGCTGGTGCGGGGTGTTTTCTGCCTGTCCAAAGCATTGTTGACCACTGTTTCAAATTGAGCAATGGTGTTATCGATCTCATTGTTGTTGAGATTGTTGACGCTGGAGACTTCTGGTAGGCGTTCTTCAACTTCTGAACGGAATCTTATCCAGTTCAGTTTTTCGTATTGGATTTGGAATTCGGGAATACGACGTTCAGTTGTAATCCTGTAATTCAATCTGACTCTCATCTCAACCGCCAGATGGTCCGAGTCACTATCGTGTGCAACACAAGTGAAGTTTTGGAACTCAGGAAGGATGTTCGTAAAATTGGACGTCACTAAAAAGAAGTCTAGCAGCGACGGAGTTCTTGGAAATGTGGGCCTATGTTGCGATATAACCACCAATGAGTGAAGCTCGGGGTTGTCTTCCAGCCAGTCCACAATTGCTTTTCCTTGTGTAGATTCCCTGGTGTCCAGCCAGAGTGGGTGTCGTGCATTGAAGTCACCTCCAAGTACACAGTACGTATGTTGGCTAGCCAGATTGTTGATGGCGTTGAGGTCATGTATGATGTCACATCTTGTTGCGTTACACTTGTTGTATACTGAGACAAGAAGCAGCGTCTCATTATCCGACATATTGATCGCAACGGCTGTAGTCTCCATGCAGCGCAAAACAGGTACCGTAATGTACTCGCTTTTGAGGTCCGATTTTAAGAGGATGGCAGTTCCTCTGCCTTCAGATGTCTTGTCCTGTCTGTAGGATGTGTAGCCTTCCGGTTTAAGGGTGTTTCTTGCTGTTATGTTTGTTTCCTGTAAAAAGATAATATCGGGTTTCTTTGATTTTAAAAAAAAGTTTAGTGAAATACGTCTGGCTGTAGAATAAATAGAATTAACGTTATATGTAATGAAGGATAGGTAGTTTCTTATATACATAATGAGCAAATAAGTTTACCCAATATAACTGTTTTTTCTTTATCATTGAGACTACCGTAATTGCTTGGAACTACCTCCTTTGCCTTTTGGAGAAGAGAAAGGAGATCTGTTCCAAACAGTCTTTCGGTATCATCAAATATGTTGAAAGACTGTGATTGTCCTTTTTGGCTTGATGTGTTGGATGGTGCAGTCCTCTTCTGGACTACTGGTTTGGCAAATGGCGTTGTAGCTGGTGCTGGTGGAGCTGGCTTAATCCCTGCCTTCTTAAATGGGCCTCCTAAAGGTTTTGAAGCTGCTCCAGATGTGGCTGCAACGCTAGCGTATGATAAGCCATTCACAATCGCTTTTTTTGCTGATGTTACAGCAAATTGGTGATTTTCACGCTTCTGTGTTGCTGTCTTCGTTTTTTCGGCCAGTTTCTTCTTCCTTGCAGGGCATCCACTGTAGCTGGCAGGGTGCCCAGTCTGTTGGCAGTTAACGCAGAATACCATATGGTCACTGACTTTGTTGAGGGTCCTAGAGCAGTTTCCTGGAATATGATCATCCTTGCATTTTACACAACGGTATTTCATGCCACAGTTACTAGCAACATGTCCAAACTTTTGGCAATTCTTACACTGTGTAATGGTGGTGGATTTAAACTTCTCCCAATGGACTTTTTGGTGCATAAGAAGCGTTTTTCCGTAAATTGCTGGGATATCAGATGTTTTGGAAACTTCAACGACGAAGCTATTGTACTTCCTGTCTGATCGGGTCTTGTAGGGACTTACTGCTAAGACTGCGATGCCTTCCGCAATGAGCTCCTCCTTAACTTCAGTGGCTTCGTAAGTTTGATGAATTCCTTTAAGGACCAGCAATGTCTTCTTGTCTTCTTTGGCGGTATAGGTGTTGAATTCTGTCTTCTTCACCTTCAAAAAATCTCGGATCTTCTGGTGTTCCTCTTTGGTCTTTGTTGTGATAACAGATTTTTCACTATTGATATTGTGAACTTTGAATACTACACCTTGAGTTTTCAAATGTTTACTGATTTCCGCCACGTTTAGCTTGAAGCACACAATTGGTGGCATTAGTGTGGACCGGGGTTCCTTGTTGGGTTTCTCGAGGCTTTGTTGTTTTATTGGGTTTATTTCCTCTGCGTTGGTGGTAGAAGCTTCATTATCCATCGCAGGCTTTTTTGTCTTCTTTGGTGATGTTATTGGTGACTCTGTAGGCTTTCTTTTTGATCTTTTAGTTTGTACCACCTCAAAATCAGAGTCTAAATTCACCATTTCTTCGGTTTGCAACATCTCTGAAGGTTCTTCTTCTGCAGGTTGCACGTTAAAGTTTTCCTGTCCTACAACTTCTTCTTCGATTTGTTGTTCTGTAATTGGATCCATAATTTGTTGCGCATCCATTACTTCATCCTTGTCATCTTCGTAAAGCTGGTCTATATCACCGAGCTTGGCGTGAATGTTTACCAGGAACTCTTTACCATGCGTTCTCATGCCTTCTTTGATGTGAGTCTTGAGTGCCTCGTATGCTAAATTTACGTCACTCTTCCTTCTTTCGGCTTTTCCCATTTTTAACTGGGATTTCCAGAGAATAGATTTATTGTTTTTTTTTAATTACTTAAAGGATTAAGATTTGCAATTAACAAGAAGGATAATCCACATTCGGAAAAACCCTTCTTGTAATTAACTAGATTAATTTTAGCAGGTAGCGTAGGTGAACCTTTGCTAATCACTTTTTTCACTGAAATATATTATTTTATTACCGTTAGGTAGATTTTAGTTTTTATTTTCACTACTTTTCTCCGCGCACTTGTGTACTCGATGAATGTCAACTGTGAACTGATCAAAATTATGGAGCACTTTCCGACATCGTAGAATCTTGTAATTTTACACAACGGTAGGTCTCGTCAGAAAGAAATTTTATTATTCAATGATTACTGACTAAAATTTGATGGGCTTATTTGGCAAGTTTTTTTATGCCCAATTCAAAAGGTTTTAAAAACTTGACCAGTAAACCCATCAAATTTTAGTCAGTATTCAATTCATTAAATAATAAAATTTCTCTATTACATTGTAGCTGTTTCAATATTGTTCTACTTTAAATATCCGGTATTAAACCCTTCTGATGTAAGAACTTGGCGTACTTTTAGATCTCAGTACTTTTCACGGCTGACTTGTTACACAAAGGTTTTTGTATAGAAGAACTTGGCTCTTTTTTTAACATTTATGTTTTTGGTCTGATTTATTTTACATGAAACCAAATCTTCACTTACGAGGGCAGTTTGAAAAGTTCTCGGCCTGACCAATAAAACGCAATAAATTTAAAAACTTTTTTTAAATTTTTTTCTACATATTCTCCTCTTATATCAATGCACTTATTCCATCTGTGTTCCAGTGCTTCTATACCCTTTTTATAGGCCGATTCCTCCAACTCTTCGAAAAACCGCTCCGTCTCAGCAATCAGCTCCTCCTTGGTGAAGAATTTGCGTCCAGCCAAATGTTTTTTTAAGTTAGGAAAGAGGTAATAGTCTGATGGTGCCAAATCAGGTGAATAAGGGTGTGCTGGAGCATTATCCTGATGAAAAAGGATCTTCTTTTTGGCTAATCCTGGTATTTTTTCGGCAACTTTTTCAGCCAATTTGTCCAACAGGTTTGCATAGTATTGACCAGTGATAATTTGGCCCTTGGGAAGGTAATCAATAAAAATAATTCCCTTGTAATCCCAAAAGACTGACGCCATCACTTTCCCAGCTGAAGCACACGACTGGGCTTTCTTCGGTGGAAGAGAACCGCTTTGCTTCCATTCTTTTGATTGTTCTCTTGTCTCAGGAATATAGTGATGAATCCATGTTTCGTCGGTGGTAATGAATCTTCTCAAGAAATCGCTGGTATTCCTCCGAAATAACGCTAGATTATCTCTAGAGATTTCAACTCGATTAAATTTTTGTTCTTCGCTCAGAAAACGCGGCACCCACCTTGCGGACAATTTTTTCAACCCCAATTCTTCGGTCAAAATGTGGTAAACCTACTCAGAAGAGATCCCCATGGTGTTGCTTATTTCTCGCACTTTTAACCTTCGGTCGTCTAAAACCATTTAATGAACTTTATCGACGTTTTCTGAAGAGGTGGATGTGTTGGCCTTCCGCTTCTGCGATCATCTTCGACGCTCTGTCTGCCATGTTTAAATAAGGCTGCCCACTTTTTGACCGTGGAATACGAAGGTGCAGATACTCCCAATGTCTCATCGAAGTCATCTTTAATTTGATTTGGTGTCATATTCTTTTTGACCAAATATTTAATGACGGCTCTAATTTCATTTTTTTCCATTTTCGTTGTTAGCAATAGGTTCGTTCAAACAAAAAATTGCACTGATATAAGTACGCGACCAATTTTAATCAAACTTCACATACAATTATTATATACATATATAAGGCTGTTTGAGGAATTAAAAGTTATTTATTAAAACAACGCCTTCTATGTTAGGCCGAGAACTTTTCAAACAGCCTCCGTACATATCTACCAAGTAAAAATGGTTGGTAAGTTTTTCTTTTTTGGATCATGGCCGGAGCCATTGTCACTTCGAACATTTTATTAGTGCTGGTTACGTTAATAACTTTCTTTGAAAAAAAATTATTTTTTCAGTTACGACTCGATTTGAAATTAATTTTTTATATAAATTGAAAGGCAAGGTAGGTTATGGTGTCTACATTTATTTTGTATTTACGTTAAATATTTTTACACTTAAGACAATGTCTCGTCAAGTCATTAATTCTATAAAAAAATGTTTGCATAATTATTCCACCACTTTACTATCTTATCATTATCGCCAATAATAACTCCACCAGTCGACATATATGTATATAGTATCTATGCGTTAATGTATTTGAAATGTAAAACTCTCTGCACGTTCATTTCAAATAAGTAGATAAGATGATATGAATTGAAATCCCTCATAACGTTCATTCTTCCTATCAAAAATTGAACTTAAACACAAACTTGATTATATGGGAATGTGAAAACACATAATAATAATCGATACCTAGAATGATTATTATCTTTTATCGAAGGGAGATATCATTTTTGATATTAATGAAGCTGCCTCGATAACGTTGCAGGCAAACTAAACCTTGATAGATATGTAGGTATACATATTTAGAAATACCGTCATGAAAAGTCCTCGTGATATTTTGAAATCACAACTGAATGCTCTATCTACGTTAGTTCATAATTATAGAGCTTTTCTAAATACTCGTTCGTTATTTTGTCACCTCAAACAGTTTCGTTTCGTTTCGTTTTTTTTAATTTTTCAGCAATTGCACAGGCTTTCTGCCGATTACGTTGATTAGTAATCCCAAATAAATTTAATCTGAATTGTTTCCTTTTGTAAAATATTAAGAACAATTGCATAGTTTTGCGAAGGGATGATTAGAATTCATGTTGTTGGGTGCTCGTGGGCGTATACTTGTCTTATTTTCTTGCAATCATTTTCTGATTAATATAATCGCATGCTGATTCTTAAGGACTATTCACATAAAAGTGACAAATGATTGCAGAATGAACGAACATTCTTTAATTATTTTGAGATTTCGTTCACATAGGTAAGGTTAGGTTAATGGGCTGACAGTAGATCCGTTGTGGTACCCTAAGAATTGTGACTCCCATGTATTGAAATCAATGATATTCGTATGTCATTCAAGCCCATAAAGGGTGTTGCTGAGTTTTAGCAAGCTCTAGTCTAAAATGTCGGACGGTACTTTTAAGTTATTAAAGAATTGTCTCTTGCGACATAATCATCTGGTTGAGAAGAAGTAGATGCCTTTTAAGGTCGTGATAATTTCCTTTACCCCCACTTGAGAAATCATCCCTTACTCCATCAAACCCATAGGAGCATATGGTTCCTTGCAACGTCTGGTAGATGGATAATTTTGATAGATTAGTGGTTGGTGTATATGTCCATTTGTTTGGTCAGGATTGCTGAATAGGACGAAGTGAGAGATGGCCTCATAAGCTCACTGATGCTTGTGCTCACCTTAGGAAAGCTAATGGCGGGTATATAGGCGAGGTGCCCATTTTTCGTTTGGGTCAAGGATGTCCCTTTTATGTCTTTTTACTGTGGTTAGAGGTGATTTCAATCTCGTTCACATAGGATTTAATTATTACAAATTGATATTTCGCAAATGACTTTTAAAATAACCAACAAACAAAAACAAGAATTATTTTGAGGTTAGTCCCGTGTGAACCATTTAATCGTTGCAGTGTGGATGATATGTGGAATGCGAATAAAGTTTGACAGTTCGTAACACTCAGATTGGAATTTGTGACGACAAATTTGTTTTCTCAAATTTCTCTTATTTTAAAAATTAAAAGAATCAATTTCTCGTCTTCTATGCATATGGCCTGTTCTTTCCCATAGACATAGGCTCCATCTTGGAGAGTTCTTCTTCGAGGAACCTAGAGATCTTATTAATATAGGCATTTGCAAAAGAAGTTCCAAATGGTTCAACGAGTAGGGAGAAAATCTCAAAATTCATATGGTATCACAATGAACCAACTATGGTCTAATTGTGTCAGCTGAGACGCTGGCAGCCATCCTAGCAAATAAAACGTAAATTTTAGTATCTCCAAATTAATTTCAATTTGTTTTCTACCATTTTTTTTTTTTTTATAATCTACACGCGCTCAAGGGATTATGATTACCCTTTAAATGTTTGAACACAGCGCGGGCGTGAAATTAATGAAGAAAAAGAAGGATAGGAAGAATATAGACTTATAAATGTTTTAAATCTCATTTGTTCATTTATTCGTTTGTTGTCTGGCCTCCGGACCGGACGGAAGTCAGGAAGCATTTTCAATTGCAGAGGAAAGCAATTCTTATAACTTGGTGTAGGTTCCTGACATCGGACCTGTTGTCCTAATTTAATGAAAGGACTCCCCTAAGTTTGTGGAGAGGGAAAGGTATCATCAAACTTACTACCCTATAAGTTCAAGAAATGTAGGTTATATCAGAGACAAACGGTTCCTTGAGTAAATTATTAATCTATTGGATCTTCACTTCACAGTTGAACTTATATGGTGGGAGTTGTATCTTGTGCGATTTTTGAAATGGTAAGTTATTTTTGTGTTGTGTTTTTTTTTAATGTTCAAGTACTTAGAAAAAAGTAGTTTGGCGTGAACTCCCAATTTTTTAAATACAGGCTAGCTGTTTTGGCACTAGATGGAACACAGGTTGGTGTGAATGCCGATCTTTCAGAATTTTACTTGCTGGCTATAACTTAATACAATAACTCTTTCGGCATCACGATGTCAATTTGGTAATGGTAGGACCGTTTGGCAATACGAATAAAGCCAACTGGGACGGTCATAGAATCTGTGAAAAATCATCAGCTCAAGAAATATCTCGAAGATCGAAAGCTTCTGAATGACCGGAATTGTGGCTTTAGTAGCAATTATTCCACAGGTGATCTTATGGCATATCTCACCGAAGAGTGGAACAGATCTTTACATTGTTTTGAAGAAAGTAAGATTATTGCGCTTGATATTTCTAAAGCATTTGATAGAGTTTGGCACCAGGCTCTCTTATGGAAAATGCGTGCGTTTGGCATCAACGAAGCCCTTATTCTTTGGATTAGAAATTACCTTCTAAATCGTTCAATACATGTTGTATTGGATGGTTTTAAGTCTGATCTTCACAAAATAAATGCTGGTGTTCCCCAAGGCTCCGTTTTGTCTCCGACTCTCTTCATCATTTTTATAAATGATCTGTTGTCTGAAACTTTTAATCCACTTCATTGTTTTGCCGACGACTCCACTCTCAGCTTTTCATACTCGTTCCCAAACTCACGTCCATCTCCTTCGGAAGTGAATTTGCAACGGTACCGTATGATAAGTTCATTAAACTCCGATCTTTACAGCATTGTTAAATGGGGTACAAGAAACCGTGTGGAGTTTAATGCTTCGAAAACTCAATGCTGTCTATTGTCGTTGAAGCAAAATATACCACCTATGCCATTGTCCTTAAATGGCACTTGCATGGAAGAAACCGAAAAGCTTTCAGTACTCGGTATGTGTGTTAACGACTATCTTCGTTGGAATGATCACATACTCGAGACCGCCAAGAATGCTGCTAAATGCTTAGGATTTCTATATCGATGTAAGAAATTTTTCACCCCTTCTGATCTGGCTACCATTTATAAGGCGTATATACGTCCAAAACACGAGTATAACTCACATCTTTGGGCAGGCGCTGCTCAATCTTCTCTCCATTTATTGGATAGAATTCAAAACAGGGCGTTAAAACTGATTTGAAACAGAGCTATAATGGATTCATTCCCATGTCTTGAACACCGTCGGAATGTTTCATGTATTTCCCTGTTTTATCGCTTCTTTCACAAGCAATGCTCACTCGAAGTAGCCAGTTGCATTCCTCCCCTTTATCAATTCACCCGTGATACCCGCTTCGCTAGGAATGCTCATCAGTTCACCCTTGAGCCTAACTTTGGTCGTACTGTCAAATATAGAGATTCGTTTTTTAGTCGCACAACACGATTAGGGAATAACTTACCCGGCACAGTTTTCCCTTGCCATTTCAATTTGCAAACATTCAAAACCAATGTTCATCGACACCTGCTTTCTCTCCCCTCCTAATTTCCCCCTCGCCCGTGCTGTGTTTAAAACATTATAAGGGTCTCGAAACATACCCTTGAGCGCGAGTGTATTACAAAAAAAAAAAAAAAACAAAAAGAAAAAAAAAAAAAAAGATCTTAGGACAGGTGCAGCCCAAACTTCTCTTTATTTAGTGGATAGAATCCAGAACAGAGCATTGAAACTATTAGAAACAGAACTATCATGTAATCATTCCCATCTCTTGAACATCGTCGAAATGTTGTATCCTTTGCTTTTTCCACAAGCAATGCTCATTCGAAGTAGCCAATTGCATTTCACCCGTTTCGCTAGGGATGCTTATCAGTTCACCCTCGAGCCTTATTTTGGTCGTAGCATCAAATACAGAGATTCGTTTTTTGGTCACACAACACGATTATGGAATAATTTACTCGGCACGGTTCCCCCTTACCATTTCAATTAGCAAAAATTCAAGACTAATGTTAATGACACCTCCTTTTTCTTCTCCCTAATATCTCCACCGCTTGTGCCATGTTTATGTTTAAGGGTCTCTTAATAAATTCTTGAGTGCTTGTGAATTATATGAAAAAAAAAAAATATTCTCAAGGCAACAAGACCAACAAAGTCAAAGAGAACCGTCTCAAAATCTAGAGTTACTGACCATTTCCTTTTCGAAACAGCAGAAGTTACTTTACCATCGAACTAGAAGGAATACGTTTTTAAACATCATTTCTAGCTGCTAGTTAATGGACAACAAATAAAGTAAGTTATACAGCAAGAAAACAAACCATTTCCAATTAATTATCCCATCACCTCCACTTCCAATACACTGTATAGAAAAGGCTTGGTTATAAAAAAGCTTAACCACAATAAGGTCGGCCGTAGAAATTGATAGCTTAGAGATTTTTAAATATGGGGGTAATGTTTTCGTAGAGAGTATGCATGAAATCATCAAACAAGAATGGATGGACGGTAGGATGCCGGATGTCTGGACTACCAGCTGCGTATGGCCCATCTACAAAAAGGCGTTAATATGTCCTGCAAGAACGATCGGGGAATATCACTACCAAATGTTTCAAATAAGATCCTATCCAACGTGCTGTGTGAGCTTCTTAGGCTATTCTGCAACACAATAGTCGGCAATTACCAGCGTGGATTCCGGCCGAATAGATCGATCATAAAACAAATCTTCCCATTGAAGCAAATTCTGGAAAAGACCAACGAATTTCAAGTCAAGATTCACCATCATTTCTTCCACTTCAAAGCCAGAAATCCGCATATAATAACGCCAACGTCAAGAATTCTAGAAGTCGATGGTCAAACTCAAGATCCCAAGAAAACTGATGCAGGTGTGTCGGTGGATATTGGAAAATATTAGGTGCATTGTGCAACTAGAAATAAGCTCTTCGCAACTTTTAAAAAAATGCCCAGGTTGTATCTAAGAAATGTGATATCATGTGTTAACAAGGCAGGCGCTAACACAAAGTTCACTTTATTCTATCAACTATTGGGGAAAGCGGACGATACACACACCATTTGCTGTTATCAATGTCCTGCAAAAGATTCCTCCACGGCCATTGAAGATCAGGGAAAGTTGTTGGTCTTTAAATATATGAGGACATTTGTCCATTACTAAGCTAAATATCACTATTGATAGAACCGACTTCGCATTAGTTTAGGAGTTCATCTACCTCGTAGTTAATATGAAATCCATGATTGACACCTTCGCAGAGATCCCATGACGAATTATCTCAGCAAGCCGTTGCTACTTCGGCTTTGGCAAAACAAAATTGTCGTTCTACAAAAGCCTTATGCTGTTACTACTGCTTTACGTCGCCAAGTGGTGGACGATAAGTTGAGAGGGAAAACTTATGCTGGGCTCTTTCGAAAAAAAAAATTCTTCGACGGATATATGGTTCTGTGTGCAACGAGGGCGAATAGAAAAGAACACACTAGTTGAGCCTTACCACGACGCCAAAACACGTCGAACACACGCCCCTAGGTTTGAGGTGACAAGGAAGACGGAAACTTCTGTCAAAAGACCGAGCATTCACAGAAGTCTTTACCACTAGGCAGATCAATCCTTTTTTATGTACATTGTTTTGTACAAAACGAAATGTTTAATAATAGTAACAGAAAATTTGATTGAAAAAGTTTCTTCATTAAGCTCGAAGAAAAATTTGGTTTTAAATTCTTTCAGAATATAATGACCGACCGCAAAGTGTTTGCGTTTTGCTCTTAAAACCTTTCCAAAAAGTCACAATCTGATAGCCACAAATCTGACATTGCAATTCAATGTCCTTACCCTAGGTGAAGAGGCATGTACGAATTCCTTCAGCAAATTCAAGGGAAGAACATACCAGTATCACCATCAGGAAAAGGATCCCTTTACTTTGCAGTAGAAAAAAAAAAAACACTTTTCGACGCACTTTTCTTCAAAGTTTTTTTTTTATATTTCAGCTTTTGCAACAATAATAGCTCACTATACATGCTGGGGGATCGGAATAGTTCATATTGTTTTACAATGGCCCCAAGTCATTTTTATGTGATGGCCATCGCCATGATGTCAAGCAGTACAAGATGTTTTATACACTGTTTTGTTGTTTTTTTTTTGTAATGTAACCTTATAACCTTTTCTGTAACAGTTCTATGCCACAAAAGCCACGATGATGATGACGATGCCAGCGCGACGACGACGGACGAAATGGATGGTGGGCGATGGTGAGCGTAAGGCAAAGCAGCGCCAACACATAACTTTCATCTATTCAGACTTTTAAATGAGCCACAAAAGTAAAGATATGAGGGTTAAGTAACGGCGACCGACTTGAACCCGTTTCCAACTTATAGCCCCTGCATTTTGTCCCTCGAACATTGTATAGTGTATAAGTTTACCACCAGAATGCAAACAGTATTGGATGTGGAACAAAACTACAAAGAAATATATGGGGGTGGTGATTGTTTTGCTGTGATGCTTCCCTCATAATATTTTCCGCCGTTGTCCTTTTTTCTTTCGATTAAAAAAAATTAAATAAAAACGAAACGCATTCAAACAATGTTGCCAGCTATTTTAATTTTGGAGTGATTCTCTAATTTTAGATTATTGTGTGATAATGAATGTATATGCAAAATAAATTATGCAATTTTGTTTGTAGATCCATTGGAAGCTCAAAATATGCAAATAAAAGGTTTTTGATAAAAAATATGGGTTTCATTTTACGAATGTAATCAAGTGTAAGTATTTTTTGTTAAATAAAAAAAGAAGTAAGACAATTAAAACCGACAAAAAGCCTTACTAAAAAATTTTAACCTCAATCTTGTTGATTTTGGAGGGCTGTTAGTGAAACGAACTTTGTATTTCAACTTTTCGTGTTGATCTTTTGTACAACAGTAGCAGATTTCCTAAGGTAACTTTAAAGAAGTGTTTTCAAAGTGCCAACATTCTATTTTTTGATGGAGGATAGAGCAGGTGGCAGGGAGGCATTCTACCTAGTAGAGGAAAACTCCGAAATTCTTGGTATATTGATCGATAACCAGGTTTCTGCACCCAGTGATTCACCTTCTTTTTTTCATTAATTAGTCCAAGAATATTTTTTAAAATATTGTAAGATTCACAAAATTTCAAGATTGGTGACAACGCAGAATTTCACGGTCTTAAGTTTAAAATTCATAAAATTAATGCTGGTGTTCTCCAAGGCTCCGTATTGTCTCCAATACTGTTTATGATTTTTTTTTTATCTTCTGTCTGAAATTGCTAATCCACTTAACTGCTTTGCTGATGCTAATGACAGCACCCATATTTTTATTAATAATAGTGTGAAATTTAATGCTATCAAGACATTTAAGGTAAACGTAGATCGTTATCTCCTACTCAAATCTTCCTCTATTTCCTAAACGCTCGCACTGCGTTAAAACATTTAAAGGATAGTCATAACCCCATGAGTGCGCGTCAATTATAAAAAAGCATATCCAACTAAGAAATTACAAAAAATAAAGTTAGAGGCAAGACGACTCCAGAACCTAGTGACTTTAAATTCTTAACTATTAGGCTAGTCGCGCACTGGCAACTGTGATCAAAATCAAATAGTTTAATCACCAGTTGAAAGAGAACCGCGCACTGGCAACTCTTTACTCACGCTCACACTCTTTTCTCTCTTGCTCTTATAGAAAACAGCTCAACTGTTGCGAAGGCAATCGTTTAGTTTGTGTTAAAACACAAACTTTTTAGTTGCTCGAATTAGTGTTCCTTAAACATCGAAAGTTATCGATAGTATTCGACTATCGAAAACATCGATGTTTTCTAAACTATCGGATGTCCCGAAAGTTAAGAGCATCTACTGAATAGTAGGTATTCCACGAAAAAATTCCTTTATTTACTTTACGCTGAGTGCATTCATTTCACATTTCACATAGTAGTTAAATGTTGAAATTTTGTTTGGTCTTTGAAGTATGCCATGTCAACGAAAGTACAAAAAAGATCCGGGTTTCTTTTTTAGCTTAGACGCATTAGCATATAGTATATACTCGTATACTCTATCAGCCTTATTTACTAACTCGTTTTATCGACGGAGTAAAGTTACTTCGAATTTACAACGACTACAATCCTGAAAATCTTATTTATTTATTCCTACGAAGAATAAAGGCGGAATAAGCTAAAACTGGTTCATAGGAGGTTTAAAACCGTTGTAGTATCTAAATCTCATTTCGACATGACATCGTGTGAAAAAAGAAGTGTAAACAATTATTTTCCGTTTGTTACTAAGACAAAATGAATAGTTATTTTGCTAAAAAAACGGTTTCGAAGAATAATGGAAATCAGCCCGGGAATTTAAGATTTAGGCGTAGCTAAAACGGTTAAGAAAATATTTTATAAATAAGGATTTGTTTGACGTGGCGTAAACCCGAAATAAGTGCTTTGAATCGAACTCGCACAACTTGAGAGGTTGAACCAGTGAAATCTATACATAATATTTAGAGTCGACTCCCATTCCAAAATTGATTCAGAGCAGGTTGTTTAAAATTCAGTCATTAGATGAATAAATTTTTTTTTTAAACAAAATGATATATTTTTTTTTGTCAAAATTAGAAAAAATCAAAAATATTATGATATGTACTTGAATTCTAATAAATCACCCTATATTACTTTATATTATAACCATTATTTGATACAAGCTGTTGTCATATTGTGAAGCTGTAAGCCGTCATATTAAGATGAAATAAATGTCATTCCTTATATTGAGTTCAAAGAACGTGGTCGACTTTTCTGTAAGGTTAGAATTTATCATATTAGAGTTTAAATATTTATTTCTTTATCAATAACTTTATTACTAAAATAAAAAACAAGTAGTCCTGGAAAATGTTAATAATAATTACTTCTTGAAAACTATCGATTAACTATCGATACTATCGGGTGTTTTTCAAAAACTATCGTTGACTATCGCAAGTGCCGACTATCGATGTTTAAGGAACACTAGCTCGAATCGAGTTGCTCTAAGTGCGCGGTGTCCCATATAAGCCCATATATGTTTCATTTTAGCAACTAAACAGTTGGGTAACTAAAAATTGAATGTGCGCGCCTGGCCTTACTTTGTGCATTTTGTCGACAGGAATGAAGGGGACTTTCAATTTACTGCCGATTTCCGAATGGTTAAGTTGACAAAAGACACTTGATCTTAAAGGACTTATCACTTCCTCGTAAGAGGCAGTACTCCATGAATAACAATATTTTTAAGTGGAAGAACAATCTTAAAAATCGACTTTGAGAAGGCGTTCGATAGCGTCAATAGAGAATTTATTTAGCATGCTTTACGCAGGAGGGGTATTCAGACAGGGCTGCATTCTGTCACCAATATTGTTTCTGTTGGTGATAAGCGATGTCAGGAAAACGGGTCAGAAACCTATTGACTCTATTATACGACGTCGAAAGTGGCAGTGGATCGGACTCACGCTTCGAAAAGGCGACAACTGTATTGCGGCGCATGCAATGCAGCGGAATTCGCTCACTCAAGAAGGAAGAAGAGCTGGACGACCGAGAAGCTCATGGAAAAGGACAGCCGAGGACGAGTCAGCCCAACTAGGCAAGAGTTGGAGGGAGTTGCGGCTCATATCCAGAAACCGAAAACGATGGCGAGCTGGCGTTGTGGACGCCCTATGCCCCACTAGGGGTCCCACACGGACATAAAAGGTCTGAGGACGTAAGTAAGGAAGTAAGTAAGTATGCTAAAGTAACAACTACCAACCATTTTATTTTAATGAATAGAAACGCTTTATAAATTGGTCCTCGGTGTAACTCAGTGTATTATTCAATATATAAAATTATGAACGCGAACGCAAATTCACACTAATTGAAGAAGTCGAAAGTAGTAAAAGAATAGTTAAATTTACAACATTTAAAATTGGCCCTATATCGCTTTTGAAATTGGAGCTGCTAAGTCGTAAAATAAAATTTGATTCTATAGCGCACTATTTGTTCATTTTAAAGGACTTAAGTAAAAAAAAAATTAAATTTGGTGGTGCAACAGCTCGAGGTGAACCAGGACCTAGTGACTTACAACCAGGGTTGCGAATTTTTGAATTAAAAAAACCATAAGTCATAAGTCTGCAGATGATTTGTGATTTAAAAAAAATTTAATTCATAAGTTAGTTAGTGACTTATGATTTAAAAAAATTTAATTCATAAGCTACTAAGTGACTTATGAATTAAAAAAAAAATAATTCACAAGGTACTAAGTGATTTATGAATTAAAAAAAATTAATTCACTACCTATAAGTGACTTATGAATTAAAAACAATTTAAGTCATGAGCAAGCTAGTGACTTATGAATTAAAAAAAAATAATTCACAAGCTACTAAGTGACTTATGAATTAAAAAAAATTTAATTCATAAGCTAGTTGGTAAATTAAGCTTGTTTTGACTACATAATTATTTAATTATTAACGAAAGTAGATTTCAAGCTTTTGTGTGTCATAAAATTATCATGCGAGCTTATAAATTTTCCAATTAATAATTTTTTAATCAGAATTTATCCATTAGCTTATGAATTAATTTTTTTTTTAATTCATAAGTCAGTAGGTAACTTTTGAATTAATTTTTTTTTAATTCTTAAGTCACTTACTTACTCATGACTTAATTTTTTTTAATTCATAAGTCACTTGGTTGGTTGTGAATTATTTTGTTTTAATTCATAAGTCACTTATTTTCTCATGACTTACATTTTTTTAATTCATAAGTCACTTAGTAGGTTCTGAATTAATTTTTTTTAATTCATAAGTCACTAAGAAGCTTATGATTTAAATTTTTTTAATTCACAAGTCACCAACTGACTTATGAATTAAATTTTTTTAATTCATAAGTCAGTAACTAGCTGCTGAATTACATTTTTCTTAATTCATAAGTCACCCACTAGCTTGTGAATTAAAGCCAAGCTTAATCTAAAAACTGACCTAAGCTTTTGCAACCCTGCTTACAACTCTCAACCATTCATGTGTGCGTGTTACCAAGAACAGAGGGGACCTACAATTTTCTGCCGATTCCGAACGGCTAATGAGCAGCACTTTCCATGACAAGAGATACTCTTGGAGGATTTGTCAATTCCTCGCAAGAGGCAGTACACCCCTGAAAAAAAACTTTCTTGCAGCGGCTAAGAATCGAACTCGAGACCTTTCGCATGACAGTCCAACGCACTAACCATTATGCCAAGGGGTACTACAAAGGACTTAAGTAAACTTTAATATGTATAAAAGCACTCGTCTAAATTTATCAACATAAACACGGTTCTTTATTTTTTTTTTAAGTATAGTTTTTTTAGCGCGACAATTATAGTAATTTTATAACGAACAAATGTTTTTGGATGTTAAACTTATTTTTTGTAAAGATTTTAACCGCATGGCGTTATGGCAATTTGCCCTTAATATTGTACAAATTTCGAAAATTTACCATTAAATAGTAAATCTATAAGATTGAAAATTAATCTTGATAAATCTTCATAGCGCCAATAATAATTTTTTGAATCGAACTAACCTAAGCCTATTTCGAGATGAACGCATTCACTGCACAATCAACTTTTTTTTTCTTCGTGTGTAATAAACTAAACTTTTTGTCTTACTTTCAGTCCATAGGAAAAATAAAACACCATTTGCATTTTGAAAGGTAGTGTCAAAGTAAATCTTTTTGTTAATTTTGTGGTAAAAACACTACATACATTTATTTAATTTAAACTAAAATAATCTTTTGGTGAACATAAAGCATAACATCCACACAGAAATGAATGAGGGTTTATACTCGTAAGTCACAATACAACTCCCTTTTTTGGGGTTGGCCTTAAATATATTTTACTTCTTAATTTATCTTTAAACTATAGTATTTAAAAGTCAAACAATTTAAAGATCTCGACAATCTTGTATTTTGCAATATTGCAGCGATGTATAAGCAATTATATGTATATCTACAAAAGCTCAGTCGAAACGATTTTCAACAGGTGAAAGTTTTTTATCGTTGTGTTCGATTTCTTCATCTGTCAAATTTAGTCTTGTTCAACGTAAATTACTTTGAGTTACGTTACGAAACTAACTTTAGTTAAAAGAGCTGTTTAACGTGTTTAAAATTATGAAAATTTTATAATAGGTGATTTTTTGCTATTTTCTTTTTGGCAACACTGGTTTTGACAACTCACGCACGTTTCGTGTTTTGTGTCTCTGTCAAACATTTTCAGTTTGGTCTATACGTAATTTAACCAATAATCGTCTTATAAACGAACAACGCTTGCAAATTATTGAATTTTACTATCAAAATGCGTGCTCTGTTAAGAAAGTTCATTGCGCGCTTCTTCTGAGGCTTCTATTCGGGCTATTGTGACTAAATTTCGCAAAAAAATTTACATTGTTGGACATTTAACCACCAACAAGCTTAAGTAGAGTACGAACTGAGGAAAATATCGCAGCTGTATCGGCCAGTGTTATAGTGATGACCGTGAATTATCGATTCGGCGCCGTTCGCAGCAATTGGGCCTCTGTTACTCCACTACGTGGAAAATTTTTCGGTAGAATTTAGGTCTGAAGCCTTTCAAAATACAGCTGGTGCAAGAATTGACCTCACACAACACCGAATTTTTGGTGAATGGGCTCTTGAAAAGTTGGCCGAAAATCCACTTTTTAATCGAAAAATTGTGTTCAGCGACGAAGCTCATTTCTGGTTGAATGGACACGTGAACAAGCAAAACTGCTGTATTTGGAGTGAAGAGCAGCCAGAAGCATTGCAAGAGCGACCAATGCATCCAGAAAAAGTCACTGTTTAGTGCGGATTATGGGCTGGCGGAATCATATGGCCGTATTTCTTCAAAGATGATGCGAATCGCAACGTTACTGTGAATGGTGAGCGCTACTGTGCGCTGATAACAGACTTTTTTGTGCAAAATGAAAGAACTTGACTTGCATGACATGTGGTTTCAACAAGCACGCGTGACAATGGACCAATTGAGAGGCGAGTTTGGTGAACAGTTTATTTCACGTTTGGATGGTCAATTGGCCGCATAGATCGTGCGATTTAGCGCCTCTAGACTATTTTTTGTGGAGCTTTGTTAAAGCTCATGTCTAAAGCGACAAGCCCGCTTCAATAGAAGCACTGGAAGCCAACATTGAAACATTTATTCGTGAGATACCGGCCGAAATGTAAGAAAGAGTACAAGCTTTGGCAACTAAACAATTACGTTAAGTTACTAGTACGGTCTAGAATGCCAAAAAAACGCATGATTTTTGGGAATTTTTTTCTCGGAAACCTTATTAGGTAATAACATACATTTTTTTAAATAATGAATACATGCGTCAAGAGTACAAAAAAAAATTATTTTTTTTAAATTTTGGAATTTTGGCTGAATTATAGAGGGCGCAAACGTCGACTCATCAAAAAATACATGGTCCCATGGCGGACAGTTAATCTCCGGATCTACTGAACTTTAAAAAAATAAAGAACCGTGTTCATGTTGATAAATTGAGAGGAGTGCATTAACGTTAAACTTTACTTTATGCCTTTTAAAATTTACACATAGTGGTTTTGGATTACATTTTTTTCAAGACTAAGCTTCCATTTCGAAAACCATATACATAGGTCCGATTTTTAAAATGGTTTTAAATTTTGCGTTTTATCTTATCAAATCTGTTAGTATTTTTGTTTTCTTCTATATACTGACTTTGATATAATTCCCTACATTGCTTTATGTTTAAAGTATTTACATATATGTATGTACGACAGTTTTTGGCTTGCTTGCTTCCAACACCGGCTTTTACAAATACACAAATTTGCAACTATGTACATATAATGAAACTATTTATCAGACTTTCGCTATATTTCTTGTCAATTATGGGGTCTGTTCTGTGATTTTCTGTATATTTGTTTATATTTACATATATGTATGTACGACAGTTTTTGGCTTGCTTGCTTCCAACACCGGCTTTTACAAATACACAAATTTGCAACTATGTACATATAATGAAACTATTTATCAGACTTTCGCTATATTTCTTGTCAATTATGGGGTCTGTTCTGTGATTTTCTGTATATTTGTTTATATTTCAGCCCAAAATTGTTCCGCTCTCGACTCTTCAACGTTTGGTGGACAAATTTAAGACGACCGGTTCGGTAATAAATCAACCAACGTTCGAACGTCAAAGTAGCGCATTTCGTAGACCTCAACTTTGAGAATTTCGCGTCGGGGCTTGAGTCCACACCCATGGAAGATCTAACTAATCCAGGAGCTGACTGGGCTTCGGAGCGTTTGGAAAAGGAACTTTGACCGAAAAATCATCTTTAGCAACGATGAGCATTTTTGGATGAATGACTCTGTTAACAAGCAAAATTGCCGTATATGGGAGGACACCAACCCACAATGTATCTTCAGAAAGTTACCGTTCAGTGTTGATTTTCGGCCGGCGCGGTAGCGTCATATCCGAAAACGAACGTTGGTGACGCGGCGGTACTGTCAATGGCGAGCGCTATAAAAAGATGATAACCAATTTCTTGTGGCCCAAATTGAACCACATGAAACGAGACGAAATGTGGTTCCAGCGGTAGCCACGATTGACATTCTTCATAAACGATTTAAGGGTATAAGGTTATCCCTCTCATAGGCGACCTTAGTTGGCCAGCAAGCTCATACGATTTGACCCCGCAGGTCTATGAGACTGATTGACTGATGCCCTTAAATTAAACATCACATAACATCGCTCAATCCCAACTGGATCTTTTTGTTTTTTTTTTTTTTTGCTGGATTAAAAAGGATTTTTTTGAGCGATCAATACAAGTTGTAATAGAATGTTTTATGTTCGAAATTCATAGAAGAAGTGCTGATGGCCTTAGTGCCTCAGGAGTCAGGACTACGTTTTAAATCGGAATTTCTTTCACGTTTTCAGAAATAATATTTTATATTTAATTTTCTATCCACTAAACTCTTTTGTTGACGAAACCATCTTCAAATTTTCACATTCGTGTCTAGAAAAAATCTTTTCAAATGACAGTTTATATATTCATAATGGAAACATTCGGAGAATATCGTCGCCATTTAAGTGTTCTATTGAAATAGATGTTTCCTTTTACTCCGATGGATCACTTTAATAGTAATATTTGCGCTTTAAAGAATGCACACCAGTTTACTCTTGAGAGTAATTTTGGACGTACTGTCGAGTACCATACGAATGTGTAATATCTTAACTTGTTCTATTTTTCTTTGATCTCATTGTGATATTCAGAAATTCAATCTCAATGTACATATAGATGTATCTTTTTAAATTATATCCTATTGTTCTAATGTTTGCAATATGCAACCAAATAATAGTAAGAATTACCCCTTAAAGCCTAGTACTCAGTTCAAACGAAAATGAAAATTTCATATAAATGCGGCGGCTGGTACACTCCCATGAAATCCCCAACGAGAGGTGAGTACCAAAATGTGGATTGGAAAAACAATTATGTTCCACAACTTTTTCCACGCCAAATTTTCATTTCTCAATGTAAAACCATCAGGAAAAAGTTTAAGGTAGCATGGAAAACTGTGAAATTTGTCAGTTAATTCAAATATTTTGTTTCAAAATAAAAAATTGAAAATTTATAAACAGAAATAAAGAATGGATAACGAATTTTTTGATACTGCTCTTGAGAGAGTTTACTTAATGAAAGCAAAAAATATGAGCCGATGGCTAAAAAAAGGAAAACCAAACCATTAAGCGAAGAAAAAAAGAAAATTCCCGGGCTTATAAAATCTGAAGAACTTCTGTCGGATACTGGGAATGAATGAATATTAAGAGAAATTAATTTAACAATTGTCATTTTTTTTTCATTCAAAGTGAGTATTCAGTATTTCAGATGAGTATTAAAATTTCACGTGAAAAAGTCTCTTCTATTTTCATTTTTATTCTCCGCGTGTAATTTGGAACGTATTTATTTTTCATTTTACGCTAGGTGAGTACTAGGCTTAAGTAGGCGTTTATTGCAAAAAAAAAAATAAATAAAACTCAGAAACATTGTATTTTATATTACAAAATAAAGTTTCATTTTTTGAAGTACCTATGTGGAAATTCGGCAATTAATTGTTATCTTATGAAAAGAAAAACAAATTTTAGATAAGGTAAAAATATTCCACATAATGTACATCATACTCAACAATTACATAAATAACTCATCAAAAAAATTGTATTAGCCTTTCTTCCCTAATAATAAATCAGTTGTAGTAACAAGTTCAAAACAACAATTTTAGTCCTAATACTTTTATGAAACGGAAAACGAAACACTCGCTGCATTTGTAAAATCAAATTTAAGTTCACAACTATTCTTAGATAATTGTAGTCCAGTTAAATGTTTAGATCAAGATTTGGATTAAATCCAAGTTAAGTAGATTAATAGTAGATAAAGTAAAAGAAAATTCCACCTAAGTATCATACCTAAAATTCGGTAAGAAATCGCTTTCTTGATTTTTTATGATCTTTGAATAATGCATTGGTTTTGCTTGCTAAATTTTTATGACGAAAGTTGTCAAGGACAGTAATAGTTTTAGTTG
The DNA here is from genome assembly GCA_963931855.1 of Philhelius festivus. Taxonomy (NCBI): domain Eukaryota; kingdom Metazoa; phylum Arthropoda; class Insecta; order Diptera; family Syrphidae; genus Philhelius; species Philhelius festivus. The sequence continues at coordinate 67,381,801 of OZ007554.1, read as the reverse complement.
AAAAATTTTATGCAAAATTTCGAATATTGAAAAGGTTAAAATAAAATAAAAATAAACTGCAAACGGTTTGCTTTTGTTTTGTCATCATACGCACCCAAAAAGTAGCTATAATAGATTTGTTTATAATTTTGTTTGTATATTATACGCGTACCCAAAGGGTTATGAATACCCTTATATGTAATGTTGAACACAGTGCGAGCAATTAGGAAAGTAGGATAGGATGAGAAAGGAGATACCGATGCACATTGGTTTTTAATGTCTGCACATTGCAATGAGTGGGATACATTGAGCCAGGTAAAGCATTCCACATTCGTTTAGTGCGGCTAAAAAAGGAATCTCTTTACTTGACAGTATGTCTGAAATTGGGCTCAAGCGTAAGCTGATGAGCATTCCTAGAATTGCGGGTATTACGGTTGAATTGTTTGAGGGAATACGAATAGCGGTAAAATAATGATAGACATGAAACATTGCGGCGGTGCTCGGGAGATACAAATGTTTCAGTTAGACAACGGTTGCCTCTCATTTTTATACTTCTTTTTTTAATTCTGTCCAAAAGACTCAAGTGGGTTCTTGGAGCACTTGTCCAGATATGGGAATTGTACTCGAGTTTCGGAAGAATAAAGGCTTTATATATAATAGCCACATTAAAAAGGGTAAAAAACTTCTTCCATCGGCGGGGACAACCTTAACACTAGCAGCATTTTTGGCGACGTCAAATAGGTGATCACTTAAAGGTATTTGCGATATCTATACATACCTAGAACTGAAAGCTGTTCAGTCTTCTCGATGCAAGTGTCACCCATAGAAAGTGGCATTAAGGGAGAGTTACGCTTTAGCGACAGTAAACAGCATTGCGTTTTCTAAGCATTAAATTCTACACGGTTTTTGATTCCCCATAATTGACATAGAAACACTTTCTTTTATGACAGTTTTTGGGTACATATACAGAGGGAAATAGGAGTCCATATACAATACCCTCGAGTTATCTTTTTTTCCTTGCTTTAATCTATAAACTACAATAAGTGGGATGAAATTAGTAAGACATGGCATATTCACAAAGTATCAATATTTTGTATTTTGTGTTTCTTAACGACAATTCGAAAGCGGTACGATTAAATATTGAAAATTTAGAGAAAAAATACACGTTTCAAACAAAAGCTCTTTTTAAGAATCGTTGGTGAAATCATTTTCTACTTATAGCAGTGGTTTTTACTGATAGTTCTTCAGTTTTCCGAAAAGGTTCTTATTCAAGAACATTTCTTTGAAATGGTATTCCTTATGAGAAATGACACTTCTTTGACTTTGATGATCAAATTGGGAAAATCTGAAGCCGCACCTTAAACTGTGTTGTCTTGTCTAAATCTAAACTATCAAGGAAAATCGGTGGATAAATTTAAGGAGGACACTAACAGAACCTCCTTTTTTCAATGGATTTTTTAGAACTACTTACAGCCTTATTTACTAACTCGTTTTAGCGGCGGAGTAAAGTTACTTCGACTTTACAACGGCTCTAATCCTGAAAACCTTATTTATAAGCTAAAACTGGTTCATAGGAGGTTTAAGGCCGTTTTAGTATCTAAATGTCATTTTGAGATGACATCTTGTGAAATTTACAAAAAGGAGTGTAAGAAATTTTTTTTTCGTTTCTTACTAAGACAAAAAGGATAGATATTTTGCAATAATAAATTATTTATACTCTAACAGTTGTACGGTATTGCTGGGAACGTAATGTGGTTGGTACATTCATTGATTGGATTCGAACTTTATACAATCCAATTTTGAATGTGTCCAATTTCCAATATGCATACAATGATAGTAAAATGAATAATAATGGAAATCAGCTGGGGTTTGATTTAGGTGTATAAAAACCAGAGTTTTAGATTTGTCACTTTTTTTCCCAGTATATTTGACATAGGGAAGGCGTAGCTAATACTGCTAAGAAAATAATTTTCAATAAGGATTTGTCTGACGTGGCGTAAAGCCGAAGTAAGTGCTTCGGCTCGGTGTAACTATTCCGAGGTTGAACCCAGTATTAGTGAAAAACAATAAATAAGTCTGTATGGGTTTAATTATAATTAAGACTGTATCAATCAATTATGAAATCCGTAAATTCCTAGGAGCAAGCCAAGTATCAGTTTTCAACTGTTCTAAAACAAAAACTGCAAATACCGATACGGACAGTGAACAAAAATCAAAATTTATACTCGTGTTTTAACAGGTGTTTAGAGACAGTATAAACCTTAAAGATAAAACAGTATGTCCCATTCAATGCCAAAGCGACGGAATATTCAGTTTTTTTTTTTAATCTTTTACGTTTAGGGCAAACTTAATCCACAAATATATTTTGTGTGTTTAAGCTCAACAAATTGTTTAAACTGCACAATAATTAAGACAAATCGTCCTTTAAACTCCCTTCAGAATAAAGTTGAAGTTTGTATCGATATTCCCCAGTGTGGCAACAATGAACATCGTTCAGGACGATATGGTGGCATAAGTTGCTGGTTATACAATGATTTATTATCCATGTTCTTAAGCGGGTGCTTGAATATACGACTATACTTGTACTTACTTTGAAAAGTAGTTAAAAATCGGTTGTTGAACTTTTATTAGATTGAAAAACACACACAACTTAACCCTGTCTGCCCGATTAAAACAAAGACAAAACACAGCAATATCACTTAATTCAAGGACCCAGGTCAATTGTAAGTCCTGTTGACATTAGAATATCTTTAACAATCACGACCTTGTTTTTTAATTCAATTTAAACTTAGTTTAAACATTTTTATCCGGAAATCTGATAAATAATTCACATTTAAGACTTCTTTAAAAGAAACACAAGAGTCAGATGGTTATTGATACACTTGTTGACTACGACCGATTTCCGCAACAGATGTTTGATAACTAAACGGAAAGGAGGAACTCGATTGTTTCCTCCACCACCTTAAAATCATCATACCGCTATATTGAGATGTTGCCGCTACCACTTGTGGAATTGTTTTGGCATGGTACAATCAACAAGTCAACACGCCGCGCCGTGTAGTTGAAATGAAAAAAAAAAAATTTAAGGGTAGTTGTTGGTTTCTTTTGCTTGGAGGGTTGTACCTAAAAGCGAGCGTAAATTGATTCCTTCGGCGAAGGTTCAAGTGCGCAGGTTTTGAGATTCTTTTGGTATTAAATTGTTGCTGTTTGAATTCACTTCTAATGTCTGTGGTTTTTAACACTATTTGAGTGAAATTCTTCGTTTTGAGTGATGGTAACGAGAAGCAACAGAGTGGGAGAATGCTGGTTAAGAATAAGGGATCGAAAAAGAAAATACCCATATTTCGTATGTAGGAAGGAGTTTGAGAAGTTTGCTGGTTTTGTTCAAGGTTGAAGCTGCATGGTAGTTGCTTTTTTCTTAGTCTTATATGTGTGTTTTTTAAAGCACTATGCTCTGAGATATTTATTGGATTAAGATACGACTTTTATAGGAATTTGAATTAAACTTACTATCCATGTTTTTATGTATGTAGTGTCGTAGGTATACTCATATGATTCGGTTAAGGTCACAAAAGATATCATAGATCTTTGGCGCTTGGCGTTGACGATTATGATAATACCAGTGGCTTTTTGGAAGAATACCGGACCGAATATCGAATATCTCGAAATCTATTTGGGGCTAGTGTATTTTGTATGGCTTGGTATTGTCACAAATCCTACAATTTACTTATTTACTAATCTGTTCATCCAAAAATTGATAATGCAAGAAATGTTCCTTGAACGAAACACTAATTTTGAAAATAAAATTTGATGATTTACATATGTTGTTCAACGCCATAACTTTTAAAAGTCATTCGGCAAACAATACTGAACTATGTATTTAAAATAAATTTAATAGAAGTAGCTTAGGCAATATGGCTACTATAAACTAACAAATTTCTAGCAAATCTTTTGAAAGACTTTTCAAATCGAATTTCAATCTATTCTTTAATTTTATTTTAATTCATTTAAAATAAAATACACGACTGGGAAGCCCGAAATTGTTTATTTATGATAGACTTTGAAATTTTAAAATGAATGGCGCAAAATTTTAAACAGCCTAATGCTAAGGTATTAGTTTGATACTATGAGCTTAACAATTTCCTATTATTAAAGTAGTTTTCAAAGTCTTTCTTACTTTTAAAGATGTTTTAACTAGTAGCGTGGTATGGCTATATTTTTTTAAATAAATAGCTTCTGAACACACTTAAGATTAATGTCAGTTCGAGCAAAAAACTAAGTAAACAGGCTTTTGTACATGTGAAAGAGTCGTAGGAAGTTAGTACCATACTAAAAAAATTAAATACCTATTTGATGGTTTTAACTATAAATTGCTAGAAAAAGTATGCAGCTAAATTCTATTAAAATTTTGCAAAATCGTCGTTTGAATATTAAAACAGTTTTAACATCGCATTAATTTGACTTAACTTTTGCTCTAATATTATGAGAGAAAAACGTTAAAAAGCATAATATTAATTTTTAAAGGCTAAAGTAGTTAGAGATAAAAACAAAATGATTTCTTAGCAAATATGAAATGCAAGAACACAAATTATAAATCTGCGTAGCGGTTTCTTTAAAAAATATAAGTTTTTTTATGTATACAAAATTTTAAACAAATTTTTAAGAACGAATTTTAGAACGCTTACCTAAAAGTTTTTTACTGTACGAATAAAATTTTAATTTAAACCAAAATTTGAATTTTTTTAAACCTTTTAGAAACTTCTGTATGTAAAATTTCATTAAAGTCAGTTATGCCAATAATGAGAATGTAAAATTTCGAAAAAATGGTTCTATGGTAGGTACATTTAGTAATATCTTAATTTAAAATTTTTATTATTAAATTATTGATCGCAAGAATTAAAGCAAAGAAAAAAAATTGTATGAAGATTCTAGGTGCCATTTTCGAGAAAACACGATTTTCAAAAACCATGGGTATCGTTAGTCTCATATAAAATAAAAATTTGTTTCATACATATTATAGGTAGTATTAGAAAACTGATAATAATCAAGATTTAAAAAGCATTCGAATATATAGAGTTTTCAATAAAAAATTTTGAATTTTTTTTTAAATCCCAAATTTTTTTTTTAAATTTGAATACACAAAATTATTCAAACTTTTAATCAGAATAAATTATATCATAAATTTATCACGAACCGTTTGCCGTTTTTTTGAAAAAAATAGCAAAACAAAAACTGGTTTTATAGGTGTACCATTAACAGCTATTTTTCGAAAATATTTGGAACAGTTTTTGAGAAAAAAAAATACAGGTATGGGAGGTACCGATATTTTTGGTCTTAAAAATAGAAAAGAAATGTCACCCCCACACACAAAATTAAAAACAAAAAACTATCTAACAATTTTAAAGAAAAATAGCCGATCCGCTTAGGCTGTAGTCGAACAGACAGACAGAAACGTAAGACCCACGTTTTTCGTCTTCCCTATCATCGTAATGTCAAGTCTGATCAAAACTTCAAATATGACAAATGTGACAAAAAAAAGCACATTTTGCCAAAGATAAAATACCTTGCACTTTATGTCCCTAAATTTAGAACGTGGACAATTCTCAAAAAATCTTGCGATTATAGGTACTATTGTTCTTGCATTTGTAAAATAATCGAACTCGGGATTTTAATCAAACGAAATAAAGTACACTCTGAAAGGTTTTTAGATAATTCTGTAGATGTGAAATAGAAATATTATTTTAGTTCATTAACAACGATATCTGTCATGGAACAGTTTTTATGCTTTCCCAATTTGGATCAAAACTTTTTACAGGAGAACCTTTGAACTAAAAACAATATTACATATAACGTGTTGCTTGTTTTCGCGACGGACCGAACTCGAAAAACAACCGAATAAACAATCGAATATAATGATTAAAATATACATCCCTGATTTGTGTTTTTGGCTGCAGGCGAGGTTAAGTTTCCGGCGGCAAGATCCCCCCCTCCGACGAGCTGACGCCGTGCATATGCAAGCAGGCCGCGTCCCCGGGACTTGACATTTGACATTCCATCCGTTTTCCTAACCTCTCCCTTTCCTAGCTTCCTACCCTTTACTTTCCCCTATCCTATTTCCTTACCGACTCCGCACCTCCTCTTGCCACCCAACAAAATGGCAAAAAACAAATTACATCTTAAGTTCTTCGACTTAAAATGACCTCAGGAATCCATGGTTTTCGTTTAGTGCGGTGACTGTGGGACACCCTGTATATATAATGAGCTAAAATCTTGAAACCTTATTTAAAAAAAAAAAAACAAAAAGAATTTTTGAATACTTTTGCTTTAGCCTACTCTTAAGCTTTTAAGTCCAGAAGTGTCTTTTGAGATTTTTCGATTCTAAATTGCTTGAACATAAGAAGTATGCAATACAGTCTGGATAATTTTTTTTAGGTGACAGCGGGTAGGGAGGAATTTTAATATCTAGCATAACTGACCAAAAAACTAGGTATTACGACAGGGGTATATTAATTAAACTAAAAAAAAAAATTTGGTTTTCCAAAGATATTTAGCAATTTTCGGTACCAAGTAATGTGGGATTATTAAAGCACGAAAACAACCGTGATGAGGAAAAATCTATAAATGATCGAAAAATGATTTTTCTTTTAAAATTTAAAATCACATTTGGGGAAGTGTAATCTTTTAATCTTTTCTGAAGAATGAATCGTCATTGTATTGTAAATAGATCTATATTGCTTGTAACCCCACTTCTGCTAAGGAATGCCTGTTCCTAGATCGCTTGACAGATTCTAGCCTTTGCCAAGTAAATGGCGTCTCGAATTTCATGGGTAGGCATCTTGACCTCATTTTCACTACAGATTCTACAAACTCTTCTGTTTCACTTAGTCAACTTTCCTTATCTACCATCGATAACTACCATTCTCCCCTTCTTCTCTCATTCTTCCACAATTGCCCTCCAGTACGCACCCCCTCGGTAGACATATCGTCTTATAATTTTCATAAAGCTAATTTTCGTCAAATTAATCAATATCTAAATGATATTTCCTTCAACTTTGATAATCTGGCCTTAAAAGATGCTCTAGCAAAATTTTATGGAGAAATTTTGTATTCTATCTCTCTATTTGTACCATTTACACGACGCAAAACTTCGTCTACCAGCCCACCTTGGTATAATCGAAGGCTCCGTTCTCTTAGAAACAAAAGAAACAAACTATGGTCAACTTTTCTTCGCACGCAAACTCCTACAGATTATTCTAACTATCTCGGTACGTATCTCCAATTTAATGAGCTTTCCAACTCATTATACTTGCGTTACTTAATTATGATGCAAGCCAACCTTATTAATGATCCTAAATCCTTTTACCAATTCGTCAATCATAAAAGAAAATCCGATGGGTACCCAACTTCTCTCTCCTTCAATAATATAACATCAAATGATCCACAAACTATTGCCAACTTCTTTGCCTCGTTTTTCAAACAATCTTTCACGGATGATACCTTTGAACCTGACTCTGCCTATTTTAATTATTTACCAAGTTTTTCGCTTGGGCCATTTCTCCCACCTACTATCGATCCAATTATTGTGGAAAATAAGTTAAATCAGCTTAATGATGACTTCTCTCCTGGTCCAGATGGACTCCCAGCTATTCTCCTAAAGAAATGTTCATCATCACTTTCCCTTCCTCTATCGAAAATCTTCAATCTTTCCCTTTCTCAAGGTGAATTCCCTGAGATATGGAAGAGTTCCTTTATAATTCCAATACACAAAAAGGGTCCAAGAGGCGATGTCATCAATTATCGTCCTATCGCCAAACTCTCATGTATCCCCAAACTCTTTGAAAGCATACTTCATGAAATTTTAAGCTTTCACTGTAAATCCCTCATTTCTCCCATACAACATGGCTTTCTTAAATGTAGATCAACTACCACTAATCTTGTTGAATTTGTGTCATTTACCCTCTCTGCCTTAGAGAATGGTAAAGATGTCGATGTCATTTCCACTGATTTTAGTAAAGCCTTCGATAAAATCTCCCATAAACTTATCCATTTCAAACTATCCACCTTCGGTTTCGAACCCATTCTTTTAAAATGGATTTCTTCCTATCTGGAAAACCGTTACTACAGTGTTCGTTTTAGATCCACTTCCTCTTATCCTTTCTTAGCCACGTCCGGAGTCCCTCAAGGCAGCCACTTAGGGCCTCTCCTTTTTATTCTTACTATTAATGATATTGAATTGGTCATCAAAAATTCCCATATATCTCTTTATGCCGACGACACTAAATTTTTCAAAACCATTTCTTCTGCACAGGACTCTACTCTTATCCAAATTGATCTCAATAATTTTTCAGTTTGGTGTCTCAAAAACTGCTTAGACTTAAATATCACTAAATGCCACTCAATCACCTTTTCACGAAAACGTTTAAAATCTACTCCCCGTATCTATTTTCTTCATAATCAACCCCTATCTATTGTTAACTCGATACGTGATCTCGGCATATTATGTGATCAGGAGCTTAACTTCATCTCCCATTATGACGACATAATTCTCAAGGCCAATTCCGCACTTGGTTTCGTCAAACGATGGTCCAAGGAATTCTCCAACCCATATGTGACCCGATCCCTCTATGTTACCTTTGTCCGCCCCCTGCTTGAATACGCCTGTCAGGTGTGGTCCCCCTACCAACAAGTCTACATCGCCAGAATTGAGAGTATCCAACGTCGATTCCTTCGCTTTGCTCTTCGAGGACTTTCCTGGAACAATCCCCTAATCCTACCTCCTTACCTAGATCGCCTTAAACTAATTAACCTAAATTCTCTAGAAGAACGAAGAAAAACTTATGAAATTCTCTTCATTCATAGTCTTCTTACAGGTTCTATTGACTGTATAACTCTTTATAACTCCATCTTCCTTAATACCAACCCCCGCAACATACGAAATCCCCTTCTCTTTTATATACCCACCCACCGTACGTCTTATGGCTCTAATGAACCAGTCTCACGTATGCTAAGGAATGTCAACTCAAACCCAATAACCTTCGACTTTAACCTTAGTACCCCTTGCCTAAAACTCCGTCTCTTGAATCAATTCCCCCACTAACCAAAATTCGTAGCTATAAGTTTTCTTAGTTTTAAGTTAGATTAAGCTATAGCTTGTATTAAGCCTAATAAATGGGGGTATTGCCCCCACCAAAATTAAAAATTACAAATCATATAATACGGATCAAATTATATCAACAGTTTTGAAGGTTTTTTTTTCGAAAAAATTAAGTTTTTCGTACAATTTTTTTGAGAGAATTTCAATATAAAACAAATGTTCTATGGGAGATACAATGGGTCTTGTGAATAAAAATAGATTAAAAGCTTTTTTAGAAGAAGCTAACGCTAATTAGCAAAAGCTTTTGCTAGTAGCGAGAGCCATACAGTTCTAGCTATATTTTATATGTGAATAAAAAATAAAATGCACGACTGGATCGCACTAACTTACTCTTATGTAAAAGTACTTTTATTTAATTTTAATTTAAGATACATTTTATAAATATAAAACATGGATTTAATGAGATAATAATGTTCAAATGCATAAAATTGCCGTCTGATTTCTAGAAAAGTATGAATTTATGCAAAAAAACTTTTCGTTTTATTATTAAATATATTTTTTATATAAGGAATTTCTTTAAAATTGTTTAAGAAAAAAATGTGGGATGCGAATTTTAAGTATTTAATAATATTGATTTTAGGAAATGATTTCAAAAAATAATCGTTCATAGGTTTTTACAAAAAAATATGTTTTTTTTTTCAAAAAACCCAACAAATATTTTTTCGAGTATTTTTATATATAATATTATTTTAAACTTAAGGGGAATCCTGCTGAAAATTTTTGGTTAAAATCCTTAGAGCCGTTAATGATAAAGTCGAAAATCAAAAAAAAAACGGGTCTATGGCAGGTACCCCTAATAACATTTTGCCTCAAAATTTAATGAAAAATGTAGCCCATGTTCATATAATATCACACGTAATTTTTTTATCAAAATCGTTAGAGCCGTTTTCGAGATAAATAAGATTTTGCATTACGGGTGTATGGGGGGTACCGTTAGTTTTGGAGCTAAAAAAAAATTTCAATTTCCCCTCTAGGGAATCCCCGAAGACCCTTAACTACCGAGATTGAAGAAAATAGGTGCAGCGGCTTAGGCTTCAGATCGAGGTACAGACATACAGACATACGGACATATAGACATACAGACAGACAGACGGAATTGTCGGACCCACTTTATTCGTCTTCGCTATCATCGTAATGTCAACTTTGATCAAAATCTCGAGTTCGATCTTTTTCCAAATGCAGAACTTGCCCTAAAGTACCTACATACATATATATCGCAAGTAAAAAGTTTACGCAGCTAGGAAATTTTAGCTTTAGCTTCAGAACCTTAGCTTTGATTTGTTTATTCAAATGTTTTGACCTAGGTAGCTTTAGCTTAAATTGTTTTTTTATATAGACCGGAGTGCTAATGTAACCATTTAGTTTTGCCAAAACTTTTAATCTGCTTTATAGGACAGGTATTGGTTTTGTGTAATAAAATATTTTATCAATTCTTCCGTCAGTCTCTGCGTCTGTACATCCTCTGTACAATGAGTTCGAGCCTAAACGTTGTATGTTATTCCTTAGAGAAGAAATTTTTTTGTGCTACAGTTCATTTTTTTAAAACAGAAACAAACTACGAAAGTCCTCATCAATTATTTCAGACCATTTCCTATAGAATTTTGGTTGTTTCACGCGTATAATCTCGCACTATAACTGAACAGAATACAAAAATAAGAACTAGTCAAACGTTTCTAGATAGGATTGAAAGAATCTTGATATTTTTATAGCCTTAACTACATTATTATAGTTTAAGCTATTATTATTCACTCAAATTGAAGTTTAAATTAAAGTAACATGAATCTAGCGTTAACTATTTCAAAATAGCTAACACTAGCTAGCCAAAGCTACTTTTTACTCACGAAAAACTTAGCTTTCACTTAAAAATCGAAGATTTAGCTTTAGGAATTTTTTTATTCACAAGACTGAATAAAAAATCAGTTTTTCAATAAATTATCACTATGTTAGATTTGTTCTTTGTAAATTAATTCTAACAGGGTACTTCTTAATGATCAAATCTCAGCAACCGCATTTTCAAAACATGACCTCATATTTCTTGTGTTTGATCTTGATATAAATAACTGAAACAGTGCATCAGCTTATAGTTTTCGAAATTTTAAGAATAGTCGAAATCATTCTGACTGTTAAATCAAATGCTGGTGGCTTAGATGGAGTTCGTGCGCTTTTCATGAAAGCGATATTATCAATACCATTTTTACAACCGGAATTTTTCAATGCCAAAATAATACCAATCCTAAAAAATGGACAGATGAAGAATTCAGGCCTATATCAATTCTATCTTATCTATGTATCCAAAATTTGTGAACGCTTAATGTATAAGCAGTTAAACGAGTATCTTATACGTAATTGTGTTCTGGCCTCAGTTCAATCTGGATTTCGTGCCAAACGTACTACTGCTTTGATAAGCATATGTAGAAGAAATAAGTTGGATAAGGACCATGTTATCTTTCCTACCTTCTACTATCTTTCCTATACTTCTCTAAGGCATTTGATATGGTGCACAACTCTATTATTATGGATAATTTACGCCACTGCTTTAATATGTCTGCGTCTTCTTTTGCTGTTAAGTTGCTTGCATCATACTCGTATCTTAGTGAAAGAAAACATGCTGTGTCTTCAGATAGTGTTTTATCTAAAGTACTTCCATTGCTGAGAGAAGTCCCGCAAGGATCGATTTTGGACTCTCTTTTATTCTCGACCTACATCAACGATATACAAAACGTAATTTGAAACTATTTGACGCACATTTACGCTGATGATATCTAAATCTATCGAAGTTGTCGTCTAGGCCTAATAGAGAATTGTGCCAGTATATTGAATAAAGATTTTCAAAGGATATCTAAGTGCGTCTTCAGACAATAACCTGTCACTAATTCCTGACAAATGTAAATGTTAAGTTATTGCAACAAAGAAACTAGAGATATCTTATTTTCCCTCAATTATAATCAATAATTCAGCAATTGAATTGATTGATACCTCGAAAAATTTAGAAATAGAATTCAAGAGGATCCTCACATAGAATAACCACCAAAATGTAATTGTGGGCAGAACATTATGGTGTTCTTCGAACCTTATGGACTGGTCAAAAATTTACACTACTAAAAACAAGGCAAAAACTTTAGTTATTCCAGTACTTTTTCATGGTTCTAAAATGTTTTATATCTAATTCTGATGCGGAGAGTTATTTAATAAGATTTATTTATTTCTCACAACCTTAAAAGTGTACTGTTACAGTGTTAGAAATGCATCTTTCATATCAATAGGTACTTAAATACTAAAATACTTTGTTTAACCTAAAGCTTAACCTAACAAAAATATTTTTAATTTATTTTATAAATCTGTAGAACAGTTTTTGAAAAAAACATTAACGTATCTTTATTTTCGGTCTACTACATATTCTACTACCAATTTCAGAACTCCTTCAATTTCACTTTGATTTGAACCAAATTTAACAATCGTCTTGATGAGTATTATTTTTACCACAAAAAAAAATGTATCTTCATCCGGTTCATAAAACATTCCCCTGACCATGTTGTTTTTCAATTTTCAGCCTACATTTTTGAGTCCAGAATATGACCTTCTTATTCTTATCTGTTAAGCCAGGAGATGGCCTGAAGTTTCGCAAGCCATCTACATATGTATTTATAGTTCTGTTCAACCAGCTGCATTGGACTACTAGGGGCAGAAAAGTATAGCTTTTTTGTGTTCATTGAGAAAATTTCTGCACTGACTTACACTGATTAGCGTTCATTGAGATGAACTAGTGTACACTAGTTCAGAATATTTTGCACTACCTTTTGAGCTAGTGCAGGTTGGTGAAAACTGTCAAAATCAGTTAATGTCATTATTCGATTATATTTTGTTAACGAATAAAATAGATTTTTTTCCGCGCTTTGTATTTTTGATTAAAGTTTTTAAATAATACATAGATTAGAGCCAACTTTGAGTGAAGGGCAATCTCTCGTGTTTCAGTGTTCTCCAATTAATCCAATAATATCTTAATTTAATCTATGTATGTTTATTTGCACAAAGAATTCCGAACGCAAGTGTTTGAAAGTTCGATGAAAAAAGGTGAACAGGAGAAAGAGATTTTGTGCCTAAAAAGCCAACAACGTCGTCGCAGGCACGCACTGGGAATGAATTTCTTCCCTTTGCCATCGACTTCAGCGCAGGCATAAGGCATTTTTTTTTAACATCTGACGTATGACGTTTCTGCTTGAGTTTGCTCTGACAGTTTTCAATTTTTCATGAACCTGCACTACACTACACTACTCTACACTACTCTACACTGGCCTTTTCCTGGTTGAACACAACTTATGTCTAGGGCGAGAAAGACAAGCAAATTTTGACAAACTCTTGTAACAGTTCAGACCATTTGCTTTTGGTCTTTTCTGAATACATTCATTGTGAATAAAATTTGTGTTAATTGCAAAAAAGAAGTCTATTTTGTCTTGCTGCTCAATAAAGAGGTAAATAATTTTGAATTTCAAATGTGTTAAAATAAAATTAAAATATTTTTTTAGTTTTTATAATTCACACGCTCAAGGGTTTATTGAAGGAGGGAAAGAAGATGCCGATGAATATTGGTCTTGAATGTTTGCAAATTGAAATTTCAAGGGAAAACTGTACCGAGTAAATTATTCCATATTCGTGTTATGCGACTAAAAACCGAATCTCTATATTTGACGGTAAGTCCAAAATAAGGCTCAACGGTGAGCTTATGAACATTCCCAGCGAAACGGGTAATACGGGTGAACTGAATCAGGGGAAGAATGCAACTGGCTACTTCGAGTGAGCATTGCTTGTGAAAGAAGCGATAAAACAATGAAACATTCCGGCGGTGCTCAAGAGATGGGAATGGTTCAATGAAAGCTCTGTTTCATATCCGTTTTAACGTTTTGTTCTGGATTTTGGCTGCATCTGCCAAAATATATGAGTTATACTCGAGTCTTGGACGTATTACGTCTTATAAATTGTAGCTAGATCATAATGGGTAAATAATTTCTTACATTGATATATCCCAAGCATTTAGCAGGTTTCGAGAATGTGGTTATTCCAACTAAGATCATTGAGTATGAAAAGCTGAGGGTAGAGTTGTCGGCAAAACAATGAAGTGGATAAGAAGAGATCATTTATAAAAATCAGAAAGAGAGTCGAAGATAAAACGGAGCCTTGGGGTACACCAGCATTTATTTTGTGAATATCAGACTTGAAACCGTCCAATACGAAACAGCTACAATGTAATAGAGAAATTTTATTATTTAATGATTACTGACTAAAATTTGATGGGTTCACTTGTCAAGTTTATAAAACCTTTCGAATTGGGCATAAAAAAAACTTGCCAAGTAAACCCATCAAATTTTAGTCAGTAATTATTAAATAATAAAATTTCTCTATTACATTGTAGCTGTTTCAATATTATTCTACTTTAAATATTCGGTAATAAACCTTCATGAAGTAAGCACTTGGCGTACTTTTAGATCTCAGTACTTTTCAAGGCTGACCTGTTACACAAAGGTTTTTGTACAGAAGAACTTGGCTCTTTTTTTAACATTTATGTTTTTGGTCTGATCTCACTCCTTTTTGCAAAGATTTTAATATTTTCCCATGTCAAAATCTTGAAAGACACGGAATGATAGAAGGGTGGACTCTACCTAAAATTAACTTAGTTTATAGCTTCGTATTTCTTTTGGTATATTTTCTTTTTGTTCTTGGTTGTTTTGATTTGCGCTTCAATTGTTTCTTCTTGTCCTGGAAAGATGCCTTACACTAACATACCTACCTTAATTATAAATACTAGTACCTACATCCGCTCAAAGTCATAAAAAAGTAGTAATTGTTGAGGATGCGATGATGTTTTTGTTGCAATTTTAAATCCTTTTTTAAATGAAGGTAGAACACCAATTAATAGCCTTATTAGTGGTTTGATTATAGTTCACATTACAGTTAAGAGTTTTTTTTATGTAAACTCATAATTTTTTCAGATATGCAAATGTTTTCTTTTTACATTCATGTTGTTCTAAGAAAAGTCATGAATTTTCAAGATGCATGTATAGTTTCAAAATGGCAATAAAAAGACACTTCGAATGAAAAATCTTAGATTTTCTATTTTTCGCTTTGAATGTACATTAAGCTATACCGCTCTACCAAATTTCATCATTCTACAGCAATCGGAAGTGCTTTACATATATAAAATAAACATTTTCTCAGAAAGTGGGCGGATACCACGCCCCCTGAATGGAAAACCTCAATTTTTATTGTTGGTCCTTTATATGCAATTTGAGCCCGATCGTTCTATTAAATTTCATTGTTCTACTGCAATCGAAAGTGTACCATATAATTTACATATCAGTTCTGAGGAAGTGGGTGGATACCACGGCCCTGAATGGAAAACCTCAATTTTTATTTTTGGTCCTTTATAAACAATTTGAGCCCTACCGCTCTACCAAATTTCATTGTTCTACTGCAATCGGAAGTTTGCCATATATAATTTACATCAGTTCTGAGGAAGTGGGCGGATACCACGCCCCTGAATGGAAAATCTCAAATTTTATATTTTTTTCTTAGTATGCAATTTAAGCCCTGCCACTTTACTAAATTTCATCGTCTTAGAGCAATCGGAAGGGCTCCATTCAACCAACACCAATTCGGAGGAAGTGGGCGGATACCACGCCCCTGGAAAGGAAAACTTTGGTGTTTATTTTTGGTTCTTTATATGCAATAAAAGCCCTACCGGTTCACCAAATTTCATCGTTTTACAGCAGTCGGAAGTGCTCCATAATACGATGTCGGGAAGTGCTAAAATTCGGAGAAAGTGGGCGGATACCACGCCCCCTGAATGGAAAATTTCAAATTTTATATTTTTTCCTCTGCTTGCATGACAAGACCTACCTTTGCGCAAAATTACAAGATTCTACGATGTCGGGAAGTGCTCCATAATTTTGATGATCTGTCAGTCAGTCAGGCAGTTACGGTTTTTGTGATTTTTAAGGCCTTATATCTCAGGAACCGCTTATGCTAGAAAATTGAAATTTGGTGAGGCTTCTGTGCCTGACTACCTTAGCAAATATTCGGAGTTTTAAGTTTCTGACTTCATTGCTACTGAAGATAGGGAGGGGTCAAAAATCGCCTGAGTTTGATCCTGTAAAAAGGGTGTAGTGCCAGAACTTGGCTGGGCACTACCGTGCCCTTTGATTACATGCATTAATATGAATGTATGTACACATGCATTTTTTGACCTAAAACCGATATCTGGGAAGTCATATCTAGAATTTTGAACATTTACACAATTTTAATTTTGTATACCTTAAAGTCGTAAATAGTATAGAATAGGCAACTTGAGCAATTTCCTTCGAATAATAATTTACTGTGTTTTTAATAAAGTTTTGTACTTTAACCTTCAAAAACAGTCTTCTTCTCAGTGTGTTGGTAAGAAAATATTAAAAAATGCTTTAAAAAAATCATTTTTGATATTTAAAATTCTACTCGCCTTTCAGTCATATAATATTCGTTTTGGTGCCAATTGAAGTGTCAACAGTTCGGAGTTTAAGTAAATATCCCCATGAAAATCCCATGTGAGTTAGATAAATGAGAAGAAAATCTTATTTACAAATAGGCTGCACGCAGAACTTCTTTTGAATGTTAAAAATACCCAATAAGGTTCTTAATGCCCCAGGTTAAATTTAAGCTAAAAAAATTACTACCAAATCTATGTAAATATTCAAAATAAAAGCACAAACAAAACGAATAGAGAAAAACTCAATGGTTAAAGCAATCCAATGAGCCATACCCTATAATAAATTGATTGTTTTTTTTTTGACAGTTACTTGATACTTTTTAATTTGGAAATGGGAATGTGAGAATTTGTTGAACAATAACTTTAAAAGTTTTAGTAGTGAGACTTTTAGTTTTATACTTCCCTTAAATACATTCCTTTAATTACAATAATTGGAATTTCTATAATTACTGGTTGCCAACTGGTCACTTTTCTATAAGATCAGTTTTGGCTTTTGAAGCTTATGAAGTTTCTTAAGCTTCTCTATTCATCACGATTTTCTTTAAATTTTTGAGAACATTTACAAGAAAAAAAGTGTCATATCCTTCTAAGTGTAGTGAATTCCGTATACCCTATACAAAAGATTTTATAAAAAAAAAAAGATTGTCGCTTAACCTAGAAAAAAATATTCAGAACAAAATAATGTGTCACGCAGCATGTTGGGGCTTCTGACAAAATGACATCCGTTCACAGAGTCATTTATTATAATTCACTACAGCATTTACCAGACCAGTAGCTATGTTCATTTTCAGTTAAATTTTCGACCTTACTTTGCCAATGTTGTGACTTGTGAGTCGCCATGTCTCAAACTCACACATTATTCGGATGCTGTGCTGTCCTTGTGCAGTGCTTTTTTTTTAAATATCCCGCAGTGTCAAAGAAGCCCCCCAAATGGCGGGGGATGATTATTATCCAAGAGTAGCATCATTGCTGTCTCCTCGTTTTCATCATCATCACCATCACTGGTTCAACTTAATTCAATCAATAACAATCATTGGAGGTGAGTTTACTTTTACGTAAGACGTTAGATAAATCTTCTCCAAACCTGAATGCTGCGATTTCGTGATGTGCATTGTTTATAATATTTGTTCGTCTAAAAATAAAGAACAAATGAAGGGATGTTATGCTAATTTTAATATTTATCGATAGAAGGTTTTATCTGTTGGGAGGGGTTGCATTGACTTTGATAGTAAATTTTAAGGTAAGTAAACAGTTCGATAAGGAAGTTATAGCGTTTATAATTTCAAGTATAATATTCCTCCAGACAGAGGTATAAAATATCTGTCCATCTTCATTTAAAAAAATATTTGGTTAAACTAAATAACGGTTTAATCTTGTGTTCTAATTGCTAATTGTGCTAAAATGTTAAACCACATTCTTAATGGAAGTAATATTTTTATGAAAAGAATTATAAAAACTATCACTGAAAGAATAATGCCCTTAAAATAATAAGGTCGATTTGAAATTTAATTCAAATCATATCACGAGTGATTTTTTAAGAGCTATCGGAAATTAAAAAAAAAAAAAATGCTTGAAATGTTTATTTGAATCGATAGTACGGTCGATATAATTTAATGTTTGAAGATTATTTCATGCAAATGTTGGGCGCGGCTGCGCCTCAAATGGTCCACCCGCTTAGTCCAATTTTGGCACACTCTTTCTAACATTTCGGCCGGTATCTCACGAATAAATGCTTCAATGTTGTCTTCCAGTGCATCAATGGAAGCGAGCTTGTTGCTATAGACATGACACATGAGCCTTAACATAGCTCCTCAAAAAATAGGCTAGAGGCGTTAAATTGCACGATCTAGGCGGCCAATTGACCGGCTCCAAACGTTAAATAAACTGTTCAGCGAACTCGTCTCTCAATTGGTCCATTGTTACGCGTGCTGTGTGGCATGTGTCACTATCTTGTTGAAACCACATGTACAAGTCAAGTTCTTCCATTTTGCGCAAAAAAAAGTTTGCGTTATCATCCCACGGTAGCGCTCACCATTCACAGTAACATTGCGACTCGTATCATCTTTGAAGAAATACGGCCCAATGATTACGCCAGTCCATAATCCGCACCAATCAGTGACTTTTTCTGGATGCATTAGTAGCTCTTGCAATGCTTCTGGCTGCTCTTCACTCGAAATATGGCAGTTTTGCTAGTTCACGTATCCATTCAACCAAAAATGAGCTTCGTCGCTGAACACAATTCTTCGATAAAAAAGTGGATCTTCGGCCAACTTTTCAAGAGCCCATTCACCAAAAATTCGGCTTTGTGGTAGGTCGTTCGGCTTCAATTATTGCACCAGCTGTATTTTGAAAGGCTTCACACCTAAATCATTCCGCAAAATTTTCCACGTAGTGAAGTTACAGAGGCCCAATTGCTGCGAACGGCGCCGAATCGATAATTCACGGTCATCCCTACACTGGCCGATACAGCTGCGATATTTCCCTCAGTTCACACTCTACGTAAGCGTGTTGGTGGTTTAATGCCCAAAAGTGTAAATTTGGTGCGAAATTTAGTCACAATAGCCCGAATAGCCGCTTCAGTAGGTTGATTAAAGTGACCATAAAATGGAAGAAGCGCGCTATGAACTTCCTTAATAGAGCACGCATTTTGATAATAAACTTCAATAATTTGCAAGCATTGTTCGTTTTTAAGACGATTCATGGTTAAATTATAGACCAGACTGAAGATGTTTGACAGTGACACAAAATACGAAAAGTGCGTGAGCTGTCAAAACCTGTGTTGCCAAAAAGAAAATAGCAAAAAAAATTACCCATTATAATCATTATATAGAAGACAGAATATGTCTATAGTTTTTCTTTAGCGATACTCTTACAAAGTAAATTCGCACATAAGTTTTGACAAAGTGCTTGAGCTCTGGTAAACCTCGAATGTGTTCCCGTAATTGCTGATTAATTTATTGATACACAAATAAATCTTCAATCAATAGACAGTACACGTCAGTCTCGATAAAAACTGTTCTTCAAAAGTAGTTGTTTTAATTGAGAAACTGCATGATTCGGGTTTTATAAGAATGAAACTTAAATTTATTTTTTTAAATAAAATGCACTATTGGCTTTTTACTTGCGATACAGGTACTGTACGCTAAGTTATGCATTCGTAAAAAAAATTGAGATTTGGATCAGACTTGACATTATGATAATTGGGAAGACAAAAAAGGTGGGTCTCTTGCTTGTCATACAACCAAAATATCAAAACATTTTGAAATCTATCCAGCATGCTTGATAAGCGGCTTGATGGAGCGTTCTCATTGTCAAAATTAAGCCAATCAATCAATCAATCAATCAATCGTGCTTTTAAAAACATATTCGAGAATGTGAACATCGCACAGTGCAGTATTTTGGTCTAAGACCTGGCCAAAAATATTTAAGTGCATTTTTGTTTTGTTTTTTTGATTAAAGTTGTTTCAGTAAATAGTTTTTTCCTGTCATGAGGGTGAATGTGTTTTAAATAATTGATCCTTATCACCAGGCTCCCTCGTAGTTTCGAACGTTTAGTTCCGCTATGAATACGAGTAAATTCATATCATAGGCCCCGAAGGAAATGCGAAAAAACATTGAAACTCATGAACCATTTGTTCTGAGTTTCAGCTGGTAAACGTCAAAATGTGAAAATCGAACAAGAAATTTAGTTCCGCTGGTTTGTACATTTGTTTTTATATCTTAAATAAAATGCACGACTGGATCGCAAGAACTTGCTCTTATGCAAAAGTACTTTGGAATTTAAAATACATTTTATAAATATAAAACATGGATTTAATGAGATAAAAATGTATAAATGTATGGAATTGTCGTCTGATTAATCTTTCTAATATTAAAGTAATTTTTTATATAACAAATTTCCTTAAAATTTTTCGAGAACAAAATTTGGGATGCCAAATTTTAAGTATTTAGTAGTATAGATTTTAGAAATAGTTTCAAAAAATAATCATTCACACGTTTTAAAGATATTAATTTTTCAAAAAAAAACTTGGAATTTTTTTTTTAAATCCCAAAAAAAAAAAAAATTCGAATATTTTTATATACAATATTATTTTAAACTTAAGGGGGCTCCTGCTGAAAATTTTTGGTTAAGATCGTTAGAGTCGTTGATGAGAAAGTCGAAAAATAAAAAAAAGGTTCTATGACAGATACCGTTAATAACATTTCGCCCCAAAATTCTTTTTTACCAAAATGTAGTCCATGTCCATAATATCACACATAATTTTTTTATCAAAATCGTTATAGCAGTTTTTGAGATAAATAAAATTATGCATTACGGGTGTATGGGAAGTACCGTTAGTTTTGGAGCTAAAACAAATTTCAATCTCCCCTCTAGGGAATCACCGAAGACCCTTTAGTACCGAGTTTGAAGAAAATAGGCTCTGGATCGAGGTACAGACATACAGACACACAGCCATACAGACATACAGACAGACAGACGGAATTGTCGGTCCCACTTTATTCGTCTTCGCTATCATCGTAATGCCAACTTTGATCAAAATCTCGAGTTCGATTTTTTTTCCAAATGCAGAACCTGCTCTATAGTACCTACATATATCGCAAGTAAAAATTTTTTGCAGTAAATTTTGAAAGTAAGTATACCTAAAAGGAGATATTACATGTTCCTATTTGCAGCATTATGTAAATGTACCTTCCTTCACCTCCTGGCATCCCTTACAGGTGGACCAAGGCTAGTTAATTCTTCTTTTACTTTATCCCAAAAGATGTTGACTTCCTCTTTTGTGTCTTTAGTGAACTCTTGAGTAATTTCAGGCTTTTCTTGGAGCAAATCCAATATTGTTTTGTTGGACCTTAAGAACAAAAATATATATTTTTTCTAATAATTTCTCTTCTCTTGTTTATATTTTTATCCATTCACCTCGGTAGACAAAACTGTTATATCTAGTTTAGTATTTAACTCCTACCAAAATAATATTATATGTTGGTAGATAAATCTGTCAAACTTCCTATTCATTCGGGACTAATGATACCACTTTTCTAAACTCCGAATTTCATAGCAGAATTATCCGGAAGTATGATACTTTTTTTCGGGATTCGTAGTACGAATCTATTACGTCGTCGCGGCCTGTGATATGGGTGATTTAAAACAAAAGAAAATACTTAATTTCAAGTTTTAAAGTCTTATTAATATTGGTTATTGAATTCTTACTTATTGAAGTATAGTATGCAGATCCGTTATGCCGATAATGAGAAGGCAAAATTCAACAATATGGTTCTATGATAGGTACTGTCAGAAATGTCTTAATTTCAAAATGTGTTCATTATAGATCGTAAAAATTGAGCAAATGAATACAAATTTGTATCACAATTCTAAGTGGCGTTTTTGAAAAAAAAAATACGACTTTCAAAAAACCATTTTTTAATATTTATATAGTGGGAACCGTTATTTTCAGATTTAATAAAAAAATTTATAACACACATATCTTGTAGATAGTATTGAAAAACTGTTAATTGTCAAGATTTAAAAAATCAAGCATGTGGTTTTCGAAATACAAACATATATGTATTTTTTTTTTAAATCAAAACAAAATTTGCTGAACATTTTAATACACTATATATTATTCAAACTTTTAAGAAGCTTTAGCATAACAAATTGATCAGAATGATCCATTACTGGGACTCCATACTTATGTTACAACAACAAAAGGAAACCACTGTAGCGTGCTTGCTGTACATCGAAAAAGCTTTCGACAGTGTTTGGATAAAATGATCACTATTCAAACTCTTGGAACTTGGATTTCCTAATTACTTGGTAAGAATAATCAAAAATTTCCTAACCCATAGACTTTTTTATGTATAGGTAGAAAAACATGTGTCATCAACCAAAGGAATTAACGCTGGAGTTTCTAAAGGATCAAAACTTGGACCACTGCTGTTCAACATTTACACTGCTGATCAACCAGCCAACATATCAGGTACAAAGACGAAGCTTTATGCAGACGACTCAATCACATATGCCACCGCTTTTTCACCAGAAATTGCTGCCAGGAGAGTGCAAGAGCACATTGAAAACCTATGGGAATACTATGGCAAAAGGGGACTGAGGATTAACAGCGAAAAGACTGAACTCATCTGCTTCCGAACACCAGTGACTGTCATTCGAAGACGAACGTTTGCAAGACGCTGTGATGTTATCAAAATAAAGTTTCCAGACAACACTGAATTAATAGTCAAATCATCAACGAAGTACTTGGGAATCAACTTTTCCAACAAAATCAAATTCAAAAGGCATGCAGACTTGATGTTGAAGAGAGCCAACTATTCTCTGCACTAGGTCCATCCGCTTCAAACAACTTATCCGACCCGTTCTGACCTACGCCTTTCCCATCTGGTTTACTATTTCACCTACAGCAATGAAAGAGATGAAGGTTTTTGAAAGAAAGATGCTCCGCACTTTCACTGGACTATACCGTAACCCACTGACGAAGAAATATATGTATACCAACAAGAAATCTGTATAAAGAAGCAAAGTTAATACCACTGGACAAGTATTTACTGCAGCTCTCCGGAAAAATCATCAGGAGCTTGGAAGATCATCCCAACACAGAAGAACAACAACTCCTCCAGCATGAACTAGAGCCTAGTGACAAGTATCTATACACCCGAGCCATCACTGACGATCAAATTGAAGACATCATCCATAACGACGACGCACCCTTTTACGAGAAGAACAACAATCATTACTACAGGGTATAAAACGCCCGATGAGTGGGCGTTTAGTTAATATTAAAAATCATTTGATATTTGATATTTATTAATTTAAAAAACAGCTGTACATCAAGATTGACTTATGAATAGTACAGGATATAATAAATTTTATTATTTAAGATAATGCAAGATTGTTATTAAATTTAATACAATGGTGGCAAAATATTAATGGCAAATTATATAAAAAAATAATTTAATACATACAATTAAAAAGCAAAAACAAAGTCGCAAGAAGAAAGATAAATACAAAAAAAATACAAAAAAAAAAAAAAAGTTATTTCAGTTGAAATTGGAGAAATATTCAAAACAAAGTTGATGAAACTTTCTATGTTCGATTCCAGACCTCATGTGACTGGGAAGATTATTCCACAGTCCGACAGCATAAACGAAAAATTGCCTCCGTGATGTCAAACAGGTAAACCTGGAGGAGCGCAACAAGGTAAAACGATTTGAGGAACTAAAATTAAGCTTATTAAACAGATAGTTTGGAGTCTTGTTAACGATTAGTTTGAAAAGAAAGGAACAACACCTATATTTAAAAAAAGCTTCCAAATTACAATTTAATAGTTGACGAGCCTGAGACGAAACGTGATCATACCTTCGGAGGTTGAAAACAAACCTGGCAATGGCATTGAATGCTACCTTTAACCTACGAAGCGAGTTGGAATCAGGATCTGCAAATATCTCACACCCATATAATACTATTGGTATGATAAGTGACTTAACCAGCTTCAACTTAACTTGAGTAGGTGGAATTGTTCTACTAACAGATAGTCCTCGAAGTGAAGCATAAATTTTGGAGATAACAGTATTAATATGGGTGTCGCACGTTAGCCTATTGTTGAAAATTATACCTAGGTTTTTCGCATTCGTGACATATTCGATTTGGCAGCCGTTTAAGAAAAGGGAAGGAAAGTTTTCAGGGTGAGGTTTATTTTTATTTATTGGGATTGCTTTCGTTTTGTCCGGATTAAGTTTTAGTTCATTCCGAGTAGACCAATCGAATATTGAGCGTAAGTCAATGTTCATTTTTTCTATAGCATCTTCAATCATACCGATAGGGAAGCTTATATATAACTGAACATCGTCCGCGTAGATATGAAACTTACAATAAGATAAAACAGATGGCAAATCATTAATAAACAAAGTGAACAGTAAAGGAACAAGGATAGATACTTGGGGAACACCGATATTGACAGGAAGGAACGAAGACATTTTACCATTACACGATACAGCTTGCATGCGATTGGTTAAGTACGAATAAATAAGATTTTTGGTTGTGTCGGAGAAATTGAAATAAGTCGTCAGTTTATCACAGAGGAGATTAGAGTTAACGCAATCAAATACTTTGGAAAAGTCAAGTAAGGTTATCACAGTTGTAACGGGTGATTTTTTTGAGGTTAGGATTTTCATGCATTAGTATTTGACAGATCACGCGGGATTTCAGACATGGTGTCAAAGAGAAAGATGCTCAGTATGCTTTGACATTTCATCATGAATAGACTTACTAACGAGCAACGCTTGCAAATCATTGAATTTTATTACCAAAATCAGTGTTCGGTTCGAAATGTGTTTCGCGCTTTACGTCCGATTTATGGTCTACATAATCGACCAAGTGAGCAAACAATTAATGCGATTGTGACCAAGTTTCGCACTCAGTTTACTTTATTGGACATTAAACCAACCACACGAATGCGTACAGTGCGTACAGAAGAGAATATTGCGTCTGTTTCTGAGAGTGTTGCTGAAGACCGTGAAATGTCGATTCGTCGCCGTTCGCAGCAATTGGGTTTGTGTTATTCGACCACATGGAAGATTTTACGCAAAGATCTTGGTGTAAAACCGTATAAAATACAGCTCGTGCAAGAACTGAAGCCGAACGATCTGCCACAACGTCGAATTTTCAGTGAATGGGCCCTAGAAAAGTTGGCAGAAAATCCGCTTTTTTATCGACAAATTTTGTTCAGCGATGAGGCTCATTTCTGGTTGAATGGCTACGTAAATAAGCAAAATTGCCGCATTTGGAGTGAAGAGCAACCAGAAGCCGTTCAAGAACTGCCCATGCATCCCGAAAAATGCACTGTTTGGTGTGGTTTGTACGCTGGTGGAATCATTGGACCGTATTTTTTCAAAGATGCTGTTGGACGCAACGTTACGGTGAATGGCGATCGCTATCGTTCAATGCTAACAAACTTTTTGTTGCCAAAAATGGAAGAACTGAACTTGGTTGACATGTGGTTTCAACAAGATGGCGCTACATGCCACACAGCTCGCGATTCTATGGCCATTTTGAGGGAAAACTTCGGAGAACAATTCATCTCAAGGAATGGACCGGTAAGTTGGCCACCAAGATCATGCGATTTGACGCCTTTAGACTATTTTTTGTGGGGCTACGTCAAGTCTAAAGTCTACACAAATAAGCCAGCAACTATTCCAGCTTTGGAAGACAACATTTCCGAAGAAATTCGGGCTATTCCGGCCGAAATGCTCGAAAAAGTTACCCAAAATTGGACTTTCCGAATGGACCACCTAAGACGCAGCCGCGGTCAACATTTAAATGAAATTATCTTCAAAAAGTAAATGTCATGGACCAATCTAACGTTTCAAATAAAGAATCGATGAGATTTTGCAAATTTTATGCGTTTTTTTTCTAAAAAAAGTTCTCAAGCTCTTAAAAAATCACCCGTTATAATTATAGTCTAAGTCCTGTTTTATATCTTCAGAGACTTTTAAAAGGGCTGAGATGCAGCTATGTCCAGATCTAAATCCCAATTGAAGTGGGTTAAGAAGACGTGTATCTCTAATATATTTTTTTATCTGGTTACTTAAGATGGATTCAAAAGCCTTCGATAAAAAAGGAAGGATAGCAATGGGTCTGTATTCTATCTTCTTTCCTCGCTTAGGGATGGGAATAACCTTGGATTTTTTCCAGGAAGTGGGATAGGTTGAGGTCATTATGATGCTGTTAAAAATGTGGGTTATGTGTGGAAGTATAAAAGGAAGAAGAATTTTTAAAAAATCTGGATGAATGTTGTCAAGTCAACATTAATATGATATTGTAAGCAAATAGCATTATGTAAAGCCAAATGAAGAACGTTGGGCCCCTATTGTTGAGCCAACATGATTTAATTTAGTAATAAGTTAGTTTTAAGTCAAATTGTATATAAAACAAATTGAAAAATAAAATTCTTAATCTAAAATCCAAAAATTGATCAGAATGAATTGTAGCGTTTTTGAGAAAATCGAAAACAAAAAAACGGTTCTATGGGGGTACTATTATTAATCATTTTTCGAATTTGTTTTTCAACAAAGATTTATTTATTCTTACATCTGTAGTTTTTGAGCTTTTGCAGAAAAAACATTTTCTAAAATTTGCAATAAGTTGCCGTTATTTTTAATCTTAAAAAACAAGACAAAATCGTTTGGGGGTGTAAAATTAAAAATGACCCATTTAGGCAGAATTGCGGAACCCACTTTTTTCATCAAAATATCGAGTTTGATTTTTTTTTGCGAATCCATAACTTGTAAATAGCACCTATGTACATACCTACACATATGTGTCGCAATTACATAAAAGACATACAAAATCGTTGATAATCATATCGCATGGCTAAAATCTTTCGAAATTATTTTTCATAACATATTTGTATGACTTAATCTTAAATGGATTAATTCTTAAATACCTAACTTCTACTCGTATTCGAACGAGTCCGCTAACCAATGAAGAAACCTTAACATTCATCAACACCGCAGTCTTAACGTAGGTGGGTCTTATTTTATACTTATTCTTTTTGGATCTCCTTTTTTTTTGTTTATATATTTCATCATGAGCTGCCTCTTTTCAGCCACTTGTCGAAAACAATGATCGGTTTAATATGTTAGAACAGCAGATATAGTTAAAGAAGCTGAAGCAGCACAAACTATGCTCCTTGTTCAAATCTCCTCAATGGCAATCTGAAGAGGAATTCCGTTCTTATGCACTCACTTCTCTGGCAGCCAATATTTACATAATCATCTCCTGCAAGCATTATATTGGTTGGTACTCGTATAGCCAGAACCAGAAATACCACCCTGGCCCCGACTAGCTGGCATTTATTGACTTCAGCTGTTGAATCCTTAAATCATTTTATCTGTCATTGCACGTTTTCAGGGATTTACATTTTGTTTTGGTCTGAAAAAAAGGATTTGCAAGAAAATGTTTTGAATTTTATTTTTTTTTCTGATGTAAGAACTAATTGTTTTTATTTTTTTATATCGACATTGTGAAATGGATTTGATCAAAAGCAGATGTGGTTCGAACAATAAGTGTCTAGGACAGGTTCACATTTATTTATTTAAGTTGATTTTCTTTTATGTTTCTTTTTTCAATGTCGGATAAGGAATGGACAAACTTAAAAGTTGAAATCAACTTGCCAGTCAAAATTCTGGGTATTGTTGCTAATGGTGTGTCAGTGAAGAATTGTAAGAAAATTTTATAAATTGTCGCTGCATGTGAATTTTATTGATATTTAATTTATTGACTGTCTATATTTTTTAAGAAATTCTTCGAAAAAAAAATTGGTAAAATGAACGAGTATATTAGTGATGGGCACAATCGAATGATTCTAATATAAATAAAATAAATTTGGTAGTGCAACAGCTCGAAGAAAACCAGGACCTATAGTGACTTACAGCTCTCAATTATTCCTATATGTGCGTGTTGCTAGGAATGGAGGGGACCTACTATTTTGTCTGCTGATTCCGAACGGCTAATGAGGCGGTACACCCCTGAAATACCTTTTTGCAGCGGCTGAGAATCGAACCCAAGACCTTGTGCATGGAAGTCCAACGCGCTTACCATTATTCTAATAATCGAGAAATAAGCACGTACATTCGCGTGATTTCAAAAATCAAATGAAAAATGATAAAAAAGAGGAATAACCTCTGCCATTCCAATATAAGTCTTTCCATTTTATTTCTACTGCACAAGTTTTGATTTTACTGTGATTTTTTTCCAATCTCCTGCAAAATACAATTTCTAAAGTCCGACCCTGTGCCAAGCATTATCTGTTGGCTCTTGTTTACCTCTTAAAATTGCATTACTCTTAAGTAAGTAGTAGTAGTGAAGCAGAACCTAATGTATGAAATCTACTATGTTTAGAATAATTATAAAGAGAATCGAATCGAAATTAAATCATGATTTAGCTTCTTGTATTCCTGAATTGAATTAGGCAATATTACTCTATCCTATCGCACTAGACGAGCTGGATCTATTCTTCAGTTTTGTGTATTTTATTTTCAGGCGGTTTCCGTTGGGGCAGAATTGGATGCCCATTGCCCAATTGTTTAAAACCCAAAAGGAACTTAAAGATCTTGAGTTTCAACCCTGGGATGAGCGAGAAACATTGTTCTAATAAAAGTATGAGGCTTTAACGAAAAATTTTAATTTTAATTTATTTCCTGTAGGTACAAAAACTTTTTTGACCTAAAAATATTTTAACTTGTTAACTAAATATGTACATAAAAACTATTCAAAAATATAAGATATAGGCAAAAGACAATATAAATAAATTATTTGATAATAGATAAATTATTATTATTCAATTAAAATCACATTCATTATTTTATTTTTAAAAATATTTTTAGAGCATTCGAAATTTATTACATCAACATATTAATTTATTAAAGAGTTAACAGACTCGTATTATTGGTTTATTGATACCATAATTAGTTGAATGATATGGAATAGAGAAAAAGTGGTTAGCCCTTAGTCTTAAACAACGCACCGCAGTGTATAGTTTAAACAGCAGTTGTAAAAGAGAAAAATCAATGTGACCGGTTACTTACAATATCACGAGCAAGAGGGATCAAAAAACAAATTCACCTAGATTCAAGACTTTTTAAGTCACTCAAAACACATCGATCTTTATACGCAGGCATATCAAACGGTCCAATTAAGATGTC
The DNA here is from genome assembly GCA_963931855.1 of Philhelius festivus. Classification (NCBI taxonomy): domain Eukaryota; kingdom Metazoa; phylum Arthropoda; class Insecta; order Diptera; family Syrphidae; genus Philhelius; species Philhelius festivus. Next base: position 67,352,441 of record OZ007554.1, on the reverse strand, counting down.
GAAGCGAAAACCTAGTGAATCGTTTTCGAATTTTTTGTATTTTACTTGAAGCATCCAAACCAACAACACAACAATATTCTAAAACCGAACAAAACTAACGAAAAGACACTTTAACGTGAAAGGACATTTAAAATGTTGAGAATTCCTTATTAGAAATTCAAGCATTGAGATAATGTTATCTTCGTGCATTCTTAAATCTAATTTTGCATCAAATATGACTCGTAAATCCTTGTCGTTATAAGCTCTCACAAGCTCATTGCTTGAAATTTTGTAAACATGAACAATAGTGAAGGATAATCTTGAAAATAACAAAACCCTACATTTACTTATATATTTTAATTATATGTCATTCAAATAACACCATTCCAGCAATAGTATTAACACATAAATTTCTTAATAAAGTGAGATAAGTTGCTGTTAACTTACCACAAATTCGTGTTGAGAAGGTGATATATATTTGTTCAGAGCTTCGTACATCCTTTCCTTAACAAGAGATTCAAAAAGTACCGATCTGCACCTGCAGAAAAAATAAATTGCACTAAGGGGTCGAACGAACTTGCTCTTATGTAAAAGACTGAGAATTTCAAAAATTGATGTTATTAGCGAAAAACTATTCATACGAGTAAGCATAAAATTCATTTTTTTTTAATGACTAAAACAACTGCTTTAGTAGTTGGAGTTAAAAACAAGATGCCTATGATTCAAGCAAATATTAGTTTATGCAAGAACAAAAATTATAAGTCGCTGTAGTGGTTCCCTAAAAAAAAATTAACAATTACAGTCGACTCCCTCTAAGTCGAACTTTCACGGGATATCAAAACTAGTTCGAGTTAGAGGGAGTTTTAGAAAAATTCGAGTTAGAGAGAGTTTTTTTTAATGATTTATTAAATTAAATAAAAATTAAAATAAATAAATAAACCTAAGCTTCTTCCTTTTATCGCTCATTAATCTATAATTATGTATTATAAAAAAATATTTTTTCAACTTAATTATTTAAAAAAAATTGTAATTTTAGACATCGCCGTGTCATCAGTGATCGCCTTTTAAAAAAAAGATTCTATTTTAAATAAGCAATTTTGAATTTCTTCTTTCATTTCAATTGCAGATTGCAATGTACCAATTGCATTTTCAATTTAATTTTTCTTTGGTATTTCAAAGTCTATTATTTCAGCTTCATCTCCTTCTTCAGCTGCATTTATACCGTCATTAGTATCATCAGCATCTGCTTCCGAAATTGACTCGTTATCAGGTATTTCAGTGGCTACGATGCCGCCATCGACTTCAACATAGTCCTTCCAATGTACGCCTTCAACATTATAATGAGCTTCTGTTAGCCTTTCCCAGATTATCTCGATTTCTTGGGTGTCTTCGTTGTTACATCTAAGTAAGTTAAGCGGAATATCATCTTCGTCATCAAACATCTCAGACTTAAATTCCTTTTTGAAACAATTTTCAATTGTCAATGGAGTAACGTCCCCATGCCTTTAGGATTTCGCGCACACAATCGAGAAGTGATATTTTATATTGCTCTTTTTTGGTTTCCCAAACCCTTAAGATCTTGGTGAGAAGACGGCGATTATAGTGTACTTTCAAATTTTCTATTATACCCATGTCCATTGGCTGAACTATTAAGGTCATATTGGCTGGGGGAAATACTCAAGCTTTATAAACTTTAATTAATTCTTAACTTGTTTTGGGTGAGCTGGGCAGTTATCGATAATGAATAATACTTTGCGCTTTGATCTTCCAAATTTAGAATCAAGTTTCAAAAGCCAACTTGTGAAAAGGTCTGATGTCATCCAAGAACGATGGTTTGCTACATAGTCCACCGGCAAAGTTTTAATTTTATTGAAACAACGAGGATTTTTGCTTTTCCCTATAACCAGAAGCTTTAGCTCTGAGATCTATTGTTTTACTGCTTTCAAACAAAGCACAAAATGTTTTGAAGTTGGAATGGAATGGATCCAACCAACAAATGCTTTTTTTATTGCCTTGCAATTTTTTTTATGAATATCTTTTTAAAAGGAGATTTTTGTGTTTGATAATATTGTAAATTGCAGGTACAGCAGCGCAGCACACTAACATGTAGGTGACGGCGCAGGCGATGCAACATAGAGAACCAAAGAGTTCGAGTGTGTGCTTTTAATAAGAATTACAAACAATAACGAGTTGCGATTTGAGAGACTTTTTTTGATTTTTTTTTTTCGGCAAAAGAAAAGAATTCGACTTAGAGGGAAAGAAAATAGGTCAATAATCAAGAAAATGTGTTCGAGTTAGAGGGAACTGCGACTTAGAGGGAGTTCGACTTAGAGGATAGTTTTTGTATAGAAAATTGAGGGGAATGCAAAAATACGGCTAAAAAGTTCGAGTTAGAGAGAACTTCGACTTAGAGGGAGTTCGACTTAGAGGGAGTCGACTGTATATGCAAAATTTTTAATACATTTTAAAGTTTATATTATTGTACGACTTAAAAATAAATTCCCAAAACAGATATTGAGCCATTTTTGAGATATCGAATTTTCCAAGAAAAAATAGATTTTTTTTTTGCGAAAATTCAAAAAATATTTTCTTTTTAAGTTTTGAAATACAATGTTTTTTTTTTTAAACTTTTTACAAGCTTGTCTATACAAAATTTAATTAAAATCCCGTATGCGAAATTCAAAATTTGAAAAAAAAAATGGTTCCATGGTAGGCACCAGTCTGTAATATCTTATGTAATTTCAATTTCTTTTTATTACCTTATAGATCGTAAAAATACGATTTCCGAAATTCTTTTTTTAGCATTTATATAATGGGTACCCTTAGTTTTTTCTTCTTACTTCTTGTAGATTGTAGTCAAGTTTAAAAATATCGAGCATGGGGTTTTCGAAATATTAAGTTTAAAAAAAAAACTGATTTTTACAAAATCCCAAAAATAAATTTTCAAAATTTGAATACACTATAATATTCAAACTTTTGGGGAGCCTTAGAGTAAATAGTAAAAAATGATCAAATGAGAAAATCAAAAACAAAAAAAATGATTCCGATTAGGGTACCAAAAATAAAATTTTTTTGGATTTTTTTTTTTCAACCATTACCTAGTTTTAACTAAATGAAATTTTTCCTTAATCTGTGGGACAGTTTTTGAAAAAAAAAAATATTTATAAAATTTCCAAGAAAAATCGTATAAAATGGTAGGTGATAAAAGTATAACAGAAACGTTTGAAACTCTTGAGCACCGTCGCAATGTTTCTTGTCTTTTATTATTTCACGGTTATTTTTATAAACACTGTTCTAGTGAAATAGCCAGCTGCATTTCTCCCCTTAAACAATTTAACCGTAATACTCGTGCTTCAAGGAATGACCATAATTTTACCCTTGAGCCCAACTTCGGACGTACAGTTAAATTCAGAGATTCTTTCTTTAGCCGTACTACACGAATGTGGAATGCTTTACCCGACTCTATATTTCCCTCAAAACCAATATGCATCGGTATCCCCCATTAAATCCTCGCCTACTTTCCTAAAACGCTCGCACTGTGTTCAAACATTTTAAGGGTAGTCAAAATCCCTTAAGTGCGTGAAAATTATAAAATAATAAAATGCACGACTGGGTCGCACGAACTTGCTCCTATGTAAACGACTAAGAATTTCAGTTGGAGAATTTTCGAATTTTCCAAAAAAAAAATAGATTTTTGGAAATGCAATGTTTCTTAAACTTTTTAGAAGCTTGTCTATAAAAAATTTCATTAAAATCCGTTATGCCGATAGTGAGAAATTCGAAAAAAATCGTTCTATGGTAGATACAGTCATTAATATCTAGATTTCAAATTTTTTTTATTTGATTATAGATCGTAAAAATTAATCAAAAGAAAAAAAATTTTAGCAAAATTCTCAGAACCGTATTCGAGAAAAATACGATTTTCGAAAACCATTTTTTAATTTTTGTATGGAGGGTACCGTTGTTTTTAGGTGAAATAAATTTTTTTTTCTCGTTTCTTGCAGATTATATTAAGAAAGTTTTATTTATCAAGTTTTAAGAAAATCTAGCATGGAGTTTTTGAATTATTGAGTTTTCAAAAAAAAAATTTTAAATATTTTTTAAAAATCCAAAAAATTATTTTTTGAAAAGTTGAATTCACAATAATATTTAAACTATTGGGGCCTTTAGCAGAAAAAATATGATCAAAATCCATTTTACCGTTTTTGAGAAAATCAAAAACCAACAAAATGGTTCCAAGGGGGGTACCAAAAATAACAATGAAATTTTTTGAATTTTTTTTTTAAATCTATGGGATAGTTTTTGAGAAAAAAAATATGTATTTATAAAATTTCTAAAAATAAAATGCACGACTGGGTCGCACGAACTTGCTCCTATGTAATAGACTAGCAATTTTAAAAACGAATGTTATTAGAGAAAACCATTCATAAGGATAAAATTAATTTATTAGTAAGACACAAAAAGAGAATGCTATGCAAATATGAATTTATGCAAGAACAAAAATAAGTCGTTTTAGTGGTTTCCTAAAAAAAAGCTTTTATACAGATACTAAATTTTTAAAAGAGTTTTAAGAAAAAATGTTGGTACGCCAAATTAAAGTTTTTATTATTGTTCGAATAAAAATTAAATTTACAAAAAAAAATATTGAGCCGTTTCTGAGAAATCGAATTTTCAAAAAAAAAATAGATTTTTTTTTCTTCAAAAATTCAAAAAATATTTATTTTAAAGTTTTGAAATGCAAGCTCTAATATCTTAATTTCAAAATTTTTTCTTATTAAATTAAAGATTATAAAAATTAATTGAAGGAAAAAAAAATTTATCAAAATTCTAGGCGCCGTTTTCGAGAAAAATACAAATTTTGAAAACCATTTTTTTTAATTTTTTTAACATTTGTATGGTGGGTACCTTTAGTTTTAGGTAAAATAAAATTTTTTTTCTCACATCTTGTAGATTATATTAAGAAACTTTTATTAATCAAGTTTAAAAAAAATCTATCATGGGGTTTTCGAAATATTGAGTTTTGAAAAAAAAATTCTGAAGTTTTTTTTTTTAAATCCAAAAAATGTTTTTTTGAAAATTTGAATACACAATTCTATTTAGATGTACCGTTTTTGAGAAAATCAAAAACAAAAAAAAATGCTTCCATGGGGGGTACCCTCAATAAACATTTTTCGGAAAATTTATTATAAATTAGGTACTATAAGGCAAGTTATGCATTCGTAAAAAAATCAAACTCGAGATTTTGATCAAAGTTGACATTACGATGATAGCGAAGACGAAAAAAATTGGTATTGCAATTCTGTCTGTCTGTTCGATTACAGCTAAACGGCTCGGCCGATTTTCTTCAAACTTGGTAGATATGGGTTTTAATTTTTTACCTCCGGATGTTTTTTGATTTGATTTTGTAAGACCAAAAATAACGGTACCTGCCACATTTTTTGTCGAAATTTTATATAGGTATATTTTTTTTTTCTCAAAAACTGTCCCAACGATTTTTTAAAAAAATTCAAAGAATTTAATTTTGTTAAATTTTCCAAAAAATGAGTACCCCCCTTGGGACCATTTTTTTGGTTTTTGATTTTCTCAAAAACGGTACCACCGATTTTGATCATTTTTTGTATGCTAAAGCTTCCCAGCAGTTTTAATATTATGTATTGTGTATTCAAATTTTCAAAAAAAATTTTTTTTGGATTTTTAAAAAAACTTTAAAATTTTTTTCTTTGAAAACACAATATGTATTTCAAAAACCCCATGCTCGATTTTTTTTCAAAACTTGATAAATAAAAGTTTGGAAAAATAATCTACAAGATATAAGAAAAATAAATTCATTTTACCTAAAAATAACGGTATCCTGCATACAAATGTTAAAAAATGGTTTTCGAAAATCGTACTTTACTCGAAAACGGTTCCGAGAATTTTGCTTAAATTTTTTTCTTTCTAGTATTTTTTAACATCTGTAATTTAATAAAAAAATTTTGAAAACAAGATATTACTGACTGTACCTACGATAGAACGATTTTTTAAAATTTTGAATTTCTCATTATCAGCACTACGGATTTTAATAAAATTTCGTAGAGAGAAGCTTCTAAGAAGTTTAAAAAACATTGCATTTCAAAACTTTAAGAAACATATTTTTTTGAATTTAGAAAAAAAAATTCAATATCTCGAAAACGGCTCAATGCTTTTTTTGTAAATTTAATTTTTATTCATACAATGATAAAAACCGTACCAACCAACATTTTTTCTTAAAAATGTTTTAAAATTTTCTTATATAAAACCTTATTTTTTAAGAAACCACTACAAAAGACTTATAATTTTTGTTCTTGCATGAATCTATATTTGCTTGATTCACATGGCATCCTATTCTTACCTTTAACTACTAAAGAATTTTTTTTAGTCATTTAAAAAATAAATTTTATGCTTATGAACAGTTTCTCTAATAACATTCATTTTTGAAATTCTTAGTCTTTTACATAGGAGCAAGTTCGTGCGACCCAGTCGTGCATTTTATTTTACTGGATTTTCAAAACAAGAATTTCAAATGCGGTGCGTACCCACATAACAGCAACAAATAGTTTTAAATTAATTGAAACGAATTCCACACGAAACTTCAAAACTCATTGACAAAAAAAAAAATTATCATCGAAACAAAAGCTCCCTGTATCATGTAGCATGTCTTGCCATTTTGCTGGCATTAATCACGCCCAAGCACTTCCCGTCAACGAGTGTGTTCATCTTTTAGATTTGTATGATTCATAACTTATCTCAGAAATGCGTTTACTAAATGCATCCCCGCATGTGTCTACAATTTCCGAATTCCAGCAATGAATTCTGAACTCGATCTTTACCTTGAATAAACCTTTTACACAAACACCAAAATCACAAAACCCTTAACCCTTCATGCTTCATGTATTTACGCACCCATCCATTTGCTCTGGCACAAATTTAAACGTGAATCTTTTATTGTACCAACAACCCGAACGTGACAATATCTCGGTATTTCATACCCCATCGCATATCATGGCATAACAAAACAGCCATTGAGTTTAAGGCATCACAACAAAGACAAGGGATGTCCAATTAGCATTTCATCCTATATTTCGCATCATGTGCATCAGTACCTACACCTAACCCTCGCGAACTATATCCACTTTTTTCCATACATGCAACTTGGGCAATAAATAGAACCCCCATTTGGCATACGTTACACACATCAAACTCAAGGGCTTACATTACTAAGTACCTTTTCTCTGACAAACTCACGACAATTGAATTTTCAAAAATGTTTCCCTTAACCATTGTGGTTGCATGCAATTGTCGGGTGCATGCTCCCATACCACCCACATCCAGGTTAAATTATTCCCAGTGATTTTACATCAAAGAGAAGGACTATTTTCTTTTTTGGTTTTTAATAAATTCCGACTCACTCAAGAATTCACTCAATTTTGCGTTCTCAATAATGTCATACCGATATTTATGGATGTAAGTAGATACATATTGATATAATTTAAGTAGTAATCTAAAATACCGTTTTGCAGGTCTCTCACTAAGGCTATGTATTTCCAAGGAAAGGGAATTTGGTGGAGTATTTACAAATTTCACTTTCACTTTGTAAATTGAAATATGTAAAAGTTTTACTTGTTTAGAATAAAATATTCCAGACAAAATGATCTCAAGTAAATATAATTGGACAGGAATTATATTTACAAACCGATTTTAAGCAGTCTGTGTCGCGATTCTTGAGTTCGACCTTCCACCTGGCGTTTAGTACTCGTAATAGTATTTAACCATTCCAGCACGCACTTTATAAAAGGTTGGCATAGTCATAAAAGCAATTTTGAGTGTCGTTATGTAAACATTGAAAAACTTTGATATTTATTTTTTAAACATAAATTCAGTAAAATTTTAAGCACGAATCGTTTCACACCAAAACAACGCACCAAAAAAGTCACGATGTACTCGTACAGTACATTGAAAATTGTCGAAAATATCGTGGCCAACAAGCACCCGTCTGACAACACTATTAGTCGTTTGGTGTAAAATGTTTGTGCACGGCCGGCGAAGACTTTAAAAAGATATGGTTGAAGTGGTAAGAGGGAACCTACGTGTTTAGTACCATCACCTTGCAGCGTATTTTACAAACAAATTTCTGAATAAAGTGCAATTAACTCAAAGAACACATATTGCCGACAGAATGTCCATGTCGATTGGAATACACAAAAATCGACATAAAATATGGCGCATCCTGCACTTTTATCAAATTATCAATCAAGTATAAGTGGATGGAAGCATGACTCGATGACTGAACTATATCAGCTCCATATGAGCCATCTACAAGAAAAACGATCATCACATAATATGGCACGCCCTGCAAGAACTATTAAGACATATCCCTGGTAAATGAATAAAACAAGATTCTTTCTAAAGTGTTGTTTGCGCTTATTAAGTCGTTCTTCAATAATAAACGAGTAGTCCGCAAGTTCCTGTGTGGTTTCCACCAGCTCGGCAGATCGACCATAGACCAAATCTTCACAACAACGTTAATCCCGGAAAAGACCAATGAATTTTAATAACGCAGACCCATCGAAACTATAGGCATTTATCCCAACACTCGCTGTCAACGCCTTGGAGACCAGCGGGAAAATTAAATAGTCCTGCATTTCCGCTGCAAATTCCCTGCTCTGACCAAATTTAGAGCACAATCATTATGAAGGGTATTTTTTGACGACATTGACGTACTTTCGAAAATGAAGATCAAAGACTTGATCTCTTGAAACTGGCACAGTAAAGATGGTGTTGTGGTCTGGCTAAGTGAGTGATTCAATTTCCAGATAATTGTGCAAAAGCAAACACACAATAACAGACATCAAACTCTACTAGATCCTTTTTTAATTTTAAACTTAATCCAAACTGGATGGCTCGGTGAGAATGTCCACAATTTCCCATATCTATACCATCCACAGGTTTACACGAGCTATGATATCGAAATGGCACACTTCAGGGCTAACTGGGCCATGGGAAGACTGCCAATGGTCGCAATTTCTAACTACCTACCTAGGTAGTGGAGCCGATCTTATTGAAAGGACAGTAGATGCTGAAAGCGCACAAATAATATTTGTTTATTTAACTTATGAACTTCGGAAGTGGAATTGCAACGGTACCGTTTGATTAGCTCATAAAACTCCAATCTTAACAGCATTGTTAAATGGGGTATAAGAAATCGTGTAGAGTTTAATGCTTCGAAAACTCAATGCTGTCTATTATCGTTGAAGCAAATTCTACCCCTTATGCCGGTATTCTTAAATGGCACTTGCATCGAAGAAACCGAAAAGCCATCAGTACTCGGTATGTGTAACAACGACGAGCTTCGTTGGAATGACCACATTGTCGAGACTGCTAAAAATGCTGCTTAATGCTAAGGATTTCCATATCGGTGTACAAAATTTTTCATCCCTTCTGGCTACCATTTAAAAGGTATTTATACGTCCAAATCTCGATCAAAACTCACATCTTTGGGCAGATGCAGCATAAACTTCTCTCCACATATTGGATAAAATTCAGAACAGAGCGTTAAAATTTAAAGGAAACAGAGCTGTCATGGATTCATTCCCATCTCTTGAACACCGTCGGAATATTTCATGTATTTCCTTGTTAGTTTCTTTCACAATCAATGCTCGGTCAAAGTAGCCAGTTGCATTCCTGCCCTTTTTAAGTTCAGCCATGATACCGGTTTCGCTAGAAATGCTCATCAGTTCACCCTCGCGCCTTATTTTGGATTCGAGCCTATAGAGAGATTCGTTTTTAAGTCGCATAATTAAATTATGGAATAATTTACCGGGAACGGTTTCCCTTGCCATTTCAATTTGCAAACATTTGAAACCAATATTCATCGACACCTCCTAATTTCCCCATCGCTCGTGCTGCATAAGAGTCTCTTAAGTTAGTAATGGGTAATTTTTTTGCTATTTCCTTTTTGGCAACACTGGTTTTGATAGCTCACGCACGTATCGTGTTTTGTTTCACTGTCAAACATCTTCAGTTTGGTCTATAATTTAACCATAAATCGTCTTACAAACGAACAATGCTTGCAAATTATTGAATTTTATTATCAAAATGCGTGCTCTGTTAAGAAAGTTTATCGCGCGCTTCTTCCATTTTATGGTCAGTTTAATCGACCTGCTGAAGCCGCTATTCGGGCTATTGCGACTAAATTTCGCACCAAATTTACATTGTTGGACATTAAACCGCCAACACGCTTACGTAGAGTGCGAACTGAGGAAAATATCGCATCTGTATCGGCCGTGAATTATCGACTCGGCGCCCGTTCGCAGCAATTGGGCCTCTGTAACTCCACTACGTGGAAAATTAAATTTTGCGGAAGAATTTAGTTGTGAGGCCTTTTAAAATACAGCTGGTGCAAGAATTGAAGCCGAACGACATACCACAACGCCGAATTTTTGGTGAATGGGCTCTTGAAAAGTTGGCCGAAGATCCACTTTGCTTGGCTGGATTAAGTTTTCAGCGATTGTATGGGCTTCGCCAGTTTGCGCAACTCGAAAACTCATTAAGTAGGACGCCATCAAAACGTTTCCGTTCACTGTCTTTGAGTAGTTAGTAATAATTGTTTGAGATTTTGTAAGTTCAGCACACGAGAGTACTTAATTTTTGCAATCCGATGGAAACATCACACTATTCGGCAACACTTTTCCAACTTGTCACAGCAAATTCAAGATTTAAATATGAATTAATTGCTGTCATCAGTGTTCCCACTCTTTTTTTTTTAAAGTTCATTAGATCTACTGTTGGCGTTGTCTTTACTACAGTGAAAGCTTCCAATCATTGGACTGAACATCAATGTTTAAGTAAAGAACTGAAAAAATGTGATATTTTTCAGGCGCGCACATTCAATTTTTAGTTTCGCAACTGCTTGGTTGGAGCAACTAAAAAGTTTGTGTTTTGACACAAACTAAACGATTGCCTAAAATGAGCTCGCTATTTTGTGTAACATATAATTATATGTACCTGCGCGGACATTTAACCAAATAGTTCATCTGTTTTCTATAAGCAACCAAACAGGTGTGCAACTAAAAATTGAATGTGCGCGCCTAGCCTTAGAGATACTTTTTTGTTCTTAAAAAATGTTCTTTTCCTAAAACTTGACGTTTCTTTATTTCTTAAGCTTCAGTTTATATTAAGCGTGAACCTGATTGTGGCTTTAAATTAAATTAAATTACTCCTCGATTTGCAATAGCCTTTTGTTCTTTTTCATTTTAAAAAAATGTGAAATGTCTGAAGCGTCCCCAAAAATCTTCACAGCCGAGTCCTATTCCCGCTACTGTACATGTGGAAAAATGAATGCATAGTATGCAGGATTGCATATTAAACACCTATATATACAAAAAATTGAAAAAGTTTCGAGACTTTACATAAATATAGATTAAAACCTCTACATCTATAGTAATACCAGTATATCCAATTCCTATAGTCCACCCTGAAGCACCAATGTTATCCTTTCTATAAAATGCTTATGAACATCTCCCCGTTAGTGCTTACTTAGCCTGTAGTTTAAATTTCATTTGGCGAGCCAAACCAAAGACACCCAGCTTTATATAATTTAATTTTTGATTTATCTTCACTAAGCATAGGATTACAATTAAAATACAAGGAGCAAATAATGCAAATAAAAAAAAAAATAAAAAAAAGTATTCAGCCCAGGACACATGAATATCAAATGACATCTGATATGGTCATTTAGGTCATGATGGTTGTTATGTGATGCTCAATTAAAATTTAACGGCTCCTAACAGATTTATATCCCTGCTTCTGCTGCCAAGCTCCTGTTGCTTCAGGGAAGCATCTCAAGCACACTATACACAGAAAATGGTTATATCGGCGTCTGGGCGCTCCAGTTAAGGGAATGCTGTGGCATGGATTATCGCTTGCAAATTAAATTTTATTATTTTTATTTCTTGACTCGAACTCTTGTATCGTGTTTTTCTTTGAGAGTCTGCAAAAGCAATTGGGCTGATCCGCAATTTCATTACTGACACCTCAAGGCTACTGGCTATAAGTAGAAGCAGAAGAGGCTCGAGATTTCAAAAGTAAAGTTATCAATTCTGTTTTTAGAAGGGTGCTTTAAGAAGATTGACAACTTATTTTCAAAGAATAAAACTCCAATGATGATGAAATATAACTTTAACCCAACAACTGGGTCTGATGATTAGCCTTGCTTAAGGGATGGGATTTTCGTGTTTATTTTTAAACGTTTTCTTTTTATATTCATGCTGGGGTATTTGTCGTTAAAAAAAAAAGAAAGAAATTGAAAGAAAGATGGCGTCATTCATTTCAAAAGAAACACAAAGTGCGTTCAGTTGAAATTTAAGAAAAAAATTATTAAAACAATTCTGTTAGACGAGTCCATTGGACATTTTAATGAGTTTTAGTGGTTTAGACTTCAGATTGGGGGTAGTTGATGGTTGGGTTTTCTTCGAAACTGATTTTTTTTAATTTAAATTTTCTATGTCAAGTGCAAATATACAAATTTACAAAAAAAGATGATTTAGGTTAATAGGAAAAGTCTGGGATCGAAATTTTAAATTCAAAAATTATATTTTAATACAAAATTAATGCGCAAAATTTTAGTTGAATTAGTACGATGTAGAAGCTGTTTTCCTATGAATCAAATTTTAATCGAATTCAGCATCATACTTTTTCTACCTTTTTATTAAAGTTAAAATCATCCAATACCTATTTTTTTTTTTTAGTAAAGTGAACTTCATATGACTGTTTGACATTTACGAACATCAAAACAGTGCTGTTTAATTAGTTTTTTGCATGAACTGTCATTACTTTAAGTGTGTTTTTTTATTAAAAACTAGACTTAGCACGATATTAGCTAGAAAATGTTTAAAGTTGAGAAAGAGTTAGTAATCTAATCTAAAATTTTAATCTGTAAAACAGCATCCACATTTTGTTAATGTGTTGCGTTAATCAACATTGCTGATTAATAATGTTGACTTCAATTTTCAATTTTCAATTTATTTAGTAACAATGTACAAATAAGACTGAGTCTTTTATAGTACCTTAAAAAAACGGTTGATACAAAATTTTTGTTAAAAAAAAATACCTAAAAAATACGTAAAATATTTCAAAAATTCTTAAACATTCATTCATGTAGATAATACTTACATACATATATAATTTTTTTTTTTTTTTTTTTTTTTATATATTCTTCTCCTCTATTTCCTTCATTAGTTAACCCAAATGGGTAAATAAATTAACAACCTGTTTAAAATTATGAATTGTGACATCATGCTAGCAAAAATGAGAAGAGATTGCATTCTTAAAGTTTTTCATTCCGATAATTCTTTTTATTGTAACTGGGAGGGAGTTCCACAACTTGGTTGCATATACAATGAAGAGCCGTGACTTAGTGTAAACGTGCTGATCAACTTTTATTAATCCAAACTCAACCGGATTCAAATGGGTAGAAATCAACAAAGTTGTGTGGACTGAACAATCATTTTCTAGTCTGGGCGTGTTCATCAACACAATAGTCAGCTGTCAGATTTGTTTGGCATGTGTTCAAAGCACCATTATGACATGTGGAATTTATTACTGATTTTTGGTTTGTTTTTGGTGTTTTTTTTTGTGTATCATGAATTGTTCAGATGAGAAGAACAGCATCTCCCTTGTGTTTCTTTTTTAGTTGAGAGTGTTCAGAGCTTCAAATATGTGTTTCTTTTTTCGTTCTGAGCGTGTTAAGAGTGCACTCTGTTATCTCAGATTAAAATAACTGAGAAGACAGAGTTAAATGCTTAACACAAGCATTTGACAGGTGGAAATAAAAAACAAATGTGATAGCTAAGTTTTCAGGTATATTTCAAAAACAACTAAGAGCAGGCTTTGTTCAGAGGATGTTCAGAATATGCTCGACAAGCTCAGACTCTTTTTAAAGCTCTATTCTGTACTAAAAAATAAAAATGTAGACACGCATGTTGAAGAGGATCTGAGCGTCAAAAAGTTTGTTTTTTTTTTTCAAAAATTATATCAAATTTACTTTTATCTTCCAGCGGTTACTTAGTATATCAACTGAATATAAAGTTTAACTCATTTTAGAAAGTTGTTGGCGCCTTCAAACCATAAAGGGGAGAGATGCTCTATTCTTTTTTTTATTCATAAGAGCACAGATACTATAGTAACTCTATTATCTGTGATAAGAGGCCGTTGAAGAATTCTATAAAGTTCCAGCTAGGTGCAATTTATTAGTGAACAACTTATATGCCTCAGAACAACATTATTAAAGCATAGATCATAAACGAGCGACTTATTCGTCTCCCATTTTTGGAGTAATAATGATAAGTGTCTTGTCCTCTAGGTTAAATAAATTTGTTGCCATCGGTGCGACTTCCTGGTCATCCTAAGCTATTTTTCTGCCCTTGACTGCTGTAAGAAAAGGCCACCGCCATTTAAAACAAGTCGGCCAACGAAAAATTCGTACTTTTATTTTAAAACATCTTCGGATATAATGAACTTAGAGGTTAGGTTTATTGGAATAAACTTGTTTCTTATCAATGCTATTTTGTTAATATGTGAAATCATCAAATATCTCATAGGATCAGCTCGTTCTGAACTGGTCATAATGTTTTTCACACAAGCAAGTATCCGGTATTCCAGAGTCGATCAGAGCCTCAGCCAATAAGTTTTTTCCTGCCACCTAGATCCCTAGTTATAAGTTCTGCACGCAAAGTTAGTTGACATCCTCTTAAGCTTGTGTGCACCGCCTGAACCGCGGTCTTCTTTCTAAAACATTTATTTCAAGGGTGTTCGTTCTTGACGACAGCATATATTTCGTCTTGCCCAGATTGATAATTAAAACCATCTCCTTCCCAATACCAATAAAAATGCTGTATATCAGTATATCATGGTTTTTTCTTCCGATTATGTCTATATCTTTGACGTATGCGAAAAACTTCACGGACTTTTGAAAGATTGTGTTTTTAATATTGACGCTATAGTTTTGCAAAATTATTTTAAAAAAAAAGCAGACGCATGACAATGCATCGCTTTGTATAAAACATTTTTTTTAATCAAAGGAATCAGTGAAATCTTTGCCGACCTTGGTGGAACATTGCACATTCTCCTTCGTCTCCTGCCCAAACTGACGAGTTTGTCAGGAATGTCAGAACTAGATATTGTTCTATATAACTCCTCTTTAGATATCGTAATTTACACGGCCTTGAAATCAATGAAAAGTTGGTGGGTAAAAGGAGATACCGACAGTACGTGTGAAATTCGGCATTCCAAGAAGCGCAATTATTACTTTTGAATTGTTTGATGGGAGGAATGTAACTGTCTAGTTTACTTGAATAATGATTTTAAAAATAACAATAACATAATATGAGACGTTTTATATTTTTATGACCAATCCTTTGTATAGCTCTTTTTTTGATTCTATCGAAGAGGCTCAAGTGAGTAATTGGATCAATTGTACCCAAACCTCAAAGTAGGCCTTATAGATTATATCCAAATCAGAAGCGGTAAACAATTTCTTACATTGACGAAGGAAACCTTAACAATTAGCAGCGTTTTTGCCAACGTCGAATATGTGGATATTTCACAGATGGAAATGCACATTCCGAATACTGAAAGCTGTTTGGCTCCTTCAATGCAAGTGACGGTAATGAGTAGCCACATAAAAGGTGAGCCTTAGACAATACTGTTGAGGAAGATCAAAATTTAATTAGTTAATCTTACTTTTCCGTCCTACTTCAACATCCGAAGGACAAGGATGTAAAGAGAGCTTGATGTAACAGTGTAAGTATTTCTATGAAAGCCATACTGCAGGTCATTGAGAAGCTTTTCTTCAAAATATGTCTTGATCTGATTTTAAATTAGCGTTTGCATGAAATTTACCGATAATTTGAGGGGCAAGAGGATTCGCTGTTTAAGAAACCGGCTGGAAAAAAAAACTATTTCTCATCCACCCGGAAAGAGATCAGATGTCAGATTTCCTAAAAATATTTCATTGTTTTGATTTTCGTCGTTATATCTTACGAGGGGGTTGTATCCAAGATACTAGGGATACAACCCCCTCGTAAATCATTGATACTGCAGGATTACCTTCGGTTGATCGCAATGTGGGTAATCTGGTAGAAGGTTCAACTGGAAATATGGAAACTGCATTATAATATCATAGAGTCGGGTAAAGCATTCCACATTGGTGTAGTGCGGCTTAAGAAAGAATGTCTGAATTTAACAGTACGTCTGAAGTTTGACTCAAGGGTAAACTGATGGGATTTCCCTGAAACGTAAATGTTACGGTGAGGAATTCAATGCATGCTCGTAAACACTGCAGTCAACTTTAATACGTCATCAGTGTTAGTGTCGTGGAGACTTTATTGTACGCCAAACGATGTATTTTCTTCTTAGCTTAACATTAAAATAGCCTTAAACAACTAAACGTAATATCTATAGGGCCCATATGTCGGATCCGAGTGATCCAATTTTCAATAACTCTTCCGCAATGATCCGTCTGAGTTTGAGCGATGGCCTGTGATGTTCACCTTAAAGGTATTGGTCGATATCAGTGCCGATGCAAAATTCGCCAAGTTGAGTGAACTGCCTTTTATTCTGCTGTATACTTTCACATACTGTGGCGATTTTTGGTTGATCTTGCATTCTTTACGTACGAATGTTGGCTGATTGATAACCGAAACGGTCTTCTAACTCAACTGTGAAGGACCACCACGTCTACCGTATTACACCAAATCACCATGGCATTAGTATTAGAATATTAGTAATAGAATAATAAAAAAGAGATTTGATAGATGTGAACAAAACAACATGGCCTTCACAGACCACCAAAATCTACCCGCGCCAATAAAAAACCGTATAGTTCACCCTAACTGGAACTTTAGATGCCACTATTGATTACATCAGGGGAATTCTTCCACTATCGCCTCTTGGATAAAAGGAGAAGTGTCTTAAAAAGAAGCCAAACTGGATAACATGGAGGCAGTATCTGAAGTTTCTAGAAGAAGTTGATTCAAGATTCAAGATTGAAGACTTGATGTCAGCAGTTTTTATTGATTCCCAAGAATGAATGATCCTCTTGGAAAAAAAATCAAGCTTGAGAGCTTGTGAAAGGACCATAACGATTATTCCAATCTGGATTAGTATTTATCCCGAGGACAGAATGAAGCCCAAATGAGAAGGTTCGAACGTAAAACTGAGAATAGTTTGTCGCTAAAAGGTATCAATGACGATGAGACATAATTTTGGAGTTTTTCAAAATGGCTTACTGCAATTCCGTAATTTAAGAGTCGAAGAAAACAAATAGAATGATTTGTAGGGGATAAGGTTACCCCGAATAACAGAGTCGAAACACTTCATCCAACACAATAAAAACTGCTTCGCCCTAGGCTAATCGAAAGGGTTTTAATTATTGTACTTTGTAGGGATTCAATCATTTTCTCATGTTGAATCCATACAAATTCTCTCTCATTATTCCTCCCATTGACATTTTTTAACAACCCACCACTGACACTCGTTAATTTAGTGCAAACGATTATAGATGAAAACGAGAGCTTCCAGCTTCCAGGATAATAGAACAAAATAAAACAATACAACAGTCCCCTTCTGCCGAGGCAATTCTATCATGTGGTAATTGCTTTCAAATGGGATTGACACTTACCACAGATGAGGCTCGCCGCATTGTGCAGTGTGTCGCCTTGGAAAGGTCATTCGATGCGTATCGCAATAAATTTTAAATATTCAAAGTGATGTAAAAAGAAATAACGCACATTTCACCTCGAAAAATAGAGAAAATTTAAATCCAAAAGTCTCCTTCCGTTCCCCACTTACGATATGGAGCATCACACTCGACACACACACACACATATTGTACACAGAAATTTATATAAATATATGGAAAACCTTCCCACTTCCCATTATGTTAGTGTTAATTTCATGGCCCATTCTTCTGTTATCGACATAAAATCCTGTTTGTGTAAATAACCATGTGGGTGGGTGGGTGTAAATAGAATTTGATTAAAGGGTAACTTGTCACTGTGGCGCCACAAATTTCCATAAGCCGGGGCGAACTGGCTGACGAAAAAAGAAAAAATATAATAAACCTCCTCCAGGATACTTGAATACATCCTTTTCGTATTTTGGACCCAGAAAAAAAGGACACAAATCCCAGCCTGGTAGGTACTCATCATGTTGAATAGAGAAAGTATGGGACCTTGATGCAAGTAGCCCCGCGTTGCGCCCTCACTCAACTGAGTCCATGATGAAGTAAAAGCCGACATCTAAAATCACCAAGGATGTTTAAGTGCGGTGGAACGTATATAGAAGTTTCAACGCCAACGGGGATGGTGAGGGATAATAATTTTATTATATGGAGAAGACTGAAATAATTATTGTTTACACAGCATTAAGATTAAGGAGATCATTTCAAATGCTAATTGCTAAGCAAGAGCGCAACTGAGTTGTTGCCGATTTTTGTTTTGGACTCTAGGGCCGGAGTCTTTTAGAAAAAGAGTTCTCGAGAAGTTAATTGCGTGGAATTTATAATTCGATACGGGTGTCGTCCTGTTTTTACGAAGCATGAGTGTTGTGCTGGTCGATTTCATATTTAATGCTGAATATTTATCATAACGTCGGTGTTCATATAAAGACGAGCAGGTCAGGCGTTCTTCAGTTTAAGCTGGACAACAAACGAGTGTTTCTATAAACTTTTTTTATTGATTTTTTGTACAGATACCTAGGTTGGGTTAGGCTAGGTATGGAATGATGATGTGACAAGCCGTTTCACCTCACTTAGATCTCAATGGATCCAATGGGTGTAGGTAATGTAGGAATGGGAAGGGTAGGGAGAAAAATTTAGTGGAATTCTTAGGTATGGGGTACCTCCATGAGCCATCCTGATTTCAGAATGAAGTTATGGATGCTTTTAAGATTGGCAAAAATAAAATGGTGATCGCCCAGTTCGTCCGAGGTCATCTTTTCCATTTCTGGCTAGGCTAGATCATTCACAAAGCAAGCGAGATGAAAAATTGAGTTGTGACCCGTAAGATTGTTGACCATCTGCCATTTACGGTTTCAAGAAGAACTTTGGTGAATTCTATACTTTCCTGCACTATAGTAGCATTAGTACTGGGTTACATAAAATCTATGTTCGGTGAAATATAGTCTATTTGAATGTCTGTGTCAGTGAAGTTTACAATGGTTCTATGACCACAGTGGCCCGTTTCCCAATTTGTACACTCCTTAAGTCCTAAAGCACTTTTGACCCCCAACTTCTCCTTGAAAAGATCGAGTGGGCAAGTGAGAGGAAAGTTTCTAGAGCTGCAGATAGCGTGGTTCTCATGGCACTTGTTTTACTGATGAATGCCAGTCTTTGAATTTTGATCATGGCTTTTAGATAGGTTCTCTTATCCAAGGATGGCCACTCAGGTGTAGAAAACTATTACTGTTTTTATTTTTACTTTATTTGGTGTTCCAGTTTAGTTTACAATCGACAACTTTACCAAAGTATTTGGCCGTGCCAGTTATACGGAGCGGTTTCCCATTTATGATGTGGGATTTATAATTGGAATATTTCGATTTCTCGTAAGTAGCCCTAAACTAACTAAAATCTGGTTAACGGCCAGAAGCCAAAGCAGAGGAGGTAAGACACCTTCTTTTGACGTACCCCAACATGGTCCTTAATTTTAGCTGTCACCCATTTCTACATTAAAAATTCTAGTTTGAGGCATGGAATCAATCCAGCCTTACAGCATCGGGTCGATGGTGACAGAGTCTAGGATTTGTAGTATCCGGCCATTTTCAACGTTTGTTGGAGGCCCATTCGATTTCACCCAACCCAAAACTAACCACGTAATCACCAAGATAGTAAAAATGCGCTTCCAGTTCTATTCTAAGAAAAGGAATAGTTAATAACAACCTTACTTACTAGAAGTTTTGTTTTTATTTTATTAGACATATGAAAGGTATCGAATGATCCGACCTGTTATTCTAAGGTTGTTGATGCGAGCCGAGTTCAGGTGTAGGACAAGTTGGTTAAGAAGTACGAAAGCAAAAAGGAAACGCTAGGAAAGCAGGAAAAGAAAGAGGTCCGAAAAAAGGTAATGGAATGTGAAATTCTGGAAAACGAAGAGGTCCGATAAAAAGAACGGAATGTCAAGTTCTGGAAAACTTGGCAGGCAGGCTTACGTGGTAGAGCCATCGATTACCCTAATTTGATATTTTCATTCCATCATTGATGGGAATAACTCACTCGGTCACTGAAGCGGTACTTTGGCCCTGATTCGGAGAGTAGTAGGTTTTGGCCGGTTCTGGATCAATGAAGTGGAGTAATTTAAGTGGAGCAAAGTGGATTTTTAAGTTGGATTTTTAAGTTGGATTTTTTTTAAGTTGGATTTTTAAGTTGGAATTTAGAGAGTAGTAGGTTTTGGCCGGTTCTGGATCAATGAAGTGGAGTAATTTAAGTGGAGCAAAGTGGATTTTTAAGTTGGATTTTTAAGTTGGATTTTTTTAAGTTGGATTTTTAAGTTGGAATTTAGAGAGTAGTAGGTTTTGGCCGGTTCTGGATCAATGAAGTGGAGTAATTTAAGTGGAGCAAAGTGGATTTTTAAGTTGGATTTTTAAGTTGGATTTTTTTAAGTTGGATTTTTAAGTTGGAATTTAGAGAGTAGTAGGTTTTGGCCGGTTCTGGATCAATGAAGTGGAGTAATTTAAGTGGAGCAAAGTGGATTTTTAAGTTGGATTTTTAAGTTGGATTTTTTTAAGTTGGATTTTTAAGTTGGAATTTAGAGAGTAGTAGGTTTTGGCCGGTTCTGGATCAATGAAGTGGAGTAATTTAAGTGGAGCAAAGTGGATTTTTAAGTTGGATTTTTAAGTTGGATTTTTTTAAGTTGGATTTTTAAGTTGGAATTTAGAGAGTAGTAGGTTTTGGCCGGTTCTGGATCAATGAAGTGGAGTAATTTAAGTGGAGCAAAGTGGATTTTTAAGTTGGATTTTTAAGTTGGATTTTTTTAAGTTGGATTTTTAAGTTGGAATTTAGAGAGTAGTAGGTTTTGGCCGGTTCTGGATCAATGAAGTGGAGGGAGCAATTTAAGTGGAGCAATTTAAGTGGAGCAATTTAAGTGGAACAATTTAAGTGGAGCAATTTAAGTGGAGCAATTTAAGTGGAGCAATTTAAGTGGAGCAATTTAAGTGGAGCAATTTAAGTGGAGCAATTTAAGTGGAGCAATTTAAGTGGAGCAATTTAAGTGGAGCAATTTAAGTGGAGCAATTTAAGTGGAGCAATTTAAGTGGAGCAATTTAAGTGGAGCAATTTAAGTGGAGCAATTTAAGTGGAGCAATTTAAGTGGAGCAATTTAAGTGGAGCAATTTAAGCATAGAGTAGTATGTTTTGGACGGTTCGGGGAAATCAAATTATGTCCTTTTTGGTGCTATGGATGCTTAACAAAAAAGAAGAAAGAAAAAATAAAAATACAAAGTTTTTAATATGATTCAAATTTTTTATTTATTTTATTTAAACTTGATAGGTTTTACAGTGTTAATGTGAAAAATTATCTTTATTTTATTTAAACATGTTTCGTTTTAAAACTACTAAAATATAATATTTTATTTATAGATACATATATACAATAGACAATCATATTGGAATATTCTTATGCCCCCATGCATATGTGGTCTTTGAATCCGCACAAATAAATCTTTTTGTATCACCACAACTTAATGCTAACTTATTAATATTTTCAGTATATATTTTATGATTTCTACTTCTAAAGGTATACATTGATCTATATTGATCTTGTTTCTTAATTAAACAATTTCTATAATCTCTTAATTCTAAATTATTTGTTACATATTTTTTAATACCTTTCGCCTTTTTTGTAACCTCACCGGTATCTACTCTATAGCAATATAGTTTTGCACGTAATCCAACGAAATCTAACATTATTCTCGAGTTATTTTCATCTTTAAATAGACCTATTTCCTTGCCGTTATTTAAGGGAAAGTTGTGTATATTGTTGGGAGGATACTCAGAAGTATCAAATCTAGATCTATCAGGATTTATTACGTCATCATAGATATCAGCATAAAAATCATCTGTAAATATGGAATAGATGAAAGAATCTGTATCCATATAGTTCAAACGAATTTTGTTGTTAAATTTTGGTTTCATGTAGTCGTAGTGAAAGTCGTACATTAACCACTTTGATAGGTCAAGAACAACAAAGCCCAAGTAAATTGGTTTATCGAGTTTTATACTTCCTTTCTTCATTTCAATAGCACACATATTCGGTGAAAATATGTTACTACTATGAAAATTCGGATGAGCAATTAGCTTTCTTGCTGAAAATTGGTTTCTTATTGCATGCCACTCAGAAACAATTTTTACATCTCTACGTTTTTCAACATTTTCCATGGTCTTACCGTAAACGCTATTGTTCATCAATTTAAAAAAATCTTTTTCAAACTTATTTTTGGCTACTTTTCTGTATTCAGTGTTAAGCAAAATATATTTCTGAAGCCAGTTTGATTGATTAAACGTCATGACTCTGTGCACTTTAGTCACTATTAATCCATTAGAGATACACTGCTGTAAGTTTCTTAAATGGATTGTGAATTTTTTTCTTGAATTGAGATGAGCAATAAGCTTAGGAATATTACATCCCGAGGTAATTATATTTTCAGGACAGAATGGAAGATCATTATGTAAATCGTGGATACTAGATGGGTAATCTAAGTCTACTTCCAGTACATATCCAACATTATCATCTTTGATGTTGGATATATACTCAGTTGTATATAACTCAGGATTATCCCACTGAAAATTACCATAGGGAAGGGGTTGTGACATAGCCCATCCATATAAATTATTAGCATCCAGATACATTAAATATTCCGATGCTTTATTTGGATCATAGCTTGACATATATTTATTATTTGCAACGGCATCTCTGTGACTGCACTGACACAACCCACCCCGAATTCCACTTTTAAAGAAGTTGTACATATCAACGTCTGTTAAAAGCTCCAACTTTATTTTTGTTGTTTTGAGCATAGCATCCCATGATAAACCAGGAGCGGTAAAATAATGGCAAGGGTCAAGTTCGTATATAGAATTACAAACTGTTCTGAATTTTTCAAAAATGTCTGCTAACAGGAGAACATCACTCTTTAGATATAGAATGGTATAGTCTTTAAATGTTTTACATTTAAAATGATTCCATACCTTTACAGCATGATTATAATCCCCATCTAAACATGCTTCATCTACCATCTTATTATGAAATTTAGTAATAGATGGAAGTGATGGTTCTTCAAATCGCTCCCATGAATCTAAATGATCATAAGGGAATACGCCTTTCCTTATCATTAAATTGAATGATTCGCTCTCTTGAAAAACACTCTTTGTATTTTTCAAGTCGTCAAGAGATAAATTATTTGCTAAAGAAGCAAGGCTTGATTGAAGAAATCTATTTGAATCTAAAAATCTTATTTCAAAAAATCTTTTTTCACCCAAATAAATTCTTTTAGATAGGGATATATAATTTTCCTTGTTCATCGGAATGATGTTAATGTCTCCTTGAATTTTTGCGAGACTTTTAATAAACATATGACAATCATAGCCCGAGAAATTATGAAAAAGAACTGGAAAAAATTTTGGGACACGAAAATCTAAATTACACTTCACATGTGCAGGTCCTATAAATATACCAGTGAGATGGCAATGGTTCCTTACTCTAAGCTCGCTTTCCTTAAAACTTAATTTGCAAATTGTACAAGATGGATTATTTACTTGATAGTTGTTTTCTGCATCCGTCAGTGGATTCATTGGCTTCGGTTTCTCCAACACATCCTGATATAAGGTAGTTAAATCCGATGTCAGCATTTCGATAAATTTATCTGGAGAGTTTTGGCCTAAAAGAAAGGAAGAAAAAAATTATTATTCATATCTTTTAAAATAATGAAATGTGGGTAAAATAAATGGTTTATAACAAGTTAGATGTAAGTACTCACCAACAAATGTCACTTGCTTATCAAGTTTTTCATTGAAACTGCACTTGATGAAGTAGGAGAAGGCACAAGGTATATGTTGCTGGACAGCTGTTGTTGATGAAAATTTAGGATCGGGTGTTTGGTGGCTTATCGGAGCTAGGATGGACTCAAAGTCAGCGTACACTACTAGTGGAACTTGAAGTTGTCTTCCATAATTTTTGAAATAAATATTTGTGTTATCTCCCTCTGGCATTTTTGTTATAAGTCTACAACATTCGCTTTTGTGGTTTTCAAGTTTAGTCTTACTAGCAAAATGTTGTAGACATCCGTTACAGAGATGCATTTGATGTTCTTTACCCGAAATTTGACTACATATTAAGCGAGATATATTGTTGATATAAACGTAGTGAGTTCTACGATCAATGTTTATACAATACATCAAATTAATGTGTATATTCTGCTCCTTTTGTGTATGATATAATGGACCAATGATTTTAACACTTTTCTTTTTATCATCAGATTCATATCCAAACACATTCACACTTATCTCTGGGTTGTTCTCTTCAAATTTTTTTACATCTTTTAATACCAGAGGGAACTGCAAATTTTTAAAGCTGATTAGTTTACCACATACATCAATCAACTCATCTGTTATGTTTGTGATATTATACGAACTAGTTCTCGAGCGATTATTCGTAACTTCTGTGTTTAGAGCAGCTATGATGCTCCATTTAAAACAATATTCATCATTATTTTGAACATTGATGCAGGCTTTCTTTTTTATTAATTGAAGTGGTAGCTTGAAATATGAAGATCCACTAATAGGTCTATATTTGTTAATGTTTACCTCTATCCTTAAAAATGATAATAAAGCCCATCCACTGTCTTTACATTGGAATTCCTCCAATTTATTTTTTATTTCGGTATACATTTTTTCGAGATGATCATCCAATTCATCTTCTGAAACTACACTTAGCATTTTGGTTTGCATGCTTTTAGTGGCAATAATTACACTATCAGGATCATCCGAATGTTTTATAAATTCGCCAAACACTTCGAGATTGAATTTAAAGGAATTCATCACTTGAATTTCCTCTTGTAGAAGCCCCATGATTATGGGGTGCTTGTTATCAACAAGCATCTTTATGTCAAGAATGCTTTCATCCACATTTTTAATGGAGAAAGTCTTAATTCTGTTATTGAAAGCGGATTCAATCAAGCTAACATTATGTGTGATGAGAACTTTAGCCTTATTCTTGTGTTTATTTGTACGTTGATGATGAGACCATTTCATAACATCAACGTCTTCCTCACAAACGTCACATCTCTTAAAGTTAAGTTTCAGCTTTTTTATTGTAGTATCAGATGATGTAGTTGGTTTTGGAGAAATATCCCTCTTTCTTGTAGTACTCACCAACATACCTTCTCCACTCCTCTCCGATGAACATTCAGCACCATGTGATGTTGAAGATGGAAAACTCTGCCTTCCTTTGGAAATTATCATTTCTGATATACGAGTATCAGCAACCTCAGTTATGGAATGTATAATTTCTTTATGACGAAGCAAAGCATCTTTGCGCGAAAAGTTTTTTTGGCAGAAGTTACACTTTAATTCAATTTTACTCTCACTATGGAGAGAATTATGTCTCACTAAATTCCGTTTATTTGTAAAATATTTTAAGCAAACTTGACACTTATACATTTTGGAAGAAATATAACTTTTTTTTTTTTTAACTAAACAACGTTTTTCTATCTATATTTAAAACTGAATGGAAAGTTTAAAAATCTGAGTTCCCTTTTATATACGTATCAGGACGCTATCAAAAAAAAAATTTAATGTATCCTGAATCCACTATCACTTGTTAGAAAAATACCTCTCACATATATCATTCAAACTAATGCGATAATAAAACGTCGTTGTACGTTTTGAACCTCTTTTTACGTTCTAAACCTTGTTGTCAAAGTCGTTTTGGGTTTTGGGTTAAGCCTATCTCCCCCTATCATGAACATGAATGGACATGATCGGGTTGTTTATTGGGTTTTGCTTTTATTTTTTTTTTCTTTTATTCTCATTTTCCCAACCTGAATTAAGAAATTACAAAATTAGGAAAAAATATAAAATGTTTTAATGTATCCTGAATCCACTATCAATTGTTAGAAAAAAAATACCTCTCACATATATCATTCAAACTAATGGGATAATAAAACGTCGTTGTACGTTTTTTTACGTTCTAAACCTTCTTGTCAAAGTCGGTTTGGGTTTTGGGTTTTGGGTTAAGCCTATCTCCCCCTATCATGAACATGAATGGACATGATCGGGTTGTTTATTGGGTTTTGCTTTTATTTTTTTTTTCTTTTATTCTCATTTTCCCAATCTGAATTACACATCTTTCTCATCCAAAACAAAGAATTTTTATTTTAATTTTTATCTTTTCATAGAAACAGCTAATGCATTTTGAAACCACTATCACAACATGGTTCCTATATATCATTGAAACTAATGGGGTAATAAAATATTATGGTCATCCTTAAACATTCTCGATTATCGGGAATAATGTATACTATAGGGTTTTCTAATGCTATTAAAAGAAATTACAAAATTAGGAAAAAATACAAAAATTTTTAATGTATTCTGAATCCACTATCACTTCTTAGAAAAATACCTCTCCCATATATCATTCAAACTAATGGGATAATAAAACGTCGTTGTACGTTCTAAACCTTGCTGTCAAAGTCGTTTTGGGTTTTGGTTTTGGGTTAAGTCTATCTCCCCCATCACTTGTAAGAAATATATTCAGAGATCACTATCATCTCTTAGAAAAATATCTCTATAGACCATTTCAAATAATGGGGAGTATCCTTTTAAAGATCTACATATAAATGTAAAAAAAAAAAAAATCTATCTTTGAATGTATCCTGAAACCACTATCACTTATTAGAAAAAGACCTCTCCCATACATCATTCAAAATAATGGGATAATAAAACGTCGTTGTACGTTTTGAACCTCGTTTTACGTTCTAAACCTGGTTATTTTGGGTTCTGGGTTTGGGGTTTTGGTTTTGGAGTAAGTCTATCTTCCCCCCTATCATGAACATGAATGGACATGATCGGTTGAATGAAAATCTAAATTTAATATGTATTGAAAGACATATACTACATACTTATCTGAGAAGATTTTCTTATAAAAAGACAAATATTTGTTGGAGAACATCACAGTTATTCTCAAGATTGTAAGAAGACAACACTAAAATGCATTTCGAGGAAGAGTATTCAATTTTTACCTTAGATGATTTTGCTGTGATGGAGGCAAATTCGCTAAACCAAAACAGTGGTTTTAAGCCAACGAGGAAGTTGTCAGAGTTGGACATAGGATTCAAATATAATATTTTCTCCCTACAAAAGGTTAAAACCAGATGGGGTGATCGAATCGTAGCAGATCTCGGGGAATATAAGGTAAGTCAAACATTTTCTTTCTTTTTTATCAAATTAATTTTTTGATTACTTTTGTAGGTCTTTTTACCTGGTAGATATTCAGATCTAACATCGAACAGTATGGCAGCAATTGGTGGAGGAGGTTATGTATTTGAGATAGTGAGAACACTTGGAACAACCTTCGAGCTAAAATTTGCAAAAATTAAATAATTTGTTGTTCATATTTTAGTTTTATATAAACAACATTAATAATAACAAGGATAAGAGAAAAATAAAAATCATTTAAACAGATTGTACATAAACATGTTTATTATTATTATTATTATTATTATTATTACATTACTTTTTATAGAATAGTCTTATAGAATCTCATTTTTATTGATCCAGGAGTTATGTTCTGTTGGAAATCCCAACCACTTAACAAAAACATTATTCCCTCTTCTTTGTAGAACTTTTTCTACTAGAAATATATCTGCGCAGTTAGTTTTTAACAGTTCTGCTTCATAAAAACCACCTTGTACAGGTTTCCCTTGATAGTCCTCAAGGAGATATGTAATAGGTCTTGTAGTTTGAACTTTTCTTATTTTAAAAACCTCAGTAGTCCAGTTCGGTGTGTACCCCTTTTCAAATAAATGTTTGTATTTACTGATTCTTACTTTATCGTCAACTTTAAATTTTTGTTTACTTGCTTCTTTTGTATTATTTTTGAAACGTGGTAATAATGATTTTGAATTTTTCTTGTTGACATCTGAAGGTTTGCAACGAATGGTTCGGTGGAAGGAGTGATTGTAGTCATAAAGTATTTTTTTGTAAATATTCATCCACTTATAGCTACCATTGAAACTAAACTCTTTCCACATTTTTTCTTTGAAAGTTCTATTAAATCTTTCAACAATTGAAGCCTTTAACGAACTGAATGTAGAGTAATGATTTACTTTATATTTTCCCATCAAACTTTTGAATTTTGTATTGAAGAATTCTTTTCCATCGTCCGTTTGTAAATTTTTTGGAATTCTAGAAGAATCTATAAATATTTTTTCAATTCCTTTTGAAATAGTAATCGCTTTTTTATTTTTCATCGGGATGACCCAAGCGAATTTCGAAAAAGTATCGATAACTGTCATCAAATAATTAAACCCGTTATTTTGTTCGCTGTAAGGTATCATTTCAACTAGATCGGCTTGCCACAAATCATCATAACCTTTAATGATAACATTACGACGTTTAAAATTTCGACGTGCAGCTTTATGTAACTCTTCAACAACCTTTCGCTTACTCATATTTACAAAGAGTGAATTCAACCAAATAAAAAGTAGGCTTATTTATATATTTAAAATTCTTTTATTTCAATCTTTTATATAATAACATAAGTTTCTTAATTCTAACTAAACGGCTTTCTATAATATAACAAGCACAAGTATCCGGTCCTAGTGTACATTGATTGGATGCCCAGCAACAATTTGAGTAATGACATCCGTGAATTGATTGAATGTAGAATGCGTTTTCAAATCTTTTTATTAAAGATATACAATTTAAAAACTCTTCGTAATGCTCATCTAACATTCCATTGCGATATGTTTTTAAAAAATCACAAATCTCTTTTAATATTTTGTCAGAGTCCATTTTTAAAGATGTTGTTCGTTTTAGTGTTGAATGTCTACTAACAAATTTTTATTCTGCGATGCGCTCTGGAAAAAATGCCTTCATGATCATATCAACTTTTTTTTGTATTTTTTCGTCAATTTGTTTTTCATCAATATTCATGATATCTTCAGATTTCTTTGAAAGTGATAATAGCTTCATATTTTCTCGCTTTATAGATGCTATTGTTTCCTCTAAAGAAGAGGTCATATTGTTTCTTAATATGTTTGTTTCCCTGTTCATAGTTGTCATTATCTCCTTTAAAGAAGAGTTTATATGGTCTTTCATACTATTTTCCTTAAGGTTTATCTGCTCATCAACATATGCTTTGGAGACGGCTTGGTGTGGCTGCTGAGGTTTAATTCCAATGTTGTTTAAATATTTATTATCTATATCAAAATCACCAGTTGGTAGGAGTTTAAATCCTATTCCTGGAGGACCTACAAGACCTTTGATTTTTGGAATAGGTTTGGAGTTCCTACCGAACTTGTCAACGTTCATGGTTTATATGTTAAGACTTTGGTTCGGAATAATGTTAATATATAATATTTGATTCGTTTAGTTCTTCAAGTATAGAGCTGATTTCATTCTGATGATTATCATTACCAGCATTTTTAGATGCTGTTAAAAGTCTTAGTCTATTAACAAGTTCATTAGGATCATTCCAGTATACATATTCAATATTTTTATTTGTATATTTCATTTCAGTTATGTTAGAATACGATTTTCCTATTTTTTTATTTTCAGTTTTAAGTCCAGCAACAAGTTCCTTAATTATATGAGTGTATTTTATACCTCTATTACTCTTAATTCGAGAAGAACTATCATGATTACACATATGCGCATTACTTTTTTGTAAGATTTTCCCATATTGTTCTAAGTCATCATTAGTATATTTCTGTTTGCGAGGATTTTTCTTTAGAATCAATTCAATAAGACCAGGAGTTCGATTAAAAGTATCATTATCGATAATAATCTCATGATCATTCATCGCAAAGCTACATTTTCCAATTTTTATAGATTGTGTATTTTCATCAAAATATGGGCCGTAGGTTGTATCACTATTTGATTCAGACAACATTTTTCGGTTGAAAGAATATGTTTTATTAGGGCTAGCAAAATTTTTAGGTGTACTGAATAAAAAAGCATTATCTGCACTATCCATTTCTAGCGTTGGTGATCCTGTTCTTTCATGAATTTCCTCATCATCATTTTCATCAAAAGATTTAAATTGAAGCTTCTTACGTTGGACTGTTTTAATGTCATTATCTTGCTGCGGCTTTTCTTTTTTTACATTTTCAAGCAATTTTTCCAAAGGTTCAACAATTGGCTTGAAGGTGTTTTCCAAATCATTTTCTCTCATCATTTTTCCAGTTTTTAGTTGAATATATTTATTTTTTAGAATATTTTTTGTTTTTATTAAATCATTCAACACACTCTCATCCATTTTTATGATTGAATATTTTGTATTTTTGTTATATATTTAGATGGGGGACTAGTTTTCCCAGACAGTGTTGTTGGCGGAATGTGTTGCTTTTATATGATAAATGCATATTTATAGTATTGCAATTTTGTGAAAACTGTTTTTGTAGCGACCCTTTTCAATACAGCTTTCCTTGTCTATAACCAGAAATCCGAAATTATCAACCCAACAATGTGAACACAAGTCTTTAAATTGATTGAATGTCATGTCAGAGTTTATATGATCTTTGTAAACATGCTTCAAATTCAATTCATCTTGTTTGAAAAGAATAATAAAATTAGCATTGTCTCTAATCAAATGTTTTGGTATATGAGTATAGGACTGACATAAGTAAAAACTATCGACTCCATTATGACGACCCATACAAAAATAGTCTCTAATATTATTTTGTTTCTGACATGCAACATCATCGAATATAAATATTGAATTATTTTTCGCGTCTGATGGAGGCATTATATCGGAATTATTTGAGAATTCATTGTATCCCATTCCTTTCACGGATGTAATCAACTTTTTAAGATATAGATATTTTGGTTGATGTAAGGATTTGGAGTAAATATAAATATTTTCAAACTTTAATCCATTAGGGTCAAGAAGAATGCTTAGCATTACATTTGTTTTCCCACAATTTGATGGGCCAACTATAATTCCTCGAATACTGTTTGGAAATAATGATCCATGTTTTTTTTTTATTTTGACTTTAGAATCAAAATTTTTTATTTTAATAACTTCTGACTGCTTTACGAAGCGCATAATGCCAACTGATAGCTTTCACAATAAAACATATGATTTTTATATGACTATATTCATAAACGTTTCAACCTTCAAGTAGGGAGGAGTGTAAATTATAATATGATTGAGCACAATCAAACTCAGTATCATAATAAAACAAAATCAATCAAAGGGAAAGGACTTTTGAATACAGCTATAGACAATTTACCATTTGAGCTACATCTTCCTTCGTATAATTACTGTGGTCCTGGAACTAAATTGGAAGAACGATTACGTAGAGGAGATAAAGGGATTAATCAACTAGATGAGGCTTGTCGCTTACATGATATTGCGTATTCTAAGAGTAGCTCTGTCTCAGATCGACACGTTGCTGACAAAATTTTAACCGAGCAAGCTTGGAAAAGATTCAAAGCAAGCGATTCTTCAACCTCCGAAAAGTTAAGCGGACTTTTAGTCACCAACATGATGAAGGCAAAGACGAAATTTGGTATGGGTAATAAAGAAACTAAAAACAAACCTAAAAGAAATAAACAGAAAAAAAAGTCTTGCAAAAGAAATATTTTTAAAAAGGCAATAACTGAAGCAAGAAATGCTATTAAAAACAATATCAATTGTTGTGGTACAACATCTATGGCTAACATTGCTGTGAAGGCCGCAAAAAATGTTATTAAGAATAATAAAAAAGAACACATACAAACACCGAGAATAATCCCACTTCCAAAAAGTGGTGGTTTTCTTCCATTTCTAGCTCCTATTCTAGCTGGTTTATCAGCTATTGGATCTTTATCAGGGGGAGCAGTTGGTGTTGCAAAAGCACTCAATGATGCACGTAATGCTAAAAGATCATTGGAAGAAAACAAAAGACATAATAAGGCAATGGAAGCAGTTGCTATTCAAGGAAAAGGTTTATATTTAAAACCATATAAAAGTGGACTTGGTTTATTTCTAAACACACCTAATACAAAAAACTGATTGAATTGCTACCCAACCGACCCTTAAACAATCATGATATTCTACGGTTCGGGAAGAAACATTTGGAGCATTTTAGAGGAGTTTTTATGCGGGACTCTTTACCGAAAACATCTATAGATAAAGAGTGTGGCGTTATAAATTTGGATGATGAAGTTGGAATGGGTACTCATTGGGTAGCATATATTAAAAATAAAAACAAGAATATTTTAAAGTATTTTGATAGTTTTGGAAATTTAAGACCACCATCTGAAGTAATACGCTATCTTGGTAATAAAATTAATTATAATTATATTCAAGAACAAGATTTTGATACTTTTATATGTGGCCATTTATGCTTAAGATTTTTATTAGAACAATGTAATAATAATTATTTTAAGAAATAACATAAAAACGAATAAAATGATATGAAAAAATTTAAAACGAGTCATTTGTCTTTCCATCATCATGTCGTTAACACTTACTTTAAGTGGGAATGAATCAAGTCTGATTGCTGAGTATTTTCCACCAATCATATTGAAATCTAGTTATGTTTGTGGACTTATAGATTTTCAAACTTATAACTCTATACCAAACGTGGATGAGTTTAATAACTTATTGCATGTAGGTAATGATGTAATTTCTTTCCCTATCGGTTCATATGAGATAGAAGATATAAATAGTTTTGTACAAAAACAGCTTAATGACATAAACAAAAAAAAGAAAGGTGTAATACGAAAAAGTGAAATAAAAATCAAGGCAAATAATAACACTTTGAAATGTGAAATATATAGCACTGATGATATTGACTTTTCAAAACCTAATACTATCGGATCCCTTTTAGGGTTTAGTAAAAAACTATTAAAGTCCAATTCAATACATGAATCTGATCTTTACGTTGATATAAATAGAGTTAATGCTATCCGAATTGAATGTAATATAATAGATGGAACATACATTAATAACCAATCAGCGCATATTTTGCATGAATTTGCTGTTAAAGTAAGCCCTGGCTATAAAATCATAGAAGTTCCAAGAAATGTTATTTATTTACCTGTGAACGTCAAACGAATAACATCGTTGTGTTTAAAGTTCGTTGACCAAGACGGAAAAGATATTAATTTTAGAGGAGAAAAAATAACGGTGCGACTACATTTACAACCAGAATCATGATTGTATATGAAAATATAATATCCTCAATTCCCTATAAATACACTGTAGAAAATAATAAGCTCCTTAATCAAACTTCTAACTCAGATGCGGTAACACATCGACTTACGAAGAGTAATCAGGACTTTTTGATATCATTGGGATACATCTTAAGAAATTGAAAACAATAAACTAATAATTAAAACAAATATAAGCAAAAAATATGTTGAACATTTTCCAAGACCCTGAGATCAGTGAAAGTATTTCTAAATATGAATATCATACTTATTCACCATATCAAAACAATTTTGAACGAAATGATATCATTCAGATTTCTATACAACATCAAAATCTTAACGTTCTTCCTTCGGAAAGTTTTTTATATGTTGAAGGAACACTTTCGAAAACAGATGCAAAAGAGATTGTTAATACAAAACTTGTAAACAACGCAATGGCTTTTCTATTTGATGAAATACGCTATGAACTAAATGGAAAGGAAATTGACTGCAATAGAAATGTGGGAATTACATCAACGATCAAAAATTATTTATCTTTGACTAAAAATGAGAGTGATATGCTATTAAATGCATCATGGTCTCCCGAATCTGCTATTAATTTGAAACCATTTCATTTTAATTACTGTATTCCATTGAATAAACTATTGGGGTTCGCCGAAGATTATAAGAAAATTATCCCAAATGCTCGACATGATCTAATTATCACACGTGCTAGAATGGATGAAAACGCTCTTATCTCCTCAACTGAAGAAAATGTTCAAGTAAAACTTCATAAGGTGCAGTGGAAAGTACCACACGTGACATTATCAGATTCTATGAAATTAAATCTATATAAATCGATAAATACAAATAGTTTTATGAAAATTGCTTTCCGAAACTGGGATCTTTATGAATACCCCACGCTTTTGAGCTCTACACATCACATTTGGAACGTAAAGACAACAACACAAATAGAGAAACCACGCTACATTGTCTTTGCTCTACAAACTGAAAAAAATAAAAAACTTTCTGCAGATCCTACGATGTTTGATCATTGTGACCTTACTGATTTAAAAGTTTATCTAAACTCTGACGTATATCCTCATGAAGACCTCAATATTTCTTTTGAAAGAAACAGATATAGCTTGTTTTACAGAATGTACGCCGATTTCCAAAAATCTTACTATAATAAAACTACTGCCGAGCCTCTACTTTCCTGGGATCTATTTAAATCACGTGCTCCTATTTTTGTTATAGACTGCAGACATCAAAATGAAACATTGAAAACAGGCCCCATAGATATACGTTTGGAGATGAGAACATCAAAAAATATTCCTCCAAACACTTCAGCTTACTGCCTTATGCTTCATGATCGAATTATCGAGTATAATCCACTTGATCAAATAGTCACCAGGCTTGTTTGAGAATTATATTTCAGTAGTTTTAAAACGAAAAATGTTTAAATAAAATAAAATAAATAAAAATTTGAATCATATTTAAAACTTTGTATTTTTATTTTTTACTAGGGCATATTTCTTTCTTCTTTTTTGTTAAGCATCCATAGCATCAAAAAGAACATAATTTGATTTCCCCGAACCGTCCAAAACATACTACTCTATGCTTAAATTGCTCCACTTAAATTGCTCCACTTAAATTGCTCCACTTAAATTGCTCCACTTAAATTGCTCCACTTAAATTGCTCCACTTAAATTGCTCCACTTAAATTGCTCCACTTAAATTGCTCCACTTAAATTGCTCCACTTAAATTGCTCCACTTAAATTGCTCCACTTAAATTGCTCCACTTAAATTGCTCCACTTAAATTGCTCCACTTAAATTGCTCCACTTAAATTGCTCCACTTAAATTGCTCCACTTAAATTGCTCCACTTAAATTGCTCCACTTAAATTGCTCCACTTAAATTGCTCCACTTAAATTGCTCCACTTAAATTGTTCCACTTAAATTGCTCCACTTAAATTGCTCCACTTAAATTGCTCCCTCCACTTCATTGATCCAGAACCGGCCAAAACCTACTACTCTCTAAATTCCAACTTAAAAATCCAACTTAAAAAAATCCAACTTAAAAATCCAACTTAAAAATCCACTTTGCTCCACTTAAATTACTCCACTTCATTGATCCAGAACCGGCCAAAACCTACTACTCTCTAAATTCCAACTTAAAAATCCAACTTAAAAAAATCCAACTTAAAAATCCAACTTAAAAATCCACTTTGCTCCACTTAAATTACTCCACTTCATTGATCCAGAACCGGCCAAAACCTACTACTCTCTAAATTCCAACTTAAAAATCCAACTTAAAAAAATCCAACTTAAAAATCCAACTTAAAAATCCACTTTGCTCCACTTAAATTACTCCACTTCATTGATCCAGAACCGGCCAAAACCTACTACTTCGGAGGTATTATAGCTATGTACATAGGCGTTTTATTTACATTGCTAACAAATTTAAGACGAGCGAAATAGACGAAAGTATTTCGTTTGGTGTCCAAAAATATTCAAAATGAGTATTAGAAATGTTTTGTATCTATACTTTGAAATCTTTATCTTCTTTCATAAAAATGATTCTTGAGACCAAAAACTCGCTACGAGGTCAAAATCTTCATTTTGTTGACCACTGATATCGAAGGTTATACCGACGTCTTGGGGCTTCGGACGACTTCTTAAGTTGTGTTCTATGTCGAATCAGGCTACACTGAAAATATTTCTCCGAAATCCACGGAAAATTATAGCCAGTATAACGGAGATGAAAATTTTGGCTTCATTGCTATCAGGCCTGAAGGGAACAAAATCTTCGTGGATTCAAATAACACGCTAGTCTGCACAAAATCACGTTTTGGTCAAAATGATGTCCAAAGGATTCTTTGTGTTCAGCACAAAACTTGGACCCCTAAAAAATCAAAACTTTAGATCTGAAATAACCGTGTATAAATTATATATTATTAGCACCAATATTCAATAAAGTGTTTCCTTTTATTAACTCACTATTCTGGTTTTATAAAATATATCTTTGGATATCTTTTAGATGATATCTAATGTTCAAAAAATATGTAAAGTTGCCACCCAAAAAAGAAACAGGTATTTTGCACAATTTTATACAAAAAAAAACTTAGATTTAGCTTTTAGCAAAAAATTTACAACATGGAATTTATTACCACTAGGTAATCTAATAGACAGAATTTAAAAGCAAACGTATTCTTAAAATTTTTAAATCAACTTGCATTTCCCGACTCTAAAGCGAATTTTTAGTTATCGTTTTCTTTCGTAGTTATCATTTTTTTTTTTCTTCCCTTCTGTTTCTGACAGTTCGGTTAGTTCCTTTTGCCAATTCATTCCGATTCCGAAATTCTAAGAGGTTTATGGTCCCCCATTTGACATTTGACGAATATGAGAAGCAGAGAGTACTGTCGTCAGTAAGACAATTTAATGGATTAGAAGTTTCAGACAAAAGATCATTGTTGAATATTAGAAAAAGAATCGGCGACAAAACGGAGCTCTGTGGCACACTTTCATTTATTTTTATGAACTTCAGATATTAAACCATCTAACACAACTTGTATTGAGCGGTTTGTAATCCAACAAAAAGGAGATTCAGAAATACCAAATGCACGCATTTTTGATAAGAGCGCTTGTTGCCAAACTCTTTTAAATGCTTTTGAAATGTCAAGTGCAATAAACTTACTTTCTCCAAAACGATGTAAAAATTTGTGTCACTGTTCGGTGAGATAAACCGTCAGATCAGAAGTAGACATATTGCTACGAAAGCCATACTGCCGGTCATTGGGAATCTTTTGTTCCTCAATATATTTCTTGGGCTTCTAATTTTTCAGTGTTTGCATGACCTTTTTAAGAAGGGACGTAAAAACAATTGCACGATAGTTAGAGAGGGGAGAATATTTGCCTTTTCATAGGCTGGACAAATAAAATGTTTTCCATCCACTCCAAAAGTGACCATGTAGCGTAGGAAAGATAGAAAAGCTTACGCAATGGGCTTTCCAGCGAATTGCCCTCGAGAACAAAAATAAATTCTTAAGAAAAAGAAAAATAAAACGCTTGGGGGGAAAGTTTAAAGAAAATCCGCCAAAGCGTTTAGGCTGTAGTTGAACAGGTAATCAGACAGAATTGCGAGACCCAATTTTTTCGACTTCCCTATCAGCGTAATGTCAAGTCTAATAAAAATCTCGAGTTCGATTTTTTTTACGAGTCCAAAATTTACCATATATGTAGTACTTATTTGCCGCAAGTCAAAATTAATTAAAAAAATACATGAAATATCCGATTCGTGTACACGCGTAGCGCGAAATTTTTTTGTGGATCGATATTTTAACACGGATTTGCTCTTCCTCTATAAGAGCAATCAGCATTCAAACTTGAAAAAACAAAAATTATATTCAGTACCAAGCTAACTCTGTAAGAGAGCAGACCTATTATAGAGTGCGATCGTATTAATTTAGTTGTTTTTTAATCACTTGAACCAGTGTTTACAGTTAATCTGTTGAGCAAGAGATTATAATCTTTTTGTTTACAATCTTTCCTTAAATAGACAGTTCCGAACAAGTGCATAGTGTTCCACTGGTTACCCACCGCCATGGCGGTGAATAACCAAAACCGGTTTGAGGGATTGGAAGCAAACGATCCCATGCAAACCATTTATCCTCATAAAAAGAAAAAATACAGTAAAGAAAGTAGCATCACAAAAGAAAAAGACCAGTGACCAACGTTAATTACACCCGCGCAAAATGTTGATTTCTCTCGTTTCTTAACTATTACAAATTCTCCAACAGACACCGACAAAACTCCCATTGCAAATCGAAATCCCATTATTATAGGAAAAGCTATTGATGCGATAACTACTCAATACAAAAACATTAAAGCCCTTAGAAATGGAGACTTACCTATTAATTCAAGTCAATAAAAGAGAAATAGCTGATAGACTAGCGAAACACAAATCTCTAGGCAATATACCTGTAGAAATAAAATACCATCAATCTCTCAACTCTTGTCAGGGAAGAATCTATTCCTACAATATTATTGAACTGGAAGAACAAGACATATTAGATTCACTTAAAAAGTTTAGCGTCACACAAGTAAAAAAAAATGTACAAAATTCAAGGTGAAAAGCAAACAGCCACTGGAGCTGCAATTCTTACCTTCGATGCACCGCAACCACCTAAAGAAATAAAAATGGGTTGGCAAATTTTAGTTGTAGATCCTTACTTCCCAAATCCAATGATTTGTAAAAAGTGCCAACGTATTGGCCACACTAAAAACCATTGTAAGGAAACAACAAGTTTATGTGCTACCTGTGCCGAAACTATCCCGCATGGTCAAGAATGCACACGAGTATTTTGCGTTAATTGTATGACTGCTGAACATCCCTCAAAGGACCGATCCTGCCCAGTCTTTATTAGAGAAAAGACAATAATGGTAATAAAAACCATGAAACGGTGCACAATAAAAGAAGCTAAAGAAGAATACGGTAAGTCGGGACATTTGTATGCACAATTTATACCAACCCAAAATACTAAAAAATCAATAGCACAAGTTATCAAAGAAAAAATTGCAAAAGAGATACCTAAGTCCACACAAAACTCAATCACAGGCACACCAACACTTTCAGAATCCAATCAAAATTTTATATTTTAATAACAAAAGCCGACAAATTGTTGGCAACAGCAAACGCCTTATCTGCCTCACTTGAAGATCTAACCCGACCAATTCATAACAAACATAAACCCTCTACATAAAAATGGATAACCAAAATAAGAAAATTCAACTCAAAATTTTACAATGGAATATCCAGGGATTTTTTAATAATCTTCCCAATTTGGATATTCTAATTAAAAAATATGAACCTATAATTATAGCTTTACAAGAAACGAAAGTTTTAAATAAAAATGCTCCTAAAAAATATAAAGACTATGTTGCTTATTTTAATAACAGGCCACATGACAACAATAAAGACGGAACAGCAATATTAATAAAAACAGGTATACCACACTCTTACTCAGACTCATCAGACATCTTTTTAACTCAAACGCTATCAATAAACCTGCCTCAGCCAATTACTTTGCAGAATATTTATCGACAAACACAAAATATTGCTTCCCAACAACAATACCTGAATCTAACTTCAAATAATCTTTCCCATAGCATACTCGTAGGAGATTTCAATGCAAACAACATCCTTTGGGGATCCTTATACACAAACAGTGCTGGTACAGTCGTGGAAGGTTGGTTGCAGAACTCTGACCTCGTACTATTAAATTCGGGTTCTCCCACACATTTTTCATCAAAAAATTCGTTAACTGCTATTGACTTATCATTTGCCTCACCTGCAATTGCCCTTAATGCAAACTGGAAAACACACGATTCCTTAGAAGGTAGTGATCACTTTCCGATTCTGCTTGAAACTTCGGCAACCTGCAAATTTTCCAATGTTTTCCACTCCAGATTTATGGAATCCCAAGCCAATTGGGAGAAATTTGCAAACAAAACCCAACACGCAAATTCTACTAAACCAATATCTAATAACATAAACAAGAAGGCAGCTTGTATAAAAAAAATAATTAGGTTGGCAGCATCCACTTCCATTCCTTCATCACATCCGCCCACAAATACTTCTCAACCTATTTGGTTCAATTCGAAGCTAAAACAACTGACAAAAGAAAAACGAAGGGCATGGACACTTTTAAAAATATCGCCGAACGTTAGAAATACCATCGCCTATCGTCACATAGCCGCAAAATTAAAAAGAGCAGTGCGATTAGCCAAAGCAGATGCATGGACAATGGATCAATGGAAGCTAGAACTCTATGGAGTAAAGTAAAAGCGATAAATGGAAACCACTCTGCAAAAGCCATCACTGCAATAGTATGGTACATAACTCCCGTACTATCCTAGACCCATGTGAAATAGCAGAACTCTTTGCAGCCAAATGGGCTGGTTATAGTGCCGATGATAATTTTCTGGACCATGTTATAAGGCTGAAAAATAGTGTCCAAGAAACACTCAATTATGAGTTTGACACACCTACTCACCCGATCACAATTAACGAGTTAATGGAAGCACTTAGCAGAACCAAAGGTACGACTCCCGGTGCAGATAAGATTTCTTTCAAAATGCTTAAATATCTACCAGTGGAAGTAATACTCAGGCTAGTCAGGTTATACAATAATATTTTGAAAGAAGGTATTTATCCACATGAATGGAAAAAAGCTCATTTAATTCCAATTTCAAAGACCAAGATGAATCAAAACTCTTTAGACAGCTACCGGTCAATATCCCTCCTTTCAGTACTGTCCAAATTATTCGAGAAAATAATAGGGAACAGGCTTAAATGGACTTCAGAAAGGCAGCTTAACAACGGTCAACATGGTTTTAGACCAGGAAGAGGTACCCATACTTTGCTTCAAATGCTAGACCATGCTGTGCACGCAGAACTAGCCTCACGTCACCACTCTGTTCTTCTGTCCATGGATTTGGAGAAAGCTTTTGAAAGGGTAACTACGCATTAAGTGATCAATCAACTAAAACACTGGGGAATCAACAAGCCACTACTTCAGGTAATTTTTTCTTTTATGACAAATAGAACAGTCATCGTGAAGATAAATGGACACCTTACAAAAGTTACTGCCATTCAGAATGGAATTCCGCAAGGTTCTCCAATCTCTACGGTGTTATATAACGCTTATGTAAATCCTCTCCTTGAAATACTTCAATCAGAGCTTGTACCGACAAAGATTATTCTTACCTATGCTGACAATATTT
Organism: Philhelius festivus; assembly: GCA_963931855.1. NCBI lineage: Eukaryota > Metazoa > Arthropoda > Insecta > Diptera > Syrphidae > Philhelius > Philhelius festivus. The sequence continues at coordinate 67,311,272 of OZ007554.1, read as the reverse complement.
TTGTGCTAGCATCAGGAAAACCAGAAGAAGTTAAAGATACTTTAGATTCGACGGTTTCAAAAGCACTTAAATGGTGGCAGGAATCCGGAGCAAAAATACCAATTGATAAAATGGATGCATTACATGTTTGCAGAAAGCACAATTGTACAAACAATGCCATAAATATTAGACGTACAAGCATTCCTCTTCTAAACAAAGCTAAAATTCTAGGATTGGTCTGTACTAAAACTTGAAAATGGCATTCTCACGAAAAAATAGTATCCCAAAAACTCGGTAAAACAAACAATTTACTTAAAATAATTTGTAGCAAGTACAAGGGTCCTCACACGAACACTGCAATCGACATAGCAAAAACACTATTAAGAGGAGATATCCAACATGGCCTAACTGTATACTCCCACTGGACTAAGCAAAACACCCAAAATGTGCAAATAAAAATAAATGCTGTGCTAAGAACTGCTTTGGGAGCATTACCTTCAACTCCCATCGATGCTCTATTGGCAGAAGCTAACGTTTTAAGCTTTAAAGATATGAAAGTTATAGCGCAAAATAAACTTTTTTCTAAAAGTATTGTAAATACAAGACATGCTCTTCATGACATTTGCAAATCAGGTTGGATTCAAGTCGAAACTTCGAAGAACAAAAGTGCCATCTTCAGCTCAATACGCAACATCAAAGCTTCGAGGATAAACATACCCGAAACTCTCAATTATGATGACCAAACTCCTCCTTGGCTGTTTCCTGAACATCTTATAGATATCTCCTTACGAGAAAATTTAAAAGATAGCACACCAAATGAAGTTTTTAGACAAAAGTTTGCCGAAATTATAGAAGTTGGCAATTTTGGTTGCATTCTATATACGGATGCCTCCTACAAAGATGGAGTAACAGGATACTGCGTTTTTAGACTTGACAGAGCCAACAACAAAGTTTTGCTTCAACAACTTACCACCCCTGACCAAAATTCGTATACAGGAGAAGTAATGGCATTAGTAGAAGCGTTCAAATATGCAATAAACTCAACTGTTAAAACAGCCATCTGTAGTGACTCACTCAGCGCAATTCTGGCTATTAAAAACAACAAAAACCATGTACAAATCATTCAAGTTCTAAGAGCCTTTCTCTCTTCAGAATGTCCACGTATTCATTTAATATGGTCACCTGGGCATGTAGGAATCTCAGGGAATGAAAAAGCAGATGCTGGTGCACACCATGCAATTCAAATGCCTTTAGAATACAAAATACCACCATTTGCAAGCTCTATATGGATGCAGGATGCAATCAGTGAGGCATATACAAGACGAATTAGAAAATCGTTGGAATCAATCAAAATCATTTCTGAGAACACACAAGTTCGATTTATCTCCCGTAACGTATAACAAAGAACTAAACCGATCCCAAGCAGTACAGATTTCGAGAATGAGACTAGGACATGCAATGTTTAACAAATCATATCTTTTTAATAAAGAAAACCCGGCATCTTGCGACCTTTGCAGAGAACTGCTTACAGTAAAACATATTTTGCAAAGTTGCAAAATAACAAAGGAACACTTCAGGGGAAATATTCCCAGTTTGGAGGCATTACTAGATCCTTCAGTTCAACCCAATCATTCAAAATTGTTTCCTCTATTAGCAAAGCACAAAGTACAAATCTAAAACATTTTATTATTTAAAAAAGTATATACACAGCTACATTAATAAATTTATTAGAATACAAAAATTGTAAAAAGAAAACTTGTAAAAATTATATTATTTGTAATCGCCATATGGGCATATTATACCCCGGCGTAATATACCGGACGATGTAAATTTATTTATATTGTATCCTATGAAAATAAAATAAAAATAAATAAAAATTATATTATATGAAAAGTTTGCGCAAAATTTCCATTTTAGATGATTTTTCGGGATTTCAATTTGGGAATTTGAATTTTAAGTTTGTGGAATTTCGGTTTATCTCTGGATTTTGGGTTTTCTGGCTGTTGGTTTTCTGAATATTCTGGATTTTGAATTCTTAGGAGTGTATAGGCTTTCGGAGTTCTTATCGCAACCCCGTTGGGTATATATACAATGAAATACACTACATCTGTACTACATATATTAAGATTTTACAAATATTTGAAATCTAACATTTAGATTTTTTAATTTGCTTACGTTTGTTTACGCAATGTAGCGTGTCAAGTCAGTGAAAATATTGGAAATAATTTTTGTATTGCATTCATATTCTAAATTCAAAGAACTTTATATTTTCAAACACTATTCCAACAGTCCAGGTCTTTAATTTGTGTGTTCTATAGCCTCAATAATAAAACGTTCTGGTTTTGATACTTATACTTTTACAAGGTGGCGTAAAATTAATCACCGTATCGGAAGATATTAAAATTTTTGCAAATGGCGTCACAAATAGGCAAGCAACGGGGCGCTATATACAGCGCAAAAGCGTGAAATAATTGCGCCAATTTTGTTGACCAATAATTGGTCAGTGGTGTTAGCGCAGAGTGAATTTCGACATCAATTTCCTAATCCAGTCGTCCAAACTGGGCAAACATTCCGGCTCTTATCTACTCGTCTCGAAACACAGACTGGAATCACAGGAAACCATGCAAGACGTGCCCGTCACCGGACTGGTCGTTCGGCCGAGAATATTTCAGCTGTGACTGCCGATGTTGTTGAGAATGAATAAACATCAACCAGACGATAGGACATCACCAGGTAGACTTTTCAGAAAATTTTAGTGAAAGACTTACTGAACGGGGCTTGGTGAACATGGGGTACAATAAGACACACAGCAGGAACTGCAATGGATATTGTGAAGAAAGCATTTCCTGGTCGCGTAACCTTCCGTTTTGAAGATTTGACATAGCCTTTTTCTTCTCACCCGATTTAACCATCCCAGACTTCTTTTTTTTTTTGAGCTATGTACTTGAAGTCGCGGCCTTATTCGAGCAAGCCTCAGGCAATCGCAGCCTTTAAGGAGAATATTCGACAGGAATGCGAAGAGTTACCACCGGAAATTTTGCGGAAAGTCATGGAAAATACGATAAAATAATACACAAATGTGCATTAATAATAGCAGCTGCCACTTGACGAACATCATCATTTTCATACAACAGAATAAATTGTAAAGGTCCAAATAAAGATTTCCATCACTCGAAATATTTTTTTTTATTTAGTAAAAAAGTAATTCGAAAACAAAATTGCATGAATAATTTTGCGCCACCTTGTACAAGCCATTAATTGCTAAAAATTGCAAAACTTATAGGAGGAAAAATCTCCTAAGGATATAAAATTAAATTGGTAGGATATTTCAAAATAAAAACAGTTTGATTAGGTTTGATTGAAAAAAAAAACATTTGTTAAAGGGTTAATTTCCAAAAATAATATAAATGGCACTTATCAACCCTTTGCACCATTTTCTTGTTTTATCTTTTCGGACCTACACTTGACCGATATCTTTTTCTATAATCGTAAAATCCGTATTTTTATGCAAACTTGAATGGTTTCAAATCACTTTCTAGGAATCAAACATCCTAATTTTATGTAAAAATAGTGTTTGGGAAGTAGCAATCAAAGGTTATTCCCAAAAAAAGGTGAAACTACTCTGAAATAAGTACAAGTCTGTACATCCCTTATATAATAAGAAAAGAATAACATTTTATGTGGGCGCTGATATTAAAATTTGCATTTCAATTTATTCTTAAAGTAACTGACTAGGTGTAGATCTGCACAGATGTAAAAAAAAAGAAAATACAAATGCGTTAATGCAATCCAATTTTGGTATCACTCTGGCGCCATTGTTGAATGTAGTAAGTATTAACTTGTTTTATATCCAAGGATGTAATCATTGGATTATCTCTTCCTTCTCGTCCTCGCCCTTCAACACACATGCTCATTAGTTGAAAGGGAAAGACCGAATGTTAGATGCTGTATGTGGTGGTAACTCTGGCTGTGAAAGAAAACACTATTATTGTTTGGACAAGAAAGCTTTTGATGTCATAAGATGGACAAATGGAAGTGCATTACAGCACAATTACAAGTCATAATGAACCCATTATTATCATTATCTAATTCTGTAAGTGAGAAAATGAATTAGTTTTAAGGGTTTGTAGAATTTACCCTGCACAAGTTGAGTGTCCTTAAAAATTCATATTTCAGTCCCTCAAGAAAAAATTACAAAAATGGTCTGATTTATCTTTATCGTATATTCTTACAAAAATATTTTCTTGAATGCTTGATACTTACAGCTTTCAGGTGAATTTCTAGTGTCAGATGTCAGAAGATTCTGGAACATAAATAAACAAAGTAACAGAAGAAGAGAGATGGTTAATTGTTGTAGGTAGTAAGGTAGGAGGAAGTCACCGACTGGCGTCAACGTGGCGATGCCTATTGATCCAGCGGTAACATCAATTGTGTTATCTCATCCCAAGTTGTAACAACCTAGTTCTGGTCTTATCCATCCGCACTTTGCGAAACCTAAATGCAAATGTTGAACATATAATTGTAATAGTAAGATACGTGCCTAAAAAACAAGACTTAAGATCTGCTTAAGACCCCGCAGGAACACTATATCCTGCGGATTATAAATTTAATAGAGTGCATTAATGATGTATTCAACAGTCTGGAAGACATGCTAAATTGACAGTCAATTTAGCACTACCACCTCTTAAAATAGGGTAAAATGAACTTAAAAAGAGAAAGGACAGCGTAAATAATAATTTCGGTAAATTTGTAGTAGCACATGCAGTAAAACAAAAGGCATCTGAAGCGGCGCTGCAAAGGACTCGAGCTGCTCGCGAGCTCTACGAGCAAAAAAGGAAGGAAGAACACCGGCTTCAGCGGAAAAAGAAGGGGCATGAGAAGCGCTTGATCGAGGAAATAGAAGGATGCCATAACAGGAATGCGGTTCGGAAGTTTTACCAAAAAGTAAAAAAAACATCACAAGGATACAATCCCCGAGCCGAAGCCTGCATGGATAAACAAGGGAACATTGTAGTGGAACCGCAGTCCATGCTGAGAATATGGAAAGAACATTTCTCCAATCTTTATAACGGCCATGAAAAAGAAAATGCAGCTGCTATAGAGATAGAACCATTCGACTTAGGCGACGCAGACCAACAATACCACCCACCCGACTTGGACGAAGTGAAGATAGCTATATCGAATCTCAAGTCCAACAAAGCCGCTGGAGCTGACGGCCTCGCTGCCGAACTGTTTATAGCGGCATGCGATGACTTGGTTGGGAGTATGCACCAGCTCATCTGCAAAATATGGTCGAAAGGAAGCATGCCCGACGAATGGAACCTCAGCATTGTGTGTTCGATCCTCAAGAAAGGAGACCCTCTGTACTGCACCAAGGCATAAGTCTTCTGAACATCGCGTACAAGATCCTTTCTGCCGTACTATGTGAACGTTTGAAACCTTTTGTCAACAAACTGATAGGTCCATATCAGTGCGGCTTTAGACCAGGAAAGTCCACCATCGATCAAATATTCACATTACGGCAGATCTTGGAAAAAACCCAGGAGATATAAATCGACACCTACCACCTTTTCATCGATTTTAAAGCCGCGTACGATAGCATCTATAGTAACAAGATATAATGGAGCAATGTCTAGTTTTGGCATCCCTGATAAACTTGTCGGTTTGTACAGGATGACGATGGAGAATGCAAGCTGCTCCATTAAGGTCGGAAAAGATCTCAACGATCCGTTTGATGTCAAAAAAGGTTTTAGGCAAGGCGATGCTCTGTCGTGCGACTTCTTCAACATCGTTCTTGAAATAATAATGCAAAACTCACGCAAGATGCACAATCTTTCAAAAGATCGTCCAATTACTCGGATACACCGACGGTATTGACATTATTAGAAGAACAAAGCGTTATGTCAGTGTCGCATTTATGAGCTTTGAGACGGAAGCGAAGAAGATGGGAATAGCTGTAAATGAGGGCAAGACTAAGTATATGCTGTCATCAAGAAAGGACACGCAACACCGACGTCTTGAACAGAACGTCATTATAGACAGCTATAACTTTGAGGTAGAGAAAGACTTCATATACCTTAGGCGCCGCTATAAACTCAGAAAATAACACCAGCGATGAAATCAAATGGAGAATTACTTTTGCCAATCGCTGCTTCTTTGGACTAAGAAGGCAATTGAGTAGCAATGTCCTCTTTCGAGCAACAAAAGTGTCCCTCTATAAAAACCTTATCATCCCGGTTCTTGTCTATGGTGCAAAGACATGGATTTTTTCGAAAATGGATGAGAGCGCTTTAGGATGTTTCGAGAGGAAAGTTCTTCGTGTGATCTTTGGTCCGGTCGGCATAGACGGGGAGTGGAGGAGAAGATATAACCACGAACTGTACGGGCTGTACAGCGAAACTGACATAGTCATAGTCAAACGAATCAAAGTCCAACGACTGAGATGGCTAGGTCATGTAGAGCGAATGGACCGGAATGCTCCGGCCCGGAGAGTCTTCGAATCCAACCCCGAGGGACGGCGCAGTAAAGGAGACCGCGACTCAGGTGGCGCACACAAGTAGGAGAGGACCAACTTGACGTGCGAAACTGGAGACAGCTAGCTAGGGACCGAGCTAGCTGGAGAAGCTTGTTAGTTGAGGCTCTGGTCCCCCCGGACTGTAGCACCACCTTAAGTAAGTAAAATTTGTAGTAAATATATCGTAAAAGAAAAAACAATTGTCGCATCTTTTTTTCTCAAAAAAATGATTTGAAAATGTAAAAGTCCTTAAAATTGCATTTTTTTCATAAAACTACCAAAACTATTTCTTTAACTATTTTTTTACTATGCAATTTGTTTAAAATATTGTCGTAGGATGTCTTTGAATAAGTTCCATCATAAAATAATTTGTCGCAACATTATGGCCCAAAACAATGCCTTAATTAAGATAAAAGTCCTTAAAATGCCATTTTTATGAAAAAAATACTATTTTAAGAGGACTTTTGCATTTTCAAGATATTTTTTGAGAAAAAAGAATGCGACAGAAGAACTGTCATCTAGTGCCAGTCGAACATTTTGCTACTAGCTCCACGTTTCCGGACAGAAACATTGCCCCTTGAGAATGTAAACGCAAATTCGCTGGTCTTGATGGTATACATTGGCATTGATGGCATCAAAGAAGACAAAGAGCTCTCAATACTTGGTATGTGTGTCAATGACGATCTTCGTTGGAATGACCGCATTCTCGTCAATGGCAAAATCTATACTGACGTACGAATTTTTTACCTTCTCTGATTTATGAGGCGTCCAAAACTCGCATCTCTGAGCAGAATCCAGAACAGAGTGTTAAGACTGATAAGAAACACAGCTATCATTGAACCATTTCCGTACCGTCGATATGTTTCGTGTCTTTCCTTGTTTTATCTTTCTTTCACAAGCAATGTTCACTCGAAATAGCCAGTTGTGTTCTCCCCTGATTTAGTTCATCCGTGATACCCTTTTCGCTAGGGAAGGTCAACATTTAACCCTCGAGCCTTTTTTAGTCGCACAACCCGACTATTGAATAATTTACCCGGCACGGTTTTCCCTTGATATTTAAATTTAAAAAACAGTCAAGACCAATGTTCATCGACACCTCCTTTCTCTCCACAACTAATTTCCCCATCGCTCGTGCTGTGTTTAATATTACATATAAGGGTCTCTCAATAAATTCTTGAGCTCGTGTAAATTATAAAAAGAAGATCATTTTTTGGCCAAAGGTGAGATCCTCTTCCAAAGCCCAGCCAGCGAATAAACGGCGGCGTTGTATATGGTCATTATATTTGAGACCCTAGTTCAGTTGGATCTTGTACGACGAAAAATTTGCCAAGTTGAAGTCTGCGAAGGGCCGAGTTCTTTTGTACGGCAGTTTCACAGTCGAGTCGCCTCAAATTTCAAGAGTTGACTGGGAAGGCCCACCACGTGGTTGTGCGCAAAATTTGTACTAAAGAACACTCATTTTGATAGTAAAGTTTTATCATTTGGACGTGTTGTTTAATCGTGTTCGTGTTACTTGCATTGCTGATTCAGCATCAGCAACACCTTTACTTAAAACAAGATTATACTCGTAGCTGTGTATTTGGAAGAGTGAAGTTCAACACGCAAACAAAAACAAAACCGAAAGTGAATATAATTAAAGGCAGCAATTAGAATGAACGGAAAGTGAATTTAAACTGTTGAGATGTTGAGAGTTCAGATGGCGCTTAATTCAATTGTAGATAGAAAAATGTGAAATGTGACATGTGGCACAAATTTTAAAATTGAAAACATTAAAGGAATATAACAGTGAGCAAAAGTGATTAAATGGCTGCGCTGGGTATAAGTCCACCAAAACTAATTATAATTATTATCTAATCTAGAAGTAGTAAGATCTTATATATACCTGGAAATAGAGTTCACTTTTAAACTTGAAGCTTAAAAAACATCTGAAAGTAAAAGTTTATACCAACGGTCTTATTCCAGAACATCTAAAGCGACACCACAAGCAATCTTGTTTTATAGGGTTGCAAGTTTGGGGTAAGCAAAGGTTTGAAAAAGTGGAGTATCTGCTGCGTTTTTTCGTCAGAAGAATATTTTTGCTACCGATCAATACTTCAAAATATATGTATTATTTGCCTTCGTTATTTCAACTCTTAAGTTGAACGGTACGACAGAAAACATTATTAGTAAAGGATTGGAACATGTTAGATGCAAGCTGATTCATCATTTTAGACCTGTCATCATTGAATGGGAACCATTTTAAAAGAATACTTTACGAAGTTATCAGTGTGGTTTTATTCCAGGCAAATCAACAACTGATCAGATCTTTACCCTTAGGCAGGCGATGGAAAAATATCTAGAATTTAACATCCCAACATACCATCTGTTTATAGACTTTAAGGCCGCCTATGATAGCATAGCCAGGGTAGAACTTTACAAAGCCATGAGAGAATTCGGCATCCCAAATAAATTGACACGACTATGTAGGTTGACCATGACCAACGTAACAAGCCAAGTAAAAATAGCCGGTTTGCTATCCAGACCAATCAACATCTTTAATGGACTCCGACAAGGGGACGGTCTGGCCTGCCTCCTCTTCAACCTGGCGTTGGAGAAAGCAATCCGTGACTCTGGCACGGCAACAAGAGGGACCATCGTCAACAGGTCCAGCCAGTTACTGGCTTACGCGGACGACATCGACATCATCGGAAGAACCGAACAAGCTGTACACGATTCCTTCATCCAGATCGAGCAGGCGGCACAAAATCTGGGGCTGCACATTAGTGAAGGTAAAACAAAGTACATGGTGGCGTCGAATGCGAGAGGAACAGTTGGTCAAACAATCAAGGTTGCGGAGCACGAATTTGAAGTGGTGCAATCCTTTAAATACCTTGGGTCAATAGTAGCAGCTGATAACAATATAGAAGAAGAAATACGCGGGCGGCTTCTCAAATCCAACAGAGCCTACTATAGTCTGTCAAATATCTTCAAATCTCTTCAAATCCAGAAATCTCACCATAACTTCAAAACTGCTGCTGTACAGGACCATGGTCCTGCCAGTACTCACATATGGATCCGAGACTTGGGTGCTTAGCAAAAGGCACTCCGACCTCTTAGCTGCGTTCGAGAGAAAAGTCTTAAAGAGAATTGTTGGCCCCATATGTGAGGAAGAACGATTCCGGAGACGGTACAATCATGAACTGTACGCAATCTACCTTGAAGCAGATATCGTGACTAAAATTAAGCTCGGTAGACTCCGGTCGGCAGGGCACCTAGCTCGCATGAGCGAAGAGGAACCTGCTCGGAAAGTTTTTTGTGGTACATTCTATGGTAGACGACAGCGTGGTAGACCATGCTTGCGCTGGAGAGATGGCGTAGACCAGGACGCCCGAAGCCTTGGGGTGCGCAACTGGATGGCGTCGGCTAGAGACTGGGATAAGTGGAGAGACTTGTTGAAAGAGGCCAGGACCGGAACCCGGTTGTCGAGCCGATGGTGATGACTTTACGAAGTTATTGAAGTCACCGATGAGAACGAAAGATACGACTTCATTGAAAAAGCTAAGTCATCGACAGAAAAAAGGTATAACTCCAAGTGTATCTACAATCTCAACGAGAACAATTATTTTAACAGTTCATATACATATATATAACAGCCACATCATAGGAACCATTTTCAAAATATCAAAATAAAAGCGGAGCTGCTCAGATTAAATTACATATCACACCGTAATGAGAGATCTGAAAATTGCAGTATCGTAACTTGCAAGATCGGGAAGATATTAAACACTTCATTAGGGTATGTCCGATGCTAAAAGAGATACGGAGGACCCACTTCCAAAAAAAGGAAACTTTATCATATAAGTCCCTAATATTCGCTGAAAGCTTTTAAGGGTTTAAAAAAAACTGTTTTAACTAAATACCTATACATAAAATTAAATGTACCAGTTTTGTTTTCACTAAACTAAAAAAAAAAAACATTATGTTTGATTTCATTAATTTAAAAAAAAAGTCCATAAATCTCTGTAATAAGTAACAACACAATATCAATAATTTTGATTTAACTAACCTTAAGCTCCTACAAAAATTGTTTAAAATAAACCAAAAATTAAAAAAAAAAAACTTTATTAAAGAATGTCTAAAAATTGTTGACCTTAATATGAAATTTGAAATGAATACAAATATATCGATCCATGTACATACATATATATGTATCTATCTATTATATTAAGTATGATTTTTAGTTTCGTGGGAAAAATGTTATAAATGATAATTGTGGTAAAGCTCTCATTGAAATTCATCAGTGAAAATTTTAATTTTTCATTTTGTAATTTTGAGAAATTTAGAAGACGGGACCAATAAATATTTTGATGCCGTTAATCATTACTTCAAGCAAAAAACAAAGAATGATTTTGAATGATATCTATAAGTGGCACCTTAAAGATGCCTGGCAGGGGCTTAACCTAATACCTACGATTTTTGGTATTTAATTCTGGCAATATTAAGTTATCGATATACGAGTATGTATTACCTTAATCTATTATTTCTGGAGACAAATGAAACCAAATAATTAGGTCATTTTGTTTTCGACCACACGTCGGTCGTCGGTCATCATGTAACGCAACAATAAGCCTAGGAATTAGAACAATGCATTAAGTAAAATCCTTTTAGATTTTTCATTTGATTTTCCGGCTTTAATATGACTGATGTCCTGCCTACGTGAACCAAGCGACATCATTTACCGTCACTACTAAACTAAATTTGCCGCCTCGTTAATTTATATTAATACGAGTTGAACGGATTCAAAGCAGTGTGTACATGTATGCAGTATTCAGGACTCTGGAGTTCGGATCAGGATTCCTGCTACAGCATAGGCCAAAGCATATAATATGTGTGTGGTTGTGTTTTTATCTAAATTGATATTTTTCACACTTACTCAGTTCAATGAATTCACAAATTACGTTTGGGAGTTGTCCTTGCCATTGGTGGTGTGTTGCTTCTTATATGATGCAGGGTTCTGCTGCTGCTGGTGCTGGCGTCCGCTTCGTCCTTGTTGTGTCGCCGCCATCTCCACAGCCGTCGGTCGCCTTGTTCATGTCTGCTGCGTGTGACAAAATTTAAGACTTGAGATTGATTTTCTTTCTATTTGCCATAATTTAATACCCTGCCCCGGCACAATAGATTTCAAAACCATGGCAAAAGAATCTATATGATTAAAGTTCCCGGATGAAAAGACTAAAAAGTCATAATACCCCAATTGATGTAGGTAGGTAGTTATTGAAGAATAAAACGTGGGAAGTAAACAGGCACCTACTCTTTCTTTGGATAATACCCATTCAGAATGTGGACAAAATTTAAAGACGATGTGGTGTAAAAATAGATTAAGCAGGTTTGAGATTTAAGGTATATGTAGATAGCTTTCGAAAAGGCAAAACATTAAGAAAATACTTTTTCGAAGCAAGGAATTTAGAAAATACTTTTTGGAATTCAACAAAAAACTGTCCCATGGGCAAAATGCGTTAACCATCCTGCAAGCTATAGAGGATATCAAGTCGCCCAACAATTTCAAGAAACGAAAAGAAAAAGCAAAACTGGTAACAAGCTTAGAAGCTGATCAAACACAAAAGCTAGAGTTAAAATCAAAAAATCTATCTTCGAAAGCAATTGCAGTAGGCAAAAACGTTGAAAACAATTCATGTTCCGACAAAGCTAGAGGAAAATCGCCAACTTATAAAAAAGTGGTTGAAAAACTATATTAAGACTCTCTCCAACTGAAGAAGTTTATGGAGAACTCCTAAATTTGCTAAGGCATAATTTCCTTGTTTGCTAAACACCTCCACTGGGGATCTAGGCTCATAACTACATAAAGGGAACGACTGTTCCAAGCGAGCCGCAAATACAACTGTTTTAATTTCATAATATACGTAATCACGTTTGGTAGGTAGCTCCCCACTGAGAGGACCTGCGGATACCGCATTTGAAAGCGGATACTAATTATGGCGCTAGGTCGAACGGTCTCCTTCTTTGAAGTCGGCGCATAATGTTTCTTTCTCATAAATTGCTTGTCGAATAATTCTATTACTATGGTCATTTAAGTGAGTTCGTACCTTCCCAGCGAAAACTGCTATTTCATCTTCAACAGTTGGTAATCGTAAGTCTGTGTAAATCACTGTTTCTAATGTACCCACGGAGCATTTACGATTTCTCTGAGAACTTTGTTCTGATAAGATTGTAATACTTATTTGACTTTTGCTTGATTTAGTACAACCCCAACCCCTTGCTTATAGATAAGCAATTTATTGTAGATGCTGAGTTTGGAGTATCTTCCAATAAGCCAATTCATTTCACGTAATTTATTTTCAAGTCGATCTCGTTTCTTTTTAACTTGAGTTTTCCATTTAAGCTTAGCGTCTAGTGTCATTTCTAGGTACTTTGCTTCATTAGCATATGGTATTTGCACCGAATTAATGTAAGTGGGCAGATTGGTAATTTTTTTGTAAGTAAAATTAACATGTGTGGATTTGGACTCATTAAGAACAATTCGCCATTTCTTAGTCCATACCAAAATTTTATCTAGAGCTCGTTGGAGCTTCTCGGTTGCAGATTCAACTGAATCGGATATTGCAAGTATGACCGTATCGTCTGCAAAAGTACCTATTATGTTATTTTCTTCTTGAGGAATATCGCTAGTGTATAGTACGAACAGAATCGGACAGAGAACACTTCCCTGGGGAACGTCAGCATTGATTTCCTTAAAATCCGAATATTCCCTCCCTTGCTTAACTCGAAATAGCCTATTTTCGAGGTACGACTCAAGGATGTAATATATTTGATCCGGAAAGACCTGTCGCAGTTTAGACTTAAGGCCATCGTGCCAAACCTTGTCGAAGGCTTGAGAGACGTCTAGAAATGCGCTTAAACATACATTTTTTTCTTCTAGTGATTTCTCAATTTCATTGGTTATTCTGTACACCTCATCCATTGTTGAGTGGCTTTTCCGGAAACCAAATTGATGGTCAGGAATAAGCCACTTTTCTTTGATAATAGGAGAAACCTACGATCGGAGAGATCGTACGATCGTAACGTTTATTTCCTTCAGATACCATATTTCTTACAGATACTATATCTGTTTCGTAACGAAAAAACCGACGTTTACTAACGCGTGCATTTGACGTAAACGCCAATAAATTAATTAGTAGTGTTCATTCGTGTCAAATAAGCATAGAAGAACCATGGATAGAGCAAGAGTGTTTTTGGAAGCGGAAAGATATGAACAAAGAACATTAAATAAAGAAAAAAGAAGATTCTTAAGAAATATATCAAATATTTTCCAACTGAGCGTCCATTTCTTTTTTTTTTTTCAGAAAAGTTTCCACTTATAATTTGCTGTCGGAGAAATCGGAAACCAAATATCTTCATGCATCGCACGAATTCAAGATGCGTTGCTGCCATTTTCACATTTCATCGGCATGCAACGCTAGGATTTGACATTTTCAACGCACACAAACTTTATTTTCGTAGATTTGTCCGATTGCCCTATCGGAACGGCTACAATGATACAAAATTCGTATATTTCGTAGAAATCAGAGAAAATTACGTTTCTATCGGATACGATGATAAGGCTGAATAAGATTTTCCCAAATACCTTGGAGATCAGTGGCAAGAGAGAAATCGGTCCATAAGATTTCTTTTCGTTCGGAAACTTTCCCGGTTTTGTAACCATTAAATCTTCTGCGACTTTCCATTGGCGTGGAACGTATGTAAGCCTAAACGCCGCTACAGCTACAGATGAATAACAGTTTTTTGATAGAAGCTACGAATGTGAAATTCCCATTATCACGCTCAAATAAGTAAGAAGCATGTGTTAATATAAGTTATCTAACAGAAAATCATCAGGCTACGATCTAATAACTGTTCAGGTTTTGAAAGAAATGCCTTCAATAGCCTTCAAAAGACCCCAATTTATAATAAACGCATGCCTTAGGCTTAGGCTTAGATATGTGAATATCTATGTATGTTAAACCTATGCAAGGCAAGCCAACTACAGAAGTAACATCTCACAGACCTATATCGCTTATATCATTCATGGCAAAAGTTTTCGAGAAACTGCTCCTGAAAAGGCTTAGCAAAATAATAAAAGAAAGAAGACTAATCCCGAACCATCAGTTTGGATTTAGAAATAAACATTCGAGGATAGACCAAATGCATAGAATTACGGATGTTGTAGAAAAAGCACTTGAAGAAAATCAAGTTTCAAGATGCAAATAAACTTTACAAACAAAAAACTAAATAAATACTGTCAATAACCTTGGAATGACTTTGGATACAAAGTTAAAATGGAAAGAGCACATGAAAAAGAAAAGAGAAGAACTGAACTTAAAGTACAGACAAATGTACTGATTACTAGGACAGACCCGTTTGGACGTATGTTATCCAGCTATGGGGCTGTACAAGGAAAACAAAGGCTGAACCCAACCAAAAATTCCAAAACAAAGTCCTTCGAGGAATAAATAATAAATGCCCCTTGGTACATAAGAAATAGCGATCGAGATCGTGACCTTCAAATAGAAATGGTCATAGAAGTGGTAAAAAAAAATAAGCTGTATCACACAATCAGCGAGTGCGAAGTCATACCAACTCCGAGATGGAAACCGTCTTAAATTATAAGAGACAATGTTCGGAGACTTAGAAGAACCAAGTCTCATGACTCATGAGCTTATCATCAAAAAACTAAGGGAAAGTATTAAAAGTTTGAACTTCAAATGGATTTTAAAATAAGAAAGCAAAATCATTTGTCGATCTTTCATATAGATTAGTCCTGATCCCGGTGGTTTTGGTGCGGCAAGAGTCCCACACAACTTGGTACTGAATATTTTCAAGTCTCTTTTGAAGATTTCCATCGACAAAAACAAAAAAGATACTCCTTGATCCTTTGTTAGAATTTGAGGATTTTTATGAAAATCATCTTATTTTTCAGACTTTTAGCATTTGGTCAACATTACCAACTACTCAATCTTGTTAACTGAACATAATCATCTTCCAAAAAATTCCTTGCAACATTAACACCAGATAGAGATACTTAAAATTCATGTTACGTCCTAATATGCCAATAAAAATCCGCCCATTTAGGGATGTAACTTTAATTTTTACATCTTCCCTTTGAACATACCTTCAATTCCTTGAAGACGAATTGGTAATTTTACCTTTGCATGGTTAAAAAAAATTAACTTGTCACTGAAGTGGAATCAAATTATCCCTATGAAACTTTTCTATTACATTATACATTCAAATTTATTAGACAAAAATTAGAAAAGTTTTTAAAGATTTTCAGGACAAAGTAGACGAAGACGACACCTGGAATAATCCTCAAACGATAATATGTATCGATGAAGTCTTCTTATTTGCTTGAGGTTGCATGACATAAAATTATACTTATTTATGAAAAAAAAAATGTTTCCCTTTTGTTGTGCGAAAACTGTTTTAATTTTGACCACCAGAGGAGTATTTTTAGGAATTTGGTTAAATTTGCATCATGTTTTCAAAACTTGTTTTCTTTTTCAATGGCATCCCTATAATTATAATAAGACAGTATTCATTGTGCATGTTATTATAATTATTGCATTGAAAAATAGCCGGCGATGGCAAAGTTTACAGGGATAACAAAATAAATCATAGGAACAAGGTTTGAGGTTACTGTAGGGAGGGTTTTATTTTGCAGAATGGCATAGATGCATAACGAAATTACAAAAATAAAAGGTTAAGGTCCATGATGGAAAATAAAAGGCACGACTGGAATGACAAAGATGTGCAGCTTCAAATTAAAAAGAGAGTTTGTATGATAATCACACAAGCTGTAGGTAGATACAAGCTAGAAACCCCTGTAATGATCATACAAGGTGGCCCAAAATTAATCATACAATTTTGGTTTTGAATTACTTTTTTACTAAATAAAAATAAAATGCACGACTGGGTCGCACGAACTTGCTCCTTTGTAATAGACTAGGAATTTTAAAAACGGATGCTATTAAAGAAAACTGTTCATAAGGATAAAATGAATTTTTTTAAATTATTTTAGTAGTAAGAGATAAAAACAGAATGCTATGCAAATATGAATTTATGCAGGAACAAAAATTATAAGTCGTTGTAGTGGTTCGTTAAAAAAATAAGCTTTTATGTACAAAATTTTTAAAACATTTTTAAAAAAAAATTTTGGTACGTCAACCTTAAGTTTTTATTATTGTACGAATTTTTTTTTTTTTTTTTTATAATTTGCGCGCACTAAAGGGATTATGACTACCCTTAAAATGTTTTAGCACAGTGCGAGCGTTTTAGGAAATTGGGAGAGGATTTAAGAGGAGGTACCGATGCACATTGGTTTTGAATGTCTGAATATTACAATGGGAGGGAAACATAGAGTCGGGTAAAGCATTCCACATTCGTGTGGTGCGGCTGAAGAAAGAATCTCTGAATTTAACTGTACGTCCGAAATTGGGCTCAAGGGTAAACTGATGGGCATTCCTTGAAGCGCGTGTATTACGGTTAAATAGTTTAAGGGGAGGAATGCAGCTGGCTATTTCACTAGAACAGTGTTTATAAAAATACCGGTAAAATAGTGAAAGACAAGAAACATTGCGACGGTGTTCGAGAGTTTCAAATGTTTCTGTTATATTTGAATCACCTATCATTTTTAAAGCTCTTTTTTGAATTCTATCCAAGAGACTCAAGTGAGTTATTGGAGCACCTGCCCAAATATGGGAATTATACTCGAGTTTTGGACGAATATAGGCCTTATAGATGACAGCCAGATCAGAAGGGGTAAAAAATTTCTTGCAACGTCGAAGGAAACCTAAGCACTTAGCAGCATTTTTGGCGACGTCGAATATATGGTCATTCCACACAAGGTGGTCTGTGATACACATACCGAGAACTGAGAGCTGTTTGGTTTCCTCAATGCAAGTGCCACTCATGGATAGCGGCATAGGGGGTGGGTTCTGCTTTAACGACAGAAGACAGCATTGAGTTTTTGAAGCATTAAATTCTACACGGTTTTTCATTCCCCATTTGACAATGCTATCAAGATCAGAATTTAATGAGCTTATCATACGCTGCCGTTCTAGATTCACATCCGAAGAACAAGGACATGTATCTGGAAACGAATATGAGAAGCTGAGGGTACTGTCATCAGCAAAACAATTTAATGGATTAGAAGTTTCAGACAAAAGATCGTTGATGAATATCAGAAAGAGAGTCGGAGACAAAACGGAGCCCTGTGGCACACCAGCATTTATTTTATGGACTTCAGATTTAAAACCGTCCAATACAACTTGTATTGAGCGGTTTGAAAGGTAGTGTCTAATCCATCGAACAAGAGATTCATCAATACCAAATGCACGCATTTTCGATAAAAGAGCTTGATGCCAAACTCTATCAAATGCTTTTGAAATATCCAGTGCAATAATCTTACTTTCTCCAAAACGATGTAAAGATTTGTGCCACTGTTCGGTGAGATATACCATCAAATCACCAGTGGACCTATTGCTACGAAAGCCATACTGCCGGTCATTAAGAAGCTTTCGTTCTTCAAGATATTTCTTGAGCTGATAGTTTATCAGCGTTTCCATGACCTTGGAAAGAAGGGATGTAAGTGCAATTGGACGATAGTTGGAGGGGGAAGAAGATTCGCCTTTTTTAGGGACAGGCTGGACAAATGCTGTTTTCCATCCACTCGGAAAGAGACCAGAAGAGTAGGACAGATAGAAAAGCTTACGCAATGGTTTTGCCAGCGTTAAAGAACACCTCTTCAGAACAATTGGGGTGATACTATCCGGGCCAGCGGATTTGTGTATATCGAGATCTTTAAGTACTCTTGCAACTGAACGAGTGCGAAAGAAGACTTGTCCCATAGAATCATTAACGCTCGCAATTACAGGAGGAGTCATGGCACTCTCTGGTAGCGTCGAATTGACAGCAAATTGTGCTGCAAGCAAATTGGCTTTTTCTTGAGAGCTGACATAAGGAGTGTCATTGAAAACGAGCGTAGGAACCGAAGACGAAGTAGTATTTCGTACATTTTTTACAAATGACCAAAAATTTTTACTACCTTTGGGACATTGTAGTATTTTTTGCCGTAATTTTTGATCATGTAAGAATTTGGTTCTTTGAATATGATCATTACAGGTCTTTCTGGCTTGCTTAAACTTTTTCCGATTTTCCTCAGTAGGGTTGGCTTTATAATATCGGAAACTTACTTCTCTAACCCTAATAATCTCTTTACAGCTCGAATCAAACCATGAGTACTCTTTCGGTTTGATAGATTTTTCCCTATTCGGGATAAACTTTCTCATTCCGAAAAGAATAAAATTTGTAATCATATCTGCACTGGAGTCCACGTCACTATCGAGGAAGCATAGTGACCAGTTAAACTTCCTGAAGAAATCGTTGAGACCGTCCCAGTTGGCTTTCTCGTATTGCCAAACGGTTCTCTTAGGAATTATTTCTCTAACTGGGTTTTGTTGGCATGAGAAATTCGCAGAATTGATACAATGGTCGGATGTGCCTAGAGGTGATAAAACATTTATAGTGTATTTGTCAGGGTCGGAGGTAAGAAATAAGTCTAGTGTATTAGCGGATTGACCTGCAACGTCAGGAATTCGAGTAGGCTCGTGAACGAGTTGAGTCAAGCTGTTTAACTCAGAAAAGATCTCGACATACCTTCCTTCGGGTGTTGTCTGACCAGAATAGCGCAGCCACGAAGAATTGTGTACATTGAAATCGCCCGTAATAACGATTTCACTGTGCGGAAAATGAGAAACAATTCTTTGGATATAGTCAGATAGCGCATCGAATTCATTAGAAGTTGAGTTGCTATCCAAACTTGGGCTGCGATAAATAAAGCATGTATGAATGATGCGCTTATGGATTGTAAATTTAAACCACATAAAATTAAAATTTGTATTTAAACATGGGCCATATTGTGATTGAAGCTGATAAGCGACATCGTTCCGTACATATATAGCGAGACCATGGTGAGGGAAAAATAGAGGCACTAAGCTATAACCAGGCAGGTTGAATTCTGTGTGATCAGAATTTTCACCCACCTGGGTTTCGCTAAGTGCCAAAACTGCTGGCCTGTTTTTCGCAGTATGGACATAAACAGCACAGAAATTCTTTCTAAGCCCCCGAATGTTGCTACAGTCAACTCTAAATTCACCCAACATTACAAAAAACAAACACAAAAAAACCAAATCAGACAATTAACTATGCTGATATCGAGTTTAGATCCCAAAATAACTTCACAATACAATTTACTATTAGTGTTATGCCTTAATAGTAAATGTATTGATCCGCCCCTGGACTCTAAAATAAATAACAGCAATCTATCTGATGTTTCTTTAGTTCAATCAGTTACACACAATTATGGCGTGACCCACAATGTATGTGCAACGACGAAACCAAAGTAAACTGTGGGTGATGGGTGAAGGAGAAAGAAGGAATTACCGCTCACTGTGGTAGACACTTTTTGTTTATTGCGTGGGTGCACATTTTTTGTTTCTGTTGTCGCACTACAAAGTTCAAATTGTCACACGCGCCGCGAGGGGTTTTTCCTTTTTTTTTTCTTTTCTTTTTCTTTCCTTCGACGCAACACAACCGATCACGTAGAGATCTATATCAGTACTCCTAAAAAAGTCTAATTTCCAAAAAAAATACTAAGCCGTTCTTGAGATATCGAATTTTTCAAAAAAAAAAATACTTTTTTTTCTAAAAATTGGAAAATTATTTTTTCTTAAGTTTTTAAATGCAATGTTTTTTAAACTTTTTAGGAGCTTCTTTATAAAAAATTTCGTTAAAATCCGTTATGCCGATAATGAGTAATTCAAAATTCGAAAAAATCGTTCTATGGTAGGTACAGTCAGTAATATCTAGATTTCAAATTTTTTTTTATTAAATTATAGATTGTAAAGATTGATCAAACGAAAAAAAATTTTAGAAAAATTCTCGGAACCGGTTTTGAGAAAAATACGATTTTCGAAAACCATTTTTAAAAAATTTGTATGGAAAGTACCGTTAGTTTTAGATAAAACAAAATTTTTTTTCTCAAATCTTGTAGATTATGCTAAGAAACTTTTATTTGTCAAGTTTGAAAAAAATCGAGCATGTGGTTTTCGAAATATTGAGTTTCCAAAAAAAAATTTTGAATTTTTTTTTAAAAATCCAAAAAATAAAAACTTGAAAATTTGAATATGTAATAATATTCAAACTTTGGAGGAGCTTTGGTATAAGAAAAATGATTTAAATCGGCTGTACCGTTTTCGAGAAAATCAAAAACAAAAAAAATAGACCCAGGGGGGCTACCAAAAATAACAATTTATTGTAAAATTTTTTTCAACCATTAGCTAGGTTTAACCAAATGAAATTTTTCAAATTTTTTTTTTTTAAAATTCTGTGGGACAGTTTTTGTGAAAAAAAAATATTTATAAAATTTCGAAAAAAAATCGTATGGCAGGTACCGTTATTTTTGGTCTTAAAATAAAACAGAAAAAAACCTCCGGGGGGAAAAAATTAAAACCCATATCTACCAAGTTTGAAGAAAATCGGCCGAGCCGTTTAGGCTGTAGTCGAACCGACAGACAGACAGACAGAATTGCGAGACCCACTTTTTTGGTCTTCGCTATCATCGTAATGTCAACTTTGATCAAAATCTCGAGTTCGATTTTTTTTACGAATGCATAACCTGCCTTATAGTACCTACATATAAGTCGCAAGTAAAAATTATATTGAAATCTGTATTCGGATCTTTACAAATTTTCTCTGTTAAGTGGAAAAGATTATATCCTTCAAGTAGCTGCCGCCAGTGTTAATACACATTTGTGCTAGTTTTATCGCATTTTAGTTGACTTTTTGACGAATATTCTCCTTAAAGGCTGCGATTGTCTGAGGCTTCTTGGCATAAGCCCGCGATTTCAAGTAGCTCCAAAGAAAGAAGTCTGTTTTCGTCGTCGCTAATGATGATTTTCGACACAATATCGGCCTCTTCATTTTTGAGATTGAGGATGACTTAGTAATAATTCACAAGCGACGGACGGTCAGCACGCATTAACTGATGAAACGTTTGCACATTGTATGGGAACATGTGTAAGTCTTTCACTAAAATTCGCTGCAGGATCCATCTGGTAATGTCCAATTGCGTGGCCCGTCATCTGGTTGATGTTTCTTCGTTATAAGTGAAATCAGATTCCCGGTCGAACGACCAGTCCAGTGACGGTCACACTCTGCATGGTCTTCTGTGGTTCCAGTATGTTCGAGTCGAGTTGCTAAGAGCCGGAATGTTTGCCCAGTTGGCGCGACACGATTAGGAAATCGATGTCGAAACTCACGTTGTGCTAACACCACCCAACTAACATTTCAGTTTCTATTAGCTTAGAAATATGGACATGCTGGAAGTTTCAATTTATATAATGCTTCTAAAGAGCCTTCTTTAAAAATAATTTTCCTATAGAAGTCACGGTTTCAATATCATCTTCTTTTAAACCTTTTGCAATTAAGACACAAAGTTTTTCAGAGACTAGAACCAATTTTTCGGATATGGTTTTATAAATGAAAATAGAGAAGCTGGAACTTGTATAAAGATTGCAATGTGATATGATATAGAAGTTTACATCAGTGAGTTTTCAAAAGGTTTCTATAACAATTTCCTAAGAGCTATATAGAATATGTCTCTTAAGCCTAGCAGACTTTAACAAAGAGTCTTTAAAGAAAATGTCAATGTTCAAACTTCTAAGAACTCTGCAAATGAATCATAACAGAAACTAATACATTTAATCTTAATTAAAGTTAGGAATATTAAATTGATGCATGTTAACTAATTATTTGTACACATTTATTGTAATCCATCTATGTACTTTTTAGATATTACTCAGGCAAGTATAAGAGTATAAATCGAGATCCCTATGATATATAGCATAGACAATTAGTTTGATTGTTTGCCTTGTGAACCTTAAGGCTAGGCGCGCACATTCAATTTTTAGTTGCACAACTGTTTGGTTGCTTATAGAAAACAAATGTCCGCGCAGGTGCATATAATTATATGTTATACAAAATAGCAAACTCATTTTAGGCAATCGTTTAGTTTAGTCAAAACACAAACTTTTTAGTTGCTCGAACCAGGCAGTTGCGAAACTAAAAATTGAATGTGCGCGCCTACCCTAAGAGTCTAGCGAAGATGAAGTTGGAGTGACGAATAACCAAAATTTAAGAAAAAATACATTCGAAAGCAGGCAGCTGAATTTCAGATCAACCATTCGGCATTTAAAAAGTTGAATTGCAATTATAAACGAGCGTTTCGAAACAGGTGCGAAGTTATAACCTGAATATCCGAGAACTTTTTTGTTTTCAAACATATAATGTAGCTGCATTTATATGATTATCTTCATTTTGATCTTCTGTGCCCATATATTAGATATAAATGTGAATTTCTTTGGAAGAGGCATATATGTAAATCCAGCATGATATCTCTATATATCCCTCAAAGTGGAAATGCATAAAACTATAGATGGGTGAACTGACCAAAATGTTTCATGGTTTTATTACAAATAATATAAATAAATATTACATGAAAATAATTTACGATATTGAAGAAAGGCATAATGTATACTTAACATAACAAATGTCAAACTAAACGGAATACAAACATTTTACATATACATATGAATGAATGAATCGTTTTTAAGGACACAAATAAAAACAAAGAAAGAGTTAAGTAAAACATAAAACAAATCACTACGGTCAGCAATTTAAAGATATTTTGTGCGCTCCCATTAGGTATGAAGATTAGGGCTCAATACTGAAAATTAAATAAACATTTTGTAGGTAAACCCAACAAAGGAAACTTAAGACATTTGCTTAGGTTTTGTTTTTCTTGTGTGAACGTGGCTTGAGAAAGAAATAGGCTGATTAAGTTTTTGCATCTTCCAAATAATATTCAACATGGCCCAGTGCGTAGAGAGATGGACTATTACACAAGAGATGCCGAGTTCAATCCCCAAATAAGGTTAAATGTCATTCATGTTTTAAAATTATTCCAAATACATTAATTAATAACAATTCCAATGTAATACATAGTTTCAGGTTTAAAATTGATTAAATGTCGGAAAAACGTCTTCAAAGAAATATAAATTTACTTTTATTTTCGTATTTTTCAGGCTCGGTAAAAGTTCGAGTGTAAGCTTGTAATAGACATAAAAAGCCGTGCATTTGTAATTTTTGCGAAGCTTTATTGAAGCCATCTGTCAAAACTTGAACTTCAGTTCAATTTCGAATAGGACTCTGTTAAACTTCTAATAGTTCATACACGAAGCTGGCACCTTTGAAAGATCTGTGCATGGTACTTCTAAGAGGATTTTCAGAATCACTTATAGAAGTACATAAAAGGTTTTGTGAGCTTGTGTAATATTTTCCTTTTTGTTCTTAAACAACCTTTACAAATGTATTAAAGAACTTCGAAAATATATTTAGTTAGACCGAATCGAAGCTGAAATGTTAGTTGGGCACCCACCCAGCATTGGTCAAAAAAATCGACACAATTCTTCTAAGCTCTTGCGGAGTATAGCTTTGCTTGTCTGTTTGTATTCTGCAGGTGTTTAGTTCACAAACGTCAGATTTGATTGACGTACTTCGCCTTACGTTCTCTGTATGCACAGGGAAGCTATGAACAGGTGGAACGTGAAATGATTCGACAAAACATCAGTATTCTTGGGCTGAGTGAAACGAAGTGGAGGGGAAAAGCTGGATACAGCGCAACCTCAGGACTGACTAAGATGTTGTATTTCGGGGAGGAGGACACAGGCAGTGGTCAAAGACTAAATGGTGTTGGCTTAATGCTAAATAAGAAGGCTAGAAAAAGCTTAATTTCCTGGGAACCAGTTTCGGCGAGGATAATGACTGTAAGGTTTAACTCAAAAATTCGCAAAATCACCATCATCAAGTGTTACGCTCCGACGAACAATGCAGCGGAGGATGACAAAACCACGTTCTATGCTAAACTGAGTTCGGTCTACACCAGCGTTCCACAAGGAGACATAACTATCATCATGGGGGATTTCAATGCCAAAGTTGGCCCGGACAACGTAGGCCTTGAACGCTTTATGGGTAGACATGGCTTGGGCCAGCGAAATAACAATGGTGATTTGTTGGTCGATTTTTGTAACGCTCGTCAGTTGGTGGGTGGTGGAACCCTGTTTCCACACAAGACCTGCCATAAAGTCACCTGGGTCTCCCCTGATAGTCAAACACGAAATCAAATCGACCATTTTATAATTCAACAACGATGGAGAAAATCACTTTGCGATGTGAGAAATGAGAGAAGTGCGGATGTAGGTAGCGACCATCACCTACTACTAGCAACAATTCAGCTACGAACAGCTGCTATCCGGCCAAGTTCATAAAATACATCAACCAGACCCAAATTCAATACAACCGCTCTTAGTGACCCAAATATTTGTCGTGATTTTGCCACCACCCTTAACGACAAGGCGTCAAATGTGGGTTTAAATGTTAATGTTCCCATTGAGACGATGTGGGACAAGTTAAAAGGGTGTTTATGAAAGCTGGATCTGAAACGGTACCGAGGCAATCTAGAGATAGAGACACTTGGATATCCCAAGACACCTGGGACAAAATTACACACCGCAGAGCACTCAAAATAAATTTAAATAAGGAAACTGATGCTCATCGGAAATTGGTTATGCGGAACGAGTACAGAGCAGCCTACAAGGTAGTGCAGAGGTGTGTGAGACGTGATAGGAGGGTCAGATTGGACGAATTGGCGGAAGACGCTGCAAGAAGAGGTAACGCAAGGGTGTTGTATATAATTACTAAGGACCTTGTAGGTCAACAAAGTAACAACAACAACTACCCTGTTCTTGACACGAACAGTCGTATTCTAGTGTCAATAGAAGACCAGTTGCGAAGGTGGAAGGAGCATTTCTGTGCACTGTTAAATGATGACCAGAATGCAAATGCCGATTTCCTACTGCCGGACATACGTAGATCTTCCAGAGGCTTTAATATTGACCCCCCGACAAGTGAAGAGTTAAGAACCGCGATCTTACTTCTAAAAAACAACAAAGCAGCTGGACTGGATGGCATACCTGCTGAATTGAATTCCTCAAAGCAGACCCCGACTTGGCAGTTGATATATTGTTGCCACTTGTTGAGGCTATTTGGGAAAACGAAACCTTTCCCAGGGAATGGAAAGACGGAGTTATCGTCAAGGTACCGAAGAAAGGTGATCTTAAGAATTGTAATAACTGGCGTGGTATCACCATTTTGTCCGTATTTCCCAAGTTAATGGCAACTATTATTCTCGAAAGGATAAAATCCAAGATCGAGTCGACTCTCAAGAGGCATCAAGCGGGACTTCGCAGTGGTCGATCACATTAACACCTTGCGAATCATCCTTGAACAATCATCGGAGTATCGATCGCCGCTTTACCTCATGTTCGTTGACTTCGAAAAGGCTTTCGATCGCGTCAGTCGCGATGCTATCTGGAGATCGCTTGCAACGCAAGGTGCGTTGTTTTGCACAGTGGACCGCTTTCCGATGCTTTTGAGGTGCGACAAGGAGTGAGACAGGGTGATATACTGTCACCGATCTTATTCTTACTTGCAATCGATGATGTTATGACTGTCACGGTGGGTGAAGGTGAGAGACTTGGTATACAGTGGGGCCTATTTCACAAGCTTAGCCATTTGGACTATGCTGACAACATCTTCTGCTTAATGACAAACGGAACTGGAGCCCTAAACCAAATGTGTCACTCCCTTCAACAAAATGGTGAGGCGACTGGCTTAAGGATTAACGCAAAAAGACAAAAATAATGCACACCAGCCGGAACCAACAACAACAGGTTATTGTGAAGCAGGAGACAATAGAAGAGGTCAAGGTCACTCAGTTTAACTATCTGGGTAGTTATCTGGCACCCGACGACGGTGGAACAGACCTGGATGTCATCAATAGAATAAATAAAGCTCGTAGTGCATTCGGAATGCTTTCTCCCGTGTGGAGCTCCACAAAAATATCACTTCGTACTAAGTTGAGACTCTTTGAATCCAATGTCAAATCTGTGCGTCTTTATGCTTGTGAAACGTGGAAATGCTCTACTAACATCTCGAGAAGGTTGCAAGGCTTTGTCAACCGTTGTCTGTGTTACATCCTAAGGATCCGGTGGCCGCAAACAATGTTTGATATTGTGGCTTAGTACTGGACAAACAAAAGTGGATGATGACATCAAGCAAAGAAAATGGCGCTGGATCGGCCACACACTGAGGAAGCCTGATGACAACATAGCAAAGCAGTGCTTTCAATGGAATCCTCAAGGTGCGAGGCGGCTTGGAAGGAACATGGAGATCAACAGTCATGAAGGAAGCTCGGTCGCTAAATTTGCAGTCGTGGACACAGCTGAGGTATCGTGCTGGGAATAGTGAGAGATGGAAGGATCTGGTTGACGCCCTATGCTCCAGGAGGAGTTAAAGTGTTGCTGCCAATAGTAACCGGAAACTAAGAAGAAGAAGAAGTGCGCCTCGGACATGCACCTAAGATCCAATTGCTGTGTGATCATTTTATAATTGGGAACGTGTTACCACCAGTAACTGTTAATACGATTCATTTGTTCACTAACGATACCGGATACTTAATCTGCCTGGGGATTGGCTGGTCAATTACCAGTAAAGAACATTCGGCATATTTACCGTATACTGTCCTTGATATCGCCACCGAACAACGGTGTTAACGGAGAGACTCCTTTGTCTCTACGAATATAGAATAATAGCCAGGGTACAATACCGTGACTATTTTACTTATCGTGATATTGGTTCATGTACCAATTCACAACTGTTTTATTTGATTCCTTTAGTATTAGCCACCTTACCACTGGTGGGGGGATAGCTAATACAAAATAACAACACTACGTTTGACGAATTTTGTTGGAATGATTTATTGTCCCAAAATCGGGAATATTTATACTTAATACTATCTTACGTCAACAATAATTATTTTACTAATACAAATTATGCTTGTTTGACAAAATATAAATTATACAAATACAAATTATGCTTGCATTACAAAATGCATTAATAATATTGACGGTTCGAATGTCGTATACGCGAAACACATGCCAGTACTACACCATTAGTTTGTTTTTGTTAACCTGCAGTGGCAGTTCAAGGTGAGTTTTCTTTTGGTTGGGCATTATGTTTCGCGCATCCGGCATTCTTGTCGTTTAATGAACTTTACTATGCTGTGGCATACTGAATGTATTCGCATTGTTTTTATGATATATAAAACCTACACTTATTTTGAGGTAGGTCGCGATTACATTCAGTATGCATTTTGACTATGATTTTTTATTATTTCTGTTCGTGAACATACTCCCCCTTGTTGAATGAAGTACATTCAAAAAAAAAAAAAAAAAAAAAAAATTTAAGTTTTACAATACATGTTGTTGTTGAAGAAATATTTGAACTGTTAAAACTCTCTCTTTTTTTTTTTTTATTGTTATAAATTATATTTTATCAAAACAAGCTAATTACGAAATTGTACATGTTGAAACTTTAATTAATTATTATAAAAAATTATTTTATTTTATCAAAACAAACAAAAAATTTAGAATTGAACATAGTTAAACTTTAACTTAATTTTCAAACAAAAAATAACAATTATAGGTTCTTTAGTTGATATAATTTACAAAGTTGAATTTTGATGTTGTTCGGCAGGCAGACTTAGCCTTGTACGTGTTGTTGGGATAGGGATCTGTCTCGTGGTTCTTCTGATGTTGAATCCTCCGCCTTTCGTTTAGGTGAGCCGCTGGTTTCTGATGCTGAATCTTCCGCCTTTCGTTTAGATGAGCTACTGGCTTGGAGTGAAGAATCCTCTGGTTTTCGGATATATGGACAATCTTGTTTTGGTTCTTCATCATCGATGGGAAGAGGAGCTAGTTTGTGAATTGCTCGTCGTAAAATGTTGGTTGCTGTTTTTACATCTGCTACGCGAGCTACACCGTCTTCTCCCACATGGGTTTTAATGACTCTACCCAGTGGCCACCTTAGTGGTGGGATGTTGTCTTCTTTAATTAAAACTATAGCTCCAGGTTGAAGATTTTGTTTGTTTTGTTTCCATTTACTTCTCTGTTGCAATTCATTCAAATATTCTCTCGACCATCTTTTCCAGAATTGGGTTTTTATATACGTCACCAACTTCCATCGTGTAGGCAGGGTCATTTTTGTTGTTTCGGCATTAGAATCAATTGATGCGGTTAATGGCTCGCCAATTAGGAAGTGACCTGGTGTAAGTGCTGTCAGGTCATTTGGATCGGAAGACAAAGGCGTCAGAGGTCGAGAATTTAGAATTGCCTCAATTTCTATTATTAATGTCTCGAATTCTTCATAGGTCAATGATGCAGTTGATGTGCTTCGATATAGAAGGTGTTTCGCTGATTTTACGGCAGCCTCCCATAGGCCACCGAAGTGCGGGGATCGAGGCGGTATGAAATGGAAATCAATGCCTTTTGTACTACATGATGATACTATAGATTTACTTCCTTCCGAGGAATATACTGACTGACTCAGCTCCTGGAGTTTGTTTTTAGCTCCGACGAAGTTTGTCGCATTATCACAATACAGTCTTCTGACGTGACCTCGTCTTCCTGTAAACCGTTTTAAAGCACCTAAAAATGCTTCTGTTGTTAGAGCACTCACAACCTCAAGATGGACTGCTTTTGTAGCAAAGCAACAGAATACCGCTATGTATCCCTTCTGTGGTCGACTTCCTCTGCCTCGATAGTGAATCCAAATTGGTCCGCAAAAGTCCACACCTGAATTAACGAAGGGACGGGCGGGCTCTACTCTAGTTGATGGTAGATTTCCCATTTTCGGTGAGAGCAATTGAGGCTTGGCTCTTGTACATCTTACGCATTCTTTTACTATCGAACGTGCAATCGTTTTACCCTTAAGCGGCCAGAAACGTTGTCTGGTTATGGCCAAAAGTGCTTGTGGGCCAACATGTTTATTGTCTTCATGGATGTCCTTCATTATCATCTTTACGAAAGGGTGTTCATAGGGTAATAGAATAGGATGCTTTACTTCATATGCTAATGTTGATGATTCCAGTCTTCCTCCAACGCGTATAATTTTGTTGTCATCTAAGAATGGTGAAAGGCAGAGTACAGAACTTGACTTGCTGCATTCATGATATTTATTTAAATGTAAAATATCACTGCTAAATTCGTCCTTTTGTATGACTTGTACTATGGCATTGAGTGCTTCATTTAGCTCTTGGCTTGATAGAACCACATTTTGTATTTTCTTGCTAAGTTCTTCCGTGGGAATCACCTCTAGGCCTTTCTTCTTGTTCTGATTTGGTTGATTTGGATGAATTTTCTCTTGCCTTCTCTTCTCGACATCAATTTTAAGATATTTGATGTATCTTAGCACAAATGCAGTGATCCGCTGCAACTGCTTAAACGAGTTTCCATGTTCAATTTTGTATATGAAGTGTGCTGATTCACTATTGTCATTCATACTAGCTGAAATTACTGGTTTGGCAAAGGTTGGTTTGGCAAAGGGCTGTGGCCATGCTGATTCCTGTCCATGAAGAAAAACAGGGCCGTAGAACCATAAATTCGATTCCTTCAATTTTTCGGGAGATATACCCCGTGTTAATAAATCAGCTGGGTTTTCTTTGGACTTCACATGACGCCATTGTTGTTTTAATGTATTAGCTTGGATGGACGCTACCCTGTTGGCGATGAAGACTGGGAGTGTTTTTGTGGTTGAGTTAATCCAAGCCAGGACAATTTCAGAGTCGGTCCAATAGTACGTGCTGACATTTTCATATGCTATGTCCTTCTTGATTCTTTCAGCAAGGTCGGTTGCTAACTTGGCTGCGCATAATTCTAGCCGTGGTATTGTTGGTTTCTTTACTGTGCTCTTTTCAATTGGAGCAACACGGGATTTGGCACATAACAGACGCACTATGATTGTACCAGGGTTGACAATAGATCGTACGTAAATGCAAGCTCCATAAGCACTTTCTGAAGCATCGGCAAAGATGTGAAGCTGTATACTCTCCGGTGTTTTTTGTGCAAATATGTGCCTTGGTATTCGAATTTGATTTATTAACTTGATGTCATCGCGAAATTTCAGCCATTTTGAATGTAGCTCCTGAGGTAATGCTGCATCCCAATCCATTTTCAGCTGCCATAATTGTTGTAGAAAGATTTTTGCGGTAATTACTACTGGGGCCACAATCCCAAGTGGATCGAACAGTCGGGCTATTTCTGAAGAGACTATCCTTTTTGTAATTTTTGCTTCATTAATACCATGTGCCTTGATGCAAAAGTCGTCCACCTTTGGCATCCACGTTAGTCCGAGTGTTTTTATGTTGTCTTCTGAGTCTAGGTTGAAGTCAAGTTCCGTCTCCTTATCCACTGGTAGAAAATTTTGGAGTAAACGTGGATGATTAGCGCACCATTTTCGCAACTTAAAACCTGCCTTCTTAAGTACATCAATAAGTTGTCCTTGCATTTCTAATGCGGTTGAGAGGCTGTTTGATCCGGTCATTACATCGTCTACATAGAAATCTTGCTGAAGGATTTTGCTGCCGATTGGATGTGATAATAATGCTGATTGAGATAGATGCTGTAATGATTTGATAGCTAAGTACGGAGCGGATGTTGTGCCATATGTTAATGTATTTAGTTGATAGCACTTGATAGGTTCTGACGTGGATCTTCTCCATAAAATAAGTTGATATTTTCTATCTTCCTCATGCACCAGCACCTGCCTATACATTTTTTGTATATCGGCAGTAAACACGAAGCGTGGTAGACGGAACCTCAGTAGAATTGTAAATAAGTCATCTTGAATTTTCGGGCCAGTGTGTAGAATGTCGTTGAGTGATATATTTGACGATGTTTTTGAGGAGGCGTCAAAAACTACTCTCAACTTAGTCGTGCTGCTGTCTGGTTTCTGAACGCAATGATGAGGTAGAAAGTAGTGAGGTGATTGGTTTGATGGAGCAGCTACTTCTTGCATGTGCCCTAGTGATATGTATTCATCCATGAATTGATGATACTGGTTTTTAAGCTCTGGATTGTTAGCTAAACGCCTTTCTAATGAGTACAGTCGTCTTAAAGCTATGTTCTTCGATTCTCCTAATGTTGATGGATCATCTAGAAATGGCAATCTTACGGTAAAACGACCGTTTGCATCTCGCTGTGTGGTCTCCGTAAAATGTTTTTCACACCATTTTTCTGCAGTGGTTATTTTTCTTTGTTTTTGTTTGTCCTCTGGGTCTTCAATTGACCAGAATTTTTCAATGAGTGCGTTAAGATTTTCGTCTTCAATGCACATACCACACGACAATGCTGTACTGGGATGACAGCCGACTCTTCCTGTTGCGATCCAACCGAAAACTGTATTTTGCAGTGTTGGCATCTCTTCTCTGGATTTTATTTGCCCAACAGAAAGTAGTTCATGATATAACTCTGCGCCTATGAGAAGATCAATGTGACCGGGACAGTTGAAATTTGGATCAGCCAACTGGATGTTCTTTGAGATGTTCCAGTTTGAAGTATTAATAAATTGTGTCGGTTGTTGTGATAGAATTTTTGGAAGGACCATTGCCTCGATCCTAGTAGAGAACCCATTTATTCTGGATTGTAGATGAATGTTGACTCTTTTATATGAATTTTGAGTCGCACGGCCTATACCCTGGATCTGCATAGTTACGTGTTTTGATGAAAGACCTAGCCTTGCGACTAGCTTCTCCGTTATGAGGTTTACTTGGGATCCTGAGTCTAATAGTGCTCTGCATTCTATAAATTCTCCAGTTTTGGCTTCTAAATTGATTCTGACAGTCCCCAACAGGATGTATGATGGAGAATGTTGGCTAACTGCGCTTAGTGCGAGTGTCCGGTCACGCCCCTGATCCGGCGTGTGATGGCTAGTGGAGCTTACTGCAGGTGACTGGTTATGCTCCTGGTCCGGAGTGTGCTGGCTAGCGGCGCTTACTGCAGGCGTCTGTGTTCGACCCTGGTCTTGAGTTTGCTGAAGATTGTTTACTGGCTTGTTGTGTTTGTTTGGTGCTAATGTTTCTAAATGTAATAAAGTGTTATGTTTCTTGGAACATTTAGTACATCCTTTCCAATTACAGTTTGAAGCCTGATGACCTGCTTTGAGACAATTCACACATGTATGATGTTTCTTAACGATGTTCAGCCGATGTCCAGGTGTCATTCGTAGAAACTCTTGACAAGTATATAGTGGATGTCTGCCATTGCAAATTATGCATGATGTTATTGGAGCAGATGCGGCTGCTACTCTTTTTATCGAGTGTACTCGCCTTTGCTCTTCTGCGAATCTTCCCTTGTTGCCTAGCGCTTCGAGAGATTGAAATCGCCTTTCCAAGAAATCAAGTAACTCATTTAAATTTTGAACCTTTCTAGGATTTTCGAGGGATTGTTCATATAAGGTATGAGTATCTCTGTCTAGTTTTTTCAGCAAAATGTGTGTAATTATTGGATCCCAATTTTCAATGCTGATACCAATATTTGCAAGCCCCATCAGACATTCTTGTGTTGTATCATGGATAGCTTTAACGGAACTTGCTGTTCCTTTGTCGCACGACCCATTTGGTTGATTCATTAGTTTGTTTATTAACGCAGATACCAACAGTCTTGTGTTGTCGTATCGATCAATTATTGTTTTCCAGGCGGCATCATAATTGTCGTCTGAGGTTGTGTAGTGTCGAATGAGTCTTTCAGCTTCACCTGATACGTTTGTTTTTAGGTACCACAATTTTTGACATTTGGCCATAGGTTGATTGTGTACCATCTGGACGAACAAGTCGTGAAACTGCCGCCATTTTAAATAATCACCGTCAAATTTCTGCAGTGTTATTTTAGGTAGTTTTAGAAAACTTGAAGCGTTTGAAGTTTGAGCTGAGGGCACTTGTTGAATTTTATTCGCTAATTCGTTTAGCTCAATTAGCTTCTCTTCAGTTTCATTTTCAGTTTTTATAAACTCTTGAACATTGTATCCTTCTAGAGAGGGATCTTCATATTGTTCATACACTGAATTGTGGATGTGTAGAACCTCCTCCCAATATCGTTCAATGTTCTTAATTTTCATTCTATAGAATTCTGAGGAGCGACCTACCACTAATGGAGTTGACGCACCTTCTAATGCCCTCTGCAGGCCTGCTATAGCAGCATGTTGCCGTCTTAAGATGGGAACTGAGGT
Organism: Philhelius festivus; assembly: GCA_963931855.1. Taxonomy (NCBI): domain Eukaryota; kingdom Metazoa; phylum Arthropoda; class Insecta; order Diptera; family Syrphidae; genus Philhelius; species Philhelius festivus. The sequence goes on along the minus strand of OZ007554.1, from coordinate 67,277,509 downwards.
ATCTAACTGTTGCACGGAAGTCCGCGAGATTGGAGTTGGTTTATTTTGGTCTTGCTCTTTGTTGACGTTACTGTTGGAACTGCTTGTTTCCAAGTCGTCAACCTCTTTTGGATTAATCGCCCGAAGAGTTGCCATCAGATTATTGTATAAAGCTTCAACCTTCTGGAATGTATTTCCTGCGACATATGGTGTATCGTGTTTGAGTAAACCCTCAATTTTCTGGTGGTTGTTTTGAAACTGTTTCCAATATTCCTCAACTCGCTGAATCCGGTCTTCTTTATACTGAGCCGTTTTCCTTGAAGCGCTATCTTTGCTTATGTTTATTTTGAGTTTTGATAACTCATCGGCTATGATCTTTTGTCGTGCCACGACGATTGAGATGTCTGTTTCATCCATAGTTTATCGGGTTGGTCAGAAATCCGCTTTATTTGTATGGTATCTTCTTTTGGAACTTCACCAGTGTTGGACCTTGTTTTCGTACCAGTGTTATGGCCCTGGTAACGCTCTTTAGAGACAACTTCAATTAACTTTTTAAAAAATGACTTTTAAGTTGAACTTGCCAGTGTATAGCCCTGGCAACGCTTTTATTAATGAATGTAGGTGTGTATATGTGTTGCCCCTTACCTCTGGTAGGGGGAAGCAATCACAATCACGTCGGGGTCACCAAATGTTAACGGAGAGACTCCTTTGTCTCTACGAATATAGAATAATAGCCAGGGTACAATACCGTGACTATTTTACTTATCGTGATATTGGTTCATGTACCAATTCACAACTGTTTTATTTGATTCCTTTAGTATTAGCCACCTTACCACTGGTGGGGGGATAGCTAATACAAAATAACAACACTACGTTTGACGAATTTTGTTGGAATGATTTATTGTCCCAAAATCGGGAATATTTATACTTAATACTATCTTACGTCAACAATAATTATTTTACTAATACAAATTATGCTTGTTTGACAAAATATAAATTATACAAATACAAATTATGCTTGCATTACAAAATGCATTAATAATATTGACGGTTCGAATGTCGTATACGCGAAACACATGCCAGTACTACACCATTAGTTTGTTTTTGTTAACCTGCAGTGGCAGTTCAAGGTGAGTTTTCTTTTGGTTGGGCATTATGTTTCGCGCATCCGGCATTCTTGTCGTTTAATGAACTTTACTATGCTGTGGCATACTGAATGTATTCGCATTGTTTTTATGATATATAAAACCTACACTTATTTTGAGGTAGGTCGCGATTACATTCAGTATGCATTTTGACTATGATTTTTTATTATTTCTGTTCGTGAACAAACGGTGCGTAGTGGGATAGACTTTTTTAGAATAAGGCATTCTGATTGTGACTCCGATTGATATGGACGTGTTTTTAAATTATTAATAAAACTAACGAAATTAAGCGTTTTTTAATAAGTTCAATTAAAAGCTCAAGTGAGTTGAGGTCACTTGAGCTTTTAATTGAATTTAATTTAATCACTCCACTTAAACAGAAATTATTTTCTATCTTCTTTGTTTTTACTTGCGACTTATACATAGGTACTATAGAGCAATTTATGCATTCGGAAAAAAAATCGAACTCGAGATTATGATCAAAGTTGACATTACGATAATAGCGAAGACCAAAAAAGTAGGTCTCGCAATTCTGTCTGTCTGTCTGTTCGACTACAGCTAAACGGCTCGGCCGATTTTCTTTAAACTTGGTAGATATGGGTTTTAATTTTTTTCCCCCCGGATGTTTTTTGATTTGATTTTTTAAGACCAAAAATAACGGTACCTGCCACACGATTTTTTTTCGAAATTTTATAAACATTTTTTTTCTCAAAAACTGTCCCACAGATTTAAAAAAAAATCATAAAATTTCATTTAGTTAAACCTAGGTAATGAATGAAAAAAAATTTCAAAAAAATTATTATTTTTGGTACCCCCCTTGGAACCATTTTTTTTGTTTTTGATTTTCTCAAAAACGGTACAACCGATTTTGATAATTTTTTTATGTTAAGGCCCCCTAAAAATTTCAATATTATTGTGTATTCAAATTAAAAAAAAATTTTTTTTTGGATTTTTAAAAAAATTCAAAATTATTTTTGGAAAACTCAATATGTATTTCGAAAACCCCATGCTCGATTTTTTTAAAAATTGATAAATAAAAGTTTCTTAAAACAATCTACGATTTGAGAAAAAAAATTATTTTACCTAAAAATAACGGTACCCTCCATACAAATGTTAAAAAATGGTTTTCGAAAATCGTATTTTTCTCGAAAACGGTTCCGAGAATTTTTTATTTTTAAGATTTATAATTTAATACAAAAAATTTTGAAAACAAGACATTATACTGACTGTACCTACCATAGAACAATTTTTTTTTTAAATTTTGAAATTCTCATTATAGATAAAACGGATTTTGATGAAATTTCTTATAGAGATGCTTCTAAAAACTTTAAGAAACATTGCATTTCAAAACTTAAAAAAAAAAATATTTTTTGAAAAAAAAAATCATTTTTTTTTTGCAAAATTCGATATCGCAAAACTGGATCAATATTTTTTTTGGAAATTTAATTTTCATTCGTACAATAATAAAAACCTAAAGGTGACGTACCAAGTTTTTATTTTAAAAATTTTATATATAAAACCTTACTTTATTAAGAAACCACTACAACGACTTATATAATTTTTGTTCTTGCATAAATTCATATTTGCATAGCATTCTGTTTTTCTTTTACTACTAGAAGAATTTAAACAATGATAATTATTTTATCCTTATGAACAGTTTTTTCTAATAACATTCGTTTTTAAAAATCCCAGTCTATTACATAGGAGCAAGTTCGTGCGACCCAGTCGTGCATTTTATTTATTAAGTAAATCGAACCGTTAGGCTAGGACCGCACTTGCGATTTTTTGTCGAAGCGATTAAAGAGTCGTAGTCGCTACAAATTTTGTCATGCACGCACTTGCGATTTTTTTGCGCGCGATTATTTAATCGCAAAAAATGAAACACACTACTTCTTATGTGAGTGCACGCATTTGCTACAAATAAGTAGCGATAGAAAAATCGCTTGAAAAAATAGAACTTGTTTCATTTTTACAATCGCTACGATTTTTAAGTCGCATGTGCGTGCATTCACATTTAAGGCCATGTGTCTTATGTTTTGCGACTAAAAAATCGTGGATTAAAAATCGGAAGTGCGTCCATTTGAGTACATGTGTTTCATTTGAGTTTACGACAATCGCATCGCAAGAAAAATGAAACAAATTGCGACTTTTAAATCGTCATGATTTGACGGTAGCAAGTGCGTTCATTCTCATTTAAATTCATGTGTTCTATTTTTGCGACTAAAAAATCGTGCGATTGAAATCGCAAGTGCGGTCCTAGCCTTAGGCCGTTCCTTAGTTCGGCGTTCGCGTATTTTTTGTGAATCCTCTTCCAGGACACTCTATGTAGTTGTAGTATGACTGTTTTCGTTTTGCTTCATGTTATTAGTTTTTTCATTGACTTACTAGAAATAGACTGCTAAGAGCCAACAACACACTGGGTGGTATGCATAAAAGACAGTTAATGCTTCTACTGAAGATTTTCTAAGTAAATACTAATCAGACCAAAAACATAAATGTTAAAAAAAGAGCCAAGTTCTTCTATACAAAAACCTTTGTGTAACAAGTCAGCCGTGAAAAGTACTGAGATCTAAAAGTACGCCAAGTTCTTACTTCATGAAGGTTTAATACCGAATATTTAAAGTAAAATAATATTGAAACAGCTACAATGTAATAGAGAAATTTTATTATTTAATGGCTACTGACTAAAGTTTGATGGGTTTACTGGTCAAGTTTTTAAAACCTTTTGAATTGGGCATAAGAAAAAACTTGCCAAGTAAGCCCATCAAACTTTAGTCAGTAGTCATTAAATAATAAAATTTCTCTATTACATTGTAGCTGTTTCAATATTATTTTACTTTAAATATTCGGTATTAAACCTTCATCAAGTAAGAACTTGGCGTACTTTTAGATCTCAGTACTTTTCACGGCTGACTTGTTACACAAAGGTTTTTGTATAGAAGAACTTGGCTCTTTTTTTAACATTTATGTTTTTGGTCTGATCTCACTCCTTTTTGCAAAGATTTTAATGTTTTGCCATGTAAAAATCTCGAAGGATACGGAAAGATAGAAGGGTGGACTCTACCTACTAAAATCAACTTAGTTTATAGCTTCCTATTTCTTTTGGTATATTTTCTTTTTGTTAATGGTTGTTTTGATTTGCGCTTCAATTATTTCTTCTTATCCTGGCAAGATACCTAACACTAACAAACCTATCTTAATTACAGCAATCGGAAGTGTTCCATATAATTTAAAAATTTTCTCAGAAAGTGGGCGGATACCACGCCCCCTGAATGGAAAACCTTAGTTTTTATTTTTGGTCCTTTAAATGAAATTTGAGCCCTACCGTTCTACCAAATTTCATTGTTCTACTGCAATCGGAAGTGCGCCATATATAATTTACATCAGTTCTGAGGAAGTGGGCGGATACCACGCCCCTGAATGGAAAAACTCGATTTTTATTTTTGGTCCTTTATATGCGATTTAAGCCCTACCGTTTTACCAAATTTCATTGTTCTACTGCAATCGGAAGTGCGCCATATATAATTTACATCAGTTCTGAGGAAGTGGGCGGACACCACGCCCCTGAATGGAAAACCGCTAATTTTATATTTTTTTCTTTGTATGCAATTTAAGCCCTACCACTTTACCAAATTTCATCGTTTTACAGCAGTCGGAAGTGCTCCATTCAATCAACACCAATTCGGAGAAAGTGGGCGGATACCACGCCCCCTGAAAGGAAAATCTTGGTGACTATTTGTGGTTCCTTATATGCAATATAAGCCCTACCGGTTCACCAAATTTCATCGTTATACAGCAGTCGGAAGTGCTCCATTCAACCAACACCAATTCGGAGAAAGTGGGCGGATACCACGCCCCCTGAATGGAAAATTTCAAATTTTCGATTTTTTCCTCTGCTTACATGACAAGACCTACCGTTGTGCAAAATTACAAGATTCTACGATGTCGGGAAGTGCTCCATAATTTTGATGATCTGTCAGTCAGTCAGTCAGTCAGTCAGTCAGTCAGTTACGGTTTTTGTGATTTTTGAGGCCTTATATCTCAGGAACCGCTTATGCTAGAAAATTGATATTTGGTGAGGCGCCTGTGCCTGACTAGCTTAGCATATATTCGGAGTTTTAAGTTTCTGACTTCAATTTTACTAAAGATAGGAAGGGGTCAAAAATCGCCTGAGTTTGTTCCTGTAAAAAGGGTGTAGTGCCAGAACTTGGCTGGGCACTACCGTGCCCTTTGATTTTGGTATGCATTAAAATGGAGTAAATACTAAAAAATAAGTATTTACTTTAAATCAAAGTATAAACATTTTTGGATGAATTTTTGTAGTACGTACTTTTTTCGAATGCATAAAAACTAGTACATACTTTTTTTCTGCAGTAAATACTGCGAATTTTTCAATTTGCTATGGAGCAACTTAAAAATTCCATAGCATCTACTTTTGCTTCTTTTGGTATTTTTTTAAGGTGCAATACTTAAAAAAATGTAAAGGACAAGGTATTATCAACCATTTGAAGAAACAGAAAATAATATTTAATTATTATTTTTTTGATTTATCTTGTACCTAATTTAAACAAAAAATTATTTGTCAAAAATAATTTTTTTCCACGTTTACATAAATTCGAAATTTTTTTTTTTTAACAAATCAAAAAAGGGTTATCCACTATCTGTTATGATGTTGTATCAGTTTTAATTGTTCCAGCAGAACTAAGAGCTGGTGCTCACCATTTGTTTGGTTTTTTGTTTCATCAGTTTCGTTCAAATTTCTTTTTTTTTTAAGTGTGGGAGCTCCTCCCGTTTCTTTTGCAGACGGTGAGTTAGACACATCTTCTTCCACCCGTCCTTGGTTGGCATCATCATCTGCCCCAACAGATAAACCACCTTCATAGAACGAATATTATTTAAATGTCATGAACATAATTTTGATTTTAAAACTTACCAGGAATGCAATATATTGTTGGATTTTCTTCGGCGTTAAATTAAGAATGTCAAGGAAAACCTTCTCCCATTCTTTAAGTTTAATGAACTTATTTTCCGTTTTCTTCAAATCTTTTTTGATGTTACGAGTAGGTAAACATCGATCTTGAAATTATTAATTTTTTTTTATTTGGTGTGCATTAAGTTGAACACCCATTTCGTTTTTATGTTCATAATTGAATAATTCTAGAGTATCTTCTTTAGCTCTTTTAATTGATGGTTGCTGAGATATGTAGATTTAATAAAACAGAATTCACAAAAATTCTGAATTGCCATTACTTTTCTTTCCACTTATCTAAAGAAACGAATTAAAAATTACTTAAAACCTTAAGGTGATGGATGTTTATAATAAAAATGAAGTATTTACTATGTTTTTGGATGAATTTTAAGTATTTACTTGAATGAATTCAGTAATTACTTATAGTATTTGCAATCAAGTAAAAACTTTTTTTTATGCATACGAAACAAAGTAAATACTGAAAATTGGAGCTTCTACTTAAATTTTAGTATTTACTTAAACTTTTTACTTTAAGTAAGTACTACAATTTTATGCATACCATCCACTGTTTAGTTCAACGCTTATAACTTACGGCAACTAGCGCTTGTGCAAAGTCGGAAAACATAGTGTTGTGAACAGAGCTTTATACTACTACAGCGCCATCTGTTGGAAAACTGCATATCTAATTTATGGAAGAAACGAAAAGCTCTTTTCCAATGTCAAATGTATTTCCCCTTATTCCAAACATCTAGAACATTCCAAGACAAGAACTTTCGAGAACAACTAATTTGAGTATATAAGGGAGTGTTCACAGTGAGCGAGAGACAGTTGATTTTGGATTGTGAAAGTGTGCAAAAGTATTGCTTATTGGATTGTGTTTTTAAACAAGTGTGATTTAAATTTGAATAAAAGTATTTGAGTTGTTTATAAATTGAGATTTACTGTTTTGAATTGGAAAGTGTGAATAAAGAAGAAATACTAAAAAGAGTAATAAGTTTTATTTAACGAACCTTGGAAAAAATATTACATTGGTGTCAGAAAAGTGGAATAAAACTTATTATGCAGTGAAGTGTACGGAAAAGAAAAATAATAATAATAAAAATGAGCAAGTTACTGAAAGAGCTCAACTGTAATGAGCTGAAAAGTGAATTAGGCAAGCGATAACTTTCTAGAGCAGGATCGAAAAATGAGCTTGTTCTGCGTTTGGCCGAATATTTGAAACAACAAAATGAAGACCCGGACATTTTCGTCTTTGAAGCTGATGCTGAGGAAGCAGACGTAAGTAAAAATGTAGATGTTTCAAATATGATTAGTCTTCTGCTTCAACAACAAAAGAATGTTCTCGAACGTCTCGAAGATCAACGAAATGAACAAAAGGAAGATCAAAAGAATGTTCTCGAACGTCTCGAAGAGCAACGAAATGAACAGAAAAACGAACAAAAGAATGTTCTCGAACGTTTTGAAGAGCAACAGAACAATATTCTCGAACGCCTTGAGAAACAACATAGCGAACAAAAAGACCTTCTCGAAGAGCAGAGAAACATGCTAGAAGGCAAGCTTGTTAACATCGAGAATAATGTATCTGCACTTGATGGACGTGTTTCATTGCTGGAGAATCAAGTCGACAACAAAATGGAGACGTTTTCAAAAGTGTTAGATGAACGTGTTTCATTGCTAGTCGACAACAAAATGGAGACGTTTTCAAAAGAGTTAGACCGTGTTTGAAACATAAAGATTCGGGAAAGTTCTGGGGAAACTTTGAGAAAAAAAGAGATGCAACCTCCAACCTTTGATGGACAAACTTCTTGGTCTATATACAAGAAGCAATTCGAGGCAGCTTCCACAACAAATGGCTGGGATGAGGCTGACAAGTATATAGCCTTAACTCTTGCTCTTAGAGGAGCAGCTGCTGAGTTGTTGCAAACCATACCAGCAGATAAGAGCGGCGACTTCAATTCCTTGGTTTTGGCTATAGACAAACGCTTTGGTAACAGCCACATGAAAGAAGTCTTCAAAGTGCAACTCAATTCCAGAGTTCAGAAGAGGGGCGAAACTCTACAACAACTCCAAGCGGACATTGAAAGGCTTGTTCATCTTGCATATCCAGATGTTGGAGAGGAAATTTGTAACCAGTTTGCAGTTGAGGCATTTGTTCGCGCCATTTCCGACATACATCTTCAAAGGGCCGTGCGAACTGCTGGAAAACGAACGCTTTCTGAAACATTAGCGTTTGCCTTGACAATGGAAGCAGCTGAGCAAGCTTCTCACGGAGTACATCGACTTAGAGAAGCCATCGTCGAAGAATGCTCATGCCAAAGAACTGATGTCCAAAGGAACCAACGAAACGGACTTGCAAAGTGCTGGAATTGCAACAAGACCGGACATTTACAGCGTCAATGTCGATTACCACCAATAAGAGCTTGTCAACATTGTGGGCACGGAGTTTCAAACTCAGAACAAGGTAACAATAACACCAGTGTTACTTCCCGAACAGTTTCCCAGCAGGGAAACGAGTAAGAACCAACTTCGAGGGGCAGAAGCTGGTTTCTGGTATCGATGGCCCCAGAAACACCATCCAGGTCTCTCAGACTAAACGAGACAATAAAAGTCTGATGCCCGATTTCACGAAGGACTTTTAAACATTTAACAGGCTTCTAAACCTTAAAATGAGATGTTTTGGTTTCACCAAGCGCTTTTAAATTAAACAAGCTTTTAAACACCCTTATAAACTAAATGCCCATTTTTGGCTCATTAAATTTTAAAAGTGTCATTGAAATGTCATCAGATGTAGATAACAACAATTGGTTATAGGTATAGCAGCTGAAATTATCGTTCTGTAAGGATTTAGTGTTCAATTTTTGAAAATATAAAATAAATAAATTAATACTAAATATTTAAATGATTTGTTTCTTTATTTCGAAAAAAATATTGATCGACTTCATCCAATAATAAAGTGCAACACAAAGTTATTCGCTGAGCAAGAATATTCCCGGTTCACAAAAATACATTATATGACTTCAAAATGTGGTTCCGACTTTCCAACGCATCTGTGGATGAGTTTGTTGAATATGTTTGGTCTTTATTTGGAACCAAAACAAACCCAACAATGCAACAAAAATAAATTAAGTGGTTATTACTTAGCGATTTTATGCCACAGAATGTCAGGATCAGAATCTTTCCAAATATTTTGTGTGCATTTCTTTTTTTTTTTTTTCATTTTTTGGCATTTGTTTGAACACATAACGCTTTCTCATTTCTTCTCATACATTTCGCTTGTTAGAAAGAAAAAAGGAATTTATTTTTCCCAGGGATGTGAAGAGAACTCAATTTTAACAAAAATTTCCCCAAAATGTCCCTTTTATAGATTGGTGAAACTAAAAATTTTTAAGAGCCTGATAAAATTTAAGAGGATTTTTGATAAAAGTGCTTTTAGTGTTTGTTTATGAAATCGGCCATGACTGTCGAGGCAATTTTAAATGGCAACAAACGTGTGGTCACCATCGACACCGGTGCCACAGCCTCCATTGTGCGTCAAGACCTAGTTCACCTGAATTGGCTACACAACAGCAATAGCTACCGTCTAAGAACTGCCACAGGAGAAGCAGCTAGGGTTTATGGTGAAGTCCGACTTAGAATTCGAATTGCAGATCTAGAATTCTCACACAAATTTTTGGTGGCAGATATAAGTGACGAATGCATCATAGGCATGGACTTCATGAAAGAACATCGAGTAATTTTGGATATTGGCAACCAGGTACTCAAATACCAGAATACAGAGATTCCAATGATCTATGGGCACGAAGGAATAACAACTCTAAGGACTGTCATCAAAGAAGATGTGGTTATTCCTTCTTCTTCTGAGGTATTTCTTTGGACAAAATTAGAAGGTGAGTGTGGACGCCATCGATACCTAATGATGGAACCAGACCCAGACTGTTCTTCCCAAAAGGTCATCATTGGGAAGACACTTGTGGCTCCGAAGAACAATATGGTCCCCGTACGGATACTCAACACCAAACCGTACGATGTAAAGTTAGTGAAAGGAGAAGTTATCGGTAAGTGCGAATCTGTCGCAGCCATAACACGAATTGACGCTGAAACACCGAGAAAGACATTAGACCCTGAGGAGCTCAATAGCATCAAGGCAAATATACTCAATTCAGCTAACCAGTTAAATGGCAGAAAGCCTTCTGAATGAGTGTGCCGACATTTTCGCTTCACCAAACGGGAAATATGGAAGGACACAAATGGTGCAGCATCGAATAAATACAGGAGATACAAGGCCCATTGGTCAGCCTGCAAGACGTCTGCCACTATCCAAACAAGGTGAAGCTGAGGAAATGATTACCACCATGAAGAAGGATGGTTTGATTGAGAACTCCAAGAGTCCTTGGGCGTCACCAGTGGTCCTAGTCAAAAAGAAGGACGGAAGTACACGGTTTTGTGTTGACTACCGAAGGTTGAATGACGTAACCAAGAAAGACAGCTACCCCCTGCCAAGAATTAGTGACACCTTAGATGCGATGGAAGGTGCACATTGGTTTTCAACGCTGGACTTGAAAAGTGGATATTGGCAAGTTGAAATTCACCCTGAAGATCGAGAAAAGACAGCGTTCTCCACAGGTAATGGGCTCTGGCAGTTCAAGGTAATGCCATTTGGTCTTTGCAACGCTCCGGCAACATTTGAGCGTTTGATGGAGTGCGTCCTTCAAGGTCTGACTTGGAAAACTTGTCTTGTCTACTTGGATGATGTTATCGTTTATGGAAAGACATACGACCAACACTGTAAGAACCTAAAGGGTGTGTTCCAGAGACTTCGAGAGGCTAACCTTAAACTGAACCCAGAAAAATGTGCACTGTTCCAGACTGAAGTAAAGTATTTGGGACATATCATCTCGTCCCAAGGAGTCAAGACCGATCCTGAAAAAGTTGACACCGTCAAAAATTGGCCAACACCACAGGACAAACATCAACTACGAAGTTTTCTTGGTCTTGCTACTTATTATAGACGTTTTGTTAAGGACTTTGCCGGAATTGCGAAGAGTTTGCATCAGCCTACGGAAAAGAACAAGCAGTTTAGATGGTCAGGTGAGTGTGAAAAAGCCTTCCAAGAATTGAAATACCGTCTATGCAATGCTCCGGTGCTGATCTATCCGACTCCAGGCAAGCCTTTTATCATCGATGCTGATGCAAGCAACTTGGGAGTCGGCGCTGTTCTGTCACAAGTGCACAATGGCGAAGAAAAGGTTGTCGCCTATTTCAGCAAAGTACTGTCGAAGACCGAAAGGAACTACTGTGTGACCAGAAGAGAACTCTTGGCACTCATCTTGGCAACGAAACACTTCCACAAATACATCTATGGACAGAAGTTTCTTCTACGAACCGATCATGGTGCTCTTAACTGGTTGTTGAACTTCAAGAACCCAGAAGGACAAGTCGCAAGGTGGATAGAAAGACTGCCGACTTACGATTACGAAATTCAACACCGAAGGGGAAAGCTGCACTCAAATGCCAACGCGCTATCCCGAAGGCCTTGTAAAATATATTGCAAGCATTGCAGGCGACAAGAAGAAAAGGAATCCATCAACATTCTGCGAATAAGAGCTGACCCCATTTGTGGATGGAGCAATGAAGAAATACGATCTGCTCAACAAGAAGACCCCGACATTGAACCTCTTCTCGCATGGAAGGAACATGAAGAAAAACCCGCATGGAATGACATTTCCGATAGGAGTCCAGTTTTAAAGGCCTATTGGGCACAATGGGACTCACTTCATGTGCAAGAAGGTGTTCTTCGGCGAAAATGGGAGTCCGCTGATGGTAAATCCTATGTGATGCAGCTTGTGTTACCTCAATCAAAAATCAAAGAGGTTCTTCGAGAGATGCATGATGGACCTTCAGGAGGCCATTTGGGAGTCAATAAGACTTTAGAAAAGGTGAGGCAACGATTCTATTGGTTGCATGCAAGAGACGACGTTGAAAAGTGGTGCCGAAATTGTGACGCTTGTTCTGCAACCAAAGGACCTGGTAGAAAACTGCAAGGAAAAATGATGCAATATAAAGTTGGTTCACCTTTTGAAAGGATTGCTGTTGATGTGGCTGGCCCATTTCCGGAAACGAATGATGGAAACAAATACATTCTGGTGGTAATGGATTACTTCAGCAAATGGCCTGAGGCATACGCTATCTCGAACCAAGAAGCCAAGACCGTGGCCGACCAGATTGTGTTTAACTGGGTAAGCAGGTTCGGTGTGCCTATGGAACTTCATTCCCACCAAGGAAGCAACTTCGAGTCGAACATATTCCAAGAGGTCTGCGCGTTCCTTGGCATTAAGAAAACGAGAACCACACCACTTCACCCGCAATCTGATGGAATGGTCGAGAGACTCAACAGGACCTTAAAAGAGCACCTCACTAAGGTCATAGGCGACTACCAAAGAAACTGGGATAGGCACATACCACTATTTTTGATGGCCTACCGAAGTGCCATACATAGCTTAACAGGACTAACACCATCTAAAATCCTGTTCGGAAGAAGCATACGGCTGCCTAGTGAGATAAGGTTTGGACACCCATCACAAGAGTCTAAGGAAACAAGGGATTACGTGAGTGACCTAAAAGAGAGGCTAATCGACATCCACGAAAGGACCAGGACTAGAATGAGCGCTTACAGCGATTGAATGAAGACAAGGTACGACACAAGAGCAAACACGACAGGATTCCAAGTAGGAGATCGTGTATGGCTGTATAATCCACATCGTCAAAAGGGATTGTCGCCGAAGCTTCAACAAAACTGGGAAGGCCCTTATACTGTCGTCACGAAAATCAATGATGTCGTTTACCGAATTCAAAGAGGGTCAAGAGGAAAGTTAAAAGTTGTGCATAGCGATCGACTGCACCGATACAGTCGCGAATGTGGAGATAGAATTGTTCGGGACGAACAATCTTAAGAAGGGGGCAATGTTGTGAACAGAGCTTTATACTACTACAGCGCCATCTGTTGGAAAACTGCATATCTAATTTATGGAAGAAACGAAAAGCTCTTTTCCAATGTCAAATGCATTTCCCCTTATTCCAAACATCTAGAACATTCCAAGACAAGAACTTTCGAGAACAACTAATTTGAGTATATAAGGGAGTGTTCACAGTGAGCGAGAGACAGTTGATTTTGGATTGTGAAAGTGTGCAAAAGTATTGCTTATTGGATTGTGTTTTTAAACAAGTGTGATTTAAATTTGAATAAAAGTATTTGAGTTGTTTATAAATTGAGATTTACTGTTTTGAATTGGAAAGTGTGAATAAAGAAGAAATACTAAAAAGAGTAATAAGTTTTATTTAACGAACCTTGGAAAAATATTACAATAGTTTTACTTTTGGTTTTGGAAATAGATTTCAGTTTTTGACACTTTAGTGTCAGGTGTTCAGGGAGGATTTTTAAGTTTATTATTAATTAAATATCTAGAGGGCTATTTTCAAACTTTAATTATTCAAAATGGATTGCAGCTGATTTTATGTCCAGGTGGAATTTTAATTTTTTAAGTGGTAAATGCTTGGCTCATAAGCTAATAGGGCCCATACACTACTCATGCCTGCATGCACAATCACAAGCATGCACAATATGTCTTCCCCAATACATTATTCATGCAAACCGCACAATATTCATTCGTGTGTTTATCGCTAGTAGAAAAGTTATGTCAAACTCCGCTGGTGCAATAATTTTGATTGCTTTGGCAATAAAAAAAAAATAAAAAACACGACTGGGTCGCACGAACTTGCTCTGATATAAAAGTACTTTGGAATTTAAAATACATTTTATAAATATAAAACATAGATTTAATGAGATAAAAATGTTCAAATGCATGGAATTGCGGTCTGATTTCCAGAAATGTATGAATTTGTGCAAATAAAGTTCAAAAATCGTTTTATTAAAGTAATTTTTTATATAACAAATTTCTTTCAAATTTAGGATGCCAATTTTACGATTTTAGGAAATAATTTCAAAAAATAATCGTTCACACGTTTTCAAAATATTGATTTTTAAAAAAAATAAATTGGAATTTTTTTTTTTTCAAAAAAACAAAAAAAAAATGTTTCGAATATTTTTACACACGATATTATTTTAAACTTAAGGGTCTCCTGGCAAAAATGTTGGGTTAAAATCGTTAAGGCCGAAATTCGAAAATAAAAAAACTTTTTTTTTAATTTGGAATTTTGTTACTAACGAAAAATAACAATTTATTAAGCTTAATTACTCAAAAACGGCTTGTCTGACGAAAATTTTCAATTAGACCTTTTTTGTAGGGAATTTAATTTTATATAAAAGTAAGTCAAAATGAATTTTTTTTACTTCAATGTTTTGTCAGTTCTGACGCAAAACATGAAATTATGACTAAAAATCAAAATTAGCGATGATAGCCCTCTTAAAATTGATATTAAGGGCTCAAACTTTTACGAAAATTTTTTTTTGTCATTCTGAATGATATTCTCGATATATCTTTCAAAAAAAAAAATAGTCAATTTTTTTGGCCCAGTCTAATGGACATGCATTTTTATTCAACCATTGAATTTTTCTAAAGCATGTTCATAATCTTACGGCATCTTATGTATCGAATTTTATGTATAATTTTATGAAAAAAAAACATCATCAGTAGGTACCAATTGCAGTTATTTCACAATTATTTCTCTCAGTGTAGCTTCTTTTAAATGAACAATATAATACGATATTAAACTATCTTGCAATGGACAGCCGACACTTTGTCATTTAACTTAAACAGTCAATATGTGCCATCCACTTTCTAAAACTCTTGTTAATTTTGAACCTTAATTGCTGGATTTAACATGTTTTATTATAAAAGCAAGCTTCTATTCAAAACTTCGTATACATAAAATAAGTCGTTTCCTGCATAGAAGGCAAACATATAAAGTGATAAAGTGAAGTTAGGAAAAAGTTGCCCGCTGAGAAGGTAAATCCCCAAAGTACAAAAGCTATAGGCCTCCTACTCCTTCGTCTTTTCTCATTAACTGTAAACATGTGTTTATCGGCAGTACATTGTTTTTAATTATACTTTAAAATTGCTAAATATGCAACGTTATTATCGTCGGATTAATATATCGAAAGAATGGGCTTAAAGGAAGGAAACATCTGAGTCGGTACACCTAATTGTATAGGGAAGTTTGAAGTGAATTGAATAGATTGGATAATGACATTGTATCTAATTACTTCTCTTCCCTACATTTCCTAGAAGCTTTGTGTCAACCTTTGAATTGTTTACGAAAAGTTATGTGATTCTATGAAATACTTCACATGAGCTAGGTTTGGATGAATATGTTGTATATTGTATACAAATAGGCTTAAAGAAACCTTGTAACGAACATCCTGGGAATATTTTCGTTAGTCAATCGCAATCAATTTTCTATAAAAAACAGTAGTTTAGGTCAGCAATCGCTTTAGGAGTAAATATTTAAATATTAACAGAGAAATATATATTAATTATCAAGAACATTTACATTTGTTATAAAAAGAAGAGGTAGGTAACTATATCTAAATCAACTTTAGCGGCAAAAAGAAAGCTTTATTGGCCGAAAATTTTAATTTAATTTTCATTTTAGTGGGGGCAATACCCCCAAAAATTAGGCTTACTACAAGCTAATTCTTAATCTAACTTACATATAGTTCTTAAAGCTAGGATTGGTGTGAATTGGAAGGATGGTTAAGACGGAGTTTCAGGCAAGGTGGACTGAGGTTGAAGTCGAAACAGTTAATGTTAATATTAATCATCAGACGCATGCAAGTAATAGGTTCGTTGGAGCCATTAGAAGTAGGGTGAGTAGGCAGATAGAAGAGACGAGGATTTCTTATATTACTGGAATTAATGTTGAAAGAATTGTAAAGAGTTGTACATTAAACAGGGCCCGTATTACAGATTACGAAACGAAAGGCAAAACGACGATACCCTAGAAAACGATAGTCAACACATGGACCGATTATGGTTTACGATAATGGATGCATCAAAATATTGCCTGGGGCCCTATTTTGTATTACGAAACGAGCGGCAAGTCAACGATACTGAGGAATACGATAGTCACGACAAAGAGCGATTAAGTAAAACGAAAAAGGCGTACAAAAAATGTTGCCAAATGCCAAGCTTAATCGAAAAAAACATTTTTTTTGAAGCGCAACCAACTTCTGGACTATTAGGAATGTCAAAAATTGACAAATAAATGAAAAAAAAAATATAAATCAAGTAATTAAATGAACAAAAATAATTCAACAAACAAAGAATGTTTTTCCATTGCGATTTTTTTTTGGATACAGACGATGAGTCCGAAGACGAGGACAATTTAGTACCAAGAAGGGTGATAAGGGAAAAATTGGATCTCATGAGCATTCCAAATTTAGAGTAAGTAAAAATGTTTACATACGACAAAAACAATAATTCATACTATATTATTAAAAAATTTAATTTTATTTCAAGATTCAAAAATCTATTTCGTCTTACCAAGGAAGCCTTCACTTATGTATTGGAAAGAATTGATACCCAACTTCCGAGCTCACGGTCAACATACATATACTCGTATACCTAATATTTTGAAATTATTAGTGGAGTGTCTGGGGGTTTTGACCTCAGACTTTTGTTACAGTGAATGAATTTAAATGGTTGAGGGGGGGTTTTCTTTTTTATACTATAAAGTGTAAAGTTTACCCAAAATTTTTTTGTGCTTTTGATTTTTTTATTATTTAAACAAAAATTATAAACAATTAATACTTGAGAATGTAATTTTATCTGATACGTTGAATAATGCCTAAATAGACATAAAATAATATTTTTTTAAAATGTTGGAGCGTATGAAGGGTCGTAACGACCTTGGACAGGTAGTAGAACGTGGAGAGGGGAGAACGGCGACGGCAGCTGCTCCAAAACTAAACAGAATTTTTCTAGCCACTTTTTAGTTATAAATGACACGAGTTCTGCGCATGTTGTATATATTTCAGAGTAAAAGTTGTGTATTTTTTTGTTTATTTCTGACAAAAATTGTATTGAAGACGTTTTTTTCTATTGAATTTCTATGTAAGATTTGTTATTTGTTCATTCGGTAAGTAATCTCATTAAAAATCTGCAGTTCATTATATGATCATAATGTTTATAATATGAACATAATGATTATTAGATAATAAAATAACTAATAAGTACATAGATAATTAAAGATTAATTCAAGTAAAAAGAAAAAAAAATAAAACGTAACAAATTAATCATTTAATGTATTCAATTGTTTTCTATCACAGTTTTCTAACAATGGAGGAATCAACGACCAGTAGTACAACTAATGAGTACAGCTGCATTATCTGTGAAAAATTGGGTTCATCTTCCGAAACCAATTCAGATTTAGGTGTTATTAAAAAAATAACTAACGGAATAACAACGTTACGAGCTGCTTCAATCGAACGAAAGGATGGCTTGTTACCTTATCTTAAAACTGAATTCGTTTACGCTCATATAGGTTGTCGCCAAAAATATATTCATAAAAAATATATTAAAACATATAAGAAGAGGCCCAGTGAAACTCCATTTTCACCTCCGAAAAAGAAACTCCGAAGTAGCACTGATTTATCGAGTTTTGAGTGGGAAAAAAACTGTTTCATTTGTGGCCAAGAAGCTAATAAAGAAAAAGAAGCAAAATTAAATAAAAAACGACGAAGACAAATCTCATATATTAATACTCCAACTTTAAGTGACTCCATTGTAAACTTTATAACTGTACAGAAAAATGATTATTATCGAGAAATTCATAAAAGAATTTCTGGTATATCAGATTTACAAACACTCCAAGCAAAATATCATGCTGATTGTTATAATTCTCTTAAAAATTCCATTCATCTGAGCTCTGCTGAGAAGAAAGTTGGTTCGAGAATTTCGATGATAGATGCAGCAATGGAGCAAATATACAAGTATATAGAAGAGAATGACGACTGCCAATTTTCTATGCAAGAGTTGAAAGATATCATCACCTCACAGCATACTCCAGATGAAAAAACTATTAGAAAACGATTAATAGACCGTTATCATGATGATATTGTTGTATCAAGTAAATTTGGAGCTAATACTATTATATGTTTTAAAAAAACTAATCATCATGTATTAAAAGAAAGTTGGTACAATCAACAAAATAATAGTAAAGAAGAACAGGAGTTACATATATTGAAAGCAGCTAGTGAGATTATTAGGAGGGATATAAGAGCTCAAGTTTACGACAGTGAAAATTATACACCAAGTGATAAAATGCTTAAAGATATTGATGAATTTATTCCAAAATCTTTAAATTTTTTACTGTCAGAAATAATACTAAAAGATAAGAAAAATAATACAGAAGCTATTCCTTGTTATGAAAAGAAATGTAAATCTATCGCACATGCTATAATATCAGCTGTACGGCCACGATCATTTTTATCACCTTTGCATGTTACTTTGGCTGTAATGTTTCATAGAAAATTTGGTTCCAAAAAAATTATAAATATCTGTCACTCCTTAGGCTTCTGTGCTTCATATAAAGAAGCTACATTATACGAAGCTTCAGCTACTTTTACAGATATTGACGTCCTCGTTATATTAACAGCATTGGTGAATCAGGATCGTGAAATATATTTTCTAAAACCATCCCGAGGCAAAGTCCAACAAAAAATATTTTCTTCGAAATGTTTAGAAAAATCGTATCCAAAATGTAAAGAACATATTCTTTTTTTACATGCCTTTACAGGTTGCGATACGACATCAGCATTCTTCAACAAAGGTAAAATTAAGTTTGCCAAAAACTTTGAGAAACGTCATGATTTACATGAATTAGCAAAAGTATTTAAAAATTCAAACGAAGACTGTAATAATATATTTCAAGCGGGTGCAGCATGTATTTTGGGTTTATATGGAGCTCCAGCAAAAATCAAAGACTTGAACTCATTGAGGTTCCATTTCTTTGTAAAAGGAACAGCCAAAAAAACAAGTGTTCTTTTGTCATCATTACCTCCAACAGCTGATGCAGCGTTTGAACACCTGAAAAGAGTATATCTACAAATCCAACTATGGTTAGAAAATGTAGATATTGAAAATGTAGACATTGAAAATTGGGGCTGGAAGTATTTTAATAACATGCTTATCCCAATAACAATGAATCAATCACCAGCTCCAGATAATTTATTGCAAATGTTGTTTTGTAGCTGCAAAAAGGGTTGTGGAGCTGCTTGTGGATGTCGAAAGAGTGGCTTATACTGCAGTGTAGCATGTCTACAGTGCAGTGAAAATACTTGTTTTAATACTCCACCAATCATTGAAATAAGTGAAGTTGAAGAAAATTCTTAAATAGCCAAAAATGTAAATTCTTTAAATAAACATATGATTTTTTGACAATTTTTTTTTTAATCTATTTTCCTTCATTTATTTCTTTCTCCTAATTACTATCTCTATATGAATATATAAATTAACTTAATTTTGGTGTCGAAAATGTTCTACAGCCTCATATCATGAGATATTGTATCATTTAAACTATCAAAATTATAATTATTTCATTATTTTTTTTTTAATCGAGATCACAATTTTTTAATAGGTAAACTTTTTTGTATATATTATAAGCTAAACATTCCACTTTGAATTATAAAATTTCATTCACTGTAACAGAAATCCGAGGTTTTCATGTTTTTAACCCCCCAGGCACTCCACGACTCTTCGCTTCCTAGCAGAGGGTGGGTATCAAAGAGGAACCGGGCAAGACTTTCTTGTTGGTATGGCGCAACCGACTCTGTCCACAACCTTAACCAAGGTATTGTCAGTTATGGAGGACACTTTTTGCTCTGAATATATATCATTTGCAATGACTGACGATGAGATGAATTCCAGCAAGCAGTATTTTTATGCTAAACACCGTTTCCCTGGAGTTATTGGATGTGTTGACGGGACACACATCAAAATAATTCGACCAACTACCAATGAACACCTTTATTTCAACAGGAAAGGTGACCACAGTGTTAATGCAATGATAGTAAGTACTTAGATGCACATATTAGATATATTTTCTCTATAAATCGGGCCTATTGAGGTAACCGTCGGAGCGGAATTCTCTCCGATTTCCTACGAATCGGAGACATTTTGCTTCATGGTATTTCTCCGATCAGCTAATCGGAAATTCTGTCCGACGAAATTCAACGCATGCCATTTGTGTGCGATGAAGCACTTCTAATGGTCTTATTTTTGACACATACCAACAAAATTTTCTCCGAAATCCTCCGACAAGTTCTTGTTGCGGAAAGTGTTTTCTTTTTAAAGAAATAGTTAATTAAAATGTAAGTAATAAAGAATTTAACTTTATTTACGTTAACTTGTGTTACCTATTTATAATAGACTTTTTGTTCTTAGGCAGAACGAAAAAAAAAAAAACTTCGCAACAATATGAGCGGGTTACACCAAAAAGACACCAGAAATTGTAGCTGTGTTTGGGAAGATCTGGCCCAATCAGATAAATTAATTGGAAACAACACAAATGGATGTTTGGATGGAAAAAAAGTATGTTCGTGATCTTTTTTTTTGTGCATTGATCCATTTCTATTGTTATTAAAGTAGGTACCTATTAGTCAAATAAATATAAAATGTTGTTTCAAAAGTTTTTTTTTTTTTAATTTATTCTTTTTTTGACACTTCAAATAGAAACAAAAAACATGTATGGAAATAGGGAGGGGACTTTCTTCGATAGTTTTGATTCAAGAATCGGTGCATCTAATTACATTTCTTAAAAACGCTAGAGCTTTATAATTGATAAAAATACTATTAATAAACAATAAACTACATTCTCTCACCGGTTTTTCATGGTTTAAAACGCTTATGGTGTTTATTTTATAAAAAAAATATCGAAAATATATCGCATTTTCGATATATCGGTTAATTAGCACATCTCTGTCTGAAATTTATATCCATCGGAATGCGTTGTTGGATTTCTGTAAAATTTCTTCCGATGAAAGCTACTACGAACCAAAATTGAACCTCCGACGGAGGATGCGTTGCGGAGAAATTTCCGCTCCGACGGTTACCTTGGTAGGGCCGATTGTTTTTCAAGTTTTTTTTTCAATTTATTCTTTTTTTGACACTTCAAATGGAAACAAAAAACATACGTTTGGAAATAGGGAGGGGACTTTATTCGATAGTTTTGATTTAAAAATCGGTGCATCTAATTACATTTCTAAAAAACACTAGCGCATTATAATTGAAAAAAATACTTTTTATAAACAATAAACTACACTCTCTCACTGGTTTTTAATGGTTCAAAACGCTTATGGTGTTTATTTTATAAAAAACTATCGAAAATGTATCGCATTAGCACATCTCTGTCTGAAATTTATATACATCGCAATGCGTCGCTGGATTTCTGTAAAATTTCTTCCGATGAAAGCTACTTCGAACT
The DNA here is from genome assembly GCA_963931855.1 of Philhelius festivus. NCBI lineage: Eukaryota > Metazoa > Arthropoda > Insecta > Diptera > Syrphidae > Philhelius > Philhelius festivus. Next base: position 67,255,978 of record OZ007554.1, on the reverse strand, counting down.
GAAATTGAATCTCCGACGAGGAATGCGTTGCGGAGAAAGTTCCGCTCCGACGGTTACCTCAATAGAGCCGAATTTCTTGTTCTCATAGGTCTGCGACTATAAGATGATGATTCGGGCTATTGACGCGAGATTTGGAGGAGCGTCCCATGACTCTTTTGTGTTTAGTTTGAGCGAATACCGTCGTCATCTCCTTCAGAGGTGGACTAATGGAGATAAGCGAAGTTGGCTTCTTGGTACATACATAACACATATATTTCATTGCTGTTTTTTTTAATAATTCATTTACATAGGTGATTCTGGGTACACATTAGAGCCATGGATGATGACACCATATCGATCCGCGGAAGAAGGAAGCAGAAACCCACACTTCAATGCTATTCATTCAAAATGCCGAAATATTGTGGAAAGAACAATTGGTGTTTTAAAGTCAAGGTTTAGATGCCTTCTTGGGGCAAGGGAACTGCATTATTTACCAGAAAAAGCAATCCAGATTGCTAATGTTTGTGCTGCAATGCACAATATCTGCATAAAATATCGTGTTCCAGAAATTCCAATTGTTGTACATCCAGATAATCATGATGATCAAGGATGTGATCTTGTGACAAACAATCAAAATCAATTTTCATGTGTTGCAACAACTGTGCGAAATCAAATAAAAGATAATTTGTAAAATTCATATCACATTCTTTTTATTTCATTTCAAATAATTTCATTTTGCATTTAACTTTAAATAATAAAAAAACAACAAAACTTAGAGTAATAAAAACAAACTAAACTAGTAATAAAAAACAAACTAACTTACCCCCAGTTTCACAGTGGAAGTTTAAACCCCACTTTTGGTTTAAACTTCAGTTCAACAATAAATTTGGTTTCACAGTCCTTGAACAGAGTTCATTCTGTAGTTCAAGTTAAACGACACTATTCTGCCGTTTAAATCTAAGTTCGACAACCCCTTCAAACATTTGAAAATATAATTTATTTTCATTTTTAATTTTTGTTTCCTGTCACAGGTCACAACTTAAATAAAACAAATTTTCTTGATTGTTTTTTCTTTTATTGAGATAGAAAGAGAAAACAATTTACTTAAACTACGTTTGATAAACTGAAGTTCAGATAAGACTGTGAAACCGGACGAGTTGAACTTCTAATTTAAACTCCAGTTCAGGTTCAGCAGAACTTAAGTTTAAACTCTCACTGTGAAACTGGGGGTTAGAGTAATAAAAAAACAAAATAAACTTAAAAAGTTTTGTACTTTAGTAATACGAGTAAGTCTTATTTTTTAGGAACTAATCAAGATTCAGTGGACTCAGTAGACTCTCTTCTTGGAATTTTAATAGCAACATATTCTTTTGGGGTGGTCAGGTTGAATTTAAGTTCTTCCAATTCCAACTTTGTTGCTTCAATGGAAAGTAAGTCCAATTGTCCTTTATTTTTTCTTAAATTATTCTTTTTCACTTCTTCCAGTTTTTCTTTTTTAAGTTCATATGCCTTTCTTCTCCATCTATTGGCTTCTTTATGGCACTCATTAGACTTTTGAAGCTCTTTCAAAATAGCATTTTGCGTTTTTTCCATTGAAGTAAGCTTTTCATTTAGCACAACGATAACATCCCCTTGCAAATTAACATGCTGCTCTAACATAGCGTTCCGGATGTTTTTTCTTCTTTTTGGAAGAGGGGGTGCTACGTTCTCCGCATTTGGATGATTTGTTTGCGTTTCGTATTCTGTTGCTTCTTCCGTCCAAAGTATTTCCGCCGCGTCAATTTCTTGGCAAACAACATCCTGCGGCTCATTTTGTTTGCGGGCCACCCCACCGAAATGCTTTCCCATAGAATTTCCGGACACAGCTTCATTGAGGTCGAGAATAGCAATTATTATTGTTCTTTCGTTTTCAGAAATTGGCTTTTGCTTATTTGGACCTCCACCCGTGCCACTGGAAATGAAGTTGGTTTTCACGCATTTTCCGTTTGAGGTTATATTTGTAATCTTTCCAAACCTAAAAAAAAATTGATAAATATTTTGGTAAGAAGGTATCTAGATTTAACTTATTCTACAATGAACTTACGTTTTTCCATCCGTCGACAGTTCTTATAGGGGGTCCACATGCATTGAGTTTATCTGCCAAGTTGCTCCAAAGTATTTTGGACTTGGCTTTTGCTTGGTTGTTGGGCAAATAATTTTTAGCCACACCCGGGTTGTTCTCCATGAAAGCCACCATTGCATTCATTTGCTCCGTTTGCGTTGGTTTCCTATTAATCAAATAATTAAATAAATAAAAGTATTAATTTTCAATCAAAAATGTATTATTTATATTTTTATTTACATTCTTGAAGCTCCTTCCATCTTCACACCGGCAGACACAATTTTATTTTCACAGCTAAACGAAAACGAAAGTTAAACGATATGCGCGAAACAGATTAAACCAGCAACAGCACCAGCATAGTCAACAGCAAACAGCACGCTGACCAGCAAAAATTTCTCAAACACATTGCCATCAGCAACGTCATTTCATCTGCTTGACATTTCATATGGAAAAAAAAGCTTTTCATTGTGGTGCCACTGAATATTGCAGTGGGAAAGTTGACAACACCGCACCAGCAACAGCAAATTTAGGACTTTGGCCTAACGACGCTGTTGGCGTTGCTGTTGGTGTTCTAATGTGTGTTGAACAATTGAAATACATTGGCTCTAAATTAATGGCGGCCGCTGTTGCTGTTGACGGTGCTGTTGCTGGTTCAATCTGTTCCGCGCTATAGGTATACAGTGATCCACAAAAGTCTGCGTACAAGGAAGAAATATTTTTAAAAACTGCTGTTATTCACAAATTTAAAGTGATTTGTTTAAAAAAAAAATATTTTTTAATAAAGAAATGTACAAGGTTTTTATATTCAACAAAAAAAAAATTAAAACAATTATTCATAACAAGAAGAAATTAATAACAACAAAATAAACCTCTGAAATTCTTCCACAAAAGTCTGCGTACAGCTGTAACAGAAATTGAAAAAAGTTAGTTAATATAGACAAATAATTATTTTTGTGTACTACTTCGCTGTTAATATTTGGTGGGATACCCTTTTAGCCTTATAATTCTTTTCAAACGGTTTTGCATTGACCCTACCAGTTTTTCTGTATAAGAACTATTGATCTTACTCCATTCAAGCAACAAGGCTTCTTTTAACTGCGCCTTTTTGCGGATATCCTGGGTTCGGATCTTTTTTTCCAATTCACCCAAGCAATGCTCGATAGGGTTAATATCTGGACTCTGTGGTGGGGTTTGTAGCAGGTGGGGAGTGTTATATGCCAGCCACATGCGCGATTATGGGCGGTATGTTTGGGGTCATTATCTTGCTAGAAGTAATAGTCATTGGATATACCCAGAATTTCAGCACTTGTTTTCAAATTTCTTTTGAGGATAACGATATACACATATTGATCCATTGATCCTTCTATTACTTCCAGCTTACTGACTTTTAAAGACGCCATACAGCCCCAAACCATAACACCTCCACCACCGTGCTTGGCAGTCTTAATTATGCATCTGGGATTAGGAGCATCGTCTGGTCGTCGCCACACCCTCAAACGACCGTCAGAACCAAAAATGTTGTATTTTGATTCGCTGGAGAATATAACCTTACGCCAGAAGTCCGGAGGCTTGTTAACATACTCTTTTGCAAATGCTAGCCGTTTCTTTCTCTTTATTTTACTGACCAATGTTTTTTTCCTGGGTGTGCGTGACTTAAACCCCTCTTGAACAATAGCTCTTCTTACCGTTTCTGGATGCACTGTATTGTTGTTATATATTTCGAGCCGTGTGCTTATCGTCTTAGCCGTTATAAAGTGATCTTGCTCCACCATTCGCTTGATCATACGCTTATCCCTTTCGAAGAGCTTCGAAGGTCGGCCTTATCTTGTCTCCGATTTAATCTGTCCTGCGTTTCTAAAGCGATCTACCGTTCTCTGTATCGTTGACCGAGCTCTTCAGGTTATTTTTGATATTTCACCATACGACTTTTTTTGTTTAACGTAAAGATTAATAAATCAACTGCCGCTCACTCAAACTTAACTCTTTATTTGCCATTTTTTGCTTTAAAAACAAAAAAAAAACCAAAGACAATGATTTGCAATACGCGTTTAGAACGATTAAAAATAAACAAACAATCATATTATGCAAAAACAAATTTATCGATACTTAAAGAGAGTGTAATGCAAGAAATATTCACCTGTACGCAGACTTTTGTGGAAGAATTTCAGAGGTTTATTTTGTTTTTATTAATTTTTTGTGATACGAATATTTTTTTTTATTTTTTTTTTGTTGAAAATAAAAACGTGGTAAATTTCTTTTAATGAAAAATACCTTTTTTTTTAAATAATTCACTTTACATTTGTGAATAACAGCAATTTTTAAAAAATATCTTCCTTGTACGCAGACTTTTGTGGATCACTGTATGTCAGTCGTTAGAACTAACGAGTATCGTTAAAATGAAACGATTCTCGTTATACATAATCGCATTTCAACGATAACGAAGTAATTTCAACGATAATCGTTTTACAAAATAGGGCCCCTGATAAAATAAAAAAAATCTATTTTTTTAAGCGCATCCAACTTCATTCTTTCAATATTTCTGTCAAAAATAGTACATGTGTCAAAACAATGAAATACGAGTGCCAAAAGCAGTTTTAAAAAAACGAGTATCGTAAAACGTAATCGCAACTTAACGATAACGAGGGATTTTAAACGATAATCGTAATTCGTAATACGGGCCCAGATACTGAAAGTAGTCGACGAATGAAGAGAACGTCGCTTATTGCTCTTCGTTCTTCCAGCTTATTTATGTAAGTTAATTAATAGAAGTCGGTCTCGATACGGAGGTAGAATAAAAGTTTTATTTCAAGACAAACCATGAAGTGAGAAACGTAGGAAACGATGCTGACTGTTCTCGATTTTGGATATATGAATTTGTTGATAAGATGACCATACTTGACAGGCGTATTCAAGAAGAGGGCGAACAAAGGTTATGTATAAAGATCAGGGGGCCAAATTACCGCATCAGTTATCGAGTAATACGTGACTGAATTATGTGAGTTTGGCATTACGGCTTACGTTATCGAGCAATAAATTACTCCAATTTGACATTTTCATTCGATCACTGGTGGGACTCACTCACTAGTCACTGAAACGGTAATTCGGCCCCAGATCACGTAGGTGTCAGAGAAAGAGAATTCTTTGGACCATTGTTTCACAAAGCCAAGTGCAGAGTTTGGTTAAAGAATAATCTGTTACAATTTCAAAGATTTTGGGAAGATGTGAAAGTTTAGCATTGGGGTTATGTAAGGGGTCCTCCATATCTCAACATTTCAAAGATTGGAAAAAAGTAGGTCGTTGTTAAAATACAAGTACATGTGTATGTACATATATGTATACAGTTGCTCCTTAATAAAAAAAAATCATTATTTTTCCTCTTTTAAAAGACACAGATATTAATTTTCAGTGTTTTTTTTATTTAAATATTTAAGAATTGATATTTGATAAAAAAAACTAATAAATTTTTAAAAACTCATTCTCCCCGAAGCTTTGTGGCTTAGTAAATATTATTTGTATCGAACTCCAACCATTTACTCCGATTAATCAACTAAATGAAAGGTTTTTTGCGGGCAACTCCGGAGGACGCGTTTAGATTCGGATATCTGAAAACTTGACCCAACCCAATTAATCAATTCCTAAGTAAAATAATTTGATTTCAGCAACCAAAATCTATCTAAAAATCTCTCGCATTTCACACCTGTTTCTGAAAAAAAAAAACTTTAAAATTTGCAAATAAAACACATTATAGTAATGGTAACCTTTTTGGTTTACATATTTTTCTTGTAAGATAAACATACATTTTTTCTTAAATCAAACAGACAGTATCTTAAACGTACATAATTACAGAATGTTTTTTGTTGTTTGTTATAAATTTTCGGCCTAAGCAATTCAACTAAAACAAATCGTTTCAATTGGCAAAACATGCAAGTAAATATGTTTCATAAGACCAACAATTTGGAAAACAAACCTAAAAGACACCATTCTGTTTGATAACTAAACATATATATATAAGATGGATAATTAATAACTTTTGTTTGTATAAAAAAAATATTAAATTGTTTAAATTACATAAAATATGGAAATTTGGCTAAAACAAAGATTAAATATAACTTTGCAAATGTTACAAAGGAAACTAAGCTGCTTAAAAATTAGAGTTAATAAAAACAATGATGTAATATTTTTTTCTTATGCTTCTTTTTGTTTGTAAATACAAAATTGTTAAACTTAGACATTTAAAACTGAGATAATTATTAAACTTGTGTTTTTGTAAATTTTACTTTACTTTTATTTTTGTTTCTTAAATTTCCCTTTTAAAGAATGTAGATATTTTGATAGCAACATTATTACAACTTTTTACTCTGGTAGAATTCTAAAATCAGTTTTTTCAAGTATTTAGCCTCACGCTTGCGATCAGCAAGAGTAGCGGATAAGGCCTTGTTGCGATTGGACAGTGTCTGTTCCTCGCTTAGGACTGTTTCCATTTCTTGCTTCTTCTTTTGACGATAACGGGTGGCCGCGTTTTTGTTTTGTTCCTTTTTGCGATTTTTACGGTCTTCGGGTCCACGGCCGTAGGGTCGGGTACGCTTTTTGGCGAGACTGCTGCTCGTTTGCATTTTTCCACATCCATCACTGGACGAGGAATCTCCAATTACCGATGAAAATGATGAATCTGATGATGATGGCGATGAACGTCCCCAATCTTCATCGATCGACTGAGAAGGCGGCGACAATGAGGACAAAAAACACGATGTAGTGAATTCGGTGTTTTCTTCATCTTGCCAATCGGGTAGCTCCTTGGCACGGTTCTCAACAATTTCATCGACGATCTGACAATTCTGGGCGATATCTTGATTTGCATTGTTGTATGGATTTGGTGTGAAGGTCAATTGCGATGGATTAACTGGCAATTGCGAATTGACCAAATCTGATACTGGAACCGGAATCGAGTTGGAGATATTCTGATAAATGATTGGCATTCGAGGTTCGGCCTGTATAACATGATGGGCTGTTTGCTGGTGCTCTTGTTGTTGAAGGTGTTGTTGTTGATGATGGGCGACCTGTTGTGATGAAAAGTAATCGAAGATCTGAGAATACAAGTATCCCATTCAAACCAATGAAGAAGAAAAAGAAAGAAAGCAAAAGAAAAGAATTAGAAATGATATTGCAAGAACTTAAAACGAACACTCAAATGGAATGGACAGCACAGAATTATGTTCTATTGGTATACGTTGGAACTTTTAAACGAAGGATATCTAAACTAATGTGCTAGGTTAATACTTGTCTTTGAGAGACGAAGGTTGACACGACAGGGTGGTCGATACACGATTTGGTACACGATTGTTGGTATTAGCCACCCTGTCTTGTCAAAGTGCGTCTTCGAAAGACTAGTGGAAATCTAGAATATCATGAAATCTTTACAAGTTGAATGATTTTCAAAGGGGATATAAAATACATATTTAGAAACTAATTTCAATTGGGGAAAGTTTACATTTTGAAGACGATACCTATATTAAGTCGCATTTGGTGAAATGACACTAAAATATTTAAGTTCAAACTTATACGCACTTGTATGACAGATTACGGGAACAAAATAAAGCAACACTAAGTGTTTAAGTTGAACTTGAATATTAAGTGTCTAGTCAGCGAACAGCTCAAACCACATACTTTTGATGGGCTGATAGTTTGATCGAATAACTATGATCGAGATATGATACTTTGAAATAGGCTTACAGATGAAATATTATGATTGCGTTCAACTATTATATGATAGTTTAGTCTATAGTGTACGATGTATCAAAGGCATTAGGAATATTGTAACATACAAGCTTTGAATTCTTCAATTAAATGCATTGGAGACTCAAATGTACACATGTAAACTAAAACTATAGAACATACATGTATAATTTGTGAAGTCATGTATAGTAGATACTTGAACAAATCTAAGATGGTAGAGGCTGAAACTTTTCACTTCCTGAACTTGCAATTAAGTAAACATTAGTTGCTTATAATTCTTTTGGAACTGTTGGTTTTAACAATTCATAAACAATCAAGTTCAACATAAAATTCTCATTGACACTAAGTACTTTTATTTTATTTTTTGAAGTGTTAAATAGAATTTTTCACTTAGTATTTAGAAGATGGACCTAATAGAAAATACAAAAACACAATAATTATAATATCATAATTTATTTCTGTCAAAGTTTATCGTTTATCGTTAAATTAAGTTAGTTAGACAACTGTTTTTTGTTTGTATTATACGTTTCTATCACCAGACTGGTTAAAGTGTGGCGCCATTGAATTTGTTCTTGGAACATTTCCATTGCTAAAAAAAAATAAATGTGTAGTTTGAATTTTTTGCTTATCTGTGTAAATAATTCACAATTTGATTTCAAAATTAAGAAAAGTAGTGAATACGCGCGTTTAATCCCCAACAGATAAAATAAACAGGCATACAAAAGATCAAAATCTTGGAAAATATTTTGATCGAAGCTGATACGATTAAAATCGAATAATATGTTGTTTTTTTTAACAAACAAACAAAAAATCTACAAACCAACCTGTATCTACATAACCTCGAGCAATTTCGAAAAAATTTATATAAAAAGATTTAATAATTGATTTATTAGTTTTAACACCTAAATAGAGTGACTGTTTTGGTGAAATCATTTTGAATTTCTTCTCTTCCAATAGAGATGGATCAATTATGCTTCAACAAGTTGGTCCACCACGAAGGTTGACTTTGAAATGGTTTCAGATTGAAAGTTTGTAGCCCGATAACTTCAAGGTTCAAAAGAGTTATATTTCGTCTTCATCGATTGGCAAATTTAATAATTTTTAAGAATTCGTTTGTCTTAATTCTTAAAAGGTGTTTTAATTCTTAAACAGGGTTGGTTTCGTTTTAAATCATTGGTTATTTTTATTTTGACATCGGGAAATATTGAAAACTTATTTTCATAGTGAGTGCTATGTAGCCCAAATTACGTTTTATTGTAAAAAGAAGTTTAGTTAAAAAAGTTTACGTTACCTTCTTGGGCTTAGTTTGTGTTCCTTCACGGAATTCGTTGCGGAAGCGCCTACGTACAACTTTGAGGAAACGCATACGACCAGTTCCAGTGGTCTTCCTCCTCTTAGCCTTACCGACCAGTTGTATGAACGCAACGGATGGGTATCCACATTGGGAGCACTTTGACTTTTGAATATGGTACGAGCTGCGTCCACACCGACGACACAAGGTGTGCGTCTTGTTGTGGCGTTTACCAAAACTTTATGTACCTTTCGTCATCTTGGATGGCGAACGACAGAAAAGGAAGAGAAATTTTGGCCGAAATGAAGAACCCACCGCCCCTGCTGTACGCAAGTTTGTGCAAAAAGTTCGTGAGGCTGGTGTTCTAGTGGACAACACTCACGGTCTCCGTCGTCGTACGGTGCGCACAGACGAGAATTTGGCTGCTGTAGCCGAGATTGTGAGAGTCAATTTACGAACAACAACTCGCCATCGATTTCAATGGCTCAATATTTCACGCACTAGCCTGAGGAGAATTCTGCACAAAAATCTCTGATTATTCGCTTGGAGTGACATAATGAGCTACTGGGAAACCAGACTAGGTAGCCACTTGAACGACGTTGTATTTTTAATTAATGGAAATGTTTGCTTTCACTTATAAAGTCATAATAGTTACATGTAAAAATTTTAATTTTATTACATTTTTAAAAAGACGCTTGTATTTGGCCCACCCTTTATGTGCATCACTGTTTTTTTTTTTGCTACTTGCAACTACGCATAAATAATTTTCTTGATTCTGACAAGTTTAAGGTTTGCAACTTTTGATGCCGGTTCAATCAATCTTTGACGAAAGTGATTGTGTGTCATTTCTGCAATGATGCGTTTCTGAATTGACACTGTGGTTTAGCCAGCACCGGTTTCTAAAAGAATGGTTTGGATGAACGGGTAGGTTAACAAGGAATTATGTGGGATTTGTTACATTACCAATCCATATTGGAGGAAGAGTTGTAGGGTTAGTAACTCATCTAGCTCTGGATGGGGGCACAATAGATCTTTAGTTCGCAGGGCAAATCCATCTCAATATTTATTCATTCATACCAATCCATAGATGGAATCATTATTCCGTACTTCTTCAACCGACGATGGTATTTGGATGATATGGATGTAAACTCTATGCTACCATGGACATTCCAATGAGTAATTCTTTATAGACAAGGCGTGGCCGACACATGTGAAAGCTTTTATACCGTAATGTTATAACGACTACAAATCGGGTAGATGATACCGATTAGGCAGTTGACTGGCAAATGTGAAGTAGGCCTTTTGCTATTTCAGTTAGCTGGTGTAGATATCAATACTCTCAGTAATCACAAAAATGTGACCACAAGTCCTTGGCAAAAATGTTCCCTTTTGCTGTCAAAAATCAGAAACAGATTTTTTGGATTCCTCATTTGGACAAAATTTTGTAATTTCTGACATGTCAGAAACAAAAAAGAACTTAATGAGGCTAAGACAGTTATTAAAATTTATTTAAGAAATATGAGCTCAACGATATAATGTGTGAAAATGAAGGAATTTGTGGTACCCTTTGACATAATGGTTAGTGCGTTGCACTGCCATGCAGAGGCTTCGATTCTCAGCATCTTGCGAGGAAGTGACAAATCTTCCAAGAGTATCTCTTGTCATAAAAATTGCTGCTCTGCCGTTCAGGTTCAGTCGAAAATTGTAGGTCCCCCCATTCCTGTAAACAGGCATATAAGAATGATTGAAAGTTGTAAGACACAAGATTTAGACTCTCTACGAGGCACTATGGCTCCTAATTTGCTTTAGTTAAGCATCATTATTGATGTAACGAATCTTACAATTTTCAAACAGAATTTTAATTTAATAAATTTTTTTTGATTATTTAACACAAAACAAAAACTGACAGAAATAAGTTAACCGGGAACATTTGAAGTAGAAATAAATAAATCAAAGAAGTAACTTCGCCAAGAAAATCCTGTTTAGATGTTTCATAGAACCAACACCAGAGTTTTAAATTATGAGCTTAAAATAAATGAAATTAAAGTTAGTTTTTTTTTGTGAAACATGAAATGAAATATATGTACATATAATGTATTTGAAAAGAACCAAATCATCTTCATTACCTCTTTTACATCCTGGGGTCCCTGTGGTGGAGATTGTGGTGGTGTTAAAGCAGCCTGAGGTGGGGATTGTGGCGGTGTTAGTTGGGTTAATATGGTTGCACTGTTGAAAATTGATTTGCTGCAATTGTCTCCTTCATAGGGATTTTGTACTTTTGTTACCAAAGATGGATGATGAAAAACTGATTCGAACGATTCAAAATCGATCAGTTGTTGTGGTGAAGATGTTTTTACTTCAGGCCATGGTTCTGAAAGAAAAAAAAAACAACAAAATGAAATTAAGAGGAGTTTAGAAAAGTAAATTACATTATTTTGAAAGTCAGAAGAAAAATTCTAAGACCCTTAAATTATAGACAAAAACAAAGATAGTTTGAGTAAAACTTGATATTCTCCATCAACTAAAAAGGGAAAGCTAAGAGCAACTTCAGTTTTTTCCCAGAAGCCCCCTTACCCCTACTTATCACGCATCTGATATCCACATATTTGTTTTCTAAAAATCCATGCGGAATCTATTTATGTACATAGCCAAAATTTGAACAATTAACATCTGTACCATTATTTGATTTAGATAAAATTTATTGTTTGAATTGCAATTTAAAATTTTTATTAGACTTTCTTTGGCTATGTATACGGCAAATTGACTAGAATGCCTTAAAAACAACAGACATTTAATATGCACATAAATTATTTGTGAAAATTAAAATATTTATAAGATCTGGCATTTAATTAACAATAATTTTACTTAACTTCAAGCAATATTAATTGTTTATTAAAATGTCTAGATTTGAACTCGCTGATATACAGCCAACTGCAGTTGGCAACAAAAACTTAAGTTGATAAGTCTGTCGTAGTATCGTCTGAAACTCACGTGGATTTGATATAATGAAAGTTGCTGTGCATCAGAATCTATATGTACATGTCTTTTTGATAAGAGCTAAGATTGAGAATAACAACAATTTATACATATACATATTTACAGATATTCATTTGTAATCAGTTTAGACTTGTTTATCGGTCCTCGTGATCTAGGGCTCGTTTCAAATAATAAAAATTATAATAATGTAGATTTGTATAATACTGCATGTGCATGTATAATACTGCAAGTTTAAAGCATTTTGAACTAAGTGCTCAGATTTGGGGTTTTGATTTTTCTAAAGAATTCGTACAAAAAATATGTCAGCGTTATCAAGCCGTTCGGCTTAACGTGTGTAATTTTAGTAGTTGAAGCCGATTTTTAGTAATTGGGTGGTATGAGTCCCACCAAATTGAAAGAATCTAGGCTGAATAGACTCAATACACTGAATATGGACGTGGTGAACAAGAAGACCATATCTGGGAAACATATTCAAGAAGAAGCTTAACAAACGTTATGTAAAGGGACATAGTGACGTAGGGATTTGAGAATTGCACAAACGTTTTACGAATCTAGGAGTAAAGTAACGAAACTTGTTGGTTATTAATCAAATATTGAAATTACGACAAGGGCGGGGGCTTGCGAGAAGAAGTAATGATTTTACACTTATTAACATTCAACTCAAGAAAATAGTTTTGACACTAGGTAAAAAAGCTGTTCAAGTCAGATTGTTGTTTAAAAGTTTCTTAAGATAAAAATCAAAGGTCCTAACTGACTTCCTTGGGTGTAACTTGATGTTGAACAAATGGGGTTTGATCTAAAAATAATTCTGGACTGACTATCACTTAAATGGGACTGAATACAAAATAATAATAGAGGGGGAAACTGTAGCTTAAAAACTTAAGAAGCAATTGTATCAACTTCATGGCCAGTTTCTAGACATAATTTAGTTTTACGATTACAAACTTTGTAGGATTAGTGATCGTAGATCTATCTTTAAGAAAACCACATTTTGTTTTGGAGATAAATAAGCCGTGAAGGCTCATAGAGAATTAATAGCGACTTACAACTCTCAACCATTTATTTGCGTGTTTTTGAGAAATGGAGGACCTACAATTTTCTGCCGATTCCAAACAAATGAGCAGCACTTTTCATGACAAGAGGATTTGACAATTCCTCGCAAGAGGTGGTACACCCAGCGGCCGAAAATCGAAACCCCCCTAAATGACAGTTCAACGAACAACTACCCGCTGAACCATTCAACAGAGTTGAATATTAACTGCTGTGCCATCTCCATAAGAGATGAAAGGCAGTTGAGGTCTATTATAGAGTTAATAGTTATCCATTCCAGAGCTGCTTGACTATCCGAGAAGATGAGGATATCAGTAGTTGATAATACGTTTTTTTGAGCCAATACAGGACTTCTATAATCGCCATAAGTTCCGCCTGAAATTAGCTACAATGATTAGGAAGGAAAGAGAGACATAATTTTAGTCTATCTGAGTACACACTCCCACTAGCCCCATCATTCAGCTTTCGATCTTTCTTCTTCCAAGAAACTCATATCTTCCCAGAAAGATCTTGAAGGAATGGTGACTCGGAAGTATTTGCCAAACTGTAATTTTGGGATAGAGTAATTTATGTGACTTGGATGTGATCCGAATGAGTTTAGTTATTAATCCATCGTGAAGAAGCTTTTAGGCGTTTGGCTGTACACGCCACCGTCTATTTCGTAAAAGATGGAACATGAAAAGAGTGTCACTGTGGCATATTTGAATTTTTCTTGTATATTAGGTTTTCAGATTAGTTATTTGTCTAAAACAAGACCCAAGTATTTTGCTGAAAAAGCTGGTGGAATACATTTAATAGAAGAGGAAATGATGAATTTCGTACTTTTCTATTGAATTAGGTCAAGTTCCGTTTTGAGGCCGCTCTCTACAGTTTGTTAGGTTGTTTAGAGCGTTTTGTAGAAGTTCTTTAAAGATGTTAGGATAGTTCCCTTATACGAAAATAGCAACATGGTCCGAATAAGCAATCAGTTTGCAGCTATCCACCTCCAGGCATGTCAGCAGCTCATTCCCTACCAAGTTCCAGAGAAGGGGAGAAAGAAACGCGCGTGCGGCAAACCTCTAGTGACAGATCTTCTAGGAGAAAAGCCGACCAGTTTTGAATTGACAACTCTGCTAGTCAACATTTGGTTAATCTACCTACACATAAGACAGTACAAATGCGATTGCGGAAGTGTTGACGTTGTTAAACGCGCCTTTCATATCTAGAAAAACAACGATAGTGTACTCTTTATGGTGGAAAGAGTATTCGATAGTACGTGTACTACCGACTTTAAAGCAGTATCTACCGATCTTCCATTGCAATAAGCATGTTAAGAGAACAAGATCAGTAAATTAAATTTTATTTTCGGTTAAAGCATTTGGATAAAACGAAATAAGTCTCGTCTAAAACATCCGAAATTAATCGAGGGAGATTAAAGACGATTATGTTGTCATCGGAGTCAATAAGGTCAAACATAAAATCGATTGTACCAACAATTCATTAGATGGTCAGGGTGGAAAACTCTGAATTTCTAATGATTTTCTTCTTGGGTTATTCCGTTTTTTTTAAGCTCTAAATATCTGTACTTTCCATATAACCGTTATGAAATATATTTATCTCATTGTCCTGTCAACAACATGCACACAGTGATTGAGAGTTGCAAGTCACTAGGTTCAGGTTTTCTACGAACTGTTGGTTTCTATTTTATTTATGTATTTATGTATTTTTTTTATAATTCATCGCTCACTGTTTAGGGTACTTTGTTTATATTTATTCCATTCTTACAAAATTGTTGATGTTTTGGGAAACATAAAATCTCATGTTTGGTTTAGGAGTGAACCTATAACTTAAAGAAACACTTCCATCAAAGATCAAACAGACACAATCGTGAGGTCCTGCTCTTTCATCATTGACTTTTTTTTCAATTTAACAACAAAAAAATTAAATTATTATCAGGAAATCAATTTCATCAACACAATGAATTTGTGAATCATTGCTTTTTTGCTCGCACCAGTATTATCCCAAGCTATCGCTCTTATTAAAACAAAAATAGTGTTCTACTTCAATCATATTGACTGAAAGTTTGAAAGGTTATCATCAATAACCAATACACTCAAAACAATAAAGAAAATATCAATCTCGGGGGAAAATAGCCCCCATCTATTTTTAAAAAAAAAATCTACACGTTCTACTTTTGAGATGTACTTTTTTCCTGGTTCTTGGAAACAGTTAGATAATAGATGTTTCAACCCTATCCTATCTATGTTTTTTTTTTTTTAATTTGCATTTGTCTCAAGTTTTATGGAGATTAATACCGGCATAGCAACTTACGACTTTGTTTTTATTATTGTTGTTTATTAAGACTCGGTCACACCTGCTTCATTAAAAATTCCAACGTTTTGTGTTTTCATATCAAATGCACTTGTACATACTCGTGCAAATTATTATAAGTTAGCTTAGTTAAATGTTTAAAAATTATCATACTTGGTGTTGAATCAATAGATCGTTCGAAATTTGTGATTCATTTGTTTATTTGGAAATTCCTTAGTTTTAAATTAATTAAATCTCAAATTTTCTAATATGATATGACGGACAAAAATTCATCCGAAAGATACACTTGAAAAAATTAATCCACCAATAGTTGGGAAGAACTAAGTTCTGTTTGTTTTTTTCAAGCCAGGGCTGATTTCAATAATTGGGGATATGTCTCCAAGGTTTTAAGCTATTTTCTTAAATTTGAAACTAATGGAGTTTTAGTCAAAAATGACACAATTTACGAACTTTCAATTCTAATACTGGCGGCTATATTTAGAAGCTGGTTTAAAAGTTAAGATAGTTTCAAATTTTCTCTTTGTACAGGGTAAAACGGGGTAAAAATGATTGGATTTGAAAAATTTATTTTAAACTTAAAAGTTTATATTTCAAAGACGCACTTGATGCATGGTTTTAGGGTAAAAAAGGGGAAAAAATGATTTTGTGCTTTTACCCTTAATATTCCAGACACGGAAGGGTTAGAAAGCAGGTGTCGGTGTACATTTGTTTTGAATTCTTGACCATTGCAATGACAGGGAAAGAGAGAGCGTGGTAAGGCATTCCACATTCGCGTAGTACAACTAAAGAACGAATCTCTGTACTTCACAGTACCGCGCAAGTTGGGCTCAAGGGTAAACTGCCGGCATTCCTAGAAGCGCGAGTATTACGGTTGAATTGTTTAAAGGGAGGAATGCAACTGGCTATTTCATTTCCGTTAAAATAACGGTAAAAAAGGGTGAGGCAAGAAACATTACGACTATGTTCCAGTGACGTAAATGAGTCAATGATGTTATTGTCACCAATCATTTTAAATTCTCTTCTTTGAATACTGCCCAAGAGGTTTAAGTAAGTTACTGGAGCACCAGTCCAGAGAAGGCAGTTATACTCAAGCTTTGGACGTATATAAGTTGTGTAGATTGTAGCCAGATCAGAAGGAGAGACAAATTTCTTGCATAGTCTCATAAAGCCCAAACATCTTGCGGCATTTTTGGCGACAAGAGGTGGTTACTGATGCACATACCGAGAATATCAAGATGTTCAGTTTCATTGATACAATTGCCACTCATATATAGTGGCAAGGGAGGCCTTCCTGCATTGTTTGAACTTTTTTCGGTTTTCTTTAGTTGTGTTGGTTCTCTTCTAATACACCAGAAGCTTACGTTAGCCTTGGGTCTGATACTTTTAACCCTATTCGGGTTTAAAGTTTTTGTTCCCAAAAGAATGATATTAGTTATCATATCTGCTCTGGAGTCTACGGCACTACCGAGGAAGCATAGTGACCAGTTAAAGATCCTGAACAAATTATTTACAAGGTCCCAGTTAGCTTTCAGATATTTGCATATAATAGCTCCAAAAGTCGAGGTCTTCAGAATTCTTTTGCAGCATGACTTCGATATTTGCGATAACTGGAAGTTTAAAATAAACGTTCAGAAATCTGAAACTATTCTGCAAGAAGACATAAGGGGTACGAGAAAGAACAGGCACAAGCTGGTTATTGCAGGGAAACATGGACAGCCACTGACGAGTAAAAGTGTAGTACAGTACTTTGGCATCTGATTGGACCAGTATTTGTATTTCGCCAGTCATATAAATGCTGTTTCGCCAGGGCTAGGAGAGTCTTTCTCCTGACGAAACGGTTGTTTTACAGCAGCCGGCTTGATAGCTTGGTGGAGGCGATTTGAAAATGGAAAAGATTTGGTTGTTTGAGATGCAGTGTGCTAGACGTTGCCTTGGATTACACAGATAACCAGAGCAAGAGTGAAAACATCATTATTCCAAACAGGTTCTATACAACGGAGCTAAAATAAACAGAATAGATAATAGAAGTCTTCTAACAACACCTTAATTTTTGGGGCTCTCCACACTAACGAGGAATACTACGAGAGTTTGCATCTAAGCGGCTTTATCCCGCCCGAGGCATTCCTCTTCTTAGACAGTCAAGAGCTGGTCCAGGATAGAATGGCTGTTCCGCGAATCTACCACATCGGCCGAAGAGCAGACTGGACAGAGCGCCTTAGGTTCAGTAGGACTGTGTTTGATTGGGACCGAAGAGACATGGTAAAGCAGGAGAACCAGTTCTGGTAGTTAAGCTCTGATATTGAAAGTTGACATACATGTTGATTATCTTGGCCGACTTATATAGATTTTAGTGTTGTTTTAGGTAGTGCAGTCAGAGTGGCACCAACATTATTTTAATGTAGATACCAAGTTTTTTTTTTTAAATTCCAATTTAATTTATTTATTTAGTTTTTTTTTCTGAATTTTCGTCTAGCTTTAAAGTTACAAGTTAATGAAAAATAAGAATTAGTTATAAAAAAAAAAACAGTTTGGCAGTGTCGAACTACACATTATAGTAGTGAATACAAATTGTATTCACACCAGCCAATCAATTTCATTTTCCGACATTTTAAAAAGGGGAAATATGGTGTTGGCGATGAATAAAAATAACATATTCGAATCGTCGGAGGCTGTTATGGCTCTTGGTGATGCAAGGCAATAACTGCGTCAGCAAATATTGTCATTGCCTGTCAACTATGTGTTGAATATTGACAATGAAAAACGGACCATTTTTGAACATTTTAACCCTGATTGGATGAGTGGCACGACTTGATCACATGAACTTGTCCTTATATTTTAAATAATGAATATATATTACCGCTATATACATACATAGTTCAGTTATGGTTTGAGGAAATAAAATACAAAAAAAAATCGCTTCTAATTTGTATTGAACTTGTTAGAAGAGCAATTAATTTATTCTGAACTATTAAAATACTGGAATAATTAATTAAAACTTTATTTTTTAATTGTACAACATTTTCATCTTTATTACATTCATACCTATCTCTGAAAACAATTACATATATTTTTTTCTTCCAATAAACAGCCCACACCTTTTTTCAGGTTTTTGAATTTTGCTGCCCTAGAGTGAAATGGTTTGTTTTATTACAAAACACAATGTTTTTTTTTATACAAATATATAAAATAAAACTGATTACTTAGCCAATTCCTTCGCTATACAAATTAAATTGTATTATGATACATTTAAAATTTACAAAGTGGTTTAATAATAATTTATATGAAAACGAGTTAGTAAAGATTTTTCGTTAATCAACTTGTTGAAACCTTGCAGCTGTTATATTTTGTATTTGAATTCAATTATTCATTAAGAGGCATATAAAGAAGAAATATTCAAATTAATTATTTTTCTATTACCTACATACCTACCAATCGTTGTTCGACTGGTATTTTTTATTTGCCCAACCCGTATAATAAAATTTTTCTATTGACAACAAATTCCATCTCAATTATAGATTTTTTTTTGATCTTAGACAATATTTTAATTTATTCAATTTCAGTATTGATTGATTGTTATTTATTATTTAGAACATTTTCATTTACAGTTAAATATCTCTTAGGTGTATGAATTCTATGCCAAACCAAAATGTCTGTCCGTCTGATAAATCATTTTTACATTAAACAAATATATTTAAAATATGTCCATGTAAGTACGTAAAGCTGATACACGATTTCCTTTCTATTATTTTTATTTGATTGTGTGCTTTTTGGAAATATAAGTTCTACTGGTTCCAAGAATATAACCCAATTTTGTTGTCAGATTTTTAAAACCGTTTTAATTAATTTCCTTTTTTAAAGCAGTTTCACTTCATCTATATGTATTCAAAATTGTTGAAGTTATTCATTTTTTCTTATATGAAATCTAATTTTTTTTAAATTGAAAAACGAAAAATCAATACCTAACTTCCATAATTTTTTATCCATTTAGAGAAAGTGAATCTGCTTTTACAAAGAAATTAAAATAATTTCAATATTACAGATACAAAAAAGCAAAGTAATTCAAACTGCTGCCAAGGACGTATTTCTCACGTAGATAAATTAAAAAAAAAGAAAATACAAGTTTCAGATAACCTCTAAAAAGTTTACATATCTTTGTAACGTGAAAGAAACAATTTATGTTCCAAAACAGAGCTGCTTTTAAGAAACGCAAAAATGTTCCAGATACAAATTGTTGAGTACGATAAACCAATAATGAAATTCTGTATTTATTAAAGTTTTTTTACGATGAAGTTAGAAAAAACCCGAAGTAGAGGCATAACCGTTATTAAATGACAATAAATAAAAGACATGACTGGACAGCACGAACTTGCCCTCTTATGTTAAAAACTAAAAAAATTAAAAAATTAATGTTACTGGAGACAAATGTTTATAGCCATAAAATAATTGTTACTTGCGACTTATAGGTAGATACTATAAGGCAAGTTATGCATTTGTAAAAAAAGTGGGTCTCGTAGTTCTGTCTGTCTGTCGGTCTCTTTGTCTGTCTGCCTGTCTGTTCGACTACAGCTAAACGGCTCGGCCGATTTTCTTCAAACTTGGTAGATATGGGTTTTAATTTTTTACCCCCGGATGTTTTTTTCTTTTTTTTTTTTTTTTTTTTTTTTTAAGACCAAAAATAACGGTACCTACCATACGAATTGTTTTCAAAATTTTATAAATATTTTTTTTTTTTTAAACTGTTCCACAAATTTTTTTTTTTAAATTCAGAAAATTTCATTTAGTTAAACCTAGGCAATGGTTCAAAAAAAATTTCCAAAAAATTATTATAATAATAATAATAAATCTTTATTGTTTTCATTTAATGTAGATTTACAGGCATGGCTCATAGGCTGCCGGATTATTTTATTATTTTTGCTACCCCCTTGGAACCATTTTTGGAAATTATTTAGAATTGGGGCTCCAGACAAAAATCGCTCCAAAAAAATTTCCACCACATAGAAACTATTTTATTAGGTAGAATAAGATAATTAAAGGTGGGGGAGACATGTTTTATGGGGTTTCCAGATTCTGTAAATGCAAAAGAAATCTTGCATACACCCAACCTCGCACCTACCCCAAATCCTACCCGTAATGCGTAAGCAAGCAAAAAAAAAAAAACAAATATCCCATAAAAAAGTAGTTTTAGATAAACAATTAATGTTAAGGTTCCCCAGCAGTTTCAATATTTTTGTATATTCAAATTTTCAAAAAAAAAATTTTTTTAAATTTCAAAATTTTTTTGTTTTTTCGAAAACTCAATATTTCGAAACCCCATCCTCGATTTTTTTCAAACTTGACAAATAAAAGTTTCTTAACATAATCCACAAGATTTGAGAAAAAAATTTTTGTTTTATCTAAAACCAACGGTACCTTCCATAAAAATGTTAAAAAATGGTTTTCGAAAATCGTATTTTTCTCGAAAACGGTTCCGAGAATTTTGCAAAATTTTTTTTTCTTTTGATTAATTTTTACGATCTATTATTTAATAAAAAAAATTGAAATCTAGGTATTACTGACTGTACCTACCATAGAACGATTTTTTCGAATAATAAAAACTTAAAGTTGGCGTACCAAAATTTTTTCTTAAAAATGTTTTAAAATTTTTGTTCATAAAAGCTTATTTTTTTAAGGAACCACTACAACGACTTATAATTTTTGTTCTTGCATAAATTCATATTTGCATAGCATTCTGTTTTTATCTCTTACTACTAAAAGAATTTAAAAAAATAATTTTATCCTTATGAACAGTTTTCTTTAATAACTTTCGTTTTTAAAATTCCTAGTTAAATTGGCGTACCAAATTTTGTTCTTAAAAATGTTTTATAATTTTTTTTATATAAAAGCTTATTTTTTTAAGAAACCACTACGAAGACTTATAATTTTTGTCCTTGCATAAACCTATATTTGCTTGAATCACATGGCATCCTATTTTTACCTCTAACTACTAAAGAAATTGTTTTAGTCATTTAATAAATTAATCTAATGCTTATGAACAGTTTTTCTCTAATAAAATTCATTTTTGAAATTCTTAGTCTAATACATAGGAAACAAGTTCGTGCGACCCAGTCGTGCAAGGGTCTTCGGTGATTCCCTAGAGGGGAAATTGAATTTTTTTTTTAGCTCCAAAACTAACAGTACCCCCATACACCTGTAATGCATAATCTTATTTATCTCGAAAACGGCTCTAACGATTTTGATAAAAAAAAAATTAGGTGCGATACTATGGACATGGATTATATTTTCGTCAAAACAAATCTTGAGGCAAAATGTTATTAACGGTACCTGTCAGGACCGTTTCCTTTATTTTCGAATTTTTCATCAATAACATTTTGGAGCAAAATGTTATTAACGGTACCTGTCATAGAACCGTTTTCTTCATTTTCGACTTTCTCATCAACGGCTCTAACAATTTTAACCAACAATTTTCAGCAGCAGCCCCCCTTAAGTTTAAAATAATATTATAAATAAAAATATTCGAAAAAATATTTGTTGGGATTTTTGAGGAAAAAAAAAAAAAAAATTCCAAGTGAACGATTATTTTTTAAAATTATGTCCTAAAATCTATACTACTAAATACTTAAATTTTGTTCTTGAAAAATTTTAAAGAAATTTGTTATATAAAAAATTACTTTAATAATAAAACGATTTTTAAACTTTGTTTTCATAAATTCATACTTTTTCGGAAATCCGACGGCAATCCATGCACTTGAACATTTTTATTTTTATCTCATGTTTTATATTTATACAATCACCCATATTCCACAAGTCGTATTTTGTCTCGTACTCGTAGTCGAACTCGAACTCGTCTCGTATCAAAATCGTTATTCTTCAAGTCGTATACGTTGCGTACGAGCAGCGGCGACGCGTGCCTAAAAAATGTAGTCGTTCAGTTTCAAAATTCTTATTTGCAATGCCAAGAAGTCAAACAAGTCTTTTTTTATATAAAGGTATATTACCTATAATGTTTTTATTTTTATGTCAATAATAAATAGGTATGTGTTGATTAACCTTGTAGCTTGTAATTTTGTTGTCGCCAGCAACAAGATATATTGGTATCCTTCAAACACCCCACACATACTTACACATATTTGTTGCTTCTTACAAGCTACAAGGTTAAAATACTAAATTGTAAGCTTTCCTAAGTTTTTAAATCATGAATATCTTGGCTCCCGTTTGTCGTAATGGACTAAAAAATAGTCGTAATGGACTAAAATAGTTACCGTGAAATACAGTTTTTTTTCTCAATAACTATGAAAAAAAGGTATTAAAAACAAGAAAAAAACGTTGAAACCAACGGTAACTGTTTATGTTTTTGCTCAAACATATTAAATTAAATGCAAGTTGATAGAAAATATTGTTATTAGCAATACAGTTTTTTTATTTTCACTTTGCGACATACTGGGGCTGAGATATTAATTAAAACATAAAATCATAAAATGCGTGAGTGCACTGACTTACCTATGTTCAATAATTTATTACTCGGCTTTCGTTCCTCGTAGAGTGCTGATTTTTTTTTTAAATTGTAGGGAATTACAAGAACTTATATAATAAAAAATAAAAATTTCATCAATATATGATCTTTTTTCTTAATAATCACGAAAAAGTGATTTTTAAACAACAAAAAATTATTTCAACTTACTATAACTTTTTTTTAATTTGTTTAAACAAATGCTTTTTTTATGACATAATAGATAATGTTATTAGGAATAAATACATGTTTAATTTTTGTTTGTACGAGATAGTGGAGCTGAGATATTCGCAAATGACCAAAAAATGACACAAAACACATTTTTACCAATAACTTTGGTTAAAAAGGTTGTCATGTGGTGCAAATTTGGTTTTAAGCCTTTCTCATAAGCACCTATCGATCCATGAAAAAAAAATAGACCATGCCTCTGCGCGCAAGGTCAAATGACGCTTTGACTGGACTAAAACCGTCCCTATGAACGACGCGCGTCTCATTTCTCATATTCGAAAAAATAAAAAAATTAAATATTGCAATATGTACCTAAATAAATAAATAAACTACTTACTTACCTACGCCCTAGCTACCCGTTTTCCTCATTTCCATCATTCTATATATTAAAAAAAAGCTCTACTCGTTCAAAACAGATTTGCACGAAATGCTCCCTACAACGAGCGAATTGTTTTTTTTTTTCTTGTATGCTTTCTATGGTTTCATTTCGTTGCCAAATCGTATGAACGACTTGGGTAGATACTGATCGGTTGAGTGAAAACAAAACAGTAGCAGGTAGCTAGTTCGTTTTGTTTTGTTTGGGTAGTTCAGAGAAGGAATGCACGAGTTTGAAAATGGAAAATATGTACGTATACATTAGATATAACTATAAGGAACGAACGAACAGTATGAGTATGAGGTGTGGGTTAATTAGATAGAAATTAAAATAATGTCTCCTGTAAGCTAGTCGTTCATGCACGACTTGAACAATATGACGCCTCGCCACTGCGTACGAGAAGCTTTAAAAAACAACGTATATTGTCGCCCGTAGGTAATTGTCAAAATCAATAAATTTGAATTGAAAAAGTCATTTGTTGTTTTTTCAATTAAATTATTTTATTTATAATGAAATTCTGATGAGCTCCATTGATTTGAAGTGGCTCTTCTTCTATTTTATTTGTTTTTTCTTTTTGTTTTTTGTCTGTACGAGTTAGACAAAGAGCTCACAGCAATTTTTGGGTGTGATTGATAACAAAAAATAATTAGCATAATTAGATAGGCCTTTTATAGTTATTTACAAATGTGAAAGTCCTGCATACTCTAGTGGGAGCAATAGTGCATCAAGTATGCAGTTCTTTCCAAGTCCAAATAATTGTGATAAGAACCTTGCCAAAATGTAGAGTTAAGCCCCCGATTGAAAATATCGAGGTCCAAGACGTTTTACAGACAGCCTTCTGCCTGCCAGACGCGATAAGAATAGGCTACTTCTTGCACTAAGAAGGCCACCTTCAAAACGTCTTGGACCTCGATATTTGCAATCAGGGCACTTAGCTCTTCATTTTGAAGTTATGCCAAATTTTGTATCCCAATATTTTTAGACTTTGAAAAGAACTGCATACTTAATGCACTATAATGCACTATTGCGCCCACTAGAGTATGCAAGACTTTCACATTTGTAAATAACTATCTATAAAAGGCCTATCTAATTATGCTAATTATTTTTTGTTATCAATCACACCCAAAAATTGCTTTGGGCTCTCGGTCTAAGTGGTGTTACTGGCTTGTGAATACTCGTTATATTCTTGGACTATATCAGTTTCATCTTCAGTATTTATCGTGTCGATTACAGGAGGAGGCTGAAAAACTCCAATGTTTGATCCTTGGGGATTAACAATTTAAATTTAAAATGTTAGCAATGTACTTCTCAAATTTGCTCTAGCATATGGTTATAATTTTCTGCCGATTCCGAACGGCAAATGTGCAGCACTTTCCAAGACAAGAGATATACTCTTAGAGGATTTGTCAATTCCTTGCAAGAGGCATTACACTCCTGAAAAACTTTTTGCTGCGGCTGAGAATCGAACTCCAGACCTTCCGCATAACAGTTTAACGCCTTACCATTTTGCCAAGAGGTACCAATGTACTTACATTAACTTTTTGTCCATTTTTATCGAAAAAAAAAACAAGTCTCGTCTAGAAAATTTAATACGAGTAAAAAAGTACACAAATACGACTTCAAGTAAATCGAATACGAGATTCGGAATAACGATAAAATACGAATAGTCGTATGCGATGTTTTGCGTTTCCCCATATTAGTACAAGTGAAGTCGAATGTACGACTTCTGGAATACCAACATACGACTATAGTCGAATACGAGTCATAAATACGAGTTTCAGAATACGGGTGAATGTATTTTAAATTCCAAAGTACTTTTACATACATAAGAGCAAGTTCGTGCGATCCAGTCGTGCATTTTATTTATTTCCAACTTTCAAATGGTGGTGTTAAGCTTTTAACTCTGTCGGCTCAGCAATTCTGAGCTCATAGAGGGCACTCCGAACACGCTCAGAACATGCTCAGAACAAAAATAGAAACACATATTCCAAACTCTGAACACTTTGAACTTAAAAAGAAACTGAAAAAGAAAAACGCCTATAGTACATACGTCAATTTATTACAGCGCTCCGCTAAAGAGAGAATTCACTGTTCACAAGCCAATCAAAGCTAATACCTAAATTATATCTTTCTAGGCCATGCAGTAGTTAAATAAGATTCTTTGAAAAGAAATAAACAAATAAATTAGGTTATCTATTTGGAACAACTGAAAACCAAACCTCAATTAAGTTGGAATTAAGTTAAGTAAGATAAGACCAACCAAATCAAGCATCCCTTTTTGTTTTTTGTTGTCCAAACAAATTGATATTCTTTTTCAATGTAGTATTCCCTGTTTAAAAATAATCTAAAGTGTTTGTAAATCTCTTTTGGGATAACAATAATGAAACTTGTTTTCGAATTTCATAATGTGGCGCCATATTATTGATGAAGCAAATAATGACAAAGTTTCTCTGTGACAAAAAAAAAATAAATAAAATGTGTTTGTGGAGTGTGATAAATAAATTATTGAACTCAATGTAAACTGCAAAAAGTTTTATATTTATTTTTATTTATATCGTGAGGCAATTAAAAATTCATTGAACTTGGTGGAGCAGCACAAGCGATATGTTTGCTTTTGATTTTGACCTTAGAGGAATAAGACTTTCCCTTTTTGTATAAACATATGAGGCTCCTTCAATAACTTAATGGGACCAACAACGGGAGTAGGAACTCATTGACATTCTGACGATTACCGAATTTCTGAATCCGCGGAACGTCCACACTATGATCGGGATTGATGGTTTCTTAAAATTCTTGCGAAAAAACTCACAGATACGCTTAAGAATATATCCGGTGCGGAAAAGGTAGAAAAGTAAAAATAAAAAACCTCCCATCAACCTGATCACAATTCTTACAAAATCAACATTTACCACAAAAAACGGAAGCGCTTTGCATCAAGTCGTGATTGCGAAGCGAAATAAGTCCTCAGCCCCAACCAGAAAATACAGAGTGGCCTTCGTTTTAGGTATTTATTTAGAAGAGAATTCCTAACACAAAACTAGATTTAAGATTTAAATGAAAATTTGGCTATAAGTCAACCACAAACTTTATTCCGTCACCCAGGTTTTGTATACCCACAGCAGCGAATTCCTTAGTGGATAGTTGATTAACAAGTCAACCATTTTCAATGCTGCATTTACTCGTAAGCTTAAAATATCGCATTTGTCATGTTCTCGATGTTGGCCAGTGGACAAAACTGGATTACACAACTCAAAGTTTATGTTGATCTTTCCGCACGATTAGACTAAAGTTATGTTGTTGTACATGTGGGAGGTGTAACACTTAAGACACACAACAGATCTTAATGAACAAAATACAATTACTCAATTTAATAGTTTAACCGAAGGCAATACAAATATTTTGAATTTGGGTGCAACTTTTTGAGCATAAAGCTTGTAAGTGCTGAGAATTTAGTAGGTGAAGGTCTGGTTGAAATTGTTTTACAAAATTCTTCTAAAATAATAATTAAAGGGGGATAGACGAAGTTAGAAAGAAACATTGCCAGGGGCGCACTTTGTAGCAATTGCAGCAGATCTACTGCATTTTTCAAAAAAATTAATCTACCCCCTAAAGATTAAATCTACTGTACACCTTTTTTTTTTAAAAAAAACTACTCCTAAATTGCTCTTTATAACAAAAACATTAACAAAATAGTCAGCTGTACATTTTCTTTGAACGCAGCCAATTTGTTGTGAACTTCTTATAAGCTCAAATGGCATACCTAACAAATTAGTTGGATGCTTTCATTCATCGAAATATCAACTCTGTTGTTGTTGTATATGTTTTGCTTCTCTGTTTTGTAAGACTAATGGGTTTTTTTGTAACTTAGCTGTGCATAAACAAATTATAGCTGTCAGTTTGGAACTACTGTTTAAGGTTTGTATAAATAAATTAAATTGTGAAAATTATGTCCCAAACAGGAAGGAAAAAAAAAAACAAAATTTGGGAATGTGACTATTTGGCATTCACATTTACAAATCGTCTAGTGGACGTTCGCCTTAATTGTCAAAAATTTGGCGAATTCAAAATGTCGCTCTATAACAATTAGCGAACGTTCACATTTATGTGTCAAAATGGGTCGAACTGCAATTCTTGGTGACTGAATTAAATCGCAGTTTTTGTTTTTGTAATTAATTAATAATTAATTAGTTATCAAAAAACCAAAAAAAGATCGAACACAACGGTCAATGTTTAAAGATTGTTGAGCTTATGAAAGCGAACCCCGACATGACCAAGGGTGTGGAATCGTTTGAATCTTTAAGAAGAACAGAAGATTGATCTCGGTTTGCTATTTATTGGCTTCAACCATCTAATCTTCAAAGGTCTGGCTTGACTAAAAATTAAAAAAAGCGAACAATAAGACCAATTTTGGAAGCAGAGAACCTCCGCAACTGGCGAAGGACCGTGTGGGCAGCTTTCTTTGTCTCCTTCGAAAATGGCTGTGAATGGGTTACTCAGTACTGCCAGATATTGTTTTCAAATGTTCGCTAGTCATTATATCACGAAAAAGTTAATTCGCTAAATCATTCGATTTAAGGTGAAAGTTCGACTCGCAAGTCATAATAGGGCTCTAAAGATGGATGTTTCGAGAGGAAAATTTTTCGTGTGATCTTTGGTCCCGGTGCATAGACGGCGAGTGGAGGAGAAAATATAACTATTAATTGTTCGGGCCGTAGAGCGCACAAAAGTGGGTGACTTCAACCAACTTCACATGTGAAACTGGAGACAGTCAGCTAGGGAACGAGCTTGCTTGAGAAGCTTGTTGGTTGATGCCCGGGTCCAGCCCGGACTGTAGCGTCACCTTAAGTAAGTAAATAAAGACATGAATAAAAAAAGGCACGAATTTGCACTAATCTAAGGACAAACAAATTTTTTCGAAATCAAATTCCATTCACCGCGAAAAAAAAAACAATAAATTTTTCATTGAAATCTGAATTTATTTTTTTGAATGGAAACCCTAGTTTTAACATAGTGTCATACTAAAACAACTTTAACATCGTACTAATCGAACTAAAATTTTGGGCAGATAAATTTCAAGATGTTATTGTCTCATCATATAAAGAATGAAATAAAGAGTATATCATCTGTGCAAATAGAAAGGTGAGAATATTTGATGATATAGACAAAACAAAGATTAGTGGCCCTAGATAACCGCCTTGAGGAACAGCCGAAGGGGTATAATTAGTTTATTAGTGTTAGAGCCTGAATATCTGAGAATAAACATAAAGAGGCGATTTTTCGAAGACTTTGCTGAATTCATTGATAATACCTGTAATGCAACGTCTTAGAATGGAACTCAGTTAGATAATTATTGTATAAGTTGATCTTTCTCTTAAGAATCCATAATGTTGTGTGGGGAAAAATGTATAATGAGATGTTGACATTGCCTCCGAAAAACTTAAGAATAGAATAGAACTTAGCAATGGGGATGTCGAGACGTCGTTTTTGCTGCCTTTATTGTAATTGAAAATTAAATGAGTTCTTCCGCGCTATCGGGAAGGCCATGCTGTCAGATTGTATAAGTATATTTTTTTTTAGAAATACTGCCCGCAGACTATCGGGGCCAGGGAAAAAGTCATCTTCAAGAAAATTGTTCTAATCGCAATACGTGACAATCATTACGACAACTGAAACTGCAATATTATTCGAATTAGTGGGATTAACTGGAGAAAGTCGAAAAGAGGAAAGCTATTTCTGTAGTCTGTTTAAAAATTTCAGAGTGGAAGGGAAGCCATTAGAGTCGTCTTTGAATTGGTAAAAACATTTATGAATCGTGATCCGATTTATATGAATTTTATCTATATTCATCATAAAGTGACTCACAGAGCTAGAGGAAATTTGCTGGTAGGAAACAAATCTGAAGCAGATCTGGATTTTAAGTAAATTTTGTATGCTGACATTACGTATTATTGGCAGTTCTATATTAAATGGACAGACTCAATGACACAGTTAAGCATGACAGAGTAGAAGAAAATAAGAGGAATTTCGACGGGGGTGTTATTTTGTAAGGAACATTAAAATCGATATAACTGCTGATTTTTTGCTATTTTCTTTTTGGCAACACTGGTTTTGACAGCTCACGCACGTTTCGTGTTTTGTGTCAGTGTCAAACATCTTCAGTTTGGTCTACAATTTAACCATGAATCGTTTTACAAACGAAAAACACTTGCAAATTATGGAATTTTACTATCAAAATGCGTGCTCTGTTAAGAAAGTTCATCGAGCGCTTCTTCTATTTTATGGTCAGTTTAATTGACCTACTGAGCTGGCTATTCAGGCTATTGTGACTAAATTTCGCACCAAATTTACTTTGTTGGACATTAAACCACCAACACGCTTACGTAAAGTGCGAACTGAGGAAAATATCGCAGCTGTATTGGCCAGTGTTAGTGATGATCGTGAATTATCGATTCGGGGCCGTTCGCAGCAATTTGGCCTCTGTTACTCTACTGCGTGGAAAGGATTTAGGTGCGGAGAGATTTAGGTGTGAAGCCTTTCAAAATACAGCTGGTGCAAGAATTGAAGCCGAACGAACTACCACAACGCCGAATTTTTGGTGAATGGGCTCTTGAAAAATTGGACGAAGATCCCCTTTTTTATCGAAAAATTGTGTTCAGCGATGAAGCTCATTTCTGCTTGAATGGATACGTGAACAAGCAAAACTGCCGTATTTGGAGTGAAGAGCAGCCAGAAGCATTGCAAGAGCTACTAATGCATCCAGAAAAAGTCACTGATTGGTGCGGATTATGGACTGGCGGAATAATTGGGCGTGTTTTTTTCAATTTTGATGCGAATCGCAGCGTTATTGTGAATGGTGAGCGCTACCGTGCGATGATAACAAACCTTTTTTATTGCGGCCGAAATGTTAGAAAAAAAAAAAACTTTAAGGAGGAGGAGCTTTAGTATGAAAAATTGAAATATTTTTAGGACCATTTGTTGCTAATGGTTTCTTTGCGGTTACAATGGAATAAAAGGAATCAGATGAGAAATAGTACACTTTGACATAATGGTTAGTGCGTTAGAATGTTATGCAGAAGGTCTGCGTTTGATTCACAGCCATTCCGAAAATGTTTTTTTCCACGACCATCTCTTGTAATAAAAGTTCTTCTTATTTAAGCTGTTCGGAATCGGCAGAAAATTGAAGATCTGTTTTATTCCAGCTGACACACACACAACAATGGTTGAGTTGTAGGTCAGAAGATTTCGGCTTTCCTCAAGCCGTTTACCTCTAATTTATTTATTTGAGATGAGAAAATAAGGTCGAGCTGCCTTCCTTCCTGTAATTGGTGATTCCACTCATTTGAAATAGACCAGAATAAAAAAACGATCGGTTATAATCAATTTTCATACAGCATTTTCTTCAGCGACAACACTCATTTTTATTAGGTGGTTCAATTAATGAAATTTCCTGGGCGAGTTATTTTGCATTTTGGTGATGTAAACTGGGTAGAAAAATCAAGAGATTTGTCAGCATTGGTTACCTTTCTGTGGGACTCTGCAAAAGGTCGTGTTTATGCAAACACAATTTGCAAAATCTCGACGCTTAAAAAACGAACGAAAACATTGAAGATGAAGAAAGAATTCAAAATAGAAAAAAAACTATTTTGAGCATGTCTTTGAGGTCAATAATGGAATTCTTTATGAGAAATTTAACGATAACAGTATCGTTACCATGGGCACAATCTGTTGATTCTGTTAAACCATTGTATTATGTCAAACGCTGGTCATCAGCAGAGAGAAAAAAGCCGCAGACAAATCTGATTGCGGATTATATTTCAGTAAGTGTTCCTTTTGCTTAGTGACCCCATTTGGGTTGGGTACGATATCCCGCTTTTTATAATCACGTTTTTATTATTCACGTTTTTTATAATCCTGTTTCTTATAATCCCGATTTTTTAAAATCCCGCTTTTTAAAATCCCGTCTCTTATAATCCGGTTTTTTATAATCACGTTTCTTATAATGACGTATAAACAGTGAGGTACGTAAGGGGGGCCATGATGTCCCCCTGCAACCCCCCTGCCTGGGCACGCTATAGGATTTGGGGTAGGTGCGAGGTTGGGTGTATGCAAAGTTTCTTTAGCATGTAAAGATTCTGGAAAATAACCAAAAAAAAAAAAAAAAACCTATTATAGAGGGCAGTATTTTAAAACTTTTTTTGCGGGATTTTTGAAAAAAAAATGGGATTATTAAAAGCGGGATTCCGCTAGGCTCCCACTCCCATTTTCTTATAAGATTTGTTAAGCCTCTTAGATGCAGAGAATGCCACATGGGAGCTCAAAAAATTTCATACGAAAAATTAGAACCCATATCTTAACCACTGTGCGCCTGCTTGGGTACAGTTTTATAAAAATATTAGTTACTTAAAAAAAAAAAAAATGAAAAACAAAAATTGTGTAATCCTATGATCATATTTTATAAAGTTTTAGTAACAAATGTTTGAGTTTTTAGTTTTAAACGACCTCGGTTGAAAATAGGTTTATATATAACAAAATTTCTTAGTCAGTAAATGTATTTTATTTTTAAATTTACTTTATTATATTTATATTTTTATTTGAGGAAAAATGTGCTACGCCAATGTAAAATGCGATGTTTAATAAAAAAAAAAAATATTTTCGAAATATGTATCAAATTTTTCAAAATTGATAAAATATTTTTGATAATTTTTGTTCAAAATATTATTTAATATTTCATGGAGAATTCTGCTTGAAAACTTGATCAAAATCAATTAAATCATTTTTGAGAAAATCGAAAATAAAAAAAATGTTATTATGGAGTTACCACTAACAACCATTTTTCTTAAATTTGTTAAACCTTGAGTTAGCATTTACTTAAATATAGCGGTTATTTCTTTAGCCGCACTGTTAGAATGTGGAACACTTTGCCGCTTTCGAATTTCCCCTCTCATTGTGATGTAAGAAAAAGAAAATCAGCCTAGCCCTTTAGTATGTGGCAGAACAGACAAAATTGTGAGACCCACTTTTTTCTTCTTCTCTCTTGTCGGTGTCAAGTTTGATCAAAATCATTATTTTAATTTTTTTACGAATGGATAACTTCCCATAACACATTCCCAACAAGAAAAAAAATTGTTTCTAGGGATACTGCCTCTTGCAAGGAAGTGACGAATCATCCAAAACGTCGCCAGTATCTCTTGTCAGAAAAAATGTAGGTCCGGTCTATTCTTGCCTTCAACACGCGCACAGGAATGGTTGAGAATTGTAAGCCCTCCTAGGTTCTGGTTCTCTACGATTTCTTTCAAAATTTTTAACATTCCATAAAGTACCATGGCAATAAAAAAAAAAACACAATATCAAAACAAAACAAAAAAAAAACACCTAATAAGCCTTGAGTTAAATCGCCTTATCTCGTTGCAAAAAAAAATAATAATAAATATACTTCTTCAGCCGCACCAAGAACAACAGAGATAGTCTGTTACCATCCGTGTCATGTGTTAATATTTTTTTGTTTTTATTTTATTGTTATTATTTTTATCTCTTTTCCTTGTTTTCTAAAAATAGAAAGGAAAAAAAAATTACTTGGAAACATCTCCCCTGGTCTTTTCGCCGACAAAGAAATTCATTAAAATATTCTAAAACTTCCCATCGATTGAGTTCAAAACCATTTTCTAAAAAGTCACACGTAAACGTCACATGTAAACAAGCTAATAAACAACAATAATAATAAAACAATGTAATTTAAATGACAATTGCATATTTTAGTGGGCTAGCTAAAGAAAGAGAAAACAAACATCTTATAGGAAAATCATACTAACCGAATGTGCTTGTTGTCGCATAGGCATTCATTATTGCAGCAGCAAGATACTAAATTTTCGGGCGCGAGTTGCAATACAAAAACAAAAAACTAATATCGACAGACAAAAATTAAAAAAAAGAAACTTAATAGGTAGATATTTATTTATTTACTTAAAACGAGATAAAACTTGAGATTTTTTGTTCTTGTATAAAAAAAAAGCTAAATACAAGTCTATGGCAATATGTATTAAATATAAATATCAATAAGTCTATACTATCTATAATTATTATTAAAGAGAAGCAAAAAAAATATTATACGCAATTACAAACAAAAATGCAATTATTTAATTTCTTTGTGTTAAACTAGAACCGAATGGCTAACGAATCACAGATTTCTTCAAGTTTTTTTTTTCTTTCTTGTTTTTTTATGGAAAGTTTGAGATTTTTTAAATTATTTGGATTTGTAAATTTGAGTTGAATATTATTGTTGTTGTTTTAAATTAAATGTTTTTGAGATATGAATAAACAAAAAAGTCTATCGGGAAATTGCATGCACATTTGAGGTTAAGAGATATAAAAAAATGAAAAAGAGTAAAATATATTTGTTTGTTTTTATTGTCCTTTATGTAAAAGTGTTAAAGAAAAATTGTCAAAAAAAAACTCTTTTTATTTTATAAAAAAAAATAATAATTATGAATGAAAGGGGTTTGAGCAAATTAACAAAACGAAGACGCGCTTGCTGCTGCAATTTGCATTGAGACTGCTATTTTGGGCTTAACGTCTCTTCACCAATTTCTGTGAATTGAACACAATTTCACGGTTCCATGTGTAACGATATCCGCAGTGAGGTATCATGCTCACGGTTGAGCTTTCCAGAGGTGAATTACTTTTTACATGTAACACCAGGATGACACCGGATGTTGCAGTGCTATTTGGAAGTCCGTTATAATTTTATTTATATATTTATTTTCCTGCGGAAAAATAAATCACT
Organism: Philhelius festivus; assembly: GCA_963931855.1. NCBI lineage: Eukaryota > Metazoa > Arthropoda > Insecta > Diptera > Syrphidae > Philhelius > Philhelius festivus. The sequence goes on along the minus strand of OZ007554.1, from coordinate 67,221,626 downwards.
TTTTCGAGTGTTCTCAAATGTGATGAAGATGATGATTTTGATAAAAATCCACAATTTCACTTGATGTCACATCTAGATCCGGACTTGCGAGTTTTCATTTAAAATTTCTTTCGAACAGAACAAAATCAAGAAAAGAGTTAAAAACAATTATTGGAATTCATTTATTGATTGGGCCTATCTGTATGGGCGAGATGTGTAAGGAAATCATCGAGAAACGATTTAATGCGTCGCTTGTATGGCACGACCGATTGAAAGTTTCAAACTGTTTTACTTTATACAAGTTTTCGCTCTTTAGGTTGATTGTTAATGTTAATTATATTGTTGTTCCACACACAGAGTGCTGAGGTTTGGAGTGTTGGTATTTGAAAGTAGTGTTGCCACTTGAAATTTATATATAACACACAATTTTTTGTATTTGTTGTAGTTTTTGATAGGGCGCGCTTGCAACTCAGGTTTGGTTGGTTTATTTTTGTAGTTTGTATGAAAATTATCATTAGTTGGTTTATCAGGAAAGACATGTTATTTGAAGTCTGGTTGTGATTGGAAGGCAGGTACCTGATGGGCATTTTTATTAATATTGAGAAATCATTACAGATAATTTATTTGTCATGTTTTGTTTTGCTAAAATGTGGAAATTGATTTTTTTGTCATAAGGTTTGCCTTAGTTTTAAATTTAGTTCTAATTGATTTTGAATGATAGTTTTGAAAAACAATTTTTTCAGAATTTGCTGTTTTTGTCCATAGTCGCTCTCTGAATACTGCTCGTATTCTTAATCATTTTTTTGTTTTTCATAACTTAGCGCGCACTGAAGGGATTATGACTACCCTTTAAATGTTTGAGAACAGTACGAGCGTTTAGAAAACTTGAAGGGGATTTAAAAGGAGATACTGATGCACACTGGTTTTGAATGGCTGAATATTGAGTCGGGTAAGGCAATCCACATTCGTGTAGTGCTGCTAAAGTTAGAAACTCTGAATTAAACTGTACGTCCTAAGTTGGGCTCTAGGGTAAACTGATGGGCATTCCCTGAAGCGCGAGTATTACAGTTAAATTGTTTAAGGAAGGAATGCAACTTCACTTGAACCCTGTTTATAAATATAACGGTAAAATAGTGAAAGACAGGAATCATTGCGCCGGTGTGCTCGAGAGAAAGAAATGTTTCAGTTAGACAACGGTCGCCTATCATCTTTAGAGCTCTCTTTTAAATTCTGTCCAAGAGGATCAAGTGAGTTTTTGGAGCACCTGTCCAGATATGGGATTTATACTCGACTTCCGAAAGAATAAAGGCTTTATAATACATCCAAATCAGAAAAGTTAAACATTTCTTGCTTCGGCGGAGAAAGCCTAAATACTTAGCAGAGTTTTCGGTGACGTCAAATATGTCATGATTACTCGACAAAAGATGGTATGTGATGCACATATCTAGACCTGAAAGCTGTTCAGTCTTCCCGATATGCAAGTGCCACCCATCGATTGTGGGCTTGAGAGCTGGTTTGGCTTTAGCGACACTAAACAGCATTGAGTTTTCGACGCATTAAACTCCACATGGTTTTTTATTCCCCATTAATGCTGTCAAGATCAGAATTTAATGAGCTTATCATTCGCTGCCTTTGGAATTCCACACTCAAGAGAGTGAATCTAAAAACGAATATGAAAAACTGAGGGTACTGTCGTCATCGAAACAATGTAGTGGATTAGAAGTTTCAGAGAAAAGATCATTGATGACTATGAGTATGAGAAAGAGGATCGTAGACAAAACGGAGCCTTGTGGAACACCAGCTTTCATTTTATGAATTTTAGACTTAAAACCGTCTAACACAACTTGTATTTAACGCTTAGAATGTTCGTTTTTAATCCATCGAAGAAGTGATTCATCAATACCAAACGCACGCATTTTCGATAAGAGAACTTTACGCCAAACTGTATCAAATGCCTTTGAAATATCAAATGCAATAATCTTACTTTCTCCAAAACGATGTAAAGATTTATTCCATCAGATCACCAGTGGACCTATTGCTACGAAAGCAATACTGTCGATCATTAAGAAGCTTTCTTTCCTCAAGATACTCGTATTTCTTAAGCTGAAAATTGATCAGCGTTTCCATTGAAATAGAAAGAAGAAACGTAATTCTAATTGGACGATAGTTAGAGAAGGAAGAAGTTACGCCTTTTTTAGATTAGGACAGATGGAAAAGCTTACACGATGGTTTTGTCAGCGTTTAAGAACACCTCTTCAGAACAATGGGGGGATACTATCCGGGCCAGCGGGTTTGTGTATATCAAGATTTTTCAGTACTCTTGCAACTATCGAGATCTTTCAGTGCTCTTGCAACTACACGAGTGCAATAGAAGATTTTATCCATAAAATCGTTTACGCTGTCAATTGTACAAGAGAAGATATGACACTTTCTTGCAGCGTCGAATTATAAGCAAACTGTAAGCAAAGTGGCTTTTTTTCTTGTGAGCTGACAAAAGGAGTTTCATTGAAGACGAAGTAGTATTTTGTTACTTTTTTACAAATGTCCAAAAAAATGTACTACCTCTGGGACATTTGTAGTATTTTTTGAATTTATTTGTGGTCATGTACATGATCACTAAATGTCATTCTATCTTGTTAGAACTTATTCCCAGTTTTCTCAGTAGGTTTGGCTTTATAATGCTAGCTACACACGAGGCAACCGTTGTAGCAACGTGTTTCGTTTGTTCACTACACATGTGGCAAGTGTTGCCGCAACCACAGTACTGTTGGAGCAACCGATCGAAAATATCAAAACTTTTTGATATTTCTGGCAACGGTTGCAGCAACACAAAATCAATTGGCAACATACATAGCTATACACGAAGCAACGGTTGCTTCAACATGGCTGTATTGCTGCAACGGTTGCCTCGTGTGTAGCTAGCATAACATCGGAAATTTATTTCTTTTGATAGGTTTTAAATTTTTAGAAATAAATTTGAAATCATATCTGCACTTTTTACTTTTTTTACTTGCGATATAGGTACTATAGGGCAAGTTCTGCATTTGGAAAAAAAATCGAAATCGAGATTTTGATCAAAGTTGACATTACGATGATAGCGAAGACGAATAGAGGGGGTCCGGCAATTCCGTCTGTCTGTCTGTCTGTATGTCTGTATGTCTGTACCTCGATCTAGAGCCTAAGCCACTGGACCTATTTTCTTCAAACTCGGTAGTTTTGGGTCTTCGGTGATTCCCTAGAGGGGAAATTGAAATTTTTTTTTAGCTCTAAAACTAACGGTACCCCCCATACACCCGTAATGTATAATCTTATTTATCTCGAAAACGGCTCTAACGATTTTGCTAAAAAAAAAAGGTGTGATATTATGGGCATGGACTACGTTTTGGTAAAAAAAAAATTTGGGGCAAAATGTTATTAACGGTACCTGTCATAGCACCGTTTTTTTGATTTTCGACTTTCTCATTAACGGCTCTAACGATTTTAACCAAAAATTTTCAGCAGGAGCCCCCCTTAGTTTAAAATAATATTGTATATAAAAATATTGGAAAAATTATTTTTTGGGTTTTTTGAAAAAAAAAAATTTTTTGAAAAGTCAATATCTTCAAAACTTATGAACGATTATTTTTTGAAATTATTTCCTAAAATCAATATTATTTAATACTTAAAATTCGCATCCCACATTTTTTTCTTGAAAAATTTTAAAGGAATTTTTTTATATAAAAAATTTATTTATTTAATAATAAAACGATTTTTTAAAGTTTGTTTGCATAAATTCATACTTTTCTAGAAATCAGACGGCAATTTCATTTTAAATTCATGTTTTATATTTATAACATGTATCTTAAATTACAAAGTACTTTTACATAAGAGCAAGTTCGTGCGATCCAGTCGTGCATTTTATTTATTAAAGTATAAGTTTATTGAATTAGTCTTCTAAGTTAAGTAGTACCCTTTGGCGAATGTTAGTGCATTAGACTGTGTGGGTCCGATTCCCAGCCGCTGGTGCCTAAAATGAAAAATCAGAGATACTGCCATTTTCGAAGAAGTTACAAATCCTCCAAGACTATAATTTGTTATAAAAAATGGTTCTAATCTTAGCGATTCAAACTCGGCAGAAAATTTGGCTTTTTTACTTGCGACTTATAGGTACTATAAGGCAAGTTATGTATTCGTAAAAAAAAAATCGAACTCGAGATTTCGATGATAGCGAAGACCAAAAAAGTGGGTCTCGCATTTCTGTCTGTCTGTCTGTTCGACTACAGCCTAAACGGCTCGGCCGATTTTCTTTAAACTTGGTAGATATCACTAAAACGGCGCCTAGAATTTTGATAAAAATTTTTTTCTTTCAATTAATTTTTACGATCTTTAATTTAATAAAAAAAAATTAAAATTAAGATATTACAGCTTGTACCTACCATAGAACCATTTTTTCGAATTTTGAATTTCTCATTATCCACATAACGGATCTTAATGAATTTTTTATAGAGAAGCTTCTAAAAAGCCTTAAACACATTGCATTTAAAAACTTTAAAATAAATGTTTTTTGAAAATAAAAACTTCAATTCGGCGTACCAAAATTTGTATGAACAATCAATCAATACAAGACGCAGTAGAGGTAAATACAAAATAGTGTTTTTCACCTAAGAAATATATATTTATTTTATTAAAATCAAATAATTTTTTTAGGTGAAAACCTTGATTATGATTCTCTACCACCTGACATGTTACTTGTAAATATAAGAAAAAATTGTTGCAGTAGGCGGACTTAAAAAAAAAATTTGGTTAAAAAAATTCTAATTCCGAAAATCAAATTTTTATTGATGTTAAGTAAGGAGACAAGATGAAAATAGATTCAATTTAAAAAGATTTTACGTTACCTAATAATTGTCGTTTTTTAATACAAGAAAAATACTCGTATATTTTAAGTTACATCGAAATGCCATTGAAATTGAAGATGTTGAATTACTATTATTTTTACTTGATTTTGTTTTATGTGGGTAATAATGATACCTAGCATTTTTTGAAGTCCTTTGAAAACTACATTTTTTTTTCAAATATTAGCCGTGTTTTTTGAAATAGTGAATAGCCAAGTTAGTAAATTTTACATGCAAAACAATAAAAAAAAACATCAAGATCGAATATAATTTGGTTAGCAATCAGAGTCAATATAGAATGAATAAAAATTGTTGATATATTGAGATATAGATGGCGCTTAAATCGAGTGCAGAAAAACATTTTATTGGTACTGGGATGTATTCTAGAATGCATCTTTTTTTCTCAGAGATTTTTATTATGTCAAGACATTTGGAAATAAAGCTTCATGTTTATTTTGTAAAAGACGTACAAAAAATCTCAAATGTTAATTGATTGAAAAACTTCTTGATTTTGACTTGATTTTAGGGCTTTTGGAAAGCATCTAGAAAGAAATACTCTAAGTAGGTCAAAATATAGTATATTACCCATCAACCAAGCCATAAACTGTCATATTCCATTGGAGGATTGCTGAGATCTCGATGGATTAAAAAACATCTAGAAAATCTGAATTTTTTGTATGATAAGCTCATTAAATTACGACCTTAACAGCATTGTACAATGGGGAATAAAAACCGCGTCGAATTTAATGCTTAGAAAACCCAATGCTGTCTTATATGTTTAAAGCGAGATACAACCCCCTTGACACTGTCTATGAGTGACACTTGCATCAGCGAAACTGAACATCTCGATATTCTCGGTATGTGCATAACGAACCACCTCTTGTGGAACGATCACATACGCGATGTTGCCAAAAATGCCGCAAGATGTTTGGGTTTTCTGAGACGGTGCAAGAAATTTGTCTCTCCTTCTGATCTGGCTACAATCTATAAAACCTATATACGTCCAAAACTTGAGTATAACTCCCATCTATGGGCTGGTGCTCCAGTAACTTACTTAAGTCTCTTGGATAGTGTTCAAAGAAGAGCTTTTAAAATGATTGGTGACAATAACATCATGGACTCATTTACGTCACTCCAACATCGTCGTAATGTTTCTTGCCTCACCCTTTTTTACCGTTATTTTAACGGACTATGCTCTAGTGAAATAGCCAGCTGCATTCCTCCTCTTAAACAATTCAACCGTAATACCCGCACTTCTAGGAATGCTTATCAGTTTACCCTCGAGCCCAACTTCGGTCGTACTGTGAAGTACAGAGATTGGTTTTTAGCCGTACTACGCGAATGTGGAATTCCTTACCACGCTCTGTCTTTCCCAGTCATTGCAATATTCAAGAATTCAAAACCAATGTACACCGACACCTCCTTTCTAACCCCTCGCTTTTTTCCTAATGCTCACACTGTGTCTCTGGCATATTAAGGGTATAAAAAAAACCTTTGAGTGTGTGCTAATTATAAAAAAAAAATCGATTTTTTTGCTCATTAAAATTGTAATTCAGGGTTGAAATTTTCTAAATACGTCAAAATAAATTTGAAATTACTCTAACGGTTTTTTCGATTTTCTTTACTGAGTGGCTATCAATTTTCCATAAGACACGGCTATTATATTAATTAACTTGTCAGTTTTTGCAATATATATTTCTTGAAAAATCGATTTGTTGTGAACAATTAATCTGTTTTCACGAAATCATACGGGAAGAGACCACTTTTTGTGAAAACATTCCATCCTCTATATTCAGATGAATTGTTCATTAAAACACATCGGTTGTAAAAAATAAAGCAGAATTTTGTCTTCTTTTGTGTAAAACACTGAAGAGAGTTCCCGAAACTTCAAGGATACTGGAAGCTGTTTAAACCAGACTGGGAGTGTTTAAAACAATACTGACACTACTTAAATCCTTACCAAACGTATTACAACCCGGTTCCGGTCCACAGTAACTAAACTTCTTGACATTTCGAGAAAAAAAAAATTTTATAGAGGAGAAGAAGTAAACTGCAACCTCGAAACAAATACCATCCAGTGGTACACTGATGTATCGAGAAGCAGCGAAGGGACTGGTGCAGGAATCTTTTGGCCTTAAATCAAAATTTCCACATCGATGAAGAAGTCCACCAGCATCTTCCAAGCGGAGGTATACGCCAAAGGGAAACGTGTGGATCGAAATCTCGAAAGGAACTATCGTAACAAGAACATTATCATCATGTCAGATAGCCAAACTGCACCCAAGACACTGAGCTCTTATACCATCAGTTCTAAATTAGTCTGGGAGTGCATAAACAGACTAAACGAGCTTAGCAAACAGAACAGGGTCACACTTCACTGGGTGCCTGGTCAGGTGGGTGTTCATGGAAACGAAGAAGCAGACTCCCTAGTGGAAAATAAGCGCATCAACTTTTGAATACCAAGCCGTATTGGATAGTTTCAAGTCTGATATTCTTAAAAAAAAGGGTGGATTACCTCAGGAATCTGTTAAGAATCACATTCTCTTTCTTATTTTAATTAGACGATTCTTTATCTTACACTAAAAGGATTATGATAACCCCTTAAATGTTTGAGCACACTGCGAGCGTTTAGGAAAGTTGGAGGATTTAAAATGAGATACCGATGTACATTGGTTTTTAATGCTGAATATCATAATGGGAAGGAAATATTGAGTCGGGTAAAGCATTCTAGATTCGTATAGTGCGACTAAAGAAGGAATTTCTGAATTAAACAGTACGTCTAAAGCTGGGCTCAAGAGTAAACTAATGGGCTTTCCCATTTTACTATTTAAATTATTATTTTATTATTATTTTATTATTATTTTATTTTTATTTTATTATTATGTTATTATTATTTTATTATTATTTTATTATTATTTTATTATTATTTTATTATTATTTTATTATTATTTTATTATTATTTTATTATTATTTTATTATTATTTTATTATTATTTTATTATTATTTTATTATTATTTTATTATTATTTTTTTATTCTTTTATTATTATTTTATTACTATTTTATTATTATTTTATTATTATTTTATTATTATTTTATTGTTACTTTATTATTATTTTATTATTAGTTTTATACTTCATGACAGAAAAAACGCCAAGTAAATAGAAGAGTACCTCTTCGCATAATGGTTGGACAGTACCTTTTCCAGGCCTTGGGTTCGATTCTCAGCCGCTGCAAAAATAAAATGCACGACTGGGTCGCACGAACTTGCTCCTATGTAATCGACTAGGAATTTTAAAAACGAATGTTATTAGAGAAAATTGTTCATAAGGATAAAATTAATTTTTAAATTCTTTTAGTAGATAGTAAGAGAAAAAAACAGAATGCTATCCAACTATGAATTTATGCAAGAACAAAAATTATAAGTCGTTGTAGTGGTTTCTTAAAAAAAGCTTTTATGTACAAACTTTTTAAAAGCTTTTTAAGACAAAATTTAGGTACACCAATTTAAAGTTTTTATTATTGTTCGAATAAAAATTAAATTTACGAAAAGAAATATTGACTCGTTTTGGAGATATCGAATTTTCAAAAAAGAAAAAAATAATTTTTTTTTTTCAAAAATTCAAAAAATATTTATTTTAAAGTTTTGAAATGCAATGTGTTTTAGACTTTTTAGAAGCTTCTCTATAAAAATTTTCATTAAGATCCGTTATGTGGATAATGAGAAATTCAAAATTCGAAAAAATTGTTCTATGGTAGGTACAAGCTGTAACATCTTAATTTCAAAATTTTTTTTATTAAATTAAAGATCGTAAAAATTAATTGAAAGAAAAAAAATTTTATTAAACTTTTATTTTTGTAAACCATTTTTTTTAATTTTTTAGCATTTGTATGGTAGGTACCTTTATTTTTAGGTAAAATAAAAAATTTTATCTTACATTTTGTAGATTATATTGAGAAACTTTTATTTATCAAGTTTAAAAAAAATCTAGCATGGGGTTTTCTAATAATTGAGTTTTGAAAAAATCCAAAAAAAAATTTTTTTGAAAATTTGAGTACGCAATTCTATTTATGTTTTTGGGGAGCCTTAGCAAAAAAAAAATTATCAAAATCGGTTGAACCGTTTTTGAGAAAATCAAAAACAAAAAAAATGGTTCCATGGGGGGTACCCTCAATATCCATTTTTCGGAAATTTTTTTTCAACCAGTACCTAGATTTAATTAAATAAAATTTTTCTCTATTTTTATTTTTAAAATCTGTCGAACAGTTTTTGAGAAAAAAAAAATGTTTATAAAATTTCGAAAAAAAATCGTATGGTAGGTACCGTTATTTTTGGTCTTAAAAAAAAAGAAAAAACGTGTGTCATTAAAAATGATATCTACCAAGTTTAAAGAAAATCGGCCCAGCCGTTTAGCCTGTAGTCGAACAGACAGACAGACAGAATTGCGAGACCCACTTTTTTAGTCTTCGCTATCATCGTAATGTCAACTTTGATCGAAACCTCGAGTTCGATTTTTTTTACGAATGCATAACTTGCCTTATAGTACCTATAAGTCGCAAGTAAAAATTGTACTGTGGTGTATTACCTTTTGCGAGGAATTGACAAATCTCTAAGAGTATCCCTTGTCATGAAAAGTGCTGCTGATTAGCCGTTCGTAATCGGCAGAAAATTGTTTAGTAGGTACTGGTTCTCTTCGAGCAGCTTATATTCCTATCTATAAAACAAACATCTCTAGTGAAATGAGTTTATTATTAATCAATTCACTAAAGATATTTGTTCGAAGCAAAGATATTTCTCACAAAATTAAGACCACAACCAACAGTGTTGACTGTTGAACAATTTTAGTAAGTGAATCATTTTTTTTTAATTCCAGCAAAAAGCCCAAGGCGCTCCAGCTGATATAAATTATTATTCTGTACATTTATTCTTGGATTAATGAATAATAATATTATTTTTTTATTTTAATAGTCAAAATAAACTCAAAGTGGGAACCCCGTTTCTGAACTTACTGTCAACAACAAGTTGTCGTCGAGTAGCTAGCTACCTATTTGTTGTGAACAAAAAAAAATGTATGAATTTTAAATTTTAGATTCGAGAATGTGTAAATGTTCACAATGTAAAAACAGCTAAATGCTCACTCTGGTCTTGGTTCCACACACAACAGATACAAATGATTCAACCGATCAAGATCAAATAATTGAAAAGAAAAAAATATCGAAAAAAGAAGGAAGAACGTCAAGAGATTGCAGACCAGTTGTTGGAGTATACACACTCTTGTTAGTATTGCTAAATGTTTTACAAAAAAATATTAACACTATCCGATTGTTGATTGTGTTAGACGAAACAACCAGAATTCGTTCGAGATTTTAATACAAATATAGACACATTTTATTCAATTTAGTTCTGGTTGTTTTTGTTTTTCTTTATTATTCATTCCATTAGTTTTACTTTATTTATTTTGCTTTTGTTTATTGTCCTCTTTATTTTATTTCTTATCATATCACAAAAATGAAGTGACAACAGGGAAGATTTGAATTACGGAGATGATCTACCTATACGTATTGAAAATTCAAAGACAGTAGCAAAAATGGAATGTAATTAGGATGGATGAAGTTTTTTTTTTGTAGATTAAATTAATTTATTAATTTTTTTTTCATTTAATTGCATTCATTTCTTTAAAAGAATTAAGTAGGATTTCTTGATTGGCAAGAATTTATTGTTTTTTACAATAATTTTTTTTTTGTAAATATGCAAAACTAGTAAACGCCCTTGATAGATATGTGCAAAAGCAATTCTGAATAAAACGCATAAATTATTGTAATATTCAGTAGCAAAATAGAAAAAAATCATGAACTAGAGCACCTTGAACCTATTTGCTATTAACGTTTTCAATAATAATGAAAGTTCTAGAATTGTGTTTTTATTTTTTAATATTTGTATGTATTTTGTTGGTAAATCTTGAAGAATGATTTTTGTAGGGTGGTGCATATAAAGATCAAACTACTTTTTTAGACAATAATGTAAGACCTTAAAGGATTGAAAGACCAAAATTGAGGAGGCTTCTTTGATTAATGTGACTTTGCCATTTTTTGATGTGTAAACATCTCCATATGCCCGTCATGCCCGAGGTAGGGTAAGCCAAGTACATGGGTCTAACGTATACGTTCCGTGTAGCCCGTTACAGTAACACCGTGTAGCACGTTACCTTATGGGGATTTTTTTTTAAGGCCCTCTTTACAATGAGAATGTTGCGCACTTGCTACATCGTGTTTACATTGGAAACTTTGAGGCGCCCCAAAAAGAGTTCGCCCAAGGCGGTGTCAATGGATTGAAATCTCAATTTTAGTAAATTCCATTGATAGTTAGAACTAAATATCTTCACTTCCCCAACATGTATTCATCTCTCACCCAACACATATGTCAAAAAGGTGAAAGACGAAACAACTTGAGTCAAATTTAATCGCAGGTCATTCAATGTTTTAAACAAATACCCTTCACGTTAGTGGTAGACGATTGCATTTTTACTTGCGACTTATAGGAACTATAAGGCAAGTTATGTACTCCGAAAAAAAATCGAACTCGAGATTTTGATCAAAGTTGACATTACGATGATAGCAAAGACTAAAAAAGTGGGTCTCGCAATTCTGTCTGTCTGTCGGCTCGGCCGATTTTCGTTAAACTTGGTAGATGTCGTATTGAATTTTTCCCCCACACACGTTTTTTCTTTTGTTTTTAAAGACAAAAAATAACGGTACCTGCCATATGATTTTTTTTCGAAATTTTATAAATATTTTTTTTCTCAAAAACTGTCGCACAGATTTAAAAAAAAAATCAACCATTTTTTTGGTTTTTGATTTTCCCAAAAACGGTACGACGGATTTTGATCATTATTTTTTCTGCTAAAGGTCCTCAATAGTTTTAAAATTTTCAAAAAAAATATTTTTTTGGATTTAAAAAAAAAATAAAATTTTGTTTGAAAACTCAATATTACGAAAACCCCATGCTCGATTTTTTTAAAACTTGATAAATAAAAGTTTTTTATAATAATCTACAAGATATGAGAAAAAGAAATTTATTTTACCCAAAAATAACGGTACCCTCCATACAAAAGTTAAAAGAATGGTTTTCGAAAATCGAATTTTTCTCGAAAACGGTTCCGAGAATTATTGCTTTTTTTTTCGATTAATTTTTAAGATCTATAATTTAATAAAAAAAAATTTGAAAACAAGATATTACTGACTGTACCTACCATAGAACGATTTTTTTAAATTTTGAATTTCTCATTTTCAGCATAACGGATTTTAATGAATTTTTTTAGAACGAAGCTTCTAAAAAGTTTAAAAAACATTGCATTTCAAAACTTTAAGAAAAATATGTTTTTTTTTTTTTTGAATTTTGAAATTTTTTTTTGTTTTTTTTTTTTTAAATTCAATATTTCGAAAACGGCTCAATATTTTTTTTGTAAATTTAATTTTTATTCGAACAATAATAAAAACTTTAAATTGGCGTACCAAAATTTTTTCTTAAAAATGTTTTAAAAATTTTTTACATAAAAGCTTATTTTTTAAGAAACTACTACAAAGACTTATAATTCTTGCATAAACCTATATTTGCTTGAATCACATGGCATTCTAGTTTTACCTCCAACTACTAAAGAAGTTGTTTTAGTAATTTAAAAAATTAATTTTATGCTTATGAACAGTTTTTCTCTAATAGCATTCATTTTTGAAATTCTTAGACTATTACATAGGAGCAAGTTCGCGCGACCCAGTCGTGCATTTTATTTTTTTACAATATTGACTTAAGTACAACATTGAATTCAGTTCAATATGTTCCATGACACTTATTGTATGTGGTGTTTTTGTCAACTTTTGTGGCGCTATTCGTCCATGGACATCATGCCGAATTCTATTAGTTTGGCAAGAACCTGGCTCTGTATAGGAAAGTCCATAATCCATAAGTTGGCAGTAGTCCAGTCACTTTAGGGTTTCACCTCGGAATTTGAGATAATAAGCTGGAAACTCGTATACAGCTTTATTTTGGCATTCTAAAAGTTGTCTCAAAAGTCTCATATTATCTCGTGTCTGCGTCGTAAGTTATTCGAGGTCAAAGGTCACGAAAATCGGTTTTTTGCAATTATCTCCGTTTCTATTGCTCCAATGATGTTAGCATCCATTATCAAAATTGTAGAGCATAAAATTTGCGACAAATTTTGTTCTAAACATTTTTTCATAGAGTCAACCGTTTTTGAGATAGAGAGCGGAGAGCACCCAGCGCTCAGGCATATATACTGTAATACAAGGTCAACCGTGAATCTCGGTGAATAATACCTTGTATATAGTTACTAAATCATTACAATATTATCAACAATAAATAATTAGTATTATTTATTAGTTAATACATTGTATTGAATGATGTTTTATATATATATATAATAAATTCATTTAATTTTATTCGATAATAGATCGTAAATAAATAGATTGATAGATAGATAGATTGTAAATAGAAATAAATCAAGTAAATATAATTTAAGTTAATTTTTATTTAGTAGCTGTACTTCTGTTACAATTATTGAAATTTCATATTCAACAGTATTTTTATAGGAAGCTGCAAATCCCAAGCTAGATAAAACATCTGATAGTCTTTTTGATCCATATCTTCTATGAAGAAATACAGAAAGCCCTAATAGTAGCTGTGATGAAAATGATCGTTCTCGTATCGAAGACATTATTGCATGACTTATTGACGTGCATTTTGTTTTTTAATGCTCCGTTCTGCCTTTTTTATTTTTTAATATAATTTCGTGTAGAAAATGTAATAGAGTTTTAGGTATTTCTTCATTAATGTTATCTAACATTTTATTTGGAGGTGGATACGACTTGGTTTCAACTATCGAGGCCCGAATGTCTTCTCTTATAATAGCTCCTGCAGCTTCGACAATCCTCAATCTTTCTTCTTCCGGAGTACTTTTTCTATTTTCGTACCAATTTTTTGATAAAATATTGGTGTGTGTATCACGAAAAGATATAATAGTAAACGATCCTGCTTTTTTAGTAATTACGATATCAGTTAAGTATTTTTGTTGAAGTCTTGCTAAGATAGTCTTGTCATCTGGTACATACTCCGTAAAAACATCCTTGGGCTCTTTTAATGTAAATTGCGAATCTTCATGATTTTCTTCAGCTTCAGCTGCAACCAAGTCGATTTCATGAAGTACACGATCTTTCACTTATTCTCCTAAGGAATCCTTTCGTTCTTCTGCTCTTTTGATGACATTGTCTTTGAATTCCAGAGTACTTACGTTACTGATTGCTCGTCGATACTTTTCTTTTTTTCTTAACTCTGCTGCTATGTCAGCTGTTTGGCCATAAAATAAACACAGTGTTTTAAAATCAAACACCTCACTCCTTTTTTTACGAGGTACACTGGATGATGGTGAAGGTTCACCTTCCTCTAGTCGTCGTTTTGATGCTGATATAGAATTTTTACTGATGTATACTTTCCGACACTCGACATGCACATTCACAGAGGTTAAAGTATTTAAGAAGTCTATGTGACCATCATTTCTTTCGATACTTGCAGTTTTTAAAGTTTTCAAGCCACGCACTACATTCACAGAATCACCTTCAGTTAGAGACTTCCCACAAATAAAACACAAATCAGCCATAATTATCAAAATTGTACGTCCGTCGTTGCTGAGATCTTATAACCAACTAAAGAATTCAATCAATAGAAAGTAGTCCGTTGAAAAAGAAATCAGTCTCCACATAACAACTGAACATCTGCCACATGAACTATGGAGGGGTCCGCATTCGCAGGTATAGACATTATAGAATAAGGTCGTCTTATAGAGGTCCGTCTTCCCAGTTATAATCTCAATAGAAAAATAAGATTATACATTTTAAACTTTAAAATCTGTAAATTTTAAAATTTTAAAATTAAAATTTTAAAATCTTTAAAATTGAAAGAGCAAATACTTAATAATTTTTTATATTTATAATCTATAAATACATATATATATATATATATAAAACATCATTCAATACAATGTATTAACTAATAAATAATACTAATTATTTATTGTTGATAATATTGTAATGATTTAGTAACTATATACAAGGTATTATTCACCGAGATTCACGGTTGACCTTGTATTACAGTATATATGCCTGAGCGCTGGGTGCTCTCCGCTCTCTATCTCAAAAACGGTTGACTCTATGAAAAAATGTTTAGAACAAAATTTGTCGCAAATTTTATGCTCTACAATTTTGATAATGGATGCTGACATCATTGGAGCAATAGAAACGGAGATAATTGCAAAAAACCGATTTTCGTGACCTTTGACCTCGAATAACTTAAGACGCAGACACGAGATAATATGAGACTTTTGAGACAACTTTTAGAATGCCAAAATAAAGCTGTATACGAGTTTCCAGCTTATTATCTCAAATTCCGAGGTTGACCCATTTTTTTGCCTAAAGTGACTGGACTACAGTGTTTGCGCATCTGAAATATTCTTCTATTATCTCTTGGAATCTGAAAATTTGATATTCATTTATCTCCTTTACAACAAGCCCACTCTGATTGTTCTATCCAACGACAGTAAGTTTGGCGGTCTTCGGGGATTAAGGCAGTCAATAATAATGACTGCATTTCTATTTACACATTTTTACGAGTAGCATCCCAGTTGGAAGTTTTTCTACTCACAAAGATGTTTTTACTTGAAATGTATGAGTTTTTCATATTAGTGGGGAATTCTGGAATTACGAGTAAGTAGGACAGTTGTAGAGTTTCAATTAAATAAAGCTTTCTTAAAATGAAAAGAAAATATCAGACAAATTTAAATTGCATTTTATGGAGGAAAACTATTATTAAATTTGAAAACCTGTGTCAATTAGGAGCTTCTGAATCCGGATTCCAACTGATAATATCAAAAACCTTCGAAAAAATAAAATCTACCTTCAACAGCTAAAGTTATTCTGACCAATATTATTTTTAAAACATTTTTTAATAGACAAGGTCAACTATTTTCTGAACTCATACCATTATAAAAAGTCAAAACCTTTTTAGGCGTTCTAAGCCATCTGTATTAAAAGTCCAAAAAGCTCTAATAAATAACGCATTCATTGTTGTTTTTTTCTTCTACAATGAATAATTAAAAAATCTGCATTTAAACAATACTCGTATTTCCAAAAAAAAAAAAAAATTGGAAGAATATCAAACAACAAATCTTAAAAAAATCAATATTCAAATTTTGTTTTAATGTAGTTCAGCATCCGAGTGCTTGTAGGATCACTGACCTTCTCCGTCGATCATGACACAAGACAACAAATAAAATGACAATCAAAAAGAAAACACATTTACACAAAGCCCATAACACTATATGGATGCGCCTGATGGTGTACAAGATTGAATATCAGCCATACGCATAAACAACACATTTCGTTTCTCCAGATACTCTGAAAAAAGACCATTTAATTAATTTGTTGTTTTTCGTGTTTACCTTTAGATGTTTTTTTTTCTGTTCTTGTTTTTCAGTCTCATCGTTTTCGGGGAAACAATTAAAAAAAAAAAAAAACAATAAGTTTAAATTGAACTTTCATTTGTAACAAATAGACAGTCGTTGCTGCAATTATTCGGACAATACAAATTTTATACAAAAATAAAGTTTGTTTTTAAATATTTTATCTCTACAATAACACTTGTTCTTTTCTATACGTTTCAAGTCTTTAAAATGCATAGTTCGAATAATTTTGACAACGACTGTTTCGTAATACAATTTAAAAAAAAAAATTAATATAATAATGAAGGGCAAACAGAGGAGAGTGTCTTGCACTTAAATTGTATGCAGTTCATGCTCTCTGTCATCAACAATCAGTTTCATTACAACAAAAGAAAATAGAAAATATGTTTTAATCTAATAAATAATTAAAACCAGAAGTAAACTAGCAAAGATTAGAAAAAGATTAGATGAACCAGAACAGACCTTATGGTTTAGCATCTCTTAGTTAGCATAAATCGTGTTATTTGAAAATACATATTTGTTGTCACTAGGGACTAACAAAACAAAATCGTTATATGACATTGTTCATAAGTTCACATAGCAACATTTTTAGTTTATCTGTATGGGTAAACACCTAGTCCATAACCGGTTTATCAACTTTGTTGTTTGCAAATAAAATAAACAACCAAAACAGTGGCTTCTCAAATCAACCATACGCTTATAATCAATTTAAACAATTAATTTCATTGTTTTTTACATCTGTTCATATGGAAATTAATCGTAGGTAGTGAAGTAAAATTTCACTCACTAAACAACAACAAAAACCAAGTTTCAATTTATAAGTCAGCAATACAAGTGAACAAAGAGTGTTGAAATGTTGAAAATGAAGATGGCGTTGAATTCAACTGTTTATGCTTTGCAGTGACATTTCTTACTTCATGAAGGTTAACTACCGAATATTTAAAGTAGAATAGAAACAGCTACAATGTAATAGAGAAATTTTATTATTTAATGATTACTGACTTAAATTTGATGGGTTTACTTGCCAAGTAAGCCCATCAAATTTTATTCAGTAATTTGAATGTACATTCAGAGCTATACCGCTCTACCAAATTTCATCATTCTACAGCAATCAGAAGTGTTCCATATAAATTAAACAGTTTCTCAGAAAGTAGGCGGATACCACGCCTCCTGAATAGAAAACCACAATTTTTATTTTTGGTCCTTTATATGCAATTTAAGTTATACCATTCTATCAATTTTCATTGTTCTACTGCAATCGGAAGTGTGCCATATAATTTACATCAGTTCTGAGAAAGTGGGCGGATACCACGCCCCTGAATGGAAAACCTCAAATTTTATATTTTTTCTTTGTATACAATTTAAGCCCTATCACTTTACCAAATTTCATCGTTTTACAGCTGTCGGAAGTGCTCCATTCAACCAACACCGATTCGTAGAAATTGGGCGGATACCACGCCCCCTGAATGGAAAACCTCAAATTGTTTACTGTGCTTACATGACAAGACCTACCGTTTTGCAAAATTACAAGATTCTACGATGTCAGGAAGTGCTTTATAATTTTGATGATCTGTCAGTCAGTCAGTTACGGTTTTTGTGATTTTTGAGGTCTTATATCTCAGGAACCGCTTACGCTAGAAAATTGAAATACGGTGAGGCACCTGTGTCTGACTAGCTTAGCAAATATTCGGAATTCTAAGTTTCTGACTTCATTGGTACTGAAGATAGGGAGGGGTCAAAAATCGCCTGAGTTTTTTCCTGTAAAAAGGGTGCAGTGCCAGAACTTGGCTGGGCACTACCGTGCCCTTTGATTTTTTACTGCTGACGTTCCTCACATGATGCAACTTTTAAGAAATCACTTTACTTATACCGGATTCGTCATGAACGGAAGATTTATATGCATATGTCGAACCAGTAAGAAATCTTCTCAACGTAGAGAAGGTAGATTTAAAAATTTGCTTTAAGATATCAAATAAGCACCTAAAGGTTTTGCGAAGTGACTTACTTTTTTTTACCATAAATGACGTTGAACTTATTTTTCTCATTCTGATATGAAAATATTTAAATTTCATGTACCGAAGATACCAAATCACTTCAAACTGAATTTTACTTTTATACTTGGTGCCAAAATAAAAACTTTCTGAAGCTCAATATTAAAAAATGTCAAGCCATAACATATAATCGAAAATGCCAGCCATTATTACAGAGAAACTCCATTGTAAAAAACGAGCCCATTTCTATTGTCACCTCAATCCATGATCTAGGTTTAATGTGCGACGCCCAACTTAACTTTCACTCCCATGTTGATAATACGAGTATTATTAACAAAGCCAATTCTACTCTTGGATTTACTAAACGCTGGCCAAAAGAATTCTCGGATCCCTACTTGACGAAGACTTTATATACGACCTTTGTCAGACCACTCCTCGAATATTAATCTCTGGTCTGGTCCCCGTATTAAAATGTGCATATAAACCGAATGGAGGCTCTCGAGCGCAGATTCATTCGTTTCGCCTTACGTGGTCCTTGGTTGGGACGATTCTTTTATTCTTCCTCCTTATGAAGATCGTTTAAACCCGTTGACCTTGCAAACATTATATACTCGCCGTAACAATGTTGACATAATGTTTATTCATCAATTATTAAATTGCAGTATTGACTGTCATTGCCTGCTCCAAAAGGTCTCTGTTAATACCAACCCTCGCCGTTTTAGATTTGTGAGATTCTTTCGTCTTCAAAACCATCGTACCAATTACGGCCAAAATGAACCTTTGACTAGGATGAAGGGTAAAGTTAATAATTCTATAATATGTATTTGACCTTAACTTTAGTAGAGTTACCTTAAAATATGCTCTCTTAGGTATGCTCTTCTGTATACATATATACATCTAATTAAGATTCAAATCATTGTCAGACTTAAGTACTTTTAAGTATACTTAATGTTTTTAATTCAATTTTAGATATATTCATATAGCCTCCGATAAGGGATTCAAGTTGATCGATTTTCATCCGGAGCCACCAATGACCAAATACATGTACATATAGCGGCAAATCTTAATCGCAGAAGTTTCAAATCGACTTCCTACACTTTTTCATCCATTCCAAGGCACCGTATGATATCATCTATAAAAAAGAAGTTTTGGTATCTCGTCTGGATGGCGATAGAGAATGCAAGATGCTCCATCAAGGTCCACAAAGACCTCACCGATACCTTTGATATCGAAAATGTGCTCTGCTAACATTTCGACCAGGTTACAGGCTTTCGTTAACCGATGTCTGCGGTACATTTTGAAGATCTACTGGCAAAAAAAAAGTGTATGTAGACATTACAACGAAAATGGTGGTGGATTGGCCATACATTGAGGCAACCTGACAATAACATCTGGAAGCAATCTTTTTTAATGGAATCCTCAGGGTGCAAGACGTGTTGGAAGGCCAAAAACAACCTGGAGGACAACTGTAATGGTAGAAGCAAGGTCTCAGAATATTCATACGTGGCCACAGCTAAAACCGCTTGCGTCAAATCGTGACAGATGGAGGGATTTTTATTGCTGCCCTATGCTCCAGATGGAGTTGAAGTGCTACTCAAGTAGCCGGAAACCATACATGTATAAGAAATATAATTCTGAAAAACAAAAATGCCTTTATTACTTAAAAACAAAAGTCTTAAATTAAACAAAAGACTACTTGAGAAAAACAATAACTATAGTTCAACATCCACCAAGGAAGAAAGTAAATTTCAATTAAAGAATAATATGTAATTGTCATTTAGCAGAAGGTCTTGGGTTCGATTCTCAGCTGATGCAGAATTTTTTAGAGATGTATTTGCGAGGAATTGACAAATCCTCTAAAAGTATTTCTTGTCATGTAAACTGCTGATCTTTAGAAGTCCGGAATCAGCAGAACATTTTAGGTCCCCTCCATTTCTAGCAACACGCACGCAAGAATATTTGAGAGTTGTAAGTCACTAGGTCCTGGTTATATTCGAGCTGTTACACCAACAAAATTTATTTTATTTATTTACATATTTATAATTGTCAATTAGAAAACAAAAAATGTTCGAGTTTTCAGAGACTTAGCAGGTCGACATTCCAAAACAATAAATACTAAATTTTGATGTCTTTATCGAACATTATCGAGAAATTTTAAATTTAAATTTCATATGCAATGGGTTTAAAGAAAAACAAAAAAAAAATTAAACTTATTTATTCGTGTGGACTCGGCAAAAGGTCTCGTAATAATCAATTCTTTGTTAAGAATAACAGGGCGTAGAACTCAGTTATCCAATGAGAAGAGAAAGAGAGAAAACAATTTAACTTCGTCTTCATTTACTCAAAACTCATGTTACTGCTAGCTCTACGCTGCCTGACAGCAATATTGCCTCTCCTATGCTTGAGAACGTAAATCATTCAATGGGAGAGGCATATTTCGGCACTCGAGATCTTGATATAAACAAATCTGCTGGTCCTGATGGTACAATCCAAGCCATTGCGTAAGCTTTTCCATCGCTCCTACTGTTCTGCAATCTTCTTTGAAAGATGAAAAATAGCATTTGTGCAGTCTGTTCCTAAAAAAGGCGACCCTCCTTTCCCCTTCTCTTATTTTCCAATTGCACTTACGTCTCTTCTTTACAAGGTCATGGAATCGCTGAGCAATCATCAGCCCAAGAAATATCTCGAAGACCGCAAGCTTCTTAATGAACGACAATACGGCTTTCACAGCAATCGTTTCACTGGTGATCTGATGGCATGTCTCACCGAAGAGTGGAACGATCTGCTTGATATTTCTAAGGCTCCGTTTTGGGTCCCACTTCATTGTTTTGCCGACGACTCTACTGTCAACTTCTCATACTCGTTCTCAAATTCACATCCACCTCCTTTGGAAGTGGAATTGCAACGGTATTGTATGCACATTAATGTAAGCACATTAAACTCCGATCTTTGCAGCACTGCTTGAAAATTTATAAAAAAAAATCGTATATAAAAATGTACCCCCTATGCCTTTATCCCCGAATATCAGATTCATTGAAGAAACCGAGACTGCCAAAAACGCTGCTAAATGCTTAGGATTTCTGTATCAATGTAAGTCATTTTTCACCTCCTCTGATCTGGCTACAATTTATTAGGCGTTTATGCGCCCTAAACTCGAGTATTACTCACATATTTGGACAGGCGCTGCACAAACTTCTCTCCACTTATTGGATAGAATTCAGAACAGAGCGTTAAAACTGATAGGAAACAGAGGCTATCATGGATTCATTCCCATCTCTTGAACACCGTCGGAATGTTTAATGTATTTTCTTATTTTATCGCTTCTTTCCACAAGTGATGCTGACTCGAAGTAGCCAGTTGCATTCCTCCCCTTTATCAGTTTACCCGTGATACTCACTTTGCTAGGCATGCTCATCTGTTCACCCTCGAGCCTAACTTTGGTCGTACTGTTAAATACAGTGATTCTTTTTTTTAGTCGCAGATCACGAACACAAAACCAATGTTCATCGACACCTCCTTTCTCTATCTCCCTTATTTTCCCCATCGCTCGTGGTGTATTCAACATAATAGTCTCAATAAACCCGCGAGTGAATTGTAAAAAATAAGTGCGGGAGTCAGAGGATCCACACAAGTGGTAAGTCTTTCAAGAGTATGTCTTGTAGAAAAAGAAAAGTGCTTCTTATCTTACTCTTTCGAATTCGGCAGAAAATTTTAGATCCCCTCCATTCTTACTTTCATACACACAAGAGTGGTTGAGATAGTTGAGAATTAAAAGTCACCAGGTTAAGACTCTCTTATTGGCCGATAATTTATTTATTTTTAGAAATTATGCAATTTTGTCGCTCGTTAACACCGCATAAGATGAAAAATACGAACTACTGTCGTCGATATGCAGATAGTTTTTTCAGGTGGCAATGAAACCAATATTTAAAAACAAAACAAATATAAAAACTTCCTTTAGATCCAGCCTAGGAAGTGTTTTTTTCTGTTAGAAAAATAAAAATAAAAAAAAAAACTTAGTTTATGACATGTATCCGGAAGTAAACTGCATTCAGAAACTTGCAATTTTTATTGTCTCTTTAAACAAATATGTATGTAATATGAATTTGATGTAAATAAGTTCGAGGTTGACAGCAACTCTTTAGTAAAAAGTTGGTTTCTAACGCTACTCTAAAAGACCTCGTTGTTGTCTTGCAAATTAACTTACTCTCCGACGACGGCAATATAATTCATAGCTTTAACCTTAATTCTGCAATTTAATCAAACTGCAATTCATTCAATGCACCCTCCCACCTGCCAATATTTTATACGAACGTGTCAAATCAGTTTTGTAAGCGTGTTATGTCTTTTTCCGCTACACACATGATACTGATGCATAATTGTTTCAATTAATGCGTTTTTTTGTTTCTTTTGTACTTCCCTTTCCATTATAACTAAATAAAACACAATACAAGTAAGAATATTTATTATTAAGTGGTTTGGGACAATGTATTCAAATTAAGTAAGTACATATGTATGTACATATGCATATAAAAACATTCCTTTTATCGATATTTTTGTATCATGGACAGCGTGTGCGCACATGGCTCACAGTCTGGCGCTACCAGCTGTGATTTTAACAAGAAAACAACCTTCAAATGGTTTACAATTGCTGTTAATTTGTAGCGCGCGTTAAATTTATCACTTAATAATAAATTGATAGTACCAACAAATCTGATCAAAGTTCCAGCCGGTTGGACATGATACCAATTAGAACTCTTTTATTCACCCTCAGTAATTTTTCTTGTTTCTTTGTAAGTACGTAACCATTTTTTGTATGTACATTTCCATTAAAAACAAAAACAATATACAATTTAAAACGATAAAAAAATATAATAAAAAAAAAAATAGACTTGTCCTTGTTTATCAATATGTAGATTGATTTATGGATATTACTTTCATTTCAAAGCAGTCATCAATGTTAAGATATATAATAGACATAAATAAAATCCATGACTGGGTTCCACGAACTTACTGTCATTGCTCAAGGCTATTTAGCACTTTGGAATTTATAAGGATTAATTTATATGAATATGGAAATATTTTGAAATGCGGTTCAAAAATTTAAATTCCGAAAACCGAGCATAAATCTGTCGAGTTCTTTGTGTCTCAAGCTTTTGGGCTTCCAAAAGAGCAAATTCAAGACTTGTTCATTCAAAATAATTGGAATCAACAGTTGAAGAAATGAATCTTTTATATTCTATTGAAAAGTTAAGCCCAGAGATTTCTCCAATATCTGAAATATTAGTTTTCACAAAATGCTAAGTAAAGAGCTTTCGAATTTTGAACAATCCATTTTTGATCTAGTGATCGAGCAAAAAAGTCGACTTTTCTAAAAAGCTTAAAGTTTACAGAAATAATGAATATAAAAATTCAGAAAATATATTATTTTTATTTGGTCAAAGTTCAGTGACACTTAAATATTCAAAAAGAGCTAAAAACAAATTTAAACAAAAAATCTTACATAACCTTAAAAAAATGGACCGAAAGGAAGGTTTGCTAAACCAACCCAAACCACCTGATCAAGTTCAAGTAATTAAAAATAAAAGGGCAATGGAAAAAGATTTTCTGGTATGTTCGGAACTTTTGACTGATGCAGGATGTCTCAAAACTCTATATGAGCTTAGATGAAGAGTACTCAAATGAGTTAACTTAGTTAAGGATCATCCCAACTCAGAAGTGCAACAACTCATCCAGCCTAGTGACAGATATCCGAACCATCACTGACGTTCAATTTGAAGAAATCTTCTATAACGACGACGCACACTTTTACGAGAAGAACAACAATCAGTACTACAAGGGATAAAACGCGCACTCATCAAAAATTACTTTTAGAATTAAAAATATCATGAATTAGATAAAAAAACAAAATATGATATTATAAGCAAATAGCAGTATGTAAAACCAAATGAAGAACGTTGAGCCCCTTTTGTTGAGCCAAAATAATTTAATTTAGTAATAAGTTAGTTTTAAGTCAAATTGTACATACAACAAATTGAAAAATAAAATTCTTTATCTAATCATAGTTGAAAATACCACCATCAATTTAACATCTACAAGACCACAACTTGCACAGACAGTAATGTAATTCAAATAATTCAGAAGATGATCTTAAGATTACTTGCAAATAATAAGGAATTATTTATGAAAACAAAAAAACATTGCTTCCATTTACTTAACCTATTTTAGAAGCAGCTAAATGCAGTTTGTTAAAGAAAGGGAAACAAGCCATTTGCTCTGATAGTCTGTCAGTACTACAGTCTATAGTCAACAGACTGACAGATTCAGATATTCAGCCAAACAGACACGGTCGTTATTAAAATAATTATTCCCTAGTCAGAAATGATTAAGAGCGTGGAACACATCCATTTTATTCTTCAATTTTATCAGCATCCGTAATAACCATTCCATTTGTTTAATCCGTAAATGGCCAAAGTGATTCAACAATAGTCTCACTATACCTTGCAGAGGATTTAGGTGCACTTGTTCCTCAAGCAAAAAGACTATCTTCTTGCTCCTTTTAATCATTGTGAATTTCTAATAATTGGTGGTGACTTTAACAATAAGCATTCATTTCTTCGACGTTAACATTATATCAACAAACAGAAGTTGGCCGACCTTGAAATTCCCACATACAAAAATCTATCAAACGATTATATTGACTACCCAGACAACACCTAAAAATACTCAAATTCAATTTTCTAGAATACTACAAAAATATGGAAGGCGTAACTAAAAAGCATATTTCATAGACCAGTAAATAGAACAGACCAAGTATCTTAATAATAAAATGACTTCAGGCTCAGACGAAATTTCAATTTTTTTTTGATTAGAATAACAAAATCCTCTATTACCCAAGCTCTGGCAATAATTTTAATTAACTTTACAAATAACAACTATTTTCTCCTTACTGAAAAAAAAAAACGCAAATCTTATTCCCTTAAATAAATCGAAAGATTCTAAAAATATGGAAAACTTCATACCAATTTCACTTCAATCGAACCTTTGAAGGAATGGAAAATAATGTTATCAAATTTTCTCAATTCGGTTTACGAAAGGTTTATTCGATGAAACATGCTTTAGAATATATGGAAGACATAATGCTGAAAAACTTCAAAATGAAAAATTTTTTAGTCTCGTGCTCTCTAGATCTCAAAAAACAGTTCAACTCTGTGTGGCACAAAAGCTTGTTAGCTAAATTATTCAACCTTCAATTTCCCACAAATTTTATGAAATCGATGTCCAGTTTTTTGTTCGATTGCACATTAAGAATATGGATTAATTCTGTGCTTTCAAGAGAAATAGAAGTAGGTGCAGAAGTTCCTCAAGGTTATATCCTTGGACCGTTTCTGTTGGCATGAATCTCAATCTATTAATTATACTGATGGTACAATAATTCTAGCCAAACATAAACGACCTTTAGAAGCTTTATCAAAGTTAAAAACACATTTGCCACTTGCTCTAGACTTATTTAAGAATTGGGCTAAAAAAGTTATATGAACAAATTTGTTTCAGAAATGCGTCTGCGAGAAGGCACGCTCTTCGACTCTCTTTCTGATATTCTTTTGTTCTTTTTCTTTCTTTTTGATCTTTTGTCTGAAACTTCTAATCTATTAAATTGTTTTACTGATGACAGTACTCCAATTTCTTATATTCATTTCCAGATATATGTCCTTGTGGATGTGGATCTAGAACGGTAGCGTATGATAAGCTCATTAAATTCATGAAAAACCATGTAGAATTTAGTGCTACAAAAACTCAATGCTGTCTCCTGTCGTTAAAGCGGAACCTACCCTCCTCCATGAGCGGCACTTGCATTGAGGAAACCGCACAGCTCACAGTTCTCGGTATGTGCATCACAGACCACCTTGTGTGGAATGACCACACCAAAAACGCTGCTTAGATTTCCCTCGATGTTGCAAGAAATTTTATTCGCCTTCTGATCTAGCTATAATCTATAAGGAACATATTCGTCCAAAGTTCGATTACAATTCCCATATTCCAATAACTCACTTTAGTCTCCTGGATAGAATCCAAAAAAGAACTTTAAAAACGATAGGTGATAAAAGTATAACAGAAAAATTTGAATCTCTCGACCACCGTGCAATGTTTCTTGTCTTTCATTATTTAACTGTTATTCTTATACACAATGTTCTAGGGAAATAACCAGCTGCATTCCTCCCCTTAAACAATTTAATAGTAATACCCGCGCTTCAGGCAATGCCCATTATTTTTCCCTTGAGCCCAACTACAAACTTAGAAGACACCTAAGTTTATTCGGTGTAGTAAGCATTGCCATGTAGATTCTAGAAGATGCATGAGGAAACACCATACCACATACTACGAAAATAAAAAAAAATATCTAGGACAATACCAATTAGAAGAGAGCGATTTATTCTCTCTGAAGGTGTCCCAAATATTCAAATTTCGAAGAGCAATCGATTTGGAGGAAGAATTGTAAGATGATATATAAATCAATTATTCATATCAAAGTATCTTTTAAGATGCCTTCAATATATGTATCTCAAAAAGCTTTTAACGTATACATGATTAATAAAATTTCGAATTCTTAGACCTCTATTCCACGATTTACCTAAACCATAGAACAGGGATTAAGTCCCGACTTATACTTTAACTTAAAAAAAAAAACAAAACAAAATGTTCGCAGAATCATGAAGTGAAGTTTATCAAAAATCTACAACGAATAAAAATTCCATTGTCGTTGTCAACTCTTGTGCCTGTTTTTAACTATAGTGGTTCGTTTTATTTGTAAAAAATAGGAAATAATCAATAATATCGCAAGAGCACGAAGGAGACTCAAGGAGCGAAAACTGGAGCCTAAATGACAAATTATTTTTCTTTCCAATAGAGTAATTAAAAAAAGGCGATTCCATTTCCCATTCCTTCGCTTAACCACCTCTTCGGTGCTTTAGCTTAATCGTAGTTAGTAAACCTCACTTAGAATAAATACTGTTTTATTATTGAAATTTTGCTCGTAATCCATGAATTACAGATAAACCGAAAATAAACCGCCTGTTTTGAAACCAATTCCCAAAAGACCAAACGCATCAAAGAATACCCTATAAGATCATTAATGTTAAATTTTCCATTACAAACAGTTACACATTAAACTCATTTACTCATTTCCTGATGAACTCAATTATGTAACATTAATCTTTTGATTTCAATTGTCATTCGAACGTTGTACACATCACCTTTCCTAACCGAAATTAACACTCTTTATAAAAAAAAAACTTAAGTAAAATATGCTTGCTTAAGGCCAAGCCGCATGTAGATTTGCATTTCAAAATCCAGACGTTAATTGACATTTATCGACGAAATTGATCAATTGGACTTGTCGTTGATTTTAGACCTATTGTGAATAGTCAAATTGACAATTTTGGTATAATGGTTGTTAAAATTAGTTTTGGTGAAATTTTCAATCATAAATTCGTTGTTTATAAACTATTTTTACAGACTGCCAAAAATTAAATTATTAAGTACATACATATGTCTTTCATAGAACTATTTTTCGGCAAAAAAAGCAAAAAGCAAACACTTTGGAGCTAGTAAGCATTCCAAACAAAAATACGCGATGCTTCGAATCCGCTAAATTTAGCAGAACATTTGTATGCAGATAAATAATCTTTTTTAATAATATTACAAAAATTAATTTAATTAATTAATTTAACGCAATCTCTAGCCACTTTTCATAAGTGACTTTGGAACAAACTTCCTTTGCGAAATCTGGTATCCCTTTCTTCAGCTCCACCAATCTGGCGAGCTGATTTATATTGCTTACAATTTTACGACTAAGTTAAGTAAACACTTAAAAGTAAATAGCAATGTTTAGTTTCTACAACCTATTTACATTTTTAATCCAAATCAATGCAAATAATAGAAATGTAATATGAAAGTTATCTGCCGCAAAATTATTTATAAAATTTAAACTTCACTACTCACAATAGATTCTTGACTTTTGTTCAGAATGGGTCAAAAAATTATCTACTCGCGTTCGTAATGCCAATATATCAATAGATTCACAAATTGTTCCAATTGTCAATTAATTGATCTTTGACAACCGTAACTTTTTTCAACATTTCAATATATATTCGCAAAAGTAATAACTGTGCTAAAAATTTAAACGATTAGACAGATGTCATCTTAGTTTCTCGATTCCTACTTCTGATCTTTACTAATAATTTACATATATGTATATGAACATATTGTTTATATATATATTTATTCCACTTACCTTCTTTAACATCAAACTCAAGTTCGAGAATGATTTCTTCGCCATGGTTGAAGTCATCATCGAATTCTGAGGGATTTAATTTAACATCTACATTCTTATGATCTACGAATAAAATATCTAGAAATTAAAAAAAAAATAACAATCAAAAATTTTATTCAAAAAAGCAAAAATATTTAATTAAAAGAAATACCATTTGCAAAGTTATCTTCTAATAGCCAAGACTCAACCGATTCAGAAATCGGAAAGAGCTCGCTGCTTGGCGGCGATGTTGGTTCCATTTTGCCGTTCCAATATAAATCCTGTGGAAGGGCTAAAGACTCCAGTGTAAGATTCTTGGGAATCATAATTTAAGTCCGATGAAAAAGACGTTATAAACGGGACTTCTATTAAGAAATCGGAGTCGTATCCTGATGGAGAGCTTGGTAGGTGTGAGGGCGCCATGGCGGCACTAGAAATACAAAATATTAAAAATTAAATGTAAGTTTTAACCCAAAATTGTGTGATCCTTGTTCCCTTGCTTAAGTTTTATTACGTCTTCGAGTCAACTTTCATAAAGTGATTGAAGATCAATTTTATATGGAATAAATCAAAATGGATTAATTTTCTTTACTCTTTATAAGTTGAAACCCAAGAGAAACCCCGTTATAAGAGCTCAGGTTAAGCAATTCAGCAAATAAAAGGTCAAAAGTGTTATTTATGTGTCCACCACGGTGTTTACGAATTATTTTGTTAGAAATTTTGTTCGAATACCGCCCACCGATTTTTTTTTTTGAATTTTGGAAGTAGCAACGTTCTTTTCAATTTAACTAACTTTACGGAAACAGCAATATTACAAAACTTGATCGCAGCAGACATTTTTTCAACGAGCACTGACTGCTGCACCTCTGCTGTGGTTATCAGTAAGATTTTAAGTTATTCTAGATAACACTGAGAGGATATGGTTGTGCTGAAAGACTTCGAAACAACCATCTTTGCTAATGGCTCAAAGATGGAGTGTAGTGCCGGTTCGGGAATTTTCTCTAAGTCTTTAAATGTCTCTAGGTCTTTTCGGCTGCATGATTTTGCTAGTATCTTTCAAGCTGAAGTACTCGCAATAAGGAAAACATGTGAAATATTTAAACTAGTTCCAAATATAAACCAGCATGCGTCTATTTTTACAGATATCCAGGCAACTGTTAAAGCCATTCATTGGACTTTTTTATCTTCTAACTTGGTCCAGCAAACCAAGGATGAGTTTGCGCGCCTGAATTTAAACCTAAATGTCACTCTTATCTGGGTCACAGTCAAGACATAGCAAGCGTAGTTGAACTATGCAAGGGGAACTGGTCAATAGAGGCACATGCAGCGAAGATGTCGTAGTTGTGGGGATCAGCAGACAAAGGAAACATTCATTCATATCTGTAAATGTCCTGCTCTATCCAGAATGAGAGCCAACTATTCGGATCAGAAAGATACTCCACCATGACCTTAACGAACAATCTGAGCTAAAGATCAAACACGTGTTCTCTGAGAAGAACCTCAACGACTTCCGTAATGAGTACCCTTCGATATTAAGACAGCAAGCTAGCGACCTTCAGGTAGATGGCAGCTCATAAATCATTTGTGATATCCCATTAAATCCATATGTAAAACGAGTGTGTTGTGTCAAAACGGCGAATTCGTGGCCACCTACCTACCCTATCCTACCTGAGAACGATGACAATTTAAAAATTGTCTGTTACAATGCTTCACAAATTTCTTCAAAAGGGCAGCAGATAATGGCTTCTGGCAAATAGACCTTCCAGCCCGTATTATGGCTAATGAACCACAGAGCAACGCTATCCAGACAGTCCACCATCCAACCAAATCAACCATCTGCAAATCGACGCAAAAAACATTTCCGACGCCTTAGACGTGTGTACATTTCGAGAGGAAAACGTCGCCGTTGATCTTTTATTAGTTGGAGAAAAATCCACACGCGACTGCCGAAGAAAAATAAATTGCAACAACCCAATATAGAAGTGACAGGTATAGCTATAAAAACCTTAGGAATAACTATCAACAAAGAATGGGTGGAGGGAAGCATGTCCGATGACTAGACTATCAGTTTCATCTTCAAAAACGTGATGCTATGTCCTGCAATAACAATCGATGCATATAGGAATCCCGAAAAATGATTCAGAAACTAGCTCCTCCGAAATATTCAAAACATGCACAGGGTTTCGGCAAGATGTGCTGTTATGATATTTTGTTCAATCTCGGTCTGGATCTAACGCGGCGCAGCGTAGTTGTCACTGCTATTTTTAACAAATTATAATAAGTTATTAGAATTTGAGGACAATATCGACCGTTCCCAACATTCAGTTATAAATCCTTGTTGATAAGGAATATCAGTCGAAACTTGTTGGACTTAAGGTAATTGAAGACAAGATTAGCTATTAATGCTAATGCTTAAACAAAATCTCACTATTGATACCAACAACTTTCAAGTAGTTAAGGAAGAGCTGATACTGAGATCTTTTGAAGAAACATTTTTCGAAGGATTTTTTTTATAATTCACGGGTTTATTATGGTACCCTTATAATGTTCAAATTAAACATAGCATGAATGATGGCGAAATAAGATGTCGATGAACATTGCTCTTAAATGATTGTAAATTTAAATGACAAGGGAAAACCGCGCCGGGTAAATTGTTCCATATTCGTTGTACGATTAAAAAAGGAGTCTCTGTGTTTGACAGTACGTCTAAAATTAGTCTCAGTTCCAATAGGAATGCTCATCAGTTCAGAGCATTCCTATTGGAGAAATGCAACAGGCTGCTTCAAGGGAACATTGCTTGTGAAAGAAGCGATAAGGAACGACATGAAACTATTCTGACACTGTTCAAGAGATGGGAATGATTCCATGACAGCTCTGTTTTCTATTATTTGTGAGTTATCATATGTGAGTTTTGAACGTATAAACGTCTTAAAAATTGAAGCCATTTTAGAGGAGTGCAAATCTCTTATATCGATAGAGAAATCCTAAGCATTTAGCAGCATTTTTGGCGGTCTCAAAAAGTGGTCATTCCACATTACCGAGTAATGAGAGCTTTTCGACTTCTTCGATGCAAGTGCCATTCAAGGACTATGGCATAGGCGGTACATTTTTGCTTCAACGACAATAGACAGCATTGATATTTCGATTATCTCCACACGATTTAATAATTCCATAAAGATCGGAGTTGAATGAGCTTATCATACGGTACCATTGCAATTCCACTTCTGCAGAAGATGGAGGAGAATTTTAGAAAAAGTATGAAAAGCTGTGGGGAGAGTCGTCGGCAAAACAATAAAGTGGATTAGAAGTTACAGACAAGATATCATTTCTAAAAATGAGAAAGAGATTCGGAGATAAAACAGAGCCCAGAGGAACACCAAAATTTATTTTGTGAAGATCATACTTGAAACTGTCCAATACAACATGTATTGAACGATCTAGAAGGTAATTCCTAATCCAAAGAATAAGGGTTTCGTTAATGCCAAATGCACGCATTTTCGATAAGAGAGCTTGGTTCCAAACTCTATCAAACGCCTTAGAAATATGAAGCGCAATAATCTTAGACTTTTCGAATCCTGACCCAAAGATCGAGGGCACAAAAAAGACCGAGCCATTGCGGATGCTGGAGCGCTTGGCCTAGCCCGCAGTCGTTAAGGAAATTTAAAAATGTTCTTTTATAGTTCAGGTGGAATCACATCATAATCTGGCGAAGTATTTTGAAATTATTCTTGGCAACCCAAGTACTCTTTTAACTCCTTCTATTTTCGGAACATCAACAAGTATTTCGAATACCCTTTACTAATTATTAAAAAAAGAACAATTAAGAAATTTAATATTTAAGCCAATACATTGAGTATTTTTAATTGAAGCCGTAATTAGGTGATAGGGTACATTATATCGCCTGAAGTGTCTTAAATTAGAATGCTTAATCAAGCCCAGATAATTCAGAAAAATACACAAAAATATCGCTGATAGACATCTTAAACGAAATACTATTTGGAAATACGTAAAAAAATGCATGACCCGCATTTCGAGTTCACTAGATTCGGTAGGCAGACATTTCAAATTACACAAACAATTCAACTGACTTTTATTTATTTATTTATTTCATCAATTGATTCGAAGATCTGCTGATTACAAAAAATACAAAAAAATAAAAATAAAATAATAAAGATACAAGATATATACATATTTACTAGAGTTAGCAATTATTTTAATACTTTAGTGAATTAATTAATCAATTACATATTTGAAGAATTTTTTTCTTAAAACAATCTCTATTCATGCTAAGATCAATTTCATTGTAAACCTTATTAAATAGATTTAGAGAACGCGTTATTGGTTCATTAAGACCATAATTGGTTCTATGAAGAGGAGGATAAAATAACTCATTTCTGTTGCGAAAAACTCTTGATGGAACATAGAATGGAATCAATGAAAGCAGTTCAAAAGAGGTTATTCTATTATCAATAATATCTTTAATGAACAAAATACATTGGACTTGCCTGCGACATTTAAGCGTTTTTAAGTCAATAAGAGAACACCTTGATTTATAATCTGGCAAAGACCCAACCCAATTAAGTTTGCGTAATGCATAAAGAGTAAATCTTTTTTGAACACTTTCGATTCTCAAAATATTATTTTCATAAAATGGAAACCAGACGACACAACAATATTCCAAAACTGGTAGAACTATTGACATAAATAAGATCTTCAAAGTATAGGCATCCTTAAAATCATTGGAGTTCCGTTTCAAAAAACCTAAAAGTGAATTACCTTTAGACACAATGTAGTCAACATGAGATCTGAAGTCAAGCTTAGAATCAAAAATCACCCCAAGATCATTAACCTCAGTTACCTTCAGAAGATTAACATCATAGAATTTATATTCATAATCAATGAGAGATGAAGATCTAGATAAATTAAAAATTTTACATTTTGAGTAATTCAGCTGAAGATGGTTGTAGTCGCACCATTTAAGAAAATTGTTGATATCCAACTGCATTAAAAAGCAATCTTCAAGTGAAGATGCTGCTGTAAATAATTTTACATCATCAGCATACATCAAGCAGTTACAGTATTTGAAAATAGATGGTAAGTCATTGGTAAAGATTATAAAAAGAAGTGGGCCTAAATGACTGCCTTGTGGAAGACCTGATACCACATCTATAAGATTTGAGACACATTCGTCTATCTTAACAGCTTGTTTTCTATCAGATAGGTATGAATTCAACCACTTTAAAAATGAAACATTCAATCCCAACATCTTAAGCTTTTGCAGGAGAAGATCATGATGTACGCGGTCAAATGCTTTCACAAAATCAGTATAAAGGACATCAACTTGTCTACCTTTTTCCACGTGATTATTGCAATAATTTGCAAAAAGACTTAAATTAGTACAAGTTGATCTACCTTTTACAAAACCATGCTGTTTTTGAGACAACGAATTCTTAACAGCAAAATAAAGTCTTTCGGTGACCATTTTTTCAAAAAGTTTGGGTATAACTGAAAGTTTTGAGATTGGTCTATAGTTCCTCACTAAGTGCTTAAGGCCACTCTTATAAATGGGATCTACATAAGATATTTTCCATTCTTTTAGAAAAACACCAGTTTGTAAGGATTTATTAAATATAAGGGTCAGAACATTACAAAGTGAATAAGAACATTTTGACAGAAGAATAGGAGGAATCATATCAAAGCCAGATTTTTTTGAAATATCAATTTCCTTTAAGCTTTCCAAAACATCTTGTACTGAAAAACTTTGTAGATTAAAATCTATCAAAGGACTAATATCAGGGTACAGGTCATCAATATTTGTTAAAATATCACAATTATATGAAGTTTGAAAAAACCGAGCAAAAAGGTCGCATGAGGATTGAATATCGTTGGATTTAAGATCATCATATTCCATACATTGAGGAAGAGATGAACACTTTCTTTTAGAGTTTAAAAATACCCAGAAAGATTTTGAATTATTTTTTATATTTGATTCAGTATTGATAATATATTGCCTATATAAAAACCTGTTAAGAAAATCAAATTCTTTTCTCAACTGAAAAAATACTAAACGATCCTCGGAAAGATTTGTTTTTTTAAAACGCTTTAATGCCTTGTTTTTAGCATTCTCCAAATTTTTTATTCTTTTGTTAAACCATGGAAGTTTAAACAATTTCTTCCCAGTTAAGGTAGGAACAAATCGTTCTATGCCTTCATTAAGAATACTTTTAAAACTTGTAAACATATCCTCTAGAGACTTGCCTTCAAATAAATCCTTCCAGTTAACAGCATTATAAAAATTATTAAGTGCCATAAAATCCGCTTTTGCAAAATGAAATTTTTTCCGTGTTTTAAGACAGACAGAAGCATAATTATAATAATCAAAAGAGAAACAAATAGCCTTATGATGAATAGAGTTGTTTAAAAGAGGAAAATCAGAAATTTTTAAAGAATACTTTAAATCATTGTTAATAAACACTAAATCCAATATTCTGTTTAAACTGTTTTTAACATTATTAATTTGAAACAGGCCCATAGAAGAAAATGAATCAACTACTAACATTTCTACATCTTTATTTACATTAAAAGGGATCAAAATATGATCTTCTTCCATGTAGCACCAGTCGATATCACCAATGTTGAAATCACCAAGTATACAAGGAAATTGGTTATGAGTTAATTCACTTAAAATTGCTTGAGCATTAGAAACATGTTCGGTATATAAATCTATTCCGCTCGTTGGGCGGATATAACTTACAATAAAAAATAAATCTTTAATTTCAGCAGAATCTTCAGAACTTACACAAATACAAAGCTGCTCAATATCATCTGCATCATTCTTCAATTTATATTGAGTACTGTTGAAAGTCGTTCGGACGGCAACCAAAACACCTCCTCCTCTATCCCATCCTGTTTTAGTTGAACGATCTTTACGATACACATTGTACGAAGAATCAAAGAGTTCACAGGATGTAAAACTTGAATTCAGCCATGTTTCAACGATGATAATGACATCGAACTCTTGAAGAGAAGATGATAAGAAGAGCTCGTTAGTTTTTGTACGTAAACCACCAGCATTTTGAAAATATACGCGAATTTCAGATAACTTCGCTTTTAACTTTGGATCAGCTATTTCATCTTGGTGTTGCCTTGCACTTTCGGAAAATTTACAAATTTCTTTAATTGGATATGTTTAGGCCACATAGAAGGATCCAAAGCAGCATCAAAATGGCTTGCGGGAATTCCTAACTTGAAATTCACAAACCGGAGTGAAGTTGAATCTACTCCTTTTTTAATAAGTTTTGAACAGCGCATGGTATTCTTTTCGAGATTTAACTTCATTGCAGCATATTCAATTACATTTTCCTCCTTCACATTACTATCCAAGCGGGAAAGATGTAAAAATTGTAGACGAGGAACAGACTGCAGAGTAAATTCACCTTCCACAACAGCAGCAGTGCCAAACATAATCTTTTTTGAACTCTGAGATTTACCAACAGCACTCTTTTTAGATTTAGTCCCATCAGCTAAATTGGCAACACTGTTATCGAGAACAGCATTCACCGCAGCAGCAACATGATCCTTATCAACAAGAGCAGCAACACCACCAGCAACATTTACCTCATGAACGTCAACAGCAGCACAATCACCCACAGCAGCATCACCAGCACCATCCGTACCAACAACAACAACCTCTTTCTCAGTGGCTTCACTATCAGCAACAACAACAACCTCTTTCATAGAAGAAGCTGTATCATCATCCTCAACAACAACAACTTCATTTCCTAAACCAGTTTTGCTGGGTATTAAGCTTACATCAACATCAGTTTCAGAACTGTCAAAACCAGTGGACAGAGAAGATGAAAGCGTAGGCGGCACACCAACGGCAGCAGCTTTAGATGTCGTAGCTTTCACACTATACACATTAGCTGTAGCAAAATCATCGCTCTGTGATGTACTCGTAGAAGAGTGTGACTTACTTGCTATTTTTGTGTTAAGCTTAGACGTGGATAAAGGTTTTTTACTTTTCAAGATGGGTTTATTATTTCCACTTTTAAGCGCGGGAGATGAAGCGGGGCTGTTTGAATGCAAAGGAGAGTATAGAGATCGAGTATATGGAGAAATGTTTTTTCCTGTGAACAGTTGTATTTGTTTATTGTTGTTGGTTTGTACTATCGCCGGCGACTTGCCCTGAGAGCGAGTTATACGCGGAGGCTTCACAAGACCATCGAACTCAGCTTTATTATCAACAAAGAATCGATATAGGTCTTTAATTTTAGGTATGCAACTTAGGAAGGAAATGTTTTTGCAAGAACTACACTTCCAAAATAAATTATCGTCCGATTCAAGGGTAGCTCGTATAGTTTCACTGAGTTTTGTGCATTTAAAATGAAAACCCGATTGACAAACTCCGCAAAGAATCAAATCACTTTTGGAAGTAAGGAAATTGCACTCGGAACATTGGACTTCCATAGTGAAAGTCAGAGAAAATTAATAAAAAGCGAAAGTATAGCACCGTCTATAAAGAGAACAAGAACTGAACTGACTTGTTTTGATTTGATTTGTACTCGTATCGTAGCTTTGTTGCTCAAAAGGCAAACGTTTCATTGCGAAAATGAGAATCCCCCACCTCCCATTAAAGCCTAGTACTCAGTTCAAGTGAAAATGAAAATTTCATATAAAAGTGACTGCTGGTTCACTGGCATGAAATCCGCAACAAGAGGTGAGTACTAAAATGTGGATTGGAAAAACAAATATGTTCCACAACTTTTTCCACGCTATGATTTTCATTTCTCAATGTACAACCACCAGGAAAAAGTTTAAGGCAAGGTGGAAAACTGTGACATTTGTCAGTTGATTTCAATATTTTGTTTCAAAACAAAAAATTGAAAATTTATAAACAGAAAGAACGAATCAGTTTAAAAATAATTGTCATTTTTTTTTTCATTCAAAGTGAGTATCAAAAATTCACGTGGAAAAGCTTATTCTATTTTCATTTTTATTCTTCGCGTGTAATTTGGAACGTATTTGTTTTTCATTTCACGCTAGGTGAGTACTAGGCTTAAGGTGTTGTTTTGGCGTTCGCTATTCAAGTTTCATAAACTTTCGAAATACCTATGTAGGAAGGCAAGCTACACAGCGTAGCATGTATGCTCCAAAAGAAACCCCACAATCGATGCCACATAATTGTTGTGTAACTAGTTTTGGACAAGGGGAGCATGCCAGCCAATAAAGCATCCAAAAAACCACCAAACAAAACAACACAAAATAAAATACCCAATAAGCGAATATTGTTTGATATGGGAAGGGGGTTTTTTGCAATTTAATTGAATGACACTGCATCTTTTGATTATTGCGTCATGCAGATTTCCTGGAAAACCTAACATTGTCGACACATGAGACTTTCACAGTCTTACAGGGCATCCTTTGCAAATTCTTATTTTCGAAAAATAAGTTAAATTCTATTGGAACTAAATAGCAAAAATAAAAGAATTAAGAACATTAGAAAGATGTCAACAAAAATAATCCACATTCGCAACTCTTTTAACTTGACACAACATGGCGGATGCAGTGCACTTGTACGTGGATCGGTTTCCATTATTTTCAAATCATATTTTAACTATGAAATTCTATACTCACATTATTTTTGAAAGCATTTTTATATTATTTAACTTGTGTGGCACGCGTGGTGCGTTTGTTTGCGTTTTGCAAAGCGATTAGAAAGACATTTTTATCGTAAAATAAATTCACTAAACACACTATAAACTTTATACTTTTTTGATGTCATTGGGAAAGATGGCTGGCTAGGTGAAAATCCCCGAAGATAGCTTCGGTTGGGAAAGTCTAGAGAATATTTTGACGTTTAGCCAAGGTTTAAACCAGAATGGAAATTTCAAAAGTGCATAGTCCCCTATTACACGTTGCCTCATGAGACATGTCTCATTTTTGACTTTCCTTTTAAATTTGTATCCCGTGAAGCAAAAGCTATTACACTTTGACTCATGTCTCATGAGACTCATTTCTCAAATTTGAAATTTGTTCGCATTTTTTAATGCACAACACAACATAAAACGAATATGAGAAAAAGAAACGTCAAAATGAGACTACTAAAAATCGGCCCGGTACTCACCGGGAATATTTTTGTGCATCTCATTTCCTCATATCTGCTTTCTTTTTCGCACTTACGTGAGCCTCGTCTCGTGAGACATCGTGTAATAGGGAACATAGCAAATAGTTCACACGAGAACGACCAACGATCGACGAATGACAGAATATTCGCCCATTTTGACTTTCGTTCGCATATCATATTTTTAAATAAGCAACGAAAATAGCAAAGAAGATTTTGAATGGTATTGGTATTCCGAATATGAATAGACTTCTCACATGAGAGCGACTAACGACGAACGAACATAGAAGAACAAATGGGATCTAAAAAAATTATAAGCTTGAATTCTTCACAAAATCTAGGTAGATTACTTATTAAGGGTATTCATGTAAACGCGGAAAACCCTGATAAACCTCTGAAACCAGATAATTTTATCTCGGCAGAAACGAGCTGTCAAAATTTGTATGGGAAATACTTTCTGCAAATCTGATAAAATTATCTCACGAATTTGATGAAGAAAGTGAAGAAATAAACCTGACAACCTAAATTAATATGGATACTGACTTTTAATTTAGCATTTCACAAAATATTTCCCACATTTACGCAAGTATTTTTTAGGAGATGTTCATGAAAACATGTTGCCGAAAATTATATCTTTCTACAAGGCGGAAAACTATCTCGTTTCATGAATACCCTTATTAAAATAAATGCTAAGATATTAGAAGTAGCGTTTTAATTGCTAAAGTACGAAAAAAATTGAGAAAATAAATTAGTCGTTACCAAAGTCAATCTGATTGTGACAAGCTGTCAAACTTTATTCGCTTTCCAAATATCATCCACATTGCAATGAATGAATTTCAGAGGAGTCGGATGAGCTTAAAAAATTTATCCTACAAATTCATAATGGGGATATGATCTTTCTTTATTATTTAGGCTGGTATTCACCGAGCGCTCATAACTTAAGAAGCTCATAAACCAATTCACCAAGCAATATTAATGAAGATCTACGAGCGCTCTTAAAAGTTAGGAGTGGTCCCGACCACTCTTAAACTTACGAGCGCTCTCTTCGAAAGTTTTTTCGAAAATTTCTTGACCCATTTTCCAAAGAGTGGGGAAGTGCGCTTCTTTCCAATTTCAACACTCCTATACACGTCCACCCTCACCTAGTAAATCGACAGATTAACATATCTCCGTTCGAAAACAGTTTGATTTCACAGTTTGGGTATGCCTGAACAAGAGAGAGTGGCTCTCATTTTCGAACTTCGAAAAACACTTGTGAGTGGTTGGTGAATACCCCAAGGAAATTTCAAGTTCAGAGCCTCGTAAAGTTAAGAGCCGTTTAAGAGCGCTTGGTGAATACCAGCCTAATAGCCGATTTCATAAACAAACACTAAGGCTCGTATTCACCGAGCGCTCGTAAACGGCTCTTAACTTTACGAGGCTCTTAACTTGAAATTTCTGTGGGGTATTTTCACCAACCACTCGCAAGTGTTTTTCGAAGTTCGAAAATGAGAGCCACTCTCTCTTGTTCAGGCATACCCAAACTGTGAAATGTTGTGTAATGTTGGTCTTGACAGCAAATGGATACTCTTCTACTTGGCATTGCTCACATGGATTTGAGTTAAATGCGTGCGTGGCACACGCACAAGCGAACAAACTTTCGAAGAGAGCGCTCTTAAAAGTTAGGAGTGGTCCCGCCGACCACTCCTAACTTAAGAGCGCTCTCTTAGATCTTCTCGTAGATCTTCACTAATATTGCTTGGTGAATAGGTTTATGAGCTTCTTAAGTTATGAGCGCTCGGTGAATACCGGCCTTAGTATTAAAAAAAAAACATTAATACAGAAATATACGCATCGAAAACAATTTTCAAAAAGAAGACCAAGGAACCGAATCAAAATTATATTTGTTCAACAAATATATTCAGATTTTCCAATATTGATTAGAACAAAATTTTATTTTTTGTTGGAAAATAGAAAAACACTTGTTGAAATCGGAATTTTGATAATAGCTGTGTTTTATTTTCCCCCAGATCGGATCCGGATTGAATCTTCATTCAAAATTACATGTATAACAAAAACAACACAAGTCCCAGTTTTGTTTGTATTTGTTGTTTTGCATGTTATTTTAAAAACAAAATCCAATCCGGATCAGATCGGGGTGAAAATAAAATACAGCTAATAATCTAAATTGAAAAAATACAACGAATCAAATGATCGCGTACGGCATCAGCAGGATGAGCGAGAAATTGAGGATATTTTGTCCGCAGTGTCTTCTGTGTCACACCAGGACCGAAGAAGAATCAGATTTTGAAATGGTAGAGCATCCGAAGTGTGCCAACTTTGTTAATACCATTGACCAATTCGATAATATTGATTTCCAATCACATATGAGGCTACAGTGCAAACTGTACAATATCTTATATGTATGCATTTTCTCTTTAAATTAAATGTCTTTAAGTTTCAGTTTTTAGATTGGTAGTATAAAATATATTCTGCTTTAGTTTTAGCAAGATTCACAATCAGAATTGTTGGCAAATGTTTCTGGAGCTGGCAGATGTAGGATTGGCAGCAGAAAATCCATATACGTTTATATATAGTATATGTTAGAAACACCTTTACTTTTAGGCAGTTAGGAAATTTATTTATATGAGTAGTTGTGCACCGCGTTACTTCATAAATGTTCTTCATTGATATTACATGTGGAGAACCAGGTTCTATTCATAACAGCCGAGTTCTTCGAAGATCTGTTTTGTACTCAAGAGTACAAACGAACTACGGCGAATTATTCTCCAATGAAGCGTTTATTCTAGGTGATTCTACTGCTTATCCTTCAAAAAGTTGGCTAGTTCCACCATTCAAGGACAATAGAAACCTGACCGAAACATATAAAAAGTTCGATTACATACATTCATCAACAAGAATAGTCGTCGAAAACACGTTTGATTATTGAAATTTACAGAGCAAACCAGTTTACGTACAATTACAAAGATAATTGTGAGTGCATGTATCTTGCAGTAATAATCAATTGATTTAATGCGCTGGCGGGTTTGTTTCGGCTAGTTTTAGATTCCAAATGAAACGCAAATTGATCCACAGATGCTTTGAAAAGTCGAGACCCAATTTTGAACACAAATCGTTATATTCCGAAAACTTTTTTATGTGTATGTGTTATTGCTCTTCATCGTCGGGTGAAAACGACCAAACCAATCTATTATTCTAAATAAAATGCAAATTATTATAATTATTAAGATTTGCTTACAACTTCTTTTTGTATCTTCAAAAATTAAAATATTTCAAAACAAAAATCTCCTTGTTAATTGCATCTGATGACATTTCAAAGACACTTTTTAAATTTAATGAGCCAAAAATGGGCATTTTTAGCTTATAAGGCTAGGCGCGCACATTCAATTTTTAGTTGCTTTATACAAAACAGATGAACTATTTGGTTGAATGTACGCGCGCAATTGCATATAATTATATGTTACACAAAATAGCGAACTCTTTTTGGGCAATCGTTTAGTTTGTGTCAAAACACAAATTTTTTAGTTGCTCGAACCAAGCTGTTGCGAAACTAAAAATTGAATGTGCACGCCTAGCCTAATAGCCTTTTCACACCGAGCCGAAAACACGGTTTTCGCCAAAAAATCAGTTTTCGTCGAAAACCTGCATCGAAAACACAAGTTTTCCCATACATTTTTGTGAACTACAAGTTTTCGTTTTTGACAAGTTTTCAATAAAACCTCTCGAAAACCAGTTGAAATTCAGAGATGATGTAAACAAACACACCTAATGAAAAATTCAAAGCTCAATTGAAATGAAATGAAAACATTCAAATACCAATCAGACATACAAAAAAAAACATCTGACAGCTACTGAGAAGAAAAATGTAGGACAGTAAGTCCCCTATTACACGTTGCCTCATGAGACATGTCTCATTTTTGACTTTTCTTTTAAATTTGTATCCCGTGAGGCAAAAGCTATTACACGTTGGCTCATGTCTAATGAGACTCATGTCTCAAATTTGACTGTTGTTCGTATTTTTTAATGCACAACACAACATAAAAAGAATATGAGAAAAAGAAACGTCAAAATGAGACTACTAAAAATCAGTCCGGTACTCACCGGGAATATTTTTTTGCATCTTCTTTCCTCATATCTGCTTTCTTTTTTGCACTTACGTGAGCCTCGTCTCATGAGACATCGTGTAATAGGGGACTAAGTGTCAAAGTCCCCTATTACACGATGTCTCACGAGACGAGGCTCACGTAAGTGTGAAAAAGAAAGCAGATATGAGGAAATGAGATGCAAAAAAATATTCCCGGTGAGTATCGGGCTGATTTTTAGTAGTCTCATTTTGACGTTTCTTTTTCTCAAATTCGTTTTATGCTGTGTTGTGCATTAAAAAACACGAACAACAGTCAAATTTGAGACATGAGTCTCATGAGACATGAGTCAACGTGTAATAGCTTTTGCCTCACGGGATACAAATTTAAAAGGAAAGTCAAAAATGAGACATGTCTCATGAGGCAACGTGTAATAGGGGACAAAATAATTCAAATGACAAACGAAAACTTGTAAATATTTGGTGTGAACACTTTTTGAGGTTTCGAAAACTTTTAGCCGAAAACCGGGTTTTCGGCTCGGTGGGAAAAGGCTATACCCAACTAACAATTTTCTCTCTATAAGGTCCAATTTTGAAATTTCTTGAAGTTGATACTTAGTTAGGACTTGTATTCAGCTTGTTCAGCCAAGTTAACGATTTCCGAAGCAATATTTTCGTTAGCAGCTTCTAAGAACCCCATTAGAGGTGGAATTGAAAGCTAGTTGCAAGCATTTATAAATGGAACTACGCTAATATGTCGATAAGGCTT
Source organism: Philhelius festivus (assembly GCA_963931855.1). NCBI lineage: Eukaryota > Metazoa > Arthropoda > Insecta > Diptera > Syrphidae > Philhelius > Philhelius festivus. The sequence goes on along the minus strand of OZ007554.1, from coordinate 67,177,974 downwards.
CCTGGAATTCATTTGTAGAAGCACGGGAAGTAAAAACCAAGAAAAAGCTTCCATTAAGAAGTTTCCACAAAGTATTTGTAATTAGTTTGCTGGCGAAAGCTTTGTGCAAGCAACGTTTTGTTCAAGTATGACGTAAAGAAATATTTAGTTTTGATAAGTCTTGTGGAGAAAGATGTTTTAGAAGCATAATTTCTCAAGGGCATTTATTTCGCTAAGTTCTTTTCAGAGAGTATAAAATATTTTAGTTCCACAAGACTCGTGCACAAAAGCTTAAAAGAGGCATGTTTTTTTCTTTTAGTTTTTCTAAGCAAAGCAATTGCCATTTAATCATTTAAACAAAAGTCCCATACAAGCTTAAATATGCGTGAGAATTATTATTTCCAATTATTTTGACTCAATAAAGTTTATTAGTCATATAAACAAATGATTCATAAAAACTCAATCCTAATCTTAATCAGATGGATGCGCGCGAAATAATATGTTTTGGTAACTTTTTCTTAACGAAGAAATATTAACAAATTTAATTTGTATAAACACTGTGAATAAATGTTTATACATGCATAGTGTTGTGTGCTTCCTATATAGGTGCATACACCAAAAGTATGTTCTTCGGTTAATTTGTCCTATCGAAATGATGGCCATAACTTGTGTTCTATAAGTCCTGCAAGCAAACGACTAATATATGTCCAATGAATACGGTGTTAAATTTTGCATACAAAAGAAACATAATTTTCGATTACTTTTTTTTAGCGAAGTTATGTCAAATTATTTTGTTTGTAAAAGTCCTTTAGTCACAGGCTTCAAACAAACCTATGTGAGTTGCGAAAATTATATATTTCTTTTTCATTTCCGTATTTAATTGCATTAAAGATATGAAATCGTGGAGAAAATATAAACGTTCAGGTTCCTACACAAGAGCAGTGAGAAAACAAAAGGCTGAAATATTGAAAAGAGCCATTGAGATTTCCAAAACGGTGGAAGTAACTCGTTCGGGAAACTCTTTTCCTCAAGAAAAAATAGATGAAACTGGAAACGATATCGTAATAATAGAAAGTCACTCTACTTTAGGTAATTTAAAATAACAAATCAACCTTAATATTGTATTTACATTTTTGATATTTTTTAGATTGCTCCGAAAATAATAGCACCGAAAATTTTTCAATACAATACCCAATTGAATGTGAATATTTCGATGCTGACATAGGTTCGACGGAATTAGAAAATAATTTAAAATTTAGCTCTCATTTGAGAGCATGGGCAATTAAACACCAAATCACCCACACGGCCCTTAAATCGTTGTCGAAAATAATAAATTCTGATATTAGAAATATGTTGCCAGAGGACCCTAGAACCCTGCTTAAAACACCGCAAGAAATTTTCACAAAAAAACTTGAGAACGGTGGACTTTATTGGCACCATGGCCTTGTGAACTGCCTTCAGACTGCATTTAATGATATACAGGAATCCAAAACTATATCCATAAATATTAACATGGATGGTTTGCCTATCTTTAACAGCTCTAAAGTTGAATTTTGGCCTATTTTATTTAACGTAACCGAACGTCCGGAGCTACCTGCCATGGTTATTGGAATCTATAGTGGAATGGGTAAATGCCATGATATAAAGTCATTTCTTCAACCATTTGTTGATGAAACTAAAGAAGCTATGGCCAATGGAGTAACTATCAATTCACACACAATAACAGTCCATATCCGTTGCATTATTTGCGATTCTCCAGCCCGTGCTTATGTGAAAGGTGAGAGTATTAAATAAAATAACATAATAGAGAAACGAAGATCAGCATTCCAGATGGTCAAATTTAACACAAATGCAAAGCTGTAAAGTAATTTGATGATTTGTGATTTAAAAACAGAAATCTTTTACCTATACTTTTCCAGCACAAGTCTCATAGTGATTTAACTATAAAAAGAATACCTATAAAAAATTTTACTTAAGACAAAGAACAATATGCTTAGCCTCGTTTTTAATAAATGTCAGAATAAACGTCCGAAAGTATTAAAGTTTATATCTATCTTTATTGCAGGAGTTGCAAATTTTAACTCTCACCATGGCTGCCAAAAATGTTGCACTATTGGGGAATACAGCTATATAAGTAACACCAATATTTTCCCCAGAACCGAATGTGAAAAAAGAACAGACGCAGACTTTCGAAGAAAGATGTATGGATCACATCACAAATATGACTCACCATTATTAGATTTAAACATTGATATGGTAGAACAATTCCCTATAGGCGATTCCCTACACCTTCTTCATCTGGGATTAATGAAACGTCTATTGTTCGGATGGAGAGATGGAAGTTTCCGGAATTCAAATACAAAATGGAGAGCTAAAACAACCAACGATGTATCTTCGTACCTGATTCAGTGCAAGATGCCTGCAGAATTCCATCGCGTTGTCCGTGGTCTTGATTGTTTAGCACACTGGAAGGGTACAGAATATCGCACGTTCCTGCATTATGTAGGAATCATTGCGTTAAGGAACAATTTAACACAGGAAGCATACGATCACTTTCTGTTAATTTTTTGCGCTGTGACAATTTTAACATCAATAAATTACTTCGACCTGTTATCAATTGCTAGATCCATGATAATCCAATTCATTGAGTGTTTTGCGGAAATATATGGTGAGCATCACATGACCAGCAATATTCACAATTTATCTCACCTAGTAGATGAAGTAGAACGCTTTGGGGAGTTGAATACATTTAGCGCATATCCTTTCGAAAATACGCTTGGAAAAATTAAGCGCTTGCTTCGAAACGGCCACCGGCCACTTCCCCAAGTTGCTAAAAGAATCTTGGAAGATTTCAACTGCACAACTTCTTCACCGAACATCCGACTTTCTAAAGAAATTCCGAAATATCCTATTTTAAGCAAAAAAAATCATGGTGATAACATCATCATTAACACTAACGATGTTTTTGCCGAGTGTCTGTTTTATTCGAAAATTCAGTTTAAAAAATTTTGCTTAGGGGATGACCCACCTAACAGTTGGCTTCTGACAGCAAAAAATGAAGTTTTTTGCGTCATTAATATAATTTTTTACAAAAAAACAAACAAAATTAAGTTTTGCTGCAGCAAAGTTATAAGAACAAAAAACTTGTTTACTATACCATTTGAATCAAAGTACCTCAATATTCACTGCGCGGATTTATCTAATAATCTTAATAAAGCAGTCCAAGAAATCGTCGACGAAGATCAAATAAAATGCAAGCTCGTTTGCTTACCTTATCAAGATTTGCATGTATTTATTCCGTTATTGCATACACTTTAAGTGTAACTTATTTATTTTTAATTTTTTTTAGTAACAATAAAATAATAAATTATTTGTATCTCATTTTTATACAATAACAATAGCACTTATTACATAGATATTAAGGATATATATTTATTATTAATAACAGCCATAATCACATTACGAAGTTGTGTAGTAAAATCTTCCGTCTCTGAAAAAAAAAAGAATTATAATTTCAATAATTGTAAGCAACAAATATTTAAAACAATGTACACAAAGATATGTTGAAAACTAATAAAGTAAACTTTTAAATGTATTATCTCATAAAAATCATAAACGAAATTGAATCTCTTCCGTTTGAAAAAAAATGCAATAATAAAAATATGCAACCCTGTTAAGAATATTTCTCGAACAAACACATTTGAAAAAAGTTTTTTGAGGGAAGTGTGATTGGTTCATTGTAAGACCCGATTTCTTAAATACTATCGAAAACCCAAAACTGAATACACAAATTTTAAAACGTCACTATTATAAATTGAAAATCACATCAAAATTATGTACATATTTGTAAAACAACGATTGAAGTTTTATTTTCCGATTTGCAGGATTTTTCAAAGGGAATACATTTATGTGAATTGCAAAATTAAAGTAAAATGTGTATATGTATATACATATATGTATCTGGTATCGTTTAGATTAAAAATCAAAAACACACAAATAAATAAATTTTGAGAACATAAAATTAGTATATATGTACACATGTTTATACTAACCTTATATGAGTGTGTCACTGCTGTATTCAGCTTCGACTTCTTCGTCAGTACCAGAAGGTGTCAAACTACTTTCTTCACCTTCTTTGTCAACTTCAATATGTATAGGGTCAGGTTCATTTGAAACGTCGTTTGATTTAAGAACCTTGCGTCGTCTTATGTTGCCGAAATGTTTAACTGACGACATTCGTTTAATTGTGTTGTCGGGCAATGTTACTTCATACCGACGTTTAGAATTATTTATTATTTTAAGAAAAAATTTTTTAAATTTGCTTCGTTGTAGGTTGGGTCGCATCTTTGCACAAGATGAAAAAAGAATTTGAAAGTTGATGTGAAACGGCTGAAGCTTTCATTTTTTTTTATCCTTGAATTGCCAGACCACGACACCAAAGTGAACAAGCGTCTAGTAAACAGGGCATCCACATATTTGTAACTGATGTTGTCGCCAGTTAAACCATTTCCAGGTCCGCAAACACAATAAAACTTAGGACACTAAGAGAAATGGAAAATAGGAAATTAAGCAAAAATAAAAAAACAAAACAACATAAGCAAAACACTTACCAACTCATCAATATACTCCTTGCCTTCTAATTTCTTTTCAAACTCAGACAGTTCTTCGATGGAGTCAATGAGTTTGAAGCTTTGGAGTTTGAAAGCATCTTTAGTTTTGTCTGTGGAGCTGGTTTGTTGACCATTTTGGGCAATAAGGAATTCTATTTTGTTTTCCAACCTAGCGATGCTTTCTACTATGGACATGAGCACACCGCTGTTGATTTTTGTCGTTGCAGATTCCATGGCAACAGTGGGTTCTGTGCTGGCAGGGTAAAGGTGTAGTTCGCCATCATTGTCAACAACAATCATCTGGCCTGGTGTGTGATTTTCTTCTTGGTTTTGTTCCGTTGGTTGTTGTTCGGTGTGTATGTGTTGAGCGCTTCGCAGATGCCATTCTTCTTGTTGAATTTCCTGGTGTTGTTGTCCCTGCTGTTGTTGGCCTTGGTGTGTATGTGCTTTATCCGTAAATGATGATATTATTTGTTCTTGGTGGGGTAAAATTAGTATTTCTTCGGGTTCATCTGCTTCCATCTCAGTTTTTAAGTAATTAGTACTTTGTACAAACTGCAAAACAAATGAAAATTAGATTTTTTTTTAAATAGATAAAAAATAATGTGTAAAAATACCTGATTATAATTATATCTTTCGTCATCTGGATTCCTATTTCTACGTATTGCTCCATTACGTTTTTTAGCAGCTTTTAAAGACTTTGGAGCCGTAATTACTTCTGCCTCGCTTGTGTCGCTTCTGTCAGACATGGCTCGCAGTTCAGCCAATGCCTGACTGTAAGTTGGAATAAATGACCTTTTTAGGACACAATTGTATTGAGTCCACCCGTCCTTTAATGTACCGGGAGCAAGAAGAGGATTCCTTATTGCGTACTCTTTTTTATTTTTTGGTGGCCACATTAGTATGCCATTTTTTTCCCACAAATTGGGAACAGGCGATAAAAGTGACCTTCCGTTCTCAATTGTTTGCACTATCTTATAATATTTTTGTGTCTAAAGCAAAAAATTAATATTTATAATATTTATTTATGATATATGTACAATATTACTTACCATTTTGGTTCACAAATACCATTCAAAATTTATAAAAACACGAAATCACTTAAGCACAACCAGCCGATTATATTACAATCGCAAACTGAAACGGCACTTTAACTTTTTTTTGTGTCCTTTTTACTTTCTTGCTTCTTGTGGTGAGCTGTGGCGAACTGTGATAAGTCTTTGGTTTACACGCGAGGTATTTGCTTGTCATGAGAAATATTTTTTGTTTTCTGTGCAAAGCTGTTGCTTTTCAATGCAAAACTTAACTTATCATAAAAGGTTTATGCTTCGTATTAAAATTTCTTGCAATATACGCTATAAATATGGTGACCGTTTTGGTTCTGGGAAATATATAGTGAGCGTAAATATGCAAAGCAAATATTTTTGTGAAAATCTAAACAAAACTTTTTAAAGATTTTACTTTTTACAATTTGTCATGTCAAAGCAATTGAGTCACAAATTGTGCTTGTTTGTTCGATATGTTATAATTTATAAATGTTAAATTTGACATAGATACTAGTTGCTTCTCTTTACTACATACATCTCTTTTTTTACCATCTGCCACAATTAAGTAATTTGTGTTGCATTAACAGATATTTTCAATGGGCTAAATGGTTAATGGTTGAAAAAATATACGTCAAAGTGAATGCACTTACTTCAATTTGTGTATAATTTGGAAGATTGAAGTAAGATTTTGGAAGTTTTCCAGTATGATTATTGTATTTTTTAGGAAAATATCGTATCGTTTTCTAAAGAAAAAAGTATTATACTCTGAGACTCTAGACAGATGGTCACCATGTTTTTGAATTAAAAAATGAAAACTTATCAGGAAGCCTTAACGAAGTGCTAGGAATGCTAATTTCGGTTTCAAGTAATCACGATTTGCAACCCCTTAAAATGTATTGCAGTGTGGCTCAATACATAAGGTACCGGACTATCAACTGACACACCCTAGGTTCAAATACCAGAAAATGCATCAAGTAAGTAATAATTTTTCTCTTAATAAAAATAAATTACATTTAATTCCAGAATACACAAATACTTGAGCGGCAAAATAAAGGCAAAAATGAAGAAATAAAACTAAATATCAGAGTATAAAATTTTGTTTTAATATTGTATTTTCATTATTTGGAAAGGCTTCTATTTAGCTTCCACTTGACTTTCATAAGGTCTCGTAAATATTCTGCAATGTTTTGATTGAAAGCAACATTTTGAAAGAATATGGCTTCCAGTGAATGTAGAAGCTTGTGGTAGAAAGTCTTGTATCGGCTTTCTGAGAGCTTTCTGATAAAAGTAAGAGCCTGGATTAATAACTTGTAAAGTGCTTTTTTATAAAACTATAAACCATCTACATTTCCAATTTTATAATGGAGTCATTTTGATAAGGTTTTTAAGAAGTCTTGTGAGTGCCTTCTGTCAACCTGGATATGACTACTTAGCAGCCTCTCCAGCTTCTCAAGTGCGCCAAATGGGCTTGCCTAAGGCCTTGTAAAAGCAAAATTGCTGATATGGAAATAGCTTCGTTAGATCCTTATGGAAGTAAAATTGTTATTTGGGTAAGGGTGTTTAAATAATTCTTATTGAATTTAAAAGCAGTTGGTGAAACGAAAAAATCCCATTTTCAGGCTTAGATGTTTATTAAATATTTATACGTCCTTCGTGAAATCGGCGATTAATGTATTTTCTTACATTTGCGTCCTTTTAAGAACATTTCATTCACGAAATAAAAAATAAATATCCATTTTTATTTGATATACCTGTGTACTTATTGAAGTTTTTATTTTATTCTGTTATGATTTTCAACAGATTTTGGCATGCTGAATACCAAAATTATAATTCATAACAGAATAGGAGAATAAAAGATCACGCCGAATAGGCCTAATTCCATTGGCCTTTAAAGTTGCCTCAATTATTATCAAATCAAACACCTCTCCCCATTTATCATTGCTATTGCCCTCTAGAGCACACTAATAAAAAAAAGTAATAGATTTATTCAAAAATGAACGTACCAAATAACATAAAAAAATATATGATTAGAAACTTCACTTTTTTCCTAAGAAAAAAACCAAAGTGAATTATTCTTGTTCAACCAAACAACTTTGTTTTTTTGTCTTAATATAAAATCCATTTCTTTGCGCTGGAGATTAAATCCAAAACTTCTATGGAATGATTGTGGAATACTTCAATTCTTTTTATCAGTTCGGATCTATTTTGTAATGTCCGTGGAATTTTGTGAAATGTAGTGTTTAACAAGAAGTGGAAAAACAATCAAAACATTCGACCTGAATGACATTTCTCTTTGCTATTATTTGCCACCAGCAAGAACTAACCCCACAAACACAACCTAGCGATAGCCAAAACCAAGTGGAAGCTAAATTGTGTTGTTTGTCCAACTCAACTGTCCGCCTCTCAAACGAGATCTAGACCAAATCTTCAAAACAACAACTCACTCCACAACATTAGAATTTATTAATCATTTTAAATGAACAACAAATTCCATAACTCCATGCTCAGCTGTTTATCTGTTGCTTTTCGTTTGTCGTCGTCCAAGTCGAAGTCAACCACTTCATCGTTATAGCTGCCTTACGGTGCGACGGTGTCAGCAGAATCGAGGACGTTTCTTTTCGTATCGTAGTCAACTCGGTGGATGACGGACAACAATCACGACGTAATTTTTATTTTTTGTGAAGCTTTTTACTCAAATATTCCAAGAGGAATTTATTTCGCATAGAACCACCCCATCAAATTGGTCAACTCTGGAGAACAAGTGTGTCGCGTGGTTGGGCCTAATAAATGGGCAACAAGTGCATAATTAATTCAAAAAAATCAAATCTTTCAACAAAAAAAAAAAAAAACGTGCGTTTTGCAAATAAAATTAAATACAAAACCCCAAAGTGCTTGTTTTCTTATTTTCTCAAATCTCTTTTCAAATATTGCTTTGTCTTCGATTGATTATTAAATTTCTTAAATAAAACAAAAATACAGTGCACCTAAAAAATGACGAAATGAGAAAAAATAATAAATAATCGATTGGTGTCTGTCCGAGCGGTGTAAAAAATTAATATCGACTTAAATTTTTGTGTCGTTTGAAGTGAGTGCCATTGAGTTGCTTAACCTAAATTAATAGGTTTAATAAAAATCCTTGTTTATGAATAATTTGAAAATAAAAACAAAACGAAAAACAACCAGAGATACAAGAAGTTTCCTAGTGAGTAGTTTCTATTTTTGTTTGATTTAACACATTTTCTTACTAACCACGCGTTCATTTTTGGTTTTGCTAGATTTTTTACAAACCTAATTCTGTAAATGAAAGTTCGAGCAAGTTATAAAATTATTTCCGTCTTCTTTTGAGAATTATTGCTCCTTATCATTCAACATTCTCCAATAAAAATATGGCTCCTCTAGAAGCTGGAGCGCTGATGGTACAAAAATAAGAGAACAGTGTTTTTGTTTTGTTTTAAATTCTTTTGACAGTCGCTTGAGAGGTTCACGATTGCAGGTGGGCTTATCTTGAGCGATTAGATTTTTATTTTCTCTTAAGGTCAAGTATTGGTTTGTGATAGAAAAATATAATGTTTTATTCAAAACAAGATTGAGGATAAATTTGTATAATACAAGAACAGGCTCAACTTTTCCTTAAGGTAACTCAAATTTTCTCATGCAGATACAGTGGGTCACAGCTTATTTGACCCACACCTTATATTTACATTTAATCGAGTATGGCTCCTTAAAAATAAAAGATATTTGGAAAGTACAAACACAGAAAGGTTCATTAAGTTTTTAACTTGAACATGACATTTGAATCAATTAATTTTATTTTAAAACACCATGCTTAACTTTAAAAAAAAGAAATAATTAGATTTTCCAGTACTACAGCTTATTTGACCCACTGTGCTTAGAGATTACCTGCCTTAGAAAAAATATCGAGATAACGGTGGTTTTTGCTTCTTTCTCTTATTTGTTCTATATTCAAATAGAATTATCAGTTTTAGTAATTTTTCGCAAAAGCAATACGTGTTACGAAGATGGGAAAACGAACAACAGTTGAACAGCGTGAAATAGTGCTTCATTATCATAAAAATGGACTTTCTCGGCGAAAAATAGCCGAAATTGTTAACATACCAGGTGGCACGGTCAAAGCTATTATCCACCGTTTTGTATTCGAGAATCGAAATTCGAAAAAAATTGAAAATAAAGGAACAAAACGATATATTGTGCGAAGAGTAAAGCAAAATCCAAAGCTATCGGCACCAAAACTAGCTAGTGAGATGGCGAATAGCCATGGAAAACCTTGTTGCCCCGAAATCATTAGCCGGATCCTTAGAGATAATGATTTGCATGGAAGAGTAGCACGCAAGAAACCTTTTATCAGTAAAAAAAATCGACTTCGGTTATAACGCCAGTTCAAAAAATACAAAACACGATAAAATGTGAACATTTTCGACCGGTAAATATGCTCCCGTTGTATGAGAAAATTCTTGAAAAGGTGGTGCAAATTCAGTTCGAAGAATATATAGAGAACAGTGAAATTCTATTAGAAGAACAATCCGGTTTTAGAAGAAAACATTCATGTGAATCAGCATTAAACATCATCATTGCAGACTGGAAAGAAAAAATTCATTCGAAGAAGAAAATTGCAGCGGTATTAATAGACTTAAAAAGAGCATTTGAAACTTTAGATAGAATTATATTATTAAAAAAACTGTATGGTTATGGTGTAAGAGGAACTAAGTTCAATTGGTTTAAAACGTATCTTATTGGAAGAGAACAAATAGTAAAGATAAATGGTATTTATTCTGATCCAATAAATTCAGATTTAGGAGTGCCACAAGGCTCAATTCTGGGAACATTATTGTTTATTCTGTATATAAATGATATAAAAAATGTTTTAAAATATTGTAAATTGAAGATGTTTGCGGATGATGGTCTTTTTTATGTAGAAGATAATGACTATAATGGATGTGTCAGAAAATTAATGGTAGATTTAAATAGTTTAAAAAATTACTTAAATATGAATAAGCTTAAACTAAACACTGAGAAAACTAAAATAATGTTATTACCTTGAAACAAAATTATTGCGAAAATAGATGAATTTGAATGTGTTCAAGAAACCAAATATCTGGGTGTTATTGTAGATAGCAATTTAAATTTTAAGAAACATTTTGAAATGGTTACAAAAAAGATTGCTAAAAAAATCGGTTTTTTTCGCAGAATTAGAAAAAACTTTGTATGAATATGGCAATTAAAGTATCTATATAATTCTATTATACAACCCCATTTTGAATATTGCCCGACAATATTACTATTGGGAACAAATATAATGATAAATAGATTACAATCTTTACAAAACAAAGGAATGAGAACAATATTATATTGCAGTAGATATACATCTAAAATACATATGTTAAATGCTTTAAAATGGCTATCAGTAAACCAAAAAATCATTTTTAATGTACTTACATTTATTTTTAAAATTAAGAACAAATTGTTGCCAAATTACTTAAAAAGAAGACTTGTCACAAGAAATGAAAAACATAGATATAATTTAAGAAATAACAATGAATTTCATTTGCAATTGTTTAGAAATAATAAAACACAAAATATGCTTTTTTATAAAGGCTTACAAATCTATAATAAGCTTCCTAATAGTACAAAAACTGAAAATAATTTAAGAAATTTCATCCGAAGAACAAGAACCAGAATCTGGAAACTGAGAGTACTGTACTGTACAATACATATCAGAAAGAGAGTCGGAGACGAAATGGAGCCCTGTGGTATACCGATAGCGACTTAAAACCGTCCAACACAAATTGTATTGAAACTTGTTCGAAAAGTAGTTTCTAATCCAACGAAGAACAGATTCCTGAATACCAAATTCAAGCTTGATGCAAAACTCTATCAAATGCTTTTGAAATATCAAGTGCAATAATTTTACATTGCCAAAACGATTTGAAGATTCGTGTCACTTTGCGGTGAGATATACCATCAGATCACCAGTGGATCTATGCTATGAATGCCATACTGCCGGTCCTTGAGAAGCATTCGTTATTAAATATATTTTTTGAGCTGATAACTTAGTACCCCTTGGCATAATGGTTGGTGCATTGTATTGTCATGTAGAAGGGGTTCGATTGTCAGCCACTGCAAAAAATGTTTCAGGGGTGTAATGCCTCTTGCGAATTCACAAATTCTTAAAGAGTATCTCTTGTCATGAGAGTATCTCTTGTCAAAAAGCTGCTCATTAGCCGTTTGGAATCGGCAGAAAATTGTAAGTCTCCTCTATTTCTGGTAAAACGCACACAGGAAAGGTTGGTAATTCACTAGGTTCTGGTTCTTTTCGAGCTGTTGCACATCCAAATTATTTGTATAACTTATCAGCGTTTCCATGACCTTGGAGAGAAGGTACGCAAGTGCAATTGGACGATAATTAGAAGGGGAAGAAGATTTGCCTTTTTTAGACACAGGCTGGACAAATGCTGTTTTCCATCTTCTAGGGAAGATATGCCTGTGTAGTGTGGGCACCTTATTATTCTATACATATAATGAGAATTGAAGCGATTCAGAAGAGATTCTTGCGCTTTTGTCTCCGTTTTCTTCCTTGGCTTCCTGGAAACGTTCTGCCCCCTTATTCACAAAGGCTTACTTTTATTAACCTTCCTTCGTTGACAAACCATAGAAAATATTTACAATTTTGTTTTATTACGGCAATAATAAATGGAGCAATAACATCACCATCGGTTCTTGTTCGTTTTAACTTTAGTTTTAGTCGATCGAGTATACGACTCCAAAAACCACTAAATCAAATTTTTAGTAGATCGAACTATGGTGCTCATAGCCCTATCAATCAATTAATCGAAATATTTAATAAATTTTATTTTCTAGTAAGTTCACCATATGACAACTTTAAAAATCTCAAATTTAAGACATTGTTTTATAGTAGTTTGGATTAAATTTTAATGTTAAGTAGTTTTTAAGCATTTATTTTATAAGAACTGTTCACGTTAGCATTTAACGAATTGTAATAAATAAATAAAGATTCCAGAACAGTAGGAGCGATGGAAAAGCTTACGCAATGGTTTTGCCAGCGATGAAGAACACCTCTTCAGAAGAATGGGGGGTATACCATCAGGACCAGCGGATTTGTTTATATCAAGATCTCGAAGGGCTCTTGCAACTGTACGAGTGTGGAAATATACCTGTCCCAATGTTGCTAACAGGCAACGTGGAGCTTGCAGCAAAATGAGCTGCAAGTACATTTGCCTTCTCTAAAGAGCTAGTTATCGGTTTGTCTTTGTAGATGACCGTTGGAACCGAAGATGAAGTTGAATTTTTTATGTTCTTGACAAATGACCAGAAATTTCTACTGTCTTTGGGACATTGCAGGATTTCTTGCCTTAATTTCTGTTCATGTAAGAATTTGGTTCTCTTTATAACAGCGTTGCATTGGTTTCTGATTTGTTTAAACTTTTTCCGATTTTCCTCAGTTGGGTTGGCTTTATAAGAGCGGAAACTTACTTCTCTCAACCTGATAGCTTCTTTACAGCTTGTATCGAACCAAGACTTTTCTTTAGGCTTTATACTCTTAATTCTGTAAGGAATAAACGTACGCATCCCAAGAAAAATCACTTCTGTGATCATATCAGCACTGGCATCAACGTCACTATCGAGGAAACATAGTGACCAGTTAAAAATTCTAAAAAAGTTATTAAGACCGTCCCAGTTGGCTTTCTCGTATTGCCAAACGGTCCTAGTGGGATGCTTCTCTTTAACTGGATGAATGGGACACGAGAAATTGGCTGATATTACACAATGGTCCGAAGTGCCGAATGGAGGTTTTACCGTTATGGTATACTTATCAGGGTTAGAAGTAAGAAACAAATCAAGAGTGTGAGCGTTTTGCCCAGCAACATCTGGTATACGGGTGGGCTCATCTACCAGCTGAGTAAGGTGGTGCATCTCAGCAAAGATCTCAACATATCTTCCTTCGGGTGTTGTCTGTCCTGAATGGCGGAGCCAATTTGAATTGTGTACATTGAAGTCGCGCGCAATAACGACTTCAGTGTGAGGGTACAGCGAATATTTGACCCTGGTTCATGTAAACAAGAACTTTTTCAAATTTTCTTTCTTCAGTTTATCCCTTTCTTTTTGGTGTTTTTAAAAAATTGTTCTTCATTTTATAAACATGATTGGTATAAATATTTTTCTCAACTTTTGTAAAAGCATTTTGTAAAGACTAGTGAATGGTTTTAATAATATTTTGAACAATTTAAATTTTTTTAATTCCAAGCAAGTTGAGCAAGTACGCCCGACTCAGTCGTACATATTATCGTATGTATGTATAAGAATTTGATTATAATAAATAATATTATCTTCGAATTTTTATCAGTTGACGAAGAATAATCTTTTTAAGTGGCTATAAAGTTTCTTTCTGTACTTAAGTCTAACTAATAGTATATAAAAACAAGCAATACCACAGTCATATAGGATCATCTGGATCTTCGTCCAGACATTTTACACAGATTTACTATCGCCAGTTCACTTGAAAAAGGAAAAAGAATTAAAGTTTGTTCGCGCAATTCGTATTAACGTTTCAATTCTAAAAACTAAAAGCGATCGCTCTTTATGCGTTCGATCAAGAAGACTAAGCGCAAATTAGGTATGTGTAATATTTTTTTTCACTCATTGATGGTATTCGCATTAGACTCGCTCCACAGTGCGGTCGAAGGCATCTTTTTGCGGCCAAAAGTCCAAAATAAAAGTTTTGAGTTAGGGGTTTTTTGTCATCAGGCTGTCTAAAGGAGACCCCTAGCAGACGAAAAATGTTCGTAGTAGAGTCTCTTGCCTCAAATCCCCCCCATAATCTCAGTCTGAATATGGCTGCTAAGTTAACGTAGTCACGCGTCGTTAAGATAGGCTAATGGACACTTCCATCAAAACACGTGTAAAAGTTTTTATTTCCAAGCAAATCTATTGCAATAAAAAGGATTCAATAGCTGCAGGTGCATAAAATAAGTTAAAGAATTTCTGAATAAAAATTCCTAAATAGTACATTGTTATACAGAGATGTCAACACTATTTATTTACTTGAAAAAAAAAAATATATTTGTTTGAGTGAAAACTTTTTTTTCTTGCTATTTCTTGTTCTCAAAGCTGTTTAAGATAGTTAATAAAAGTATTGTGTACCAAATACGAGTAAAATAAAATTCAGCTGCCCGTAGCTGCCCGTTGAGTTTTGTTTTGTGCATTAAGGTACTAGTACGGTCTAGAACGCCAAAAAACGCACGATTTTTGGAATTTTTTTTTTCGGAAACTTTATAAGATAATAACATATTTTTTTTTTAAATAATGAATACATGCGTCAAGAATACAAATTTTTTGAAATTTTTGAATTTTAGCCGAATTATAGATTGCGCAAACGTCGACTCATCAAAAACTACATTGTCCCATTGCGGACAGTTTATCTCAGGATTGGCTGGACTGAAACAAAACAAACAAAGTGGGTTATTTAAAGGAAGGTTTCTTACGAGACAATTTACCACAATTTGTTTTAAAAGTAAAAAAAAAAAAACAAAAAATGTCAAGCTTTGAAAAAATAATTTTTCTTTTGAAATTTTTTTTTTGCCATTTTTGGGCCGACATTTTTTTACATAAAAACAATCAAGATGCAATAGGTTTTTTGAAAATCGGTTCAGTAGATCCGGAGCTTAGCTGTCTGCAATGAGACAATGTGTTTTTTGAAAAGTCAACTTTGGCGCCCTCTATAATTCAGCCAAAATTAGAAAATTAAGACAACAAAAAAATATTCTTGTACTCTTGATGCATGTATTCATAATCTAAAAAAAAATTATGTCATTATCTAATAAAGTTTCCGAGAAAAAAATTCCCAAAAATCGTGCGTTTTTTGGCGTTCTAGACCGTACTAGTACCTTAACTTACAACAATATCCCTGGTATTGTATGTCCGCGTTAGTTCACAAACTTTTAATTCATGGCCCCAAAATAATAAAATATTCAGTGTTACCTATCTGTCAAATGTTGGAAGATGCACAAGAAGCATGTTATAATTTTTTTTAAATCTATCAAGCTAATTTCGAAAGAAACCATTATCGTCAAAAGACTATGGAGGATGTTTTTAAAAGATTCCTAATCGCATCCGATCCATTAATATCTAGTTGTTGGGAATTACCTCTAAAACCACTTAAATCTTTGTCTAAAGACTATCAATTTGTTAGCACCTCCACCTGTAAATAATAAAACAGAAGATGAACAACAATCTTTTGACAGCTCTTCCGCTTCTGAAACAGATACAGATATAGATGATTGTGACTGTTACGAGAGGGGCAATGAAAACTTTTTCATGTAAATATCGGATTAACTTATAATATTGTTTGCTCATATTGCATTTTGTATTTCTAAATTTATCATTGATAAATTACTGGTTCGATTTCAATAAAAATATATCAATAATTTTTTTCCATTTTTTTTGTTATATAATATTGCCATATAGCATTCCACCATTTTGAATTTGTTCATTTTTAATAACTTTTAAAGTACATGTCCTAATAATATCAAAACAAAATTTTTTAAGCAACTATCAAAGTTATTTCATTTTTGATAAGTTTTTTCGTATGACATGACGCCATATTAGGTCGGCCATTTTGAATTTCCTGATTCTGATAACAGATTCATCATCATAATCATCAATAATCAGCGACCCCAAAAACCCCTATATACCAATTTGTGGATCATTCTCTACGTTTTTCAACTTTTGGCCGCACAAAGCGGTTTCGGCCGCACTGTGCGCTCCACCAACTTAGCAATTTCTCCATTCATGAAGTTTCAAAAACCGCATTCTTTATTTGCGTATACAAAACTTATCTGTACATTAAAAATAACAAAATTATGATTTTCCTGGTTTCTCTTGAACTGTCATAAATTTTGTTGTACAATGTTCTCACTTATGTTTATTTTTTATTCCTATATCCTGAGTTACGAGTACATATCTGAAGGTTCTAAAATATCTAAATTTCTCTATATGTCTCCACTACACTTATTTTACTATAGTTCTGCTTTTGACTTGAAAAAAAGTTAAATTTTTGTTCTGTTACAGTTTTTATTACGTGTTACTATAAATTCTCGGCCTGCTGTCCTAAAGTAAAGAAAAAGATTTGTCACTTGGGTCTTGGCGCTGTGTTAACTTCTCTCGGCTCAAATGGCGAGAATATATGGAACATCAAAGGATATGAACCAAAAACTATGACACAGAAAAGTGCGAACACTTTACGCTCAAAGTGCTACTCAAAAGCTTGAGTTCGTCCTCACGCAGTATAAGGCAGAAATTACCTCAATCCAAAATGACGGCCAGAAATTTATTTATTACAGCTGCAATAAAAGATTGCACATGTTAGTTTGTGGATCTTTCGATTGAAATTTATCAAAAAATAAAGTTAATGGTTACCCCATGAAATATTAAATAAATAAACAATTTGATAATTTTAAACATTTTCAGCTGGTATAATGCTAAGACCATTTCTTTTAATAAATTAATTCCGAACATAATTTACACAATGTCAGCAATGTGCAAATATGTAACCAAATGAACACACCTTTTCTGACATTTGTAAATGTCAAATTTTCCTATACATTTTAGCGAAACAAAAAAATAGGTACTTTTATAAAATGTCAAAATGTATGATGAAAAATTCTATTAAAATTAGCAAAACCGTATTTTAACCTAGTATCATTCTAAAACGAATTGGACATAGCACTTATTCGACTAAAGCTATTTAACATTGACTTTTAGTCGATAATTGATTGCCTGTTTGTGGTCCGCATAAATGACACTTTCCGAAACATAAGCCCAATATGAGCGCACGCCCCTATCGATGAAGCCAAAGAATTCATCAAGGAGAAGCTGTATGACCGTCTGGGCAGAGCCTAAGGATGTTGTCCGGAGTACGATGTCAAAGTTCAATATTACTTCAATACTAAAGTTGGAAAGAATAAAATGCACGACTGGATCGCACCAACTTGCTCTTATGTAAAGTACTTTAAAATTTAAAATACATTGTATAAATATAAAACATGAATTTAATGAGATAAAAATGTTCAAATGCATAGAATTTCCGTCTGATCTCCGGAAAAGTATGAATTTATGCAAACAAAGTTTAAAAATCGTTTTATTATTAAAGTAATTTTTTATATAAGAAATTTCTTTAAAATTTTTGGAGAACAAAATTTGGGATGCCATTTTTAAGTATTTAGTAGTATAGGTTTTAGGAAATAATTTCAAAAAATAATCGTTCACACGTTTTAAAGATATTGATTTTTCAAAAAAAACTTTGGAATTTTTTTTTTCAAGAAACCCAAAAAATATTTTTTGAATATTTTTATATACAATATTATTTTAAACTCAAGAAGAACATAGGTCTAGTGGTTTAGGCTGTAGGGAGAGGTACAGACACACTGAAACATGTTTTTTGTGTACTAAATTTTCCTTAAAATTTTTATAAAAAAAATTGATATGCGAATTATTAGTATTCAATAAAATACATTTTAAAACGTAATTTAAAAATTTAATCGTGTATCCGTTTTGAAGATATTGAATTTTCCAAAAAAAAAAAATTGTATTATTTTTTTTTAAACCTAAAAACTATTTTTTCGAAAAAAAAATATTTTGATTTTATTTTTTCAAATGCAAAGGAGCTCCTGCATAAAAATTTTGGTAAAAATCGATATACTGTTTTGAAACATTAAGGCTCACTTTATGCTCGTCTTAATTAATCCTTGTATGTACTCGTACATCCTAATTTTCACTATCTATCTTCCGAATTTCAGCTTTTTGTGGGTACACAACCACCATGGAATTCATCTTAGCACAAGAAGATAGTATTGTGCACTTGGTTTTAATGATGCTTTGCTATCATAGGTAGGTGAAAATTACGACCACCGGCAGTCTAGCCTTTTGGCCCAATTAAAGCTGAAGTGCGCCATTTTGATACCATAACTCGTATAAACCTGTGGATGGAATTGTTATGGGAAGTTGTGGACATTCTCACGGCGTTATCAAGCTGCGATTAATTTCAAAAATATGAAGTATCTAGAATGTTTTGATGTCTCTTATTGTGTGTTTGGTCTTGCACAATCATCCGGAAATTGGATCACTCACTTAACGGGACCACCACAGTCATCCGACACCATCTACATTGTGCCAAGCTAGACAGCTTGTTGACTGCTACTGAAACAGTAGCCAATCCGATTAAGTGATCATCTGGGCCCCCGCACCGTAAACCTCCGTAAAATCTCCGCTACCTCGTGATCCGTCCTAGAAATCAAGTCGAAAGTCGTTAATGTCGTCAATAAATGCCCTTCCTAATGATTGTGCTGTAAATTTGGTTAGAGCAGGGCATTTGCAAAGAAAATGGAGGATTATTTCTTTTTCCCGCTGGTCCCATAGTTATGAATGACAGTGAGTGTGGTGAGGACCATCTCAGCTTCGCTGCATGCTCTCTTATTGGCCAGTGTCCGCTACAGGTAGCTATACGATCCTGGCTATGTCTTGCCTGGGGAGCTGCATACCAGATCAAGTGTTCGGGATTTATTATAAGTGTACCAAATCTTTCTAGATATAATGCATTTAGTCAAACTGCTCCATCTACGGTTTAATTCCTTAAAAAATTGAGAGAATTGACCTTCATACCTACGAGCGGAATGTTGAATGTTGTGAAGGGTCAATCCTTGCCTGGCTAGCTCGTCTGCCAGTTTATTCCCATAAATGCTACTATGACCTGAAATCCACATAAGAGTGCTATTGTGGTTAATATTGAGGCTAGTAAGTTCATCCCGGCGTACGTTGCTGGATCAATGTGGAGTATGAGGTACTAGATAATAGCAGTATTCCGGTTCTGGTTTGGATCTTGTTTGAGTACCTTGCATGCTTCAATGATAGCCAGTAACTAAGCTCGAAAAACACTAGCAAAGTTGGGTAGCCTAAACGACGTTGACATATCTTAAGTCACAGAGGAGTTTCCTGAACACACTCCATCTCTGAGCCATTAGTAAAGATAGTTGTGTCGGAGACTTTCGTCACGACCTCATCATCCCAGTACTTTCTTGATGGAAACATTGGGTGCAGTAGTACGTGGGGTTCGACAGAATTTCTAATGAAATCAACTCCGTAAGATTGCTGTGGCCATAAGGCCTGGCAATCCAAGAGTTCGATTCCTTTAGTCTTAATGCACTGCAAGTTACTAAATACTTAATGTGTAGATCGAAAGGTATAAGAATAAGAAAAACACTTAATGCATCAGTTGAGCAAGATCTTAGAGCCCCTGTGGTGCCAACGCTAGCGGTTCTTTGTAACTTTTTCAGTTTATCGATGAAATATGCTTTTAGTAAGCGTGGGCCACCATACAATCGAACCATACCAACAGTCGCACCACGAATTTGTATGTCCACAAATTCATCTTAGATTGAAGACCCCATTTTTTAGACGTATAAAGTTTCGCAGGGGCCCTATTTTGTAAAACGATTATCGTTGAAATTACTTCGTTATCGTTGAAATGCGATTATGTTTAACGAGAATCGTTTAATTTTAACGATACTCGTTAGTTCTAACGACTGCCATATACCTATCGTTTAACTTTCGTTTTATCGTTTCTTGATTTATAATTTTTTTTTCATTTATTTATGTCAATGTTTGACATTGCTAATAGTCGAGAAGTTGGTTGCGCTTAAAAAAAAAATGTTTTTTTCGGTTAAGCTGGGCAACATCTTTTGTACGCCTTTTTCGTTTTACTTAATCGCTCTTTGTCGTGATTATCGTATTCCTCAGTATCGTTGACTTGCCGCTCGTTTCGTAATACAAAATAGGGCCCCAGGCTTTCTTAACCCTTTCTTCTTAAACGTTTTCTCCTTAAAGCTTCGAGTGTGTTCGGAAACTCCAAATGCGTTTGTCAAAAATTTGACTAACGTTGATCAAAAAAGGGTTTGTGCAACTATGAAATTAGACCATTGTCAAAAAACAACGATCATTTGACAATCAAATTGACGTTTTTGAAAACGTTCTGTTTCTAAATCGCAAAACCGAAATTAACGCTATTTTCATTCATCAACAAAAACCTAAATTTAACTATATTCTTTCTTCTAATATCTTAGATACAACTGGGAATCCCAACGAATTGTATGTGCAAAAGACTGGCAGAAAAATAAAACATCAAAGAATATGATAACTATGTCGAATCCTTATGAAATATATCATCGCCAGCAACAACATCAACAGCAACAACATCAACAGCAACAACAGCAACAGCAGCGTCATTCGACTTCTCCAACTCTGATAATTTCTTCTGAATCTTTGCCAATTGGATGTGCGGGAACAAGCACCAGCGGCGGCGGTGGTAATGGAAGTGGTGGAGAATCTCCACTTGGTGCTGGCAAAGAAACCATCCATTCTGGCCAATTTATGGTGTCACATTTTGAAGCCGAAGAAGCTCAAGATGATGACGATAGTGAAATAAAAATGCTCGATCCAGAGGATCCAACATTATCAAAACCGGATGAGCCAAGCGAATGCACTCAAGTCCAGCTTTATGTACCAATCAAAGTCAAGGAATATGGTTCAATGAATTTGATTGCATCGCATTTAGAAATCGAGACATCGCTGACAAAGCTCTTTAAGTGCATGAACTTAGCTTACAGGTGAGTTTTATTTATAATTATTTATTATTGTTTTCGAATATATGTAAAATTTCAAAATTGAATTTTATTTTGTTTTCCAATAAATGTTTTTAGAGAGGAGAACACCGCGACAAAACAGTAGCTTATCTTTTGACCTCAAATGAGTATGTCCTTATCTATCGTTGGGTTAGTAACGTGGGTTAATATTCTTTTTTTTGCTTTCACGATTGTGTGGGATGATCACTTTGATTTCAATGTTCTAATTAAATTATTTATTTATTTTTATTAAAAATAAATAATGCATTCGAAATGGGAGACACGACCTCTTTAAAATGAAGATTGTCTAAAAAAAGAACTTAACTTTGAAACATCAGTAATTTGAATACGAAAATAAATTTTGATTTAATAACTAGGACAACGAGAACGTTAGCAAAAATGAATAATCTGCATTAATTTTCATTTTAAGACGAGATATTGAATTTAATTTTAGCTTAGGAATGTGAATCAACAGACGTGTAAGAGTCATGAGGGCGAAGTCATTTGACACGAACTGTGCGAGGCATGTTGTCGAAGTCATTTGACACAATTCACAATGAAACCAAAAAATAATGTAGATTAAGCAGTGGAATATAATGCATGCTGCCATCAGTTGTGTCATATATTTTGGAATAGATATGGCAAATTTGATTCCAATTCATCATATTGCAGTTAAAAGCGATGCATGCCAAAACATCGCAAGACAAAAAGCCCTAGAATCTGTTATCATATATCCGATCTCTAATTGAATTGATTTCATTCTCCAAACTAGGCTTGATAATGTTACATGAATGGAGGAAGCGGGGTTCTTAGATACTACATCTCTTCCACTCGTCAACAATAAATGAGAAATACTACTTCTTCTTCATTTCCAATGCTCATCTGCAATGACAGCTATACTTTGTCCAATTTGAATTTTTAGTACAGGCCTAAACTCTTATATTTATAACACAATATTCTGTTACTATAGTTTACTAGTATTTCAATTAATTCTGAGAATCGAATGATTCACGGGTATCCAATCTTCTGGATTCCAGTCTAGCTGCCTCGTATGGGTTATACTGGTTGCTAATGATTCAGATTTTGGGTTTTAAATTCTGGTACTTGGTTTCGGGTAATCTAGTAATTCGGCTTTAAAATATGGTTATATTATTCTGACGTCGGGCTTATGACAGGATCGGACGGTACTACGCTCTTAGCTTCACTCAAAACAGCATGCTAAAATTCTCTGGTACATCAGCAGTTACTACGCCCCTGGTGGCACTCAACACAGCATGCTAAAACGCTCTGGTACATCAGCAGGTACTACGCCCGTGGTGGCACTCAAAACAGCAGGCTTAAACGCTCTGGTACATCAGCAGGTACTAAACCCCTGGTGGCACTAAAAACGCTCTGGTAGATCAGTAGGTACCAAAGACCCTGGTGGCAATTAGGACGTTTTGTCTTCGAACTCAGACCCCTAACCACTGGTGGAGGGAAGCCTTAGTAAGAAATAGCTGGACAATATCTAACTTGTTTTTCCACGAAATCCCTTACCAACTACTGGTGGGGGGAAGCTCCGAGAATGATCGAATCGGCTTCGCTTGTCTAGAATCGGAGTTCAAATGATCACTACAACAAATTTATTATGTCGCCTGACTTTGCGCATGAGCGAAGGGGCGATTTTCGTTCATCCAAGTAGGTGCTCATGATACATTTTCAGTAATGACTGAATGTGAATTGTGTAAGTAGTGAACGAAAAATAATGATGTTGTTGATTTGCTTTGGACGTCATGTGTCCGTGGTGAGTATGAATTGAATGTGGTGAAGCACAATTATCACTAGTAAGACCAAAGTAACATAAAGTTTAGTAGCATGGAACGTTTCGTTATAAACCTTCATTGAACCCTCGTACATTCTTCCACGACCTTTCTTCTTCATATCTGAGTTCTCAGACCAGACTGGTCGCCATATCGACAAAATTTTATTAATCTTTATTGTGTTTATCAAAAACGGACATCTTAACGGACGTCCTCTTGAAAACTCTTAACATGAATACCACAGAAACTGCCCATCATGAGGTAGGCTTTCAACGTTTTTATCGAGTCCATTCTGGAATCACTCATTGTGTTTGGTGCAAAAGACTACATCGGGGAGTACATTATCTCCATGCTCAGCGACAGAAGGATCTTAGGTACGTTAGGTAATATAAGCTTGACCAAGCACGTTAGTAAAGGAACACACACAGGGCGGAGTTATGTTCCCTCTTCTATGGCTTTTACTCATGAATAAAATTCTCGTAGAGTTGGAAGAAAGGCGTAAAGGCGGTTGCATATCCAGATAAATTGGTACTTCTAGGCTCAAGAAAGTTTACTCCTGTGTTGAGTGAAATCACAGAAATGGTTTTAAGGAGAGTTAGTAACTGGGCCACTAGCAAACACTCTTGCTCTCCTCCAGTACAAAATAACGAGGTGTTTTTCTAGACCCTAAGTTGAACTAGAAACTAAATATTCAAGAAAGCGTAAAGAAGGCCTGGATAGCTTTCTACGCCTGTAGTAAAACCTTTGGTAAAAAGTGGGGTATTCAATCTAAGATGATTTTGTGAATATACATAGCCGTGGTGCGACCAATCCTCAGATATGGTTCGATTGTATGGTGAACCGCTCTTACCAAAGCATATTTTATCGATAAACTGAAAAACGTACGAGGAACTACTAGCGTTGGTACCACAAGGACTCTAAGATCTTTCTCAACTGATGCCTTAAACGTTTTTCTGTACCTCTTACCATTTGATCAACACATTAAGTATTTAGTAACGTGCAGTGCAATAAGACGGGCCTTATTCGGAATTCCCCCCCCCCCCCCTCCACTAAAATGAACTTTTTTTTTAACGAATCGATAAAAAAGTGTTTGCTGTTGATAAAAAACATCAAATTATGGAGGAGAAACACTTTTTTATGGTTTGATGTTTTTTATCAACAGCACACTTTTTTTTTATCGATTCATTAAAAAAAAAGTGCATTTTGGTGGGGGGGGGGGGGGGAATTCCGAAATAGTTTTTATCTCTCGTTAGATAGTACAGTGCATTAAACAGTTACTTTTAAGGTAGAATTAAAATAGAAGGACGCTGTCGAAAGCTTAGGTCAGAACAGAGAAGAGTTAATCTTCAAAAACGTCAGACGAGCAAGTCACCCATAATACACTTAAGTACCAAATTCCCATTAACCATATGTCAAAATCAAAACCAGTCATTTCCCGCTTTAAAAGTGTTTGGTGAAAGAAAATGGAAATGAAAACAAAATTAATTATAAGCGTTCTTCACTTCCGAAAGCAAAAGTTAACGAAAATTGAACGAAACGAGCAAATCTCAATTCTGGGAACGTATGTCAGTGTAAAACAATCTGTATCGCTCACGAGAGAGTAAATTATTTCCCCTTTCTGTGAATTTTAGTCGAATGAAATATTTCGGACAGACATATGAGTTCTGTCAAAAGCCATTTTGATATTTGACAGAACATCTCAGAAAGAAAAAATGGGTTTTGATAGAAAATTGTGAAAGTTAATAAGCAATAACAAATAACAGTTGCCAAACCCAGTTTTGTTCAAATTCGGAATCGTGCTCATCAATTTCAATTATTTCAGATAATTTCAGTTGATTCTCAAATTTGATTACCCAAAAAAAAATGTTTAACATTGTTGTTCAAAGCGTTCGTGTACTAATGGTTTTTTCAATAAGAGCGGGTAGATGTTGAAATGGAATAAAAAAAGTTGCGTTTGAGGTATTCACAAAATTCTTTTTAATTTGAAAGGCACATGTATGCCATTTTGTTTGGAATATGACATGGTTCAAATGCCCGCGTAATGGTCTGCATGAACGATTTGAGAGTAAGCTTATCTCTCGTTTTCTGAAGTTGTAGGTCTAATCAAATAAAACACAATCGACAGATGCCCTAAAGGGAAACATGACCCAGCTCATCACTCAAATTCAGCCGGATCTATGTGGAAAAGACATTGAAAATTGGACCGCTCGGATCCGTGCCATACATTTTTCTTACTACGTTTATATGAGGTGTTGAAGCAAGCTTAAAGCTCGCTTCGACCCTTTGTTTACCTGCATTGAGTTGAAATGAGCTTCGTTCGACTCGATCCCATTCGCTCAGCGGTGTCGAGTCGAAATGTGAGACGAAAAACCTGGGTCGAGGAGTTGACTTAACAAAATGTTTCAGAATCGCTCAACACCGTTTCAACTCAACTCCAAATCGAGCTCTTCACTCAAATGACGAAAAACCTGGTTCGAAAATCCGACCCTAATCCAACTCGATCTTTCGATACTGGATATAAACGTAGTATCTGTTATAAGTCTATCACCTATCACCTTTAAATCTCTTTTTGTGGATTCTCTGCAAGAGACCCAAGTAGGTTGTTGGAGCACCTGCCCAAGTATGGGAATTGTACTCAAGCTTTGGATGAATGAAGGCTTAATAAATTACAGCCAGATGAGAAAGGGTAACAAATTTCTTGAATCGTCGAAGGAAACCTGAACACTTAGCAGGGTTCTTGGCGACTTCGAATGTGTGATCATTCCACATAAGGTGGTCTGTGATGCACGTACCAAGAACTAAAAGCTGTTCTATTTCCTCAATGTAAGTGCTGCTCAGAATATAGCGGTGGATTGCGCTTTAACGACAGAAGACAGCATTAAGTTTTTGAATCATTAAATCCTAACGTTGTATGGATCTCATTTGAAAATGCCATTAAGATTTGAAATTAATTAGCCAATCATACACTGCTGTGCTAAATCTACATCTGAAGGAAGAGCACGTGGAAATGAATGAGAGGACTGTTTGATTAGATTTTCCCGACAAAACATCATTGATGAATATGAGAAAGAGATTCGGAATAAAAACGGAGCCCTGTGGCACAAAAACATTTATTGTATGAATTTCAAACTTAAAACCGACCAACACAACTTGTATTGAGCGGTTCGAAAGGTTGTTTCTAATCCAACGAAGTAGAAATTCATCAATACCAAATGCACGCATTTTAGATGAGAGAGCTTGATGCCAAACTCTAATAAAAACCTTTTGAAATATCAATTGCCCTAATCTTACTTTCTCCAAAACGCTGTTAAGGTGAGATATACCATCAGATCACCAGTGGGCCTATTGCTACGAACGGCATACATATTTATATTGTTCACATTCATAACTTAAATAATAAATCTTATTGACGAATGGCTCAAGTTTGATTAATATCTGGTTCCATCAAATCCAACCTCATCATGGCATGCACCTTTAAATATAAGAAAAAATAAATAAATAAACAACAACATGTTTAGAATATTTTCTTGAGTTAGAAAGAATTAAGCTTCTAATGAAATAATTATTGCTGTCAAGTATTTTTGATTTAAATCTTGTATGTGGGAAAAAATTTCTATCTGATGAATCATGTTTATATAGAAGCGCATTATTCCATTTAAACCTTAAGATTTCTTCAAAAGTTATAAGCACGTTAGCAAACAAACTCCATACATATAAACAATCTGGAAATATCTATAGATTGTTGTTTCCTCTGAAATTGTATTTGTTTTCTTTTCTCTTTAACCTTGCTTTAAGTTGGACTTAAAATTGTTTATAAAATTTGATTAAAGTATTTTTGTTGTATGTCGAATTTGATAAAACAAAAAATATTATTAATCATTTGACTGAATGTAGTAAAAAAACAACTTATTTAGATATTTCAAATCTATAAAAAGAAATGATGTTAAACTTTGAAGGACTTCAATAAAAGTTAAAAAAAAAAAAATATAATTAAATATGTTCTTATAAAAAGGTAAAGATTTTATAAAGTGACTATGATCTGTTTTATCTATTTATCTACATACTTATTTTTTTTTGTATTTTACAAATAAAACAAGCCCTCAACCTCTTAAAGTACATATTATCAAACCTCTTGAAGACATTAAAGAGCAGCAAAGGTGTGGCATTTAATTGATTTAACTTTTATAGCGATATTGTTATGGCCAGTGGTTTTTTTTTTTTGTGATATAAAACTACTTAACGATTGTCGTAACATATAGTCAAAAGCAGGTAATACTGGCTAAAAATCTCAGTGAAATTAACTCAACATTTTGTAAATAAATTTAATTGTAGCACTAGGCGAAAAGAACGTTTTTATAAATTAGAGAAGATTTAAATTTATTTAAAAACTTGCATTAAAATTAATACTACACTAAGGCGTATAACACCAGTCAGATTTTTTGCATGAAATGTCATTGAATTAGGTTTTTAGCGAATGTCACAAAAAAATGGTTTAAGCGCGAAAGTAAATGTGAGTATACATTAAATAGTGGTTCAGGAAAAGTTATACAACTATACTACAGTTAAAAAAATATTCAATTAGTTTAACGTTAAGGCTCTTAAAATAGACTAATATTTTGCCATTGCTTTTATAATTATTGCATAACTTACGTAACTTACGTGTATTTAATAACCGATTGAATATTTTTTCATTAAAGATATTCTTTTTTGACTTAGGCTACGATAGCACTTGCGATTTTTTGTCGGTGCGATTGAAAGTGTGAGCTTACAACACTCGCATCGCTAAACAAACGAAACTAATTGCGACATTTAAAACTTCACGATCTTTTGGTATTAAGTGCGTTCATTCACATTTAAAATTCATGTGTTCTATTTTTGCGTCTAAAGAATCGCGCGATGTGCGTTAATAGCATTATATTATACTTTTTCACTGCCCAATTTAACCGAGATTTAGGCTAGGAGCGCACTTGCGATTTTTTGTCGAGGTAATTCAAAAATCGCCACAAATTATTATCATACACTCATTTGTGATTTTTTTGCCGCGCGATTATTTAATCGCAAATAAATAAAATACACTACTTTTAATGTGAGTGCATGCATTTGATACAAATAAATAGCAACGATTAAGATTTTTTTTTATTTACGTCAATATCACAGATAATCGTTCCTCAGGTGATATTGAATTTCTCCATTTTGTATTTTTATAAATAATTCTGGGTCCAACTAGTTGCAGTAGTTCCTTGAAGCATTCAATACTCGTTCTATAGTATTGCACACATTTCTGTAGCTGTTATTTTAAACTATCGTGGATCTTATGAAACTGGCCTTTAAGTAACTAACCTGCCACTTATAACCATGTGCACCCAATACTTTTTTTTACGTGTTTGGGTAGACTTTAGTTTTAACACTACGCCACTACGCCAGACTTCCTAATGAATTCCATTTTAATACTGACTTTTATTAAAAAGTCGGAAGTTCGTGCAACATTTTTTATTAAATCGCAAGTGTGATAGGTCTAAATTTTCTTTAAGTCCCTTGATTAACCATACTCATTTTGATCTCCTCACATCAACATTTAAAATAAATCTCATTTAAATCTTTTTGCAAGCAATGGTTAATAAAATCAAACAATCTTTATTTCCTAGAACTCACGCTTTTAAGGTAATTTTTTGGCATTCACAATCAGACAAAAAAAAACTGTCTTCAATTTTGTATTACATAAATATGAAAGTAGACAATTTGCAGACAATGGAAAGGCAAACTGCTCGAAATATTTCCCGACAAACATTGTGCAACCAGAGAAATCTCCTAAATAAACAAAAACTCAAAGCCGCAATTATCACCTTTAAATTAGAACAATTCGAATTAGATAACAAAATAAATTAACTCCTTTTTTCTTTACAAATGTTTTTAGAATGAAATTGAAAAAGTCAAATTAATCTTTGACTACACCCAAATCGCTCTGAACGCATTCACTGGAAATCGTATAAGTTAAACTTTCTGTCTCACTTTAACTTCATAGGATAAAGTAAATCACAATTTACATTTTGAAAGGTGTTGTCAAAGTTTATTGGATTTTTTTTGTCCAGTGTAGAGTTAGGCTAGACGCGCACAACTGTTGGGTTGCTTATAGAAAACAGATGAACTATTTGGTTGAATGTCCGCGCAGGTACATATAATTATATGTTACACAAAACAGCGAACTCATTTTAGGCAATCGTTTAGCTTGTGTCAAAACATATACGACTCTGGCGCATGCAGCCAAGAATGAGGCCTATTAATCAATGCTGCACACTAGAACCAGAACTGCTGAGAGATCACACGATATCTCTCCGAGCAAAAACGAAGGGAGGAACGCTGACTTTTCAGGAGGAAAAAAAAGAGCGCGTAAAGCTGGCCGTCGAGTCTATTAAGGGCTGCAGCAGCAGGTCCTCGAAAGCTCTACCGAAGGTTGAAGCAATCTACCCCAGGCTACAAGGCCAAAACGGAAGCCCGCCGAGACGAGAGTGGGAATATGGTATTAGACGCACGGTTGGTACTAAAATTCTGCTAATAGACAGAATGACCCATTCAACCTGGACGATGATGGTCAAAATTTCCGTCCACCCTACCTAAATAAATAACCATAGCCAATCTTAAAGCTCACAAGGCTGCTGGTGCGGATGGCTTATTAGCCGAACTAATCAAAGTAGGGGGAGATGAATTTGAAGAGAGTATAGACCAACTTATATCAAAAATTTGGTCAGATGACAGTATGCACGATGATAGAACCTATATCGAGGCCCCATCAACAAGAAAGGAGATGCTCTGACCTCTGCTAACTACATAGATACCATAAGTCTCCCCAATGTCGAATACAAAATCCTGCCATGTATACTATGTTATTGCTTAAAACCAATTGTCAACAATCTGATCGGTCCCTATCAGTGTGGTTATAGGCCCGGCAAGTCAAGCTTCGACTAAATTTTCACACTCCGAGAGATTTTGAAAAAAAAGCCAGGAGCTTCAAATCACAACCTCTTTATCAATTTTAAAGACAGAGACAAATTATACAGATCCATGTCGCATCTCGGCATCCCTGCCAAACTCGTTCGATTGTGCAGGATAACGATGGAGAAATCTCGCTGCTTTGTCAAAGTCGGTAAGACTACCACCGAATCCTTTGATGTCGAGAAAGGTTTGAGACAAGGCGACGCGTTACCATGCAACCCTTATCATTTAATCTTTAACATCGTTCTTGGTGCAATTGAACGCAACTCTCAAGTCAAAAACAGCGAGGTACAAATTTTCAAAAGCCCGTTCAATTACTTGCATATGCTGTTACTGGCGCGTTTGCAAGTATTGAATCGGAGTCAGAGAAAATAGGTTTGGCTGATAATGAGGATAAGGAGAAGTATATGCTGTCATTGAAAAAGATATCCCAACATCGTCGCATCGGGCAAAATGTTACGATGCATACCTCGCAAAATGACTTCAGTTCAGAAATCAGACGAAAAATCATTCTCGCCAATCGCTGTTTCTTCGGGCTCAGAAGGCATTTGAGTAGTAAAGCCCTCTTAACGAACTAGGGTTATCTTATATAGGATCCTAATAGTCCCCCATAGACACCGATGCACCGGCTAGACGAGTCATCGAATCTACCCTGATGGTCAGCGCAACAGAGGAAGACACCACCTAAGGTGGCTCACACAAGTGGAGAACAACCTCAACCAACTTGGAGTGACTAACTGAAGGCAACTAGCTAGGGAACGAGCTGGCTAAAGGGGCATGTTGAAATGAGTTTCGTTCGACTCGATCCCACTCACTGAGCGGGGTCGAGTCGAAATGTGAGATGAATAACTCTAAATCGAGCTCTCAACTCAAATGACGAAAAACCTGCGTCGAAAATCCGACCCTAATCCAACTCGATCTTTTGATACTGCATATAAACGTAGTAAATACTACACGATGAATAAAATTATCTGTCGTTAGTGTTTAAAAATGAGTTCTGGCATACAAGTTATGGAACTTGGCCTGCTTGAGCAGCTGGGACCATATGTTTATCGGAAATTACAAAAGTGCCCTTTCACTCGAGGAGATCAGTTGTTGAAAATGTCTTTGACACTTTCTTTTAAAATTGCAGAACTATTAACATTCAAAGTTACCGATTTCGTTCGATTAATTTATTTCAATATAATATTGCACTGGTTCAGCAATTTAAGCTTACCGATTCCGATGGATAAACTGAAATTGAACCGTAGTTCAGGGTTCAAGTATGTGATAATAGCCAATTGCATACCTGAACCACCGATGAATCTCAATTAATCCGCCAAAAGAAATCTTGAACCAAGGATGAACCACGTTTAAAAAATAAACTTTACATTTCATACGAGGAAACAAAATCTTCACAGTGATTTGTTGTTCAGTCCTTAGTAAAACTGTAAAATTGATAACTACAATCAAATCTTAACAAAGGCGAAAGGTATAAAAAATTTAAGAATATAGATTTATTTATTTTCTAAATCATATTAAAAGTCATAGACGTGTAAACTCACAAAACATAAAATATTAGAAGTTCAGTAAAATGCACTGACATTCCTCAGTGCGCTCTACGTCTAAAAACATCGAACAAACCTATTATGTAATTTCAATTTTCTGTTAATGTCAATATGTCAAACCACCGTATCAATATGATTGCTCCTCACCTACGCATCAGGCAAGGATCGTTTGCATGCAACAAATGCAACGGGACTAACGAGACCTTTATTTCAACATGTCTAACATCTAAAAATGTATGTAGGTACTTATAGTGTCAAATAAAAAAACAACATGTAAGCAATTTTAACAAATCGCATTCGGTCCGTTGCTATCGGCCACTTAAGCCAATTTAGATATTTTAATAGTTCCATCTGCATAACATTAATAATTATTATTGCAATGAATGTATAAATTAATTTCTATTTACAAAATTCCCTCCCCATCAATCTATCCACATTCAATATTGACTGAATTGTTTTAAAGCTATACATAATAATCAAACAAATATAGCTATCACTTGACAGATCTTTAGAGAAATATTTTATATCGTCGCCGTCAGTCACTGTCATTCATTGACGTAAAATGACGTATGAGATAAAGCTCATGATGTACACATTTAAAAATAGAACAAAGCAAATTAAAAATACCACAAAATAAACTTAAAATGACAAAAATAAACAAGTGAAATTTTCTAATTTGCCAGCGCATGTCATCTTAAAACTTCAAATGCCGAACGCTAATAAGCAAAAATGCTTACAAATCGTTGCGTTTACTTGCGCATTTTATGTGTATTTTTTGTTTGTCATTGTTTAGTTTCAACCTAAACTGTGGTTCAGCTTGAACATCAAAACAAATAGAATAACAACTTAAAGCAATGGAATGGAGGGTGTGTGTAAAGTGGGTGTGTATATCGAGAACATACAAAAATTCTAAGCACAATGGATGTGTTCTGTTTGCACTTGACATTGTGTTGTAGCTTGTTTGCATACATATTTATGTATGCGGTGCGAAGATGGTGTATTGATATTGAAACAATTACAAAGATGATTTCTTTTTAATTAATTCAAAACTTTAAAGCCGCTTAGTTTTGACAGTTTCATAATTGACAGTTGGGGCATTTTTGCTCTCAACAATAAAAGAAATGAACTACGACTCGTCAATCACTCGGGCTTTTGATGAATTAATTTTTGGGTTTGCTCTCTGGCATGAAACCAAACGTCTTGGAAAAACGTTTTTGGCAGCAGGTGGCTCTTAAGTCGCAAACCCAAAGTGGACCAGATCAGAAGACGACTTCTTTCGTAAGGCGAGGGAATTTGTCTTTTTATTTTTGTTTCTATGGTTGGACGTAATTGTTCAACGTAATGGGGTACTATTTTATTCTTTTATTCACCCCTGTGTTAATGCTGCACACGTGTGGCGAGTGAGACTGATGATGCAAATTAGGGGTACTTTTTGGAAAATGCTTAAGTAATATAAATAAAGCCATTTCAAAATATTCAACTTAGGATTTTTTGAAGGGTCCTTTCAATTGGCTCGGGTTGATTTTGTTCTTTTACTGACATCTGTCAAATCTGTTATTTATTATTTGGAGGGTTCACAGCTGTACAGAACCAAGTCATTTTAAAAAAATCCAAAACTAAGGCCAAAATTTCCGCAAAATTGACCTCTATTTAGAGCTGTAATGAACTACATAGTTCATTTAGAGCTACATAGTTCTATTTAGAGCTGTAATGAACTATACATAGTTCATTACCAAGATATACAGAATAGAAAGGTAATAACGGGTGATTTTTTAAGAGCTTGAAAACTTTTTTTAAAAAAAAAACGCATAAAATTTGCAAAATCTCATCGATTCTTTATTTGAAACGTTAGATTGGTCCATGACATTTACTTTTTGAAGATAATTTCATTTAAATGTTGACCGCGGCTGCGTCTTAGGTGGTCCATTCGGAAAGTCCAATTTTGGGTAACTTTTTCGAGCATTTCGGCCGGAATAGCCCGAATTTCTTCGGAAATGTTGTCTTCCAAAGCTGGAATAGTTGCTGGCTTATTTGTGTAGACTTTAGACTTGACGTAGCCCCACAGAAAATAGTCTAAAGGCGTCAAATCGCATGATCTTGGTGGCCAACTTACCGGTCCATTCCTTGAGATGAATTGTTCTCCGAAGTTTTCCCTCAAAATGGCCATAGAATCGCGAGCTGTGTGGCATGTAGCGCCATCTTGTTGAAACCACATGTCAACCAAGTTCAGTTCTTCCATTTTTGGCAACAAAAAGTTTGTTAGCATTGAACGATAGCGATCGCCATTCACCGTAACGTTGCGTCCAACAGCATCTTTGAAAAAATACGGTCCAATGATTCCACCAGCGTACAAACCACACCAAACAGTGCATTTTTCGGGATGCATGGGCAGTTCTTGAACGGCTTCTGGTTGCTCTTCACTCCAAATGCGGCAATTTTGCTTATTTACGTAGCCATTCAACCAGAAATGAGCCTCATCGCTGAACAAAATTTGTCGATAAAAAAGCGGATTTTCTGCCAACTTTTCTAGGGCCCATTCACTGAAAATTCGACGTTGTGGCAGATCGTTCGGCTTCAGTTCTTGCACGAGCTGTATTTTATACGGTTTTACACCAAGATCTTTGCGTAAAATCTTCCATGTGGTCGAATAACACAAACCCAATTGCTGCGAACGGCGACGAATCGACATTTCACGGTCTTCAGCAACACTCTCAGAAACAGACGCAATATTCTCTTCTGTACGCACTGTACGCATTCATGTGGTTGGTTTAATGTCCAATAAAGTAAACTGAGTGCGAAACTTGGTCACAATCGCATTAATTGTTTGCTCACTTGGTCGATTATGTAGACCATAAATCGGACGTAAAGCGCGAAACACATTTCGAACCGAACACTGATTTTGGTAATAAAATTCAATGATTTGCAAGCGTTGCTCGTTAGTAAGTCTATTCATGATGAAATGTCAAAGCATACTGAGCATCTTTCTCTTTGACACCATGTCTGAAATCCCGCGTGATCTGTCAAATACTAATGCATGAAAATCCTAACCTCAAAAAAATCACCCGTTATATTCAAGCGCAATATTTTGTGTATCTTCTGCGCATGTACGTCATCAGAATTACTGTCGACTAACAGCTGCGCTTCTCTTGTGAGTTAAACCGCGTATGTTGTTTTGAAAAATTATTTGGTTAAATAAATAAATATGGCAGTTTGTTCTGTTTTTGGTTGTTCTACAAACAAACAATAATAAAAAAAGGAAACAATACACAAATAAAGTGAATAATGTGCCTGTGAAGTTATTTCGTTTTCCAAAAGATTTAATGGTAGCAAAAGCTTGGAAAAGAAAATGTGGCAGAAAAGACGATATAAATTTGAAAACGGCTTCTTCTTCTTAGTTTCCGATTACTATTGGCAGCAACACTTTAACTCCTCCTGGAATAAATGTCAGATGTAAAGTACGATGCTTTGGAGTACCTTGCTGGATACCTTTTAAAACGTTTTAATTCGAAAATTCCAAATATAGAATTTCTTGCTGATAAAGAAGATAGCAGAGGTTTGACATGGACAAATATAATCTTCAGAAGCCAAACGAATCCTGAAGAAATAAGATTCTATTTTCAACAAATTTAACAATACCCAAGAAGAATACGATCTCGAACCATCTAACAACTACATAAAAAAATTATTTTCTTTAGCAGCCGACTGCTCTTTGGACCCTGAAATTATAAAAACTTTTTTTCGCTGTAAGATGTATTTTAGAATCAGAGTTCAAAATAAAAATATAATAAACAATTTTTGGAAGAAGAAAGATCAGCTTAAAAGAAAATTAAATAAAATCTGTTCTTAAAGTTACATATAATATAGTAAATTGCACTTTTTTTTAAATGAGTGTACGATGAAATGAATAGGTAAGTTGAAGGTGTTGCAATCGTTGTGATGAGTTCTTATTGCAATCTACATCTTTTGACATTAACTTTTATGTATATGAAAATGAGTTTGGGAATATATAAATCTTTAATGCAGAATGAGTTAATTTTGGTGTAGAATTGTAACGAGTTAAGGAAGTACTCGTACTTTTATATTGAAGTTTGCACTCACTTCAACAAATGGAATTCAAGTGACGTCACACGAAAGAGAGAGATAGGATAACGAGATGCGCAGTATACTACCTTGTTTTCTGTATATCTTGGTTCATTACAGCTCTAAATAGAGTTAAATTTTGCGGAAATTTTGGCGTTAGTTTTGGATTTTTTTAAAATGACTTGGTTCGGTACAGCTGTGAGACCTCCATTTAGTCACTGGTGCAAAATCATACACTCTTGAACAGCACGTCCAAATGATAAAACTTTATTATCAAAATGAGTGTTCGTTAGTGCAAAGTTTGCGCTTGCGCCCATTTTACGGTAGACGTGGTGACTCTTCACAGTTGGCTCTTCAACATTTGGTGGCCAATTTTGAGACGACCGGTTTTGGTACCTAATCAATCAGCCAACACTCGTAGGTTAAAGGAACGCCAGATCGTCCGAGAACATGTCCGGGGTCTGTGAAAATGTATTGAAGAGGCCGAGGCAGTTGCCGTGCACAAGAACTCGGCGTTTCGCAGACATCAACTTGGTGAATTTTCCCAAAGGACTTGGGCTTACAACCATACCAGATCCAACTGAATCTGGAGCTGAAAGTGCTTGGGAGGGTTTGGAAGAAAACCCCATTTTCGGTCGAAAAATCGTCTTTAGCGACAAGGCCCTTTTTTGGATGAATGGCTCAAATTGACACATATGGAACTAGACGACATGTGGTTCCGTCGGGATGGGTGCCGCAATTTTTCTTGTTTTTCATTATATTGCCGTTATTTTTATGAAATGGGTTCTAGTGAAATAGCCGGTTGCATTACTCCGCTTAAATAATTTAACCGTAATACTCGCGCTTCAGGGAATGCTCATCAGCTTACCGTTGAGTCCAACTTCTGACTTACTGTTATATTCAGAGATTCGTTCTTTATCCGCACGACTGTGGAATGTTTTACTCAGCCCAATATTTCCGTGATGTTCAGACATTCAAAATCAAAAAATCATTTTCTCTGACGATGCCCATTTTCAGCCAGCGGCTACGTCAACAAGCGAAATTGCCATTATTGGAGTGAACACAGTCCATAAGTGTTCGACCTTATCAATGCATGCACAAAGATTGACTGTTTGATGTGGTTTATGGCAATGGTGGCAGCATCAGATCTAATTTCTTTCGAAATGAAAAAGCAGGTTGTTAGGTATAGAGTGATGTTAACCGACTTTTTGTGGTCAGAGCTCGACAATATCGATGAACCTATCCGAGCTGTGGTTTCAAAAAGACGGCGGTACATGCCAACCAAGCGACGCAACACTCGAAGTTGTGAAGAAAAAACTTGGCGACTGGGATATCTCACGAAGAGCATTCATCAATTGGCCATCCCGGAGAGTTGACCCTTCTAGATTATTTTTTCAAGGGGTACGTCAAGTCCTTAGTTTACGTGGTTGGCTTCACTTTGGACGATCTCGAGGCCAACTTTCGAGAAGCTATCGCCGGAATAACCCCGTTGGTCATCAAAAATTGGCCGATCGATTGAAGCACTGCCACAAATGTCGATGCAGCTATTTTAATGATGTGCTATTCTATACATGATGGATGGCGTGATGTATGAATGATGTTGTTATATTTCTTATCTGTTCGACCTATAATATATACATGTTCAGTCCAGTTATGATGCCAATCCGCTCTTTGTTGACCAGTACAATCAACAGGAATCAAACTGGTTCTGAAGTGAAAGCCAGTAAATTTTAGAAGGGAAGATAATTGTAGCCTAACCCAAGGACGATGCTTCCCTACTATCTGCCCGATTAAGTAAGTTCCTATTGAGACTACCTCTCAAGATGCTGACATCATCCCAGTCTCGATCACCATTCATCACGGATATCTCCCTCCAAGCGATTCGCATATTCACTCATATATGTAGGTATGTATGCATTTTGCTCCGAGGGTAGTCAGCCATGTCCAGCATGTCGGGGTAAGTGCATAGTTACTCTTCCCGTTTTCAATAACTCTGAACGGAGAAATTCTGCCGTTACCGTGCCAATTATCGAGGATTGGGTTCAATGAATCAGCCGCTGCCAACGTGCCCGTGGTAGACATATTTATGTATGAAGGACTTCGAATTCCATACCTAAATGATTTGATTGTACCACTAATACAATTTTTAAGGTATCTCAAATGGTTTGCGTTTTATTTTAAACAAAGGTTTTCAAGTTCCAATTTTATTTGTCAAACGTGCCTTATTTCCCCTACCAGCTTACTTATCAATCAGTATCCAAATTTGTCTCAAAATACGATAAAGTTGAAGTAAAATAATACTTGAAAAAAAGCAAAAAAAAAACTTCTAACAATATAATTCGAATGGGGGCGTGTATTGGGGTGTGTATTTTCAGCTTGCTTATACAATCTTTGTTCGGCTATTACAGATTCATATAATAATACTGCCTTTACTGATAAGCTAGTCGTATCTAATGCAATTAGGTATATTTCCATGGTTTTATATACCCTTGACTGATAAAAAGAAATAATATGACAATTAATATTAAAAGCAGTTGTGAGTGCGTTCTGTATGAAGTGAAGGTGAAACCAATACAAAGATAACACTTTGTTTCAAACAACAAAAAAAAAAAGGCGGAAAATTCCTCTGGCAATCAAAAAAGGGCGCCTTTCTACACTCGAATAATCACTTCAAACAAACTTCTTTATGCATTTTAAATGTATATAAATATGTATAACTAAATATTGCCTTGAGTAAACTCTTTAAATATAACTTTAAATTCAAAACAAACAACGATAAGATGCAGATAATTGAATAGAGGAGCACTATCAAAATACGCCTTTGTGTATTACAGTGTTACGTCAAGCCCCCTTATCGCAAATAATTTTCGAAACGAACATTTTAATTCAAAACAACTTTAAGCACGTAATTTCGGAAAACAAGAGTTTTGTATAATGGGGAATATGAAATAAAATGCTTCGAAAGTGTCGTATGTTTTCGCTATAATGGGAAGTTTAATTAAACTAAATTAATTTTATGGTAAGTAAGAAAAATAAAATGCACGACTGGGTCGCACGAACTTGCTCCTATGTAATAGACTAGGAATTTTAAAAACGGATGTTATTAAAGAAAACTGTTCATTAGGATAAAATGAATTTTTTAAATTCTTTTAGTAGTAAGAGATAAAAACAGAATGCAGAATATGAATTTATGCAGGAACAAAAATTATAAGTCGTTGTAGTGGTTCCTTAAAAAAATAAGCTTTTATGTACAAAATTTTTAAAACATTTTTAAGAAAAAATGTTGGTACGCCAACCTTAAGTTTTTATTATTGTACGAATAAAAGTCTAATTTCCAAAAAAAATATCAAGCCGTTCTTGAGATATCGAATTTTTCAAAAAAAAAAGACTTTTTTCTAAAAATTGAAAAAATATTTTTTCTTAAGTTTTTAAATGCAATGTTTTTTAAACTTTTTAGGAGCTTCTGTATAAAAAATTTCGTTAAAATCCGTTATGCCGATAATGAGAAATTCAAAATTCGAAAAAATTGTTCTATGGTAGGTACAGTCAGTAATATCTAGATTTCAAATTTTTTTTTATTAAATTATATAGATCGTAAAGATTAATCAAAAGAAAAAAAATTTTAGCAAAATTCTCGGAACCGTTTTCGAGAAAAATACGATTTTCGAAAACCAGTTTTTAAAATTTGTATGGAAGGTACCGTTAGGTTTAGATAAAACAAAATTCTTTTTCTCAAATCTTATAGATTATGTTAAAAAACTTTTATTTGTCAAGTTTGAAAAATATCGAGCATGGGGTTTTCGAAATATTGAGTTTCCAAAAAAAAAAATTTGATTTTTTTTTAAATCCAAAAACTTAAAAATTGAAAATTTGAATATGTAATAATATTCAAACTTTGGAGGAGCTTTGGCATAAAAAAAATGATTTAAATCGGCTGTACCGTTTTCGAGAAAATCAAAAACAAAAAAAATGGACCCAGGGGGGCTACCAAAAATAACAATTTTTTATAAAATTTTTTTCAACCATTATCTAGTTTTAACCAAATGAAATTTTTCAAATTTTTTTTTAAAAATTCTGTGGGACAGTTTTTGTAAAAAAAAATATTTATAAAATTGCGAAAAAAAAATCGTATGGCAGGTACCGTTATTTTTGGTCTTAAAAAAAAAATAGAAAAAAACGTCCGGGGGGAAAAAATTAAAACCCATATCTACCAAGTTTGAAGAAAATCGGCCGAGCCGTTTAGGCTGTAGTCGAACCGACAGACAGACAGACAGAATTGCGGGACCCACTTTTTTGGTCTTCGCTATCATCGTAATGTCAACTTTGATCAAAATCTCGAGTTCCATTTTTTTTACGAATGCATAACTTGCCTTATAGTACCTATAAGTCGCAAGTAAAAACTTTGATATGGATTTTTTTATTTTTATTAAAATTTGAAAAATACGAGTACCTACATAATGAAGCAATTATTCATTTTTCTTGAATGTTTTATTTACAACAAAAAATTTATAGAAAAAATATAAAGACTGGTAAACTCCTGCTTCAAAAATATTAAAATATTCTTACCCGGATTAAGATGATCTTGGAGAAGATTAGAAAGACAATTTAAACTTAAAGTCTGCGTCTAAATTAATTTACAGAAAAAAAAAAATTTGTGAACCGACACCAACGAAGGTTAAGATCGAATTTAAGAACTGTCAAGTCAACGAAAGGAACAAAAGACGAGATAGGAAGATGGAAAACGAAAATGGGCATTACACTCTTTTTTCGAAATCTAGATTTTGATTCTTTGTGAAAAGGATATTATATAGAAGTTTAAAAATTGGTATTTTAATTTCAGCAAATGGTTTATTCTATACTCTGTCCAATTTTAATTTTCAGTACAGGCCTTATGGTCAAAAACACTGGTGTCTGTTGCTGTTTGCACGACACTCACCTAGGGTAATCGCCACTGAAGTAAAAAATAGTTTATTAAAAATAAACACTTTTGGGCAAAATTTAAGTCGGATTGGTATGATGCTGAATTTGTTTTAGTATGATAATAGGTTAAGGAGAGGTTTCCATCAAAAAAAAAAAAACTTGTATTTTTTTTTCGAATATTCAAACAATTTTTTTTTAGATTTTTTTTTTAAGAAAATAAATCTTTAAATTGTATAACATATTTTTTAATAAATTATCCCAACAAAATAAATAAACAATAGTAAAATATATAAAGCGAACATACCAGGGGATATGGCTGCCCTATTTGACAAAACTTCGAAAGTTTTAAAGATAATGGCGCTGAATTTTAAACATTTAAAACCTACTCTAAATCATTTTAGAATGGGAGTCGACTCTAAATAGTGTAACGAGAATAGACTTTTTGTTAATTTTAAAGGACATAAACTATACTTTAACGTTAAAGGGCTCGTTTAACTTTAACAGCAGCAAATAGCTAGTTTATCTTTTAAAAGTACTTATATTTTATCCATATTGACAATGGTCATTTCATGGTCAACGCAAATTGAAATAAAAATGTTTACTGATGCTTTATTCGATTTTTTTAAAGATGTGCTTTGTAAATAGACCGAATCACTGATCAGAAATTCGAAACAATCGTACAAAAGTGCTCTACGATCAACAAATCTATGCATACAAAGGTACATAAGTTATGTATGCATGCTGAGTGGAGTATAGGCGAATAAATTTGAACCTTGCAACAACAAGATTGAGTTGCTGTGAATTAGAGATTTATACTTCATTTCCATCTAAAATAATGTAAATATGTAACTTATAAACAATCAAAATCTGTACCGAGGTAGTATATAAAATGTACTTTTTTCGGCGAAAAATTATTTGGTTTGAAGTTTTCTGTTCTTTTTACTTTTTTCTTCTGTGTTTGTAGTTGTGTGAGTTATGTATCTGTCAAATTAAGGGTTGTTCAACGCAAATTCGCTTAGGTTCTGTTGTAAAACCCACATTAGTTAGAAGAGTTGTCTAACGTGATTAAAATTATGAAAAAGTTAGACAAAGTCTCCAAGCTAAACGACTGCGTTAAGTAGAGCCGGTTTTATTGCTTAAACGAGAACTGTTTAAAATTTTGCGCCAATGATCTGAAATTCGGGTATTTATTTTTTTTTAAAGTATTCATAAAAGTGATTTTAAGTCAAAAACAAAAAAGAAAACTTTTTTTTTGGTAATTTTTACTCAAGATACTGTGCCCAAGACTTTTTTGAAATAATTTATATCTTAAAGAAAAAAAATGTTAAGCAATTGCATGACATACAAATTTTATTATTTGTTTTTTCTTAATATATTTTAAAATGCAAATCGACATTTGTAACGTTCTTGTTAAAGAAGTGCCTATTCAATTTTTTATTATTTTTTTCAATTTCTACATTTGAAAAACAAATCGAATTCGAAATTTTGGTCAAAATTGACATAGATACGGGATAGAGCGCGAAAAAAGTGGGTCCGACAGTTCCGTCTGTCTGTCTGTATGCCTGTTTCTCAATCTGCAGCCTAAACCACTGGACCTTTTTTCTTCAAACTCGGTAGTTAAGGGTCTTCGGTGAATCCCTAGAGGAGAAATTGAAATTTGTTTTAGCTCGAATACTAACGGAACCTGCCAGACAGCCGTCATGCAAAATCTTATTTATCTCGCGAATGTCTCTAAACATTTTGATAAAAAAAAATAAGTGTGCTGTTATGTTATTGGACTATGGTAAAAAAAATTGGAAAAACAAAATTT
This sequence comes from Philhelius festivus, assembly GCA_963931855.1. Lineage (NCBI taxonomy): Eukaryota > Metazoa > Arthropoda > Insecta > Diptera > Syrphidae > Philhelius > Philhelius festivus. Next base: position 67,135,486 of record OZ007554.1, on the reverse strand, counting down.
ATTAACGGTACCTGTCAAAGAACTGTTTTTTAATTTTCGATTTTCTCATTAACGGATCTAACGATTTTGACCAAAATTTTTATACAGAAGCTCGTTTGTGTTTCAAATAATATTGTGTACAAAAATTTTTGAAACATTTTTTTTTTTGGATTTAAAAAAAAAAATCTTTTTTTTTTATTATTTAATGTGTACTTAAAAATGACACATTTTTGAAAAATTTAAGGAAATTTCTTATATAAAAAATTATTTAAATAATAAAAGGATGTTAAAACTTTGTTTGCATAAATGCAGACTTTTCTACAAATCAGACGGCAATTTTTTGGATTTTTTTTTCTCTAAATAAATCCGTTTTAATTTTAATAAATCCATAAGAGCAAGTACGTGCGATCCACTCGTGCATTTTATTTATTAAAATCACAGAAAAAACATCTATTTAGCGTCTTTTAACAAAAAAAATTTGTTTTTGTTTTTATGGTTACACAATAAAATTGTGAGAGGTATGAAAAAATTACCGTTACCGAAGAAAAGAAAATCGGATTTTTCAATTGAGTCGAGTTAGGTAGGTACGTATGTATATACTCGTATGACAGAAAATATGTTTAATTTTTTTAAGCCAGATTGAGATTGCTTATGAATAATTGTTACATTATGGAACTGTTTCGTTTTTCCTCAGATTTTTTTGAGGCAGGTTTGATACAGATTTTCGTCTCTGCTAAAAAATTAAGAAATGTGTGTGGGTAGGTGGAAGGGAACTATCATTAATTTTTACTTGCGACATTTGGGTACTACAGTGCAACCTTAATTATAACGTACTTCAATATAACGACTTCCTCTATTTAACAAATTCTTCGTAATCCCCTTGAATTTTCCATAAGAGTCAATGTAAAATATACCTTTACGTTGCGAACATTTTTTGCGAACAACCTGTTTATAACGAATTTTCAACTATCAAGAAAAAATATAAATACCTCTAATTAACGAATTTTGTCAACCCAAAACCTTTATACAAAGTTCCCATCAATGTATAACCCTTAATCTCATAGTATGTGATTTATGTCGCGAAAGGTTTCGACACGCTTTTGTTATTGGTAGAAGTTGTTCGCTATAACAAGATGAGTACGTAATGGTGAGGTGAATACTCGTAAAACAATTTTTTTACCTCCTTATAACGAATTCTAGACCAACCTAACCCCAACATAAAAAACCTCAGTTCAACAAATTAGTTGATATAACGAATATTTACTTTTTCCCTTCCGATTTGTTATATCGAGGTTGTACTGTATAAGGCAAGTAATGTGTTCGTAAAAAAAATCGAACTCGAGATTTTGATGGGTCTCCTAATTCTGTCCCTCTGTCTCTCTGTTCGACTACAGCCTTAACGGCTCGGCCGATTTTCTTCAAACTTTGTAGATAGCATTTTTAATTTTTTTCCCCCACACGTTTTTTTCTTATTTTTTTAAGGAACAAAAATAACGGTACCTGCTAATTTTTTTCTAAATTTTATGAAATATTTTTTCAATACTGTTCCATAGATGTTTCTAAAAAAATTAAAAAAAAAGTCATTTAGTCAAAGCTAGTTAAAGTTTGAAAAAAAAAATTCCGAAAAATGGCCATTAATAGTGCCTTCCCTAAAACCATTTTTTTATTTAAGTTTTTGTATGCTTAAGCTCTCCAAGAATTGGGATTGGTATTCTATATTAAAATTTTAAAATATTTTTTTTTGGAAACTCAAACTCCCTGCTCGATTTTGTTAAAACTTGACAATTTGTTACACTTTTTCTTCGCGACGATAATGGTATCCGACCCTTTTATTTTTCTACTATTAAAATTATTATTATTATTATTAATATCGTTAATAATAATAAATTACCCGAACTCTAATTAAGAACACAAAAACGAAACGCAACCCGACTCGATTTGTTTTGACAGATCAAAAAAAAAACTAAGAGAGAACAACAAAAAAGTGCAACTTGTAGCTCGTTGAGATGAACTACCACCGCGGCTGCTCAGCTGGGCTGGGTTCAGTGGAGGTGTACGAATTCGCGATAAGGATATTTAAATTGATTATTGATATAATCAATTTAATGAAACGAAGAATGTTTTTATTACCAGTACAGTGGGGTACTGTAAAAAAAAATGGGCGCCAGGAATTTTTTTTTCCGATATAGAAAATTCCAAAACTAATTGAAATGGTTTGAATAAAAAAAGTATAAGCAATAGGTTTATATATAATGTTTATTTTTGGGAAACCGTGGGATAGAAGATCCCTGGATTAAAACCCAAATATTTTCAAGAAAAGAAATAGGTACAATTTAAAATGGCCGTTTGGCTGAATAGCAAATTTTTAAACACAATGAAATGGAAAACAAGATAAAAATTATTTGAAAGAAAATGGGTTTTTACAATACCGACGCGCGTCCCGACAATTTTTAGGAAGACCCGAACAACAATAAATGATTAGAAATATATATATTTCAGGATTACGAATATATATATATTTCTATTTAAAAGTAAACTCAAACTACTTATCTTTGGTAAATCTCCTTCCTTCTAACTCCTTTTTCTCCTTTTTCTATCACACCTCGAATCCCGATTCCTTTATTCAAATTTCCTCCTTTTTTTTGTCTCCACCGATCAATTCTATTCTCCTTCTCGATTTTTGTTTTTCTCAAAAATTTCTCGATCCTTTTTTTTTGTTTTTCAAGCTTTCACTTTCAAGGCTCTCCTCAGAGTGTCTTCCAAGCGAATTTTTCAACTACCATTCCTCCCTCGTCCATTCCAGTCATTCACACATACATTCAACTCAAGCAATCGTTTTCGAGATCGTCGGTCACGGGATTACGGCTTCCTGGAAGCTTGACGCTAACCAAGAAAGCAACCGTTGTTGATTCTCTGCGAAACTTCACTCTCACACACACAAACACGGTTTCAACAAGTTGTTGGATGTGTTTCCAAAACTTGCCGAAACATAATGGCGAGTTCAGACCCCTTCCCAACTAAATTGTATTTCGAGAAAAAATTGAAAATGAACTAAAATCGAGAAGGAGCCATAATTAGGCATTTTCCTACTACTCTACTATTCGCGCGGAATTCGAAGTGTGAATTGAATTAAACTATTTTTGGAACTATAGGAAGGAGTGTTACTTCAGCACCCATTTTTAAAAAATGCATTTACTTAACATTAATACTTAATCTCGCACGCGTTAAAAACCCATTTTATACATTTGAAAATTCAAGTGATTTAAAATTATGAAATTGCATTACGTTACGTTAAATATTTAAAAAAACAAGAATTACGTTGCAACATTTGTTATGTTGTGTTGTTAATTTGTCGAGTTGTTTTGAGGTAAGTAAAAGTCCACCAGACTAGTTACTTCTTCGGCTCATCCGCCGGGAACTCCTCGCGTAAACTCGAACACCTGCGTTTGTTGCTTTTGCAAAATACAGGTTAGGAACACCAGTGGTTGATGAGACCCTGGTTGCCCTCATCTTCGCCAATATTTTGCAGCTGCAACCGAAAGAAAGAAAGGGAGAAAGAACGACCGAAGGGAAGTTTTTGTTGCGGTAAAATTTACCGTAACAAATCCCACCCTTACCTCCCAAGAAATGTGTTTACTTTTCAAGAAAAATAAACCATTTCTTAAGGCTCAGTCAGGATTGGATAATAGGGCAATAAGGTAAACAACACAACACAGGGTTGCCATCACATTAGAAAAAAAATAAAAAAGAAAAAACAAATAATTAGTGGCGTGAAATAAAAAATAAAATTGGACAATTTACAAAAAAAAACAAAAAAAATCAACAATTACAAGTTAAGTGAAAAATCCAGGGACTTTTGACTAAGTGTCCAAATATGGCTTCAAATCCTTAACGTGCCACGTCCCCCGATCTTTCCCTTTATCGTCTATAAGAAGGTATGTCCAAGGTGACACCCTTCTACTAACCTTAAATGGACCAACAAACTTGGTCGCTAATTTTGCTGCAAAATAATTCCCTGCATCGGACAATGCATAGTTCCTACGCCAAACGAGATCACCAGTTTGAAACTGTGTGTCCCTTCTCCTCAAATTATAAGTTTTAGCCGCCTTCTTCCCCGCCGCCTCTAGTTTCCTAGCTATCTCCTGCCTCAGTTTCTGAAACTGCCTATCGACTTCCCCTCTATCTTGTTCCCTATCAATAACTCTAAGTCCTACCTCATGACCACTAGTGATCATGTTCCTACCAAAGTTCGCGAAATATGGCGAAACACCTAACACCTCATGTTGCGAAGTTCGGATCGCACAAGCGACTTTTGCCAGTTGCGAATCCCAACTCCGCTGATTTTCGGAAACGTACGCTCGGAGCGTTGTCTTGATAATTTGATTTATCCGTTCCGCAGGATTCGCCTGCGGATGATAATTCGCCGTAAACCGAAGTTGTGACCCGTACGCTTCGCTAAGCGTTTTCAGTTCCTTGCCGCGGAACTGGGGACCGTTGTCACAGACGATCCACTTTGGAACACCGAAGAGGAGGAAAACGTTTTCCTCTAATTCCCGACAAACCGCTTTAGCCGTTGCGGACCGTAACGCGAACAACAGGGGAAATTTAGTGAAATAATCGACGACCGTTAAAATGTACACAAAACCGCGCGACGACTTCGGTAATGGACCCACCAAGTCCACGCAAATCATTTCCCACGGTTGGGAATTTCCTACTCGTTCGGTCATTAGACCAGCTGGTTTTTCATTCACTGGTTTCACGCTTTGGCAAACTTTACAATTCCTAACATATTTCGAAATCTCTCCTCTCATTTTGGGCCAGTAATATTTTTCTGCTACCCTAGCAAAAGTTTTCTTAACGCCCATGTGTCCTGAAAGCGGAGCATCATGGCACTCGTTAAGGATTCTCGTCCTATCACTTTTTCCTAACACTAACTTCCACTCCTCACCATTATCATGAACGACTATATGGTTCAACCTAACATGTTTATAGAGCCGCCCATTCTCAACTCGCCAAGATGGGTATTCTAAAGGGCTCTTTTCTACCTGCGATTTCATTTTAATCACCCAAGGGTCCGAATCCGCCTCAGAGACACCAGCTACTTCTGGCACTCCTCGCGACAACATATCAGGAACGACATGTTCTTTGCCCTTTCTATGAATGATCTTGAAATCAAATTGCTGGAGCCGAATGGCCCAACGAGCTAATCTACCCTGCGGATCCTTAAGGTTACTAAGCCAGACCAGTGAGTGATGATCGGTTACGACTGTAAATCGAACACCTTCGAGATACGGCCGCAACTTTTCGATCGCCCAAAGGACTGCCAAACATTCCTTTTCGGTCGTAGAGTAGTTCCTTTCATTCCTATTCAATGACCGACTCAAATAACATATGGCTTTTTCGCCATCCTCAAACTCCTGCGAAAGTACGGCGCCGATACCATAATCGGACGCGTCTGTTTGAACAACAAACGGCCGAGAAAAATCCGGACACGTCAGGATCGGTGCCGTAACCAAACACTCTTTGGCTTTTCTAAAACTCTCCTCACATTCTTGGGTCCACTCAAATTTCTTACCTTTCTTTAAGAGATCGGTAAGAGGCCTAACTAAAATTGCAAAATTTGGTACGAAACGTCGATACCAAGAAATGGTCCCTACAAAACTCCTAATTTCCTTCACGTTTTTCGGTGGAGGTATCCTAATCATGCTTTCCACTTTTTCCGGGTCAACATGAAGCCCGTTCCTATCAACTACATAACCTAGAAATTTTAAAGAAGGCCTACAAAAATTACACTTTTCCCTACCTACTTTTAAACCGGCTTCTCCTAACCTTTTAAAAACTTCTTTTAAAATTTCCAAGTGCCTATCAAAAGAATCGGTGACGATGATAATGTCATCCAAGTACACAAAGACGAACGGTTCTAAGTCAGGACCTAAAACGTCGTCAATAAGCCTTTGCCATGTTGCCGGTGAATTATGAAGCCCAAATGGCATCCTACAAAATTGAAAAAGACCTCGTCCTGGCACGGTAAAGGCTGTGTACTTGCGCGATTCTTCTTCCATTGGAATCTGCCAATAAGCAGACTTAATGTCTAACGAAGACAAGTACTTCGCGTTTCGAAGCTTGTCTAAAATCGCTGAAATAAAGGGTAGTGGATAAGCATCCCTATCAGTAACCTCGTTTAACTTCCTATAGTCAACACAGAACCGATAACTACCATCTTTCTTCTTAACGAGAAGAATCGGTGATGCCCAGGGACTCTTCGACTTCTCGATCACTCCAGCTTCCAACATCTCCTGGAGCTCCTGATCGATATGTTTCTGAATCGCTGGCGAAACAGGGTAATATCTTTGCTTTATCGGCTCTGCAGACGTCCTAATCTTGTGCTCAACTAAATTAGTGCACCCTAAACCTTCGGTCATTGTTTTAAAAAGTTCTTCTAACACTAATTCTAACTCCCTATTTTCAAAATCGTTCAAATCCGATTTTTCCCTAACCGCTACCATGTCTGTCATCGAGGCTAAACTCTCTTGGCTTGAAAAACTCCACACTCCTGATCTCAAATCCGGGACTATGCCCGATAGTGCCCAAAAATCGGCACCTAATATCAACTGGTGTGGAAGATTCGGAATGACCAAACATTCTATCAAAAAGGATTTGTTCTCCACCTCCACTGGTAGAGAAACAGATCCAGCTACACCTACACCTGCTCCATCTGCTAACGCTACTGACCCAATACTACTCTTTCCTAATTTTAAGCCTAACTCTTTCAAAATTTTCCATCCGTCACCTCCTACTATAGTCCGCGAAGCTCCCGAATCAAGAAGCCCTAAAAACCTAATTCCATAAATCCTAACTCCTAAATATGGTCTAGTGTCCCTACCATTTGCCGCTAACGTGAAACTCAGTTGAACTTTACCTACAAGCTGATCGTCAGCAGACGACCTTCTTAACTTCGACGGACTCCTTGTCCTGCTGACACAAGGGCCCGATCTCCATTTCCCGAACACCTACAATCCCTACGATAAACTCCTAGTGCCCCGCAACCAAAACAACGTTTAGCAACTGGACAAGTATGAGCGAAATGCCCCTCCCTGTTACAGTTGTAACACCTAACAGCCTGCCTAAATGGGTTTTCTGAAACTGGAGCAACAGCCGCTACTCTGTGTTGTCCAGACGAACTCGGTTGGTAACCGCACTCCGGTTCCAACAAATTTTTGCCTCTAGAAGGCGGGGTAAAGCTATCTACATTAACCTTAAGGGTATCTAGTTCCCTACCTAAGATGGCAAGTTCCTTAACCGTCTTTGGTTTGGAACTAGCTATCTGAACCTGGTAAAACGGATCTACATTTTTCCTCAAAATCGAAAGCATTCTTCCCTCTGACAAAGGTTCCGATAATCTTCGAAACAATGTCCTCATAATCGCAAGATAAGCGCCGAAAGTTTCTTCCTTTCCCTGCGAACGGCGATTAATCTCCTCCAACAAGAGATCATCGTAATTCGCAGGAAGGAACTCCGCTCTGAGTTCCTTGACGAGTTCCTGCCAATCCTCTAAATCTTCCCTAACCGTCCTAAACCACATAAGGGCCCTACCAGATAAAAGCTCCGAAGCGGATTTGAAAAGGTGGTTTTCAGGAACATCGTTAGCCAAACGAAGTTCCTCCACTCTTTCCAGGAATGAATTTACTGATACTCCACTTGAGTCACCAGCAAACTTCACCCCCCACTTTCCTATCCGTTCGATGTAATTTTGCTGGACGACCATTTGTCCAGAAAAACCATCGACCCTTTCATGCCTACGTTCCGACGGAACCCTAACCGAAATACTCCCTACTGCAGGACTACTGACACCACTCCTTGGTTCAGCTAACGTCCCTGTACCAAGCCCTAACGCAGACCGCGAACTAACACCTAGGGTCTGACCAACTTGTGTCTGAAGTTGGGTTTGGATCTTAATCGGAGTCTTTTCCTTGGTCAACTCCTCTTCCCTATCACTATTCTCACTATCTCCAGTGAGATCTCCTAACAAACACAAAACCTTGTTCCGAAGTGAACTAACTTCATCTTCTTCATCTTCGGCCTCACAAGGTGTCCTAGCTAACCTGCCTATACACCATTCAATCTTTGTCACTATCTTAATGTACTCCGAAGACTTTGGATTCTTCGGAGGTACTTTAAGAAGGACCCTAATCTCCTCAATCTTTGCCTCGATTGCCTCAACATCCTCTTCATAAGTGAAGGGGTAAACCGAACTAACGTCCATCGAGTTCCTCTTATGGAGTAATCTCGATGACCTTAATGCCTTTCGCATTTCCTCAACCGTTCCTACTTTTAAACCCCTGACCTTCATCTCATAGGCCAGTTCGTCCTGTGCTAAACGACCTATATTCATTATTCTAATTAATTATCTAAGCAATTTAAAAATAAAAAAAAAGAAAAATAATTTTTATAGAGAAAAAAAAAAATAAAAAAATTCCTACTATACCAAATAAAACAACGTTAAAAAAAATTTAAAATATGTGCCTAACCAAAATCAAAATTAAGAAAATATCGATTTAAAAAAAATCAAAACCTGTACTCAAATTAAAAAAAATGTAACCAAAAAAAAAATCAGCACGCCACTGTCTATGAATCCTAATGATTGTCACTCAATTAAAATCAAAGCCTAACCCACTCAAAAAAAACTCAAATCAACTCGCACGAGAGATCTATCAATTAATTCACAAGAGAAAAAAAAACAAAATGCCGGCACCCAAAGATTATTAAATCAAAATGAAAATAAATTAAATTAAAATAAAAACTAACACCCAAAGAAAGACCGAATATAAAAGAAAAAAAAATAATAATAAATAAAAAAGAATATAATTGAAAGAATTAAACACAAAAAAAATTCACAACACAAAAAAATACTTGCGGAAAATCCTATGTGCATATATAGGTACTCGTATATGATATAGGTATATTGTGTTGGTACTCCTTTGCTGCACTAGTTTTGTCCACTTGACTTTTTGCTCGAATTAAATTGATAAAAATAAACCTAATAAAAAGAAGAAAAACACTGCATGAATATTCTCAAATTACTCGTATGTAAATAATTAACTTTGCACCACACAATTAAAACACGAATGCAATCACAAAAAAACACAATTCTTCCACCACCACCGGTCGGTTGGCTCCACACGTTGGGCTCCAATTTGTTACACTTTTTCTTCGCGACGATAATGGTATCCGACCCTTTTATTTTTCTACTATTAAAATTATTATTATTATTATTAATATCGTTAATAATAATAAATTACCCGAACTCTAATTAAGAACACAAAAACGAAACGCAACCCGACTCGATTTGTTTTGACAGATCAAAAAAAAAACTAAGAGAGAACAACAAAAAAGTGCAACTTGTAGCTCGTTGAGATGAACTACCACCGCGGCTGCTCAGCTGGGCTGGGTTCAGTGGAGGTGTACGAATTCGCGATAAGGATATTTAAATTGATTATTGATATAATCAATTTAATGAAACGAAGAATGTTTTTATTACCAGTACAGTGGGGTACTGTAAAAAAAAATGGGCGCCAGGAATTTTTTTTTCCGATATAGAAAATTCCAAAACTAATTGAAATGGTTTGAATAAAAAAAGTATAAGCAATAGGTTTATATATAATGTTTATTTTTGGGAAACCGTGGGATAGAAGATCCCTGGATTAAAACCCAAATATTTTCAAGAAAAGAAATAGGTACAATTTAAAATGGCCGTTTGGCTGAATAGCAAATTTTTAAACACAATGAAATGGAAAACAAGATAAAAATTATTTGAAAGAAAATGGGTTTTTACAATACCGACGCGCGTCCCGACAATTTTTAGGAAGACCCGAACAACAATAAATGATTAGAAATATATATATTTCAGGATTACGAATATATATATATTTCTATTTAAAAGTAAACTCAAACTACTTATCTTTGGTAAATCTCCTTCCTTCTAACTCCTTTTTCTCCTTTTTCTATCACACCTCGAATCCCGATTCCTTTATTCAAATTTCCTCCTTTTTTTTGTCTCCACCGATCAATTCTATTCTCCTTCTCGATTTTTGTTTTTCTCAAAAATTTCTCGATCCTTTTTTTTTGTTTTTCAAGCTTTCACTTTCAAGGCTCTCCTCAGAGTGTCTTCCAAGCGAATTTTTCAACTACCATTCCTCCCTCGTCCATTCCAGTCATTCACACATACATTCAACTCAAGCAATCGTTTTCGAGATCGTCGGTCACGGGATTACGGCTTCCTGGAAGCTTGACGCTAACCAAGAAAGCAACCGTTGTTGATTCTCTGCGAAACTTCACTCTCACACACACAAACACGGTTTCAACAAGTTGTTGGATGTGTTTCCAAAACTTGCCGAAACATAATGGCGAGTTCAGACCCCTTCCCAACTAAATTGTATTTCGAGAAAAAATTGAAAATGAACTAAAATCGAGAAGGAGCCATAATTAGGCATTTTCCTACTACTCTACTATTCGCGCGGAATTCGAAGTGTGAATTGAATTAAACTATTTTTGGAACTATAGGAAGGAGTGTTACTTCAGCACCCATTTTTAAAAAATGCATTTACTTAACATTAATACTTAATCTCGCACGCGTTAAAAACCCATTTTATACATTTGAAAATTCAAGTGATTTAAAATTATGAAATTGCATTACGTTACGTTAAATATTTAAAAAAACAAGAATTACGTTGCAACATTTGTTATGTTGTGTTGTTAATTTGTCGAGTTGTTTTGAGGTAAGTAAAAGTCCACCAGACTAGTTACTTCTTCGGCTCATCCGCCGGGAACTCCTCGCGTAAACTCGAACACCTGCGTTTGTTGCTTTTGCAAAATACAGGTTAGGAACACCAGTGGTTGATGAGACCCTGGTTGCCCTCATCTTCGCCAATATTTTGCAGCTGCAACCGAAAGAAAGAAAGGGAGAAAGAACGACCGAAGGGAAGTTTTTGTTGCGGTAAAATTTACCGTAACAAATTAAACGTTTTTAATACAATCTACATGATAATATGAGAAAAAAAAATTATTTTATCCAAAAATAACAGTACCCACCACACAAATGTTGAAAAAAAAAATGGTTTTCGAAAATCGTATTTTCTCGAACGGCTTCTATCGGGTTTTTCAACAAAAGCGCTACAAAAGTTTTTTTTAAAATAAAACAAAAACGGTTTTGGATATCAATGAAATTCTTTCTTCCTGTGAAAGTACGTTCGATGCCATTATGTATGGAACTCGATTTCTTTTGCATGGCCACCACGGGCACGCTTGCAGAAGTCCAGACGCTGAACCCAATTTTCGACGGCTTTCAAGCATAAATCGGCCGATACTGCTGCAATTTCACGTTCGATATTCGTACGATTGGTCTTTCTGCAACTGAAGCCTCAGTGGCAGCAATATTCTCGACACTACGGGCACTTCTTTGTCTCACTGACACGGGAACATTTTGTACTGTGCCTGTGGATTAAAATTTTTCCACTAGACGCTCAATTGTTGATCTGCTAGGACGATTATGACGGCCATAAATTAGACGTAGAGTTCTTAACGTTGAGGCCACTGACTCCGAATTTCGGTAGCAAATTTTAATAATTTCGACTCGTTCTTGACTCGTATATCTTTCCATCATGAAATGGCAAACCTTAATGAAGAGAAATGTCAAAAAGCGGCAAGAAATATGGCGTCGTTTGCTGTCCCTGTCGCTCGTTTCTGTTGAAAAACCCTTTATAATTTTGTACATATATGTTAACATTAATTAACGATCTAAAATCCAATAAAAATTTTAAAATTAATATTGCTGAGTCTACCTACCATAGAACTATTTTTTCGAACTTTGAATTTCTCATTATCGGCATAATGGATTTTAATGATTTTTTTTATAGAGAAATTTTTAATAACTTTTGAAAAATATTGAATTTTTGAAGAAAAAAAACCGGTCAATATTTTTTTTTTTGAATTTAAATATTACTCGTAAACTAATTAAAACTTAAAGTTGGCGTTCCAAATTTTTGTTTTAAATATTTTAAAAATTTTGTATACAATAGCATTTTTTTTAAGAAACCACTACCACGAGACTTATAATATTTGTTATTGCATAAAATTATATTTGCTTAATACGAGTAGTCCAGTCTAGGGTTGCGAATTTTTGAATTAGAAAAACATTAAGTCATAAATCTGTAGATTACTTCTGAATTAAAAAAAAATTAATTCATAAGTTATTTAGTGACTTTTGAATTAAACACAGCATACTAAGTGACTTATGAATTAAAAAATATTTAAGTCATGAGCAAGTTAGTGACTTATGAATTAAAAAAAAATATAATTCACAACCTACTAAGTGACTTATGAATTAAAAAAATATAATTATAAGCCAGTTGGGAGATTGGAAATTCGTAAGCTTGGTTTGACTATCAAGCCATTTTTTTTATTTATGTCAACTTTGCAGACTTTGCCCTAAAACTGGAAGAAATTATTAAAACTGGAAGAAGATTAAAAAATTTGTGATCTGAACTTTTTTTTATTAATGAAACTTAAATGCGGGGACATGAATGAAATGAAGAAAAAAGCCATTACTTAATAAAAACAAATATGAGCCTTAGAACTAGAACATTGGTAATTAGTAAAAGTATCAAATTTCTTCACATTTATTTATGTTATATGCATAATGACAAATTTGCATTCGCATAAAGCTTCGAAATCAAAAAACCATAAAGTAATTTGACTTCTGAAATCGTGATTGACATTCAATAAGAGCATGATCCAAAACCTTTTTGCCCAGACAAAAGTTCATCTTTAATAATTACGTTTCATATTTTCTATAAAATTTATTGCGACTATATTCCACCAATGAAATTTCTGTCGTCAGCGCAATATTGCATTCGATACAAAAAACTATAGGTGTCTACATACGAGCATAAACAAAATGTGAGTGCACCTTTTTTAGAATGATATCATTATAAGGATAAAGTAGCAAGCTAACAAAAACAAAATGTCATCGATAATTGAAATAAAATAATGTGCATAGCTTAACCTGAAGCATGATACCAAGTTTAACGTGCGTCATAATTGAACATTTAAGATGTTATTTCCTTCAACTACTCCGTATATAAATAAGGTATCAACCTTATAATTTATGCAATGCAGAACTTGATAAAAATGCTCACAAGAGACAAAAATGTTTATTCTAAAAATTAATTAAATTAAAAAAAAAATGGATACAAAAAAAAACTTTACTATTTAAGTACCCTTTGTTCTTTGAGAAAGATTGCTGTTAATTGAGGATGTGAGTGCAAAAGTGGCGTAGCAGATTTTTTTTCTCCCATTTGTATTCTTTTAAATATCGATATTTGATAAATTCCAACTCGTGCAAATATACAAATATCGATTTGATTATACCGAACAGATATATGTATTTTAAAATCTAAGAAAGTCACTTTTATGGAATACTTGGATAAATTGAAGAATCAAAGTGTTTTCTTAAACAGATTGTGTAAACGTCACAATCTGTTTAAGAAAACACTGTGATGCAAAAACAAATGTCAAAAATATGTTAAACCACATTTTTGCTCGCAATTTATTATTTAGTACAATAAAAGCACTCCACAAAATAACAAAAGGAAGATAATGAACTTTAACCAAAAAAAAAAAATTGCTAAATCGCCCAATCTTGAGATAAGGGTTATGGGTCTAAAGAGCTCTCAAGGCTTACTTACGATATACACTGAGCGTCAAAAGTGATTAAATTATTTCTTGAGTTACATGGGATTGAAACCAAAAAATAAACAAAAATTGAATTCCAATAATACAAAATAAAATTTTTATTTAATAGCAATAAATCAAAACCAAAATAAAAATTCAAAAAACGAACTAATGCATTTTCACCCATTTTTTGAATATTACAACAACAACTTAAATGAACTACCACCACCAAGTGGGTTCTTATTTGGCTGGAGCTATAGCTATTTCACGGTTGCCAAGCCGATCATCAGACTCCCTTATTAGTGGTGCTTAGCCTTTATACTATCAAGTTTAATCGAAAAACTTTTTTTGCCTTGACTGATATTTGAACCCAGACCTAGCGTTCGTCAGAAGCCAATGCCCTACGCATCACGCTACCGAGACCACATGATCAGGTCCATCCCAATTTAGGTTTTATCGTTTATCAATAATCACTTGAGTAAAGTTACCTAGTAAAAACTAAATATACAGTGCCAGTAAAAATGCGTTTTGTAGAAAATTAAAATGGGAATGACACCTTACTATTTTTTTTATTGAATGGCATCACTAATCAAGTAAATTGAGAAGAAAAAAAGTTCCGTTGGTTTCTCTTCTGGTGGTTAAAAATTAAAACAGATTTTTTTTGTATTGCAAAAGTATAACCGCATTTTTATTTTTATTTGTTTTTTATTTTAAGTACATTTTTTCGGCTAAATTAGTAAAGGACATTGCTGCCCCTATTTTCAACCAAGCTAAAAATTGTTTCTGGCATACTGTTGACAAGGTTATTTAATATGGAATCGTCTATACAGTTCCATTCTTCCACAATTGCCTCTCGCAGCTCAGCAACACTGTATAATTGCCTATTATGGGCATAAATTTTGCGGGACCCAAATTATCCTGAAGCAACTGAGTGTAAGCTGAACTGTTCATCTTTGCAGAGGTGAACCTTACCACGGTCGCAGAAGGCCCTCCAAACCTTTCAACTGCCACCGCCAAAGTTCCTCTTGGAAAAAAAACTTTTTCCTTTCTCAGATCGTGCCAATTTCCGTTAAAACCACCTGACCCATCAAGATTAAACTTTTTTTCGCCACTGAAAATAATCTAAAAAAAAAACATTAATTAGATTATGCCATTTGGAATAACAAGAGTTAAGTGTAAATTAATGGAATGTTACTTATATTTTTCCAATTCCGGTTCATGTTTTGATGGGCAAATTCTCACTTTTTTCTTGTAGACTGTTGTCAAATTTGGAGCTGGCATCATTTTGCACCGAAAAATCACTTTACTGCTTTTTAAGGCACAAAAAACCTTTGAAACCGAAACTCCTAACCTCAATTCGTCACGAACTTCCGGCAAAGAATGCGCCGAATTGGATGCAGCATTGATTAAACGCCTCTTATCTCGACGTGTCAGCTTCTGCGGATGCCCGGGTCTTATTTTTGTCTCATAAGATTCTGGATCTTGTAAGAAATTTCGGACGACACGATCGGATCTTGAAATTTTCCTACCAATAGCCCTTAAGCTTAGGCCAGTTAACCGAAAAGCTTGAATTTTACCTTTTTCCGTATCGCTTAAATGTGTACCACGCGGCATTGTTGCTTGTCATTTCGAAGCACATAACTGAATGAAGCTTCAGAGAGGTTTACATTGTGCGGTTATACTTTTGCAATATATAAAAATCTGTTTTTAATTTTTAAACACCTGAAGAGATAATAACGGAACTTTTTTTTCTTCTCAATTTACTTGATTAGTGATGCCATTCAATAAAAAAAATAGTAAGGTGTCATTTCCATTTTAATTTTCTACAAAACGCATTTTTACAGGTGCGGTTATACTTATGCAAGGCACTGTACTTCATATTTTACGTGTCAAAAGTAAGTAGTTTGTATGTATGTTTATTGACCACTTATAAAATTTACAATTATTACATTTTTGCTTTCGCCCAGTTTACACAGAGTTATGGTTAGAACTACCCTACTTCTAAAAAATGTTATAATTTATACACGATTATTTTTTATTTGAAATATTTAGTTTGAGGAGGAATGGTCGTGAAAACCTCCTATTTAAGAATTATAAGAAACAAAAAAAAAAATTATTTACTGTGATCAGTACCACAAACGATGACATAAATATAAATATTTTATTTTTGTTTTTTAAACTTATATTTAATATCACAGAGCTAATAGGTTCTAACAATGCAAAAAACAAAAGAAGTAAACAACAAAAAATTAATAACATAAACAATATGTAATTGTTTAAATAATAATGATTTAATAATTAAATAAATAATTCGATAAATGAATAAATCGATAGATCCATAAATGAATAAAAAAAACAAATAAGCAGTAAATAAGTAAGCAAATAAATAAATTAATGAATAAATAAATAATTAAACAAATAAATAAATAGCTAAATAAATAATTGAATAAGTAACAAATAAATAAATAAGTAAATAAATAAATAAATGAACAATTAATTAATAAATAAATTAATAAATAAATTACGAAATGGATAAATGACACAAAGAGAAATACAGAAAAAAAAAATAAATAAATACATAAAGATGAATGAATTGTATTGGGGATTAATTGCACTGCGACCTGAAGATCTATTGTGCCCCCTCTTAAAATGATGAGCTGGCTCATCCTACAGTTCTTCCTCCAAACCTATTGCCTTAAGGAACTTTAGTATTTGGGGCACTTTTAGAGAGGTTAGGTTGCTCTCTTCCACCTGGTACCGTCCCAGATGGGTTTTCCTTTGGTGCATGATTGGACAACACTTTCCCAGTATGTGTTCCGGAGTTTCCTCATGCATGTTGCAGAATCTGCAAGTGGCACTGCTTACCACACCAATTAGATTAAGGTGTCTTCTAAGTTTACAGTGTCCTGTTAGAATACCTGTTATTATTCTTAGGTTATTCCTACTAAGGTTGATACAGTTTTCGAAACGTTGCCGGTTGTAGTTACCCAGCAGTAGTTTCGCCTGTCTCAGCTTAGGGAGTTCATTCCAGTTCTTTATTCTGTTTGCCTCCTCTTCTTGTTTAATTTTGGTTTTGATGACATTTTCACCTATTCCGCAATAGGGTTCAGGCCCTGTTAGGGGAGTTGAAGCTCCTAATTTTGCTAGGGAATCTGCCTTTTCGTTTCCAAGAACACCAACGTGACCAGGTACCCAATAAAGTGTGACCCTGTTCTGTTTGCCTAGTTCGTTTAGCCTATTTATGCACTCCCCCACCAGCTTAGAGTTGATGGTGTACGAGCTCAGTGCCTTTAGTGCTGCTTGACTATCTGACATAATGGCAATGTTCTTGTTACGATAATTCCTTTCGAGATTGCGATCCACGCATTTCCCTATCGCGTTTACCTCCGCTTGGAAGATGCTGGTTGACTGTCCCATCGGTATGGAAAGTTTGGTTTTTGGCCCAAAAATTCCTGCACCAGTCCCTTCGCTTGTTCTCGATCCATCAGTGTACCACTTGATGGTATTTGCTTCGAGTGTATAGTATATACATAAAGATAATACAGTTTGCAAATATATTAATAGACAATAAAGGTACGTAATAAAATAACCCTAGAAATTAACTACGAGTAGATTTGTGATGAGTACATTATCAGAATTTTGACATCGAATATCATAATTTTCTTTTAGCTTTAACATTCTTGCAAAAACATAATCGACATTGGCAAGGTTATACACTTCGTTAGTGGAAAAATGCCAGGGTAGTTTGAGTATTAATTTTAAAATTTTGTTTTGTGAGATTTGTATTATTTTGATACAGTGGATCAAAAAAGAAATCGGACATACAAGTTTTGTCTCTTTAAATCACAAAATAAAATTGATGAAGGTTTGAAAATAGCGTATTTCTGCATTTATACATAGTTTTTACTATAAACTCTGGATATTTAGCAAAAATTACAGTTTTATTAACAAAATAACATCGAAATACAATATAAAAGAAAATAATCGCAAATTTAATATCAAAAAAGAAATCGGACACTCTGTGTTATACTCATTTTTTTGTTTTTAACGGGACAAATATAACACTTTTAGGTTCTTAATATACCGTTACATTTGTCAGATGTTTATTTGATTTGAATTTAATGCGTTATTATTAATAAGGTCAAAATAGAAGAACAATGTTGATATACAACGATAGAAGTACGAAAAATAGTGATACAAATTTTTTAAAAAGGTAACTCTGTACGTGCTATAGCAGAAATTGTAAAAAGAAGCAATTCTACGATAGGGGACATCATAAAAAGATTCAAAACAACAAAATCTGTTGAAAATTTACAAAAATCTTGAAGACCAAAAAAGTTTACTGCAGGCGATGAACGTTGGATATTGTAATAAGTTAAAAAATAAACCCCAAATAGGTGCACCAAAGTTCACGGGCGTGGGTAATGAAATACCTGCACTAAGATATTAACCCTGAAACCGTAAAAACAGTGCTGCGAAAAAGTAATTTTCATGGAAGAGTGGCAAGAAAAAAACCTTGTATCAACAAGAAAAACCGAATCAAGAGAAATAGTTAATAAGGAGCTACCAAAAGACGGATTTCTCATTCTAGAATCGTGTTTTGTCTCTGACGAGAGTAAATTTAATATAACAGAGAACAAAACACGATTCTAAAATGAGAAATCCGTCTTTTGGTAGCTCCTTATAAACTATTTCTCTTGATTCGGTTTTTCTTGTTGATACAAGCTAAGTGACTTATGAATTAAAAAATATTTAAGTCATGAGCAAGTTAGTGACTTATGAATTAAAAAAAAATATAATTCACAACCTACTAAGTGACTTATGAATTAAAAAAATATAATTATAAGCCAGTTGGGAGATTGGAAATTCGTAAGCTTGGTTTGACTATCAAGCCATTTTTTTTATTTATGTCAACTTTGCAGACTTTGCCCTAAAACTGGAAGAAATTATTAAAACTGGAAGAAGATTAAAAAATTTGTGATCTGAACTTTTTTTTATTAATGAAACTTAAATGCGGGGACATGAATGAAATGAAGAAAAAAGCCATTACTTAATAAAAACAAATATGAGCCTTAGAACTAGAACATTGGTAATTAGTAAAAGTATCAAATTTCTTCACATTTATTTATGTTATATGCATAATGACAAATTTGCATTCGCATAAAGCTTCGAAATCAAAAAACCATAAAGTAATTTGACTTCTGAAATCGTGATTGACATTCAATAAGAGCATGATCCAAAACCTTTTTGCCCAGACAAAAGTTCATCTTTAATAATTACGTTTCATATTTTCTATAAAATTTATTGCGACTATATTCCACCAATGAAATTTCTGTCGTCAGCGCAATATTGCATTCGATACAAAAAACTATAGGTGTCTACATACGAGCATAAACAAAATGTGAGTGCACCTTTTTTAGAATGATATCATTATAAGGATAAAGTAGCAAGCTAACAAAAACAAAATGTCATCGATAATTGAAATAAAATAATGTGCATAGCTTAACCTGAAGCATGATACCAAGTTTAACGTGCGTCATAATTGAACATTTAAGATGTTATTTCCTTCAACTACTCCGTATATAAATAAGGTATCAACCTTATAATTTATGCAATGCAGAACTTGATAAAAATGCTCACAAGAGACAAAAATGTTTATTCTAAAAATTAATTAAATTAAAAAAAAAATGGATACAAAAAAAAACTTTACTATTTAAGTACCCTTTGTTCTTTGAGAAAGATTGCTGTTAATTGAGGATGTGAGTGCAAAAGTGGCGTAGCAGATTTTTTTTCTCCCATTTGTATTCTTTTAAATATCGATATTTGATAAATTCCAACTCGTGCAAATATACAAATATCGATTTGATTATACCGAACAGATATATGTATTTTAAAATCTAAGAAAGTCACTTTTATGGAATACTTGGATAAATTGAAGAATCAAAGTGTTTTCTTAAACAGATTGTGTAAACGTCACAATCTGTTTAAGAAAACACTGTGATGCAAAAACAAATGTCAAAAATATGTTAAACCACATTTTTGCTCGCAATTTATTATTTAGTACAATAAAAGCACTCCACAAAATAACAAAAGGAAGATAATGAACTTTAACCAAAAAAAAAAAATTGCTAAATCGCCCAATCTTGAGATAAGGGTTATGGGTCTAAAGAGCTCTCAAGGCTTACTTACGATATACACTGAGCGTCAAAAGTGATTAAATTATTTCTTGAGTTACATGGGATTGAAACCAAAAAATAAACAAAAATTGAATTCCAATAATACAAAATAAAATTTTTATTTAATAGCAATAAATCAAAACCAAAATAAAAATTCAAAAAACGAACTAATGCATTTTCACCCATTTTTTGAATATTACAACAACAACTTAAATGAACTACCACCACCAAGTGGGTTCTTATTTGGCTGGAGCTATAGCTATTTCACGGTTGCCAAGCCGATCATCAGACTCCCTTATTAGTGGTGCTTAGCCTTTATACTATCAAGTTTAATCGAAAAACTTTTTTTGCCTTGACTGATATTTGAACCCAGACCTAGCGTTCGTCAGAAGCCAATGCCCTACGCATCACGCTACCGAGACCACATGATCAGGTCCATCCCAATTTAGGTTTTATCGTTTATCAATAATCACTTGAGTAAAGTTACCTAGTAAAAACTAAATATACAGTGCCAGTAAAAATGCGTTTTGTAGAAAATTAAAATGGGAATGACACCTTACTATTTTTTTTATTGAATGGCATCACTAATCAAGTAAATTGAGAAGAAAAAAAGTTCCGTTGGTTTCTCTTCTGGTGGTTAAAAATTAAAACAGATTTTTTTTGTATTGCAAAAGTATAACCGCATTTTTATTTTTATTTGTTTTTTATTTTAAGTACATTTTTTCGGCTAAATTAGTAAAGGACATTGCTGCCCCTATTTTCAACCAAGCTAAAAATTGTTTCTGGCATACTGTTGACAAGGTTATTTAATATGGAATCGTCTATACAGTTCCATTCTTCCACAATTGCCTCTCGCAGCTCAGCAACACTGTATAATTGCCTATTATGGGCATAAATTTTGCGGGACCCAAATTATCCTGAAGCAACTGAGTGTAAGCTGAACTGTTCATCTTTGCAGAGGTGAACCTTACCACGGTCGCAGAAGGCCCTCCAAACCTTTCAACTGCCACCGCCAAAGTTCCTCTTGGAAAAAAAACTTTTTCCTTTCTCAGATCGTGCCAATTTCCGTTAAAACCACCTGACCCATCAAGATTAAACTTTTTTTCGCCACTGAAAATAATCTAAAAAAAAAACATTAATTAGATTATGCCATTTGGAATAACAAGAGTTAAGTGTAAATTAATGGAATGTTACTTATATTTTTCCAATTCCGGTTCATGTTTTGATGGGCAAATTCTCACTTTTTTCTTGTAGACTGTTGTCAAATTTGGAGCTGGCATCATTTTGCACCGAAAAATCACTTTACTGCTTTTTAAGGCACAAAAAACCTTTGAAACCGAAACTCCTAACCTCAATTCGTCACGAACTTCCGGCAAAGAATGCGCCGAATTGGATGCAGCATTGATTAAACGCCTCTTATCTCGACGTGTCAGCTTCTGCGGATGCCCGGGTCTTATTTTTGTCTCATAAGATTCTGGATCTTGTAAGAAATTTCGGACGACACGATCGGATCTTGAAATTTTCCTACCAATAGCCCTTAAGCTTAGGCCAGTTAACCGAAAAGCTTGAATTTTACCTTTTTCCGTATCGCTTAAATGTGTACCACGCGGCATTGTTGCTTGTCATTTCGAAGCACATAACTGAATGAAGCTTCAGAGAGGTTTACATTGTGCGGTTATACTTTTGCAATATATAAAAATCTGTTTTTAATTTTTAAACACCTGAAGAGATAATAACGGAACTTTTTTTTCTTCTCAATTTACTTGATTAGTGATGCCATTCAATAAAAAAAATAGTAAGGTGTCATTTCCATTTTAATTTTCTACAAAACGCATTTTTACAGGTGCGGTTATACTTATGCAAGGCACTGTACTTCATATTTTACGTGTCAAAAGTAAGTAGTTTGTATGTATGTTTATTGACCACTTATAAAATTTACAATTATTACATTTTTGCTTTCGCCCAGTTTACACAGAGTTATGGTTAGAACTACCCTACTTCTAAAAAATGTTATAATTTATACACGATTATTTTTTATTTGAAATATTTAGTTTGAGGAGGAATGGTCGTGAAAACCTCCTATTTAAGAATTATAAGAAACAAAAAAAAAAATTATTTACTGTGATCAGTACCACAAACGATGACATAAATATAAATATTTTATTTTTGTTTTTTAAACTTATATTTAATATCACAGAGCTAATAGGTTCTAACAATGCAAAAAACAAAAGAAGTAAACAACAAAAAATTAATAACATAAACAATATGTAATTGTTTAAATAATAATGATTTAATAATTAAATAAATAATTCGATAAATGAATAAATCGATAGATCCATAAATGAATAAAAAAAACAAATAAGCAGTAAATAAGTAAGCAAATAAATAAATTAATGAATAAATAAATAATTAAACAAATAAATAAATAGCTAAATAAATAATTGAATAAGTAACAAATAAATAAATAAGTAAATAAATAAATAAATGAACAATTAATTAATAAATAAATTAATAAATAAATTACGAAATGGATAAATGACACAAAGAGAAATACAGAAAAAAAAAATAAATAAATACATAAAGATGAATGAATTGTATTGGGGATTAATTGCACTGCGACCTGAAGATCTATTGTGCCCCCTCTTAAAATGATGAGCTGGCTCATCCTACAGTTCTTCCTCCAAACCTATTGCCTTAAGGAACTTTAGTATTTGGGGCACTTTTAGAGAGGTTAGGTTGCTCTCTTCCACCTGGTACCGTCCCAGATGGGTTTTCCTTTGGTGCATGATTGGACAACACTTTCCCAGTATGTGTTCCGGAGTTTCCTCATGCATGTTGCAGAATCTGCAAGTGGCACTGCTTACCACACCAATTAGATTAAGGTGTCTTCTAAGTTTACAGTGTCCTGTTAGAATACCTGTTATTATTCTTAGGTTATTCCTACTAAGGTTGATACAGTTTTCGAAACGTTGCCGGTTGTAGTTACCCAGCAGTAGTTTCGCCTGTCTCAGCTTAGGGAGTTCATTCCAGTTCTTTATTCTGTTTGCCTCCTCTTCTTGTTTAATTTTGGTTTTGATGACATTTTCACCTATTCCGCAATAGGGTTCAGGCCCTGTTAGGGGAGTTGAAGCTCCTAATTTTGCTAGGGAATCTGCCTTTTCGTTTCCAAGAACACCAACGTGACCAGGTACCCAATAAAGTGTGACCCTGTTCTGTTTGCCTAGTTCGTTTAGCCTATTTATGCACTCCCCCACCAGCTTAGAGTTGATGGTGTACGAGCTCAGTGCCTTTAGTGCTGCTTGACTATCTGACATAATGGCAATGTTCTTGTTACGATAATTCCTTTCGAGATTGCGATCCACGCATTTCCCTATCGCGTTTACCTCCGCTTGGAAGATGCTGGTTGACTGTCCCATCGGTATGGAAAGTTTGGTTTTTGGCCCAAAAATTCCTGCACCAGTCCCTTCGCTTGTTCTCGATCCATCAGTGTACCACTTGATGGTATTTGCTTCGAGTGTATAGTATATACATAAAGATAATACAGTTTGCAAATATATTAATAGACAATAAAGGTACGTAATAAAATAACCCTAGAAATTAACTACGAGTAGATTTGTGATGAGTACATTATCAGAATTTTGACATCGAATATCATAATTTTCTTTTAGCTTTAACATTCTTGCAAAAACATAATCGACATTGGCAAGGTTATACACTTCGTTAGTGGAAAAATGCCAGGGTAGTTTGAGTATTAATTTTAAAATTTTGTTTTGTGAGATTTGTATTATTTTGATACAGTGGATCAAAAAAGAAATCGGACATACAAGTTTTGTCTCTTTAAATCACAAAATAAAATTGATGAAGGTTTGAAAATAGCGTATTTCTGCATTTATACATAGTTTTTACTATAAACTCTGGATATTTAGCAAAAATTACAGTTTTATTAACAAAATAACATCGAAATACAATATAAAAGAAAATAATCGCAAATTTAATATCAAAAAAGAAATCGGACACTCTGTGTTATACTCATTTTTTTGTTTTTAACGGGACAAATATAACACTTTTAGGTTCTTAATATACCGTTACATTTGTCAGATGTTTATTTGATTTGAATTTAATGCGTTATTATTAATAAGGTCAAAATAGAAGAACAATGTTGATATACAACGATAGAAGTACGAAAAATAGTGATACAAATTTTTTAAAAAGGTAACTCTGTACGTGCTATAGCAGAAATTGTAAAAAGAAGCAATTCTACGATAGGGGACATCATAAAAAGATTCAAAACAACAAAATCTGTTGAAAATTTACAAAAATCTTGAAGACCAAAAAAGTTTACTGCAGGCGATGAACGTTGGATATTGTAATAAGTTAAAAAATAAACCCCAAATAGGTGCACCAAAGTTCACGGGCGTGGGTAATGAAATACCTGCACTAAGATATTAACCCTGAAACCGTAAAAACAGTGCTGCGAAAAAGTAATTTTCATGGAAGAGTGGCAAGAAAAAAACCTTGTATCAACAAGAAAAACCGAATCAAGAGAAATAGTTAATAAGGAGCTACCAAAAGACGGATTTCTCATTCTAGAATCGTGTTTTGTCTCTGACGAGAGTAAATTTAATATAACAGAGAACAAAACACGATTCTAAAATGAGAAATCCGTCTTTTGGTAGCTCCTTATAAACTATTTCTCTTGATTCGGTTTTTCTTGTTGATACAAGGTTTTTTTCTTGCCACTCTTCCATGAAAATTACTTTTTCGCAGACAAAAAACATTATTTGTCAAAAAACTTTGCACAATTTTAATAAGATATAATGGGAAATTTAATATTTTCATTTTATAGATCAGACCATTATGCCAGACACTATCAAAAGCTTTCTCCAAGTCTAAGATAATTAAGCCAGTTGATTTTTGAATATTAAAATTCGAACGAACATGCCTGGTTATTCTATTTACTTGCTGAACGGTGCTATGCCGTTCACGAAAGCCAAATTGTTGAGGTGGATAAATGTTATAAGCTACAATAAACTCATTTAATTTAAATTTGATAAGTCTTTCAAATACTTTACTCGTACAGCTTAAGAGACTTATGGGTCTGTGACTTTTTGGGTCATTTGGTGGTTTTACGGGTTTTAAAACTGGTATAACTTTAGCAACTTTGCAGGATGTGGGGAAGTATTGAAATTTAAGACAGCAATTGAATATAAATACTAGATACTCAAAACCAGTCCTTGGTAATTCTTTAAGAAAAATGTTTCTTTTTTTTTTTCTTTCGAACCCTACAGATTTTTTCATTTGAAGTTTGCGAATAATAGCGATCAAATCATCAAGACAAATGTATAACAGTTCTCAGGTATCTCAACGGTTAATGAGTTTAAATTTGTTGTAGCATCGTGCACATCATTTTCAAATTGAGGAGATCCTATTCCGTTGAAAACTTTGTGATTATCATAAAAAGAACTTGCAAGAGCATTTGCTTTGTCGGTATTAGTAATACATACATATATGAGCATTACGAAATGCGGGGACAAAACTATTTTTCTTTTTTAAGGCCTTAGCTATGTTGCAGAATAATTTACTATTTTTATCTAAAGATTGGAGTTTTAAGTTCCATTCAATATTTCTGAATTCAAAATTTTCAGTTTTTGAAGTAAAACTTCTTTTCCGGCGTTGGGGGTAAAAAAATTTCTATGCAGCTGTCAGTGACATGTCAAAACGTCACGTTATCCGTCAAAGACAGCGACATGCTTTGCTTGAGGGAAAAGAAGTTTTACTTCAACCGCGCGTACGTCAGTACACACAACCTTTTTTATTGTATAATTAAGTTCCCTGACTTCAAAGTTTAAGCTTGGAATACGGTTACGCTGACATTGTCGTCTAAGACGGTTCCTTAGCTTAATAATATTTAAAATACCTTGCAGCAGCTTTTTTTTCTGATCAGATGGAGTTTTTTTAGGAACGGATGAATCTATACTTTCAGAGATAGAACTGTTAAAGTTATTGATACAAATATCTATTTGATCAAAAGTAAGTAAACATCTGTTATATCTTAAAATTATTTATAAATATAGTACCTCAAGTAAAAAACTGGGTGTTTCATTTGATCACCTTTGGACTTCATAACATCTCTTAGTCGGCGTGAAATGGAAACAACAATGTTATTTCTAACATCGGAGGACATTTGGGACAGTTCTTCAATTAAAGCCTTTTAAGGTCATCTTTGTTTTTGATGGCCCGTTTGTGAAATTTTTCAGTCCAAATGATCCCATAAATGTTGTATGGGGCATAGGTCCGGCGATTGGAGCGGGTGGTGGAGGTGCTTTGAAGTCCTATAAAGTATTTATTCTTTAAGGAACCGCGAGGTATGATTATGATCATTGTCTTGCTAAGAAATCCAATTGCTAAAAATCCCTAATTTGTGGAAGGTCGGTTGAAGGTTATTGCTAGGATGATTAGATAGTCTTGATTATTCATTTTACTTTCAATGAAAACAAGATTCCCGATCGAATATGCTGCCATACATCCCCATACCATCATGTTTTACTGTGCTCCTTATATTCTGTTTATGATGTTTTCTTACTTCTGACGCGTTAAAATGGAGTATGTATAGTTTTTATTATGAAAAATTGTAAGAAGCTATATTTTGAATTTTTATTTGTGTTTTGATTTATTTTTATTGATTTTAATTATTAGAATCCATTATTTATTTATTTGTTCGAATTCCATGTAACTCCAGAAATCATATTGGTGTTTACTCACTTTTGACGCTCACTGATGTATGACAGAAAATATGTAGGTATGTTTAATTTTTTTAAGCTTGCTTGAGGTTGCTTATGAATGATGGTTACGTATTGGACTGTTTCGTTTTGCCTCAGATTTTTTTGAAGCAGATTTGATACAGATTTTGGTCCCTGCTAAAAAATTAAGAAATGTGTGTGGGTGAGTGGAAGGGAACTATCATTAATTTTTCCTTGCGACTTATGGGTGATAAAGAGTGATCTTTTAAGACCTATCGGAAATTAAAAAAAAAAAACACATACAATTCAGAAAAATGCAAAAAGTCTTTATTTGAATCGATAGTACGGTCGATATAATTTAAAGTTTGAAGATTATTTCATGCAAATATTGGCCGCGGCTGCGCCTCAAATGGTCCATCCGCTTAGTCCAATTTTGGCATACTTTTTCTAACATTTCGGTCGGTATCTCACGAATAAATGCTTCAATGTTGGCTTTCAGTGAGTCAATCGAAGCAGGCTTGTCGCTATAGACATAAACCTTAACCAAAAAATAGTCTAGAGGCGTTAAATCGCACGATCTAGGCTGCCAATTGACCGGCCCCAAACTTGAAATAAACTGTTCACCGAACTCGCCTCTCAATTAGTCCATTGTTACGCGTGCTGTGTAGCATGTGGCACCGTCTTGGTGAAACCACATGTCATGCAAGTCAAGCTCTTCCATTTTGCGCAAAAAAAAAGTTTTTTATCATCGCTCGGTAGCGCTCACCACACCCTTCACAGTAACGTTGCGATTTGCATCATCTTGAAAGAAAAACGGCCCAATAATTCTGCCAGCCGATAATCCGCACCAAACAGTGACTTTTTCTGGATGCATTGGTAGATCTAGCAATGCTTTTGGCTGCTCAACTTCAAATACGGCAGTTTTGCTTGTTCACGTATCCATTCAACCAGAAATGAGCTTCGTCGCTGAACACAATTTTTCGATAAAAAAGTGGATCTTCGGCCACCTTTTCAAGAGCCCATTCACCATAAATTCGGCGTTGTGGTAGGTCGTTCGGCTTCAATACTTGCCAGCTGTATTTTGAAAGGCTTCACACCTAAATCCTTTCGCAAAATTTTCCACATAGTGGAGTAACAGAGTCCCAATTGCTGCGAACGGCGCCGAATCGATAATTCACGTTCATCAATAACACTTGCCGATACAGCTGCGATATTTTCCTCAGTTCGCACTCTACGTAAGCGTGTTGGTGGTTTAATGTCCAACAATGTAAATTTGGTGTGAAATTTAGTCACAATAGCCCGAATAGCCGCCTCAGTAGGTCGATTAAACTGACCATAAAATGGAAGAAGCGCGCGATTAACTTTCTTAACAGAGCACGCATTTTCATAGTAAGATTCATACTTACTTTCTTACTTACTTTCTTGGTTCGTTATCCATCCTATTCCCAATTCCTTTCCTTAGGTCTTCATTCAATTGGTCCTTTACAAACAAGCCTTGTCTGAGATAATTTTGCTGGCCAAAATCCGCATCTCTGGCAACATTTCCAGAGCCAAATAAGCACACTCTCGCTTTTGTCTACGGTCATCCGGATGAAATGGAAAACTTTACCTATTCTTTAAAAGAGCCTTAATTATTTTAATACATAATTGTATGTAACATCTGTGAGTACCTAATCGCATAAGCAAACAAAAATTTAAACTAAATCACTTTTTCTATCCCACTTTCTCGCAATAACATAATTGTCGCTAAAATTGGGATTAAATTTTACATCCCGTAAGCCGACACCAATTATTAAATCAAAAAAAATAAAACGCTGATTAATCAAGTTATCCATGGCATGTAGGCTCTTCAAAGATATTTATTTAATCTAGTTATGATGACCCCAGGAAGTTCTGCTGCTGCTGCTTGCTACTGCAGCAAACAAAATTTGAAATAAATACTCACATAGAAATGTATAAAAGAAGACATCATTTATCTAATCAATGTGGAAGACATTAACATTGAAACTGGATCAATCTGATTTCAACTGATATTTTCCTAATAAATTTTGGAGCTGACTACGAAAGTCATGCCATATGTATCGTCAACTGCCTTAAAAAAGAAAATTTAATGAATGCCTTGATTTTTTGTATTCTTTATAAAAGTATGGATGCAGACATCAAGTCGGAAGTTTTTAAATTCAGAAAAGTAGATGAACATTCTGTGGTCTTAAGTTTTCCATTAACAGTTGTGAACTCGATGTCTTATGAGTAAACTCCATTTTTTTTGGATTATATTTTTATTAATTCGCTTTCTTCTCCATCTGTCTTTTTGAGACAATTTTTGTTATCGATTTTAAATTAACTTCCCGATGAGATTGACAGTTTAACAATGTCGTGACATCTGCAATTATGTCTTCACTGTTATCTCTGCAGGTAGATGATTCGCTTGAGGATTTCCTGCAAAAAATATCTGTCAGTAGTTCTATCTCTCGTGCTTTAAGACTTGGTAGAAAATGAGCTTCTTTGGAAGAGAAGACTTCAAATGTTAATGTTTATGCGGATGAGATTACTGTTGCCATATCAGGAAAGTATCCAAATACCTTAGTTCCTACAATACGCTAACATGAATGAATGAATTGTATTGGGGATTAATTGCACTGCGACCTGTAGATCTATTGTGCCCCCTCTTATAATGATGAGCTGGCTCATCCTATAGTTCTTCCTCCAAGCCTATTGCCTTAAGGAACTTCAGTATTTTGGGCACTTTTAGAGAGGGTAGGTTGCTCTCTTCCACCTGGTACCGTCCCAGATGGGTTTTCCTTTGGTGCATGATTGGACAACACTTTCCCAGTATGTGTTCCGGAGTTTCCTCATGCATGTTGCAGAATCTGCAAGTGGCACTGCTTACCACACCAAGTAGATTAAGGTGTCTTCTAAGTTTACAGTGTCCTGTTAGAATACCTGTTATTATTCTTAGGTTATTCCTACTTAGGTTGATACAGTTTTCGAAACGTTGCCGGTTGTAGTTTCCCAGCAGTAGTTTCGCCTGTCTCAGCCTAGGGAGTTTATTCCAGTTATTGATTCTGTTTGCCTCCTCTTCTTGTTTAATTCTGGTTTTGATGACATTTTCACCTATTCCGCAATAGGGTTCAGGCCCTGTTAGGGGAGTTGAAGCTCCTAATTTTGCTAGGGAATCTGCCTTTTCGTTTCCAAGAACACCAACGTGACCAGGTACCCAATAAAGTGTGACCCTGTTCTGTTTGCCTAGTTCGCTTAGTCTACTTATGCACTCCCCCACCAGCTTAGAGTTGATGGTGTATGAGCTCAGTGCCTTTAGTGCTGCTTGACTAACGCTAACATAGTAGATCGTTCGGTTTAAAATGGTTTTTAACCCTGACAAAACAGATCTTGTCCTCTTTTCAAAGAAATATAACATTCCCAATACAATCCATCTTTGATTAAAAGTTTATCACTGACATACTACAACAAAGTTAAGTATTTGGGCCTGATTTAATGTAAGAAGCTAAGCTCTCATGCAAAATTATTCAAAAAAGCCAGTGGCTTGGTGTCTATTCAAACGATTTCTGCAGAAGCTGAATGAACGAAGAAGAGGGGGCATCGTTTCCTCACTTTCTGCGTTCATATGGTGGTCTATCCCAAAGACCATCCATTTGGGTGATTTCCTACAATGATTTAAGTGATCTCATAAATTTAGTTATAGGTAGTCTCGCACGCTTCATTTCGTTTAAGGTGTTGCTGAACAGACTGGCAGGCAGAATTGCAAGACCCACTGTCGCATTTCGTTTTACGAATGCTTTGAATATAATATAGTTCCTTTATATCCCCAAAATATGTCTATATATTCTTACTTCGGGGGAGCCGCCCAGCCTAAGTATGTCCAGCATATAGAAATCTGGCTCGAGGGACCAATTTTGAGTTGAAAATTCATTTGGAAATTAGAGATTAGAGAAAATAATCGAATAAGTAGGTGCATACTTTTATACAAAATTAATTCCTGCTCTTCAATGACTTATTCTATTAATTACATTTAATACTTTTTTGTGTACAAAAAAAATAAGTTAACCTTACATTTTTTACAATTCTTTCAGTCAAAAACTTACGTCGCCGAAATGGAACCACTTCAAAGGAGTTCGATTACGATGGAAAGACAAAATTCGGTTAAACAATGTTATTTGGAGATGTTGGCATATGCAATGTAAGTTTTGGAGCTTATAAATATACATATTTTTTTTTACAAATTTTTTTTGACAGCACACAAATATTTAAAATGCTTGACTCGGGATTTTATTCTTCTTATTCAAACCCTAAATTGAAATCAATAAAAAAAAGCATTTTCGAAAGGGTACTTCCTGTTGCGAAGAAGTAACAAATCATTGTCATGAGAAAGTAAATCTCTTCGTAGACGAAAGCTTGTACAAGTTTTAAATGGTTTGGAAAAGCTTTTATTATGCTGTATAAGCACCGTCCGTTTTAAAATTTCACCCGACATATGTATGTAATTTGGGATTTTTTCTTGAGATTCGCGACATGTAGCTTTTGAGGATATGGTTTTGGTGGCAACGATTTTTACTCGCTGAAGTAAGCGATTGATCGCTCAAGCGAACTTGAGTGAATTGTGGGGGCTTGACACTTTGGCAGCACAGCCTTCATACAGCCTTTTAGTTCTGCTGATACATCGGGTTTTTCAATAAGAGCGCTACAAAAGTTTTTTAAATAAAACAAAAACGGTTTTTGATATCAATGAAATTCTTTATTTCTGTGAAAGTACGTTCGATGCCATTATGTTGGAACTCGATTTCTTTTGCATGGCCACCACGGGCACGCTTGCAGAAGTCTAGACGCTAAACCCAATTTTCGACGGTTTTCAAGCATAAATCGGCCGATACTGATGCAATTTCACGTTCGATATTCGTACGAAGTTCATCAATCGTCGCTGGCTTGTTGGCATAGACCATAGATTGGACGTAGCCCCACAGGAAATAGTCTAACGGCGTCAAATCGCGCGACCGAGGCGGCCAAGCTACTGGACCATTTCGTGAGATAACACGTTCTCCAAGCTTGGTTTCCATTAAATTGATTGTGACATTCGCTGTGTGGCTTGTGGCGCCGTCCTGTTAGAACCACATGTCCTCCAAGTCCATATCATCCGATTGGGGCCAAAAATATTCGGTTATCATTGAACGGTAGCGATCCCCATTCACAGTAACGTGCCGGTCTTGATCATCACGGAAGAAGTACTGCTCAATGACGCCGCCGGCCCATAAATCACACCAAACCGTAATTTTTTCGGGATGCAATGATGACTCATGGAGTACGTGTGGATTGCTGCCTGACCAATACCGCATACTCGTATTTTGTTTATTGACGAAGCCATTCATCCAGAAATGAGCCTCATCGCTGAAAATGATTTTTCGATGAAAATCCGAATCATTTTCAAGTTGTTGCTCAGCCCAATTCACGAACATACGACGCTTCTGGTGGTCAAGCGGCTTTAGTTCTTGCGTCAATTTAATCTAGTAAGGATGTAGGCCAAGATCTTTTCGCAAAATTCGCCACAACGACGTCACAGAGATGCCCAACGCTTGAGAACGACGTGTGAGAGACACATTTGGGCTTTCTGCAACTGAAGCCTCAGCGGCAGCAATATTCTCGACACTACGGGCACTTCTTTGTCTCACTGGCACGGGAACATTTTGTACTGTGCCTGTGGATTCAAATTTTTCCACTAGACGCTCAATTCTTTGTCTGCTAGGACGATTATGACGACCACAAATTGGATGTAGCGCTCTTAACGTTGAGGCCACTGACTCCGAATTCCGGTAGTAAATTTTAATAATTTCGACTCGTTGTTGGCTCGTATATCTTTCCATCATGAAATGGCACACCTTACTGAAGAGAAATGTCAAAAGAGCGGCAAGAAATATGGCGTCGTTTGAGGTCCCTGTCGCTCTACTTTTGTAGCGTCCCTGTTGAAAAACCCTTTACTTAGGCTATAGTTTCGATGGCAGCGATTTTTACTTGCGCTAGTAAGCGATTTTCAGCGATTTTCAGCGATTTTCAGCGATTTTCAGCGATTTTGCACTAATTTCCCTATCGCCCGTGCTGTGTTTAACATTATAAGGGTCTCTTAGCATACCCATGAGCGCGTGTGAATTATAAAAAAAATACATCCATTGAAACACCAATGTCTAAATTTTCTTTTTGTGACATATTGTAATTTTTGTAGCACTGTTTGTTTTCACAATAATAACAATAAGGGTATTCACGATCTGGTCTAGTAAAATAGATATTTTTTAACATTTGACATTTGCTTTTTTCCAAGAATGCAAGGAAAAGCGGAAAAAGACTTAAATCTAAATTATTTATTCACAAAATTTCAGCAATCAATAAAAATAGACATTAAGAAATGAAACTTATTGATCATTGATCTGTCAAACAAGAATACAAATCTTACAACATTGTATTTTTCTGTTGCAATAAGGTTACGATATGGTACAAGTAAAACATTTTAGTAAAATTTTCAATTTCAAAACTTTATGAATATAACATAAGATCGGAAAATAATTTTCGTAAAATTTGTTAAAAATGTTTTGTTTTTATTCATTTGCTAATAGTTATAACACAAAACAAAAAGTTTTTATGTATTTAAATATAAAAAAAATATTAATTTGACCAAGCCGCAGTTTTTTATGGAAAAAAGGATTGACACACCCTGTACTAGAAATTTACCGTTTTTACTGAAACCAAAACTTAAAATAAGTAAATAACAGTTGTGTACGGATTTAATTCATGTTTTACATAAAAAAATGGAAGAAAAACAAACACCGACTGAAGAAAGAAAAATAATTTTAAATTTACATTCCAAAAGAATATCCTTCTCTTAAATTGGAGAAATTGTCAACAAACGCCAGAAAGCAAGCTGATTGAATCAGAAGAATTATTGCTAACCAGGAACCTGGTTTGAAATCTGGTTAGTCAAAACTTTTCCTAAGATTTTAGACAGAGACAAGGGAGTGTACTTATGGGCCTACAATCAAATGCAATTGAAGGATTATTTTTCTTAGGCACAAAAATTACCTTTTGCACGCTTCCAACATTTTGGAAAAGAAGAGGTCGTGAAACAAAATTTTACTATATGAGTAAAGGTGGGTAAAGTTTGTGGTAATATTCTTTTAATAAAACGTATTCGAACTCCATCTTCCCCCACAAATTTAATCTTAGAGAAAGGATATAAATTCATTCTCAGAAATTACTTTAAATTTAGAAGGACGTTAATAAATGGCTAAGTTGTTAATTTTAAAGCTAGATGACTGTAGGTTGTTATCCACGAAGCCTTTATTTTGGTCCGGAAAATTTCCAACCACTTCTTTTCAATACCAATACCTCCAAACCTAACGTGAGGTTTGATCAGGGCTTAATTTTGAAATGAAATAGCTTTGGTTTTAGCTCTGCGAGTTCAAAAAGACGAGTGTATAAGAGCTTGACAGGTTACGAGCTTGAATCCCGGTCTTAAAAACAGCAGCAAGGTTCTTATAAAACTCCGGATGTTCTTTCAAAAGCGATACATACTTTTATATATTCGCTCAGGAGACTCCTCTTTTCCTCCCCTCTTCTGACTCGATAAGGATTTATGTTACAATTTAATATATAACATAAAATATGTATATGTAAATCTGCAGACGTTAAAACCACGCTTAAATTGATTGTTCCCAAAAATATTTTACGCTAAAAATTCCTTGAACAAAAACGAAAACCTGCACGTAATCCTTGATAAATGTTATCCTACGACTATGTCCAGATCTCTCATTTCTTTTTAAAGATAAAACGGTCAAAAATCATTAGAACTTAACGTCAATGTCGATAAAATCGAAATGGCTATGGCTTATAACCAGTTTTAATCGTATTTTTTTTGTCAATTATGATTGTTATCAAAAAACAAAATTTAATTTTCAATAAAAATGCTGATTCACTTAGTTCAAATATTTTCAAAAAATAGTTGTAGTGATACGGGCTATCTAGTAGTTTAATATCATATTAATAAAGGGTGATTTTTTAAGAGCTTGAGAACTTTTTTTAAAAAAAAAACGCATAAAATTTGCAAAATCTCATCGATTCTTTATTTGAAACGTTAGATTGGTCCATGACATTTACTTTTTGAAGATAATTTCATTTAAATGTTGACCGCGGCTGCGTCTTAGGTGGTCCATTCGGAAAGTCCAATTTTGGGTAACTTTTTCGAGCATTTCGGCCGGAATAGCCCGAATTTCTTCGGAAATGTTGTCTTCCAAAGCTGGAATAGTTGCTGGCTTATTTGTGTAGACTTTAGACTTGACGTAGCCCCACAAAAAATAGTCTAAAGGCGTCAAATCGCATGATCTTGGTGGCCAACTTACCGGTCCATTCCTTGAGATGAATTGTTCTCCGAAGTTTTCCCTCAAAATGGCCATAGAATCGCGAGCTGTGTGGCATGTAGCGCCATCTTGTTGAAACCACATGTCAACCAAGTTCAGTTCTTCCATTTTTGGCAACAAAAAGTTTGTTAGCATTGAACGATAGCGATCCCCATTCACCGTAACGTTGCGTCCAACAGCATCTTTGAAAAAATACGGTCCAATGATTCCACCAGCGTACAAACCACACCAAACAGTGCATTTTTCGGGATGCATGGGCAGTTCTTGAACGGCTTCTGGTTGCTCTTCACTCCAAATGCGGCAATTTTGCTTATTTACGTAGCCATTCAACCAGAAATGAGCCTCACCGCTGAACAAAATTTGTCGATAAAAAAGCGGATTTTCTGCCAACTTTTCTAGGGCCCATTCACTGAAAATTCGACGTTGTGGCAGATCGTTCGGCTTCAGTTCTTGCACGAGCTGTATTTTATACGGTTTTACACCAAGATCTTTGCGTAAAATCTTCCATGTGGTCGAATAACACAAACCCAAATGCTGCGAACGGCGACGAATCGACATTTCACGGTCTTCAGCAACACTCTCAGAAACAGACGCAATATTCTCTTCTGTACGCACTGTACGCATTCGTGTGGTTGGTTTAATGTCCAATAAAGTAAACTGAGTGCGAAACTTGGTCACAATCGCATTAATTGTTTGCTCACTTGGTCGATTATGTAGACCATAAATCGGACGTAAAGCGCGAAACACATTTCGAACCGAACACTGATTTTGGTAATAAAATTCAATGATTTGCAAGCGTTGCTCGTTAGTAAGTCTATTCATGATGAAATGTCAAAGCATACTGAGCATCTTTCTCTTTGACACCATGTCTGAAATCCCGCGTGATCTGTCAAATACTAATGCATGAAAATCCTAACCTCAAAAAAATCACCCGTTAGTTAGATAAAGTTAATCTCCGACATAGCAACATAATTTTATGACAATTTCAATAAAAGAAAAATAAGCCTAAAAGTGTTTGAAACTTGGGAGGCATGGGAGTTCCCATATACATCGACACTCACGCCTAAAATAGTTAACACAAAAGTACATTTGCGTTGACATCTATCTTCATAAACTTGAAAACAAATAAAATTATTAAAACATTAACAGCCATATTTATAAACTCATTATAGTGAGTACATAAGGCTATGCAGCCCTCTAAACGCAAAATCGTTATTTATAAAACTTATGTGACGTTGAATAGAGGCATTATAAGCTAAACGCGTTTGGAGGTTGAATAGTGCCTACATAAGGACATTTTAG
This sequence comes from Philhelius festivus, assembly GCA_963931855.1. Taxonomy (NCBI): domain Eukaryota; kingdom Metazoa; phylum Arthropoda; class Insecta; order Diptera; family Syrphidae; genus Philhelius; species Philhelius festivus. The sequence goes on along the minus strand of OZ007554.1, from coordinate 67,099,147 downwards.
TATTGAGCTGTCACATTCACTTTGACATCACATTGAATTATAAAGATTATCAACAAAATAAAATGCCTTTGACTTGATATTGAAACTTAAACTTTGGGTTATTTTTATTTAATGAAACAAAAATGTTATACTTATATATTACAAACAAATTGAATTGAAAATTGTTTAGAATTAAATAGATAAATATACTTGTTGGTGATCTCCCTCCATGCATCCTGCTTCATCCGGTGTGTTAGTGTTGTAATTTTTATTCTGCATTATTGAATTTTATCCTCAAGAATTTGGCTGAGGAGTATTCCAGCTAGGATGAAACGAATAACAATTTGATTTCCAGTATTGTGCCAGAGATAATAACATACTTTATCCGATGAATCAAAGTTAATTGTTGGAATTCTTTTAGCTTTTGGTAGTTTCGTTTTTGTTTATTAAATTCGATAGACAGACAAGATGTTTTTTTTTTCGTTTTTTTTTTGACAAACAGCTGAGTGTTATGAACGCTAAATGTAATAGATTCTTACTTTTTGGTACTTTATTTGACACAAGCTCATTATAACTATGCAGGGTAGGCAAATGTTTTATAAATATGAATTTGCATAGTGGATGAATAAGTCCTTATGCAGTGCATAACTATTCACGCGTTCAGCGAATTCTAATAAATAAGGCTGTAAATAAATACGAAATTTTATCCAAATCATTAGAGTCGATAAAAACACCGGCTATAAATTGTTCAACAACCTTCAGTATTTCGTTTCCATTCATTTTTACTTGCGACTTATAGGTACTATAAGGCAAGTTATGCATTGGTAAAAAAAATCAAACTCGAGATTTTGATCAAAGTTGACAATACGATGATAGCGAAGACTAAAAAAGTGGGCCTCGCAATTGGGCCTTGTGAATAAAAAAAAAGCTAAAGCTGAAACTTGGATTTTTAAGTAAAAGCTTGATTTTTAGTGAATAAAAATAAGCTTAAGCGAGCTAGTTAAAGATGTTTTCTAGTAATAGCTATTTTAAAATAGCTAAAGCTAAATTCATTTAGTTTTAGCTTGTTTTCCTAGCTTAAGCTTCAATTTGTGTGAATAAAAATAGCTTAAACTAGAATATTATAGTTAAAGCTACAAAAATTTCAAGATTTTTTCGACCTGTCTAGAAAGCTTTGACTAGTTCTTATTTTCAGTATTAACTTGTGCGAGTTGTTAATTAAACATAAGGGAATATTTCAAAAAATAGGACTGTGGACGTATAGACCCAGAAACTGACATACGAAATGTTAAAAACATTTTTTAGCCTAAACCAATAGTTGCCCTGTAGAACAGATAACAAATTGAGGCAAAAACACCTTCCTTTCGGTCATACATGTACCAGTTTTAGCTAAAGCTAACTAGCCGAAACATGTGAATAAAAAAACGAATACCTTAAATTACGAAGCTTAAGCTAGAATTTTCCAGCATAAGCTATTTAGCGTTATCTTTTTTTTATTCACATAAAACAAAGCTTAAGCTAGTACTGTCTAGATTTAGCTGCTAGTAAAAGCTATGACTAGTTGGCTTTAGCTTCCTCCAAAAAAAGCTTTAACTTTTTTTTTATTCACAAGACCCATTGTGTCTGTCTGTCTGTTTGTTCGACTACAGCCTAAACGGCTCGGCCGATTTTCTTTAAACTTGGTAGATATCATTTTTAAATTTTCCCCCCACACGTTTTTTTCTTTTTTTTTAAGACCAAAAGACCAAAACTAACCTGCCATACGAATTTTTTTTCGAAATTTTATAAATATTTTTTTTGTCAAAAACTGTTCGACAGATTCAAAAAGTAAAAATACAAAAAAAAATCATTTAGTTAAAGCTAGGTAATGGTTCAAAATTTTTTTTCGAAAAATGGTTATTGAGGATACCCCCCATGGAACCATATTTTTGTTTTTGATTTTCTTGAAAACGGTACAACCGAATTTTATTTAGATTTTTTTTTTAACTTGATAAATAAAAGTTTCTCAATATAATCTACATATATACTACATATATGAGGAAAAAAATAATTATTTTACCTAAAAATAAAGGTACCCACCATAGAAATGTTAAAAAATGGTTTTCAAACATTTTTTTCTGTCGACAAATTTTTTTCTTTCAATTCATTTTTACGATCTTTAATTTAATAAAAAAAATTTGAAATTAAAATATTACAGCTTGTACACCTACCATAGAACCATTTTTTCAAATTTTGAATTACTCATTCAGCCCTGTTCTGATTTTCGTTCCGAATTGAATTCGTTACCGAAATTGATTTTTGTACGGATTTGAGAAAACGACCTTCTTAATTTCGTATGAATTTGCCTAGCAGTGGTACCAACATTCAGACAGGTATTCTGTTACACATGTGTCTTCCCCTTCATAAAAGACAAAAAATAGTTTTTAAAGATATATTTTTAAAAATACTTACGAGTACATACATTTTTAGATTTACGAATTCAAATTCTCCAGACAAAATCGAAACGAAATGAAAACGAAAGTATTACTTTCGTAAACGAAAATTAGAACCAGGGTGATTATCAGCTTGATGTTTTCAAGGGTTTTCCAAGAAAGGCAAGTAGTTAGTGTTTGTGCAAGCTGAAATTAAAAGTCGCTAGACCAACATTCAAAAGTCGCTAAATTCGCTGGAATTCTGAAGAAAAATTCGCGAGAACTCGCCAAAAAAAAAAAACTTAAAAGTGTATGAAAAAAACAAAAGGAATTTTAAAACAGAAAATGTCAATTTATTGTTTAAATACCATGCATTTATTAAAGGCAGTTACAGAAAAAAACAATATTATTTGCATGTCATAACTTACAAAAAATTGCCTCAAAAGTCGCTAGAAATAGTTTTGCGACATAAAAATATTTTTTTTTTGCTGACTTTTTTTAAACTTCACTGATCAAAAACATACGAAAACCTTGCGAGTAGATATTGACAGTTCATGGCGGCCCTGCTGTTTTATTTTGTTGTTATTTTAAGTGTTTTTTTTATGTGAAAGACTTAATACATATACATATAACAAAGTTACAACACCGATCAATACGGCAAAATAATGAAGCTCTATTATCTGATGCAGTTGGAAGCGAACCTTGATTTTAGTAAAAAATTCATCTTCAGTGATGAGGTCTATTTTTGGAGATCCCTCAAGTGGCAACACATCCCCAGAAAGTCACTATTTTATGTGGATGGTGGGGCGGCGACTATGGCATTGCCATCACCCTCAAGGAAGAGTGATAATAACCAACTCATTTTGGTCCAAATTGGATGATATAAGTGTTAAAGAGATGTGGTTCCAACAACACAATACTTTGAGCCACATATACAGGGTGCGTTTAATATTCCAGGTCGATGTGTTTTTAATAACTTTCAAACGGAATACAATCTTACAATATATATTATATTGATTGATAAGGTCTTAAACATTACGTATGGAATATGATATCTGTCAGGTGGGCACCTCTGGCGAGCTCTTTTGAGCACATTGTGAATAACAATATCGCAAACTTCTGTTGTTTCCTTTGTTTCTTTAAGCATTGAGATTGTGGTGGGTTTGTTGAAGCTCACTTTTCGTGCAGGTATCCCCAAAAGAAGAAATTGGGAGACGTCATGTCAGAGGATCGCGGTCTTCTATAGCACACATGATTAACCCCGAAAAAGTCAAGTGGACCTACTTTTCTTCGGGGTTTCCTTATTAAACAATAATTTAAATAAAATGTTTTAATAATACCAACTGACAACTTAATTTACACAAAAATGGCAACCACTTGACTTCGAAGCCGCGCAGGCCATTTGAGCAATGTCATATCTTTAACGTAGTATAATTTGATAGAGTTTTCAAATAAGACAAAGAATTCAATCATATCTCACACACAACCTGCCATATTTAGTTTTAGCATCTACCCGTACCTATTAGAAATCTCTGAAAATAATACGACAAAAATGAGACAGAGGTACATTTGAACTTATTAACTATCTTACTATCTGAATTATTGTATAACTATCTGAATTATTAGAAGTAAAAACGAAAAATATAAAAATAAATTTTATAGTTTTTGTTTTTGTTTTTGTTTTTGTGGACTATATTGACCTCTAGTCCAAATGCGTTTCGCCCAGGTACGACAGTTGGGCTCATCAGTTAGATGCTGTCGTACCCTTCTAAGACGCAATATATTAGCGAAACGCATTTGGACTAGAGGTCACAAAACGCTTTCAATTGATTCATTCAATATAGTCCACAAAAACAAAAACAAAAAATATAAAATTTATTTTTATATTTTTCGTTTTTACTTCTACTTGTCTTACATCAGCCAGACCACGGGCTTTATTTTCTAGGTGTCTGAATTTGACCAAATTCCCCTAGACAAATATAATTTACATTGCGTTCGTGCTGTAAATTTTATTAGTGTTGATAATCGTCGACTAATATATTGCGTCTTAGAAGGGTACGACAACATCTAACTGATGAGCCCAACTGTCGTACCTGGGCGAAACGCATTTGGGCTAGAGGTCACAAAACGCTTTCAATTGATTTATCTGAATTAGTGTATAATTATTGTATAACATTAGTATTGAATTATTGTATAACAGCACTGAAAAATCAGAAAACTATAGAAAAATATAAGGATCTTATACATTTTTATCATTGATATTTTTAGAGTGAATTTACGGTTGGATAGATCAAAATAAGTTACTAAGTGAGTTTCAAGCCGACTTCTCTGTCAAGGATCCCATTCTGACTGTGGAATAGAGCTGTATCATTCCTGTCAGTTCCGTTTCAGTTCCACAACCAAAGAACAGGGTTGTGAGCTTGAAAAACTAAGAGTGCTGTCGTTATCAAATAAGAAGTTTCAGACAAAGGATCATTTATGAAGATAACGAAAAGTGTCGGTGACAAAACGGAGCCTTTAGGTATACCAGCATTTATTTTTTGAATATCTAAAACAACTGGAATCGAACGTTCAGAAAAGTTATTTTGTGTCCACAAAAAGAGAGACTCATCGATACTAAATACAAGAATTTTTGAAAGGAGAGCTTCTTGTCAAACTCTATCAAATGCCTTAGAAATATCAATTGACAATTGACTTGTGTCTGCAGACGATATTATTCTACTGGTATATTTAATATAGTTAGTATAGGATGAAAAAGTCTGTCTGGTGGTACGCTGCACCAAACATAATTGACACTACTTTGGAAAGTCAAATATCTTTAGAGGAGGTAGAAACAGTTATTAATAATGGGAAAAATGGAAAGGCGCCAAGGATAGACCGCATTACAATAGAGTTCTTTAAAAATGCTAGACCCAAATTTATCGAAAAATTAACTCAAAGCTTTAACCGCATTTTTGAAACCGAAGTAATTCCAAGCTCATTTAAAAACTCCATCATTTTCCCAATTCACAAAAAAGGTGACTTGGATGATGTGCGAAATTATCGCGGAATTTCTTTTTTAGATACTATGTATAAAATTTTTACTGGGGTACTACTTACCAGAATAACTAAATGGGCGGATAACAACAACATAATAAACGAATATCAGGCGGCTTTTCGAAAAGGGTATTCAACGGTTGACCAAATTTCTACCCTTTCCTCGGTTATAAGTTTAACACTAAATAAAAGAAAAAAGAAACTCTACGTTTTTTCATAGATTTTAAGTCTGCGTCTGGGATGTTAATCATATTTCAGATTTCTTTGATACTGGAATGGGTTTGAGGCAAGGTTGTGTACTGAGCCCAATTTTATTTTCCTTCTTTTTAAACGACCTTCACGAAGAGCTACCTGGGTGTGTAAATATCAGAGGAGTGCCACTTAAAATACTAATGTATGCAGATGATCTAACAATTCTAGCTGAAGACCCAACAAGTTTGCACATTATGATTGATCGTCTAGCATCTAGCTGAATACTGCAATACATGGAACTTGGAAGTCAATTTAGCTAAATCGAAAATTGTTATATTTAGGAATGGAGGAAGGAGAGCTATGAGCGAAAAATGGTTTTTTAGAGGTGCTGAAGTGGATGTAGTTAACGACTACAAGTATCTAGGTGTAAAATTTACACACAATATGTCATTCAAGCCACATCTAGAAGAAAAACTTGCAATGTCTAAGGTAGCGATAAACTCCACTTGGTCTACAGTTATTAATGATAAAAAAAATCCTCCCTTCAAACAAATTTAAAATTTTTGAAGCAACAGCCAAATCCATTATGTTTTATGCAGTTCAAGCATGGGGATTTTTGAGGTATGAAGAAACGGAGAGGCTTCTCAGATATTTTATTAAAAGAATGTTTAAACTACCCTACAACACTCCAAATTATATGTTACACATAGAAACCGTTCTGCCAACATTATTCTTGTCAACTCTACGACTTCATTTCAGCTACATACGAAAAGTGATGAATTACCAGGATAATAGACTACCTAAAATAATAGCTAAGGAAATCGTGAGGGAAAAAATTAGCTGGGCTAAAGAGTGGGTATCACTTTATGAGGAAGTAGATATGCAGTTCTCTTTTGAAGACATACATACTTGGAATGTTTTGCATAGTGAGGTCATACATGAATTGAGAAAAAAAGACTGGAGTGACCATGTAACAAGGGCAAAGGGCGGGCAGTTTCATGATGAGTATAGTAATCTTGAGTATGTAGGAGTTCCAAATTATTTCCTCCAAGACAAAGAGGCACATATGATAAGATGGATTTTTATGGCCAGAGGGGGTTTACTTAACTTAAACGCAAGAGCTTTTAAAAATCAAACGGATGGTATATGCACTTTATGCAACTTAGATGCTTCAGAAAACACATATCATTTTATAGCAGTATGTCCAATTGTCAGAGATTTTCGAAAAAGTCACCTTGGTCAAGAATGTCTTACACGAGATGTATTTATCGATACGCTAAACGGCCAAAACTATGTGTCTATGTACAACTTCCTGCAAAAAGCAGTTCGATATAGAAGTTTATTAATAAATGAGTTTGCATAATACTCGTACAAAAAAAAAATCTGATAAATCAAAATAATTATATTTTTCAATATTTACATATGTAAGTATGTTAACAAAAAAAAAATGTTATTCTGCAAAAATTATACAGGTATTATTTAAATATTTATGTTAACAAAGCTATTTTTCAGGTGAATAATTATTATTATAAATTATTATTTTTAAAATGTTATTTTGTTGTTAAATGTATTTAATAGAATTGAAAACTTTTTTGTAAACGAATATCATAAATTATGAAGAAAAACAATAAGTATTTAACCAACGTTCTTTATAATTAATTTTGAATTTTGTTTTAAAATGTTTGGAATCAAACGAAAAATGTTTATTTTGAATGCCATTCAGGCTAAAGACTTTAAGTCAATGCCTTTATGTTTTTTTTTATATATTTAAAAATGTTATTAAAATAAAATTGTATGAATTTTTGTATCATAATAAAAAACTTTAAACTAAAACTAAACTAAACTGTCTGGTGGTATACTTAAATGCGAAAGAATTTCTTTCGCAAATGTGTAAGGGTGCTTCAACCACGAACAGATAAGCAATAAACGAGTGTCAATACTTGGAGCTTATTTTAACCAAATTTTAACAATAGTAATGAATGTCACTGATAAACTGGCGAAGGCAAAGAACATAGCACACAGCAGCCAAAACAAAGTGTTCGAAGCACTATCGCTATCAGTTCTGTATAAGGAAGCCCAAAGTGTAAGAGTTGAGAAGTATGAGAACTACCTCTAACTACATGATAATGCTGGATAAAGACTTATCCCCACTTTTCATCAAGTATTGAAACTACAATACATATATCTAAAGAATCCACCAAATAATCGTGTTCCAAAGTAATTTGTGGTTGTAGAGTAGACTAGCACAAGAGCCTGGTCTTGCCTCGAATATCAGTGATCAGAGTTCAATCCTCTAATAGTTAACACGTTTCGGTAAAAAATAAGATATTTGTATACAGAGAACAGGTAACAATTTCACTACACAGGGTGATTTATGGTAGGCTGAATTATAACCTTAACGAAGCAGCCTACTTTCAAGATGACTAAAACATAGAACAAATATTTTCAACATGTTTGACGTAAGAGGCTGATTTTTAATAATTACAGTGGGCATCGGTCTCTTTAACATCGCCCAAAAAGATCCTTTCAGATGGAAATTCAAATCGCTTGTATCTTTTGCGAAGCCGCATTTCAGAACTTCTGTACAGACGAACACTATAAAGGCCATCTCTAGTTATGGTATTTCTGCCAAAGTTTGTTCATTAACGCAGGATAAGGTTTTAAAACACACGCTGCTTCACCAAAGCCAGTAAATACCTCACCGCTGTATTTGAAGTTTGGAAATAATTTAAACAAAGTTAAGATCTGTTATTCGATTTCCTTAACGTCGTTTTTGAAAGAACAACCTTAAATCACCTTAAGTTTTGAGCGTGAAGAAAATGGCTTCAACGATTTAATGACTTCATTATGACAAATTTGAATAAAATCTTCTGTCCGATTTTGTAGCCGAATCCAAAACTTGCCCCATAGTATGCCTACATCGTAATCAAAATAGGAAGTGATGTTCGTTGGTGATGCAATAATATTTCAATCTGATAATGTCAGACTTTCGGTATCGCCTTTAAACAAAATTCCCAAGAAAGCAATACATTACCCTAGTAGGATCAAGTAAAAGTGTTTTATAACTGATAAGGCAAAGCACTAAAGATGGAATCATAAGAAAAAAAAATAAATAAATATTGGTAATCTTTGCAAAAACAATTTGCCCAGAGCCCCCTTTTAGTCTCGAACTGTATAGTATATAGGGGGCGATTAAATATCTGTTCTCTTCTAAACTCGTCTAGACTAACTCTTACTTTGCTAAAGCTGAGAAGTTCTTAGCTCATTTAGTCTATTGTTGGTACTAGAACAGATTTCTAGGTTGCTAGGTTCAATAGTCTGTGGTTATTTTCCTTTCAAAGTGTACGCACGAGTAAAATAAAATTAAAAAAAAATATATAAATAAAAGTGAAAATCGCCAACATAAATTAGCTAAAGTTTGACTCGTTATCAGTATATAACTTATCAAAATTGACACTTTTCCTCCTTATTTATAAAATATACTTCGGTGGGCTTTTGTTGTTTTATTAAAGTGACTTGTTTTTTTTTCATTATTTGTTCTTCTTGATACTTTCAAAAAATACAAACAATTTATAAAAAGTGATTTTTTTAGAATAACATAAATAAGAAGAAAAACATTAAACCAAGAAGTAATTTTTGAACTTATTTATTAAAACTATAAAACTACATGGATAGAATGTTTAAATATAGTTTTGTTTTTTGTATATTAAGACGCAGTCGCTACAAATTACGAGTACTCAATGGATGTCTTTTGGTAATTAAAAAAAAATTATATTAAAATATTTAAACAGCTTAGTGTTAAGTTATTAGGATGATATTACTTAACAATTTGTTAACTTATAAGCATTTTACTAACTTTTTCTTATTTTCAATGATTTTCTAAGTATCATCTTGCTAAGGCTATTTTTTAATAAATTGATTTTGAACATACCTAAAATAATGTAAAACAATGACAGTTCTTGCAGAAAACTAAGTAAACAGACCATTTTTACATATGGAAGTGGCAAAGACTTGTTTCCAAAAATGTTAGAGATAGCAAGATCGTAAACTCTATTAAAATTTGAATTTTACTACAATAAATGGTGGGCCAAATACAAGTGTCTTTTTCAAAATGCAATAAAATGAACAGAACTAAATTTTGTCCATGAATTATGGCTTTATTAGTAAGAGCAAACATTTCCATTAATTATGGAACACAACGTCGTTCAAGTGGCAGCCTCGGCTGGAGTCGATTGGACTTTGTACGAGTAAGCGAATAATCCGAGATCTTTGTGCAGAATTCTCCATAGGCTAGTTCGTGAAATGTTGAGCTGTTGAGATCGATGGCGAGTTGGTGTTTTTGAATTGAGTCTCACACTCTTGGCTACAGCAGCCACATTCTCGTCCCGATGTGGTACAACGACGAGGACAATGACTGTTGTCCACTAGTATACCAGTCTCACGAACTTTTTGCTCAAACTTACATACACCAAACAGTGCTTTAAAAAAAACACACTGCGTTTGGGCTGAACGGCACTCACTTTCTAAATAAGTTTTCAATATTTCCCAACGTTGTTCAAGCGAAAAGCGACTCATTTTGTTTCGCGGAGGTATGATACTGACTTTCTGTCAAGACAGCGGGAAACAGCTGTCGGTGTCAAAATAACCTATGATTTAAAAAGAAACCATTAGATGACCAACCCTGTAGTTTTAATATCATTCGAATTCGACTAAGATTTTGCGCATTTAACTTTAAATCTGTTTTTTTGTTTTAATTTTTGTAAGTAGTTTAATTAAGAACCAACTTGTCGCATAAAACCGTATATGCCCGGTTTGAAAATGGTTTCAATCGCTTGCATTGATGAATAGTTACACTTATAGTTTTTCGTTCGTTTTTTTATCGGTAAATGTATAGGCAGCTCAGCAAAATTGTACAAAGTAAACAACAACAAAAAAATACTGCGGATAAATTAGCCAGTAAAAATAGTGCATATAATAGTTCGGATAAAGTTTTGAAACGTCTGGAATAGAACGACGGTCAAAATGGTTGCAAAAAAGTTTTTTTTTTTTTCGTGAGGTTGATAGCCTTTGTTATTTGAGGATATGTTCGTTGAGAATTGTTCATTTTACGGTAAAGCCTAGTACGCAGATCGGGAAAAATTTTGTCTCCCATACATTTTTTTTCCTGGGACAAATTTTGTCTCGGATATTTTTCCGAGCAGTATGCAGTTCGCGCGCAAAGTTCATACTATTGTGAATTGCTCTACAAAATGTCTCCACTAAATTTTGCCAGGAAAAAGAATGATACAAGCATTATTTTGCGGGACAAATTTTGACAGCCAAAAGTGATTTTTGTCAAAACTGGTTTTATGTAAAAGGTGCTGATGCACTTTATGAAAACACCGAGAGGAGATTCCAAAAAGATATGAACGACTTTTGTAAGACAACCCGTTCCAGAGATACACTAAAAAACACATTAAATTAGATTTCATATCTCCAACTTCAAAATTTTGCGCGAGATTTGGAAGCGTTTTGTAGAGATTAAAATTGTAGAGATAAAATTTGTCTTGTCTCGATCTGCGTACTAGGCTCAAACGTTTATTTTCAATGGTCATAATGTTGTCTTTTGATGCGTTGGCATGTAATATGTGTCAAAGTGTTAACGTATCTGGCTTTGAATCTGAAATCAAATAAAGATGCACGTTCCCTATCTGTCAGGTAAGAGTATGAAATTCATCGAAGGATGGCTGCGATGCCAATAGATTAAAAAGTATATGAAAAGTTAAATTAATGACATTTTATTTGCGACGAAATCTATTAAATCCACGATTTCGATGTTTTATTTCCATTAACTGAGAAGGAAAAAATCAATTTTATAAAAATAATGGAAATGTCATTCCTATTTGTGGCTGGATTTTGGACAACTTACAAGTTATTTTTCCATTTATTTAAGACTTGTGACTTTATCGTTTAAATACTTTTGGATGTGCCATTATTCTCGTCATAAGAAACTGGCATCGTTTAAATATAAAGTAACTTAAATTTTCACCACTTTTAGACAAGCTGATTTTTACGTACTGATAGCAAATTGTAAAAATTTGTGAGAAATTTCAGTTTACCAAACACACGTAATGTATGACCACCATACTGTAAATCATGACATAAAATAAGGAGGTATGATCTTGCTGAATTTTCCTAACACCGAGCCTTTATTTGACTTTGTATATATTCATTTGATTTTATTAGTCATTTTGACATTTGTGTGACAAAAATTTTGTCAGTGGCCTTAATCCAGCACAAACCATATCTTTACGTTTAGAGTGAATTAATGATTTTCACATTTTATTTTTGTTATCAAACATTATCTAAAACGAATTTATAGCTTAAGCGATTTTCTTAAGAATTTTATTTTCCACCTACATACATATAACCATCAATTTGAACTCTATTTCAACTAGACAATTGTGAAATAACGTATACTTTTCCAACTTATCCTCAAGCTTATTCAAAAGAGGATTGCTCATTTGTAGATTCATATTTCTTTTCCTTTTCTTTTACTTTGTTCACTTAATGAGTCTGAAATATTTACTAAATAAATATAATTTGTTTAAAGAAATTATCTATAACCCTTATCTGTTTTGTTTCTTTATTTATTTAAATTTTATTGTTTTTTTTTCTAAGAAATTACATATTTATTTTACTTGTTTCTAAATCAGCTGATTTTGACGTGGGTATTAATGCGAAGCATATCGACTTTAAGATTTAAAATATAAGTGTGTATGAAGTCAAAAAAGCAGTTTTATAAAAATTCTTACAAATTGTCTCTTAGAGAGATATATATTTTTTTTTTTTCAAATCCGTTTTACTGTCAATCATTTCTTCATCAGGCTCAAAGAGTTCAGGGTGAAATTACGCTTTTTAAATAAAACTTATGAAGCCGAGAAATGCTTGTCGAAGCCCAGGATAATCCCGACTGTTGTTTCAATTCTTAGTTGAGATGATCTATCGAGATCATTTTTCCGAAAAGCTGCATCAAATATTGGACCAGTGGTGTTAATTTTTTGAATTTCAGCTTGTTGGAAAAGTTGATTCCCAAATCCCAAAACTTCTTCCAAAGACAGCTATTGGTACTCAAAAGCATATGAGTTCGGTGTTTTCAGTGGTTATCTTCAGACCCCATTTGATTTAGTTTTTCCAAAAGTATTTAATGTGCTCCTGTACTCTCTTGGTATCAATGTCTGGTAAAGAAGAGGTCGCGTATGTGATGTGTAGTCGTTTGTTTAAAGTTTTTTCTTTGTTCCTGCCATGTTTTTTTTTTTTGTTTTTTTTTTTTTTTATAGTTCACTCGCGCTCAAGGGTATGTTACGAGACCCTTATAATGTTTTATAAGGTTTTATTAGGTGTCGATGAACATTGGTTTTGAATGTTTGCAAATTGAAATGGCAGGGGAAAACTGTGCCGGGTAAGTTATTCCATAACCGTGTTGTGCGACTAAAAAAGGCTCAAAGGCTCTCATACTTTTGCATTACTCGAGCATTGAGAACTTGTCCGACGGAAAGAAAGGAAGTTATCCCTCACCTTTACCTTACTACATATTGTAATACGAAATGTAGGTAAGGAAGCTATCCTAAGATTCACAAAGAAAGGTACTGAGGAAACTAGAGAAAGAGACTGCATATCAAAGGCTTCAGTATCGAGTTTACTAGACATTCCAAGCGATTAGCATGATTAAAAAGCACACATTGGACTACAAATAAATTAGAAACAACCTCAAAATAATTACGGATTTTCTCACTGGTCACTGCAAACTGAGAAAGAACCTTAGTTTTGTATTCTTGGACTGGTGATCATTGCTGCATTCAGGTTTGTATAATGCTCACGAGGAAACGACGGACCATATATTTAGTATGCGGGTTCCCGCTTTTTATAATCCCGTTTTTTTAAATCCCGTTTTTATAATCCCGTTTTTTTATAATCCTGTTTCTTATAATCCCACTTTTTTAAAATCCCGCTTTTTTAAATCGAGGTGCGAGGTGCATGTAAAGTATCTTTAGCATTTAAATAATCTGGAAAATAACCAACATAAAATCAATAATTTTTAGCTACGTTTTCTAAAAAACAAGATAAGCGGTATAAGACAGAATTTTAAAAAGCGGGATTTAAAAAAAAAAATGGTATTATAGAGAACGGTGTTATAAGACTTCTTTTTGCGGGATTTTTGCAAAAAAACGGGATTATAAAAAGCGGGATTCCGTTACGCTCCCTCTATATGCTTAAGTTTCTCAAGTCGGGAGTGAGAGCTGTAGTTTGAGAAATCTTATTCAGTTCTAAACGGATGCACTATATAGATCTAAAGGTCGCAATGCACATATACCCTAAAATTATTCTCCTAGCGTCCGCTGTCTGGCAGGCAGTCACGTCGTGCTGGAACCACATGTCTAGGTTCAATTTTGGCCGAGTTCTTGTACATCGCGAGGAATCGACTGCCTCGGGTTCTGCTGTACACTTTCACGGAACCCGGCGACGTTGTCGGTCGATTTTGCATTCCTTTAGTGTACGAATGTTGGCTGATTGATAACCAAACCTTGAAAAATCGACTGTGAAGGCCCATCACGTCTACCGTAAAATGAGCACAGCGTTTGCACTAACGAACATTCATTTTGATAAAATAGTCTTATCATTTGGACGTGCTGTTCAATAGTCTATTTTGCCATGATGATTTAACAACATTAAATGAATAATAAACAATAGAATTGACAGATGTCACCAAAACAAAACATGGCCGCCAAAATCTACCCATGCGAATTGAGGTTATTAGCCTTGTTTTTTTGCAAGTCCATATAGAATTGTAAAAAAAAACGACATCGGGATTTAGGAGCTTTTTTCCAAATAGCTGGAAGCACTGTGTACGCTATGGCATTTGTCAGCTGTATTGACGACTAGCATCAACCAGCATCCAAAAACGTCACTTTTGACTTCTCTGAACAAATTATCGATAACATATAGATATTATTTTGGCATCACAGTTTTTATCGTGTCTTAGCTTAAGTCTCGAAAATTATCTGGTCTTAGCTAACTCTGTAAAGATTTAGTTGTTGTATTTCATTTAAAGCACTCAGTCCCGATGTCGTTTTTTTCTACAATTCTATATGGACTTGCGAAAAAATTGTTACAGAAATGAAAATTTACTATTCTGAAAGTTTTTGCTGCGCTGAACCCGAATCCGAATTACGTCACATTTTTGAGAAAAAATAAATCATTTAGCTCTTTCTCTCTCAAAATGTCAAATTTAATATTTTTATAATGACATTGTATATATATCTTATAGTAATATCGAGAAGTCGAAAGATTGTGGCGGCATCTTCAGGCTACGGACCGCATTTGCTAAAATGTGTCTCTGCTAAATTTTGGAGACTTCAAAATATGGGTGTAGAGATAATGGAAGAATGCGAAAAAATAAATTGTATTGAGAATGTGCGCAAAAAGAAAAAATAGGAATAGTAACAGAACGAGAAAATTATATTCATGGATGTGTATGTGACGTTTTGTGAGGATAGGGAAAATATATTTGTATGAAAAAATATAAATCTGTGACCATGGTTGCCACAAACAAATAAATATAAATATAGAATGTAATGATGACTGATAGAATTAAAGAAAGTTTTTTTATGTTTTGGTTAACCTTATTTTACTAAGTACCTTAAATACTTGTAAATAAAATTAAATATATATGAATATGTGTACAGTAAATTATTAGGATAACAACTCGATTTACGCAACTAATAGAAATTAAGGCAGATGCAATAACCGAGTCTGTTGCATGGGTTATATATTTTTTTAAATAAATAAAATGCACGACTGGGTCGCTCCTATTAGTCCAGTCAAAGCGTCATTTGACCTTGCGCGCAGAGGCATGGTCAATTTTTTTTTCACGGATCGATAGGTGCTTATGAGAAAATCTTAAAACCAAATTTGCACCACATGACAACTTTTTTTACCAAAGTTATTGGTAAAAATGTATTTTGTGTCATTTTTTGGTCATTTGCGAATATCTCGGCTCCACTATCTCGCACAAACAAAAATTAAACATGTTTTTATTCCTTATAACATTATCTATTATGTTCTAAAAAAAAACATTTGTTTAAACAAATGAAAAAAAAGTTATAGTAAGTTAAACAAATTTTTTGTTGTTTAAAAATTACTTTTTCGTGATTATTAAGAAAAAAGCTCATGTAACGAGGAAATTTTTATTTTTTATTATTAAAGTTCTTGTAATTCCCTACAATTTAAAAAAAAAATCAACACTCTACGTTGAACGAAAGCCGAGTAATAAATTATTGAACATGGGTAAGTCAGCGCACCCACGCATTTTATGATTTTATGTTTTAATTAATATCTCAGCCCCAGTATGTCGCAAAGTAAAAATAAAAAACTGCATTGCTAATAACAATATTTTCTATCAACTTGCATTTAATTTAATATTTTTGAGCAAAAACATAAAAAGTTACCGTTGGTTTCAACGTTTTTTTTTTTTTTTTAATACCTTTTTTTCATAGTTATTGAGAAAAAAAATGTATTTCACAGTAAATACTTTTCAGTTTTGGATTTTTGTTTTATAGTCCTGCTAATTTTCTTTAAATTAAAAAAAAAATTAGTCCATTACGACAAACGGGAGCCAAGATATTCATGATTTAAAAACTTAGGAAAGCCTACAATTTAGTATTTTAACCTTGTAGCTTGTAATTTTTATGTCGCCAGCAACAAGATATATTGGTATCCATTTAAACACCCCACACATACTTACACATATTTGTTGCTTCTTGTTGCTGGCGACACCAAAATTACAAGCTACAAGGTTAAGATACTTAATTGTAAGCTTTCCTAAGTTTTTAAATCATGAATATCTTGACTCCTGTTTGTCGTAAAGGACTAATTTTTTTTTTAATTTAAAGAAAATTAGCAGGACTATCAAACAAAAATCCAAAACTGAAAAGTATTTACCGTGAAATACATTTTTTTCTCAATAACTATGAAAAAAAGGTATTGAAAACAAGAAAAAAAACGTTGAAACCAACGGTAACTTTTTATATTTTTGCTCAAACATATTAAATTAAATGCAAGTTGATAGAAAATATTGTTATTAGCAATACAGTTTTTTATTTTCACTTTGCGACATACTGGGGCTGAGATATTAATTAAAACATAAAATCATAAAATGCGTGGGTGCGCTGACTTACCTATGTTCAATAATTTATTACTCGGCTTTCGTTCATCGTAGAGTGTTGATTTTTTTTTTAAATTGTAGGGAATTACAAGAACTTTAATAACAAAATATAAAAATTTCATCGTTAAATGAGCTTTTTTCTTAATAATCACGAAAAAGTGATTTTTAAACAACAAAAAATTTGTTTAACTTACTATAACTTTTTTTTCATTTGTTTAAACAAATACTTTTTTTTAGAACATAATAGATAATGTTATTAGGAATAAATACATGTTTAATTTTTGTTTGTACGAGATAGTAGAGCCGAGATATTCGCAAATGACCAAAAAATGACAAAAAACACTTTTTTACCAATAACTTTGGTAAAAAAAGTTTTCATGTGGTGCAAATTTGGTTTTAAGCTTTTCTCATAAGCACCTATCGATCCATGAAAAAAAAATTGACCATGCCTCTGCGCGCAAGGTCAGGCCCTTTTTCATGACGCTTTGACTGGACTATATGTAATAGAATATGAATTTTAAAAACGAATTTTATTAGAGAAAACTGTTCATAAGCATAAAATTATTTTCCTTTTAATTCTTTAAGTAGTAAGCGATAAAAAAAGATTGCTATGCAAATATGAAATAAGAAAAAAAATTAGTAGGCCAACTTAAAGCTTCTATTATTGTATGAATAAACGTTTTCGAGAATAATACGATTTTCGAAAACCATTTTTAGCATTTGTATGGTGGGTAGCGTTATTGTTTTGTTAAATACATTGAAATTAGTAGTTTTACGCAAGTAAAGGAACACGTTTTGAGAAAATGAAAAAATTTATCAAAATCTCAAAATTATATGGAATAAACGATTCGAAACATAATGCATTGAAAATAATCAATTTGGCAACCATGACTTTCTGTCTGATTTTTCCTCTGCAAATTTTAAAGGTTTTTTATGGATTTGTGAATACATGTATACAGTTCAACCTCGATATAACAAATCGGAAGGGAACAAGTAAATATTCGTTATATCAAGTAATTCGTTGAACTGAGGTTTGTTATGTTGAGGTTAGATTGGTCTAAAATTAGTTATAAAGAGGTATAAGAGGTAAAAGTGACGAGCAGCAGTATTTGCATTACTTTCCATCAAACAACAATGATTGTTTTACGAACAAAAGCGGGTCGAAACCTGTAGCGACATGAATCACATACTATGAGATTAAGGGTCATACATTGGTGGGAACTTTATATAAAGGTTTGGGTTGAGAAAATTCTTTAGTTAAAGGTGTTTATCCTTTTTCTTGATAGTTGAAAATTCGTTATAAAGAGGTTGTTCGCAAAAAATGTTCGCAATGTAAAAGTATATTTTACATTAACTCTTATGGACAATTTAAGGGGATTACGAAGAATTTGTTAAATCGAGTAAGTCGTTAAATTTAGGTACCTTATATTAGGGTTGCACTGTATTTTTGTTTACTCTTTAGACATGTGCCATATCAAAATATTTTCTTGCAAATAATTTTCCCGCTTTTTTGAATCAGTTGAAATAAAAATTTCTTCTTTTCTTAATATAATCAAGATATGAGAAAAAAATGTATTTTACCTAAAAATAACGGTACCCTCCATACAAATGTCAAAAAATGGTTTTCGAAAATCGCATTTTCCTCTAAAAAGGTTCCGAGAAAATTGTTTTCTTTCAATTAATTCTTACGATCTATAATTTAATAAAAAAAAAATAATATGAAATCAAGATACCTATTACTGAATGTACATACCGTCGAACGATTTTTTTGAATTTTGAATTTTTCGTTATCGGCATAACGGATTTCAATGAAATTTTGTATAGACAAGCTTCTAAAAAGTTAAAAAAAACATTGCATTTCAAAGCTTTAAAAAATATATCTACATATACTTTTGAATTAAAAAAAATCATTTTTTTTTTGGAAAATTCAATATTTCAAAAACGAATCAGTATTTTTTTTTTGGAAATTTAGTTTTTATTCGTACATTAATAAACACATTAAATTGGGCTGGGCGATTCCATTATAGCGGGTGCAACATTTAGACTCATTTGAAGTACATTTAATAATAAAATAAGCAAAATATTTAATGACATTATTACTTGAAGGGATACATTTTCACCTATTTATATTTAATCCATTTAGAATTCTAAAATATA
Source organism: Philhelius festivus (assembly GCA_963931855.1). Taxonomy (NCBI): domain Eukaryota; kingdom Metazoa; phylum Arthropoda; class Insecta; order Diptera; family Syrphidae; genus Philhelius; species Philhelius festivus. The sequence goes on along the minus strand of OZ007554.1, from coordinate 67,080,169 downwards.
ATAAATAATTTGGCAGAAGAATGGTTTCAAAGTGCGATCGCGGGTGCAACAGAATCGGCCCGACTTTTCTAGATCATAGTACAAAAAACACAAATTCTGTTAATTGTGAAACATTTATCATGCTATTCTTACATATATTGAACGACGTTGATTCAATTAACTAAATAAATAAAAATAAAGATAAAAAACAAAAGTAAGCAACGAAATATTAACTTTTAAATCAATCGCGGGTGCAACATCAAATTATCGCGGGTGCAACGCGTCTAACTTAAATTAGTAAACTGATTTAAAAAACTGGAAAAATATAAAATAAGGCACATATGTAACAAGTCAGTACCCTTCTCTATTAATTATAATTTTGTTTTTTTCAAATACTTATTTTTTCTTAAATTTTTCGAAAATACATATATGTATGTCAGAAGTACTCCATCTTCATCGATATCGGTTAAGGATAACCCCACATAACGATATTGTGATATTGCAGCCTACCTGGTGCAAGAACGTACAAACCTGAGGAAATAACTTTTGGAAATACTGCTGCTGTAAAAACAGAACGGTATTTTAGAGCATGGATCTACTGGTAATATAGGGGGCTCAAAAGACCCTGTTGAAGATTTAGAATTTAATGCTTCGTCTTCTGACTCAATAAAAACATCGAAAACTTAACTTCACGAATGCTCATGGTCATTGTATTCTTCTCGATTCTTAACTTCCGACTTAATCGATTTCACATCTTTTATACCCGGCACTTGTCTGCTAATATTATACCTTTTATAGAAATCATCTGTCATCCTTCAGTTTTTTTAGACATTGCTTTGGTGGAACCAGTTTTTTTTTTTTAAATACATTTTTTAAAACTTCAACTACGTTAGTGGGACTCCTTGGGCGATTACGTTTCACTTGTTCGACTTTTTCAGTCTACAGGGACTGATGTAATGAGTGCCTGCCTTTTTTTGTGTTGACTGCATTTTTTCGTTTTGTCTGATTCTGGTCAGAATTTTAAAATTTGTATCTGCCTTCATTTTCCCTTTCAATACATCTCTTCACATTAAATTTCTACGTCCTTTTTCTGCATGAAGCTCAGCATATTTGTTAATTTCTTGTCAATTTTCTGTAAAGCAGTCTCTTTTTCTTGTTTCACTTCCATTTAACCATATATTTTTATATAAAAAAGAAAAAAATATTATATTACATAATTAAAAAAAAAACGTTAACAGCAGAAATTATTATTCAAAGCATATTTTATCAATAAAATACAATAAATCACGTTATAATGTTAGTAGTCAATAAGTTGCACCCGCGATCTTAATATTGGGATCGCGGGTGCAACCAATTTAAATCAACGTTTTTTGTCGTTCAACGTACAATATATTCCTAATAACGACTGATTTAATTTTAGTTTTGTTTTCTTCTTACTTTTTTTAAAATTAAAGTTTCAAAACGCTAGCACTTTATTTCTGCCAAAAAAGTAAACTTTTATATCTTTTATATCGCGGGTGCAACAAACTTACAATGGCTATTTGCAATCAATAATGCTAAAAATATAACAACAAATTCGTACATGTTTTTATGCAAACGATTAAATGGCATGTTGCTTCATACGTCTATTGAGTAAAGCATAACTTAAAACTGTCGGAAATAGCTGTTTTGAGCGTATGTTACCAGTTGTAATAATTGCAGTTCGTACCGACTCTTCGTATGATAATGTTGCCAAGCGCAAACAAAAATGTTCTCTATAAGTTAGATCTCAGTTTTTGTTTTTATTATTAAATATAGTATTTCTACTTTGAATATTTATCAAAAAAAGTAAAAAATATTGTAATTCAAAAATTGGTGTCAAAAATCGTCTACAGCGGAATCACCCGGCTTCCAAAATTGTTTCTTAAAAATGTTTTTGTATATAAGGGTCATTTTTTAAAAAATGAAATTTTTTTTGATCGTTTGAAAAAAAATTTTTTTTTTCAGTTTTTCTTGGGTTTTAGTTTCTAAATCTATAGTAAACAAGTAGAAAAGGAGTTCTCCGAGTTGCGCAAAAATAATTTCAAATATTTTCCATTTTACGAGTATTTTTTGATAAAAATTTAAATTGAAAATTTCGAATGTACTAAAAATGTTCTTTTCTTGCATAAAATAACAATAATCCACAAAATAAATAGTAACAATAAATAGTTGAAATTTTGTGGAAAGCAACTAAATTTAATAAGATAATTAATAAAAAAGTTGTTTGTTTACGAAATGATTTTGTTTAAAAGCATGAAAGACAAAAAAAAAATAATTTTAAATAACGGCACATAACTTTCTTGGAACTTTTACGGTACCAATATTGTAAGGAATGATGAAATTCAGTATATTTTTCTAGAATATAAAAAAAATTAATAATGATATGAGCCATTATAAACTAAAAGAACATTTATTAAAAAACAAATACGAAAATGGCCACGGAGATTACAGGCCACGGAGATTACAAAATCGACTATTTCTTAATTTTAATATAGTTAATGTAATTCAATGGCATCCAAATTATATTAGGTTCAAGTATGAGTAAATACCTTTCTTTTGGCGGTAGTTAGACTAAAAAATATTTATACGGTACAAAGATAACAAGGCCACGGAGATTACACTGAATTTTTACTCGGATGAAAAAATTATTTTGTATGCAAATTTTAAAGGAATTAACTGCAATAATTAAATCATAATAAAACATGAAATTAAAGGTTTTTTGACGTACTATAAGATAATGCATCGTAAAAAATTATTAAAAATCGTTTAGTTGTGTGAAAAAGCGAAAATGTTTAATTAGGTTTTTTTTTTTCCAAATCTTGTCACACTCGTTCAACTAAGAATTCGGACAACAAAACAATTTTTTTTTTTTGGCATATCATAAAATTGAAGTTTGAGAGAAAGCCTTTCAAACGACAAGGCCCAAAATTAAATAAAAAATCATTTTCATCATTAAAAATATTAATAAAACTGATTAAGCATGAAAATCACATCCCAAAAAGGCCACGGAGATTACACATTATTAATTATCATGGCTATTCGTTACCATCAATCGATCTGCAAATTTTTTCTTATAATGCTGACATATAAACACAGTTCCATGCCAAATTTCAAGTCTTTAAATTGAAATGCAAAAAAAAATAGAAGCTATAACGCTAAAAATGTAATTTTTTTAAAACGACCATAAAAGCTTATTTTTAAGAAACCACTACAAGGAATTATAATTTTGTTCTTACATAAACTAATCTTTGCTTAAAGCATATGGCATCCTGTTTTTAGATCCATTTAAAAAATAAATTTTATGCTTATGAACAGTTTTCTCTAATAACATTCGTTTTTAAAATTCCTAGTCTGTTACATAGGAGCAAGTTCGTGCGACCTTGTCGTGCATTTTATTTTTGTTAATCTACAAAAAAACGATTACTTTGATAATTACTTGATAAAAAAGGTACAAATGATATGTGAAAAAGGTAAGTTTTGAGAGAAATTGTTATTATTTTGAATTGTAAAAACATGAAAAATCAACATTTTCGTATAATTCTTTTTAATTTGTTTGTTTTTTCTTTTTTGTGTAGATTATGAAAAAACATAAAATAAAAAATTAGAATATAATATAAAAACTTAATTCGATTGCTTGTAAAAAAGTTATCAACAATTATACGTGAATAAGTGCGTTTACATGAACATTTGAAGCCCTGAAACTAGTATAAATTAACATTTTTTTCATCCTCGAAATTTTTTTCATCAATCCGCCGTAAATACGAAAGTAAAACAAAAACATTCTAGAGAAAAAAAAATTTTTTCTAAAATTTGGAAAAAAAATGTATGGCAGATAGGTACTTATTTAAAATTAAAACAGTTTAATTAGGTATCTATTAATTTCCATAAAATTTATCGCCAATATACCTACTTTTTATAAAGTTTGTCATTGCAATTATTATGTTTTCTAGAACACATTGTATCTTTGTAGCATTGGTTGAGAGTTCTCGCTTCAGATAGTAATTATTTGATTTTTCACCAGAATTGAAAATTTCAAATCAAATGATAGGCATATCTCTTTTTTTCAATACCTACAAAAACCATGCAAACAAGAAAATGTGTTCAGACAAACAAGTTCAAGCGAAAAATATATCTACCTCAATACATACTCACAAAAACATACAAACAAGAAAACAGAACAGGCCAACAGAAAAAGGTCAAAAAAGAAATTGTTTTTCATTTCCACCACTCTTTCTTACTATTTGTTTCTATCTTTCTTATCCTACTCTCCACTGACAAATTTTGCTGATTTCAGCGACACCACAGGCTAGGGACTCTAACATAAAATCACGTCAATTGATAATACTATAAGATATATATACAATGATAATGATTCTAAAACGTCACTTTTTGTTTGCAAACCTACATACATATAATAGGGTGGTTCAGATAAAATCAAAATTTTGTTCTTCTTTAAAACATGAAAAGTTGGATGATAAAATTGTATAACTTGTCAAAGCTTTAAAATTAGGAGCAACTTTGACTATCAGGATTTCATGAATTAAAAAAAATATCAAATTGATTTCATCTGACCCATCCTAATGTACATACTATATAATACCTACGTACAAAGTCCCTCCAAAAAAATGCCACAATAAACACAAAGATTAGGATTAACTTCTTTATTATTTGTTTGTTAAACATTTATTATAAATTTTTGTATTCTTGCAGTTATATTAAAAAGAAAAACCCCAGTGTGCCAATTTGCTTCACCCTTGGATGCAGATATTCACAGCAATCCACAGGTGAGTGTATTTATAGATTTTATTTTTACTAATTCATTCAATAAATTCTTAGTTTTGAATGTGTTTATTCTAATTGTATAAATTACTTAGATATACGTAAACACAAATCAAAAAAAAAAGTCAAGCACGTGATTACAGATTGCCAACACGAAAAAAAAAACGGTTTTTACCATTTTTAAACCAGAAATACAGGAAACCATTTTTAACATCCGCTTAGTTTGTCTTTATAGTTTTAACTTTTAATTTTACAAAGCGGGTGGTATTTTAAAAATTAAAGGTATTGTTTTTGTTGGTTTTGTTTACTCAACTCGTAGGTCGTTGATAATAGAGTTCACTATATTTAATTTTTTTTTAAATTTTAATGCTATCAATGTTTTGTTGCACTATCTATGCCATTGTTATCAAATAAAATTTGGTTAGGTGTACTTCTGTTGGAAGCATTTATGTATGTTTATATTTATAAAATTGTTGATAATTAAATTGATATGTTTGTTGAAATGTTATCTCAGAATTATTTTTACTTACGACTTATAGGTACTATAAGGCAAGTTATGCATTCGTAAAAAAAATCGAACTCGAGATTTTGATCAAAGTTGACATTACGATGATAGCGAAGACCAAAAAAGTGGGTCTCGCAATTCTGTCTGTCTGTCGGTTCGACTACAGCCTAAACGGCTCGGCCGATTTTCTTCAAACTTGGTAGATATGGGTTTCAATTTGTTCCCCCCACACGTTTTTTTCTTTTTTTTTTAAGACCAAAAATAACGGTACCTGCCATACGATTTTTTTTCGAAATTTTATAAATATTTTTTTCTCAAAAACTGTCCCACAGAATTTTTTAAACAAAATTTGATTCATTTAGTTAAAACTAGGTAATGGTTGAAAAAAAATTTCCAAAAAATTGTTATTTTTGGTAGCCCCCTGGGTCCATTTTTTTTTTGTTTTTGATTTTCTCGAAAACGGTACAGCCGATTTTGATAATTTTTTTTATGGTAAAGCTCCTCTACAGGTTAAATATTATTAAATACATATTCAAATTTTCAATTTTTTTATTTTTTGGATTTAAAAAAAAAAAATCAAACATGTTTTTTGGAAACCCAATACATATTTCGAAAACCCCAAGATCGATTTTTTTCAAACTTGATAAATAAAAGTTTCTTAATATAATCTACAAGATTTGAGAAAAAAAAAATTGTTTTATCTAAAACTAACGGTACCTTCGATACAAATTTAAAAAAATGGTTTTCGAAAATCGTATTTTTCTCGAAAACGGTTCCGAGAATTTTGCTAAATTTTTTTTTTCTTTTGATTAATTTTAACGATCTATAATTTAATAAAAAAAAATTGAAATCTAGATATTACTGACTGTACCTACCATAGAACGATTTTTTCGAATATTGAATTTCTCGTTATCGGCATAACGGATTTTAATGAAATTTTTTATAAGGAAGCTCTTAAAAAGTTTAAAAAACGTTGCATTTTAAAACTTGAAAAAAAAATATTTTTTTCAATTTTTAGAAAAAAAAGTAATTTTTTTTTTGGAAAATTCGATATCTCAAGAACGGCTTACTATTTTTTTTGGAAATTAGACTCTTATTCGTACAATAATAAAAACTTAAGATTGGCGTACCAAAATTTTTTCTTAAAAATGTTTTAAAAATTTTTTACATAAAAGCTTATTTTTTTAAGGAACCACTACAACGACTTATAATTTTTGTTCTTGCACAAATTTATATTTTCATAGCATTCTGTTTTTATGTCTTATTACTAAAAGAATTTAAAAAATTCATTTTGTCCTTATGAACAGTTTTCTTTAATAACATCCGTTTTTAAAATTCCTAGTCTATTTACATAGGAGCAAGTTCGTGCGAAACAGTCGTGCATTTTATTTTTATTATTTAGATGATATAACTAATTGATTTCGTGTTTAATTAAACATGTATTAATAAACCCTGTTTAAATACTTTTCAAAACAATAACTCCCTATGGGAAGTTAATAAAAAAAATACAAGAAAAATGTTGTATAACTTTTAAGGTTTTCGCGGTTGTAAGACAAAATTAATAAATATTTTTCGGACTTTAGTACTCACTCCGAATGTTAAGCATCAAATTACATTGAGCGTGGTCACCGGGAAACTGCTGTTTAAATGTTATGCATTAGATTGGCTTCACAAGTTGTAGCAGTGCGTAGAGGGTTCATCATGCTGTTAGTGGGGTGTAGGTTGTTGCGAGCAAACAATAATCACTACATTCCAGGGTGTTTTAAGTTTGATTTGTGAAGTATTGCTGATCAAGAAAGCTTAAAACTTTCGTCCCGATTTAAATTTTGTTGGTGCTTTATTTCAATCGCGTTGAGTACCAAACGTTAGGTGTATAGTGTTTTTCCTGAGCTAAAACCTTTGCTTGTTCGAAATGAATCCAATGGTGTTCATCTGAGTTGTCCAAGATATGCTTGGAAATTGCCGGGTAATAATTTTTCTTTGAACTTCATAGACGTCTGGTGTTTGGACAGGAAGGCGGTCCTTTAGTAACTGGAGGTAGTTTTTAAGGTTTTTGGGTGGCATAAATATGGATTCTATTCCATATTTATTCAACACTTTATAAACTCTATCTGTCACACCCTTGACGTATGGTAGGAAAGCTTTTTTGTCCAGATTGCTCTCATCCCTTTCTTGTGACACAGCTAGTTTTCACGTTCTTTGCTTTTTGGAATAGCCATTGGCCACGTTCAGAATTTAATCCAAAGTGATCTGGTTAGCTTTGTGTTGTTGTAATCCCTTGTAAAAAAAATCACTGATGAAGAAACAGCTATTGTCTAAAAGAAATCTCAAGCTATCCTAAACATTTTAGCAGACAAAACTATCCTATAAGGAAATTCAAAAACAGCTGACTATAAAGCAGATTTGAGTGAATCTAGAACGCGGCCATTTGCTCTCACAACTTTGTCAATCAGATTAAGCTCGGCTGTCAGATGGTTATTATAGCATATTCTGTGGGTGCACTGAAATAGTCTTGAGGAAACTGATCTTTAATTTGCCGAATGGTGATGGGTACTGGGTAGTAGCATGTAGGTATCTGCTAGTGTGTGTCCCAATTTTTTCTTTTTTAGTTCAGAGCAGAGCCAGAGTTGTCAAATAATAAATTGTTTCTTTTTTAGTTAGTGTTCAGAGCTTAAAATATGTGTTTATTTTATCGTTCTAAGCATGTTCTGAGCATGTTCAGAGTGCGCTCAATGAGCTCAGAATAAAGTAACTGAGCAGACAGATGGAAATTAAAAAAAAGTGACAGCTAATAGTTCAGGCTTGTTTCAAAAACAACTCAGAGCGCTCAGAGCGCATTTTATATGACACAAAGTTCTTTGGATCCTTGGTGGAGGACTAACTAAAACAAACTTAGTTAATTTGATTGGTTCGTGCTATGGAAAGTGGTTAAGAAATTGATGTTATCCCAACTGACCCTAGCGAAGTCTTCAATAATCTCGCACAATCTAATTTTCTTTCAACTAAAAACACTTAGTCTTCCAATTTCCTTTATTTCATAGATTTAATCTTATTTAAACGCACGTCAATACAAAGTCCGTTTTAGGAACTTAGTTTCCGACCCAATCTTTGCAACCTCTGGTGTTCCACAAGGAAGCCATCTCGGCCCTCTGATTTTCATTTTAACAATCAATGATGTTGACAGCCTCATCAAAGTCTCCTCCATATCTCTGTATATGCCGATGATAAGAAAATATACAGATATATCTCCTCCCCTATTGAATCCGACCTTCTCCAGCTCGACCTAGACAAATTTTCTACCTGGTGCCGGAAAAACTTTCTTGAGCTCAACGTTAGCAAGTTTAAAACAATAACGTATTCTCGAAAACGAAAACGGTTACACAAGTTAATTCGTTGTGTGATCTAGGAGTTTTATGCGATAAGGCACTGAACTTCAGATCCCATATCTATAGTTATATACATAGAGCCAACTCTGGTAATCTAAAGAATATTCTGATCCCTGTCACTATATCCCTTTGCCTCACATTCGAATATGCTAGCCATGTATGTATATATTCTCCTTTTTACGCTTCTCAGTCATTGTGAATTGAAGCCGTTCAACTTATATTCCTTCGTTTTACACTTCGCGGGTTACCTTGTTCTGATTTGTTTAACCTACCACCCTATGTTGATTAACCCCTAGATAAACGCAGAAAAGTGGTCGACATTGTTCTTATCCATCAACTTTTAGCTGGTAATATCGACTGACTTGCACTTCTTCAAAGAATTTCACTTTACACCAACCCTAGAAATTTTAGATCGGTGTCACTCTTTGAAACCAACTTTCACCGCACTAACTATAGATGTAAGGAACCTATGAATCGCATGCTACCTGTTGCTACTAGTATGCAATACTTTTTTGACCACTTCTCCAGAAATTCTCTCAAAACCTCTCTCTACGAAAATTCTTAACCCCAGCGCCCACTTATGCTAAGTAGTTTTTAAACTTTTTTTTGTAAAACAAGTCGTAAGTTTTTCTTAAGTTTTTGCTTGCATGAACCTAAGAAAGTTAAACAAATTCTCGGGGGTCCTGTCTTCTCTCATAAATAAATAAATTGTCATTAGCGCTGGATGTTGAAATAAGCTCAAAAATAACAATCAGAACATCCTGAAAAGGTACATTTGTAAAAAGTGACTCAACGTCAAAACTCACCATTACTTCATCCTCTTCGAGTCCTTAGGTACCGAGAATCTATACATGGTAGGTAGAATCCTTGATGTGATGTTATGTACCTCCAACTAAAGGTTTAAAAACGTCTTCTAAATGTTTCGCTAACAAATAGCCCAACGCATTTCTTGGAACCACATTTAGTCACATGGGATGCCCTTCTTTATGGATTTTCGGCAGCCAATACAATTTTGGGAATTGGGTACAAGAAAGAATTAATGGCGGAATTACTTTATTTTCAATAATGAGTTTTGTGACTTTTCCTAATATCATGGTCGTGGGATCGTAATCGACAGGCGAATGTGTGTTTGTGTCTTCAAACATCGCATAGATCTTAGCAAAATAGTCACTTCTATTTACTCGTACAACAGTCGCATTGCCCTTGTTTGCAGGAATAATAAATATACCCTCTTCCCTACGCAACGCATTTAAAGCAACCATTTCATCTCTCCTTACATTCACTGTTGATGTTGTTGCTAATCTTACCATCACTTCTTCGTCTTGCCGAATTGTTTCGACATCGATGATGTTGAGTTTATTGCGAGAAATGTTATGACCTTCACTTTAGTATATTTTTAAAATAAGAACTTCCTTCTGGAATTGCCATACTCATATTTCGTAACCGTGTATCGCTTTCTAGTCTTTGATTTTGCTTCCGAGTTTAAACAAATTTAGGCTACATTTTTCGAGAACTAGGTGTCGATTTGAAAAGACTAACATTGTAGAAAGAAAAATTTTAAAGAATGACAGGCATATGCTCAAAAATGAATCAACCATAACGGTTCCTAATAGCTTTTTAGTATTGCTGATCTTAGTTTGAAGCATCTACCAACAGACAAAAGCCTTTCCTCCATTTTTAGTGTTGAAAGACTGCTAGAAGAACCTTCTTTTATTGCTACAAGCACCACTTGAATCACCATTTTATTATATATTTTTAAATTATTCCATATTCAAAATCTTTTCAGAGTGTTGTTCTTGAAGGAAAGTACTGGAAAAGGCAATTAACTGTCATCAAAGCAGAATACAGGAAATGGAGACGTAATTTCAAGTCAAATAATTCTGGGTGTTTAATTTACGACACTGTAAGTTATATTGAGTTAAATATTTTGAAATTTGTTTGTTTATTATTTTTTTTTCAACAGAAAAGTGAATTAGATCTCTTTGAATGGTCACCAATGCTAACTGAAGACTGGACTACAGATACATTATTTTCCGCTATTAATGTTCCATTTCCCTTCCCAGATCCACGAGAAATCGGTAAGTTATTAAGCTTAAATAACTTCATATAATAATTCTAACCCTGTATTTTTATATTTCAGCTAGAGGAGCAGGAAATGCAGATTTTATACAACCTAGCTTAGGACCGTTGCAGCCAAATTTAGATGACCTTGATTTAACATTTGAAGGTAAGCTTCATCCGCACTTAGCTGCTTTCAATGTACAATCTAACAAGTTTTTGTTTGAATTAGAACTTTTGCAGAATACACGTCTTCCTTCAGTTCCCGAAGAGGGAAACGACGATATGTTAAAAGCAGTAGATTATGGTGGATTCTCAGCAATCATGGGTTTGTTGAAATTCTTGTTTTTTTGTGAATATTTATATTTTTAATATCACTTCACAATAGGGCCGGACCAAATGGATTCTAGTGACATGATGGATGTTACAAATCAAAATCAATCAATGCCTAATGGAGACGATTCAACCATGATGGAATTGAATACACCTTTAAATGCCATACAATACTCTGAACTTGAAAGACAATTTCAAAATAATTTAGGGAGTCAAACAGATCTTAGTAGCACATTGATGATGAACAATAATAATAGCAACAATCAACAGCAGCAGCAGCAACAGTCAGTAGAGTCAGATTTTAATAGCTCTCCTAAGCGCCAGTCGATCAAAACATTTCCAATTTCAATGGAAAACTCTGGCAATCAAATGCAAGGATTCTCAGCAAAGAGCGTTATAAAAGGACGAGTGTCAAAGACCACACAACGACCATTTAGGTAAATTTATATTTCAAATTAAACATTACTCAATAATAATTTCAATTTATGTATGCAATATACTTTTTTTTCAGACGAGAACCACATAATTATGATAAAGCACAACCTACCCTCCATCAAACTGAGATCTATCAACAAATGCTTGCCGAAAGTCAACAACAACAACAACAGCATCTTCAACAATCGTTAGCCCTTCAAATACAAGCACAACAAACAGCATCTAATCAATCGCAACAATCAAACATGCAACAGCTTTCACAACAACAATTCCCTTCAGTTATGTTGAATAATAATGGCAGCAACTTTACCATGAATCAATCCCAAAACTTGCTCAATATACCTCAAAATTCGAATAACAAATCATATCCTATGGCGCAAAAGGGTAATCTTCTGCCGAACGTAAAAATCGAGCCTCCACCACCTCCAACCAATACAGTTATATCGATGTACACCTTAAATGCTAATTCAGGGGGTGATTTAGGCTTCCATCGGATAGGCAATAGATCACAAGCAGCACAGCCGAGTATCTCATTACCTTTGCCTTCATTTAAACCATATCCCAATGTACAAAGTTTTCCTAAGTCCGCTTCAACTGGTAACTATATCAATGTTCGCGCTGCAATTGGAGGCGGTGTTCCTGGATCCAATATGAACACAATCCTGCAAGAGCATGTGCAACAGCAACAACAACAGCAACAACAACAGCAGCATCAACAACAGCAACAACAACAACAACAGCAGCAACAACATCATATTCAACAACACCAACAACAGCAGATTCATTCTCAATCTTTGCCAACCCCTCTTCGTCAGCATCAATTAATTCTTCCCCTTATTACTTCATCTAGTCAGCAGCAGCAACAGCAGCAAGAACAACCAATTCTAACTAAGGAAATCTTCCGCTCCAATAGTCTGCCACTTAATTCTTCACTGCAAAAGCTTGAATCGCGTATTGAGCATTTTGTTGTGCCCAAGTACCAAGCAAAGAGTAACAAATCTCGTTCACGTAGCAACTCAATACACCATCAAAGTGCCCCAACAATGATCAGTGGTGGTGTGGCAAGTGGATCGAACTTGCAGGTACCTCGGCTCCAAACGGCAACTAGTGATCCAATGTTAAACTCAACATTGGCGCAACTCCTGACGGCCCCTAGTCAGCCACCAGCTGCCTCGGCAAGTAGTTTAAATTCGAGCAGCAGTTATGTGCCATCAACAAGTGATATACGTGTGTCTTCCCAGCAACAACAACACCATCATCAGCAAGGATTGCATCAATCAATGCCGAAACCTATATCTCCAAAGAAGTCAAACTCGTTACCTGTCCCAGCGCCAGCACTAATGATGCATAGTCCTCCCGGAAATAAGGTAAACTAATAAATAGATGTTTAAATTTATTTTGTTTGATTTCAACTTCATTGTCTTTGTAGATGTTAAGTTTTCCACCTCCTTCAGGTGGTCATATGTCCACGAGCAATATAAGTCTATCACCGGAATCGTTTCACGACCAGGATTCCCCTCTATCACCAACGCACACTTTAAAGTATCCACGAGAGACACATCGCCGTGCGGGGCATATTCATGCCGAACAAAAAAGAAGGTACAACATCAAGAATGGATTCGATATGTTGCATTCGTTGATACCACAATTACAACAGAATCCAAATGCAAAAGTAAATTTGTTCCCTTTGTTTGGTTTTACTATTAACCGAATATGTATTTTTGTTTGCAGCTAAGTAAGGCAGCAATGTTACAAAAAGGTGCAGACTACATTAAACAGTTGCGTTCGGAACGAAGTATACTCAAGGAGAAAATGGACTTGCTTCGGAAGGAGCGAGATAACTTAAACAGTTCACTATCGTAAGTACAAGGATTGCATACAAAATAATTGTATAATTGTACCTATATGAAATTTGTAGGCACCTGCACTCTATTTTACCTGCCAATGGAGCGCCGGTAACCCGCCAGCGTACTGAACATGTTCGACAATTATACGAGCATTATGTTAAATGTCGTACTATGCAAAATTGGAAGTTCTGGATTGTAAGTTTAATAAATGTCTTAATTTTCATCGAATGGTAGAAATTAACTTTTAATTTTTTCTTGTTATGGTTAGCTTGGCTTAATACTAGAGCCACTTTTAGCTTCTTATACAACATCAGTGTCCAGTGCTAGCGCCGATGAACTCCAACGGACAGTTTTCTTATGGGTTGATCAGCACTGTTCGCTAGTTGATTTGCGTCCAGGTAAGCATGTTGAATGTGGAAAATATATAAACAAAAAACTCCTTTTAAAAAATCTAATACAGTTATTACAATATGTTAAAACACAACATAAACGTACGTTAAGCGGTATACACATGTATCTTGTGTGGTTTGGGATGGTGTGTTGTGTCCTCGACTGTGAACTAATCAAAATAACTGTGTTGTAAAATGCAAACGCTCCTTATTAAACTAAGTTGTTTTCGAGAGGTATGGTTCAATGGGAGGATAAAGAATTTCGACAAAACACAACACTTATTAGACCACACGAGATGAGTGTGGCTTTAATTATAAAATAAATACAATTTTTAGTTTATCTTCAAATTCCTTATATATTCGTACCAAAGATTTTATAATTTTTTTTAAACTATTGCTAAAAATAATTAATTTCTTCTCGTATAAGATTCAAGGAGTCAAAAGTAGTTTTTGTAGTGAAAGTTAACCAAAAAAAGTAATTTAGTTAAAAGCTGAAGAGATAAAGCTAATTTAAAAAAAAAATTCTACTTGTAACCTTTGAACAAAAGGTCCAATTTGATTTAGTGCTCATTCAACACTTAGTCAGAGTTTAATGTTGTAAATTATGCTTTTATTTAATGAAAACTCTCCAAAAATAGAAATATTATCAAAATGCAAAGTATAGGTAGACCAGAACGCTTGGAAAGAAAATTTAAATAAAACAACAACGGTGTGAGATATAAAATTGATTCTGGCTTTATTTTGAAGCAACATTTACGGCAATATGTATGAAATAGCACATCATTCAAATGGGGCCTCGGCTTTGCTGGCAGGGCTAAAAGCGGTTGGTCCAATTTCTGATGACTCGCTGCATTATTTTGTCATTAGCGTTTCCATTGTTGGCCTCAAACCCACAGTACCGAAATGCGCTTTTTAGCAAAATGGTTTCTTGTTTTTCTACAGAAGTATTGATAGTGTTGATAGTATTGATAATTAGCATTCATAATGAACTTGGTCATAGTGATTTGGTTGTGAAATTGCACCAAGTCATCCAACCTATAACAGTATCGGAGTTAAGAAAAAATACCTTGAATTGCGACCTCGACCTTGCAATCTCCATATCTTTGGTCCTTTAACAAATGCATTACAAAACAGAGTTTTTCAAGACATTAAGGCAAGAGGTTAAAAACGTTGTATTTCGATGGCAAAACGTGCAGAATTAATTTACTGCGTAATCGAAAAGCTTGTCAAAAAAATAGAGAAAGGTATTCTGTTAGGGGATTCAAATATGGTATTAATTTTTATCAAACTTATATATTCGTCATTTACTTATTGAAGAACCTTCGTATTTTTTACCGGAAAATCATTGAAATGTTTCTTGTTTTTTGACTTTTCTGAACATAAGACTCATATCAGTTAGTACTCTCTAATAACGTTTGGCGGATGATGATGTTTGTTTTGGGCTATTTTATACAGAATCAGAAATTCTTGGACAAATTAGTTTCTTTGGTAATTCTACGATTAACACCCATAAGTAATGATCTTAACTGGAAATGTTGAAATTCCAGTTTATGAGCTTTGTGTCATTACGATCTTGTCCAAATCATAACGGTTCTTGTTGGTTGGCCCCAAAATTTTGTTTTATGTTTTTCCAATTTAATCATCGTTTAATACATTTAAATAGTAGAGTAATTTTATTTCATAAATTATTTTTGCTTGGCTTCGCCATTATTTCTGAAAAAAAAAAATAATAATGAACTAACTATTAATTCCAAAATAAAAGAAGATTTTTACTATTAGAAGAAAGACTACTTTAAAATCCTGTGCCTTGAATATTTTTCGACATAAAACTCCCGTAAAACAAAGAATTGCTTCGCAAATTGCAAAATACATATGCATATAGTTATCATAGGTTAGATTATGCTAAAAAAGAGTGATGAGCAAATCGCATCACTTCACTGGGATCTCAATGATTGTATTGTGCTCCGGAGGAGGGATAATGAAAAAGAGTTAGTGAAAGCTTAGATATGGGGTGGCTCTCTGGATTCTGAATGAATTTCACGATGTTTATTAGTGGCAAAATCGAGATGTTTCACTCAGTTCGACCCATAAGTATTCTCCGTTTTTCTGGTTCTGTCTAGGATTAGATAAGCCCTCTAGCGATTCTTCATTCCGAAAACCCAACTAATTCCCAGATGTGCTTATGCCCATTATACTCATGTGGGTTCCCATTGAGTTGTGACCCGTTAGAACTGTAACCATATAAGAATTTCAAGTAAATAGATAGTTTATTTTTTGAAAGACCCAGTTATAGATTCCTGGAAACCCGACAAGTATTTATTTCGTTTGCAACTTAGAGGAGCCTCTGGTGAATTCTACTTTTTTCTAGCTGCAATGGCTTTACTACGGAGAATTCGATATACTTTTGATCAATCTATGACCCACTTTTGGCCAGTTTATATGCCATTTCGTTTCTGTATAAATAACTATGTCCTGGAAGGTTAGGTTAGATTAGGTTGAAGTGAAGCATCGTAACTGACGCACTTATACCAGAGTTAGTCCATTGTTAGTCCACATTAATCTAAAGATGTTCTCCCTACTCGTTGAAACATTCGAATCTCCTTGCGAAGCGGGAGGGACTATAAATGTCAACATTAATTAGGTCAAAAGGTTCCTCGAAGATAAACTCTCCAAGATGGAGTCTACATCTAAGAGTTAGTACAGAGCATAGAAGATGATTAATTGATTCTATCTCCATGCCGTCCATACACCTTCTGCAAAAATCGTTTGAATAAACGCCAAACCTCGTTGCGTGTTTGCCTATAAGACAGTGTCAAGTTATGACAGCAATCTTCCTAAGGATATCAAACACTTGGAACGTTTAAGATCAAGCATTGGCCAGATCTGTTTTGTCATCAGACAGGTGGTTATGTTGTTTCATCTAAGGTTTGTTCTCGCAATATCATATTGCTTCAGCATAAGTTTACATGTACCGATGGGTATATCTATATTACTCTTATCGGATAATATAGGTTATGTTGTTCCATTTTTATAGAGTTCATCAACCTAATGCCCTGGGACCCAATAGCGGTGAAAATTAAACAACTGCTACATCTTCATAGGAGATATACAGCAGTTGAAGGCTGGGTGACTGTTGTAACTTTGTTGCTGAGTAATCACAACTCGTTTCCGACCTATAGTTTTGATTTTGACTATTGAGCAAATTGGTTTAATTGTCGCCTAGCTTACTCGCATGCTTCGAAGGATTAATTGTAACATTAACTTATTTGATTTTAGCCTCAGTTCACCTTGCCACTGACTACTACACCTCTTAAATGGGTATCAGTAAAGATCATCCTCCAAAATTGGTCCAGAAATTCCAATGTCACTCTCATCTGGGTTCAGGGAATGAAAGGGCGACGAGCTGGGCAGGCAAGGATCACCCCTTCATAGCTAACTGTCTTAGCTGCGGAGACCAGCGGGAAAATTAATTTTTCAATAGCCTGCTCAGGTCAAATAAAGAGGACAATCATTAGGAAGGGCATTTTTTGACGAAAGTGACGAAGTTTCGGACACGAATATCAAAGACTTGATCTCTTTTCTCAGTGCGATGAAATGTGCGCCGTGACCTTCGTTTGCAAACTGCGCGGACTTTGATGAATGTTTGTGGTGCGGATGGAGATGATCACACAATCGGATTGGCTACCGTTTCAGCACCAGTCAACAAGCTGCCTAGATTGGCATAGTGTACCTATAGATGGTGTCGCATGAGTGTGTTAGGTAAGGTAGGTTAGGTCAAAACCTACTAGACCCTTTCTTATTTTTTAACTTAATCAAAACTGGATGACTCCGTGGGAATTTCCTCAATTTCTCATATCAATTCCATCCACAGGTTCATACGAGTTATGGTATCAAAATGGCGCAATTCAGCGCTAACCGGGGCACAGGGCTAGGCTGCCAGTGGTTGTTAGTCTTCTTAATCATCCTTCAAATTGATCTCAATTTTTGTATTTAACAAGATCTATTAAATCAGATTAAGAATTAGCTTGTTTAAGCCAAACAAATAGGGGTGTTGCTCCCACCAAAATTAAAATTAAATTTAAAAAAAAAATTATAAATGGAGTACGGACTGACCAGCTTAGCTTCGATTTTTTTATAATTTTGCACGCACCAAAGAGAATATGATTATGAGATTATGGATTATATTTTGAAATACATATTTTAAATGCTTACCATAGATCATGGCATACAAATAAAATTATCTATTCCACTTCTAAAATTTGCTCTCGGTTCTCGTTCGGCTAGGAAAGCTTTTGAGTTTATTCTTAAACCTTATTTTGGAGGCACTATTATATATGGAAAATAAGCAACTTCATCCCATAATGTCACCAACGTGTATTTTTTCACTTAAAATACTCTGCTGATATTATTCAGAGACATAATTAATTTGTCAATATTTATAACAACACTTTAAATTTTATTTTAAATCCAAATATGAAATAAAAACCTTTCTTATTAAAAATACCACCAAACATTGGTGTTATATGTATTACAAGAAATATCAGAGGTGGAACTACATTATTCACTATTTTAAAAATGTCTTAAAACATAATTAATCTATTAACTTAAAAAAAACGAGTTATTATTCATTTAATTGTTGGCCTCCATATTTTTCAGAATATTCAAAAACAACATTTTCCATTTCAGCTGTTTCAAATAAACTACGTTACTTATCCACAACGACTGACATTTTATCTGACCCGCCATCAACACTACATGAAGAAGTGTCGAAAGCTATTAACAACACTCCAGGCCAACATCCTAACCTAACTGGCTCATAGTCAAGACAGAGAACACTGCAATCAAATCGGAATTTATCAAATAAATCTAATTTTAAAAAGAGACAGAAGAAATAAAAAAAATCAAAATCAAAGTACAATTATTTAAAAATATATAAACAAACAAAAAATATAACCTGTTGTTAAAGAAGCAAATATTATGTAGTTTTAAAAGGATTTTAAATTTTCTTGTCGTGTGCCTAATTGCAAATAAGGAAATCTATATTACTATATATTTACAATTGTTTATGAAAAACCGATTTTAATAGCTACGTATATTGAGTTGTTGTTAGCTGTACAAAATATTATTTTTTTTTTTCAACGAATCATAAATTCGTTTAAATGCTTATATATTTTTTTGTTATATAGCGTAATTTTACATTTTTTTGTTTTGCTTAAATTTTGGGTTTTTTTTTGTCCATAACTTAAACATAAAAAAAAAACAACCACAAAACTTAGAAAATGTGTGCCTTATATCAAAATTTTTATATTGTTAAATGTTTATGTTTTAAACTGCCGTTATGAGAGTGCGGTATTTGTGAACGAGTGTTTTTTATTGTTCAAATAAAGCCGGTAGAGCAACATTAATGTTACTGCTTTTAGTTCTTTTTTTAGCTGTTTTTTTTAGCAATGAAAATCTAATAACATGTAATTTGATATGATTGAATTGTTACGAAATATGTAGTTTAATTTTAAATCAATATAATACGTTTTATATGGAAAATTGTTTTTCATTTCTTCTGTTAAATAAGAACATTAAAAACTTTTGAACAGTACAACAAATATATTTCTATTCAATTGTATCATTGTCTTTTGTCATAAGACAATTAAAATTACAGTTTTATTAAAGGCTGAAAGACATTATCGAAGCTATGATGTAACAGTCCCTGATAAAGTAGTTGTTTTTGTGGTGACAAGTTTCTTATTTGTATTCTCCATATCCTTAAATTGTATTAGAATTACCATATATGTGAATATGGCAGCGAAAATCTAAAGAAAAAATATGTTTTATCATTTGAATGCTTTTAATTTAAATTTAAACCTTACCTTGAATAATGTTCGTTTGTTCAGTGGGAAGAAGCCATACGCTGTGAGAATGGGTTTCTGTTGTATATTTTTCATTAAAAATTTGTCCACCTAGAAAGAAAGTGAACAATGGTGATTAATAGAAGAAATTGTGAATGATCTTATGATTACTTTTGTTTAGTTCGATTCTAAATTAAAATAATTAAATAAATTTGGGCCACAATAGCTCGTCGAGAAGCAATGCATAGTGACTTAAAATGGTCAACTATTCCTGTGTGCTTCTTGTCGACGTAAACGGTGGGGTTCTACAATATTTTTCCGAGTCCCAAGGACTGAGTTGAGAAGAAACTTTCTTACGGAAACATATGTATACTGTTTGACAATTTGTCACTATCTCAAATCAGTATTGACAAAAACATTTTTTTTAGATGGCAGAGACAGAGGCAAACTAAACAAGATTTCCCACGTGAAAGTCCAATGCACTAACTATTACGCCAAGCACCTTTAGAGAGGAAAGGTTGCTCTCTTCCACCTGGTATTGTCCCAGATGGTTTTTCCTTTGGTGCATGATTGGACAACATCTTCCTAGTATGCTGTCGAGTGATTCCTCATGCATGTTGCAGAATCTACATGTGGCACTGCTTACCATACCAAGAAAATGTAGGTGTCTTCTAAGTTTGAAGTGTCTAGTTAGTATACCTGTTCTTGTTCTTAGGTTCTTCCTACTTAAGTTTATGCAGTTTTCGAAACGTTGCTGGTTGTAATTGCCAAGTAGTAGTTTCGCCTGCCTTAGCTTTGGGAGTTCTTTACAATTCTGGCATCTACTTGCCTCTTCTTCTTACTTAATTTTTTTGATGACATTTTGTTCTAAGGCTCAAGCTCTGTTAAAAGGTTTGATGCAAATATTGTTGCTAATGAGTCTGCCTCTTTGTTTCCATGAATACCCACGTGACCAGGTACCCAGGTGTGACCCTGTTCTGTTTGCCAAGTTCATGTAGCTGGCTTATGCACTGCCACATAAATTTAGAGCTGATAGTATATGAATTTAGTGTCTTGAGTACCGCTTGATTATCTGACATGTTGGCAGTGTTATTGTTACGATGATTATTTTAGTTTGGAGGATGCTAGTGGACTGCCCGATTGGTATGGAAAATTTGGTTCTAGGTCCAAAGATTCCTGCACCAGTCACTTCGCTTTTTCCCGAACCATCAGTGTACCACTTGATGGTACTTCTTTTGAGGGTGTAGTTTGTTTCTTCTCCTACACTTCTTCTTTTTTGCTTAACTCTGTAAAAAAGTATTTTTTGATCATACCATCTCTTGGGATGTCAAGAAGGTTTGTTACTGTGGACCTGGTGATTAAGTCTCTTTTCTTGAGACCTATAATTTTGCCGGTCACAGTTCCTTCCTTTGAGAATCTGATGATAGAGGGGATAGATGGAGGACAACCTCCATAGCTGCTGTATCGGAGGTTCCCATTGCTCCGGAAATACCAATGCACGCGAGCCTTTGGAATTTTTCTAGGGTTTTCCTCGTTTAACCTCCCTCTGCGTTTCAATTACTTCACATCTAACTGGATGGATTTTATATGTGGCAGAAAATGGTATGATTGTCGTCTTGGAGGTGTTTATTGATAGTCCTACACCATTTCCGTGTAATTGTTAGTCCTCTTTGGATAATATCGCAAAGAGTTACCTATACCTACGGCAATGACAGCGATATCATTAGCAAATCCAATGCAGCATATACCTTGGCAACAATTATTCATCCACTACAAGACTCCACCACAAGGGTGATAATGTCCTACCCTGAGGACAACTATTACGGCGAGAGGTAAATTCCTCGTTCAATATCAAACAAAATTTTGAATTTTTTTAAATTTTAAAAGTGAAGAAACTAAAATTTAACTTACCATTTTTTCAATATCAGTTCCTCTTCGAGATATTCTTGAAAGAATTCTTGCTGTTTTATTTGCCTACAAAAATCAATACGTAATGATTATAAGAAAATTTAATAAAAACACAAATTTATCTACAACAAATATATTCAATTTATTTGAGCTACTTTTTACAACTCATTTGAGCTACTTTTTACAACTTTTTTGAGCCACTTTTTACAACTCAATCATGTTAGAAATAGTTGAAAATCAGCCAAATTTTCTTATTTACCTCTTCCGTTATATTTCCATGGAATATAAGCACAGCATTTAAAAGCATTGGAGTAGCCCATATTAATAGCTCACTTATGAAAATATGAGAACAACTACTATAATCAGGCTCTCGAAAGTCATTTCGCATCAAGAAGAACACATGAAGAAATCTTATTGGTAAATTCACAATCATAGATGTCAAGTGCAATAGTAGCAAAATACCGTACAAAAAAGAAATGTCATTTTTACACAGTCGAATCAGTTCATAACGGTCGAATAGCAATTCTCGTATTACAAGAACACGATCAATATGAGTTTTGGGATTTGAAAAACTTTCGATTTTTGTATTTATCGAAACCAAAGTTCCATTGATGATCTTAACAAGTGACATATAAAACGTCCACTGTAATCCACCAAAAACAAGATTTGGAATGACAATAAGCGGGAAATAAAAGTTTGAATTTTGAACATCGGAAAACACGAACAATATGTTTGTTGAGCAGATAATAACTAACACCAGATATATCAAAAACAATCGAAAATTAAAATCAATCCATATGTTTCTCTTGTGGGAATCTATATATTTGTTCTCCAATCGCACGACAATTTTAAACATTTTAAGGTTAAGGTCTCTCCTTATATAGAGGAAAATATTGCTCAATAACTGTGTTGTACCATAGATGATACTGCCGTACATGTACAGTTGATCCACTTCAATCCAACTATCACAAACACAAGTGCTTTCAGGTTGAAACCAAATTGGCTTAAGGATGATATGAATAACGCTAACTAGAATAATCATTGTGGACAGATTAAAGGCTATGCGATTTGCATACCAGCGTTTTGAATTTTTTGGTAGGAATTGCAATTCGTTTTGGTTTTTATATGCGGGCAAAATTCCGAAAAAACTTAGCCAATGTAGCTGAAGTAATAGTCCTTCGCGAATGTACATATCTGAGGTTTGTGGTGCTTTGAAAGGAAACATAATGCCTAAAAGAATTTTTATATGTACGTCTTTAAGAATTTCAGCTTTAAGTCAATAAATATGTTAATTGAAAAAAATTTTCGGTTTAATGATTTCTTGATATTTGTTTCCTTAAAATAACAATTCGCTTGAGTAGTTTTGTGATTTTTAGAAGAATGAAAGAATAATCCAACGAAGCAGTTCCTAAACATTTTTTAGGTATAAACTGATAGAAACACATCAACTAAGTAAATAAATAGGTTAACTCAACATAAATAAGTTTGTTGATATTAACTAGTACTTTACTTGGAAGGCAAACAAAAACCGACGGAGAAAACATTCTATCAGATTCTTAAAAAAGGTATGTATGTTCATAATTTGTCCTTTAATATAATACTCTTAGTGATGATTTTTATAATAAAATAAAGAGTTTTTCCAAGTTATATGCCAATACCTTGGTCAGGGCCGGCCCGAGCTAAATTAGAGCCTTGCGCAAGCTTTATCAGTGCCGTCCCTCATTTGAATTGTATTGGCGGAAAAAGTCATTTCCTCATTACCCAAGGGGTACCCTTTGCAATGCGTTTTTTTAACGAGGTATCCCCAAGAGGCTTATTCCTAGATAATACTTATATTTTTTTATTTTATTAAAAACTAAGAAATCGAAAATATATCACAAAAATAATAGTAACTAAAGAATACAAAAATAATTGTAAGCTAAAGTAAAAAAAAATATATCACAAAAATTTGGGAACTGAAAAAATATTTTTTGAAGTAAAAAATATTTAAAAACTAATTCAAAAACATAACAACATACAAATAAATAATGAACTCATTAATTGTTGTTGAATTAAAAGTTTTATATTCATATTTAATTTATTCAGTGTAGAAAATAATAAGATTATTATTTTAATAAAAATAAATGGAACCGAATTTATTGCAATAGATAAACTTTTCTGGCTTCTGTTTTAGCAAACTCAGTTACCAAATCATCATAATATAATGACTTGACAAACTCTTTCTCTATAGCCATGTTTGACTAGTCAACTTATCTTTCCTGAGTCGTTGGGGTCCTGAAGTAGTTGCTTATTAATTTTAGTTTCAAAACATTACGTTATTTGAGGAAACTGTGATAGTATTTCTAGATTTCTTCAGCTAATAACACGTTAGTGAATTGTTCTTCTGATCGTTCTTAGTAGCTTTTAGAACTAGAACGCTATTAGATAAATGAACAGAAGGACTTAGTAAATACATACCACATATGTAGTTATATTATTTTTTTCTAAAATATCGAACTAAATTAATATGCAACATATAAACTTGAAACTAAAATTTTACTTCCTAATGACTGCATTGTTTTTATTCTCAACGTTTCTAGCCTCAGATATTTCAATAAGAGCTTTATACTATATCTCCTAAGATTTTTTTTAATGGTTTTAAAGCATTTCGTCTACTCCCATCTGGTTTCAGAAAGGGGTTTTAAGGTCAAATCAGAGAAGTTTTTTTATATATGTCCCAACGCATTGTTGAACCTGATACAAAGTTTTATAAAAAACTAGCGGCCCGGTACGTGCTTCGCTACGTATAAAGTGAAATAATAAAACAATTTAATTGTAACATCAAATTATTCCTTTATTCAAACAAAAAAATATTTTATTAATTGCTAGCTATTTTTAAACTTAATCCAAAATATTTGGATAAACAATATTTTTTGTTTTTCCATATCAGTTGGAATCGTAGGGATACGCGGTATCAAACAAACTTCTCCTTTTGATTTAGCAGTTAGGATCGTAGCTTAAATCAAATTTGGCAATAACTTTTTCACTGCCAATCTGGTGCCATTACACAGTTTTGGTGGATTAATATTTCGCAACAATATAATCAAAGAACCAACTTTCAGATTCAAGCAATGCGGTGGCACACCAGCTAGTTCCAATGAATTTTAAAATTCAATTGGATAATTCATTGCCTCATCTTGATTCATAACACTGTTGATTACCACGTAAATCTTGCATTGTTCGATTAAATGCTTCTAGTGATTTTTTATTCGCCATTGTACACTCATCCCATAAAATAATTGACGTTAATCGCAGAACTTTTGCCATAGCAGAATTTCTCGAAATATTGCAAGTTGTAGTTTCAATCACCTGTGCATTCAATGGCAATTTTAATGTAGAGTGTGCAAAAATTGATTATCACCGTCGGGGTATGGCAATAACGAACCAGCTTGATGATAAATCTGGCCCTGAATCTGTAACATGTATGCAATTTTAGGTAGATGTTGGATCAGAATTTTTAAAACTATCGAATACTTTATGATTCAGATTGATATAAACATGGGACAGTCCTGTTGAAGTATTTACCTTAAACGTCGGCATAAAATTATCTCTAATAATTTTAGTAGCGCCAAAAGAAGTCATTTGAAATGCCGAATTGTATAGTTCAATATGACTCAAAAAGGGATTCAACGTTTGAAATGTCCCAAAAATAAGTGAATGCAATGGTTCGGGTGGAGTTTCTAATGCTGGCAATCTCACTTTGCCATTAGCACAACACATGCCGGGCAGGGTTCGAACCTAAATCTACTCCTACGCTCCGATTTTTCGAGATTCACTCCACTTTTTCCACACAGACAAATTGTCTTATTTATATACAAATATGACATTGTTGAAAAAAACCATTAAACCTTTGTTAAAAATTCTTTCTGAATTTGTAATTTGTTTATTTTTACAAAACAATTTTTGAAAATAATACTAAGTTTTCCAATGAAACCTGTGATTTATTTTTCTTTTTTGCTAATACTATTTTTGTATGTTCATACATACATATGTATGTTTTAATTTTCCTGAAAAGTAAGGATTTTCTTTTTGTTTCAAATCTACTCCGAAAATCTTGCATTTGCTCGACTTTTTTTTCAAATTTGCTCCGACATTTTATGATTCAGGTTCGAACCCTGATGCCGGGCGTTTCACCTGGAAAGTTAGCCGCATCACAATGTGGACATTATTGCGTCCATCATTCCAATGTATCCGTACATACTATAATTAATTTGACTGTTGTAATTAAAAGCAGCACGCATCATTTCAGCCAAAGGAGCACGACGTACTCGTGATCGCCGTGCAAGATTCAGTACAGGTACAGGGTCAACAGATGTATTTCGTGCATTACGTTCACGCTGCGATGCATTAGCATGTGCGCGTTTATCTGCAGTCTGTGATCGTCTTAGTAATGCTACATCATTTGCATTACGCGTTCGCCGACCTATATTTGCTCGCCCGGCACGTGGCATTATTCCTTCATATAAAAAAGAATAAATCAAATTAAAAACAAATTGCTACATTAATAGTGGTGTATCAGTATCGCTAAAAAACTGAGAAAAGTACACGCACACATGTACATAGTACATTTGAACGATTCAATTTGACAGCACAATCCATATATGAAAAAAGTTTCAATTTGACAGCAAAATCTCCACTAACAAAATGATCCGAAATTTATTGAATTCATTTGTTACAAAAAATGTGATAAATGAAGAACCGCTCGACCGATTTTGTGCAAACTTCACATAAACCATCTACTACATAGTCCGAACAAAGCCTAAACATTTGGTTCAGATAGGTGAGCCCGTTCTTGAGTTATAAAAACACAACGAAAAGTGGCATTGATTTTTATATATATAGACTTAACAGCTTCCAATGAACAGCAAGCTGAATCATTAAAAACCAACAACAACCAAAGAGAATGCAAGCAGCCTGAACAAAATAAGCTCTTGGTTCAAGACACTTAATTTTGTTTTGAACACCAGCCTCTTTTCCTTTCATGTTTGAACCATTATCATAACCTTATGGGTACATACTCGTATACACTACTGGAATAGTAGCGTAGCAAGTTTTATTTTCAATATACTGTTGTGAACAGAGCTTTATACTACTACAGCGCCATCTGTTGGAAAATTGCATATCTAATTTATGGAAGAAACAAAAAGCTCTTTTCCAATGTCAAATGTATTTCCCCTTATTCCAACCATCTAGAACATTCCAAGACAAGAACTTTCGAGAACAACTAATTTGAGTATATAAGGGAGTGATCATGGTGAATGAGACACAGTTGATTTTGGATTATGAAAGGGTGTAAAAGTATTGCTTATTAAATTGTGTTATTAAACAAGTGTGATTTAAATTTGAATAAAGTTATTTGAGTTGATTATAAATTGAGATTTACTGTTTTGAATTGGAAAGTGTAAATAAAGAAGAGATACTAAAAAGAGTAATAAGTTTTATTTAACGAACCTAGTAAAAATTTTACATTGGTGTCAGAAAAGTGGAATAAAACTTATTGTGCAGTGAAGTGTGCGAAAAAAAAAATAAAATAATAATAAAAATGAGCAAGTTACTAAAAGGGCTCAATTGTAATGAGCTGAAAAGTGAACTAGGCAAGCGAGAACTTTCTAGAGCAGGATCGAAAAATGAGCTTGTTCTGCGTTTGGCCGAATATTTGAAACAACAAAATGAAGACCCGGATATTTTCGTCTTTGAAGCTGACGCTGAGGAAGTGGACGTAAGTAAAAATGTAGATGTTTCAAACATGTTTAGTCTTCTGCTTGAGCGTTTCGAAGAGCAACGAAATGAACAAATGAAAGAACGAAATGAACAAAAGAAAGAACAGAAGAATGTTCTTGAACGTTTTGAAGAGCAACAGAAGAATATTCTCGAACGCCTTGAGAAACAACATAGCGAACAAAAAGACCTTCTTGAAGAGCAGAGAAACATGCTAGAAGGCAAGCTTGTTAACATCGAGAATAATGTATCTGCACTTGGTGCACGTGTTTCATTGCTGGAGAATAAAGTCGACAACAAAATGGAGACGTTTTCAAAAGAGTTAGATGAACGTGTTTCATTGCTAGGGAATCAAGTCGAAAACAAAATGGAGACGTTTTCAAAAGCGTTAGATGAACGTGTTTCATTGCTAGTCGACAACAAAATGGAGACGTTTTCAAAAGAGTTAGACCGTGTTCGAAACATAAAGATTCGAGAAAGTTCTGGGTAAAAAAAAGAGATGCAACTTCCAACCTTTGATGGACAAACTTCTTGGTCTATATACAAGAAGCAATTCAAGGCAGCTTCCACAACAAATGGCTGGGATGAGGCTGACAAGTATATAGCCTTAACTCTTGCTCTTAGAGGAGCAGCTGCTGAGTTGTTGCAAACCATACCAGCAGATAAGAGCGGCGACTTCAATTCCTTGGTTTTGGCTATAGACAAACGCTTTGGTAACAGCCACATGAAAGAAGTCTTCAAAGTGCAACTCAATTCCAGAGTTCAGAAGAGGGGCGAAACTCTACAACAACTGCAAGCGGACATTGAAAGGCTTGTTCATCTTGCATATCCAGATGTTGGAGATGAAATTTGTAACCAGTTTGCAGTTGAGGCATTTGTTCGCGCCATTTCCGACATACATCTTCAAAGGGCCGTGCGAACTGCTCAAAAACGAACGCTTTCTGAAACATTAGCGTTTGCCCTGACAATGGAAGCACCAGAGCAAGCTTCTCACGGAGTACATCGACTTAGAGAAGCCATCGTCGAAGAATGCTCATGCCAAAGAACTGATGTCCAAAGGAACCAACGAAACGGACTTGCAAAGTGCTGGAATTGCAACAAGACCGGACATTTACAGCGTCAATGTCGATTACCACCAAGAAGAGCTTGTGAACATTGTGGACACGGAGTTTCAAACTCAGAACAAGGTAACAATAACACCAGTGTTACTTCCCGAACAGTTTCCCAACAAGTAAGAACTAACTTCGAGGGGAAGAAGCTGATTTCTGGTATCGATGGCTCATTGCTGGCTTCGATTTCATATATGTAGAAGAACTGACATAGGGCGCATGTTACGAGTAGTTATCAACATGCAATCTGTTAATTGTCCGTATTTGCTATTGAATTTTTTTTTTGTTACACTGCATAGGGGAAGGTTATCAAAATAAAGTAAAATCGTGACCTTTATAAAGATTTTGTGATGTAGTTTTTTTTTTATTGTGGGAGTGGGGGTGAGTATAGGAAATTAAACATCCGACTTATTTTTGGAATAGGAGATATGTATATACATATATATATATATATGTCTTTAAATTCAGAATTAGCTGTTAGTTATATAATAAATACCAATATTGGTGTGAGTTATAAAAAGAAAAGAGACTTAAAAAAGATGGTAGGTAGTGGTTATGAAGTAGTGGCTTTTTTAACGCTTGCCCAAGGCGCCCTTTGGGTTCAACGTCCTGCGCATTTGCGCAGCTTGCACGTATAGCTTGTCCGGCCCTGACCTTGGTATTTTATTATTATTATTTATTATTTTTTTTATTATAGGTGCACTGAAATTTTTCCCAGTAATAAAAACAAAAATTATTAATTTTATTTTTTCGAAGTAAAGTTTACACCTAAAAATCTTTTCTTTTTATCTCACCAGAGATGAAATAGTTTTTTAGACATCAAACTATGAAAGAAAAATAAACCATGATCATATCTTATTCAAAGAAAGTCCATCGCTGGAAATTCATTTTTATTTTACTGTGAGCGAAGCTATAAGCAAAACTCACCCTCCTAAAAGTGCTTCAGTATGATTATGATCGCAGCAGCGTCATTGACAACAACGCCGGCATGTACATCTTTTTTTTCTTTTTTTCAGTGATTTTTCTGTCTCTTTAAGAATTAAAGAGTAGAGCAGAGAAATTTTAAGGGACCTACGCAGTAGAATGGCCAACTGAATTGGTTCAAGCTATATGTTTGGCATGTTTTAAAAAATTGAATTCCACGGCTTATGCAGAAGAGGCAGCACCGTAGGGGCGCGTTTGCCAACCCGCCAGGGTGCTCTTTTTGCAGATCCAAATAAATACAAAATTTAAACATAATGCTAAGGATAGTAACGCACTTGCAATTTCGAACGCGCGGTTTTTCAGTCGAAAAAATATGCGATTTAAATTACGACGACTTAAAAATCGTATTTGCAATAAGAAATTGTTCTGCACGCACTTGTGGTTTTCTATCGCACGCCGCAAGGGTAAGACACATGGCGTTTAACGTAAATACATGCACATGCGACTTAAAAATCGAAGCGATTATATAAATATGAAACAAGTTTCATTTTTTCAAGCTTTTTTTTTGTCGCAAAATTAAATAGATCAAATGGATTTAAATAATTCTGCACGCACTTGCTATTTCTGAATAAAATTAATTTTTGTCAGTATTCAAATGGAATGGATAAATGTTAAGGAGTGTTGTGTAGTGGCTCTTTTGTTACGTTTAAAGTCTACTCAAAAACGTAAAAATAATATTGGAGGCATCCGGTTATAAGTGGTTATAAAGTTACTTAACGGTGAGTTTTATAAGATCCACTATAGTTTAAAAAACAGCCACAGAAATGTGTGCAATACTATGGAATGAGTATTGAATGGTTCGATGAACTACTGCAACTAGATGGAGCTAGAATTATGTATACAAATACAAAATGGAGAAATTCAATAATACTTCACTAACAAAAAAGGTCGTGTGTTTTATTTGTTTGCGATTAAATAATCTCAGGGCAAAAAAATCACAAGTGGGTGCATGATAAAAATTTTTGGCGACTGCGATGTTTTAATCCCTCGACAAAAAATCGCAAGTGCGTTTTGCTAGCCTAACTCGTATGTTAAAAACCTTTACTTAATTACTGTGAACACTGCACAGATTACATCAATATCTTGTTATTGGGCCCTATCGCGAACGAGATTTACATAGAATAATTTCCCACGTTTGAAAAATCGTATCGTGAATGATGATCGAAATTCCCATCGGAATTTATTGCTATCATCAATATTTCCAAGGGACATTTTTTGGTGGAGAAATTCAGGCAAGACGGAGCACTTTTACGGGCTCTTGCAACTGTACGTGTTCATCCATTGAACGATTCACATTCCCAAGATATGGGCAATGTTGCTGTCACGTAGGGCGGGCAACAAAATGAGCTTCGAGTACATTGGCTTTATCTAAAGAGCTAGTTTAGTTATCGCCATCGGCTTGTCGTTGTAAATGAGTATTGGAACCGAAGATGAAGTTAAATCTTTTACGTTCATGATAAATGACCAGAAATTTATACTTGCTTTGGGACATCGCAGAATTTCTTAGCAAAATGTCTGGTCGTGTTAGAATTAGGTTCTTTTTATAACAGCGTTCCAACAACGTTATGACTTGTTTATATGTACTTTTTCAGATTTTCCTCAATTGGGTTGGCTTTATAAGAGTAGAAGAAGAGTATTAAGGTATATGTAAGTGGTGATACTAAAAAGTTTTTCATTTTTCCCGGGTAGATTCTGGCGGCATGTGGCGGTGTTTTGGTGACCTCTATCAAATCTATTGTAAATTATTAAGTTACTGATGCAAAGTCATTATGGCAAGTAAAACGCACGTCCAAATGATAAAAATCTATTATGAAAATGAATTTTCGAAAGTGCAAACATAAGGTGTGTTTTATTCATTGCTGCATAGCCAGCGCAGCATTCAAGTGCGAATAAAACGATCAAACTCACTCCATATGTCAATTTCAATTTATATTTCAATGTTGGCCATTATTATAGAAAATATCAAAATCTGATGTCAAAACATATATGTATGTACATATGTTTAATTCTAAAATTTAATGTATAGCGCCATTTTCATTTCAAAAATTTAAAGTTCTATCACCAGCACAACTGTCATTTTTTTACTGGCTTCTTTTTCGCCATCAATCAAATTGTTGTTGTTTGTCGAGGGAAATTTTGCTGCGCTAGCTATGCAGCAGTGAATAAAACACAACTTATTGTTAAGCTAAACAACCGAAGTATGTAGTTTAGCGAAGGTATAAGAAATAGAATTGTCAAACTTGTTTTGTTTTATCAAAAAAATTAAACAAAAGTGCGAAGTGCTTGTCTTCACGAGTTTTCAAAGCATTTGCTTTCAAAGCAAAGCAGCTAAATAAAATGAGAACTACGAAAAGATTTAAGGTCATGCGTGGATTTCGACAAGTCAGAGGTGCATTTGACTGCACCCATATTATAATAAAAAAAAAAAAACAGGAAAAAACGGTCAATAATATGTAAATAGGAAAGGGTATTACTTTAATAATGTGTAAAATAAAGACAGCTTACTAAAAATTATTTACATAAATATAAATCCAAACATGTTTTTAATTCCTTTTCTTATTCCTCGAACATTTTGTTTTTATTAATGTGAAAATTTAAGCCTGGACTTAACTCCTATTTCATGGTTTAGTAAAACCGTGGAATATAGGTTGAATAAGCGTTTTTTATCAATGGCTGTAAATATTTACAATGCTAGCTTTAGCACAAACAGTAACTAAATATATTCCATTCTTGAATCCTGATGCACGAATGACTGTTGCACTGAATTACCCTTATAGCAGAATACTTATCTCGTGTGGTGTGGAGTGAAGTGTTCTGTCATGTGTCATCTACAATGTATACTAATAATTAATCAAGATTGTTGTATAGCAAACGCTCGTTATGGAAGAAAGTTATTTCAATTTTGAGAGAGAAAAAAACGTAATCGTAATAGTATGGCATGGCGCAATAGAAACGAAACACAAAGGATTTCGACACAACAGCACTCCATTACACATCACACCTCACATATGTATGTATATTCATATGAAATACATGATAGGGAAATACATGAAAGCTCAATTAGATTGCTATAAACTTAACTTTTTCTACTTACTTCTATTTCCAATTCATTCGACCTGAATGCCATCCAAAACGACCAAATCAGCTGCAAAAATCCACACAAAGCCATATTTACAAAAGCAACCAAATCTCCCAAAAATTGTATCTGCCATTCGCTTACAACTTCCGATATCGCAACTGGTAACGATACCAACAATGCAAATATTTGAGCCGCAATCAAACCAATCGAAATGCCATAAACTTGGTTAACATCTGTAGCACACATAATAATCATATTCGAGCGAGCTCGCAGAACCTTTGCTATGCAATATTTGTTCAAAATTTGATGATTATCTGTCAAACGACAAAGTTCCGCATTCAAACTTTCCAAATTCAAACGAACTGTTACTACGACACAATCGAAAAGTGACAGAAATGCACAAATATATCCGTTGGGCAATATTGCGCATACATTAACTAGTAACAAGATTTTATCACCTACAAATCCATTTAAAAAAAACTTCCATATATTAAATGTAAGGCACAATGTAAAGACCAAGGAGGTAATGTAACATCTCCGAAGGCTCCTGCTCTGACATTGTTGCTTCGATGAAATTAACAATTGGAAAATATTTTTTATAATTCTTAAATTTATTCTACGTTGAGAGTAAATTGAAATCATTAAAAGAGTTCGAAATATAGAACCAAGGATGATTTGAATCCTCACAGCTTTTTTTCCAGTTTGATGGTCATAAAGGCCGTTCAGAGTTGATGTGTAAAAAGTCACAACCGAGATTGCAGTCGCTACTAGAATTATGGCCGACGTTAGTTTCTCACGAATTCTATCAAATTTTGTCACAATTAACTCTGAAGTCTTGTCATTGAATGTTATTGAAAGGATACCAAACATTTTTGTGAGAAATAAACATTTTCGGAAGTCCTTATGAGCGGACATTTTTGTCAGAACTAATGTTTCATAAGGTTTTGGAATTCCGAATAAATCAACAGCATTCTAATTTAGAAATTGGTTTATATAAATAATGAAACCTAATGGATGATCCATTATTATCGCTGACCACGACAAGGATGATTAATTAAAAACTAGGGGTAATTTTTTAAATTCAAAAATAAATTACACGACTTACTTCGACAAATTAAAAGTAAGAAAGTTATGATTACTCACCTGAATTTTAACGCCTTCATCATTAAAAACTATGATGGTACTCATCAATGTCGGAAGAGAACAAATAATAATTACTCCGAGCGAAACCCAAAACCCGCTTATGCTTACACATTTTTCAATACTAACGAAATATTCAACCGCTAAGGGAACACTGGTTAGTTCTACTAAAGTGAACAACATATTAAATAATATACAAAAGCCGTATAGTTCATTGACGTCACGGGAACAGAACTGAATAAGCCATGATCTCTGTTCTAAAAGTGGCTGTAAATGAGTTGTATAGCTTTGACTTTTTAAATTCAAAACACTTTCAATATCAGAATTTAACATGAGCATTATTTCCGTTGCCATGAGAACAACTGAAGCATGATAAAGCATTATAAGTCCTCGAAAAATCAATGGAACAGTTCGTAGAATGATCGACAAGATCTGCAGCGGAGTAATTTCAATGAAAACAAGTTCAAACAAATAAATTGCGTGAATCACAGCCAATATTATCAAAAACAACCAAACAATAAATATTTTAGTTGTAATATCGTTCTTAAGACTTTTTAAAGGCAGATATCGGTTATCAAGGCGAATTATATTTGCAACTATTTCTAAAGTCCGCCGACGAGTCTTCCAAAAGCAGAAACTCGTAATTATTTGAGTTATTGCTGCAGCTGTCATGACAATAGTTTCGTAGATGAATCCAGTTTTATTTACTTGTTTGCCAAAATTCACAAAGTTAAATTCTAATTTATAAACTAAAACAATACAAAACAAAGAAGCCGCATTGAAAAAAATAAAAGCAGCTAGAGTTTTGAGGGTATCGGACTTTGTGCAGATTATTTTTGATGAACTTTGATCACAGGACCATGGAAATAGACCGAAATATTTTAAACCCTTAAGGCATAGTAAGAATCCTTTACGTATTCGCATTGCACCACAGAGTATAGCTTTATTCGAACTGAATAGTAAATTTTCAATTTTTAATTAAATTGCAATTGCAAATGGAAAAACTAATTCCCTAATTGAATTTCTTATTCCTCCAGATATACAAAATGAAGATAAAAATTATCAATTTGGAAATTTGAGATACGAGTATGTATATTGCACAAGGACATATGTATGTATGTACATACAATGTTTGCAAAGAGTGAAAAGGTGTTTATTTAAAGGGGTTTTCAATACCGGAGGGTAGATGTTGAAATGGAATAAAACAAGCTGTGTGGTCATGCATGCCCTTTTGTACGGAATAGTTAGTTAGTTTTATTGACTTCAAAATTTTAATACTATTCACAATTTCCTTTGTAAAGCTAAGTGTACACGATTGGTAGATCTTACAATATTGTCAGATCTGTCAGTGAAAAACATGCTTACAATGTCTTACAACCGTGTAGTCTTACAATTAATTGTCAGAAAATTTGTCTGACAATTAATTGTTAGATCATTGTCTGACAATTAATTGTAAGAAACCTGACAATCATGTGTACGCTAGCTGACAATCGTGTAATCTTCCAATTAATTGTCAGAAAATCTATCTGACAATTAATTGTAAGACGGTAAATTGTAAGGTATTTGATAATCGTGTACACACACAATTTATTGTCAGGCCTGCCAATTTGTATCGTTGTCTGACGTTTCTGACAATGAAGAAATTGTAAGATGTTCGTTTTTTAGCATCATACAATTTTTTCATTGTCAGAAAATTTGCAGCCAAGGTTTAATTGTCAGTTTCCATAACCAACAAAAACTGACAATTAATTGTGTGTGTACACGGTTGGTAGAAAATCTACCAATCTCTTACAATTAATTGGTAGGTATTAAGCCGGCTATCTGAAAATGAATTGTCAGCCAACTTCTGACAATTAATTGTAAGAGATTGGTAGATTTTGTACCAACCGTGTACACACACAACTTATTTGTCAGCTCATTGGTAGATAATTGTCAGACATTGTAAGATCTTACAATATTGTAAGATCTACCAATCGTGTACACTTAGCTTAAGTTTATCTTAAGTCTTAAAATTGGTTTGGCCGACGGCCGTCTACCAGACTGACATTTTCATTTTAATTTTTATAGAAATATTACTTAAGAAAAATCTAATATAACGCTTTCAAAAATAAAATTTAACAATTTTGCATACAATTTCTATACATTAAAAACTTTCGTTGATTATACATGTTTGGTATCGTAAAGCACTCAAACAATATTGGTATAGGAGTTCCTACCCTCGTTCTCGATTCATCAATTGTATGGTTTCCTCTAAACTGAATACCTATATCAATTCCAAAGTATTTCATGCGGAATTCTTTCAGAATTGGAGAAACTCCCTAAAAATGGAACACGTCTTCACGTTCTCTTCGATTGCATAAATCAAACCATTAGGAAGATCTGAACGGTGGGGAATGAAGTTTAAACTGAGGAGTTCACCTCTAACTTTAAAGATTATACTGATTTTGCGTATGGTGTTATCGGTCAAGAAGCAGGTCTTTTTTTTTCCAAAAAGTGGTTAACTTAACTGTAGTAAGCTCGACATAATGATGATTCCGCTTCCTCGATTAACTTATCGTACATCCTGATTCCGATTTTCATCAACAAACCATCAAATTTCGTTTTAAGCGAAGAAAAGTTATCTTCAGCTGATATTGAAAAAGTTGTTGAGCAATCGTTCGCCAGTTTATACAACTCACGCATGCTCCTTTAGAATTAATGATGTGACTTAGCACAAGCCTCGGAATCCTGTTTTCTCCCACCTCCATAACTCTTGTCACATAATTTAAGTGTAATTTGAGAGTATCCAAGAAAAGGGGACCTGTTCCTGCTTCTAAGTGCAGCATATAGTTGGGTCTTGGGTGTCGTACTCGGCAGCCTAAGTGTACTTTTGATGAAAAAACGGAGGAACTTTTCCA
Source organism: Philhelius festivus (assembly GCA_963931855.1). NCBI lineage: Eukaryota > Metazoa > Arthropoda > Insecta > Diptera > Syrphidae > Philhelius > Philhelius festivus. Next base: position 67,043,720 of record OZ007554.1, on the reverse strand, counting down.
CTGCATCGAACGAAAGGTATCCCCACACTTGCGCTCCGTAAAAAAGAATTGCAGTTGCGGTTGCTCGAAAAACTTTATATTAAGCAATATGTGAAACGTTATTCCTCAAATAGCAGCTTCTCCACACGGTACACATTGTACGCTTAGCTTCCGCTACTTTTGCTCGGAGGTGTCTATCGAGATTCAGGATCAGGTTCGAGGTAATCAAAACACCCAGATACTTGTACTCTTTAACTATTTCCACCGCTTCCTCTTGAAATGTCCATTTTTCCATTCTAGAGTATCTCCCCACACCGCTTCTAAATATCATTATGTTGGACTTTGATAAATTAACTGATAGGTTCCAGACTTTGCAATTGCACTGAAGTCTATTCATCATCAGCTGCATTCCATCTATAGATTCGGCCAGGAAGACTATATCGTCAGCATTTATGAGACCAGGAATGGATTTTCCACTAAGCACTATACAACCTTTCACTTAGTTTGTAATATCGTTATTGTATAGATATTGTATATTATATAGAAAGTTATTTTCCATCCCACACTCGTGCCAAGTTTCCATAACTGTAGAGCTTATAGAAGAGAGCTTCCCTAGGAATGGAGTCAAACGCTGCCCGAAAGTCGACGAAAAAGGCATACAGCTTTTTACCATTCTTCTTATAGATTTCGGCTATATTTACTAAGGAAAATATTTGATCGACTGTTGGCTGCTTGAAACTCAGTCAAAATTTCCTTGCGTTCAATCCAATTGGATAGTCTAGTATACAATACTGAACTAAAAAGCTTTGTCGCAGTGTTTAAAAATGAAATGCCCATGTAGTTTGCTGAATCTTCGGGGTTGCCTTTTTTATGCAAGGGAAAGATGATTGCTGATCGAAAATTCACAGGAGGATTCTGTCCTCACCAGGAGCTTTGTCATCTTTAGAGTTTTGTTTAGCTGTTTCAACTTCGGATAGAGAAAATGGGGTATCAAGAATTTCATCGGTTATTAATGGGGTTGCATATTGAATTGGGGGCGATATTTCAGTTGTGTTAAGAAGACTCAAAAAATGTGTTTTAAGAAGGTCTATGTGCAGAGTTGCAGACATTGAAGTCGTCTTTCCCCTCAAAAACTTCATTGCTTTCCAAAAATCCGTTGCATTTTTAGCTTTATTTATTGTTTTAATATTTCTTAGGTCGAAATTTCGTTTTTTAACCTTACAAAGCTCTTTGTATTTTTTATTTGCAGATGCATACAGGGCTTTAAAGCTTATGTTGTCTGACGTTCTGAGTAACTTTAAGTACGCAAAAGAAATATTTCTTGCTGCCAAAAATTCTTTATCGAACCACTTTTGCTTATTTGTAATGACCTTTCCTTCAAACGTTTTTTGACAAGCTGCATTTTTTATGAAAGTTACGAGTGTTTCCTGGTCGGGGTTTTGTACGGAATATGGCATGACCGATGGGTTGTGTTATGTTGAACTTAAGGGCATAATTATGTTGATTTTGGTTTATTCTCACAGACCTGCAACTTCAGAACACGCTACAAGAAAAAGTCTACCAGGCACAAATCGCATGACCTTCGTGGGAAATTCACGTCACCGTCACCACTGCAAGAGATAACGTTACCCTTGAATTGTTCTTGCAAAAAGTCAATCGTGGCGTCCGCTTTGTAGCACGTTAACATTAAATTTTCCGAAAGATGCAATTTTAATAGTAAACTATTCGTTTCTTATAGTAAATTTGTTGTAAAATCAGGAAATGATTAACATTTGTCAAGTTGAAAAAGAAAAAAACAAGGGACATAATATTATTCTAGGTGTCTGAATCTTATCAAACTCCCCTAGAAAAAATAAATAAATAAATTCACAGTCTATTAATGCTGTACATTTTATGGGATTCGGTAAACATCGACCAATAAATGATAACGAACTTTCATAGCTGGGCACCGTTAATCAAACAGTTAACTTCGTTAATCGTTAATCCGCTACTAAAAAAGTTAGCTTCGTTAAACGTTAAAGCGTTAAATTTCGGAAGAATTAACGCAAGTTAAAGTTAATCGTTAATCCGTTAACATGTGATAAAAATTGCATTTTTTATATTTTTTTACTCTGAGCACCGGCGCTAAGTAATGCCGGTCGTCCACTAGGCGATCAACGCACAAATTTCGAATTCAACGTATTCAACTCTAATGTACGGTGCCTTCAATTCTGTTCAACCAAAGGGTTGGATCTAGTTGTTGGCCGTTCCTCAACGAATTGCGCAACCAGTGTACGGGTAGTGTACGAGCTCGTGTTGCTCCTTGAAAATGTTGAGCTTGAGCAACATTTTCAAGATAATGTGTTGCACATTAGTTGTTCAACGCGTTGATAAACTTTTTAATTTTCTTTGGAATTTCTTGACGTAATATTGTGTTGCGTTGCGTTGGCTGCAGTGAAATGTGTCTACGTGGTTGAACTATTGCGTTGCCATGAACTTGCATTTGTTGCAACTTGCAAACTGTAGTTTATTTTGGTTTTTCGTCATGGAATTTGATAAAAAATCAGAGTGGACCACGGAATGAATTTTGCAAATGATTTCAGCAATTGGGGAAATGCCCAATATATGGGACATTAAGAGCCCCTCTTATAAAAATCGAGATGCCAGGGAATTGGCTTGATCTCAAATTTCCTCGAAAATTAAATTGCCTAAACTTTGAATTCGAATTCACGGGCGCGGTGGGATCAATCGATTTTAATTTCTTATATATTTCATTGAAAAAAAAAAAAACAATTTTCTTCACGACTCAAGAAAAAATCATCTACCCAGAATCGTCTTGGCTGTTTTTTCTTCCTTTGTCGTTCATTTTCTAATATTATTAATGCGGCAGCCACTTTTTTTTGTTTAGAGGAAATCATACTCATACGGAACAAATTTAAGAATATTTTAAAGCGAAGGCGTACGTCGACAATTATTAATGTATGTACCGAACTGAAGTCAAAATTATTTCAGGTTTGACGTTTGAGTTTTTTGTTTATCGTGCTGCGTTCAACGCGTTCCCCAACGAGTGATCCTTGGTTAAGTGTACGAAGGTATCTCGTTCATCAACTGGTTCAGCAACAATATTGAAAACGCAGTTGATCAAATCGAATTTTTTTTTTTTATCAAAATCTAACAAGTTTATCAACTAGTGTACGAGGTTATTCAACATTTGAGTAAGTTGGTCAACTAGGTGTACGGAGCTATTCAACACTGGAATAAGTTTTAAGAGTTGATCAACTGGGTGTGCGGGGTTAATCAACTTATGGGAAAGTTGGTCAATTATGTGTACGGGGTACCAAACGCATTTTGTTCAACTTTAGTTGCTCAAAGTGAATTACGTAAATTGCTGCACTAGTGTAAGAGGTTGTAAATTCGTTTATCCAACGAAAGAGTTGAATAAAAAGTTGAACGAAGGTTGGTTGAACTTATCGCGCACATAGTAGACGACCGGCATAATGAAATGATCAAACGAAACGAATTTCTTCGCAGTTTTCTCACTCGCACGCGCCGTCAAAATATAATACGTACCTAGCTGTTTTTGCACGGCACTTGTCTCATTCTTGTCTGAACCTGTTTTTCGCGCCGCGCGGTAAATAGTAGGCATTGGATTGACGATTAACGGACTTAACGTGGATTAACGGATTTAATGTGTCTGTTAACATTTTTAAAAGTTAACTTAAAAGTTAATCCGTTAATCAAAATTTTAACTTCGTTAATTAACGATTAACGGATTAACGAGTTAATGCCCAGCTATGCGAACTTTGTATGGCCCGAATTGGAAGATATGGATGTGGACGATATGTGGTTTCAACAGGACGGTGCCACACAGCTAACGAAACAATGGCTCTTTTGCGATCCAAATTCAATGGCCGTGTTATCTCACGTGGTGGGTATGTCAATTGGCCGCCAAGATCATGTGATTTGACACCGTTGGACTTCTTTCCTTGGGGTTATTTGAAAGAAAAGGTGTACGTCAATAAGCCAGCAACAATTCAAGAGCTAAAGGATGAGATAATTCGGCACATTAACGGCATAGAACCTCAATTATGCCTCAGCGTCATCAAAAATTTGGACCATCGGATTGAGGTGTGCCGCCGAGGTCGCGGCGGCCATTTGGCGGATATTTTGTTCCATACATAATTGAACCATACCAATATTATCATAATAAAAAGAAAGGACAGTAATTTCCTAAATAATTTGTGTTTTATTCAAAATAAACATCGGCCCTTAAAATTTAACCACCCTTTACCAAGTATAAAAGAAAATTGACCGGGCCGTCTATCATCTATCCGTCATCAATATACCGTCTATCTATCATCGTAATATTAAGTCTGATCAAAATCTGCAGTTAGATTTGTTTACGAATGCATAGCTATGATCATAAAATAAATATCGAAATTTTAAATGTTTTGACTTGTATCAACCAAAAATGTTAATTTTACAGTTGTATCACTATTCACTCACTTTTTTCACACACAAGAAACTCAACTAATATAATTCACCGATTTGGATTAACTAAGGTTCAACTAGGGCTTAATAAAGACGATGGATATAAGACATCTAAATACATAATATATCAACAGCTTAAACACTGTATTACCGGCACGAATTATCACTTTGGTATGCATATGATGAAATTAAATTCTATGGTTTAATTTCAGATTTATATTTGCATGCTCCTCCCAAATCTAAAAGGGTAGTGATGGCATTTTATGAAAGTGATGGACTTTTAGTTGTTGCAAATTAGCTTTTGATTCGACTGGAAAAAAACGTCAAGGAAAACTGGAAGTACATATCTTAAAGCGAAGACGGCCAAAATGTAGGTGCCGATTATTTTAATTAAATACAACTACCTTTAAACATTACTAGTAAAATAAATAACTCTTGAAACTATAACTGTTACTTATCCTTCAGAATATTCCGAATATATTTCATTAACTTACCTCAGTTTCCAAATTATTAAAAAGAAGCGGCATACAGTACAAGGTAAATACGGGCGCAATTGAACATAAAATCACATTTAAAAATAAAAAAATTTGACTCAAATATGAAACTTTCCATTTCAAGATCGATTCTTCTATCAAAACTGGTATCGATATAACGAACAAACAAAGTTGAAAACCGATCATGGCAATTGCAACTCCATACACACGGTTGATGTCATCAACTGTCATTGCAATCAAATTCGACCTTCTTCGAATGACCTCCACAATTCGTTGCTTATCCAACATTGCACAGTCTACTAATTTCTCCAGCTCAATATTGAGTATTTGCAAAATATTTCGAATTGAAATCACTAAACAAGTGAACAACGATTGGTAAGCAAATATGAAAGAATTTGGTAATAAAGAGCTTATTGCTATGCAAATAAGTAGAAATGTGTTGGAAGATCTGGTTATAAGAACAGACCAAAGATTTGTACCGGTTAACAGTATCAGGAAAAATGACATAAAATAACCATTTCGAAGACTCCTGTCAAAATGATTTTTGCATTGCAACACAACAATGAAGCTGAATATCGATTTTATAATCTTCAAGTTCTTCTGACGATGCATGTATATCGAAATCATCATAGACACTCTTGCTATCGAACCCAATATTATTTGGAATTTAACCACTTTTCCATCGGTCTCATCATTTCCATAATGGTCGTTTAGAGCTTGTCGACAAAACGAAATTCCGGTCACAATATCCGAGCCAAATATGAAAAGATCAAAGATTTTTTCGCGAATTTTATCGATTTTTGTCACAAGAAGTTGCGATGATTTACGGTCGTAGGTTATAGAGACAACACCAAAAAACTTCACCAAACAGATATACTTTAAGAAGTCTTCTAGCAATGACATATTGATATTGACTAAAATAGAATAACAAAGTTGCTTAAGGAATATGTTGCACTTGGTTATATTGAATTATTATCCAATTAGCTAAGACACGTGATGTGTTGTTAATTGTAGCATGAAGTATAAAATATTCAGGAACTGTTTACATAAAGTACGAAAAATAATGTAGGACGTTTATTCTACTAGGCCTAATGTTTTAACAGCCATCCAGTGTCCGATTAGTATCAGTATCTATACCACCTAAAGAACTATTCTCATTTTAGTGTTTCTCTATGATTCATCAAATATTATGTCAATGAAATGTCAAGATGAATGATTGTTCGTTCACTCGTTGGTCTCTCATGTGAAAAGTCTTTAAAAAGTGGGCAGACCTACCAGTCACCTAAAAAAGAACCCTGGTGTGATTATGAATGCGTAAAACGGAAAGAAGGACATAAAAACGCAGTGCTGCCAGAACAGGAAGAAGAAGATGATCCTGCATAGAAAGAAGAGGGTGTGTGAAGTTTCCCAGCGGACAAAATCGAAGAATCTCGGAGTTTCTTTGAAACAGTAACAGATTTTCAGCAGCTGTAAAATGGGTTTATCTTGAAGAGCGAGTAATAGACAATTTTCAATCAATGAAACCCAGTTCCACGCAATTTAAAAGTAAGTCTAAGCAATAAAAATGTTAAGGAATGGGGGTCCTGATGTCTCAATAGCAGAGCTCTACAAAATACCGAACGGGCGTATTGAAAATGATTTATACAACGAATAATCAATTAAGTTTGGATTGAAGGAAGTATGGATTATCGGTTTCATATTTCCGATATCCAAAAAGGGCTATCGTATTCGCCCGGAGAACTACCGAGCTATATCCATATCCATGCTAAGAGGTCCACGTATTGTTTAGGTGACTTTAACCATTCTGAAACATTCTCATACGAATTAACACAAGTGTGGCTTCTAACCCAAGCTATCGAAAATTTACTAAATCTTAAATCCTGAAAAATAACAAGGAACTTCCAGTCAAGACACACCGACACACGTTGAAAACATCGACTTCAAAGCAGGAATTTATAGCACTCATTGCTAGAAGAAAAAAAGGTGCAGCTGTGTCTCATAACATTAGAGAATTTGCGGTGCAATTTTTTTCAATGAAACAGCTGAACTGTTTTAAACACACACAGGTTTTTTTGAGAATGAGTTGCACTATCAAGTACTTTCTGGAATCTTGTTCTCAATAGCCGGGCAGGCGATACCACGGAAGCCCCTATTTTCAATTCACTAGGGTATGCAGAGAATTTTTCCGTGAACACTTCTCCTAACCGGCTGTAAGAGAAGCCTTCATAGTGATTTAAAAAATGAATTGCTTTTTAAGCTTGAACAAAAACGAACCCAAGACCACTTCTAATCAACAGACTTTTGATAGCACCAACGTCGGAGTAAATACTTTAAATTAACACTAGAAAACCGTTGCTTTGGTTTGGAGAAAAAAACCTATTGGAAACACATTTTTTTACGAAGTGCATGCTCTACAAATCACTTAGTTGCCAATCCCGCTATACGACGCTGAAAGTTGAACAAAAAGCAGACAAAAATCGGGTACAAGACTCTTCCGAAAGAAAATTCTGTCCATCGAACGAACAACAATCTTCGAATTTCAGTAGCATGTTTCAGTGGGTTTAAGAAGCAAGTCATTAAAAATTACAGAGGGCTTGATCTGTATGTTTGGAAGAATTGTGGGATCTGGGATGGATAAGGATAAGAAGCTGTTTCTAGAGCTATAATCTAGAACTTAACATGCTTGATAATATAGTCGAATCTAACGAAAAGTTATCAAATAGAGAAAGTCTCTATCTGTGTCCAACAATGCCGGAATGAACTTCCTCAATATTAACCAAAATGTCACTCTTATCTGGGTTGCTGGTCATTGTGACATTGATGGGAATGAACGGGCGGACGAGCTGCGAGACAAGGATCAGCCCTTCATAACTCATTTGCGGAAAGAGTCAGAAAAATCTTTTTATTGAATATATGAATCAGGTATTACCTTGACGGTATAGTTCATAACGTCCTGCTCTTCGATGTCAGCAAGTGATGCAATTTCGTGCATAGTGAGCACGTATTGCTGTAAAGTTTCATTCTTGCGTTTTCAACGACCTCGCAACATATTATGAACATCTGTAGTTGACGCGTGCTCATGGAACTCGGCAAGTAAAGCTTCTTTTAGGTCAGAACGAAAGAACGAAACGACGTTGATTTCAAAAACATTTTTGCTGTTCCAGAAAATGTTGACATCGAATATTCAACATCACGAAATGTGTACGACGATTGAACCTCTTTCGCTGGATTACTTAACTTGGCTAGCCTCTTTTACAGTGAAACAATCTCTTCTTTTTTTCTTACCATTTCACGCAAATTTTTTAACCTCTGGGAAATAACGCTTTCCTCCTCTTCCATATCTGCAGCATTTTCATAATCGTCTATATTAACCAAAACATCTCTCGAGAATAACTCTTCAAATCGACCATCATCGAGAAGACCTATCACTTCCTCTAGGCGCGCATCTTCAACGTGGCTTTTAATCCACTCGTGGCCAAACCCAACTCGGCCAACTTACGAGTATCTTTGAATTTGGGTACAGTCGCGCTTTGAACAAAATTAACAGCACGAATATGTGAATTCATCATGGAATTATTTATGTTTCAAATTTAATATAGAAAACTAAACCGAAATTTAATCTTTAACCATGCAAAAAAAATTACGTTACAGGTACTTTAATCCAAATTCTTATTAATTATAATGTACTTTAAACTTTTAACATGCAACTCATAATAATATACATAATAAAATAAAACACATCTGTTTATACGAAAGCTTTATTACAAGTGATTCTTTACACCAATCATCAGATCTTGTCTTACAGTTAATACATTAAAAGATTACATAAAAACTGTTCTTCATGTCGTTCGATAGAACAGCAATGTAAGAAAGTACTTAATAAGTAAAAGGAGATGATAATATTTGTATGTACAATGTACATTGTACATGTTTAGTTAACAGCTCAGGGTGGTCAGGATTCTTTTTAATTAAATTTACATGATTAATAATATTGTAGCACATTTTAATATGAAATCTCTTACATTTTCAATCTGGTCTTCATCAAAAACATAGCACTTACAAATGTGATTGAAGATATAAGACAAGCAATTGATGACGATAAGGTAAGTTTCTTGGTTTTTCTGCACTTTTCAAAAGCCATCGGCAGAATTGACCACTCAATTCTCATTCGTAAGCTCTTACAATAATTTAACTTTTCATTTTCTGCTGCTAATTTGGTGAACGAAAGCAGGCTATATCTATTACTCTCGCCTTTTTGCCAGTCTTGAAAGGTGTCCCTCAAGGATCGATTTTAGGCCCAATTCTATTCCCACTCTACGTAAATGAATTGCCTTCAAATTTTAAATACACACTTATACAAATGTACGCCGATGATGTGCAACAGTATTTAAATAGTCAAGTCACCTTGGCCTTTTTGAAAACTGCATCCATAATACTAATCAGGATTTTCAAAGCATCCATATTTGGTCCCAGCAAAATGGCCTGCTTTTTGAACTTTTGGAAAGTTAAATGCCTAGTCATTTCTAAAAAAAACACTTGATCTCTCATATTTCCCTCACTTATTTCTTAACAATACTGCTATTGATTTTGTGGAAACTGCTAAAAATCTTGGAGTGATCTTTAACAGGTCATTAACTTGGGAAAATCATATAAATTCGTGTTCTTCAAGAATCCCAATACCTAACTCCTATAGGAATAGGAACTCGAAAAATATTGGCGAAAACTATGATTATTCCTACTCTTGTGTTTGGTTCTAAAATTTATTGTAACTGCGATTCGGAGAATAGAAAAAAAACTTACAGTCGCCTTTAACAACACTATAAGATATAACTTATGGTCGTAAGAGGTATGACTACATCTCTGGCTACATCTCAACTTTATACAACATGCAGCTTGTACATTTTATACAGTACCAAATACTTCTTCTTTTCTTCAGTATTAAACAGACACATCAACCACAGTACCTGTTTTTTCGACTTCAATTTTCTCCTTCTAACAGAACAAACAAACAAACGATCATCCCGCGACATACCGACCGGTCTAACATCAGAACGACAGTTCTTTGTCAATGCCGTACGCCTATTTAAACGATTTAATCGTTTTCGTTTCTATATCAGCCTATCGATAGCTCAATGTGGCATAGTTTTTTCATGTCTTTCTTATCTCCTTTTTTTTGGGGCTAGGCGTGCGAACATCAATGATCATATAAACGTTGAATCACTGGATTCTTTGCGATATGGCAACTTTGTTAAAACGTCAAAAAAAAACTAAGTTTAATCTATCTTCATTACCTCCTAGTGCAGCAGCTGCTCGGTAACACACATTCCGTACCTACCATCAAGTAACGGGTGATTTTTTTGAGGTTAGGATTTTCATGCATTAGTATTTGACAGATCACGCGGGATTTCAGACATGGTGTCAAAGAGAAAGATGCTCAGTATGCTTTGACATTTCATCATGAATAGACTTACTAACGAGCAACGCTTGCAAATCATTGAATTTTATTACCAAAATCAGTGTTCGGTTCGAAATGTGTTTCGCGCTTTACGTCCGATTTATGGTCTACATAATCGACCAAGTGAGCAAACAATTAATGCGATTGTGACCAAGTTTCGCACTCAGTTTACTTTATTGGACATTAAACCAACCACACGAATGCGTACAGTGCGTACAGAAGAGAATATTGCGTCTGTTTCTGAGAGTGTTGCTGAAGACCGTGAAATGTCGATTCGTCGCCGTTCGCAGCAATTGGGTTTGTGTTATTCGACCACATGGAAGATTTTACGCAAAGATCTTGGTGTAAAACCGTATAAAATACAGCTCGTGCAAGAATTGAAGCCGAACAATCTGCCACAACGTCGAATTTTCAGTGAATGGGCCCTAGAAAAGTTGGCAGAAAATCCGCTTTTTTATCGACAAATTTTGTTCAGCAATGAGGCTCATTTCTGGTTGAATGGCTACGTAAATAAGCAAAATTGCCGCATTTGGAGTGAAGAGCAACCAGAAGCCGTTCAAGAACTGCCCATGCATCCCGAAAAATGCACTGTTTGGTGTGGTTTGTACGCTGGTGGAATCATTGGACCGTATTTTTTCAAAGATGCTGTTGGACGCAACGTTACGGTGAATGGCGATCGCTATCGTTCAATGCTAACAAACTTTTTGTTGCCAAAAATGGAAGAACTGAACTTGGTTGACATGTGGTTTCAACAAGATGGCGCTACATGCCACACAGCTCGCGATTCTATGGCCATTTTGAGGGAAAACTTCGGAGAACAATTCATCTCAAGGAATGGACCGGTAAGTTGGCCACCAAGATCATGCGATTTGACGCCTTTAGACTATTTTTTGTGGGGCTACGTCAAGTCTAAAGTCTACACAAATAAGCCAGCAACTATTCCAGCTTTGGAAGACAACATTTCCGAAGAAATTCGGGCTATTCCGGCCGAAATGCTCGAAAAAGTTATCCAAAATTGGACTTTCCGAATGGACCACCTAAGACGCAGCCGCGGTCAACATTTAAATGAAATTATCTTCAAAGAGTAAATGTCATGGACCAATCTAACGTTTCAAATAAAGAATCGATGAGATTTTGCAAATTTTCAAGCTCTTAAAAAATCACCCGTTACATACTTGGATCGATGTTCACCATGACCCACTAAAATGGGGTTGGAAAAGAACTCGGAAGAGGATTAGAGCCAGTTAAAACCACTCAGGATCCAGCTCCACAAAGCATATTGCAAACTATACCGTGCAAATGCAAGGGCCAGAGTAGTCGAGCTTGTGGCTGTCGGAAATCTGGTCTGAATTGTTCCTTTATATGTTTCTACTGTGGAAAAACATGCGAGAATGTTCCTTCCTTGCAAAATTTACTGGAAGATGAAGATGCATGGGAAGACTTTTCCTCACCTGAAAACATTGAAGGAACTACCAATGACGATCCCAGCACTAACAACGTTAATTATGATCATTGGTGTTCGCACGCCTAACCTAAAAAAAAAGGAGATACTCGTAAGAACGACATGACAAAAACTATGACATTGAGCAATCGATAGGCTAATATAAAAACGAAAACGATTGAATCGTGGATTATACCTCCTGGAGACATCGAATTCAAAAAAATGCGCCGTAACTCTACCTCGATGGTGGTGTGGAAAAGAGTTTGAACTGTTTATTTAAATTGCATATAATGAACATAATCAAATTTGAAAATTTTCAAACGTGAGTAAATTTCTTTTTTTTTTTAATTTTCGAAGGATATTGGCCATTTTGACAGGTTATATTTCCTACAGTTTTTGTCGCACATAAAATTTAAATATACCAAAATGTAGGAAATAAAGTGATCTTTTTTCGATCAGATGAACGTGAGGCGAGATAAACGTTAAAACCATTTTTTACTTCAAAATCTCGACAGTTTTTCGTCGATAACTTTTTTTTGGAAAGAGGTTTCAAATTTTTTTCTCAATTAAAGTTAAAGAAGATATTTTAACGTACAAACCTAAAAAAAATACAGCTCTATATACGAGAATGATAGGAGCCGAGAAAATCGAGTTCACGCCTTCCAAAGCCTTTTTCAAAATGGCGGACAACGCATGGGCGCTTTTTGTTCGAACTTTTTGGATTTACACTCTCCAATAGGTATCTACTCTTTAACAAACAAAAATTCGACGCAGTATTTTTTGTAGATATAAAATACTAACTTGACTGGACTAATTCTAATTTTAAATTTATTTGTTTAATTTTGTAAAGTATGATATTTATTTTGCTATGTTAATTAAGTTAGGTTTTATACCTTAAAAGTACATTATAAAGCTTTCACAAAAAATAAGATATTATATTTTAATGTGTATAGCAAATTGATGAAAAAGAAATAAATAAAAAATAATACTATTTTGTCTGCGTGTATAAACATTTTTAAGCAATGCATTCGTTGATATGAAAACCTATACGTTATACGTTTGGAAAATCAACAACGTGGTTCTTATTGTGCAACCTTGCTTCAAGCCAATTTCCGTTCTGAAGTAAGCTTACATAGAAAACAATCCTGTTTTTGCTAGAAATATCGAGGCATATCCATACTTAGCGTAGCAAATAAGATACTACCCCAACGTACTGCATGGATGAACGTCTTGCTGGATAACGTAAATCCTGAAATTTTAAGTCAAGTTACCATCTTTAGATCGACCTCACAGCCGCAACTATTTATCAACACTAGCTGCAAACTCATCAAGTAGTTGTCGCGTGACAACTAAGGAATATCACCCGCGAACTGTTCCAAAAATGCGCAGTGTATCGGGTAAGAGATGCGAAAGCATGTTCTGGGACAGATATTGCAGACATTAACAGCGAGCCTAGATCAAAACATCGCTACTGATAGCAACAATCTCCAAGGGATTTCATCCATCTCGGAGTAAAAATTATCTCCTCGCCCTACCTTAGTGGTGATCCAACGACAAATTACCGTTGAAAACCACAAATTGGTTCAAAACACCTCACGCCTAAGACGGTGGCGCAAACTTTTTATTTACCCTTGTATTACCAAAAATGTTAAGTTGATACTGAGTTCTTTCGAAACAAAAATTCTTTGAAGAGTACAGATATGACATTATGTTCATAGTTTTATATTTAGAAACATTTTTATTTAAATCGATTCTTGGATGCCAACAATTTATTTTTGTATTCCATTTCTTTAAATTGTATAATAAGAGCCATATATGTCAAAATTCCAGTAATTATCTAAAAACATAAAAATCATGATAATAAAAAAGTATGTTTATTTATATTGAAACAAATATAAAAAAAACCTTAAAAAGTGTTATTCTGTTGAATAGGAAAAATCCGTAAGCTGTTAAAATAGGTTCCTGTCTTATGTTTCTTAACAAAAACATATCAATCTAAAAGTGGAAATAAAATAAAAGAATGTTAATACAATTTGTTTAAAAATATATCGTACCGTTTTTTCAGAAGCAGTTCCTCTTTGATACATTTTAGATAAAATTCTTGCTGTCTTCTTTTCCTGAAAATAAAAAAATAAAGAAAATCTTTAGTTGAAAGTCTTGTCATTGTTAATATTGTGTCATCACACTGGGTAAATTTTTGAACCAGATTAATCCTCGAGTCGCGTTATTTTACTCTAATCAACGGAGATGGAATTTTACTAGTTTCATTCCGCACATTTCAATTCTTTTACAATTTCCCCTGGTTGAATTGTGCCGATGAACGAATATTATTTTTCTACACAATTTGTTGCTAAGGTTACGCATACAGTGGTGCGACAAGGCGATGCAAGAATTAGATGCGACATAGTGCGCACAGTTAAAGCGTTAAAGCGATTTTTTGCGGCTGAGTTCTGAATTCCTTTAAAAAAAACAACCGCTCAAAATCGCTTTACTGTGCGCAATATGTTGCACTAGAGTACACGTAGCCTTAGAGTTACCAGCTGCAATACGAGTAGTTGTCGTGCGTTGAACGTCTTTTTGCTCACAGACAACGTCTAAGAAAACGTCTCCAGCGGATCTATCAAAGTGAACTGAATACAGCCAACAGAAACTACCAGAGAGTTTGGAATGTGCTACAGCAAGTCAAACATAATATTCCTCAACTCCATTCAATACCACAATAATATCCATTACCAGAAAAGATTACAAGCAATCAAGAAAGGACCAGATGCTTTCAAAAACGTCAATAGGATCGATCATTGGAAAACAGCCACAAATACCGGAAACCATCATCTACTTCGAAGGAAACTTCACAGCGAACCCACCTACTGACCCAACTTTCTTACAAGAAGTTGAGGCAATAGTTCAACAAACACTGCAACTTAATCCGGATAAAATAAATTTTAATATCATCAATCCAGCAAATAATCCCACTGATAGCCCATATTTTTGCAATCTAGAGGAGGTTGTAGAAATCATCGGTAATTCTAAGCCAAAAAAGTTTGCTGGACCAGATGGTGTCTTCTACTACATCCTGAAAAAGCTGCCACATGCGGTAATGATTTTCCTCACAAACATTTTAAACAACTGCATCAACAACTGTTACTTCCCCCAGAAGTGGAAAACAGCGAAGATTGTGCCAATTCCGAAGAAAGGTGCTTCCAACTTAGTTTCCAACTACAGGCCAATATCACTTCTCAACAATATCAGCAAATTACTGGAAAAATTAATCTTACGAAGACTGAAGAAATTCTGCAGTGAAAATTCAATCATCCCTGATATGCAATTTGGATTTCGAGAAAAACACTCAACCTTGCATCCACTGCTAAAATTTCAACACGATATCACCACAGCCCTCAACAGTCATCGTGTCACCGTTGGATGCTTTCTGGATGTCGAGATAGACGGATAGACGTTGTGGATAGACGGTCCTATCCACAAATTTCATGTTATGCAAGTACCTCCACCATTAATAAAAATTCTCTTTTCTTTCCTATCTTTCAGGAAATTTTTCGTTCAAGTAGATAACTCCAAACCTTCTGTATGCTGATGACTCGCTCACCTACGCCACATCAATGTCACCACTAATCGCTGTCCAAAAAGTAGAAACCCACATTAACAGACACTTCCAATTCTACCAGAAATGGGGCATCCGAATCAACACTTCTAAATCGGAACTTGTCTGCTTCATGAGACCTTCAACTGGTAGAGGCCTTCGCACTGCAACAATTTGCAGAAATCTGGTCCTAAAACTTCCTGACGGATCCTTCATAGTGGCAAAGCCAAATGTCAGGTACCTGGGAATTCACTTGAACGAGTTGCTTAGGTTTAACCAGTTAACCTGCACTCAAGAAATGTTCTGAAAAAGGCCAGCTGGGCCTTCAGCCGTTTGCACCCATTGCTAAAAAAAAGATCAGGTCTTAGCCAACTGACAAAGATATTAATCTACAAGCAGCTCCTGCGACCAGTGATCAGCTATTCTTTCCCAGTCTGGTTTTCCATCTCTAAGACAGCTTTGAAGGAACTTCAATTATTCGAAAGGAAGATACTGAGGATCTGCACTGGACTCTACTTCGACCGTCAATGACGGAAACACTACAGGAATGAGCATCTCTACACAGAAGCGAATTTAATCCCACTGGACAAATATCTAGTTCATTCAACGAAAAAACTAATGGGGAACATCATCAACCACCCGAATCAGCTTATGAGAAGGATGACCACAGAACAACGACATCCCGAACCGAGGTACCTCAGTTTGATTTAAACTCTGGATGGCAACGTAATCATGGACAACGAGGAATAGACTAAGAGCCCACAGCAATTTTTGGGTGTGATTGATAACAAAAAATAATTAGCATAATAAGATAGGCCTTTTATAGTTATTTACAAATGTGAAAGTATTGCATTCTCTAGTGGGAGCAATAGTGCATAATAGTGCATTAATAATGCAGTTCTTTCCAAGTCCAAATAATTGTGATAACAACTTTGTCAAAATGTAGTGTTAAGCCCCCTGATTGAAAATATCGAGGTCTAAGACGTTTTACAGACAGCCTTCTGCCTGCCAGACGCGATAAGAATAGGCTACTTCTTGCACTAAGAAGGCCACCTTCAAAACGTCTTGGACCTCGATATTTGCAATCAGGGCACTTAGCTCTTCATTTTGAAGTTATGGCAAATTTTGTATCCCAATTTTTTAGACTTTGGAAGGAACTGCATACTTAATGCACTATAATGCACTATTGCGCCCACTAGAGTATGCAAGACGTTCACATTTATATATAACTATAAAAGGCCTATCTAGTTATGCTAATTGTTTTTTGTTATCAATCACACCCAAAAATTACTGTGGGCTCTCGGTCTAGAAGTAGTCTTGTTCTACGCTGACATTGGTTCAGCCTACCATCGCGGCTAAAACGCCATGCCTGCCCACAATCCACAAAAACCACCACTGACAACCAGGAATGAACACCCTAAGGACAATACAGTCAACGGACCTTTTAAATTTAATTTTTTTTCGTCATGTAAATTTTATATAAAAATAATTAAACTTAAGTCACTGTAGTTAGTAGTATTGTAAATAGTATGTTTGTAACAAACCTGGTGTTAGGTCACGGCTCTTAAAAGGATCTCACCTAATCTCTCGACATCTTAGGAGGTGCTATAACCCTCATATCATCATTAAAAAGCACTAAAGGTAGAAACCCAATCGTCGAGTCCGTGTATACCCCTCCACTCCTCAGGCCATCATTACGACCTCTAGCCTACAGGATACTAGAGTCCGATCCTAACAGCAGGAGCGTAGGGTGTTCTAGCTATGATAACTCGGCATGCTTGCTCTCGCCAAGGCTCGGCTCGTCGGAGGGATGGGTTCTTGTTACCATAGCTTCGAACTGGCGTTACTTTGACCTCATGCCAAAAAAAAAATTTCTAAAAAATTTATTCGAAGTAAATTAGTGTAGGTTCAAAAAAAAAATAGAACCCGAAATCCGTCCTCATTGTTAGGAGACAAGAAAAAAAGTATGAATATTTCGCCTGATTTGGAACCCTAAAACGCGAACAGGACACGGTGTTGCTTGTCCTATAGTGGCGATCCCCTCCCACGCATCACTATCGTGACACGTCCTTGGCTACTACCACTTTTATCTTTGCAGCAGCCCCCTGACTTGTGTTGTTTTTTTTTTTTTTTTAGCAACTAAGAACTTCCATAGTTCTTGTCACCTTACATGCAGTACGAAGTCCACAATCAACATCCATCCACCCCTTCAATATTTATCTCATTCAATCATCATGGTTACTGACCATACCACCTGAAAATTATACGAATCATCTTCCCACTAAACCAATACTAAAATCAGAACACATTCAGAAATCCGTTTTAAACGTTACAAAGCAATTTTATTATTATCAAGTAAAGTCTTAACCTATATAGTACTTAAATCATAACCTAATTCTAACCTAATTACAAGGAAGCTACATATTTATTGAAAGTGTGTATATCTCTTTCATTTATTTTATTTTTATTATTTTTTTTTTTTTGATTATTACTCGTATTTCAAGTTTCTGACCAGGTCGTTTAAACGAAGAGCAGCCTCAATAAGAAAAAAAATTTTTAAAGAACATTAAAAATTAATAATAATAGAGAGTTAAGCCAAACAATTCAGTAGGTAATTTTTTTTTTGTTTGTTATAATCAAAACCTCATTCCTAATCTCTTAGTTTTATAGACTATGCATGTAATAAATGTAAAGGAAACGTATTATCTCATGAATTTCCCCAAATGGAATTATTTTTTCCTTTAAGTTTTTTTTTTCTCTTTATTAATATTTTTAAATTTCGAGTACTTTTCAATAATAAATAAACTCTTCTACTAACATTCTCAGTATGCTCTTAATTTCATCTATCCTGTTTTTTTTTGTTAAATTATAATAAGCTCTTCTAAATTAGCCTTCAGCGAATTCGATTAAAAACACTCAAAACAGAGAAAAGTGATAAGAAAAATGAAGTACTCACCGAAAGCTCTCGATTAATTGTTTAGGTTATGTTATAATATTTTTGATAGTTACTCGTATTTTCTGTCGTCGACCCAATGTTGTGGTGCACCGCTCCATGGGATGAAGAAATCAGATGATGTTTATTTAATTCTTTAGTAGATTTTTTTAGTTACAATTATCTGTAGAAATAATATTAAATTTTGAGGGCATTTTATAATCGAAAAATCGCTTTACAAATTTCAAAACACCTATCAAATTTTCTTAGTTTATATATATATTTTTTTTGTTTTTACGTTTGGATTAATTAATTAAGATTTTTATTTTTCACGTTATTTTTGCTTACTATAATGCTAGGTATAGGTTTAAAAATTTCAATTCAATTATAATACAAAAAAAAAACTAGAATATTTGGAAGTACTTAGCTTTTAATAAAATGTAGGTTCTATTTTCTTTTCTTTTCTTTTCTTTTCTTTTCGTTTTTTTTTTTTTTTTTTTTTTTTTTTTTTTTTTTTTTTTTTTTTTTTTTTGTTTGTTGTCGTCAACGTAGCTAAGTCGTCGTATGAAGTTAATGATTATGTTGCTACCATCTGTTGTAGGTTTTCGTCGATAAAATGTTGTTGTTAATGCCGATGGTCGCTGTTAGTTGTTGATCTGTTGCTGATTTAATTTTAGGATGTCACTTAGGCGTTTAATTAGGTCTTGTGAAGTAGCTGAAGTTGTAGTTGGGTCATTCTTTAAGTATTAAGCTGTCGTGCGTGTGGGTGCTTCCTATTCGGTTATTCATATGGTTGAATCTTATGATTACGCTTCCAATCACGGATGATACTGATATCGAGTAATATGCTTATATGAAAAAGGGCCCCGTAAACGTCAATGGCTTGTGCTTGGTCGTTTAAATTTTGCGATGCTGAATTAAACGTCGAGCTCTGGCCTTAGGCCTTCTGGTATTCCCTTTTTAAGTCGTTGGAGTTGGATTACGTCTTAAGCTGAGTGTTGCGGTGTAGCTTGTAACTCCTTGGTATCAGTCAGGTAGTTGGCCGATTAGTTCTGGACTGCGTTAATGGCGTGTTAGACCCAGCTGTGAGTCACGTGTTCTTCTCCACACTTCTTATATGATATCACTTAAGGCACCTGGAGATAACCCTGTTTTCGAGGAAATTTACAAATATCGTAAACAGAAAGATTACACTTCTTTAAGGTTCTTTTCAGTTTCTGTCAGTCTTTATGCAATACGGTATTGGCTTCAAGTAAGGAAATGAATTTTTTTTTTGTATTCTGATGACTGTACTTTGTCCGCAGCAATAGTCAACTTTCCCTGACAACTTATCGAAACGACGTTCCAAAACCAACTGACCATTTCTTCTTTTCTTTTTTTTTCTTTGCTTTTCTTATTCTTCGAACCTACAATCTCTACTCCCTGGAAAATTAGTACTGGAAGTCCATCCGATTTAAGTTTTATTTTAAAGTTTTCTGGGAGAGAATTTGACCAGAAAAATCATAAGACATTTTGCCAAGGTAATTGCGAATTTTTCATTAATAGGTGTGCACAAATTGGAATTTTATAGTCAACATTTTTTTATAAAAAGCTAATCAAAACACGGATACGCACCCATACTAGGCTGTTCTAAGGCTTTTCATCAATGTTAGTTAACGAAACAAGTTTGTCATTGCCATCATCTGTTTAAACTGAATCTCAAGAATTATTTAAAAATTCAGCAAAAGCTCAACTAGGAATGAAAAGCTAACATGTTATCTTCTACATTTTTTGTGTGCTTCTTTGAATACTAATTATTCATTACTTTATTTAAATTTCCTAACGTCAGAAAAGTCTTTTCTTACATATTCAATAAAACAAAATTTAATTGAATTATCAGCCGCTGCAACTTATTAACAATAAATCCCGAGGAAGTGAATTGCTTGCTCTATTTTCTTATTAGCCGTTCGAACTGGGCAGAAAATTGTCGACGGACGGCACGGGAACAATGATTGTAAAATCAATGTACAATGTACGTACATATATTGTATTAAAAATGCAGTAAAATGAACAAAATTAAATTTAGTCCATGTATTAAGATTTTATTAGTGAGAGCAAACATTCCCATTAATTATGGAACACAACGGATGGTCGTGCGGCTTCAATAACTGCTGAGTCCCATTGTACCTTGTAAACGAATAATCCGAGATCTTTGTGCAGAATTCTCCTTAAAAAGTGTTATTCTCACTTTCTCAGGCTAGTGCGTGAAATGTTAAGGTGTTGAAATCGATGGTGAGTTGATGTTCGTGAATTGAGTCTCACACTCTCCGCTACATAAGCCACATTCTCGTCTGAGCGTACCGTACGACGACGGGGACCATGAGTGTTATCCACTAGCATACCTGTCTCACGAACTTTTTGCATAAACTTGCGTACAGCAGGCGTGGTGGGTGCTTCATTTCGGCCAAAACTTCTTCTCACAAAAAACACACTGTTTGGGCTACACAGCACTCACTTTGGAAATACGTTTTCAATATTTCCCAACATTGTTCAAGCGTAAAGAGACTCATTTCGTTCCGCGGATGTATGATACTGACTGACTTTCTGTCAGTTTAAAAATAACCTATGATTTAAAAAGAAACCACTAGATTGCCCACCATGTATCCAGTAAATATGAACCTATTTTAAAGCTTGATAAATTTATATTTAGTCAGTTCAGGTTTTTCCTTCCGCTCAAATTTATTTTGTTGGCGCGATAGTTCATGAAAAACCATAGCCTAGTAACTAATGTGTCTTAACTCTTAACCATATACAACGTATGCTGTTAGTCAGCTTAATATAATAAAACTTACTTCAGTTTTCAAAGTATTAACCAAAAACGCCATAGAATACAAAGTGAACTTCAGAAAACTCCAAAATATAGGCGCATACGCTAATTTATAAACCGAATTAATGTCTCGTGACTTCACATCGAACAGAAGAGTAAATATCAAAAGCGGTGCCGAAGTCATCATCAAACAAACATACAGAGTTGACATAATTATTCCAATACCGTTCACATAGCTCACATCGGTTACACACAAGCGTACTAATTCATTTCTCACTTTCAGCAAACTCTTAATTTTATTGTCACTTAATTTGGTACAAGTCTTAAGTTCACCATTAAGCATCTCGAAGATACTTCGTATAGCAACAACAATGCATGCATTAAATGATAACAAAATATTGATATGTGCATATTGGACAATTGTTACAATTGCCAGTAATATAATCAGGTGTAATTTCTTTGGGTTCAGGACGTTATTCATGGTAAAACTCAAAGTCATCAACACTGCGACCAACATTGTTATCCAGAAGATATTTCTCAAGATGTATTTTTGTTTGTTGGTTTGGTGAGATTCGAAGAGTTCCAATATCACTGTCATTATTTTTAAAGTTCGTGACCGATTATAGAACATCCACAATACATTCATGAACTCGATCAGAGACGCAAGAGTAAATTGAATTTTTGTGGCTGTTATGTTTAAGCTGCTGTTTTCCTTGGAAGAGAAAATCTTAAGAACAAATTGCAAAATAATTTTGAACGATAAAACTGCTGCTGCACTTTTCGTGATGAGGTAAATTTGTGCATAAGTGTCATCAACTTTTCTCGGAATAAGTTTATTTAAATTTGAGTCGTATGTCGCTGGAAGTATTCCAATGTATTTACCCATATTGAGAAAATATTGCAAGTATTTGGGAATTGGCATAATAAAAATTTATAAAAGTTCTGACCACTGAAGAAAAATGTTGACGGATTTAATATTTATTTGTTTCAATCTTTGCTTATAAGTTTATTATATTTTTGCAGAATTAACCACAAAATTTAATTTCTATTGTTCTATTTTCTTCGCCAAAGGGTTAATGAAGGCTTTTGCACAATGACTGTCCCAAAAAGACTATCTAAGAATATTTTATAAAATTGATTTGTATTAATTTTTTAATTGCTTCATTAAAAATCTTAAGTGCCTATCTACATAATGCTTAAATGGGAAACTATTAAAATCATGTTAGTGGAATTGGATTCTGATGATTCATATGTTAGCAGATAGGTGTGTTATTCTTTATAAATAGCTCTCATTGAAGGGATCATTTATAGTTTTTTTTTTATTCAATGACTTTAATGAGTGAGCCTTGAACTACGTACGTAATTGAAATGTTTGCCAAATGAAGCGCGACCTACTAAAATCATTATTATTATGTATGTAGGGAAGGGAAAAACAAAACACGACTTTTCATTAATAATTTTATAATATTTATTAAAATTCGAAAGAAATAGTAATTAAAAGTTAATTAAGTTTAAGATATGTAATAGGTAGGTAATTAAATTAATAATCTTTTCAATCTTGGTAGGTCTTTTCTTTTATTTTTTAACTTAACACTTCTTTTCTTCTTAACCACTTGACATAGAATGCTCTCAATCTTAATATGAACAGTAATTCAAAATTATATAATGGATTTGCAAAATAGGGTAAATTCAAAAAAGTTTGGCAATTCTTATTAAATTATAATGAAGTAAAAGCATAATAATTATGATTATAATAATAAGATATGTCATCCTACACTCGGCCATCCTTCTTTTCGGCTGTCCCAGACGAACAGTTGACTTATCATCTTAACAGAAAATTGGTCTATTCATCAGTGTTGACATCAACATCGCTTTCATCTTCATCTTCTTCGTTTTCGGAACCATTTTCATCTCGCCATGGTTTCATAAAATCAGCTGAAGTTGACGTTAAGTTTGGACCTTCGTGTGCTCCGACTTTTTTCACATCGTAGCGATCGTTTCTTTTTACTTTGACGATCTCATATGGTCCCAAGTATGATGGATAGATCTTCGTTCCTGGAGCAAACTGGGTTTTTTTAATTGCCACCAGATCATGAAGTCTATACTTTGCGGCAGGTTTTCTCTTGCGATTAAATACTGTTCGGTTTTCGTCTTGAACTTTCACTATCTGCTCCTTCGCTTGACGTCGCATATCTTTTCGTTCTTCCACAAATTCTTCAACTAGTAGTTCTTCAACGATTTTCCTTATATCCGTAGCTTCAACACTTTTCATTGGGACTCCAAACATTAGCTCGAATGGAGTTCTATTCGTACTTCGATTTATAGTAGAGTTGATTACTCGTTGTAATCTCGGAATGTGTTTAAACCATTTATCTGGAGCTTCAACTGATAGCTTTGACAATATCTCAACGATAGATCTATTGATTCTCTCGACTTGGCCGTTGCCTCGAGGAACGCCTGTGGTGACTAACGAATGCATTATGTTTCTCTCTTCGCAGTACTCCTTGAACGAATTGGAAGTAAATGCTGACCCCTTATCCGTTATAATACGTGCAGGATCACCAAATGTTTCACTCTGCAACATAAGCTTCTTAAGTACTTCATCAGCACCAGTTGACTTCACTGGAAAAATCCAAGTGAATTTGGAAAACCCATCTACAATCACAAATAAGTGCTTATAACTCTTTGCAGTTGACTGAAGTGGCCCTAGATGGTCCAAATGATAAGTATATAAAGGCACGTCAAACTTTTCAATAGGATTAAGTAAGCATTCCTGCTTCCCACTTTTTCGTGATGCAAGAATACAGGGAATGCAATTCGAGATAACTTGTTTGACCTTCACTGACATCTTTGGAATACAGAACTCTTTCTTTGCCAAAACTTCGACTTTCCTGGAATTTATATGTCCTTGCTCATGAATGTTCCTTAACACCTCCTTTTGAAGACTCTTTGGCACAACTAGAGAGTATCCTCCTTCAACGAATTTGTACAAAACACCATTTCTAATCACGAAGTTTTCATATTCTTTTTCTTTCTCCAGGATCTTGGAAACCAGCCCACAAAACTCATCCGTTTCTTGACCTCTCCTAATACGATGCAAAATACCATCCTCAATTCTCATAACAACTGGAAAGCGACTTAACGCATCAACATGTCTCATAGCTGTCCCTGCTCTGTGAAGAACCTCGCAGTCAAAATCTTGTAGGAATAATGCCCACCTAGCCACACGCGTACAAAGTTCCTTTTTCTTCATTGTTGATGTGAAAGCTTTGCAATCGGTGTATATTTTGAACTTCAAGCCTAACAGATAAACCCTTAGCTTTTCTAAACATTTTATGATAGCTAAAACTTCTTGCTCATAACTTGTGTAACTGGATTCTGCCTTTGATGACTTAAAGCTTATATAGAAAACTGGATGAAGTAAATTGTCATCATGCCGCTGAAGCAGGACACCTCCAAATCCGATTTTACTCGCATCCGTATGTAATTCCGTCTCTAACTGTGGGTTAAATAGTTTTAACACTGGATCTTTACAAAGTGCTTCCTTGAGGCTTTCAAAAGCCAAAACTTGTTCTGGACCAAAGCAAAACTTAACATCTTTCCGCAGTAAATCAGACAATGGCTTAGCGATGATGGCATAGTCCTGTATAAACCGCCGGAAAAATCCTGTAAGCCCGAGAAAAGACTGTATTTTCTTGACTGTATCTGGCCTAGGGAACTTCTTAACAGCTTGCAGTTTTTCTTTTGAAGGCCTCATAGATCCGTTTTCAATAATGTGACCCAAAAATTCTATTCTTGGAGTTAAAAATCTACACTTTTTCCAATTTAAGAGGAGTCCATTTTCCGCAGCTATTTCAAGAACTAATTTTAGCCTTCCCAAACACTCTGCTTCATTTCTAGCTCGTATAACAATGTCATCTAGGTATATGTGAAGCCATCCTAAGCGAACAAGTTTTTCAAACACGGCATTCACAAACCTCTGAAAGACTGATGGAGAGTTACATAACCCAAAAGGAGCTTTTAAAAATTCATATTGCCCGTCGGGGGTAACAAAAGCAGTATATTTTTGACTTTCTTCGTCCATCTCAACATGAAAGAATCCGTTCTTAAAATCTAGGGCTGTAAAACAAAAGCCCTCTACTAGATCTTCCAAAATTTCTTCCATTAAAGGCAAGGGATATCTGTCTTTTATAATCTTTGCGTTTAGTAAACGGTAGTCGATGCATATTCGATTTGTTCCGTCTTTCTTCTTGACAAGCACAATAGGACTAGCATAATCGGAACTACTAGAACGAATTATACCTTCGGTCATCCAGTCCTTAATCTGCCTCTTTACATCTTCTCTTTCAGTCATAGCTAACCGCCTAGGCTTTTGGTAAATTGGTTTGTCATCAGATAAAACAATTCTCATCTTAACATGTGACCTATCTCTCGGCTTCTTAGGGGTGTAACTTTTCACAAGCTCAACTACCTCGCTACGTAACTGTGAATCCGAAATATGTTTAAGATTATCTGTTACTTCCATAATAATTGCATCCTTTCCCTTATCCATCACCTCCATAACTTCTATTCTTGACATATCGTTTTCTTCGAGATCTACTGTAATAGGTTTTGTGCTTATGTGAATCTTTCCATTTTCGATAATAACCTTAGCATTTTTCAGAAAGTTTTTACCTAAAATCATGGTATCTGACATCCACTCATCCGGAATGATGTGAAAACGAACTTCATGTATATCCTCTTCAATTGAAAATTGAAGCAAACAAGATCCATACGTTCTCTTCGCTTTTCCATCTCCAAACCCGAACAAACATTCTCCAAGTCCGTCGATCTCAACCGCACCGATTCTCCTCCAAACGCTCTCCTTCATCAGAGACACATCAGCTCCTGTGTCCACCAGAACATCATAGGATTCCCCAGCCATAACAATTTCTACTGAGTAGTCTAATTTATTAATTCTCTTGACGTTGCCTTTACTATTTTCTGCTGTCTTATTGTCCTTTTTTGGGCAATTTGGAGCAATATGCCCAAACTCATTACAAGAAAAACACCTAGCTCCCTTACTTTTATTTGGACAAGACTGCTGTTGGTGAGACAGTGAGCCACAATTTGTGCATCGCTTATGGTTTAATGTATTTTTAATATTATTTGACGTCGAAGCCGTTACACCTTGAGAATTATGACTTTGATTCTTATAACTTGAATTTATTTGACCTTTTATAATTTCGTACACCAAAAACTTCTTTTTAAGCTCATCCAAAGTAGTTGCTTCATACAAAACTGTTTTGTTATTAGGACTGTCTGAGATACCCTGAACTATATACGCAATCAGCGAGACATCATCAAAATTTCCTTTCATCGAGATTTGTTTCATAGCGTACATGTGCTCTAAGAAGGATTCGCTCGGCTTTTTTTTACGAGATTGCAACGCTTTATGTAAGCTTATGCAGGATGGTGTATCCTGGAACTCACTATCCAAAAAATCTTTTAATTTTTGCCAACTGCAAATTCCATTTTTGGATTCCACAGCCAACTTTGCAGCTCCTCTCAGCAAACGCCTAGCATACAGATACTTTTGAATATCGTTCCACTTGCAAACGGTCGCAATATCCTCAAAATCCTTCAACCAAACAGTAAAATTTTTTCCTGATTCACCAGTAAAATGATCAAGAGAATCCTCAACATCCTTAAATACAAAATTATTTGTTTCGGCCATATTTTCCGGTGCCCTAACAACAACAACAACAACTTCTTTAGCAACTTTATTTACAGCTTCAGCTTCCTGATTATCTTTCAACGATTCTACCTCTTTGCCTACATTTAACTCTATATCTTCACTATTATTTTCTTTTCTATAGTTTGAGCTTCCCTCTCCCTGAACTTTTTCTGTAGTTTTCAAATTTTCTAACGTTTCGTTAAGAATAGCCTGATACAACCTTTCGACTAATTCCTTCTTTAAATTATACCGGTATGATAAATTTCTTTCTTTAAGTAATCTTTGCAGCTCTTTAGTGCTTAATTTGTTTAAATCTTCCATTCACGTGAAATGTGCTTATCTTGTGACAATAAAAAAAATAAATAAATCGATAATGCAAAATTATTAATTGACAAGTGCATGCAAAAGTAAACAAACTGTAGGTAGAGCTTTTTGAGTTTAAAGTTGACTTAGCAATTTTAACGGATGCATACCACTCAAAAGCAATTTTAACTCAATTTTTTTTGTTTGAGTTACACCTACACTATAATAATGATAATTGATCTTCATGCAATAAAAAAAACGATCTCACCCGCTTGTTATAATATTCCGTTATTTTGTCTAAGCTGTAATTTTAAACTTTTTTTTTTACAGTTTGGAGCATATGCATGAATTTTAACTTTTTTCTTTTATATTTTTTCAAAATTTCTTCACTTTTTGTAATTTTAATTGCTTTCGTTTTTTCATCACTTGTAGCTCTCTTTTCACTAGTTTTTTATTTTATATATCACAATTATTCACGTTTCTGGTTTTAAAGGTTTTACTTGCACATTTCACAATATTTCACACTCTTACGATTTTTGTTATTTTATATTTCTTAGGTTATTTATGTAAGAACTTCAGCACTAATTTTTTTATCGTTTTAAGTTAAATTTCACTGTAAAATTTTTTCTCGCGGCACGGCACTTCTGTTCAGTTAATCACTTCTGACACCAAATGTAGGGAAGGGAAAAACAAAACACGACTTTTCATTAATAATTTTATAATATTTATTAAAATTCGAAAGAAATAGTAATTAAAAGTTAATTAAGTTTAAGATATGTAATAGGTAGGTAATTAAATTAATAATCTTTTCAATCTTGGTAGGTCTTTTCTTTTATTTTTTAACTTAACACTTCTTTTCTTCTTAACCACTTGACATAGAATGCTCTCAATCTTAATATGAACAGTAATTCAAAATTATATAATGGATTTGCAAAATAGGGTAAATTCAAAAAAGTTTGGCAATTCTTATTAAATTATAATGAAGTAAAAGCATAATAATTATGATTATAATAATAAGATATGTCATCCTACATGTATTATCATTTATTACTTAACTACGAGTAAAGTGATCAAAAATGTCCATTATATTACTATTTTAGCTCATTAGTTATTGTTCTTTTTTTATTTGGTAATTATCAGCCATCAGACGAATAGGGGGAACAACATGTAGCATACGAAAACATGCACGTGCCGTAACTATTCGGGACTGGTGGAAGTGTGATCATAGCCTCTCCGTGGCGGCCGCTAGAAACAAGCCTTTTAAAAAAGGTTTGGCTAATATGATCAGGCTGGTTCCTCAGGTTGGCGACAGGTTAATTCCCTGTCCCGTAAAACTAAAAGAATTACGAGACCGACAACAAGCCTCGGAAACGGACTGATCTCACGACGACAACCCACGCAAAGAAAAAGGAAAAACGATTTACGAATTTTCTTATGGAACGTACGATCGCTCTATAGAGCTCGAGCTGCTCAGCAGCTAGCGGATGCCCTGTCAAAGTATAAAGCTGACATAACAGCTCTTCAAGAAATCAGATGGACGGGGAATGGTGTTTTACAGAAGAAAGAATATGACATATACTACAGCTGTCATACAAAACACCATGTGCTCGGGGTAGGCTTCCTAGTCAGCGAAAAAATGAAGTCTACTATCATCGGCTTTAACGCTATAAGCGAAAGGCTATGCACCCTTCGCGTGCGAGGCAAATTTACGAACATCAGCCTCATTAACGTTCACGGACCTACGGAGGAGTCCTCAGACGAAGAAAAAGAGACTTACTACGAACAAGTCGAGAGGGCCCTCAATGCCTGTCCAAGGTATGACGTTAAAATCATCCTTGGGGATTTGAACGCAAAAATAGGTCGGGAGCCGGTATTCAGGCATTACGCAGGCACCCATAGTTTGCATGAGAACACTAATGACAATGGACTTCGAGTCTTAGAATTGGCAGCATCGAAAAACATGGTCGTTGCGAGTACCAGGTTCCCGCGTAAAGATATCTACAAAGCCACCTGGGTATCACCTGATGGAGTCACTCGTAACCAAATAGACCACGTGTTGATAGACCGTCGCGTCGCCACTACTCGAACTTGATGACGGTACGAACGTACCGAGGTGCCAATATCGACTCGGATCACTATCTTGTTGGTATGGTTTTCCGAGGGCGGATTGCCTTGCGAAGACGCATTGCATCCGCCGATCAGGTTCGAATCAACACGGCTGCCCTGCGCAATGAAAACACCAGTAACACCTTTGGTAATGCGTTAGGACTCGCCCTAGAAACACCTGACTTAGGGAGAGTAAGTCCTGGAGCCAGTATGCTGGGCGTAAATGAAAAGTGGACACGTCTTAAAAATACTGTCATTAGTACTGCCAACTCCATCTTAGGCAGCAGTCGTAAAAATCGGAACGACTGGTTTGATGATGAATGCAAGCTAGCGACTGAACGTAAGAATGTTGCGTACCGAGCAATGCAACAATCTCATAGAACGCGGGAACGCGAAGAGGAATATAAAGAGCTTAGAAGAACAGAAAAACGGCTTCACAGACAAAAGAAATCAGCCTGGGAGAAGAACCTAATCTGTGAAATAGAAAACAGCCGAGAGCGAGGTCCGCACCAGGCGCGGAAGTTCTACCAATCCGTCCGAAACATGACGCAGTACACACCACGCTGCACATACTGCAAGGACGGAGAGGGAAATCTGATCACCGATCCTGAAAGCATACTGGAGCGATGGGAAGTGTACTTCAATGAATTGCTAAATGGTCAGCTCACTGCAGAAGTGGAGGCTCCACTACTTCAAGAAGAATACCCTATGTTGCCGCCACCAAGCATAGAAGAGGTTGAGAAGGCTATAGGCCGGCTTAAACAGAACAAATCCCCGGGAGCCGATGGCATACCAGCCGAATTATTTCATCACGGCGGGCCAGCCTTACGTCAAGCAATTCATGATATTATAGTGCACGTATGGGAGCAGGAAGAAATGCCAGAAGACTGGCGAAAAGGCATAATATGCCCCACACATAAGAAGGGAGATGTCACAACGTGCAGCAATTATAGAGGTATCACGTTGTTGAGTACCGCCTATAAGATACTCTCCTCTATCCTACAAGACCGGATAACCCCATACGCTAAAACCGTCATCGGACAATATCAGTGTGGTTTCATTCCAGGCAAATCAACAACTGATCAGATCTTTACCCTTAGGCAGGCGATGGAAAAATGTCTAGAATTTAACATTCCAACATACCATCTGTTTATAGACTTTAAGGCCGCCTATGATAGCATAGCCAGGGTAGAACTTTACAAAGCCATGAGAGAATTCGGCATCCCAAATAAATTGACACGACTATGTAGGTTGACCATGACCAACGTAACAAGCCAAGTAAAAATAGCCGGATTGCTATCCAGACCAATCAACATCTTTAATGGACTCCGACAAGGGGACGGTTTGGCCTGCCTCCTCTTCAACCTGGCGTTGGAGAAAGCAATCCGTGACTCTGGCACGGCAACAAGAGGGACCATCGTCAACAGGTCCAGCCAGTTACTAGCTTACGCAGACGACATTGACATAATCGGAAGAACCGAACAAGCTGTACACGATTCCTTCATCCAGATCGAGCAGGCGGCACAAAATCTGGGGCTGCACATTAGTGAAGGTAAAACAAAGTACATGGTGGCGTCGAATGCGAGAGGCACAGTTGGTCAAACAATCAAGGTTGCGGAGCACGAATTTGAAGTGGTGCAATCCTTTAAATACCTTGGGTCAATAGTAGCAGCCGATAACAATATAGAAGAAGAAATACGCGGGCGGCTTCTCAAATCCAACAGAGCCTACTATAGTCTGTCAAAGCTTTTCAAATCCAGAACTCTCACCATAACTTCAGGACCATGGTCCTGCCAGTACTCACATATGGATCCGAGACTTGGGTGCTTAGCAAAAGGCACTCCGACCTCTTAGCTGCGTTCGAGAGAAAAGTCTTAAGGAGAATTGTTGGCCCCATATGTGAGGAAGGACGATTCCGGAGACGGTACAATCATGAATTGTACGCAATCTACCTAGAAGCAGATATCGTGACAAAAATTAAGCTCGGTAGACTCCGGTGGGCAGGGCACCTAGCTCGCATGAGCGAAGAGGAACCTGCTCGGAAAGTTCTTTGTGGTACATTCTATGGTAGACGACAGCGTGGTAGACCATGCTTGCGCTGGAGAGATGGCGTAGACCAGGACGCCCGAAGCCTTGGGGTGCGCAACTGGATGGCGTCGGCTAGAGACCGGGATAGGTGGAGAGACTTATTGAAAGAGGCCAGGACCGGAACCCGGTTGTCGAGCCGATGATGATGATGAATTATTAAATTATTAGTCACGTGCACCCAAGACGACACAATTTTTTAAAGCCAACTATGTCCATCAACTCCTACTCTCATCTAATTGCCGTGAATATCGCGTGCTTAGCACCTATCTCTAGATTGGATCCCAAATCCAGTTGAGGCTTGTTGGAGGCATCAAACGAGAGAGGGGGGATTCAGAAGCACGGCCGGAGGATAAATCCTGCACGACACCACCTCCATTAGCGAATTCAGGCTGATCAACTTTGCTGTGAGGCAGTTAAAATACATCGATTATTATAAACCAGCTGGCCAAATTGCGATTTACATGAGGCACTTCCCAGTAAAGAGAATGTCCACAGGTTCCGGAGGATCATCATATACTCAAACCACTACATGATGGGTTTAGTTAAGAAAGCACTGAACGGAATAGGATTTATAGTGGATACCTGTCGGTCAGACTTCACTCCACTACTTGGCCTACCAAGTACTGACGGCCCAGGACATAGTCCCAGTTGCTTTTTATCTGGATGAAAGGACGCCACCCCCTTCCAGCCTCGTGCAAGACTAGATTCCTAAACAAACCAACTCCACACCGCTACTAAATGCTTCATCGTTGGTCTTGCCTTCGGAGTACGAGTCTGGCATCTCCAGATTGTTCCAAATTTGTACTGTGTAGGCAGTGCTACCTTTGGTTCGGATCTAATTGTTTTATCTATCTATTCTAACTACTGCTATAATAGCCAATCGCGTATCTCGATTGGTATAACCACAGCCACCTCGAGCTCCCTTTACAGAGGGCCTTCCCAGTGACAGTGATTTCACGGTCCTTACTCCATGGGGGCTATAATTAGCGGGGGATTCAGACAATAACTATCTCCGAGGTACCCAATTAGGGTATTTTATTATTTTATAGATATCAATATGAAATATTTTTTTTTTTAATTATTTTATTTTATAGATATTAATAAACAATATCTTTATTTTGTTCTTTTCTTGTTACTTGTTACTAATATTATGGAGTTATTTTAAAAATACCACCAATAATGTGACAGGCGCTTAATAAATTAAGCAAATGGAGTGAGAACCCCATGGTGCAGATCATAGCTGACCGAAGCCAACCACAATCTGCACCGAATTTTAGATTAGTCTTGTTTTTTACCCTACAGCGAATAGGGATAGAGACACTCCCCGTCCCCACAATCTCTTAATTTCAAGTACCGAGAAGGACCAACAATTACGATTGCTTTGACCAAGACGACTCAGCAAAAATGACGCCTTCGCTCAACTACCTTTTGTTTTGGACCGTGACCCCCTCATCGCATTGTTCAAGATTTGTATACACCAGCACCAGGGATCAATTGCTCAGATAACTGAGATAGGATATAGCATCAACATTTTTTCGGACATAGCTTGAACTACAACTGATGTCCTTTCGCTTTCAAAAATTTGTATCTTTATTATTTAGCAATCTTATTTATTTTATTTCGTCAATTCCATAGATTGCTATGCATACATCGAACGAAAGGGATGTCTCGATCGATGTATGACCGTGACACTAAAGGTCTTGTTTGAGTTTTCTTAGTTGTCTAATCTCCAGAAAGCCGGAGAAAACACGTAAGCCACCCCACCACGACTAGGTGAAACTCGTCGGGGTGGAGTTAAGGAAGCACTGTGAGAAAGTTCGACGCTGAGTGGCTTCAATCGCAAGAGATCGCCAGGTCCTTTTCCGTTCGAGTCTCAAAGAAGTCCTTCTACGCCAGCTGATGTATTGAGAACCAGTGGCAATATTGCCAAGCAGCTATCAGAGATACCGCTTCAGACGTGCTGGGTTTTACACGATCAGTTTCGGCAAACGTATTCAACTAAAAAATAAGCATATAAAGTGGTGCTGCACATCAGTACCAGAACTGCAGCATAAGAGAGAGGTATAAAGTGTTCCTTGTATGTTTCGAGAAAAAATAGATGGTGAGTATATGAGAAGGTATAACCACAAACTTTGAGTGCTGTACAGCAGCAACGACCAAGTCAATAGAATATAAGTCTTACGACTGAGATTTCTGGGTCATGTGAAGCGGATGGAAACAAATGCACTCCTCCGGAAAGTCTTTGAATCCAATCCTAAGGGACGGGCAGTAGAGGAAATTCACCACTAAGGTTGCGTACACAGATGGCAGAGGTTCTTAACCAAATTGGCGTGGGAAACTGGAAGTAGCTAGCTAGGGACTGAGCTGACTCAAGAAGTTTGTTTGTTGATGCCCTCGTTCGACCCGGACTGAAGCCCCACCTTAAGTAAGTAAGTAATTATGTGATTGTAAAAAAATACAACATCATTTACCTGCTTTGAAATCTGTCACTTTTGGTGAGGCAAATTGCATCTCCTGCTTGAAGTAGGATTAAATTGGTAAGGAGAGTCTGCAAACGAGTTGAGTTTTTTCGGTCTTCCACCAATGCACTTATGATGAGCCTCTGATTGAAGGTTTCCAGCTTGTGGTCATTCCAACGATCTTCCTTGACACACATACCAAGTACTGAGAGCTTTTCGGTTTATTCGATGCAAGTGATATTCAAGGACAATTGCATAATGGGTACGTTTTGCTTCAATGATAATAGACAGCTTTGAGTTTTGAAAAGCTTTAAACTCCACACGATTTCATATACCTGATTAACCGAGATCAGAATTTAATGACCTTTTCATACACTTGCCGTTCTAAATCCACATCCGAAGAACAGGACAGGCATCGAATATGGGAAGCTAAGAGTACTTCGTCGTCAGCAAAACACTTTAATGGATTAGATGTCCCAAACAAAAAATCATTGATGAATATGAGAAAGAGAGTCGGAGACAAAACGAAGCCCTGTGGAAGATCGGCAATTATTTTATAAATTTCAGACTCGGTCCAACACAACATGTATTGAGTGATTCGAAAGGTAGTTTCTAATGAAACAAAGAAGAGATTGATCAATACCAAGTGCACGCGTTTTCGATTAGAGAGCTTAATTCCAAAGTCTATCAAATGCTTTTGAAATATTAAGTGCAATAATCTTACATTCCTTATGCCACTGTTCCGTGAGATATATTACTAGATCACCAGTGAACCTATTGTTACGAAATCAAACTGTGCTGCAAGCAAATTGGTTTTACTTGTGAACTGACAAAAGTAACACTTCGCCGTTCAAGATCTTTCTTAGCAGAGAGGAGTGGCAAATCAACGAGCCATCTACCTGTGAATCGATTATAGCAATATATACAGGCTGACGACGGTTCCAAGATGGAAAGTGATATTGGTGTAGGGTTCTTTACAGAAACCCTTGGACTAGCCAGCTCAGTATCTTTCAAGCTGAGGTCCTGGCAGTGACGAAAGCTGCTAGACAAGTCTCAATTATGGCAATTCCACAAACTGATATCACCTTTTTCATTAATAGCTAAGCCGAAATATTGAATAATTGAAATCAAATCGAATCTTATTACTGGCTGTCGCGAAGAGCTAAGGGTTCGTGGTACACAGCACAACATAAGGCTCTTTTGGGTTCCTTGTCGCAGTGGTGTTTAAGCTAATGAAAGCGCTGACGTGCTGACAAGAATAGGATCAACACTTGATCTTAATCAAGCAGACACAACAGTTCAAGTCCCACCATGTAATCTTTAACAGGTAATCAAGAGCATCAATTCCAGTCTTATATAACCAGAAAACTATGGCCTAGTTTCAGCAAATAAAAGACCGACGTTATCATCCAACTGAGTAAAAAGTCTCTTTCTCCGGTCACAAGCAACTCGGTTACCACAAGGAAAACATGAAACTCAGTATGGACGACTTACGCAGAGAATGCGGTGACGAGAAGATACATGAGGACACTCCCCACTACCTGTGTCACTTACTTACTTACTGACTTACTTATTCGGCTCCCGATCCATGGAGGGTCTCTGGCTGAGATATTGCGGTCTTCCATCGGTTGCGATCTCTCCCGAGCTCTCTCCAGTCGTCGAGAACAAGCGTTCTTGCATCTGTAACCGCCTGGTCCCTGTAGCGGAGGTTCGGTCTTTCTCGCCATCTCGAATCTGGGGGATTACATTTTCTTGGCTGGAGCGTTGTTGTCTATTCGATCGATCTGACCGAGCCAGTGTAGTCGACGAGCTTTGACTCTTTGAGCTACATCCACATCTTGGTATGGTACATCTCGTAAAATTCACGATTGAATATTCTCCTCACTTTTTGTGGCAATAATTATAAAGGAATTAACAATACAACCGCACAAAATCCATTTTACTGTGCGCACTATGTCGCATCTAATTCTCGCATTTCGAATTGCTTCTCCCATCGCATCGCTTTGTCGTACTACTATACGCACAGCCTTAGGAGGCGTCTACCTTTTTTTATCCAGGTGATTATGTGAGAACAGACATTTCCTCAATACCCTCCGACATTTCAGGCTATATATGTAGCTTGCTGTAACCCATTAACATCCTTAAAGGGCTTGATTGACATAGGATTATCATAGGTTTCAATTCAAGGGTCCACAACCCCTTGACAGTCACAACGGATCTGCATTGATCTAAGTGTGACGGTAACAAGATCAACTCTCAGCCCACTAACCTAACCTAACTATTCAACTTGTGAAATATTCCCACATTATGAACAAAATTTGTTAATTTATTTTCTTTCACGAAACGTAAACTTACGAATAAGTTAAATTTTCACAAATTTGTATCTTGTAAATAACTTTTGGACAAACGAAGAAATATTATCAAAAATGTTACTTTGTAGAAAACAAATACGAATGTCTAATACCCAGAGTTTGCAAATAAATCAGGCAATTTCACATTTTGTTACGAAATTCTTATAAATTCAAATTTTTAAATTGGTGAAATAAGGCACAGATTTTATATGTTTAAAATTTTCCGCCATTGTTTCTTATATTTTTAACACAAACCAACATTTATTTGAATACAAATATAGTCTTTATTTTAATTTAAAAATTTAAACTTAAGTACTATTTTTGCTCTGTTAATATTATGTTAAGCTTAATATTATATTTAATATAACTTTTAAATTATAGAAGGATGTGTTGATGATATTGTTGTCATTGTACTCATTTGGCTGGAAAGATTATTATTATTGGTTTTTTCCATATCTTTAAATTGTATAAGAATAACCATATATGTAAAAATTGCAGCAAAAATCTGAAACAAAATAAATAAAATAAATAATTATTAATTTTGTAAATAAGTAAATAATAGTTTTCACCTTAAATAATGTACTTTTATTTAGAGGAAAAAATCCATATGCCGTCAAAATTGGTTTCTGTTGCATATTCTTCATAAGAAATTTATCAACCTTGAAAATAACAATACTCGTTATAGGCTATAGAATTGCAAACAATTATGGAAATAAACATAAGTTCACAACATCCGTATTAATAAAACAAAATAAAATATGAATTATCTTAATACAGTGAGATATGATGTGATAATTTATCAATGAATAAGAATTCAAGTTGATTCATGTTAATTAACTGATTCTTCGAATAAATAAGTCGAGAAAATAAGTCAAAACATACGTTTGTCAAATAAGAAAGCGTGTACGTTAAAGTAAACATTTGCTCGGAAAGTGTAGTGCAGTTTAATTAACTCTTTGGTGACAACCGAATTCTTCTTGATTATAATATATAATTTAGTTAAATTTTGGTTTTGAAAGTGAATAAGTAACTTTAAAATTATATATTACCATTTTATCAATTCCTTTGCATTTTCGAGATATTCTTGATAGTATTCTTGCTGTTTTATTTGTCTGCAAAAAAAATATTTCATTTTATAATTAATGAATCCGAAAATAGGGAATACTAATATGATTACTTCTTATATAATTTATTAAAATTTACATAAATAAACAGCATAATTTCAGGCACCCAGTGGTCTAACTGCAAATTTTATGAAAAATAAGTCATACATTTTTAAAATTAATACTTTTTCTCTAAAATTACGGAAAAAAGCGGGCAATCTCACTTATGCCAATTTTGCACTTGCAATTGATCAGATTTCTTAGAATTTTTTAGTCAATCCAAGAAGAAATTCTAAATCTACACCAAGTAGCAAAGGTACATAAATGGCAAAAGAAAAACATTTTTAATGAAATAGAATGTAGCGGACATGATTGTTGATTGCTTTACTTACATTTAAAAAGTTTTTTTTTTTCTATTATGTACATAAAGTATTTCTTAAATGATATTCACGTCCCAGTAAATATCATCATCATCATCATCGGCTCGACAACCGGGTTCCGGTCCTGGCCTCTTTCAACAAGTCTCTCAACCTATCCCTATAGCCGACACGCCATCCAGTTGCGCACCCCAAGGCTTCGGGCGTCCTGGTCTACGCCATCTCTCCAGCGCAAGCATGGTTTACCACGCTGTTGTCTACCATAGAATGTACCACAAAGAACTTTCCGAGCAGGTTCCTCTTCGCTCATGCGAGCTAGGTGCCCTGCCCACCGGAGTCTACCGAGCTTAATTTTTGTCATGATATCTGCTTCAAGGTAGATTGCATACAGCTCATGATTGTACAGTGTCCGGAATCGTCCTTCCTTACATATGGGGCCAACAATTCTCCTTAAGACTTTTCTCTCGAACGCAGCTAAGAGGTCGGAGTGCCTTTTGCTAAGCACCCAAGTCTCGGATCCATATGTGAGTACTGGCAGGACCATGGTTCTGTACAGCAACAGTTTTGAAGTTATGGTGAGATTTCTGTATTTGAAGAGCTTTGACAGACTATAGTAGGCTCTGTTGGATTTGAGAAGCCGCCCGCGTATTTCTTCTTCTATATTGTTATCGGCTGCTACTATTGACCCAAGGTATTTAAAGGATTGCACCACTTCAAATTCGTGCTCCGCAACCTTGATTGTTTGACCAACTGTTCCTCTCGCATTCGACGCCACCATGTACTTTGTTTTACCTTCACTAATGTGCAGCCCCAGATTTTGTGCCGCCTGCTCGATCTGGATGAAGGAATCGTGTACAGCTTGTTCGGTTCTTCCGATGATGTCGATGTCGTCCGCGTAAGCCAGTAACTGGCTGGACCTGTTGACGATGGTCCCTCTTGTTGCCGTGCCAGAGTCACGGATTGCTTTCTCCAACGCCAGGTTGAAGAGGAGGCAGGCCAAACCGTCCCCTTATCGGAGTCCATTAAAGATGTTGATTGGTCTGGATAGCAATCCGACTATTTTTACTTGGCGTGTTACGTTGGTTATGGTCAACCTACATAGTCGTGTCAATTTATTTGGGATGCCGAATTCTCTCATGGCTTTATAAAGTTCTTCCCTGGCTATGCTATCATAGGCGGCCTTAAAGTCTGATCAGTTGTTGATTTGCCTGGAATGAAACCACACTGATATTGTCCGATGACGGTTTTAGCGTGCGTATGGGGTTATCCGGTCTTGTAGGATAGAGGAGAGTATCTTATAGGCTGTACTCAACAACGTGATACCTCTATAATTGCTACATGTTGTGACATGTCCCTTCTTATGTATGGGGTATATTTCTTCTGGCATTTCTTCCTGCTCTCATACGTGTACTATAATATCATGAATTGCTTGACGTAAAGCCATGATGAAATAATTTGGCTGGTATGCCATCGGCTCCCGGGGCTTTGCTCTGTTTAAGCCGGCCTATAGCCTTCTCAATCTCTTCTATGATTGGTGGCGGCAAAATAGGGTATTCTTCTTGAAGTAGTGGAGCCTCCACTTCTGCAGTGAGCTGACCATTTAGCAATTCATTAAAGTACACTTCCCATCGCTCCAGTATGCTTTCATTATCGGTGATCAGATTTCCCTCTCCGTCCTGGCAGTATGTGCAGCTTGGTGTGTACTGCATCATGTTTCGGACGGATTGGTAGATACCTTCACGCGGGAACCTGGTACTCGCAACGACCATCGAACTGCCAATTCTAAGACTCGAAGTCCATTGCCATTAGTGTTTTCATGCAAACTATGGGTGCCTGCGTAATGCCTGAATACCGACTCCCGACCTATTTTTGCGTTCAAATCCCCAAGGATGATTTTAACATCATACCTTGGACAGGCATTGAGGGCCCTCTCGACTTGTTCGTAGTAAGTCTCTTTTTCTTCGTCTGAGGACTCCTCCGTAGGTCCGTGAACGTTAATGAGGCTGATGTTCGTAAATTTGCCTCGCCCGCAAAGGGTACATAGCCTTTCGCTTATAGCGTTAAAGTCGATGATGGTAGACTTCATTTTTTCGCTGACTATTAAGCCTACCACGAGCACATGGTGTTTTGTATGACAGCTGTAATATACGTCATATTCTTTCTTCTGTAAAACACCATTCCCTGTCCATCCGATTTCTTGAAGATTAAGCGAAAATATTAGCGAAAATAGTACTGGAACGCATCAGAGAACATCTAGAAGCCACACTCGATGCCGAACAAGCAGGTTTCCGCACTGGATTTTCATGCTTGATCATATCAATACCTTAAGGATCATAATTGAGCAGTGCGTCGAATATCGATCACCACTTCACCTGCTATTCATTGACTTGGAGAAGGCTTTCGATAGCGTCAATAGAGAATTTATTTGGTTTGCTTTACGCAGGAGGGGTATCCCGGATAAATTAATAGCTATTATTAAGGCAACTTATGATGAATCTAAATGCCACGTTTTGCATGAATGGAGGCTGTCAGAAGAGTTTGAAGTCCAAAGTGGAGTCAGACAGGGCTGCATTCTGTCACCAATATTATTTCTGTTGGTGATAAGCGATGTGCTGCGATCGGCCTTGATGGGAAACGGAGGAATTCGATGGACTCTGACGTCTCACCTGAAACATCTTGACTATGCGGACGACACGTATGCTTGCTCTCTCATAGGATCATGGATCTCCACCAAATGACAACAGGGATTGAGAAAGAAGCAGAACGTCGAATCCGTTTTACTTTACGGTTGCAGCACTTGGAAAGTAACAGTAGGTGTCACTAAGAAGCTGCAAACAATCATTAATAGATGTCTACGAAACATCCTTAGGATTTTCTGGCCCAATCGTATATCAAACGAAGAGCTCCTCAGGAAAACGGGTCAGAAACCTATTGACTCTATAATACGACGTCGAAAGTGGCAGTGGATCGGACACACGCTTCGAAAAGGCGACAACAACCTCAAGAAGGAAGAAGAGCTGGACGACCGTGAAGCTCATGGAGAAGGACAGTAGAGGAGGAGTCAGCCCAACTAGGCAAGAGTTGGAGGGAGTTGCGACTCATATCCAGGAACCGAACACGATGGCGAGCTGGCGTTGTGGATGCCCTATGCCCCACTAGGGGTCCCCCATGGACATAAGAGGTCTGAGGACCTAAGTAAGTATCTATTTGAGGAACCAAATCCTATTCTATTGAAAAGATACCGAAGTTGATGTGTTTCAATTTCAATAACGTTGAAAAGTAACATAAGTTATGGAATGGGCTCCCTCCTACTGAAAGATGTATTTAAGTACTGATTATGAAAAATTGTATAACAATTAAGTTATACGTTTATTAAAACGTATTCTGTTATTGAAAGGGGCATTGTTCTACAACACGTCACTGAATGTATCTGATCAGCTAAACTATATGTCCTTTGTAAAAGCTATGCTTAAGCGTGTTTTAAATAAAGAATAGTACTAACTAGAGGTCTGAAAAATAAAGCTGAATATTATGTAATACCATTTTATACAGGTTACCAGGTTATTAGGTGTTACCACTGTATCCGAAGAGCAGAAAGTCCACATAAATCTGATAAATTCTTGTTTTGTTTCTTCATTTTATTTCTTACTTACTTCAATTTCCAGTTCATTTGCTATCAATGGCATGCTGAAGGCAGTCAAGAACATAGTAACTGCACAAAATGCCACATTTATAGATGAAAATATTTTAACCAAAAGGGAGACTTTCCATTCCAGAAGTATTTCGTCAATCAAAATCGGAAGTGTTGTCATGAAGAGAAATAAATGAATAATTGTTAAGAAAACCATGTAGATTCCATAAACTTGATTGACTTCATTTTTGCATATATTTATCAGATATGCTCTTTTTCTCAGAATTTCTAATACACGGTTGTGTTTGTCTGCTGTATTATGACAACTATAATTTACAACACTCAATTCTTCATTAAGAATCCGAAATATATGGCTTATTGAAACAACGATACAGGTAAGCATGCATTGATAAACAACAACATAAACACTGGGGAAGAATTGGGTTATAAGAACTAGTACTATCAAGTATCTGTCTAAGGTCTTGGTTATCAGAAAAGACCACATATTTATAGCAATCAAACAAATCAATACCAAAGATAGACGATAATAATTGCGAAGGCTTTCACAAGACACGCTCTTATTTGAGTTTACAAATCCGAATATTATTTGGACAATTTTAAAACTTCGTTTGCGGTTAAAATATATGAAACCGATCATCAATAATTTAGAAAGAGAACCAATGATCCACTGAATCCTGTCAGTTTTGTCTCCTGTTTCGTCTTTTCCAAAATGATTTTTCAACGTCAATCTATAGAATATAGATAATGGCCGTTAGACTTTTGTTGACAAAATCAAGAATAAAGCGGTTTTCTCTCGAATGGTGTCGGCTTTTGTGGCAGAAAGTTGCATTGATATTTGGTCAAACGTAGTGGAAAGAACACACGTTAATTTAGCTAACTTAAGGTATTTCTCGAAGTCCTGCTTAAAGGACATGTTGCTTTGAACTAAATTTCAATTAATTATTTTACTATCCTGGTGTTGTTTCTTGTTTACTTCTGCAAAGAGTCTTTTTTAATCAATTAATGTTAGACCAGAGTTAAGTGCTGTTTAAAGCTAAGGCAAAAATAAAAAAGAAGGCTGACTGATGACTTAAATAATGCATAATTAATGAAACTGAGTCGAATAAGGAAGAAGTTTTTGAAATGAAAAACCTTATATAATCAATAGATTGAAGGTTAACACTTGGTGGAAATTAGTCTTAGAAATTTAAAAAATAAATTAAAATCTTTTTCGCCATTGTCCTTAAACCCGTTAGTATAATCAAAGTGAAAGATATATTATGCCGCCTTGGTATATAAAATTGGAGACAGGAAGCTAGAGGTCGAGAAAGTGGTGGGTGCTATTAAATTTCAGTTTGAAGTCCACCACGCTCTGTAGCGCCAATTGAAGTAATTAACTTGGGATTAATTAAAAGTACCCAATTTTTTATTTGTAATGTCGCAATCTTGTTTAATACATACAGATATTATCAAATTTAATAAAAACTACAAAAATAAAGAAAATTTTAAGTTTTGTTCTAAATGCTTTTTTTTAAATATAATTTTATGACTAGGGCTAGGATTTTCATGCACTTAAAAATGCAAAATATGCGCTTAAAATATGCTCTTAAAATGTAAAATATGCATTTAAAAACATATCCCTTGCGAACCATCTTCTTCTTTCTTCTTCCTTGTTTCGGCGCTGTTATGATCTCGATGTCGAGGGGATCATAACTCTCCCACGTATCTGCTTCACACTAGTGATCCGCCTGTGGGGTTCGCCGGGTTGACCTCAGAAATCGGCGGCAAGCCTCCCGGTTTTGTATTGTTCCATTTCTGAGGCCAACTGAATGCTGGTGTTTTTGCATTTGTTTGTACCAGGAGTGTTTAGGCCTACCTTTCTTTTTACTCCGAATTGGAACGTTGTATGATATTGCTCTTTTGACGGGGTTCTCAGGATCTCTCCTTTGAACATGGCAATACCAACTGAGTCGGTCGTGTTCAATTTTTTGGGAAATGGTATTCTTAACATGAAGGCTTCCTCGGATCTTCGTACTTCTAATTCGATCAAGCTTTGTAACTCCTGCTGTCATACGAAGCATCTTCATCTCAGCTGCCGTTAGCTTACTCTCATACTTTTTGTACATTGTCCAACATTGTGAACCGTATGTGAGTGCTGGACGCACAACTGAAGTGTAGAGCTTTCCTTTCAGCTTAGGGGGCATTTTTCGGTCACAGAAGATAGCAGAATTTTCCCGCCACTTCATCCACCCTACGCTTACGCGATGATTGATATCGTCATCACAAGTAGCTTCGTTATTTATCATAGACCCCAGATATTTAAACTTTTCACACTTGGGAAGCACTACTCCATTCAAATAAATGTCTGGAATAGGCCTGTGTGGATCAGAAAATGGGCAGCATAGGTATTCTGTCTTTTTCGCGCTTATGCGGTACCCACTTCCTTCTAGAACATCCACCCATACGTCAAGTGCTCGTTGTAGGGATATCGGGTCTGCACTTATGATGGCTCCATCGTCAGCAAAGAATAACTGATGCACTTTTGGATCCGTCACTTTGCCTTCAAGCAGGTAATCAAGAACTGTAATAAAGAGCAGGGGACTCAAGACACTTCCCTGATG
This sequence comes from Philhelius festivus, assembly GCA_963931855.1. Taxonomy (NCBI): domain Eukaryota; kingdom Metazoa; phylum Arthropoda; class Insecta; order Diptera; family Syrphidae; genus Philhelius; species Philhelius festivus. Next base: position 66,999,793 of record OZ007554.1, on the reverse strand, counting down.
TACACCTACTGTGATTTCGAATTCTTCGGTGACTCCAGCTGCGCATCTTACTTTAGTAACTGCTCCATCATACATGTCCATAATTATCCGCACATAGGTTTCTGGAACTCCTCGTTGCCTGAGGGCCACCCATATTAGATCTCGTGGTTGCCGATCGAATGCTTTTTCAAAATCAACCAATACGACATGCAAATCCTCCAAAGAATCCCGATGTTTTTCCATAATTATTCTTATACTCTGGATTGCATCCGTGGTTGACTTACCCCCGACAAACCCGCACTGGTCATCAGATAGCCTAATTATTTTTCGCAGTCGGCTACCCAAGACTCGCTCAACGATCTTCATGGTGTGTGACATCAGCTTAATCGAACGGTAATTATCACAGCTTCGAGTATCACCCTTTCCTTTATAAATTGGAAGAAGGTAACTTTCCCTCCATTGATTAGGCATGCGATCACCTCGTATAAGTTTGGAGACAAGAATCATGAGCCATCTAAACCCGATGTCTCCCATCTTTTTCCAAAACTCTGAGGGTATTTCGTCTGGGCCAACAGCTTTTCCCTTTTTGGAGTATTTTACCGCCTCACTAACTTCTTCGACTGTGACATCGGATACTTCGCTTAAGTTAGGTGAAGCTATTGGAAAGTACAGCCTTGGAAATTGTTCGTTTAGAAGTCCGTCACAATACTGTCGCCACCTGTGAAGAATTTCGTTGTCTTCCACAAGAAGTTGGCCTTGAGCATTGTTAATGAACTTTGGCGAACAAATCTCCTGGGCATTTCTTCTTCTTTGAGCGGCTATTTTGAAGATAGTTGCGCCCTTATTCGTGTTTTGCCGTAGCTCTTGAATAGCACCAGCTGTCGGGGTAGAAATTTCATCCAGCTCCCGATACAGGTTTTCTGTATTCTTTGCTTGAATTTGGGCGCACTTCTTCTTCGCTTCTTTCTTGCAGTTTCTATATTCCACTTCGAGGCGTGACTTTTGCTCTGTATCATTAGAGGGGCACTTCGACCAAGCCTTGAAAGCCATTTTCTTTTTACTTATAACTGATTTAGCTTCATCATTCCACCACCATGTTTCTTTGCCTTGTTGGTTGTGTCCTTTTGAAACCCCTAACAGTGTTTTGGCTTTTTCTTTGCAAGTTCTCTGTAGGAGATCCCACATACTTTGTGCTGTACTCTCTTCATTTCGAACTATATCGGTGTTGTTATACAGAACGTTTTGCATATTCGAAATGAAAGCTTCGCCTTTTTCCTTATCCAGATTATACCATTTGATCTTCCCAAAAGTTTTTGTATGTTTGTTGTCGTTCACTGTCTCCATAAAAAATTCTGTCAGTAGGAGACGGTGTTGGTGGGCGATCGCTTCTCCTAGTATCACTTTGCAATCTTTTACCCGGGGTTTCATGAAACTAGATACCAAATGGTAATCAATCTGGGTTTCATTTCCACCACTGCTGTAAGTGACCAGGTGTCGGCTTTGTTTGACGAACATGGTATTTAGTACGATAAGACCGTATGTTTTGCACATGCTCAAGATGTCTTCACCAGGAGGGTTCCTGGTGCCGTATCCGAGGCCTCCATGGCAATCTTCATAGTCTTCGTTTGTCTTCCCGACATGTCCGTTCAAATCTCCGCCCACGAACAAAAACTCTTCCTTTGGGATGTCCTTAAGTAGATTGTGAAAGTCTAGCCAAAATGCATCTTTTTGCACCTGCTCACATCCAATTTGGGGACATATGCAGTGACAATATTCCACAACTTTCCTTTAATCACCAATTTAAGGGACATCAAACGGTCGCTGGGTTTCGAAATGGTCAATACGCTGCCTAATAGATGTTTTGCAAGGATGATTCCGATTCCGTTTTTACCCTTTTCCGTTCCATAGTAGAACATCTTATAGTTTTTTGTCCTCGTATCCAAGAAACGGGCCCTGTTTCCCGTGTTTCGCCATTTTGTTTCTTGAACACATAAGATGTCCACTCGCCTTCTTTTCATCATCTCTTCCAGCTCGAAGCTTCGACCTGTCATACTGCCAACGTTCCAACTCGCAACTCTCAGATTTTGTATAATCTGCGGCATTACTTTGCTAGCCCCCGGAATCCGTCTAGCTCTGACCCGAGCATTGCTGCTCGGTCCAGGATCAGTACCATGTGTAACAATGGTAGTGTCTGGCGGGGTAGTGTCATTTCTAACGAGTATTTCCATAATGCTTGAATTCACAAAATTATCGAGTATCGACGTGTGCATGCTCCAGTTTTGTATTTGATCTCTCTTTTACAGCACCGGTGATCTCCAGTCGTGCCAACCCAGGGACTGGCATGCACACTTTTGGGAAAGTTTATAGGTGTTACGTGTCGCTAGGTTCACCTTGCTGTTTGTGGCCTAGATGTATTTACTCCTTTAGTCGCCTTTTACGACAAGCGGGGAGGCGCTGCAGGAATATTCTGACCCGTCCTTGCACAGGGACCCTTGCGAACCATCTGTATGGGAAAAACATAGTATTTAGGTTTATATAACGAACTCAGTCTTTATTATCGAGGAATACAAAATTATATCAATAAAAACCGAAAAATAAAATTCTTCATTTAAATTAAAATAAAAAAAAAAAATAATAAAAAAAAATATTAAAAATAGCACAGAATTTGAATTACATCCATTATTGCATTACATCTAATCTTCAAAATTTTCGTATGCCTTAGGGTACAAACAGAGTGGAGCGGAGAGCAAAGCTGCGAAATTCATCAGAGCAAAGAGCAAAGAGCTCGAGCAGCGAGAAAGGATGATGACTAGCCAGAGTGAGAGGCAAGGAGCAAGAGCAAAGTAGAAGAAAACAAGCAAGAGATTATTCTTTTTCATTTAAATATTTGTATTTTTCAAATAAAAATGGATTCTAATAATTTGAATCTGTACTTTATTGAAAACCCATTTTTAAGCATATGATATTTTCTGAAACGCGAAAACAGAAAATCATGTTAAGTTTCAAGCATATTTCCGAATTACCATGAAAATATTCGGTTATTTACTTGACAAAGTTCAAAACAAGCTTACGAAGAAGTGGACAGATTTCGTAGCAAACCCGATTTTAGTCAATAAAACATCTTGCAGTAACTTTAAATACAAAAAACAGTTCAAAATTTCACCACTTCTAGTTAAAAATCGCAGCGATGAGAGCGGAGAAGTCAAACATGTTTGAAATCGCCGCTTTGCTCTCTTGACGGCTCTTTGCTCTATCTTCGAACTACGCTGCACTCTGTGTGCTACCCTTTCAATGCACGTGTTTGATTTCTCCGCTTTACTCTTTGCTCGATGCTTTTGTACACTCGCTGCTCCAATCTGTACACTTATTCGCATATATTATCATAAAGCTTTCTGTCAAATTTTCAAACGTAAAACTTTGACGGTTCGGGTTCTGAAATGCTTTATACATAGAGAATGATCGCTCAACGTCAACTGAAATTAATGGAGCATTCTTTAAAGAACATATTTCTTGAGGTATTAAGGGCTCAACACAACTCAGTGTAAATTCCTTGTAAATATTTTTTATTTTTGCAAAACCTTAATTTTTTTCTAGAACATTATCCGATTTTTTTTTCAATTCCTGCACCAAAAGGTCCTTCAAGTGCATTAATTTTTGAATTTTGTTTTTTTTTTCTAACGTATTTTTTCCTTCAATCTATACAATATCGCACAGGAAACTGTAGTTGGAACTGATGAATATGATTTGACTCCTTACCAAAGGCTGATTCAATGCTTATTTTATATTTTTAATGGCAACGACATCTGAGTTATCAAGAACATTCACAATATCTTCAAAATGTTCATAGATTTTGGGGTAATAAGCAACAACTTCCAATAAAGTTTCCCACCTGGTAACAATTGGGTCGAGGGATACTTTGCTTTGAAATACTCAACGCGAGATGTTGCTTTTAAAAATATTTTTGTTTCCATTTAAGTTTATAAATCTACATTCTTAAAATTACTTCTATCTGTTCTGCCACTCTATCTACTGCATGTGCTAAGCAGGTTGCATGATCATTTTCGGATATAAAATTTTTAATTCCTCGAGCGGCCATTACCGTATGTGCGTTTTTTACTTTAGGATTATTTTGTTTTTTTGAAAATATGCACAAATATGCATTTATTATTGAAAAAATGCAATTAAAAGTAAAATATGCATTTATAGTAAAATATGCAAAAATATGCACTAACGATTAAATGCCATTTTAAAGCAAATTGATAGATTCGTGTTTGTATTTTATTCCTGTGTTTCTAAAGTTTCTCAAAAAAAATGCATTTGCATGGAAATCCTAGCCCTATTTATGACCATACAAAAATTTCAAGAATTTAAAAATATTTACTCTAAAGATAATAAGTTTATGGTATACTTACACAAATGTCCTTAAATATAAAACTAATACTGTTATATAAAGTGTTCGTTTGTTTTTGTCAGTTTAACCGCAAAACTAATAAAAAACACTTAATGTCAATATCAATCTCTTGCCACGGTGACCGATGAACATACATAAACGGAGCGAAGCGAACGTTCATTCAACTTGTTCTCATTCATTTCACAATACCAAATAGCAATAGGATATGAAACGCATTGTATATGTATTATTAATTTTATCTTCAATCTTCTTTGTATATATAACCACAAAATCATGGAGTGTAATTTTGTGGTACCAACGCTATCCTGGTGGTGGCGCTGAGATTAGCGGTTAAACTGACAAAAACAGTGGAGAGTAGGATAAGACAAAAAAAGTAGTAAAAAAGAGAATTAGGTCTATTCGGCGAGATCTTTTATTCTTCTATTGTGTTATTCTGTTATGAATTTCCATACAAGAGTTTGAGCTGTCAAAAAATCTTTTATGAATTATAATATTGGTATTCGGTAGCTAAAATCTGTTATAAAATCTGCTAAGAAAACTTTTATGAACTGTCAAAAGTTCGAACATAGAAAAAATCTTTTACGAATAGCATTTTTTGTATTCAGCATGCCAAAATCTGTTATGAAATCTCTTAAAAATCATAAAAGAATAAAAGACAAACTTCTGCGACTTTTATCATAAAAGATTTCAATAAGTACACAGGTGCATCAAGTAAAAATGAATATTTATCTTTTATTTCGTCAAGGAGACAAATGAAAGAAAATATATTAAAACACATATCATATAAATATACATATAAGTAGAGTATGGCCATGGTATTCCCAGAAACATATGAGGTAAAATCGTATTCCATGGTATGGATACCAATAGTGGGTATGTATGTAAGAGTTTACTTTTTTGTTCGTCATCCATTTTAATTATGTCAGTTGAGTATTTTACATAATCACAGCTGATTATGATAACAGATTTAGCTCAGTTTCATAACAGATCTCGTTTTCGAAATAGCATAACAGACTTTTATTAAAGTTCGAACCTCTGAATACCAATCATAAAAGATCTTTTAAGGTGGAAATCTTTTATGATTCATAACAGAAAATCTATAGCAGAATAACAGATGTGGCAGAATAGGCCTAAATATTGTATTATTAAATTTAGCAGAGACAAATCTAACAAGTACTATCGCTATGCTTAAGATGTCACCCCAATCATTTGCCTTCATGAGAGTACTATAAGTTTTATATACAAAGATAAAATGCATACAAAGCAGCAGATAAAGCCAAACTTTCGGTCATTTTCACGTTGTTTCGGCTAGGCATATCGATCAGAACGAAACGATAGAAAAAAAAATATTTTAGTTGAATGAACGATTGAAAACATTTTTGATTCAATGAACGATTGATTGAAAAGATCGAATACTTGAACGAATTAATCATTAATTGATTCGATCTTTCAAAATGAACGATTGGCACAGGTCTAAAACATACTATACAAAAATCGTATGGAAACAATTTGAGGAATTGCATTTTTGAGTGTTTTGACGTTTCTATAATATTCTTATTATTAATCTTTGTTTCTATTTCGTTTCCCTTTCGATTGCATGGATGCTTTCAAACACAGCGATTTTTAATCAAAGTTAACTTTGTTCTATTGAAAAGGAGACATCTCTTCGCACTCTTTATACTACGTTTTCACCAAAGGTAAATCCGGGACTTAAGTGGATTTACCATAAATCTCCTTTAAATCTCGTAGATTTACCATGCAAATATAAATCACCTTAAATGAAGATTTAAAATAAATCTCCTTGAAATCTTCTCGCAATCAGAAGATTTGCGAAACAAACAAACCTTATTTTGTAGAACGCACCTATGTAAACCCACTTTCTTCATTGACAATCAACACAAAATAGAAATATCTGTTTTTTTTCCTGTTTACTAACCAATTGCAAGTTTTTTTCTCTTGTCCAAATTGACAATTGAATGACAAGACAGAGTGAAAACGTCAAATAAATCTCAGTTTCTTTGGTGAAAACACTTCAAGATTCATTTTAAATCTCTAGCGGATTTACTCTTGGTGAAAACGTAGTATTAGTCTACTAAGTAAATCGAAGTTCGTTTACCGAATGCCAAATAGAAATGAAACATACTTGAGAACTTAAGAAAACCACAAAAAGAAATAACGATAACTCTGCAATTTTTCCAAACCAACAATTTTGTGTACCCCTACCTCCATACATGTCTCTCTTCAGCGGGATTAAAATTTAAAAAGACAAAGAAATATAGCTTCGTTCAAAAGTCTTAACGATAACAGCGCCAATGTTCATATTTGCCATCCATCTTTATAACACCCTGTTTAGATTGTGACATTTTATTACGCCACACCAACCATGACGATGTTTTTGTCGATTAGATCCGTGAGTAGGTCTGTACACTATTGAAACAGAGCTTAACGAGCATATAATTCATTCCATTCATACAGATTAAAACTTAAGCTTTTAAAAATTTTCAGTAGTTACAAATTTTGATATAATTAAAACTGAAAGTCATATAAGCTATTAAAAGCTAAGTCAGTTGCAAGTCAATCCAAAACAGAAACAACTAAGAAATTGAAACGTATAGATTGCCTATACAGAGTTGAGGCCAACTTCAATTACCCTTCGTTTTGATGGATAGACACAGTACTGGCGTTTTAATAAACTCTGATAGGTACTTTTTTTGTTATAAACATTTTCTTTTTTAATTTAAATAATTTAAATAATTTTAATGAAAAATCCATTAGCTCGAGAATAAATGTGCTAGACACTTATTTCTTGAGCTTAATATTGACAGATAAGTTATGTACAGTTCCAAGAGAAATTTTGATTTTTAAGCTGGAGCAGCGTACCTTTCGGCTAAAATGCTTGACATAATTTTAGCTTGGCTAAATTTTGGAGAGAATTTTGTATGGGAGATATGAATATTATGTATACTTATAAAAATATAAAATGTTATGTAGTTAAAAAATAGTGTCATGCGTCCATTACTTAAATTTAAAAATTTTTCGAATACATCGTTGTGTTTACCGTAATTTGGTGATTTATGATACTTGACAAGTAGAGGATATTTTGACATTTTATTCGAAAAAAACTCAAGAATTATTTCTTTTTGCGAAAATCGGATTTTTTTCAATCGTTTTTTTTTTTTATTTAAAACATCGTAGTCAACTTTCAATAGAACTCGATAGTTTACGATTTGAAAGATTGAGGGCAAACATTAAATAATAAATAGTTAGATAATATTAAAATGATTGGATTTTTTGTATAGGAAGTCATGTTTGGGTGGAATTTAATGGATATAGGCCAGTTCATGTTTTGACATATGTAAAGCATTTCGTTTTAAATTAACCGCGGAATTATTAGTATTAAAGGTTGACAGAAAAGAGACAATTTATATTTTAACATGTGTATGTACAAACATGAAGGGGGATGAAAGGGATTAAATAAAAAATGTGGGTTTTATAAGTTTAATATATATTTTTAATTCACTGAATTTAAAGGCGTTACATTTTAAACGTTGCTCGTTTAAGGAATAAAACCGGCTCTACTTAACACAGTTATTTAGTTTGGAGACTTTGTCTAACTTTAACAAAATTTTAAACACGTTAGACAACAATTCTAGCTAATGTGGGTCTTACAGAGAATTAACGTTGAACAATTCTTAATTTGACAGATAAAGAACTCAAACACAACTACACAAACTACAAAAATAAAAAAAAACAGAAAAAACTTCAAATCAAATAGTTAGTCGTCAATAAAAGATACAGATTTTAATTGTTTTTCCTTATTTACATTATTTTAGATGGAAATAATGTAAGGTAGGTGCGGGTAATAAGGCCTAGCTAAGGGAGACTTGAAATTAAACAAAAACTATTTATCAGAACGGACACATTTTATTGTTAATTGATGTTTTAGATATATTACTATAAAAAAAGAACAAAACATGGCAAATTCAGCCTTAAACAAAAACAATATTCAACATTTTTCAAAACCTTGTCAATAGGCTTTATTAAACTATAGTCGGGTAATAAGGCCTAAGTTTTTGAAATTACTCAATAAACCAAAGTTGAGATAAAAAAAAATATAAATAAATTAATATTGCTTTAAGCTTTAAATACAAGACATTATTTCTTTGTCTAACAGCCATCAGGACAGTCAAAATTGTCTTTATCATCCGCTGATAAGACAACGCACTCTTCGTGATACCACCTAGTGAATATATGTATGCATAACACTGCCTCATATCCGCAATTTGGTCTACCTCACAGCCGTGACAGCACCAACTCATCTGGATTCTTTTACCACTACTCTTAACTTTGGGGGTTACCGTAGATATATTTTATTGCACTCTTAACCTTGTCAAATAGATCTTTGGTGCCTGGAGTTCCTGTGTAATTTATGGCTTTTCTTCTGATTATTGTGGGAAAGGAGGATAATAAGGCCTGCCGTCAAATTTGAAAGGCCTTAATAACCCCATCCACTATTTGTAATAGAAAATTAAAAAAATAAATATTAAAATTATAATACATTTTTGAAACATACAAAATAAACAAAATATTTAGTAATGGAAAACATAAGCTCAAATTTATAAACATTAGTGTAATTTTAGAAAAATTACTTACGATTCAATAATTGGATTTCTTATTATTTGGACCGTAAAATCGCCTCTGGTAATAAATGACACAACAAAGATGACGATTACCGAGCGAACACGTAGCGGCAAGTCTGATGAGTCATTTACGATTGTAAGCTACATATTAGGCTGACCGTTAGTGCCTACTACTATTATAACTTATTTTTTTTTAATTTAGGCCTTATTAACCGACAGGCCTTATTACCCGCACCTACCTTATAAATCGCTAATTCACAAAATAAAACTTAGATTTATTGTTGCAAGGTGCAAATTCATTTTTAAAAATACACGTACAATGTACATGCATACATTTGTAGGTACAGACTTGCTTGTCCATCGCCCGCCACAATACTGCAAAATTAAAGTTCGTAAAACATTTTTGTGCGATTGTTCTCCCTTTCTAATATTCAGTATATTTACAAAGCACATCTTTTAAATAATCGAATAAAACATCAGTTAACATTTTTACTTTAATATGCTTTTGTATGAAATGATCATTTTCAATATGGATAAAGTATACTTTTAAGAGACAAAGTAGCTATTTGCTCATTTTAAAGTTAGACGAGCTCTTTAACGTTCTCGCTTTATCCTACTTTTATTTTATTTTACTATCCTAGTACATCGCTGATTAAAATTGCATGGATAATTATACTTTAGTTGACACCACCTCGACAACAATACGATTTCCAGCAAGTTAATTTTTTGGTTTGTGAAAATTGTTTGCAAAATATTTAATACAAAATACTTTGAAAAAAAAAATAAAGCATAATGACTCGTTAAATTCATCATCTATCTCTTCTCAAAGAGAATCAAGCGATGAGTTTCAGTAGGATCGAATCAAATGACATTGGTGGCCAATTCACGTAACCTTTGCGAGAGGTAGGGGAAGATGGCCTAAAATGGCCCACCAAGGTAAAATGGGCCCCTTGCTAGAAATTGTAGAATCGAACAGAATAAGAAGGTTTTGGTAACACAATTCTTTAGTTTATCTGCCATCACTGACATAAACAAAATACTAGCAGCCTCAAGCTATTGTTTGAAATTTTACAGGTCAAACTGTCTCTAGCCATCTACAAAAGTAGAACCAATAAAATGTTGTAAAAAGTTTGTTGACAAAAAAAAATTATAAAAAACATTTAATTTCAGATAAAACAGTAAATGCATGTAAGTATAAAGTATTTCTTATTAATTTACTGAAATTAGTTAGCCTATTACTATTTCAGTGTGTTCGGATTTAGAGCTTAAATAAAAGAACCCTAAATGGGCAAAATGGCCTACTAAGCACTCGCCTAAAATGGCACAGTGTGGCATTTTATACTTACCCTTATTATTTTCATTTTCCTTGTAGTGAAAATGGGTGGGAAATATAAACGATGTACAGAGAGAGGCAGTCCTGGACTGATAATTCATTAACAAAAGCCCTAAATGCCGTAAAAAAAAGTAGTTGCAATAATTGAGTATTATTATAATTTTTCTTTTGCTCATTTTGTTTTAAATGAATTGTTGTTTTATTTTTTTTTTTTATTGAGTATTGCTTATGTTTATTTTACTTTGAACTTAGATTTGTTTAAAATAAAGTTTGAATTAAATTGAAAATGGTTTTTGGTTTACTTGCCTAGTTGGTTTACTTGCAATTTTGATCATTGGAATTTGAAGAGTTTTTGAAAATTAAATTCTTTAAATATTTTTTGAAACTCTTTAAACTCGTAAAGCAAAAAAATGTAAGCGTTATTAATTAAGCTTTGAAAAGAATATAACATTTAAGTTTAAATGTCACATTTTTGTGAGATATGACACATTTTCCTTAGGGGGGCCATTTTAGGCCACTTTCCCCTAATTTATTGCGAATCGTTCATGCAGAATGTCAATCGTGGCTTCCTGTCTGTGAAACGTAACGCCGCCGTCCTGCTGTAACCAAATGTCGTCTCGGCCCATATGGTTTTAAAAAGTACGAGCCAGTCACGCCGGCCGTCCCGAAAGCCATACCAAACTGTAAACTTTTGAGGATACATTGTCGCCTAGTGCGTCTCGTGTAGGCAGATGTCGTCCCATAACCGGCAATTTTACTTGTCAGCCATTCATCCAAAAATGCACCTTCCTCGGTAAAGATGCTTTTCTGCCAAAATTGGGATCCTTTTCCAAACGCTGCGTAGTTTAGTTTGGGAATGAAGGGCATTGTCTATGACTACGGTCATGAACTTTGAGCTCCTGGGTCAGCTGGATCTTATACGGCTACGGTTATGACCATCATTTCCACCGTAAAATTGGCGCAACGTTTACATTAACAAACATTCATTTCAATAATAAAGTCTTATCAATGAGACGTGCTGTTCAATTGTGTAAAAATAATACTTAATTTGACTTTCTTGTTTTTTTTTATAAATTTTAGCTATATCACAAACACATGTGCACAAAATAAAAGAAAAGCAATTATCTACATACCTCTTCATTGAAATCCAAACGACACACCATCATTGGAATGAACATAAATTGAAAGAACCACACAGAATATGTACTTATAAGATATAATGAACTAGAAAACATATCTTGAATACCGATCGATTCCATAAACGATATCGCGAAATAAGGTCCAACAGGTCCATTGCATATAACAGTGCCGAGAATGCAAATCAAGGGAAGACCGTAAAATGAACTAATGTCCAATTCACATAGTGTGATTATTTCATTTCTGTCAGCCAGCATTTGCTTAAGATGATATTTTCCCTCAAAGTTACATTTTGCATTTAAAACACCCTCATTAATTTTGTTGTTAATGCCTTTCATTGTTTTGTTTAAAATCGCGACTAATGATGTATAATATACGGAAATAATTCCACTCAAAATGAGTTGTGTACAAAATATCATGAACTGGAAATAGAACACCGTATCCAAATCTGGGATCGTTGCATACAAATAAATCATGTTCGAGACACAAATGGCACAAATTCCTAGGTACACACAAAACAGGCGTAGTGTAATGTCACTTGTTTCGTTTAAAATGTACTTATTTTTGAGCCTTAACACGGCTTTTGTGATGCTTAAATGACGAACTCTGCCAACATACAGACACAAAATTAGCGATCACTTGACTAAAACCGGCCATTTCAGTGGAAATTAATTCGAATGTTATACCGGTCCTATCGGAATGTCCTGATGCGTTCCAAAATGGATTAAAAAGACAAAACATGGTTGAGAATAATAAGATGAAGAACGAAGTCCCCAAGGACAGGGAAGATGCGAAACGTTCTGATTTTTTTGAAATCCAATTTAATTCACTTCCAACATATTCAACCGATAACAGACCCAAATACCTAAGACACTTCAACTGAAGCAACAATCCCTTGGGTATGTTCATTTTACGTCACACTTCGAAACCTATTGAAAACATTACTTTTCATAAAGGCGAGCTTCATACATTGACAGACCTCTAATTGGTCTAAGTGCCTCGAAATCTTAAATATACACCAATGTATAATGAATCCTATTAGAAGTATCAACACTCATTTCAAGTTCTAAGATTTGAAGATTGGCGATTCAGATTTAATTAACTAATGTATGGTGCAGGTCTCTTTACTTATTGTAATTCAATTTTAATAATTGATATTTGTTATTTCAGTCATTAAAAGCCATTAGAAGGCCTTGACACGAAATGATTTTACTTGAGGACACTTAGGAATTATAAGGATACGGTCAATTACACATGGGCCGGTATATTTGTGACAGAAATATTTGTTGAACCAGGATTGCCTGACTTGTGTCAACATGGCGATTTCCATTGACAAAACACAAATTCTTTGTATAATGGGTTTTCCAATTTGGACTTGACAATATTGAGCTTTCAAACTGAAGGAACCCTGTCCCGGTAAAATTTTCCGTGACAAAATTTGATATTTCATTTTTTTTTATAATTTTCACACACTCAAGGGGTTATAACAAGCCTTATAATTTTATGGTGTTACACAGTGCAAGCGCTTAGGAAGCAGAAGAAGAGCGACTCGTTAATACAATAAAATAAAAGTACAATCAAATATTACAATGTTTTTTTTTTTAGTTCATTTTGCATGGCATTTGCCGTCTGCCTCATTGACTTTTAAAACTAATCATAGTTGTTATATTATGCAATTAATTTTTTGTCTTAATTTTTCCTTTTCTTTTTACTTGCGTCTTATAAGTACTATAAGACAAGTTATTCATTCTGGAAAAAAATCAAACTCCAGATTTTGATCAAAGTTGACAGTTGTCGATGATAGCGAAGACTAAAAAAGTGGGTCTCACAATTCTGTTTGTCTGTCTGTTCGACTGCAGCCTAAACGACTGGGCCAATTGTCTTTAATTTTTTAATTATTTCTCTCCACAGGTTTTTTCTTTTTTTTTAAGACCAAAGGAAACGGTACCTGCCATACCATTTTTTTTTCGAAATTTTATAAATATTTTTTTTTTTCAAAAACTGTTCAACAGATTTAAAAAATAAAAATACATACAAAAAAATTTAATTTAGTTAAATTTAGTTACAAAATGTTCCGAAAAATAGTTATTGAAGGTACCCCCCATTGAAACATTTTTTTTTTGTTTTTGATTTTCTCATAAACGTTACTGCCGATTTTAATCATTTTTGTTTTTGCTTAAGCTCCCCAAAAATTTGAACAGTATTTAGCCTCATTGTGAGTTAAGCCCGGAAAACATTTCCCCCGAAACATTTTTATTCCCCCGAAATTTTTAAAGCTATTATGAGTTTCGCCCGAATAAAAATTTCACTTCGAATCAGGAGTGACAGTTCGAAAAATAGGCACGTTCAGAAAAATGAGGCCCGCAATAAATTCTCCCTCCACTGTGATGGAAACGGAGAAATTTTTTTTTCAAAACTCAATAACTCGAAAAACTCGAAAACCCCACACTCGATTTTATTTAAACTTGATAAATCAAAGGGCACGGTAGTGCCCAACCAAGTTATGCCACTACACCCTTTTTACAGGAACAAACTCAGGCGATTTTTCACCCCTCCCTATCTTCAGTACCAATGAAGTCAGAAACTTAAAATATTTGCTAAGCTAGTCAGGCACAGGCGCCTCACCAAATTTCAATTTTCTAGCATAAGCGGTTCCTGAGATATAAGGCCTCAAAAATCACAAAAACCGTAACTGACTGACTGACAGATCATCAAAATTATGGAGCACTTCCTGACATCATAGAATCTTGTAATTTTGCACAATTTGAGGTTTTCCATTCAGGGCGCGCGGTATCCGCCCACTTTCTCCGAATTGGTGTTGGTTGAATGGAGTACATCCGACTGCTGTAAAACGATGAATTTTAGTAAAGTGGCAGGGTTTAAATTGCATACTAAGAAAAATATACAAAATTTGCGGTTTTCCATTTAGGGGCGTGGTATCCGCCCACTTCCTCAGAACTGATGTAAATTATACATGGCGCACTTCCGATTGCAGTAGAACGATGAAATTTGGTGGAACGGTAGGGCTCAAATTGCATATAAAAGGCCAAAAATAAAAATTGGGGGTTTCCATTCAAGGGGCGTGTCCGCCCACTTTCTGAGAACATTTTTAATTTATGCGGAGCACTTCCGATTGCTGTAATTAAGGTAGGTATGTTAGTGTTAGGTATCTTGCCAGGACAAGAAGAAATAATTGAAGCGCAAATCAAAACAACCAATAACAAAAAGAAAATATACCAAAAGAAATAGGACTAAGTTTATATTATTAGGTAGAGTCCACCCTTTGTGTAACAAGTCAGTCGTGAAAAGTACTGAGATCTAAGAGTACGCCAAGTTCCTACTTCATGAAGGTTTAATACCGAATATTTAAAGAAGAATAATATTGAAACAGCTACAATTTAATAGAGAAATTTTATTATTTAATGATTACTGACTAAAATTTGATGGGCTTACTTGGCCCTTTATGCCCAATTCTAAAGGTTTTAAAAACTTGACCAGTGAACCCGTCAAATTTTAGTCAGTAATAATTAAATGATAAAATTTCTCTATTAAATTGTAGCTGTTTCAATATTATTCTTCTTTAAATATTCGGTATTAAACCTTCATGAAGTAAGAACTTGGCGTACTTTTAGATCTCAGTACTTTTCACGGCTGACTTGTTACACAAAGGTTTTTGTATATAAGAACTTGGCTCTTTTTTTTAACATTTATTATTTTGGTCTGATAAAAGTTTCTCAGTATAATCTACAAGCTGTAAAAAAAAAAAAATTATTTTGCCTAAAATTAAAGGTACCCACCATTGTTAAAAAATGGTGTTCAAAAATCGTATTCTTCTCGAAAACGGCGCCTAGAATTTTGATAAAATTTTTTATCTTTCAATGAATTTTTATAATCTTTAATTTTATAAAAAAAAAAGATTGTGTGTACTGACGTACGCGCGGTTGAAGTAAAACTTCTTTTTCCTCAAGCAAAGCTTCTGTAAGATTATAACCAACGAACAAACATTTTGTATTCTAAAAACATGTCGCTGTCTTTGACGGATAACGTGACGGTTTGACATGTCACTGACAGCTGCATAGAGAATTTTTTACCACCAACGCCGGAAAAGAAGTTTTACTTCAAAAAATTGAATGTGCGCCCCTAGCCTTAAATGAAATCGAGAAGAAAAGTACAAAACTCCCATGCCACTTGACAAGCAAGTTGCCTCGCTTTGTTTGTATTACCCTAGGGCTGCACGTGCAAGTATTGGCAAGCATGTTGTAATCTTGTAATGTACACAAGCATTTCTTATTAACCCGTACAAACCCGAGCAACTTAGTAGTCACCTGGCATTAATTCAGTATCCAGGCAACTTGGAAAGCAAGTACACTGACAGCGGCACTCTTGTAAAATTAATTATTAAAGTATTTGATTGATTAGTCTGGTGACGTTCAAATTTATAAATACCAAAACAAATGTCAGTGGCGTGTGCGATTAAGCGAATAAATATTATTAAAAAGTATAATTTCAAAACTTTCAGGCAACCTGATGGTCATATGGCATGCCGTCTATGACAGCAAGAATACAAATGGTAGTGGATATACTCAGGACTTTGTATGCGAGGGTTAGGTGTTGGTAAAATTTATTTGGATTGCAATATGCTTGTCAATAATTATTCGGTTGCATAGCCATTGCGCGTCTGAACCTATAGTTTTATGTTTATATTTGAATGCAGCCATTTGAAATATGTAAATTCTAAATCGTATCCAACTTCATGTTTTACTTTGCACATGCTAAAAACATGTCACTGTCTTTGACGGATGGCGTGACGGTTTGACATGTCACTGACAGCTGCATAGAAATTTTTTCACCCCCAACGCCGGAAAAGAAGTTTTACTTCAAAAAATGTAAATTAGGATATTATTTCTTGTACCTACCATAAAACCATTTTGTCTAATTTTGAATTTATCACCATCGACATAACGGATTTTAATAAAAAAATTTATAGAAATGTTTCTAAGAAGTTTAAGAAACATTGCATTTCAAAGTTTTATTTTCATTTTTTGTATAAAAAAGCTAATTTTTTTTAAAGAAACCACTACAACGACTTATAATTTTTATTCTTACATGATTTGCATATCATTCTGTTTTTATCTCTCATACTAAAATTAATTAAAAAAATATTTTTTTTAAGTTTTCTCTTATAACATTCGATTTAAAAATTCCTAGTCTATTACATAGGAGCAAGATCGTGCGATCCAGTCGTGCATTTTATTTCATTATATACAGTGTGATTTTAGAAATTTTCGCTTATAATAGTGCTATTTTGGAGTAGTTACAACAATTTCTTTACATCTGCTGTGATTTTTTAGGAACTATCGGAAATGTGAAAAAGAAACACATAAAATTCAGAAAAATGCATGAAATCTTTATTTGAATCAATAGTACGGTCGATATTACTCGTATTTAATGTTTAAAGATTATTTCATGCAAAGGTTGGCCGCGGCTGCGCCTCAAATGGTCCATCCGCTTAGTCCAATTTTGGTATACTCTTTCTAACATTTCGGCCGGTATCTCACTAATAAATGCTTCAATGTTGGCTTCCAGTGCGTTAATTGAATCGGGCTTGCCGTTATAGGCACAAGCCTAGGCGGCCAATAACCGGTCCCAAACGTGAAATAAACTGTTCACCGAACTCGCCTCTCAATTGGTCCATTGTAACGCATGCTGTGTGGCATGTGGCACCATCTTGTTGAAACCACATGTCATGCAGTTTGTTATCATTGCACGGTAGCGCTCACCATTCACAGTAACGTTGCGATTCGCATCATGTTTGAAGAAATAAGGCTTAATGATTCCGCCAGCCCATAATTCGCATCAAACAGTGACTTTTTCTGGTTGCATTGGTAGCTCCTGCAATGTTTCTGGCTGCTCTTCACTCCAAATACGGCAGCTTTGCTTGTTCACGTATTCATTCAACCAGAAATGAGCTTCGTCGCTGAACACAATTTTTCGATAAAAAAGTGGATCTTCGGCCAACTTTTTAAGAGCCCATTCACCAAAAATTCGGCGTTATGGTAGGTCGTTCGGGTTCAATTCTTGCACCAGCTGTATTCGGCAAAATTTTCCACGTAGTAGAGTAACAGAGGCCCAATTGCTGCGCACGGCCGGCGCCGAACCGATAATTCACGGTCATCACTACCACTGGCCGATAGAGCTGCGATATTTTCCTCAGTTTGAACTCTACGTAAGCATGTCCAACAATGTAAATTTGGTGCGAAATTTAGTCACAATAGCCCGAATAGCCACCTCAGTAGGTCGATTAAACTGACCATAAAATGGAAGAAATGCGTGATGAACTTTCTTAACAGAGCACGCATTTTGATAATAAAATTCAATAATTTGCAAGCGTTGTTTGTTTGTAAGACAATTCATCGTTAAATTATAGACCAAAATAAAGATGTTTGACAGTGACACAAAACACGAAACGTGCGTGAGCTGTCAAAACGAGTGTTGCCAAAAAGAAAATAGCAAAAAAATCACCCATTAAAAGATACCCCATTTGCGCATAAGCAAAGATTCATTTTGTATGTAATACATTCGAGGGATTAACAAAATGGGGGTGGCCGTGGCGCGATGGTTATGTGCTCGCCTGTCAACCTCATGATCACAGGTTCGATTCCTGCCGTCTCGCCGTCTATGTCGCTTTAATTCCATTAAAACCTTTCTTAAAATTGTCATCAATGAGTTTACTGGTTTACTCATTACATGTTGTTCAGGCATAACACTAACAACATATAATTGAGTTAAACTAGTATGCCCATCTGTAACGAGTTTAAAATTAATCTTAAACAAATATGTGGAAAGAAAAGTTAAAGTCGACGAAACGCATATTCATAGCTACCAAGAATCGGCAAACTTACCCTATATATATAAAAAGAAAAGAACTTCATTCTTATATTGGAAAAATTTCAACATTACCTTAAGCTTAAGCTAAAGGCTTACCAATTAACCGACCATTTCGATTTCATTCCAAAATGTAGCCATATCCGGTACAACTGGAAGCAGAATTTCTTTTCTCGACATAGTCGCCATTATTTCCGTCTTTCTATTTAGTTCGCCAGCCCGGACGGACACGCGCCAGAGAATTAGGTAAGGAGAAAAAAATAGATAGTGTTCTTTAGCCAGTTAAGTATTAAATTATTCATACTTTTAAAAGGGCAGAAGAAGGGGGCAAAGTGGATTAAGAGCCTAGAATATATCCTCTAATAAGGAAAATAATCCGAAACCTACTAAGGAAAAATCAAGATTTTTTTTTTGTGTCAGTAAGCGGTCAAGAAATCGTGTGGTCGAAAGCGCTTTAGAGTCCAAAAATTGCAAGCCATCGTCCAGTCTTCATAAGGTAAGATATTTTAACAATCGGATAGTAAAACGGAAGGATTATATATATTAGGTTTCATTCATTAGGTCAAGTTAAATCTCAAAATCAAAGGAATCCAAGGTGCACCAAGCGTTGTTGTAAGACAAACGAAAAAGAAAAAAGCACAAAAAGTTATAATCCCTGCCTAGCTTCACAGGGGAAATCCGCAAGAAAGCAGGACAGACAACGAAAAAAAACCATTTTTGTACGAGCAAAGGAGAAATAGGCGAAATCGTTTTCCCATTTCCTCAACCAAGCTTCAATAACAAAATTGTCCGGGTACATAAACTCACCCCTGTGCAGTAGTGACGTCACACCTACTGAGTTAACGCGACCGCTTTAGCAAGACATGATGGCGACGGCGACGGCGCGAAAGAGTAATAGGGAAAATGGGGAAGAATATCTGTACGCGACGTTCTCCGGTATAATAAGTATAATGTAAAAGTTCAAAGAAAAATAAGAAAAAAAAAGAAAAAAAAAAGAACAAGAATAAGAATAAGAAACGAATGCTAAAGTTCAAAGAAAAATAAGATAAAAGAAAGGAAAGAATTAGTTCAAGGGCAAAAGCCAACTCGGGTAGAAAAAAAAGAAGAATGTAAACCACTTTAAAAAAATAAGTAAATTAAAGAAAAATACTTATTTAGTGAAAAAAAAAGATGTTTACACCGATATGTAGATGTATATTTCAGTGAAATTTAATCATGAGCATAAGATTTAGTTGATAAGTTGTTTTTATCTAAATAAGTGTAAATCCTTCCTCTTCTTTTAAAGATTAAAGATCGCGAGTGTTAACTATGTGGTGTGTGGTACGGGGCAGTATGAAAGCATTGCGAAAATCGCAGAAAGTGTCCATACTATAAAATTTTCTTTTAGAATTTTACACAGATCGTCTGCGGAGGAGTGCACTTCATCAAGGACAAGATCGGGTGAGTGGTACCTATTTATATTTTTTATTATATATAGTACAGCACTTTCTAAGAATTCATATTAACCACTAGAACAAATTTGTTTATAAGTAAAAAGAAGCGGAAGTATATAACTAATAGGGTTGGATTTATTTAGAGTAAACAAAAAGAAGATAATCTAAGTTCTATCCACCACAGTGTATAAAATATTGTATTTTTTTTTTTGAAAGAAAGTAATGATAAGAACCGTAATAAAGCATCCTATCGAAAGGAATTACTTATAATATATAAGGCATAAAACGCTGTTTCGAGTATTGGTTTTGGTCTGTTATGAAAAATAATTACAAGGAATTTGTATGATTTACGAGAAGCGTGAATCGAAGTTAGAACAAACATTATGATGATGAGCTAAGAGGATAACTAAAGGAAGGGGAGAGAGGGGGGAAAAGAAGGTTGAAATGGAGAAGCGCCGAAGGAAGAGTTAGGAGATTGGTTATTGTATTATTCTTATTTTGCCTTAAGGGGGTTTCTTTTAATGAAGACGAGCCATTTAAGAGACCGCTGCAGGGATATGTGGAACTATGTTCGATATATCTTAGGGGAGGGTTAGGCTTAGGGAGATATTAACTGCTGAGTCTCCCATTTCTAATCGCTTGTGTCGTTATTTCCAGAAAAAAAAAAAAACTTAACACTAAGACAATCTAACGCTAACTTTGCAACTCAGGGTCCGACAATTATTTATAAAATCTCTGTTCATAACAGCTGAACTTTTAGGTCTGAAAAACAAAAAAAAGTAACACCGTCCCCACTCCGGCTTCAAGAACCCCCCCCAATACGACGAGCTAAGTAAGCGAGCAACGAGCAGACCTAATGTGGCTAGGGAATGAGGACAACCTAAGGGCATCACTGCTTGGACGTGCCCGAAAGTACGTAAGGTACTAAAAGTGGTGAGGCACCTAGGAAGTAGATTCCTTAAGGTAGATCGAGAACCAGAAGACTTGTTTAAGCTCCTTTTATGTCAGCTGAAGCGGGTGAATCCTCAGCTTCCATAAGTAGATCAATTTTAATCTTCTGAGTTTTCTATCGATTGTAAAGGCTATGTTCAAGATTTAGATTTGAGTTATAAGGAATTTCCTGTTTTTTTTATTGGTTGAATAATAAATTCCTGAGAACTAGTATGGTGAATTATTGGATATTCGAAGGGAAAATCTACGGTTTGGTGTTTTTTTATGTTATAGTATGTTTAACATCGGAACATATTCTTATTAAACAAGGATAAAATAGGTTGAATAGTTATCAAGGAGATTCGAAGGGAATTGGAATAACTATCGATCGTAGGGAGTCCTTGGTTTTTCTGTAAGGAATTTAATATTAACGTTACAGATGGCGCCCAACGTGGGGCCCGAATTTGCAAAGTTAACATTATTTTTGTTTGAGGTGAAGAGCGACAAAGAGTTATAAAAGTTTTGAAGGAATTCATTTTTATTGTTCACTCGAGGTTTAACACCAAAAGAGAGCACTTTCAACTTAACTATCCGATAGTTTAATAGTTTTTGAACTATGCAGATGTAGTGAGCTGATGGGTTGTCTTTGATCTCAATTCTCTAGTTTGCTGTTAAGTTTTTGTAACCGCATTGAGTGTTTTCCCTCAAGGGACTGTTGTATATAAACTTAACACAAAATTGAGTGAAAGTAAGTTCAAGTGTATCTCCTTATCCTTTCGACCGGTGGTTAGTTGAAGTTTCCTGATACACGACAGTTGCGAACAGGTGGAAGAAGATACATAAGAACTTAAAAATAATATAAGAGAAGATGGATGGCTTTTAAGATTTTCTTTAAACTCTGAAAAAAAAAAGACTTCAAATAAGTGTTGCTCAAGAAAGTAGATGTTAGAGTTTGAACGCATTGTCCGGTGGTTGATTGATTAAGTTCTCAACACATGTCAGTAGCAATATGTTAACACTTCGTCGTTTCGAGAAAAGCGTTTGTGAAGATTTTTTTTTAATAAGCGATAAAGATACAGGATAATATAGTAAACTTTTTTTTTGATGATATTTCTTTCTGAATAAAATATAAAAGGATATTTTTTTTTAACATTGGTTAAAGTAAATTTTTTCTGGACTATGAATATTTTGCGTTTCTAGTTCTGGAACCCCCTCTCTCTTCATCTAATTTATGACATTTTTGATTTAAAGTTTGTTTTTTTTTTTAAATAATTAATTTAATTTGTATGGATATATTTTGATGACATGGTAATATAGAAGTTATTATATTTTTGTTTGGTTTTCAAAAAAAAAAGAATTTTGAGATATAGAAAAAAAAAATTGTTTTAGGTACAAAACAATTATTATAGAGGTACAGTTTTTTTCAGTTAAGTTTATATAGAAAAAAAAATTGAATTGAAGCAAAAATACCTTAAAGAAATTTGAGGAACCAACAAAAATCGTTTTTTTTGTTGAAGATAAAATAAAGAGTAAATGGGAAGACGAGGAAGGCCTAAATTAGAGATTCCGAACGCTCGCGAGCTAAGGTTGTTACGAAGAAACAACATGACACCAAATCCAACGGGTAATGACGATAGGGATAATGCCGGCAGTACCAGATCTGAAGAGCCAACCGTGTCCGGAATTAACGCTATCGGAAGTAACCGTTCACTAGAGGATGTGGAACAAAGACCACCTACACCTAGTCCAAGTTCTCATGAACACGATGATTCTAGAGAAGCTATTCAGTTTGAAAATTATGTCAGGGAAGTAGTATCGGCAACTATTGGTCTTAATAGAACGGCAGACCAGAGATTTTTAAGAGACGAACTAGCTAGAAGCCAAACTAAGATTTTGGAACAGGTAGGGAATATGATGAGAGAAACCCTTGCAAATATATTGCCTACGCCGCAGGTAGTGCGTGCGAGTTCAAGTAATAGTGGGAACCGAGAGAATGCTACAACTCCTCAGGTCCATCAGAATGAATTTCAAGCACCTAGATTAGGGAACACTCATTCCACTCAGATTTTAACGCAGCAAACTGAACCCAACGTTCATCCGATTGATATGGCTAGAGGTTCAAATGTAGACAATTTTCTACAACAGTTAGGTCAAATGACTCTTAACGACCCACCTAGCACATCGGACCAATTCAACGCAGCAAATTCAATGCCTAGTACTTACGTACGATTTCCACACTACCATAAGTGGGGCATAAAGTTTGACGGAAAGAATATAGCGATCGATGATTTCTTGTTCCGACTAGATAGGGTGAAGAATAGTTATAATGTGTCTTGGGAAGAGGTGGTCGCGAACTTCCATCATTTCGTAAAAGGCTCAGCTGAGGACTGGTTTTGGATGTACACCAAGAACCAACCACCTATGACTTGGCCAGCTCTTAGATTAGCTCTGTTAGAGCAATATAGAAGTTTAGAAACTGATTCTGAACTATCACGAAAAATGTCTGATCGGAAGCAAGGACTCAACGAAAGTTTTAGCGATTTCTACGATGAATTAGTACGATTAAATTCGAGGTTGAGAACTCCAAAACCAGCCAGGGAAATAGTGGAGCTGGTGAAACAAAATGTAAAACGTAGAATGGGAGAGTTGTTAATAACGTTTAACACCACTAGTTTACCTGAGTTGGTATACGTCTGTAGGACTATTGAGAAGTTTTTAAATGGTAGTGAACCACTGAAATCAAGATTTCAAGCAAATACGGGAAATTCAAACACGAATAGACGTTTAGTGAGTGAAGTAGATGGAAGTCGAGATGCGACAGGCCTTAACGAACCAATATCAGTTGAAGCAGTCCATAGTAACATGAATACATGGAAGTGCTGGAACTGTAAAGGTGAGGGTCATTCCTTTAGAGACTGTCCGGATCCTAAAAGACGAGTGTTTTGTTTCAAATGTGGATTTGAAGGTGTAGTCACTCCAAACTGTAAAAAGTGTTCGGAAAACTTCAGGCAGAGCAGTTCTTCGACCGGGGGGAATTGTGCCTAGACCCGCTACCCGGAATTAAAATTAAAGATAATGAAAATATAATTAAACCTATAACCGTATTGAAATCAGATAAAACTTTAAATAACGAGACCATTACTACTTCAACTCCCATAGAAGAACCAGAACAAAAAGTTGTTCGACATAGAAAATCATTACATGAACGACAAATTGAATACTACAAAGCTCGGCAAAGAATAGTTACTTTACCTAGCTTATCACAGAAAATAAGTAAGCTGAGAGATAGGATAAATCAGAAGAAGAAAATGTATAAAGTAGTTTCAGCAACCATTATAGAAAATACATCCGAGGATCCACGGCCATATATAATGGTCGAATTGTTTAATAAAAAAATTCAGGGCTTACTTGATTCGGGTGCGAGCGTAAGTTGCCTCGGAGCTGGTTCCTTAGAATTTTTAAAAGAAAACAACATTTCTTATAAAGCATTTGCTTCAACAATCTCCACCGCAGATGGACATAAGCAAGCCATTGTTGGAATAGTTTCAGCCCAAATAAAATGCAAAGGCAAAGTTGAGTTACTTAATTTGTTTGTTGTACCATCGTTGGCACAACCGTTATATTTAGGAGTCGATTTTTGGCGTGTTTTCCAAATAGCTCCACATATTATTAGCGAAATAACGACAAAAACTAACTCTGAAGAAGAGGACCAAAAGACTACGGAATGTAAACTAAGCAAAAGCGAAGCGAAAATTCTTAAAGATACGATTGAGAAATTCCCATCTTTCGCGAAGAAAGGCTTAGGACGGACTCACTTGATGGAACATAAGATAGATACCGGGGATGCGCCGCCAATAAAACAGCGTCATTATCCCATATCTCCAGCGATACAAGCCTTAGTGTATGAGGAATTGGATCGCATGATTTCCTTGGGGATCATTGAAGAAAGTTCAAGCCCATGGAGTTCCCCTGTTGTATTAGTACGAAAACCAGGGAAGAACCGATTGTGCTTGGACTTTCGGAAAGTGAATCAAGTCACGAGGAAGAATGCGAGTCCAATTGCTCATGTTGAAGGATTGATAGCACGCCTTCAAGAAACTCACTTCATATCAAGTGTAGATCTTAAAGATGCGTACTGGCAAGTACCGCTGGAGAAAGGTTCGCGGGAGAAGACAGCTTTCACCGTCCCCGGTAGACCTCTTTACCAATTCAAAGTAATGCCGTTCGGCCTTTGTAACGCAGCTCAAAGTTTGACGTATCTCATGAATGCAGTAGTACCACAGGAATTACGTGATAGGGTATTCGTTTATTTAGATGATTTGTTAGTGATATCTCGTGATTTTCAAGAACATATAGAATTATTGGACATTATAGCAAAAAAGTTAGAGGACGCAGGATTGACTATAAACGTGGAGAAATCGAAGTTTTGTTTCCGAGAACTGCAGTACCTGGGTTATATTGTTGGCCAGGGATGTTTAAAAACTGACCCCGCTAAACTCTCAGCCATAGTAGACTTTCCAAAGCCAACAACGCAACGACAGGTGCGCAGATTCTTGGGCATGGCTGGTTGGTATCGCCGGTTTATAGCCAATTTTTCAACCTTGACGAGTCCTTTGACAGATCTTTTAAAGAAAGGAAAGAAGTTTGAATTCAATGAGAAAGCGGTAGAAGCATTTGAACAAGTAAAATTAGCTTTAACTTCTGCTCCGGTACTTAGTAATCCTGACTTTACCAAAGAATTTGTAATTTTATGCGATGCTTCAGCAACGGGCATAGGTTGCGTGTTATGCCAAAGAGACGAAGAGGGAATAGAACGACCGATCGTTTATTACTCTCAAAAACTTAATGCTGCCCAGCGTAACTATACGGTTACAGAGAGAGAATGCCTCGCAGCGGTCAAGGGCATACAAAAGTTCAGGCCATACGTGGAGGGTTACAGATTTTTGGTTATAACCGACCACGCCAGCTTGAAGTGGTTAATGAGTCTGAAAGATCCAACAGGCCGACTAGCGCGGTGGAGTCTTAAACTCCAGGGCTTTGACTTTGGTATTGAACACCGGAAGGGGACGCTAAATGTTGTGCCTGATGCACTATCTCGGGTGTATGAGGTAGAGGCACTGCAGGTTGGCGTATCTCTTTCGGGGTCTACCTCAGAAGGTTCTAACCAGGTTCTTCAAGTAGATTTGAATGATGTCAGTTTCAAATCAGACGAGTATGTTCAGTTAATCAAACACATAAATGAAAATAAAGATCGTTTACCGGACCTCAAAGTCTCGGAAGGATTTATATATAAGAAGTGTAGACATTCCACGGGGAACCCTCTTGAAGACGACCTGAGTTGGAAGTTATGGATTCCATCAGCGCTATCGGAACGGTTGATATCTCTGGCTCATTGCCCACCTCGTAGTTCGCATGGGGGGATAACCAAAACTTTGTATCGCCTCCGCCAACGTTACTTTTGGCCAGCAATGGCATCTCAAGTCAAATTGTTTATCTCTAGTTGTGAGGTATGCAAAATGTCTAAAGCGTCCAATATAACTTTACGAGCCGAAATGGGAGAAGCGTTCTCAGTGGATAGGCCTTTTCAGCATTTATATGTTGATTTCCTGGGACCTTACCCAAGGTCACGTAATGGAAACGCTTTCATTGTCATTGCGTTAGATCAGCTAACGAAATTTGTATTGATCAAACCCTTAAAAAAAGCAAGTACACAATCAGTTTTGAGATTTCTGCAGGAAGATATATTCCTTATTTTTGGTGTCCCAGAGAGTATATTATCTGATAATGGTTCACAGTTTCTTAGCAAAGAGTTTTCTAAAGCAATGGACACTTGGGGAGTGAAACATTATAAAACAGCTACATACTCGCCGCAAGCTAATGCAAGCGAACGAGTAAACCGATCAATATTAGCCGCCATTCGATCGTACGTCGATCCTAAGCAATTGAATTGGGATGTATATCTCTCTTCGATAAGCAGTGCGTTACGTACCACAGTCCATTCAGTCATAGGAATGTCTCCTTATGAGGCGCTTTTTGGACAACGAATGATAGAACACGGAGCGGACTATCAACTCTTGAAAAAGCTAAACGCTTTAAACAGCTCGGAAGTCGATTGGTTACCAAAAACCGCCCAGATGAATATATTACATACACATCTTAAAATAGCTTTAGAGAAGGCGCATGAAAATTATACAAAGACGTATAACTTGAGAAGTCGGAAAATTGATTTTCAAATAGGAGAGAAGATATATAGAAGGAACTTCGTGTTAAGCGATGCTTCAAAACATATCAATGCAAAGTTGGCGCCTAAGTTCCTAAGAGTTCAAGTAATAAAATACGTAGGAAACAATTTGTACAGGGTTCGCGACGACAAAGGTTTTGAATCACTAGCCCATACAAAAGATTTAAAAAGGTAGTGAAGATGTAGCACCGAAGTTACGCACCCTAAACTTACGAAAGCTAAGATACATATATATATATGGATGATAAACTCTTTCTTATCCTTTGCTTTAAATTGTCTTAAAGCAACGTATAAGTTTTGTAACGAGTTTAAAATTAATCTTAAACAAATATGTGGAAAGAAAAGTTAAAGTCGACGAAACGCATATTCATAGCTACCAAGAATCGGCAAACTTACCCTATATATATAAAAAGAAAAGAACTTCATTCTTATATTGGAAAAATTTCAACATTACCTTAAGCTTAAGCTAAAGGCTTACCAATTAACCGACCATTTCGATTTCATTCCAAAATGTAGCCATATCCGGTACAACTGGAAGCAGAATTTCTTTTCTCGACATAGTCGCCATTATTTCCGTCTTTCTATTTAGTTCGCCAGCCCGGACGGACACGCGCCAGAGAATTAGGTAAGGAGAAAAAAATAGATAGTGTTCTTTAGCCAGTTAAGTATTAAATTATTCATACTTTTAAAAGGGCAGAAGAAGGGGGCAAAGTGGATTAAGAGCCTAGAATATATCCTCTAATAAGGAAAATAATCCGAAACCTACTAAGGAAAAATCAAGATTTTTTTTTTGTGTCAGTAAGCGGTCAAGAAATCGTGTGGTCGAAAGCGCTTTAGAGTCCAAAAATTGCAAGCCATCGTCCAGTCTTCATAAGGTAAGATATTTTAACAATCGGATAGTAAAACGGAAGGATTATATATATTAGGTTTCATTCATTAGGTCAAGTTAAATCTCAAAATCAAAGGAATCCAAGGTGCACCAAGCGTTGTTGTAAGACAAACGAAAAAGAAAAAAGCACAAAAAGTTATAATCCCTGCCTAGCTTCACAGGGGAAATCCGCAAGAAAGCAGGACAGACAACGAAAAAAAACCATTTTTGTACGAGCAAAGGAGAAATAGGCGAAATCGTTTTCCCATTTCCTCAACCAAGCTTCAATAACAAAATTGTCCGGGTACATAAACTCACCCCTGTGCAGTAGTGACGTCACACCTACTGAGTTAACGCGACCGCTTTAGCAAGACATGATGGCGACGGCGACGGCGCGAAAGAGTAATAGGGAAAATGGGGAAGAATATCTGTACGCGACGTTCTCCGGTATAATAAGTATAATGTAAAAGTTCAAAGAAAAATAAGAAAAAAAAAGAAAAAAAAAAGAACAAGAATAAGAATAAGAAACGAATGCTAAAGTTCAAAGAAAAATAAGATAAAAGAAAGGAAAGAATTAGTTCAAGGGCAAAAGCCAACTCGGGTAGAAAAAAAAGAAGAATGTAAACCACTTTAAAAAAATAAGTAAATTAAAGAAAAATACTTATTTAGTGAAAAAAAAAGATGTTTACACCGATATGTAGATGTATATTTCAGTGAAATTTAATCATGAGCATAAGATTTAGTTGATAAGTTGTTTTTATCTAAATAAGTGTAAATCCTTCCTCTTCTTTTAAAGATTAAAGATCGCGAGTGTTAACTATGTGGTGTGTGGTACGGGGCAGTATGAAAGCATTGCGAAAATCGCAGAAAGTGTCCATACTATAAAATTTTCTTTTAGAATTTTACACAGATCGTCTGCGGAGGAGTGCACTTCATCAAGGACAAGATCGGGTGAGTGGTACCTATTTATATTTTTTATTATATATAGTACAGCACTTTCTAAGAATTCATATTAACCACTAGAACAAATTTGTTTATAAGTAAAAAGAAGCGGAAGTATATAACTAATAGGGTTGGATTTATTTAGAGTAAACAAAAAGAAGATAATCTAAGTTCTATCCACCACAGTGTATAAAATATTGTATTTTTTTTTTGAAAGAAAGTAATGATAAGAACCGTAATAAAGCATCCTATCGAAAGGAATTACTTATAATATATAAGGCATAAAACGCTGTTTCGAGTATTGGTTTTGGTCTGTTATGAAAAATAATTACAAGGAATTTGTATGATTTACGAGAAGCGTGAATCGAAGTTAGAACAAACATTATGATGATGAGCTAAGAGGATAACTAAAGGAAGGGGAGAGAGGGGGGAAAAGAAGGTTGAAATGGAGAAGCGCCGAAGGAAGAGTTAGGAGATTGGTTATTGTATTATTCTTATTTTGCCTTAAGGGGGTTTCTTTTAATGAAGACGAGCCATTTAAGAGACCGCTGCAGGGATATGTGGAACTATGTTCGATATATCTTAGGGGAGGGTTAGGCTTAGGGAGATATTAACTGCTGAGTCTCCCATTTCTAATCGCTTGTGTCGTTATTTCCAGAAAAAAAAAAAAACTTAACACTAAGACAATCTAACGCTAACTTTGCAACTCAGGGTCCGACAATTATTTATAAAATCTCTGTTCATAACAGCTGAACTTTTAGGTCTGAAAAACAAAAAAAAGTAACACCGTCCCCACTCCGGCTACAAGAACCCCCCCCAATACGACGAGCTAAGTAAGCGAGCAACGAGCAGACCTAATGTGGCTAGGGAATGAGGACAACCTAAGGGCATCACTGCTTGGACGTGCCCGAAAGTACGTAAGGTACTAAAAGTGGTGAGGCACCTAGGAAGTAGATTCCTTAAGGTAGATCGAGAACCAGAAGACTTGTTTAAGCTCCTTTTATGTCAGCTGAAGCGGGTGAATCCTCAGCTTCCATAAGTAGATCAATTTTAATCTTCTGAGTT
This sequence comes from Philhelius festivus, assembly GCA_963931855.1. Lineage (NCBI taxonomy): Eukaryota > Metazoa > Arthropoda > Insecta > Diptera > Syrphidae > Philhelius > Philhelius festivus. The sequence goes on along the minus strand of OZ007554.1, from coordinate 66,969,929 downwards.
TTCTATCGATTGTAAAGGCTATGTTCAAGATTTAGATTTGAGTTATAAGGAATTTCCTGTTTTTTTTATTGGTTGAATAATAAATTCCTGAGAACTAGTATGGTGAATTATTGGATATTCGAAGGGAAAATCTACGGTTTGGTGTTTTTTTATGTTATAGTATGTTTAACATCGGAACATATTCTTATTAAACAAGGATAAAATAGGTTGAATAGTTATCAAGGAGATTCGAAGGGAATTGGAATAACTATCGATCGTAGGGAGTCCTTGGTTTTTCTGTAAGGAATTTAATATTAACGTTACACATCAAGGATGAATACCAAATAAAATAATGTAAATTATAAGTGACATAGAAATAAGACACGGCATTTCTTCGCTCTAGTTCAGCCGCCATCCCTGGAGATAAAAATATCTGAGACAACCACCTTAAGTCTCAGAACATCGTGCCACACATCTTTCCTATCCTTCTTTCTCTTCATTAACATCACGCCCGCGCTGTGTTGAAAAAAACATTTAAAGAGTAATCATAATCCCTTGAGCGCGGGTAGATTATAGATTATAAAAAAAAAAAAAGATTGTGTGTACTGACGTACGCGCGGTTGAAGTAAAACTTCTTTTTCCTCAAGCAAAGCTTCTGTAAGATTATAACCTACGAACAAACATTTTGTATTCTAAAAACATGTCACTGTCTTTGACGAATAACGTGACGTTTTGACATGTCACTGACAGCTGCATAGAAATTTTTTTACCCCCAACGCCGGAAAAGAAGTTTTACTTCAAAAAAACATCAAAAAGATATGTTTGTTTGTTTTTTTTTTTTTTAAAGGATAGTGGTTTCTGCTTGTTAAATTGGTCGACCACATAATTCACAAACATTTTGTATTTTTAAAACATGTCGCTGTCTTTGACTGATAACGTGACGGTTTGACATGTCACTGACAGCTGCATAGAGAATTTTTTACCACCAACGCCGGAAAAGAAGTTTTACTTCAAAAAATTGAATGTGCGCGCCTAGCCTTAAATGAAATCGAGAAGAAAAGTACAAAACTGCCATGCCACTTGACAAGCAAGTTGCCTCGCTTTGTTTGTATTACCCTAGGGCTGCACGCGCAAGTATTGGCAAGCATGTTGTAATCAGCGTTGCCGCTGGGCTTCACGAAAGTGTAACACATTTTTTTAAAAAACGTAACAAAAGCGAACAAAATGTAACAAATTGAAAAAAATTATTTAAATCAAAGAATGCTCTTGAACTCAATTTTTAATTTTTAATAGGAACATAAGTTTTCTTCATCACAGTTTTTAAATTCAGTACAAAACTATACATTAAATAATAAGTTAATAAATTATTATAAGTAAGACACATTTTAAGTTTTACAAGGAACATGTTTAGGCAAATTAAAAGAATTGATCTTTTATTTGTTTTGCAAACATTATTGATTCAATGGTATTCAAGTGATACCTATTGGTTAAATCATTTTTTATCAAATTTAGCTCTGAAAAAATACGTTCTGCTGCCGCAGAACTGTGTGGTAAACTTAATATTTTATAAACAAATTCTGTTATATTTTCAAAAAGATTTTCTTTTTGAGCATTTTGCAAAGAGCCAACATGGAATGTGGAAACTGGAATACTTTGAGGAATGGATATCTAACCATGTTTATATGCTGGATCGAGAGATCGAGTTTGAATTTGAAGTGAAAGATAGCAAGATTTCGACTAAACTGTAACTGAACGAGTTCGATCGAGTCGAATGAAGGTGATTTCAACTCAATTTAGGACGTAGGTGTACAAATAGGTGGAAGTGTTGTTTAAGCGCACTTCACACTGATTAAAAAAATCATAAAGTAAATTTTTAAAGAAAAAAAAAGTTTAGAGAAAAAAGTGTAACAAAAAGAAAAAAAAAGTAACATAGTAACAAATACAAAAAAATTAAGAAAAGTGTAACACTTTTGTTACACTTGTAACATTGTGGCAACGTTGGTTGTAATCTTGTAATGTACACAAGCATTTCTTATTAACCCGTACAAACCCGAGCAACTTAGTAGTCACCTGGCATTAATTCAGTATCCAGGCAACTTGGAAAGCAAGTACACTGACAGCGGCACTCTTGTAAAATTAATTATTAAAGTATTTGATTGATTAGTCTGGTGACGTTCAAATTTATAAATACCAAAACAAATGTCGGTGGCGTGTGCGATTAAGCGAATAAATATTATTAAAAAGTATAATTTCAAAACTTTCAGGCAACCTGATGGTCATATGGCATGCCGTCTATGACAGCAAGAATACAAATGGTAGTGGATATACCCAACTTTTTGGCCAGTACTTTGTATGCGAGGGTTAGGTGTTGGTAAAATTTATTTGGATTGCAATATGCTTGTCAATAATTATTCGTGTTGCATAGCCATTGCGCGTCTGAACCTATAGTTTTATGTTTATCTTTGAATGCAGCCATTTGAAATATGTAAATTCTAAATCGTATCCAACTTCATGTTATAATTACTTTGTATTCTAAAAACATGTCGCTGTCTTTGACGGATGGCGTGGCGGTTTGACATGTCACTGACAGCTGCATAGAAATTTTTTTACCCCCAACGCCGGAAAAGAAGTTTTACTTCAAAAAAAATTCAAACTTTATTTGAAAAACCCTTGTATGCCATTATGTATTTAATATGACTTCGTTCAAATTACAGCCTCGTTTTTTTACGGTGGAACGGATCCGAGTGGTCCAATTTTCAATGACTCTTCCGCATAGATCCGGATGAATTTGAGCGATGGCCTGTGTTATGTTCACCTAAAGAGCACCGGTCAATTGTTATTTACTCGAATAGACCTGCGATCTCAGAAAACCCCACAAGGAAAAGTCTATCGGGGTAAAATAGTATGAGTTTGTTGGTTAATTCACTTCAAATCTGCTAGAGATAACTTAACCCTCAAACTGTTAATGCAGACCGTCAATCGATTTCGTCCGCTCGATGGCATCCTTCTGGAACCACATTTAAAGGGTAATCAAAATACCTTGAGCGCGTATAGATTATAAAAAAAAAATACGGTTCAATTTGAGCCATAAACATATCATCGTTCTGTAGCACTTGCATCGGGAAAGTCGTTTTGGTAAAAGTACGGACCAATGACACCGCCGCGCCGCCTAAAGTCCATACCAAACAATATCTTTATGAGGATGCATTGTCACCTGGCGAACCTTGGCGATAATCTCGGCCTATACTGCGTTGTTTGACTTACGAATATTAGCTTATTGATTGTCTAAATAGTCATCTCAAATTCTGCCACCAAACTTTGATGAAGTCGACTGTGAACGCAACGTGCCCACTAACTTACACTCATTTTGATAATAAAGTTTTATATGAAGGTTTTATAATACAAATTCTATATACTACTGAAACTGAAATAAATCAACCATGTGGAAGACTTAGCACTATTAATGGACTTGTTGAATTATTGATTCAAAATAGCTTTTTTTGGCTTTTACTATACAATAATTGGCGTTTCGTCCCAGCGCTCTCACATGGACTCATCAGCTGACTGTGAGGATCTTGTAAATACGCAATTTTTGTTAAATTCAGTTCATCTTACATCGATTTCTTGACAAAAATCCAATGTGAACTATACCCAATAAAGTTTTATCAAATTAACGTGCTGTTTAATCGTGTTACTTGTCATGGTGATTTGGAATCACATTGCGTCAAAATTTAGTTGACGTTTTGCCAAAAAATTGATGATCAACATCATCAAAACGAGAAATCTTAGGGGAAAGTATTGAAGAAGACAATTTCATATCACGAATCCTTATAATTCCAACCAGAATGTCATTTGACTCAAAACGCTTAAAATTTCCGTGCGACTTGTTTTGGAAATGACTATGAATAAATCAGAAAGGCAGTAATTGAATATTGTGTTGATGGCATTTACCTTAAAAACGCATGCTTTTCCCATGGTCAATTCACTGTCGCCTTATGCTGTGTAGAAAAATCATCAGCTTTGTATTCTCTTCCTCTGAGATCTGTTAGTGTTTCTGCACATAAATGAAAATTGAAAATATTGTCTCTGATATACAGGGTGGGTCAAAAGTTTCTTCCTAATTTGAAAAAATCATAACTCTTCTGTTTTTCTTTTCTTTTTTAAGGTACTTATAAAACAAACTTGGAAGATTTACTAAAATGAACTACAGCGCATTAGAGGACCAAACATATTGAATTTTATTTTGAAAAAAATCACTCGAGTGCTGAGCTTATCGGCGTTATTTTAATGTGCAAAATCCACCCTCTGCGCACATCATTACACAAGGAGCTGTAGTTGATCTTGTGAAGTGAATGTAGAACGCATTCTTGCAAGTGTTCTCTAGAGTCCAGAAACATCGAAAGTAAGGCGCTCCTGTCAACTCGGTGTGTCCCGCAGTTTGTTGCGAAGAGTTCTAAGAACCGCGTTGCAGCTGTTTCCGTACAAAATTCAATTTGGACAAGAATTAAAGCCAGGAGAACTTGTTGTTTACGCAATTCGTTTACAAGAAATAGCAAGGCAGCAAAATGATTTTATTCGTCATCTCATAATGGGTGATGAAGCTTATTTCCACTTAAATGGATTCATTAATAAACAAAAATTAATTGTACTGATTGCTGATAGTCCTGAGATATGGTTTCAGCAGGATGGAGCTTCTGCGCACACTGCTCGTGCCAGAATGGCGCCACTAAGGGAAATTTTCGGCGACCGAATAATCTCCAAAAATTCAGGATTTATTTGGCCTCCACTTTCTCCGGATTCGACTGCACCAGACTTTTTTCTGTAGGATTATTTGAAGGGTAAAGTGTGAGTAAATAAACCCACTATCCCGTAGCTGAAGGAAAAAATTGGTGCTGAAATACAAGCCTGGAGCCCCGATATCCTACGCTACGAAGTTTTATGAAAAACGCTCTAGAAAGAGCCTTTCTCTGTGAGCATGAACCTGTTGCATATTTGAAGTATATTCTATTCCATACTTAGTCCAAACAAATCTCCATAAATCATACTTTGTGATTCTAAAATAAATTATTAATAAAAAATTAAATCTATAAAAGTTATAATCACTTTAAATTAGGAATTCACCACTGCATTTAAGTTTTTTTCTAATAAAAGATATAATGTATTATCTTATATTTTTGCATAATTTTGAACTTTTTATCACTTAAACTTAAAAAAGTAAGAAAGGCATAGTTTTATCAAAAAATATGATTTTTTTTAATTGAAACATAACTATGGTGCGACTATTAAACAATATTCAAATTGAATGTTGTTGGTATTCTGTCAGTACTCGAAACATACATAAATATTAAAACAAAAAAAAACATCTAATTTTTCTCATAAAAATATGTATATTTAAAATAATTTAAAAAAAAGTATTTAAAAAAAGATATTGGATTTTTGCGACTACGGCTAAAATTTATTAAATTTTCTGGTTCTATTAAACAATAGAATATGCTGTTGCAAAATACTAACAAAATTTTATTTACAAGGAAAAATATGTATTTCTTTTCAAGATTCACAATTAAATGATTTTATATTAATTGAAAAGTGTTTAAACTTACTGTCTGCAGTTCATATTTGAAAAATAAAATATTATAATTAATAATTACATATTAAAAAAAAATCTTAAACAGATTAATTTTTAAAATCTAAAGATTTTTAAATAAAATAATCGGTGTATAAAATTAAAAAAAAAATAAAAGTACTTTGAAAAGTTGTATAATGTATAAATATAATTAGTTGAGTTTGATAAACTTCAAAAATGTTTTCTTTAGGTGCTATTAAAGATATTTGTAATGGAAACAGTAAAAAAAATAAGACCTATATTTTAGAAATATATATTTCCGGTATTTAACGGTCTTTAGGTCCTTGAATTTAAATTCAACTTTAAAACTGTAATTTAATCAATTTTAAATTAGGAAACTGCTGCTGTTGTTGTTTTCGGCTCTGTTAGAAGCTTATTTGTGTTTTCCATATCTTTAAATTGAATGAGAATGACCATATACGTAAAAATTGCTGCAAATATCTAAAATATAAAGATAAAATCAATATTATTTAAGATTAATGAATAAATTTGTAATTGAACCTTAAAAAGTGTACGTTTGTTGAGTGGAAAAAATCCATAAGCTGTCAAAATTGGCTTCTGTTGCATGTTCTTCATTAAAAATTTATCAACCTTTATTAAAATAAAAATATTCAAATGGGATTTACACAAAACTTAGTACTAAAAATAAGAATTTACCATTTTTTCCATTCCAGTTCCACGTTTTGATATTCTCGATAGAATTCTTGCTGTTTTATTTGCCTGAAATTATTTTGAAATAAATATTGAAAATTTATTTTTTTTTTTTTTTTTATTAGATAATAATAAACAATTTTCTATATTAGCGCAAGAAATTATGTTTAAAAAAATATAAAACATAAGGTATATCAATACATCATTAAAAATCACTTGCAAGATAATAAAAAGTATATATTTCAAACTGAAGATGGCTATTCCAACGGAACGAAAAAAAAATACTAAAATAGTGGATGAGAATTTTATTTCAGAAGTTAAAAATACTCAAGGCGTTTTCATTTGGTCATCCGGAAGAATGTCGAATACTTCTGAAATTTTTCATTTGGCAGTAGATGAAAGTTCTTCATCTGAAAAGAAGAGTAAATCGATTCTGGATTTGAAGAAAGTTCAAACCAGAATTACGAAGACTTATTTACACTTTAAACGTCGAAAATCCTAATCTCATTTTATGTTACGGAGACCCCAATCATTTCATCTTCGTCGTCTTCAAGAAAGAATAATGAATACGTTGTGGAATTTTTGCAAAATGGGTTTAGTCAAATTAAGAGAAATTCCTGGAAGTTATGAAGGAATATTCCTCGAAAATAGGGTCAAAATCTATGAAATTAATTTCCTTCCTTTCCAATATTTCATACAAGGTGTTATTTTAACCCAACGACCAACGGGAGAGAGAAGAGCAACAATCGGTTCTCTCTCTCAATATCAAACAATAAAAACGATTATCGACGCGTCGATTGTGACACTAAAAAGTGGTTTTAATATTATAATCAAAAGATTTGAGTTTAAACGCTTGGTGGAAAATAATCATTGACATGAAGAAAATAGATTGTTTTCTCCTCAAACTATAAACAAATATTTATTGAAAAATCGTCTAAAGTACAGCCATAACTAGTGGTTTGTAAGTGTTGAGTAAGTCCAGATGAAGATTTAATACGTATAGAAGCCTTTAGATGTTCACTTGTACTACGTTTTCACCAAGTGATAATTCTGGATTTAAGTGCATTTACGATAAATCTGCTTTAAATCTCGAAGATTTACGATAAAAAATTTATTTCGTAAATCTTGTGGATTAGAAATAAATCTTGTTAAATCTTCATAGGATCAATTATTCTATAGTAGCTTTGTATATAAAACTTACAGTACTACCAAGAAGACGAAAGATTGTGGCGACATCTTAAGGCAAGGGACTGTAATTGCTAGATTTGTCTTTGCTAAATTTAATAATAAAATATTCTCTTTTTACTTGCGACTTATAGGTACTATAAGGCAAGTTATGCATTCGTAAAAAAAATCGAACTCGAGATTTTGATCAAAGTTGACATTACGATGATAGCGAAGACTAAAAAAGTGGGTCTCGCAATTCTGTCTGTCTGTCTGTCTGTCTGTCTGTCTGTCTGTCCGTTCGATTGCAGCTAAACGGCTCGGCCGATTTTCTTCAAACTTGGTAGATATGGGTTTTAATTTTTTCCCCCCGGATGTTTTTTGATTTGATTTTTTAGGACCAAAAATAACGGTACCTGCCATACGAATTTTTTTTCGAAATTTTATAAACATTTTTTTTTCTCAAAAACTGTTCGACAGATTTTAAAAATAAAAACACAAAAAAATTTCATTTAATTAAAGCTAGCTATTTGTTGAAAAAAATTTTCAGAAAAATGGTTATTGAGGGTACCCCCCATGGAACCATTTTTTTTGTTTTTGATTTTCTCAAAAACGGTACAGCCGATTTTGATCATTTTTTTTCTGCTAAGGCTCCCCAAAAACCTGAATAGAATTGTGTACTCAAATTTTCAAAAAAAATTTTTTTGGATTTTTAAAAAAAACTTCAAAATTTTTTTTTCAAAACTCAATATTTCGAAAACCCCTTGCTAGATTTTTTTTAAACTTGATAAATAAAAGTTTCTCAATATAATCTACAAGATGTGATAAAAAAAATTTTATTTTACCTAAAAATAAAGGTACCTACCATACAAATGCTAAAAAATTAAAAAAAATGCTTTTCAAAAATCGTATTTTTCTCGAAAACGGTTCCGAGAATTTTGATAAAATTTTTTTTCTTTCAATTAATTTTTACGATCTTTAATTTAATAAGAAAAAATTTGAAATTAAGATATTACAGCTTGTACCTACCATAGAACCATTTTTTCGAATTTTGAATTTCTCATTATCCACATAACGGATCTTAATGAAATTTTTCAAAGAGAAGCTTCTAAAAAGTCTAAAACACATTGCATTTCAAAACTTTAAAATAATTATTTTTTGAATTTTTGAAAAAAAAATCTATTTTTTTTTTTTTTTTTTTTTTTTTGAAAATTCGATATCTCAGAAACGGCTCAATATTTTTTTTGTAAATTTTAGTTTTATTCGAACAATAATAAAAACTTTAAATTGGCGTACCAACATTTTTTCTTCAAAAGCTTTTAAAAAGTTTGTACATAAAAGCTTTTTTTTAAGAAACGACTACAACGAGTTATAATTTTTGTTCTTGCATAAATTCATATTTGGATAGCATTTTGTTTTTGTCTCTTACTACTAAAAGAATTTAAAAAATAATTTGATCCTTATGAACAGTTTTCTCGAATAACATTCGATTTTAATTCCTAGTCTGTTACATAAGAGCAAGTTCGTGCGACCCAGTCGTGCATTTTATTTACTACTTGTTGTGTATCTTATCCAACTCTCCACTGTAAAAGCGTGCGCCACCACCAGGCTATCGTTCGCAATACAAAATCACGCTCCATAATAATACTATAGGTTACAATACTATAGGTTACAAAGAAATTATTTATTAAAATGAATGCTTGGGACAACGAAACGACGATTTGGGTAGTGCAGTAGTATCACGCCTTGCAGTCCGTCATTTTTATCCAAAAGGAATTGAATCGGGAGTTTGGCGGCACTCTCACGAGTAGATGGACCATTATGAGGCTGGTGAATATGTTTGCTGAATATGGAAGCATAGCACGAAGCACGAAGACCGTTAAATCAACGCGGCAGTTATCTCGAAATTACAGGTAAATCCAAGCGTTTCGACTCGTCTCAAGTACAGGAGGAGTCATAACACTCTTTGGTAGCGTCAAATTAACAGCAAACTATGCTGCAACCAAATAGGCCTTATGTATTGAGTCGACATAGGAAGTGTCATAGATTTATTAAAGAATAATAATTTTTGTTAGGATTTTTGTTAGGATTTTCGTGGAATTGTTTGAAGCTTATTTTTAACTATGTATAACTAACCAATATTGATTAAAAATTCATTCATTTTTATATTTAAAGATTTAAATATCACCATCCTTTAACTAACCTCTGTGTCCAAACCACTTGCTATCATAGCTATGGAATACAAAACCAATGGTGGAGTAATGCTGCAGAAGGTTGATATGAATATTTTCAATATCTCAATGAATTCTCCAACTTCATAACCTTCAATAACTGCCGTCAATAAAACAGGAACGCTTGGCATAAGTACAAGCAATTGCGCTGAGACTAGTACCATCGTTATTCCATAGACCCAGTTAAACTCTACGGAAACCAATTTCATGAGGGCGGATCTCTTCAAAAGAATTGATTCTATTTCAATTTTATTGTTTACTCGGCTATGTTCCAGTTCAGTATTAAATATCTCAAACAGACTCCGAACTGAACTCACTGTAAAAGTGTAAAACAATACGAATGTATAAATATAAATGTGCGGAACGAACATGGTAATTCCAACAATGACCCATTCCAACCAAATGTGTGTATTAAGGTTAATCAGCCATACATTTATTGACATAATTAATGATACAGCAATACTTGATTTGAATCCCAAAATCACTCTGTTTACATTTTTATACTCGTAGGCCTTGACTTCAGTTAAAAACTCAAGAACTTCGCGCACAATTTTGAAATTTCTTTTTCTCGTTAAAAATATCCAATTTACAACTAGAATTTGTACAACAAATTCAGCTACTATTTGAATTTTCATAGTCTTGTCACCTAAGACATCGTGTGTCAACAGTCCGTCTAGGAGGATATTATAAAATATAGTCATATGGCCCAGTACTACAGTAGACATGATGGTTATTGTAATTTTTTCATGAACTCTATCGAGCTTCGAAACTATAAGTTGGGAAGTCTTAGGGTCCAAACTTGTACACAAAAACCCATAAAATTTGGCTAAACGTAGATAATTTTCGAAGTCGTTTTTAATAGACATCTTGGTCTAAACTAAACTTCATTCGTGTTTTTATCGAATATTTAATAAATGAATTAGATTATAGTAATTAATTATTGTAAGTAGACAAGGAGAAACTATTGGATTGAACTTTTTAATTACGTTAATGGCTGTGTGACTTTCGCGAAATGTCGAAATGATGATCGATGTTTTAAATGTATATGTCTATTCTATTCTATTTATTCTATTTTCTCGCATAACTGTTCGATTTAAGTTCCAGAACAAATCGCAAGATTTTGATCATAAAATGTGTCGGTTTGTTACATATTAGGAATAAATTAGCACGAAATGACGAAATGGTGATGTGGAATAGTACCCTAGGACAAAATGTGGCACATCAGACTTCAATAATCTATATAAATAAAAATGAATCGTTGCTAAGCGTTAAACTCAAGAACGACTCGACCAATTCACCTAATTTTTTTTTTAAATTTTTGTTAAGGTTCATGGAAGGTTCTTATGGAGAGAAAAAACGTTTATTGTGGGTGTGTGAAAGTTAAGTGTTACAAAAAATCGTTTGCTTATTGAAATACACTGACTCAAAAAAAAAATAAAAGAAAACTTCATAGCTAAGGAAATAATTTCTTCATTTAAATAATCTATATATATAAATAAAAATGAATCGCAAAATGTGTTCCTAAGCGTTAAACTCGAGAACGGCTTGACCAATTCGCCTGATTTTTTTGATGTGTAAACATCTTTCCCGGCGGTAGAGTGAATCCAAAACGTGGGTAAAACTTGTAACCCGTTACGGTTACACGTTACGGTTACACGTTACGGTTACACGTTCTGTGTAGCAACCTACCTTACCGACGATTGCATTTAGCACCATGTTTACATTGGAAATATTGCGAACTTACGACATCGTGTTTACATTAGCCGTGTTTTATTGGTTAGTGAATACACTACATACCTATCAAAATTTAACATTGAAAACAACAACAAACGATTGGTGAATAAAAATAAGCTAGTAATTGAAATGGATAATTTAGTGAAGATAGAGTTTCGGATGTTGAAATGTGGGAGGTGTTTAGGTGGTGTCCGAAAAAGTATATGTGGCATACTTGAGGGTATGTTCGTTGGTATTTATTTTGTTATACTTTGCCGCTACTAATCCAAAGTGTGATCGCTCCGAAATTTACAGAACAAATATTTTTTCAAATGCAAAACTTTAATTCATACAATAATCTATATAAAATATTGAATTAATTTACGCGAAGGCGATTGGTTTCGATTGATATATTTTATCAGTTCACTGGCATTTGTTCAAAAATGTCATGTAATTGCGGCATTATGTTGAATTTATATAACATATAATTGCACATTTTAGTTGAATTAATACGATGTTAAGGCTGTTTTAGTATGGAGCTAGGTTAAGACAACGACTTTGCAAAATTTTAATCAGACACAGCATCATATACTCTCTCTACACTTTTATTGAAGTTAAACTCTCAGAATAGGTACCTATTTTATTTTGTTAGTATCGTTCTAACTTCATACTGTAAGACATTTTCATACACTTTAACATTAATGTAAATATATTATTTTGTATTACTTAGTAATATCTTTCATTCAAGTATTGACTACATATATTATTAATAAAGTTTTTCCTGAAAGAAGAAGTCATTGATTTTTAATTAATTTAGAAATATTTTGCATAAAATAATTCAATATACTTTTCTTGTGTTCAAATCAATTTGAGGTTTTTTTAAATAATCTCTCATAATATGACTCTTTAACATTTAAAAACGTCAAAATAGGTCTGTTTTCTTTGTTTTTTGCACGAACTACCATTGTTTTAAGGTTGCTCAGAATCAATTTATTAAAAGAAATTGCCTTAGACTAGGCGGTTTCTTAACTGTTTGGTTCAAGAAACTAAAAAGTTTGTGTTTTGACACAAACAAAACGATTGCCTAAAATGAGTTCGCTATTTTGCGTAACATATAATTAAATGCACCTGCGCGGACATTCAACCAAATTGTTCATCTGTTTTCTATAAGTATCCAAGCAGTTGTGCAACTAAAAATTGAATGTGCGCTCCTAGCCTTAGGATGATATTAGTTAAAAAATATTTAAAGTTAGAAAACTACTTTAAAGTTAGGAAATATATAAGAAGTATAATACTACTACCTTAATAAGAGGCTGTTTAAAATTTTGCGCCAATATTATTTTATTGAGTACAATGTTTTTTTTCTCCAATACTCCAATGTGAGAACATTTTGAGTAGATTGTAGAAAAAATATATATTTTCGCACTTTTGTAAGTTTTAAATCAAATTTAACAGTGAGAAAAACTCTAAATCAACTCGATCTGCATTTTCATGAATATTTCAACTCCAGCTTAAAACGAGATACAGATCTTTTGAACACATCCGTGTAAGTTAATTCAAAAAGTAGGAAGGAAGAGTGAGTTAAAGAGTGAATAAAGCGTTTTTTTGGTGCTTGTATTACTGCGCTAGATATAGATTACCAATAAAACGCGCCTATTGGAAACTTTGAGTACTGCAATCTCGATTTTATTACTTTCCATTGCTGGCTAGAACTAAATTCAATCCATTAACGAAAGATTTCATAGTGTGTTCATTAAATGTTTTTTAAACAAATCCAGTTCACGTTAGTGATGGACAATTAAATTTTATTTTATGCTCCCAAAAATGTATTTTCAGAATTGACATTAAATAAAATGTACGATTGGGTCGCACGAACTTGCTCTTATGTATTTGCAAAATCGTCGTTTTAACTAAGTTTCATTGTAAAACAGCTTTAATATCGTACTAATTCGACTAAAATTTTGCATCTTTGTCTTTCTAGAAAAAATTTGGAATTTTGTTTCTAAATCCAAAAAAAATAATACTCAAACTTTTAAGGAGCTTTAGCATAAAAAATACGATCAAAATCGGTTGTACCGTTTACGAAAAAATCAAAAACTTAAAAAAATGTTCCAAAAACCATTTAAAATGTTGTTCAGGGCAATCAGTTGACATCTACAACGAAATATTCTCGATACGTCAAAATTTAATTTGTCCTCTATATCTGTCATATACCAGTCACTGCAAACAAATTAATTTTTCAACGCTCTACTGCCTCTTGCGTATACTTTTGGCATTCACTATATCAAAATATAGATCGTTCTCCATCTCTCAAGCCATGAACTGAATGATGACTGCGAACTTCAATGGATTAAAAAAATTAGGTTCTGCCACTTATAATTCCATTACAAGGTGGAAATGATGTCAATCATTTTTATAAATCTCTGACGAAGGGAGTAAGATAAAGTACAGAAACCTAAAAAAAAATTAAAGGATTGGTTTGATTTTGATAAGATGAACTCTCCATCTAGTGGTTTGTCAAAAAAAAAAAGTTTTGACATTTTCGCTGCATGATAAGTATATTTGTTGGCGGCGTTAAGCCATAAAACATTGTTCAAATGCATGACAAGCACGTGCAAGTCTATTATTTCAGTGGCAAGAGGACGTTGCCCTTTGTGAGTTTTTTTTTTCTGTAAAATTGTGTTTTTACGAATTTCTTTGAGATTTTTTTAAATTTTATCCGAGTAATTTGTTTTATTTTGTCTGTCCATTTCATCATATAATTTTCGTTTGCTGTTTTAATATTTTAATCAGTGCTTATTATGCTGTGCTGTGTTCTCATCTCTTGCAAATGAACCAATAAATGCATGATCAATCATCAAAATTGAAAGGATTTGGATTTTTCTTCAAGCCTACATCCGATCTATATGTGTGACTTTTTCAATAATACACTTACACGCGTGCTTGTCATGCATTTGAACAATGTATATCTAGCTTTAAACGCAATTGCTGAGGTTGAGAAAAAGGCGTTCATTCTTCTTTGTGGTTTTCTTTTTTTATATTTGGCGTTCGCTCAGTGAAATTCACTTAACTGAGTAGAGTAAGGAGTGTGAAAAGATGTCTCCTTTTTGCATGAACAAAGTTAACTTACATTAAAAATCGCTGTGTTTAAAAGCACTGATGTACTCGAAATTAAGCCAAAAGAGAAACAGAGATTAAAATCGGATTCGTGTAAAAACAGTCTATTTTCTATCAGATAACATCCCTGTTTGAATATATGTAAGTGCAAAAAGCAACATCCCTGTTTAAACATAAGTCAAAAACTTTACGTTACGCAGCGAAGTCCACTTAATCCTAACACACGCCACGAACTACTTCATCGAAGCATATTGTCGATAAGGTTTTTGGGTTGTGTGAAATGAATAAGTGCCGACACGGCAGTTCGCAACTGCTTGGTTTGAGCACAGACAAGAGAAATATACAGATGTAGAATCGTAGAACAAAACCATGTTCAAAAAAAGTTTCAAACTTAGCATACCAAAATCGATACCTAGCATACCTCATACTAAAACATGCCTGAGAAATTGACATCCTGCAAAAAAACTAAACATACCATTACGATTACACAAAAAACCAGTTCCTTCGAACTTCGAACCACAGCACAGTGACGGTCCACCGTCCACGGCACGTTCACGAAGACGAAGACGAACCATGATCAACGCAACACAAGAACACCATTGCTTGTGCGTTTGGGGGTTGATTGGAATTTTAAGAAGTAGAAGTAGAAGTAGTAGTAGTAAAATTGCCAAAGGGAATGGTTGTGTATGTCTATGGAAATTTTTATAGCTTATGGTTCAGGAATGGTTGTCTACGGATAGTTTTTTTTTCAGCATATATTATTATGTATGTATCTTTTATCCTGCCTTACTTTTTTTACTGATTTTGATTACAAGGTTTAGTTTGGTTTTTAAGAACAAGGTATTGTTCTGCATCTCTATCTCTTATGCATTTCATTTTTGTAAATAGGTATAAAGTAGGTATTATCTGTTTAGATTTTTAAGGACAAAATTAAGTTTTTCTGCAGCTTTATTTTTAATATTAAAAATGTTTTCAACTGATACTAGTAAGCACAGGTACGGATACCGTGTAAAATGTTGTATTTCCTCTTGTGGAGCTAAGAGGCAGGAGAATCGATCCACAAAATTTTTCAAATTTCCAGCTCGGGAGAAGAACGAAGTTCTTTTCAGAAAGTGGCATGATGCCTGCAATTTAAAAGATGTCCTCCATAAAAATCTTTATTTATGTGAAAGACACTTTGAAAAAAATTTAATTTAAAAAAAAAAATCTTAAAAAAGAGTCTGTCCCCAGCTTATATCTTAAAAATATTTTAAATTCGTTCGGTTCAAATATCGCAACCTATTTGAAACCAACTTTTAATACAGAAGGTTCTGATGTAGACTTAACCTTACCGGAGTTTCAATCAATATCAGAAGAATATTTTCAGAAAAATGTTAGTACTGAATATTCTTCACAAAAAAATGACCAAGACTGCCAAGACTACAAAAATGAAATTTTAAAATTAAAACTTAAAATATACAATTTAGAAAAGAAGATAAAAGACATACGAAAACAAAGCAATTTAAAATATATTGCCTTGCGGCGCAAAATAAATGTATTGAAAGTAGGAAGCTTGACAAAAAAGAAAAATAGAGAAACAACCACGAAAACGGTCGGTATCAATGTTTATTGATTCATTGCCTGTGGTAAACAAAAATGCAAAAACTTTTGCAAAAATGCTAATGACCAAGCAAAAAACCTATTCTGAAGACGAAAAATGGCTTTCTCAAAATATATTTTTTAGAAATGCTGCTCTTTATAACTTTATGAGGGAAACTCTTGAATTCCACCTTCCTCATCCCACTTCTTTATACAAGTGGATGGATATAAAACATCTTTCGCCAGGCTTCCACGAAGAAGTTTTATCAAAAATAAAGGAAAAAGTTGATGAATTACCTGAAATGAGTAAAAATGTAGTACTTATTTTTGATGAAATATCGATCGAGGAAAATGTAACGTATAATAAGTTTAAGGATAGAATTGACGGGCTTGTTGACTATGGTGATGGGAAAAGAGAACCAATCAGAGGAAAAACTATTTGCGTTTTCATGATAAGGGGACTCTGCTCCAATTTCAAATATATTCTTAACTATGTTGTTACAGCGACATCTTGTCCCGTGTTAGAATTAAAACAACAAATTTTTAAATGCTTGCATATTTGTGCGAACCTGGGAATATTTGTACGGGCGCTTACATGCGACCAAGGATCAACAAACCGAAGTCTATTTTTACAACTTGGAAACAAAGAAGGAATACATAAAAACATCGATAACAATTGGTTTGTTTATGAAGGAAAAAAGATATACCTTTGTTTTGATGTACCTCATCTAGTAAAGTCCATCAGAACAAATCTTATAACTTCAGACTTTTGCTTTCCTAATGGAGATGTTATAAGCTGGGACGTTTTAAGAGAATTATATGCTATTGACTCTCAAAATCTTGTAAGAGCTTGTCCGAAAATCACACAAGCACACGTGGATCCTACAAATTTTCAAAAGATGTCAGTTAGCTTGGCTACTCAAGTATTTTCACACAGCGTATCATCGGCAATCTTAGCAATGCTGGAAGTTTCGGGTTTTTCTAAGACCGTTGAGGGTAAGGCCAAAGCCACGTCAATTTTTTTCAAAAAAATTGATAAAATGTTTGATATTTTAAATGGACACCCACCGTTAGTTAAAAACAGCATTAATATAGAATTCTTAAATGAAGTGAAAGATTTATTAGCGTCATTACAACTTACTAAAAACACAACCGTTCATTGCTTTAAGGGAATGGTTTTAACTATTACATCTTTTCTTTCATTGGCCGATGACTTATTTACCGATTATCCCGATTTTTCTTATTTTTATTTGAACAAAATGAACCAGGATCCACTGGAAAATTTCTTTTCACATGTTCGTGCCCGAAACGCAAACAAAAGAAATCCAAACTTTTTGAATTTCAATCAATTATAGCCAAGATTATTTCTTTGAATCTACTATTTGCATCTAAATTCTCCAACTGCGAAAAAGATTCAGATGAAATTCTTGATGTTGACTGGTCTGCAGTTGTAAATACAACATTTGAAAAGCCAATTTTGGATATCAATACAGCCAAAACAGAAGCAAAATTAAGTCCTGACTTTGACATGATCATTTGTTTTGATTCAGATGAACGGCCATCTGTCTCAAACACTATCAAAAGCATGTCCATTCGATACTTTGCAGGATACTGTATTTATAAGCTGTTTAAATCGATGAAAGAGCCATGTCGGAATTGTTCTCAAACATTACTTAAAACGGATAAAACACTAACCGAAAATTCTGAATTTCTTATGCACCACAAAGTATACTCAAATTCAGAATCAGACTTTGGTAAACTTTTTCCCCCGTCCAATATATTTTTTGAAATTTGTAAGCTACAAATAAATGTTTTTGAAAATATATATACATCAAAAGTCCAGAAATCATCAATATAAAATCCAAAATAATATCTTTATGTATTACAAAAACAGATAGCTTTAATCCTGAGTGGTTTAAAGATCCCATTTGTAGTAAGCACCGTTTAGATGCCCTTTCATTTATGATACTAGTTTTGCTGAGAAAAAATTGTATTTGGACGAGCAAAAACACAAAAAAATCGTGGCAAAAGGGAAAAACACAAAACAAACGTCTTGAAAATTTAATGAATATTTAAAATTGGTATAAAACTGCTTTTAATAATTTTCTTTTCATTTTAAAAAGAAAGTTACAATTATACCTAAGAATATCCCCTCATAAAACTGCTTTGAATATTGTTATTTTACTACTACTACTTCTACTTCTACTTCTTAAAATTCCAATCAACCCCCAAACGCACAGGCAATTGTGTTCTTGTGTTTCGTTGATCATGGTTCGTGGACAGTGGTGGTAGTGGGGTGTGTGGAGTCACAGTGGTTCGAAGTTCGAAGGAACTGGTTTTTTTCTATGGAGGTATCTTAATCGTAATGGTATGTTTAATGTTTTCGAAGGATGTCAATTTCTCAGACTTGTTTGAGTATGAGTCATGGTAAATTTAGATTTTGTATGCTAGCTTTCAAAGAAAAAGGAAGTTTGATCATCTTATTAAACTTCTATTATCATACCGCAAGCGAAAAATAGTGTAACTGGTGCCATCTACATTAAGGAACTGAACTAAACTCGATGTAGCCCATATTCTACATCTGTATATTTCTCTTGTCTGTGGTTTGAGCAACTAAAAGGTTTGTGTTTTGACTAAAAGGCTCTGTTTTTTAATAAGGAATAATCATAGATGTCTATAGTTTCTATGTGTAAGGCTACATATGTAGAGATATTTTTAGATACATTAAGTACAAGTGAAAGGGTTAAATTGGGGGAAAAAAAAGTGGCTTCCATTTGAATATATTATGTACATACATATCTAAAGTCACAAACTAAATAGTACGATTGCATTGTATGTTTATTGAGTACGTTAGTTAACAAAAATTTGGCACTCGGACGAACGTTGATGTTTACACATCTTAACCGTGAGTCCTTGCACTCACACTTTTTTTTTTTAAAGTGTTTGATAAGGTTCAAGGAAGGTTCTTATGCAGAAAAAACGTTTATTGCGGCGTTCTCGAGTTTTACGCTTAGCAACACATTTTGCGATTCATTTTTATTTATATAGTTAGATTACACTTTTAGTCAATGTTCGAGGCCCAACATTATTCCAACATTTACGAACAGTTAATGGTGAATTATGTGGCTCTTAAAGAGAACCCTGTCAGCGTTTGCAACTGTTAGAAAATGATGCTCATTGGGATCAAACTTTAAATGATGCTGTAATTTCTTCAAAAGCTCAACAAATACGAACATTGTTTTCTACGAACATGCTTTCCGTCAAACCCAATTGATTAATGGATCAAATACAAAGATGATATGTGTATCTTCCATCAACTGTGCAATAGAACAGGAAATCGATATTAACAATTCATTGAAGAAATTTACAACGGGGCGTTGATATCAATTGAAGACATACATACATACATATGTACTTGATGATGTCGAACAAATTATTCTCTCAATTAGGAATGGCCGCGCCTAATCGCCCAATGCACGACGCTTTTAATCAAGAGTTGCATCGTGAAAAACTGTTCGATCTCGATGCTTTAAGGGAATCGGTTCGAATATATGTTCCGTTGTTGAACCAACAACAAAAGTATGTCTTTGATACACTTATGGAAGTTGTAAGTGATGCAACTGGAGGATTTTACTTTTTGGATGCTCCTGGTGGTACAGGAAAGACTTTTTTTAATTTCATTGATTTTAGCAACAATTCGCTTAGAGAATGCAATTTCACTCGCACTTGCTTCTTCTGGTATTGCAGCTACATTGTTGGAAGGCGGTCGAACAGCCCATTCAGCGCTAAAATTACCATTGAATATTCAAAGCAACAAAACTCCGACTTGCACTCTGCAATGGCAAAGGTTTTTCAGCAATGCAAGTTGATAGTATGGAATGAATGGCACACGATGGCACATAAGAAGTCTTTGGAGGCATTAGACAGAACTCTGGAAGATCTACGAAGCAATCAAAACCGATTCGATGGGGCGATGATTTTGTTAGCAGGAAATTTTCGTCAAACATTACCAGTTATTCCACGGTCTACACCAGCGGATGAACTGAATGCATGTTTGAAGTCCTCCATTTTGTGGACAAAAATTAAGATAATAAATTTGAGCCAGAATATGCGTGTCGGATTGCAAAATGATCGATCTGGAGAAATATTTTCAAAACAACTAATTGAAATTGGTAATGGTAAAATTCCTGTAGATGTTATGACAGGCTGCATTACATTTCCTGTCAACTTTTGTCAGTTTACAGAATCAAAAATTGAGCTTATAGAAAAGGTGTTCCCAAACGTAGCTCAAAATTACAGAAATTATTGTTGGTTGAGTGAACGAGCTATATTAGCTCCCAAGAACACGGATGTAAATGAAATAAATTTCAAAATTCAAAATGAAATTGCCGGTGAATTAAGGACATACAAATCAGTTGATTGCCAACTAACCAAGATCATGTCGTCAATTTATCCACCAGAATTTTTTAACTCACTGGATTTGCCAGCATTACCTGCACCTAATCTTCAATTAAAAGACTGCAATTTCCAGTGCAGCTTGCTTTCGCTAGGACCATAAATAAATCACAGGGTCAGTCGTTGAGTGTTTGCGGCGTCAATCTGGAAAACCCATGCTTCTCTCATGAACAGTTGCATGTTTATTCATTACAATGAAAATACCAGATTATTACTACTAATGCTAAAGTCTTGCAACTTACAAAATAGGACACTTATATTTGTAAGTAATCGATGTTTATCATGGAGACGTAAATCTATAAATATGAAAAGTGATCACTCTGAAATATGTTTTATAACTGTTGTTTTAGAGAAAAAAGGGCAGAACAACGTCTGCCGGGGCAGCTAGTTATATAATAATAATAATTATAAAAGGACCGTCAGAATGAGCCACGGCGATGGAATATCATGAAGATCAGATAATACGAGTACCTTCGGATGGTTTATCTTTATAGTTGTGCGATAGTGGCCCAGTGATGGCAGTAATCATCCACACGTGGCTCACTACTAATTGTTTTTCTGGACTTGATTTAGTAATGACGAATGTAGTTCATTTAAAAATGAACGTTGCCATCGTGTAGATGCGAAGCAACCATTGCACAAACAGTTCAGGCATGAAAAATAGATGGTGACGGATGAACTCTTTTTGGGTCAACATCAGATCTAGTGTCCTGGTCGAAGGTTGCTACCATCCTGCTAGGATACGAATTCATCGGTAAACCGGTTAAAAATTGAACTTATTAACTGAGGGCCTATGGCCTTTTCTCGCGGACTATAATGCTAAAGCTGGAAAGAAAGACACCTTAAGTTGTCAAGCAGATCTCCCCCGAAACGGCTCGAATTAATGCTTTTAGACTAATAGGCTTTGTAGTAATTCGTAACAAGGTGATAGGTAGCACTAGGTTTCCAAGGGAAAAGACGACCGAACCACCAACCAATTTGACCATGTGCTAATCGATTTTATATACAAACAATTATCAACGGGGCGTGGCCGCTAGTTTTCCAACCGAAATGAAAGGGCTTATAACACCGCAAATATACAACCGACTCAACGAAGAACCTGTTGCTAATTTGTAATCTGCTTAAAGATATCAGACGCTAAGATTTGTTTTAGCCGCGTTTTATTACATAATAGATTAATACCCCTATTATGGATTACAACTCAACTTAGTTGAGTTGTCATGAACACAACTCAACTCTTAGGCTAGCCGCGCACTAGCAATTTTTAGTTGCGAAACTGTTTGGTTACTTATAGAAAACAGATGAACTGTTTGGTTGAATGTCCGTGAATTTGCAGATAACTATATGTTCAATAAAATGGCGAACTTATTTTAGGCAATCGTTTAGTTTGTGTCAAAACACAAACTTTTTAGTTGCTCGAACCAAGCAGTTTCGCAACTAAAAATTGCTAGTGCGCGGCTAGCCTTAGGCAACCAAACGAATTTTTCGTATTATGCAAGTCAACTAAAATGAGTTGTAATGAAAAAATACGTTGCCGTCTTTTAGGAGTTGATTTTCTGTCATAATCAGCTGCTCAGCATGAAATAAAAAAGCAATAAGAAATTGTATGATGGAAAGTTCTTTTGATTTGTTTTTCGTTGATTTGGAAGAGGAGAATTCCCTTGTTGTAGCCAAAATAAGAAAGAATATCCGGGATCACTCCAATCCATTGGAACTTCCAAATACTAAGTATATTAAATAAATTTTATGTACACCTTTTTTCGCAATGTATATGTATTTTTTTGGTTCTAGATTTTTAAGTTACTTCAGGGTTAACAAAGAAGCATTTCTGTATATCTTGAACGAAGTAAAGCATTTCTTAAATCAACCACAACATTCCTCAGCGATTCCACCAATTCTAAAACTTGCTACTTGTCTTCGTTTCATGAGCGAAGGAAGTTACCAAAAGTGTAGTGGCAGTGATTTTAATTTAGGACTGGCTCAATCAACAGTGTCCGTTGTATTAAAAGAAGTGGTAGATGTGATTGAGGAACGCATTTGTGGAAAATGGATTAATGCGCAGTTAACAATTGAAGAACAAAATGAATCAAAAATTCACTTTTACCAGAAAACTGGATTCCCTGGTATCATAGGATGTGTCGATATGAGTCCATCCGAATTATTGCACCTAAAAAAAGTCTTCAACACTTATATTTAAATAGAAAAGGTTATTATAGCTTAAATATAATGATAGTAAGTTAAAAGAGATTTTTGTTTAGCTACTTTCTAACAAAGAATTTTTCAAAGGTTTGTGATTATAAAATGAACGTTCGGTTTGTAGACGCAAGGTATCCCGGTGCAAACCATGATTCATTTGTGTTTAACTTAAGCACTTATAAACACTTTTTAAATGGGCTGAACGATAACACATAGATTTTGGGAGACGCTGGCTATCCGTTGGAGCTTGGAGGAACATTTGATGACTACTTTCCGTTCGGCTGCAAGTGGAAGTCCAGAATCACGTTTCAATACGATTCACGCAAAAGCAAGAAACAATAGAAAGAACGATCGGGGTAGTCAAAAATAAATTCAGATGCCTTCTCTCATTATAAACCTGAAAGAGCTACAAAATTTGTAAATGCATGTTGTGCTTTACTAAACATAAGTCAACATTTTAAAGTTATGTACCCAGATGAAATCCAATATGCCGATACAGATGCTTCCGATTTCCACGAATTAGATGATTTTGCAGATGTAAGCAATGAAACAGAAGCAAGAGCTCTTAGAAATAATATAATGCGTTCTCTTTAATAAAACTAAGTGTTCAATTTAATCATGTATGTAATTTTATTTATTAAAAAGAAAAATAAGATAAATATTTAAACTAAAAAACAGAATTCAGAGTTCTTAAAAACAAAAATAAAAACTAAAAAATAAATACCTTCATAATATACCAAAAAAAAAAAAAACTAAAAACTTTATACATAACTAAAAAAAAAAAGACAAAAAGGACAATTCAGTTGAAAGTGTCTAATTAAAAGTTTATCAATTCGATCTTCCTTTTTTTTTAATTGCATGTTTATATTATGGAGCTCTGTAGCCTCAGTATACTTTTTCTTTTTAAGCTCAAATATGCTCTTATTTATTTCCAGAGCTTTTTTGTTTAGTTCGTAGTTTTTATAATTAATTTTTTCAATTTTCTTAATTGCTTCCAAAATTCCTGTCTGGTTCTCCGTTTGTGTCTTGAGATATGCAAGCCTCTCCTCTTCTATTGTTTTTGTTGGCCTTCTCTTATTTGTAGTCCTTCCGACTGTGACTGGAGGAGGATCAATCGAATTCGGTGGGACATTTTCATCGTTTCTGTCGCTCTGATGAGGTGATGTCACAGGCTGGTTCATCCCAAACGTAAAACCCGTTGGATTGACGGAATTTTGCAGCTCAATCAATCCTACCACACTTTCTTCCATCTGGTTCAGACTTATGTGCTCCGATGGGCCTCCTCCTGTTGTGTTAATGTTTTTTTTGTTGTTGGCTAATTATAAATGTCTATTAAAAACTGTTTTATTATTATTTTTACATTATAACATACTCTTTGCCATTCTTTTGATGTTCAGTTCCACAGTTGTTTTCTCCCACTGATCATCATGATCCTTTTTCGAGGAACCGAACTGTCCCTTACCCTTACCCCTAGCCAGTTCAAGTTGTTCGTGGAGAAGAGCAACAAGTCTTTCAAATTGTGAAGGCCGTGTAATTTTCAAACTAGAAATACACTCATTACATTCTATTTTTGTTAAAATTGTTGTTTAACTTACTGTTTTTTATCCATATTTGTTTTTTGAATTCCGCTTCTTTCAAAATCTTCTACACAACTGCTTCGAACCAGTTGTTTGATTTTGAAGTTTATTACAACCGAAGCACAACTCAACTTACTGACATAATACAAATAGACAACTGAAAAGTCAACCATTTTTTTAGTTGTCTGCCAAATGACAACTGGTTGTGTTTTGACAGTCAACTAGTTGTGATCGATAATACCAATTCTAAGAATGACAACTAAACCATAGTTAAGTTGTCTTCCATAATAGGGGTGTAACCCTCGAAAATAAAACGATACGGATCATAGTGACAGTTGATCATCTCCCTCTTGCTTATAATTGTTGATTTTCAATTGTGTCTTGTCTTTTTTCTTTACACTGTAGTTTACACTACCTTACCATAAAAAGCCATCTACTTGCCAGAAAAAGAACTAATTTCTGGATCTTTAAAATAGATCCAGATAGAGAACAGGATCTACTTCAATACTTCTCTTTTTTATGATCTACTTCTTTTTAAAATTCTTGACCAACATATTTAAAGACAGCGCTGATCACTCTGAATTACATTAAAAACAAGCTTAGGAATCGTTTAAACGTAAGCAAGGTAGAAAATTTAATGTTTTCGAAATCACTTACAGAAAAACGTAAAGATATTTATGAGCCACCTTTTGAATTGATGAAGATGATGATGAGTGGAGATGTCGGAACTAAACTTAACCTTTTTAGAATGAAAGTGACCTAACTGAAAAATAGCAATTTGTGGGAAATGAGCAATAAAGTCTTAAAGAAAGTATAGTTTTGAGTAAGTTTGAATGTATCTCTCACATATTTCAAGGGACCGATGTATAGACTGTTCCTTTCTTACTCATATTTCGGTATCTTTTTCACCACAGGGCCTTAGAGATCCCATTTTAAGGACAGTTTATTTCGAAATCAGAAGTTACGGGAATTTTTAGTTAGGTCACTTTCATTCTAAGGGTGCGATATTTACTTGTTTTCAAAAAATAACTTCAATAATGCTTTAGATTTTGAAGTCAATGAAATTGATGAAGATGCTATAATGGCTATAATTATTTGTGATTGTTTATTTTTATAATAGGTATTTGAAGTTATAATTGAAACTTCTTTACTTTTTATTTAAAAAATGAAAAATAGTAATATTTTCTAGACTTAACTTGTTTTTGTTTTTTCTTAAGATTTTTATGTTAACTTAATGCTTATATTATAAGTTTTTCTTTACTATACAAAATAATTTTTTTTTTGTTATATCTAATTGAATATGTTTTTTTGATATGTGTACTGAAAATTTTTTCTAGTGACTTTTTTCAAAATATTAGCATATATCTAGCGGAATTTTAAGGTCGATCTAGACTCTTTGCTTTAGCTTGCGGCAACACTGAACGCTGATGCTACCGAATAAATAATCTTAGAATGTTTATCGAGAGAAGCATGTGCTCATTGTTATGGGTGTGTGATGTACGTGTATTCGCTCACTTCTAAATGCAGTTCATGTTTGCTTATGGCTAAATGAATAGTTAAATTTTGAAGTTTTTTAAACCAGCGACAGCGAGTAAGAACAGTCACCCATATTCTGAAACTCGTATTTATGACTTGTATTCGACTACAGTCGTATGTTGTTATTCCAGGAGTCGAACATCCGACTTCACTAGTACTAATATTGGGAAACTAAAAACATCGCATACGACTGTTCCTATGACTGTAGTCGAATACGAGTCATACGAGTAAATACGAGTTTCAGAATATGGGTGAGTGCCACAGTTGATAGCGATGGGGATTCAAACAAATCGTCTGCGGACAGTCCACCCACAAAAAAACCGAGGTGTCACAATCTAGTGGAAAGCTTACATTAGCTCAATTGATTATTACAAGTTTGTTTGTTTCCCTTTTAAAGTTCCCTTTTCCTGTTTTGGAATTGTTATTTTTACTTCCGACTTATAGGATTCTATTCTATTTTGATCAAAGTTGACATTACGATGGTACGAAGACTGTCTGTCTGTCTGTTCGACTACCGCCTCGGCCGATTTTCGTTAAACTTAGTAGTTTTTTTCTTTTTTTTTTATTAAGACCAACAATAACGGTACGGGACGGTTCAAAAACTGTCCCACAGAATAAAAAAAAAAATTCATAAAATTTCATTTAGTTAAATCTAGGTAATAGTTGAAAATTTTTTTCCAAAAAATGGTTATTTTTGGAACCATTTTTTTTGTTTTTGATTTTCTCGAAAACAGTACAACCGAATTTAATCATTATGAAGCCCCTCAAAAGTTTAAATATTATTGCGTATCTATACAAATTTTCTAATTTTTTTTTTTTGGATTTTTAAAAACATTTTCAATTTTTTTTTTTTTTGGAACTCAATATTTCGGAAACCCCATGCTCGATTTTTAAAAAAATTGATAAATAAAAGTTTCTTAATATAATCTACAAGATCTGCGGAAAAAAATTGTTTTACCTACCTACCATCATACAAATGTTAAAAAATGGTTTTCGAAAATTGTATTTTCCTCAAAAACGGCTCTGAGAATTTTGATAATTTTTTTTTATTTCGATTAATTTTTACGATCTATAATTTAATAAAAAAGTGAAATTAAGATAGAACCTACTGTCTGTACCTACCATAGAATCATTTTTTCAAATTTTGAATTTCTCATTATAGGCAGAACGGATTCTTATGAAATTTTTCATAGAAAAGGTTCTAAAAAGGTTAAAAAAAATTGCATTTCAAAACTTTAAAAAAAATATATTTTTTGAATTAAAAAAAAAAATCTATTTTTTTTTTTTTGGAAAATTCGATATCTCCAAAACGGCTCAATATTTTTTTTGGAAATTTATTTTTCATTCGAACATTAATAAGAAACCATTACAACAACTTATAATTTTTGTTCTTGCATAAACTAATATTTGCTTGAATCACATTGCATCCTGTTTTTAGCTCCAACTACTAAAGGAGTTGTTTTAGTCATTTAAAAAATTAATTTTATGCTTATGAACAGTTTTTCTCTAATAACATTAATTTTTGAAATTCTAAGTCTTTTACGTAAAAGCAAGTTCGTCACTCATTTCGATTGTGTGAAAGTTACAGTTACAGATGAGTAGTCAACCTCAATATCACAGGTTCGATCCCTGCCGTCGTCTATGTCGTCTTTAATTCCATTAAAACCTTCTATAAATTGTCATCAATAGGTTGCTGGTTTACTCATTACATGTTGTTCAGGCATAACACTAACAACATGTGATTGAGTTAAACTAGTATGCCCATATAAGGGACATAGAAAAAAGACACGACAATTCTCCGCTTTAGTTCAGCCGCCATCCCTGGAGATAAAAAAATCTGAGACAACCACCTTAAGTCTCATAACATCGTGCCACACATCTTTCCTATCCTCCTTTCTCTTCCGTAACTTCACGCCCACGCTGTGTTCAAACATTTGAAGGGTAATCGTATTCCCTTGAGCGTGTGTAGATTATAAAAAAAAAAAAAAATTAAATAACATCAAATATAAGATATAATATTAATTTGTTTAATAATTTCACTTCGAAAATATCTTCCACCAAAAATTAAATTTGTATTTTCAATTAACAGCTGATTGTGAAATGTCAAAATCAATATCCACTAGCTTTGAAGCAGAAATTTTTACACTACGTTTGAGGGGAAATTTCAACTAAATTTTTAGTTGTATTTAGCCAATCAGAACGAGTTGACTACGTAGAGGTTAGTGAATGCGCCCAATTACTTCATGCGCTAGATTCTGAGAGATAATTGATGTATACAGTTGGAAACAAAAATTTGACTGTCAGCTAAGCTTTCAGTTTAAAGCCTAGTACGCAGCTCGCGCTAAATTTTATCTCCCACATTTTTCCCCAAACATCAGCTAAAATCCAAGCTAAATTTTGACATAAGAACTTTGTGGAGAATATGTTAAAAAAACAGCTGTTCTCTAAATGAATTTTTTTCAAAGATTTAAAAGAATTTGCTTTAAAGTATGATTTTTTAAGATTTGTGAATGAGAACGAATGAGAATTATGAATTATGAGTGATTTTTGTTGTCGAAAATCTTGTAAGACTCCTACCAAATATTCTTCTAAATATTATTCCATTTCAAATTGAAATTGAAATTTAGCTCGAGAATAATTGTGCTAGACAATTATTTCGTGCGCTAAATTTTGACAGATAAGTTATGTACAGTTCGAAGAGAAATTTTGATTTTTTAGCTGGAGCAGCGAACCTCTCTGCTAAAATGCTTGACATAATTTTAGCTTGGCTAAATTTTGGAGAGAATTTTGTATGGGAGATAAAATTTAGCGCGTACAATTTAACTGCGTACTAGGCTTTAGCGAAACTTTGGAGAGAATTTCGCATGAGTGCTTAAATTTAACGCCATATGCGTACAAGTACAAGGCTTAACTTTATAAGACTGAACGCTTCGTTCATGTAATGGAGGTTCTAACATATTGTAATTTCCTTGTAAGCATGTCTTTCTATAAGGTTTTGGTATAACATAGAAAACCCATCAATTAACTTGAAATGCGAACATTTGCGCATTTATGCTTCTAGTATTTGGGGAACATAACGTTTGTCATCGTTGATTGAAAATTTTTCACAAAAACTGAGAAAGCAAGAATCAAATAGGTACGAAATCAAATAGGCCTTTTTGCAAATTAAAAACTCCAAACATTTTCAATGTTTTGTCTCCTAAAGGTTCCATACAACTAACAGTAATGAATGGACATGTCAAATAAAAGTCAGCAATCAGAATCAGAATGAACAAGAAGTGAATATAAAATGTTGAGACTTCCGACGGCGATCTTCTTCTTCTGAAAAGAAGATAAAATCGATCCTGGATTTGAATAAATAATTAAGACCAGAGGCACACACACATGCGCTTTCGTTAATAGTCATTATCTTGAAATGTCATTTTTTGTTATTACGGATAACCCAAACATTTCATCGTCATTACCGTTGTGGTTGTCATCTTGTCATCTTGATGATGAATTCGTTGTAGAGAAAATTCCTGAAAATTATTTTCCCAATTATTGTTAGTCATTAATGATAATAAAAAATGAAAACAACTTCATCTCCATTTGACGTTTTACAAATGAAACGAAACACAAACTTCATAATCAAAATAAATGTTACAACTTATTCGTTTGGCATTCCGAATTGGAGAGTTTCGGAAGGTTCTTCCGAATTACTAAACGAAAACGCTGATAGATCAAGTGTAACAAAGGTAAAAAGTGTCATAAAAGACACTGCTTTTGACATCGAATGTCATTGAATTTGTAACTTTAAAATTAAAATAAAAAGTGAATATAAAAGTGAGCACAAGTGTTTATATGATCGCTAGATATAAGTTTTTCAAAAATACTTCTAATATCTTAAAACAAAAAAAAGTGGACTGAATTATAAATATTTCATTTGGAAGACGATATGTATAAAACAAAATTATATTCTTATTTCTTAACAAATATTATTCCCGCATGCAAATAAATCAATTTCAAAAACTTACCTCTGCTTCTAAATTATTTGTCATCAGCGCAAAGAAGTAAGAAATACAAAGTGCAATTATTGGAAACAAACACGAGTATAAAATGTGAAAAATTCTCATCACACCCACAATTCTAGACTCAATAATATATTCCAATATCAAAAATGGTATAGTTGGCATCATTATGAACAAATTTGCAGTTATAAGAATAAAAGTTATTCCATAATTTCGATTGACATCACTTAAACACAAAGAAATCAAACTTGATCTTTTCCGAAGGCATTCCTTTAATCGATTCTGATCGAATTGATGCATTGCATTCAAATCGCTGTTGCACATTGCCAGAGAAGATCCAATCCAGATTACAGTACTCGAATAAAACCAAACGATCAAACATAGATGTACCGATTGTACACTGGAAAATATTTCTGATATTACCAAGAATATCCATGGTCCAGTTATGCTAGTATATTTTAAGCCCAGCCAAAAATTTCCAGTTAGCATTATTGTTAGTATTATTGCAAACCGATATCTTATGCGAGTGAAATTATTTCCCAAGCTCTGCTGTTCATTCAAAAATGTTAAAATCACGCGCAACACCTTCAGATTTGTTTTTCGATTCAAAAAGGTCCAAAATAATTCCGACAATCTCAGTGCTGGGACAAACACGAGTTGAATTTCCAAAGTACTATGCGCAGTGATATTATTACCGTAGAACTTCGAAGACACCAACACAAAATAAACAACGGACGAAAATATAGTGCCGAAAAAAATAGCTAAGGCTGCAAATACTTCAAGTAATCTATCAAATTTTGTAACAGTTAGCTGTGATGTCCTTCGATCGTAAGTAGTTGAAAGTATTCCAAAGTACTTAACCAAACGAAGTAAGTTCTGGAAGTCTTGCAGTGAGGACATTTTGTTTAGAACTAAATCTAAATATTAACGTACTCGGAAAAGTACGTGAACATTGTTTGGCAATTTATTGTCCGCTTTATCAGTGATCCTAAGCCAACATTTGTGTTGTCTTTTTTTTTTTTTGATGCAGATATGCATCACGTGAAACGTGGTGTCGATAAACTAATTATTGAAATGCATTAATGGAATATTGGGGTAGATACTCGTAGTTGTATTGCTGGTTATATAGCAGGAATCACCATTAAATCAATTAATATATATTTTAGTTTCTATCTTGGGGATGATAATTATTTCAAATATTTTCTTATGATTGTTAAGGGCCACTTGAACGGATGTTTTTGAAACTACTGTCAAAAAAAAACTTTAGTGGAACAGGACCTTTAATGAACATATATGTTATTTCTTACCTTAGGCTTGGGAACAATGAATGAAAAATTTGACAACGGCGCATAACTTCAAAAGACATACATATATACGTCCAGAATGGTCTTATATTCCACATGAGTGGGACTTAAATCCACAAATAAGCAATTTTTTATGGCAATAATTGAACCATATGGGCCTATAGATGATATGTACGATCTTAGGGTAAGGTTTGTTTTTAATTACTTATAACGACTTAATTACTTTATACTTTACATATTTAGAACTTAACTTTTAGAATTTGATTAAGTTCGTTTTCCTATATAGCTCAAATATTGTTTTTTGATTTTAATTCTATCTTTGTATATATAACTTATAGTATTACTCGTATCATGGAGCGTGATTTTGTATTGCGAACTCTAGCCTGGTGGTGGCGCTGAAATTAGCGCTAGATTTTACAGTGGAGAGTAGGATAAGATACAAAACAAGTATATAGTAAAAAAGAAAATATTTTATTATTAAATTTAGCAGAGACAAATCTAGCAACTACTGTCCCTATACTTAAGATGTCGCCACAATCTTTCGCATTCTTGATAGTACTATACGTTTTATATACAAAGGTATTACCTCGTAGGATATGACGGTATAGAATATACATACATCAAGCGAGAGAACAAAGTTAACAAAGTACAGTTTCAAGAAAATCCAATTATATGTAAAAAAAAGCTTTAAAACTAACACTTCGAGACGTTGAACAAACCAGTAAAGAAGAACTAGAAGAACCAGAAAGTGCAGGAAGTAGCATATATTCACATAAGTACGAAACTGACGGAGATAGCAATTTTGAAAAAGAGCAAAACGATACTTCGCAACAGAACGAACGCCTGAGAGATCGATCTAGATTAAGAAAAACCAAGAATCTTAACGACTATGTAATGGAAGCTGTGTATTTTGGCAACTCTTCAGCAATTCCTGAAAACTTAAAAGAGGCCATTTAATGCATTTTATAAAAGCAGGTGCGTGGGATGGTCTGTTTGTATGTAAGTCCATCTGACCAAGTGTAGCAAATACATCAGGTTAGAGCCTAATCGGGTATACGGATTTGCTTCAGTTAAATCGAGTCTTGAGTGGCTTTGCTTATTAAAAAAGAAACTTTTATCTCGAAACTCAACACAGATTTTTCTCTTAAGCAGCTTTGGAAAAATCTTCATGAGTTTGGTGTCGGAAAAATGTCAATTTCTAAATGTGAACTTGATCCTAATGACCTTAACCACCAGTATACTCAGACAACCCAATTACCTACTTACTTTGAACTCAAAGTTGTCTTACTTTACGATCAAGCTGAGGGTTTTTATTTGAGACTGTAACTGAAGACGAATTTGGTATTCTTTTTAGATACGTGAAACTTACCCTACACTGCTTTATTAACGCTCACTTTGGTGTCAATTCAAAATTTGTAGGATAACTTCTGTCCACACCTACGAAACCCACAACCTATCGCCCGATTAGCATTCTACCGTGCATTTCAAAAATCCGCGAAAAAATCCTTTCAAGGCAAATGATTGACCATCTCACGTCCAAGAGATTATTATTGAAATTGAATTGAATGACATACCAATTTTATTGCGAAGTGATCTTAAAACTGAATTCAAAAAAT
The DNA here is from genome assembly GCA_963931855.1 of Philhelius festivus. Lineage (NCBI taxonomy): Eukaryota > Metazoa > Arthropoda > Insecta > Diptera > Syrphidae > Philhelius > Philhelius festivus. The sequence continues at coordinate 66,937,182 of OZ007554.1, read as the reverse complement.
AAAATTTACTCGTAGACTTAGGTAAAAAAATTGTTTATACATTGCACGATCGATGTTCTACTTATTTACACTCTTCGCAAAAAAATGGAAGTAATCCAAAAAATGCAAATGAATGCAAGCAAAATTCAAATAGTTTATGAATTCCCAAAAGATTGCATTCAATTGATTTATGTATAATGTTAAGAAATTGATAGCAATCTTTTTAATGTCAAATGAATTTTGATTACAAGTTTGAAACCGCAGTCTCAATGAATGTATCTAATCTTTTAACTGAATTCGACGAATGATGTGAAAAGTTTGTATTCACAAACGATTGCATTTCTTTACAAAAGCTGGCCAGAATTTTTGGCGTTAGGGAAAAGGAGGTACAACCGTTGATTTTTTTTTTTTTTTTTGCAAATTTGGTAAATCCTTATAGTGTGACCGATTATGTTATAATTTTGCGATTCTTTATATATTATTGTATGAGAAAAATCCATTTTTTAGTACTTTTGACTTTTTTACAATTTCTCGTTGACAATATAATTACATTTTTGATATAGATTCAATATCTAGCAATGTTACAGCTTTCAAAAGCAAGAGAAATTTTGTGTGATCCAGTCGTGCATTTTTTTTTATTGAAATCATTATAAGCTCTTACCTTCAGTTCTAAAGAATTCGTTGTCATAGCCATAGAATAACACACAATAAGTGAAAAAATAGGATGCATAATTGAATACATAATCCTTATTATTTCAATAGTATCTTGTTTTCCAAAATCCGAAACATATCCAGGGACTAAAAGTGGAACTGTTGGCATCATGATGAACAATTCAGCAGAAACGAATATAAAAGATACACCATAAACAAAATTTACATCATCCGTACACAAAGAAATTAAGTCTGATCTTTTGCGCAGGCATTCACTTATCCGACGTTTGTTCAACTTCTTGTGAGTTCCATTTGTCCAAAATCTTAACTCCTCATTATACATTTCCAATGAACGCCCGATCAAGACGATAATACACGAGTAAAACATTAAAAACATACTAAGGTAACAAGATTGTAAAATGGTGCATAAATCTGTTAAAATTGCCATTATAAATGAAAAACTTCTAGAGTATGACACCCACACATTCGGAATCGAACAAACGAAAAGCATTATAACGACCCGATATTTAATGCGAAGAATATTACACCGAAATACGGCATCGTTTTTTAAGTTCATCAAAATATGGCTTACAATCTTTAGGTGTGTCTTGCGATTGAAATACAGCCAGAATATCATTGTAATCCTTAGAAGAGGACCAACTACCAATTGAATATTGATAGTCCTCTTATTGGTTTCATTGTCACCATACTTAGTGAATTCAACAGACATATAAATCCCTGCTGCCGAAACAGTCATTGCCGTACACAGAATAAAACTCATTACAATTTCATAAATGCAATCAAATCTTGTGTTAATAAGTTTAAATAATTTTCGATCATAGGTTGTTGTAAGAACACCAAAGTATTTGGCCAATCGCAGGCAAAAAACAAAGTCCTGCATTAATGACATGTCGAATTCAACTGACGATTTTAATTCCTGTTATGGAAAACTCTCAAAATGTTTGCTTTCAAAGTTGTTAAGTTAATGGGTTTTACTAGAAAGGAGAATTTTGTTCCGGTGAAAATGAAGTGAATTATAAATATTTACATAACAAGCAAACATTAAAATGCATTAAAAAAGCAGAGTAAATAGTTATTTTTTTACATATCAAAATGAAGTAAAATAATTGAACATTGAATTTAATAAATGTTTTGATGTGTAAATACCTATGCCGGCGGCGGCAGGGTAAACTAGAAACATAGGTCTAACGTAAACGTTCCGTGTAGCTCGTTACGGTTACAAGTTCCGTTTTGCAACTTACCTTACGGAATATTGCATTTAAGACCCTGTTTACATTGGGAATCTTGCGTACTTACTCGTGCTTACAATGCAAACTTAGATGCGCCTCAAAAAGAATTCAGCTCTATTGTCAATGCATTAAAATCTCGAGTTCCATACTTTCTATTTATAGTTCGAACTAAATATCTTCATTTCCCCAAAATTTCTTCACCCCTCACCCAATATGTCAAAAAGACGAAGCAATATGTACATCAAAATATTGAACGTTCCCCATCTGTCAAGCCATGAACTGGATGATAAATACAATGCTAATTGAGTTTTTTTCCGGTGATATTTACTTTGACAACTCCCATTACAAGATGTCATTCGGTTTATAAATCTTTGACAGAGGGAGTGAGATAAAGTACAAAACAAGTCAGAGGATTCAATTGAGTGTGAGCACTGTCTGTAGCAGAAAAAAGATTCCTTTTTTTTCAGTTGTTTTATCTTTTATCTCTTTGACATACCTACATATTTGGTGTAATCAGGCTCCAAGAGTCAAGTATCATATCTTCACCATCATTAGGAGTGTTCACATTCTCAAAAATGTTTGACAAGCACTTCATGATTGGCTTGGTTTTGATAATGTGATCGCTCCATTCAGCGGCTTGTCAAGCATATTGGATGGATTTTAAAATGTTTTGATATTTGATATTTTGAGAATGTACATTAGGGTGGAGTGATAATGTATGAAAAAATTTTTTTTTAATTTTTTTTTTTTAATGGAATAGCAATACAAAGTTGCCTTTTAATGAGTAAATTCAGCATACAAAAGATTTTTTACTTGTCTTGATGTTATGAGGTGCGTCTTATTTTCTTGACGGCAGTGGTTAAAATCAATGTTTGTCACAAATAGAATAACAATAACACGCGCGCACTTAATGGCGTTCAAACAACGTTTGACAGCGATTGAATTGAAATGAAATGAAATTGCAGTGATATCACCTCTCCCGCCCACCACCTATCCACGCACAATTCAAGGTTAAACAGTTGCCAACGAAACGGAACACACAGAATATGATTTAGCGTTAATTTGACAATATTAGACATTCGTGTTTTTTGACAAAATTTTGCGAATTTTTCTAAAGTTCATGTTGGGGGCACCTCTTAATTTATCATGAGCCGAATAAAATTGTGTATGTATATTAGTGAACAATAACAGCAACTTTTTACAGGTATTCCGAAACGAATATGAAAAAAAATTTCACTCCACCCTAATGTACATGCATGCTTGTCAAGCCTGAAGCAAATTTCATTTTCCATGAAGTTCTCGAGCTCTGAACATCGTTAGAAAATTATATTATCTAAAATGAGTTTTATAAACACCAGCGATAATTCAGGTGGATTTGATTAGATTAATATAAGTTTTCTGTAGATCAAGATCAAGTAAACTTCATCATCTAAAATCTTATCTATGCTTTGATTTTGACAGCGATGGTCAAAATTCCAATGAGAAGTGATGTTTGACGAATGTGAACGCGAATGTTTTCCATCCATCAAATATTCATCATGGCTTGCTTGTCAAACAAATTTGAGAATGTGAACGCCTCTACTAATGCTCCCAGAAAATAGCTGTAATATTTCGTATCAGATCTCTGTTGTAATATAGAATGAAAAACATAATCTTGTATCAAATAACACCCCTAACAAATTTTACGTTACAAAGCAGAGTCCGGTGGTGCGCTCTTTTTGTAAAAATATTTAACTTTTGGAATAAATATGTTCGTTCCCTTAATTTGAAGCTCTGTGACTTTTTGCTACTATATGCAATAAATCATCAGTTAGATTAACAATGTCATCATTTGTAAGCTTTAGTTTTCCATGTCAAAGTCTCAAAGTAAAGTCAATGAACGCAATCTCTTAATTGAATTCAATGAATGATAATATTGCATTCATAAATAATTCAGATAAATTTCGAACAGCGCCCTTTTAATGGCTTCTGTTGAAAATTAAATATGGTTGTGCAACAGCTAAAAGAGGATCAGGACCTAGTGACTAAGAACTTTCATCAATTCCTGTGTTTATAGGATATTGTATCTTAAAATGCAAGCAGCTTAATAAAATGAAATCTAAATCTAAAATCTATCTGCCGGTTCCGAACGGCTAATGAGCAGCACTTGTTATTAAAAGAGATACTCTGAGGATTTGTCAATTCCTCGCAAGATGCAGTGCACACCTGAAAAAGGCAGCTGAGATTCAAACCCCAGACCTTCTGCATGACAGCCCAATGCACTAACCATTATGCTAAAGGGTACTGTTTTGGCTTTTGTTATTTATTAATAAATTCACAAATATATGTACTTTATTTGTCGGTACCAAAATTGTCCCTTCAAATACCCACTCTTTATTTTGCTTATTAGCTTGTAGTTCAGAATAAACCTTTTTTTGCAAAGTCTGGGTACTTTGAACAGCTCTATACAAACCCGCTGTTTAGTTTAATGATTTAGATGATAACATCTGTTGAAAAGCAAACTTTATCAGTTTTCAAAAGTGCAGTTTCATATTACGATGCTTCATTATCTTTCAAAAATTTGACTCTTACGTTCATTTTAAGACGAATGTGTCAATATCATTTTATGACAGGCAAAGTCTTCTTCTTATTATTCGTTTGTTGGCATCTACATATACATATCCTGCATGCAAGACCCATTTTGACTTTTTAAGTGTAGCAATGCATGCCACGCAAACAGCACCTGAAATCGGTTCCTGGCATAACCGTTTCTAATGTAACGCCTTTTTTGGTAAAAAAAAGTTCTTTACATTAAAATAGTTCTATGTAGTCATCACTGCAGTTGCATATGAGCTTTGGTTGAGTGAAAGTTATAAAGCTGGTTTCATCATGGCAAATTTTGTAATTGATTACAAAGTGTTGTGTGATTTCTTTTTTAATAATAATTTTAATAATTTTGAAAACTTTTTAAGTGATGACTACCGAAATGTTTCAGATGTAAGGAGAAGATTCTTCTAAAAATATCATCAAAACGTTAATTGAAAAAATGGATACACAAATAGGCTTCGTTAAGCAAGGATTAGGTACAACGAACGATTGCAACACCTTGCAAAGATTTTTTGGAAACCCTTATTTAACAGAAGACATAACAAAGATAGATTTAACTTTAATTAAGAAACTCTTTGTATTTCTGAAAACTATTTGTAGCACTTTTCCAATTGATCCAGTCAAATTTGGGACCTATACTGAGGAAACAGGTTTGTTGGCCCTTGAACTATATCCTTGGTATTATTATTAGGTGCGTTTTATTATTCACAAATCTATCTGGATCCGGATCTGGATCTTCCCTTTAAAATAAAATGATACAGATCTTAGTGACAGCAGTGTTATAAGTCCGTCTCTTTTTATCCTTGGGTTTGTAAATTTTCAATTATTTCTTGTCTTTTTTCTTTACACTATAGCTTACACAACCTTACCATAAAAAGCCATCTACTCGCCAGTGTAATAACTGATTTTTGGCTCTTTGAAATAGATCCCGATAGAAAACAGGATCCCAAATTGTTGTTGTAATACATTTTAAAACTTAATCCAGATCCAGATCCAGATAGATTTGTGAATAATAAAACGCTCTTATTATGTGCCAGCAACTGTGCACATAATTTTATTCCACGGAGCAGAAATTATAACGTCACCAGCATTGCCCGTAGCGTCCCTGTCAGAGGAAGAACAAGAAAGCAGAAAAAATAATTATAGGTATTACAGAATTTTAAGCACTAGAAAATTCTCCCGGTTGGCAACTAATGAGGATGTTATTCATATTATCTATACAAATACAATACAAATACAATACAAATACAATAAAAATACAATACAAATACAATACAAATACAATACAAATACAATACAAATACAATACAAATACAATACAAATACAATACAAATACAATACAAATACAATACAAATACAATACAAATACAATACAAATACAATACAAATACAATACAAATACAATACAAATACAATACAAATACAATACAAATACAATACAAATACAATACAAATACAATACAAATACAATACAAATACAATACAAATACAATACAAATACAATACAAATACAATACAAATACAATACAAATACAATACAAATACAATACAAATACAATACAAATACAATACAAATACAATACAAATACAATACAAATACAATACAAATACAATACAAATACAATACAAATACAATACAAATACAATACAAATACAATACAAATACAATACAAATACAATACAAATACAATACAAATACAATACAAATACAATACAAATACAATACAAATACAATACAAATACAATACAAATACAATACAAATACAATACAAATACAATACAAATACAATACAAATACAATACAAATACAATACAAATACAATACAAATACAATACAAATACAATACAAATACAATACAAATACAATACAAATACAATACAAATACAATACAAATACAATACAAATACAATACAAATACAATACAAATACAATACAAATACAATACAAATACAATACAAATACAATACAAATACAATACAAATACAATACAAATACAATACAAATACAATACAAATACAATACAAATACAATACAAATACAATACAAATACAATACAAATACAATACAAATACAATACAAATACAATACAAATACAATACAAATACAATACAAATACAATACAAATACAATACAAATACAATACAAATACAATACAAATACAATACAAATACAATACAAATACAATACAAATACAATACAAATACAATACAAATACAATACAAATACAATACAAATACAATACAAATACAATACAAATACAATACAAATACAATACAAATACAATACAAATACAATACAAATACAATACAAATACAATACAAATACAATACAAATACAATACAAATACAATACAAATACAATACAAATACAATACAAATACAATACAAATACAATACAAATACAATACAAATACAATACAAATACAATACAAATACAATACAAATACAATACAAATACAATACAAATACAATACAAATACAATACAAATACAATACAAATACAATACAAATACAATACAAATACAATACAAATACAATACAAATACAATACAAATACAATACAAATACAATACAAATACAATACAAATACAATACAAATACAATACAAATACAATACAAATACAATACAAATACAATACAAATACAATACAAATACAATACAAATACAATACAAATACAATACAAATACAATACAAATACAATACAAATACAATACAAATACAATACAAATACAATACAAATACAATACAAATACAATACAAATACAATACAATACATACAAATACAATACAAATACAATACAAATACAAATACAATACAAATACAATACAAATACAATACAAATACAATACAAATACAATACAAATACAATACAAATACAATACAAATACAATACAAATACAATACAAATACAATACAAATACAATACAAATACAATACAAATACAATACAAATACAATACAAATACAATACAAATACAATACAAATACAATACAAATACAATACAAATACAATACAAATACAATACAAATACAATACAAATACAATACAAATACAATACAAATACAATACAAATACAATACAAATACAATACAAAT